>OU898281.1:102568568-104008568 GCA_918026665.1 Diabrotica balteata | reverse complement strand
TTGAAGATAACCACAGAAGTACCAGATAATTTTGTAGTATATTTAATGACATGAGGATCATCCGAATATTAGCTGCATTAGGTAACAGTAAACAAAATAAATTGGCCTCTTAGAAAGAAGAACAGTCTAGTTTTATCTGGGACCACAGCGAAGTGTCGTGTTCCTAAGGATGTGGCTCGTCGAGGATCACATTTGCCATACTTTCTTATATATAAATTTGTGTAAACGGTCTGAGGTAAACAAAATCAGAGGTTGGTCCGTTAAACCACGTGTTCACAAACAGATTAGGTTATAATTTCTATCATACTTCAGTTAGTATCAGTTCGAACGTCTAACGAGGCTAAGACATGTTTCTCTTCAGTTTTTTGTTAAAAAATGGAACTAAAAAAGAAGATAATGTTCCGTAAAGGACTATCGGAATGCGAACTTCGCAGAATTGCTGAGGAGAGTGACTTTAGTGATATCAGTATGTCTGAAACTACGTTTTATGATTCCGATGCCGATGCAGTGTACAATGAAAATGTTACTAATGGTTCTTCAGACTCATGCAGTGGTGAATATGAGTCTCGTAGAAAAAAAGCTAAAATTTGCAGGTTCTAGTTTTTAGTCCTAGTATTTTTTCTATTTCCCTCTATTGTTGTCCTTCTTGTCTTTTACTGCAATTGTGCTGATACTAAACCTAGTTTTATGAACAGTTAGAGAATAAAGTTGACCATTTCCAAAAGTTAAACTTACGATTCGGCATTAGGTGTCCATCCTGCTCTTACGACATACTCCATCCAAGGAAACAGGCCGGACAATGAAAAACGCATTTCTAACATACACACGTCCACAATTTGAAGATGTTCATTAACTTTGAACTTGATCATCTTCAGGTATGACTTAGAATTGGCACAACCAGCTCGTGGAAACCTGAATTCTTCCACATCGCCAGAATCGGATTGAGAAGAAGGAAAACAAAATACTTTTACATCGCCCTCGTCTACTTCTTCGTACAGAATTCTATATACACCATCTAAAAAATAATTTGCAAATTGTTATAAATATATCACTGTAATTTCAATACAATGCAGACACTTGAAACAGAATAAATTTGTTTTGTCGATTGTTTAATATGACCAATCTGCTTATAGAATTACTGCTATTCTTTTTTTTTTAGATAATATAGGGAGCTTCGTTTTTCAAAAGAAGTTACTTTCTATATTTTACGATTTGGGGGATTATTTAAATAATTCTGGTTATTAAGATTAGTATAAAATTGTTAAGAATATACGATATCAGAGGGAGCTACTGTGGTAGAAAAGTTCTACTCAAATGTCAGATTCACCTTCATTTAGATGTCAACTTTCTAGACAGGCAACAAAATGAGTTGGCATTGTACAGTTGATAAAACTAGCTCTATGTTCCTTTATCAGTTTTTGAAAACTTATTCCTGTATGACCTAGGTATACTTTTGGGCATGTACTACAACTGAACTATACTTCTATAAAGAAATTATATTAAATTGACTTTATTAATTTTTGTAACTTTAAGACCTGTGTTAAATATGTTGGAAATCTCTTATGATGGCTTTCTCTGTGCCTTATTCTGACGGTCAGATGGCGTCAGGCATTTTCATAAAATATTGAAAAATTTCACGTAAAAATAATGATAACTAATTGCTAACTATATATAACTATAAAAATATAATATGAATATACGAAAAACATACAAACAGAAACCGTCATATCGTCAAGACGTTATGAGAAATACCCCCGTTTGTATATCGATATGTTCAGCTTGTATGCTAGTTGGCAGTAAATTAATCAAATATAAACAAATACTTTCTCTTTATCGATGCTTAACTTAAAGGTATCTAGATGGTGACACGTATGTGGTTGTATATACAGGGTGGTGAATCGTCAAAAGGACCATAGGAAACTCAATGGGAAATTTTTAATTGTTGAATTCCTACTTCCCTAATTATTTTACACCAAAAGTCATGGGAGACTATTAGAAGATGACTGAAATCCTTATCGACAAATGTTAAAATGGTTCTACGAATTAAACATATTCCCAAATTTTCTAAAAATATAATACATTTTTCAGTCCACCCCTAAAAGTCAGGCCAGACGCATTGCAAGATTGTGTATGTCGTTTTGCTTTTGGTCATATTAATGTTTCTGATATTTGACAATATTTTAATTGCTAAAATGTTTATTTTGTGATTTATTGTTAAAAAAAAAACAATAAAGTTGATTAAACATATACTCAGGCGAGCAGAAAGTAGCAATAATAAAATGTTTTATTCAGGCAATAAGCATCGATATCCCAATCGACCAATTCCAAGTCATTCAACAGTTCAGATTTTAAAACATTTTGAAAATACTGGGACCGTGATTTTTGTATTTGTTCAAAGAATATTGTTGAAGTGTCAAGAAATTTCGAAAATTGAAATGAAATAAATGTATTAACAGCAGTAGTAGAAAATCCTAGAATAAATTCTCGGGCCATTGCAGACCAGTTTAATATTCGTAATTCCACGGCCTTAAAAATTTTGAAAAGGAATAAATTCCGTTTATATAAATTGTATTGTCATTAAGAACCAGAAAAGGAGATGCCAAGAAACGAGTGGAATTTTGTTATGAAATTTTTGGGAGACAGACAATTTTTAAAAAACATTTAGTTTAGTGGTGAATGTACATTTACATTAAATAATAAACCAAATGTTCAAAATTATAGGATTTGGTCGACAAGAAAGCCTGAGGATATTATTGAAAGCCATACCCAATGTGGTCGAAAAATAAATGTGTGGTTAGGAATATTTAGACACAATATTATAGGACCATTTTTCTATGGGGCAAATTGAAATTCAAAAAAGTTTTTAGACTTGCTACAAGAAGAAATTTTATCGAGACTTGTTGAAATAGCTCCAGATGAAAAAGAAATTTGGTTTCAAATGGAAGGGTGAAAGTGGCCTCTGAGATCGGCAGATCTAGCTCCAAACGATTATTTTGTCTGGGGGCATCTAAAATCAAAAATCTATTCTGACCAAGAATTTATACATATTTACCCTATTATGTAACTACAAATCGAATAGAAATAGGTTAACTCGAATAGAGATCAGCAAGTCGGATGGAAATTTGTAGGAATTGGTATTTTCATAACTCATCATGACCTCTACTATCGGAACATTGGGTAGAAATTGATTTCGATTAGACAAGTTGTGTCGAGATCAAATTTCGACATCGAAGTTGGTCGTGACGCTTGCGCCTTGGTATCATTACTGTTTTGAGGTTCATTTGTTAAATAAATTAGCGGTTGATCCATTTTTGTAGCTGCTGATTTTTAAGTCTGTGATGTTATCTATTTACATAATTGTGTATTTAATTTTTGTCATTTACAATGGATTTCCAAATAGACATAGGTATACTCCATTCGCTTAGCTCGGGCATATTTTGACAGATTCATTGTCGGAAACCTTCTTGTTCTTCTTCTTCTACTTTTTGTAGATCTTTCGATCTGTTTAATTCTGAATCTGCCTCTGGTTGTCCGCCTAACTCCGCCTGGGTTGTCAGATGGGTGGATTGAGTAGCTCATCGGATGACACTGCCGGTCCCAAGCCCGGATAAAGGAGGAGGGTCCCCATGGCAAGGGTAGCCACCTACCTGGGGTAAAGAAATCCATATTGGCTCACAGAATTGAAGATTCAGCCTCGGATACCGGACGGAAATATCAGATTGTCGGAAACCTACACCACAACAATTCCTACTTCCTAGTATTAATAGCTCAAGTATACTACAATTGCAG
This sequence comes from Diabrotica balteata, assembly GCA_918026665.1. Classification (NCBI taxonomy): domain Eukaryota; kingdom Metazoa; phylum Arthropoda; class Insecta; order Coleoptera; family Chrysomelidae; genus Diabrotica; species Diabrotica balteata. Next base: position 104,004,779 of record OU898281.1, on the reverse strand, counting down.
ACTTCTTTCTTTGAAAAAAAGAATTATTCTGGAATGTGCAAAAATAACGCCACGCGTTCTGTCTAATGTTAGACGAGAATTTTACAATCGATTGGGATATTGCCTGGTGCAAAACTAGCGGACCAACTCGACGTCGAGTTTTGATGTAAGTTTTGCTGATGTTTAAGAGGGGCGGAGTCTAACGATCCATCGTTTCCGTCGCCTGGTGTAAATGTTCCAAAAATCCTAAAAATACACTGTATCGACGCCAATTTTTTTAAATTGAAAATCTATACAGTAGTTTTTTAGGATTTTCAGGAAGATTTACATTAGGAAATGGAAACAATATAATTGTTAGACTCCGGCTCTCTTAAATAAAAAACGGAAGTAAAAACGGAAGTAAAACCGGAAGTAACTTTTTTTTGCATATTTTAGATTGTAAAATGCCACGTTTAAGAAAAAGAAGTTTACATCACCCCGAATTCCAAGCAAAAATTCGACGAAGATTGATCCATCTGGACTACAAACGTCGTATTTGACGAAATATTCCATGATATTTAGTGATTTTCTTATTCTTATGTGATTGATTGTGATTGTATTGAACTAACTTTGATTGACTTTAATTTTTGAGCTTAAATGAATTAATAAATATTTTGTACTTGAAATTCGAAGTTGGTTTTTTTTGTTTGCAATTTGGTTAGTTTAGTTTAGGTTAGGTTAGGCTGGGATATCTTACCGGAAGTAAATACTTCCGGTTTCATAATTCTGAATTCAATCAGTAAGTATAAGAAAAAAGTAGACGCGGGTATATTTTAAAAATACGTTGAAAATTAGGACTGTAAATTTTGAAGAATGAAACCTGTAAAATTCCTATACTTTACTATAGGAAAAATTCATTTTATGGCCGTCATTTTTAAACCGGTTCGAATTTTTTAAATTTGAAACCTTAGGGGGAATCTACTCAACAATCTGTTTAACTATTCGAAAAAATTATTCTCCTATCTATCACCGTTTAGGAGGAGTATTTGGTACAAGAAAAGGGCTTAGCCTTTTAGTATATAAGATGGCGGATTGTTTGAATATTTGTTATAGTTTGATGTTTAGAAATGGTCATAAATTATTTCTAGGAAAAAGAATCACAGCAAACTATATTGAAATTCTTTGAATTGTTTTATAACTTGGAATTGAATAGGAGTATATTAGAATGTCTTACGTTAAATAAAGATCTGGCAGTGCTCACACTATTACCTAATACAACATTATTGTGATTTTTCGTCAACTGAGTACATTTCATTAACTCTATTGCTTTGTAAATAATATAATTTATTGTTTACAAAGTAATATTTATTGTTCTGTAGTAGTAGTAGTATTTACTAACAATTTAAATATTGTCAAACATCTTAAATTAATATATTCAAACGCAACACGTCATACACATTCTTGAACTACGTGTGGCCTGACTTTAAGGAGTGTCCAGAAAAATCTATTATATTTTTGAAAAATTTTGAAGTACGTTTAATTCTTCTTGTTCTTCTTCTTACTTTATAAATAGGCTTAATGCCTGTTTTACTTCGGTTTTTAGCCTCAATTGACGTTGTCTGACCATCTTTTCCTCGGTCGTCCCAATGTTCTTCCATTTGGCGATTTATCACTTGCTATTCGTACTATACTATTTTCTGTCATTCTTTCGATGTATTGATTCCATTCCACTTTTCTTCTTTTGGTCCACGCGTTTATTTCCTCTTCACCACATCTAGCTCGTATTTTCTCACTTCTTACTCTGTCTCTTACAGTTTGGTTTGTTATTTTTCGTAAGACTTTCATTTCTGTTGTTTCCAGCAGTCTTTGTGTTTTGGCCGTATCTGCTCTTGTTTCCGCTGTGTACGTCATTATCGGTCTTATTGTTGATTTATATATCCTGCTTTTCGTTTCCGTTGTGAGGTATTTGTTTCTCCAGATTGTGTTGTTGAGACATTCCGCTGATCTGTTTGCCATGTTCACTTGTTTTTGTACTTCTTCTTCCACTACGTTTAATTCGTAGAACAATTTTAATATTTGTTTTTAATACATATTTCAGTTCTCTACAAATCCTTTCTTATGATTTTGTTGTAAAATAATTAGGGAAGCAGGAATTCAACAATTTAAAATTTTCCATTGAGTTCCCTATGGCTTGTTTGACGATTCACCACCTGGTAGATGTCCCAGTCATCGATTTACTTATAACCGGAGGTATTGCTCATTTCGACTCCTTTGAAACTACTGTGTGATAAAGATAAAAGCCCAAAATACGTATACAAATAATAGAATGAGATATTATGTCTCCGTTTATATAATCTTTGTATACGTTTTTCGTAGTTTTCAATCATCGCCATTCCGTTGATTTCATTATGAATTAAATATCGTAACATATCAATAAAACTTGTTCTCTAATGACCATGGACTCAGCAATCAATTTTAATTAATTAATATATCAACATGATAATTAATTTGTTACTCGTTATCTTTAATTGACAAATTAATATATCTACAGCTAGTATAAATCAATTATTTTACTCACCGTTAGATTTGGGTTGCCACCAATAGCCTTGATATCTAGAAAACTCCTCTTGCATAACATAGGAAGGCACTCCAGCACACAACGGATCTTCTGCTAGATATCTTCCGCCTACATGGGCATAAGTTAATCTTTCATTTGAACCGGATACGGTGTGCGTTACCCATATGTCATGATTACAAATGTAAGCTACTAAATCGGGGTTTGAAGGGCATATTTGGGAATTGATCTTCGCTCCAGACGCTGTCATACGAAGTTTTGTGGGAAACAGTTGACCATTCTAAAAGACCAAAAGAGATTACTACAATATTATATATCATAAGTTCAGGTTTCAGGTTTCACATCTTAGACCTGCAAGTTCTATTCTGGTCGAAATTTCCTCGTCACTTTCAACCCTCAAGTCAATCCAGCTACCCAGTTATCTAAAGTGTTCCATCCTTTCCAGGATTTTGTTCTCATTTTTATAATTTTGAGCGTGTGACTCATTAAACCGATACGTCGATAGTCGGTACACTGTCTGGCATTCATTTTCTTGGGAATAGTTATAAATATTGATTCTAAACAAATGTCTGATAATTTGAAGCTGATGTATATCTTGTTTTTGAGTCTGAACCACACTAGTTTTGAGTCTGAACCTGACATACTTTTTTCCGAGGTGGAATTCGCTTTAAAAAGACTTAAGTTAAACAAAGCAGCAGGATATGATCTCATTACTGCAGAAGTCTTGAAGCATCTTCCGGAATGTGGAGTGAAAATAGTACATCGATTGTGCAATGAAATATGGCACACAGGCGTCTGGCCTGAGGATTGGAGAAAGACCATAATCATACCTCTTCATAAGAAAGGTTCAACAAATAATTGCAACAACTACAGGCTATTAGCTCTAATATCACACGCCAGTAAGGTGATCCTCTACATATTGCAACGGCGTCTAGAAAACTTCATAAGTTGGCAAATAGCACCTGAGCAGGCTGGATTTGTAAAGGGAAGAGGTACTAGAGAACAAATCCTTAATGTACGAAACATCATAGAAAAAGCCAGAGAATACCAGATCCCGATATTTATAAGTTTCGTCGATTATACAAAGGCCTTTGATAATGTTAGATGGAACAAACTATGGAACATATTGACGACAATGGGTGTACCTAAACATTTGACTCACCTTATTAGCAAACTGTATCAAGATAACCTGGCATATATTCGAATGGACGGATATCTGTCTGACAAATGCACTTTGGAGAAGGGAGTACGCCAAGGATGCGTTTTATCTCCCTTATTATTTAACATCTATTCGGAGTTCATAATGCGCAGAGTTTTGGATAGTTGGGAGGGAGGAGTAAACCTAGGTGGAGTTAAGATATCTAACTTGCGTTTCGCAGACGACACTACACTTCTAGCCTCTACTCCAGAAGAAATTATTAAATTATTAAAAAAACTCGAGGTAGAAAGTGCTAAATTTGGACTCATGGTTAACTACAACAAAACCAAAATCATGGTTATTGATCGCCAACAACAGTTTCCTGAAACCCAAACTATTGCGGGATGCGAGGTAGTCTCATCTATGATATATCTTGGAGCTCTAGTTAACAACACAGGCAGTTGTGAATCCGAAATTAGAAGACGCATTCAACTAGCAAGAGCAGCAATGAGTGAACTAAACGGGGTCTGGCGTCATCGTCATATTACTATGACAAACAAAAAGAGACTCGTTTCAACTCTGGTCTTTTCCATATTTTACTATGCATGCGAGACATGGACAGTCAAAGAATCAGATCGACGACGTATAGACGCCTTTGAAATGTGGACATGGAGACGCCTGCTTCGAATTCCATGGACGGCTCGCCGTACAAATATCTCGGTTCTGGATGAAATTAAACCGGATCAGCGTCTCTACAGTACCGTTTACTCTAGAATTTTAAAGTTCTTTGGCCATATCCATCGAAGTGATCACAAAATGGAGCGGTTGGTGGTCCAAGGAAGGCCTCAGACTCAACGCCAACGCGGAAGATCTCCACAGCGATGGGCGGACATTACTAAAAAGCTTCTCAATAAACAGTATACTGAGGCAATACATATAATTGATGACCGCGACCAGTGGAGAAATATTATCAATCAAACTGTCCGAGCTGCTGAAGCCCAATTATGAACCACAACACATCTACTAAGATGTTAATGACTGTGATGATGATGATGTATATCTTGTTAACCGCAACACTCTCGGTTCTTCGGCACAGCGCTCTTTAATATCACTTAAAATTCTACCACCAGTCTTTTAATATATTTTGCCTGCAAGTTCTGCATTTGCCTGTAAATTCTTTTAGATTTTTTTATACAAATGGAAGCTTGTTTATCGTTGCCCCAATTGCTCAATTTGTACTGGCAATGGCGAAGATTTTACAGGTATGCAAATTAATCGTTTGGGATAAATGTACATTGGCTCATAAGAGATTGTAACATTTGTTTTATTATTAATATATTAAATTATTTTTAATTCCTTTTACCCCCGTGTGATACGCCGATGATTAGGAATCCCCGTGTTTACGATAGGAAGATAATATTGTAGATACTAAGCTAAAATGGAATTCCCTAATTAAGAAAGGTTTTTAATCCTTCCGTCTTAATACTCTGTATGAAAAGAACAAATGCTTTCCGGTATGCAGTTTCCTTTTCATAAATTGGTAATTTTCGTCGAAGGCCCATATCTTTTGACACTAACTTAATCCCAAGTATTGTCTGTTTCTTATGTCCAATTGTTAATACCGATTATTTTACCTCAAACTTTCCAATAGTCGTTAAGGCCTTACCTTCTGAGAAATACATACGACTGTCCGATGATTTTAAGTGGGGTATATAGCTTCTTCTTCTTTTTGCTTGGATAGTTGGTGAAATTTTTAGGGAACCAATTTACTTTTTGGTGGGCCGTTGTTGAGTTAAGGCCAATATCTCGTGTTACGCTTTGCTCACTTTATTTCTTATCGTTTCGTCTTTGTGAATTATTTTCTAAGTGTGTGTGTATACACTTTATATTTGAGTTTTCTTTCCTTAGACTATATTAAATTATATATAGTTCTACACTACCTTTAATGGTTCCTAATTAAATTCAGTGTTGAATACCAGTACAGTATCTTAAATTCAGTGAATTAAGCTGCCTTCGTCAAGATCTATTGTAAGTAATCTTTATCTACAATTATCTGGGCGAGTAATATGGTATGGTATCATATCACCTGCCATTATCTGGACGTATCATCCATATCTTCACCTGTAGATTGCCGATTTTTGAATGTAATTTAAAGAACCATTCAATAAATTTCTATAAATAATACCTATGAACATACAAGTCTCAATTTTTTATTAAATAATAGTGCGAGATAGTTAATTGACTTAACCAAGTGCGGTTTGGTTTATGTTTTTATTTCTGTAACCTTTTTGTATTTTTGTACATTTAGAGTTAAGTAATTTTTGCTATCTTTTGTATTTCCTATAATTTTTGTTCATTATCTTTCCTATGATATCTCGAGATACGCCAAACTATATTTGTATATGATTGCCTTATATATCTTGGTAATTAGGTATTTTCTTATTACATTATTGCTTAATTTTATACATATATAACACCATTTCATAGTTGTGTATTTTTATTACTTGTGTTGCATTTAGCAGAATCATAATTTTGTGTTTAATATATTGTTATTGTTTTATGCATGTATTTTATTTGTCGGCTCCTAACAAGTTCCCTGATAAAATAATAGCTCTGAACAATTACTATCTTTAAATATTACTATGCTTTTGAACTGTAGAAAGATCAGGCTGATTAAGTTTCGTAGGTAAGTAAGTGTAATACTTAATATATTTATTATTTGTTTATATATTGCGTTGACCAGATTTATTTGATAATTTACTGTTGGTATCTTTCCTTGGGTTTGATCTCTGAACCTAAATATCTTTTCTTATCTCTTTTCTTTTCTAAGGTTTTCTTAATTTTCTCCTTAACCCAAAAAAAATGAGTGGCGCTCTGTTTCTATCTTCTCTTATCTTTGGTAATTTTACCCATCTATCTTTTTGTTTATTTCTGTATCTTTTCTAATATCTCTCATCCTATCTTTACCTATTTCTTCCGTTGGATCCATTCCCGGTTCCAAAAGCTAGTTTCGAACCCACGACACGCTCTCCACTAACCATCTGGCTGCCGCCCGCAGTGTCTCCATTGGTTATCTTTCTAGCACCACCCAAAAAAGATTTCCGAGGTTACAAGATCATTACAGGGACTGGACGGAACTTTAAAAGATATTAGTGACAATGAAATACATCTTTGGTGGAGCCATGATTATATTGTCAGACTGTTTCTTATTTAATAATTATTACCCAATTAAGGGCTGCGGACGAACTAAACGCATGTTTAACATCATCCAGTTTGTGGTAGCATGTAAAGACGCTCCGATTGACAAATAACATCGAGTGTAACAAGATCAAAGTGCAGTGTTTTCGTATCAGTTTACATACAAAAAAGACAGGATAGCAGAAGAACTAAAAAATGGATACAACAAAAGGTTTAAAAACATACAAATTTGTGACACCAATCAGGATATAGAAATTATCTGATCGGATATAAAAAACGATTGTTAAAAGCCCACACGAAATCTGAAAGGAAGATTACAGATTAAAATAGAAATTTTGGGTGATTTTGGGGTATCCACGGTGGAGGATAGATATCACAAGAATGTCTAAAGCTTGAATATCTAGAATCTAGACTCTTAAATGACACTTTCGAATCATTAAAGCTCAACAGGGTTTCTGTTAGAAAACAAGGATGAAAATATACGAGTTATCATGTAAAAACTAAAGGAATATGCAACTAAACTGAAAATTTAATTGAGAGTAATCGGTCCAGATATTTAGAAGAATTCGAAGGTAATGTTCTAGAAATAAAATCAGAAGAGGTTCAAAACGCAAATCTTTACCTAAAATTATCAAAGCAGTCGGACAAGACGAAATTAACACATAAATTGTAATGCTCAAAAAATAAATACTTATCACACTTATTACAATGAACACCTTAATCAAAGTCTTAAATATCATTTATCGCGACGGAAATATTTCAACTGATTGGCTGAAATCTGCTTTATCTACTTTACATTACCTAAAAATCATTCAACAAAGGAGTGTTCTGATTATCTCTTAATTACTAAAATTAATTTACGGAAAAATTGATTAAAAACATGAATCTTTTATGCAGACACGCATTTGGATTTTTACAGTTGCGCTCGTTGTCCGGAGTGAGCAAACGCGACAATCATCCCGCCGACAACTTTCACATTCCCTAAAATGTCACGCAGGATATGGCATACGCGGATCCAAAAACGCGGTTCTGAATGCAGAGAATATCATACTACGGGTCCTAACAACTAAAATTGGAACAAACTAAATAAGTGCATAATCCAAGAGTTAATATTTACTTTTTGCTAATAAGGGTTTCTCAATGATGCTTAATTATATTCCACATTGTAACTTGAGAAATATTAAGTTATAATATGAAGAAGCTTGCGTTTCGATTTAATTTGAGTCTTTTACTACTCCCTGACACATGTTTCTGGATCTACCCGTCATCAGAAGGAGTTTGTAAGAAGACTCAAACCAAATCAAAACGCACCGACTACTCTGGCAATTACAGGAAAATAACTACTAGAGTATGCTACTAGAGACCTCTAGTGAGGAAAGATGAAGTTAAATCTAATTTAAAAATTTAACTTCAAATATTAAGTTCATATGCCACGGATTGTTTTATTACCGCAAAAACTTTTACTTGCAACTCAGGAGCTTTTTTAATTTTAAGAGATACCACGCACCATTTAATTGAGATAATACAGTGATTCACTCAATTTGACAAGAACCTCACTGTAGAATATAGTGAAGTATAATGGATGATACAAAGAAAGATAAACCAGGGCAGATGTAGAACCTGACTGAAAAATCTAAAAGGTTGGTGTGTTTGCAGCTCATTATAGATATTATTTATAACATTAAAAAAACCTTGTAAACCAATTGTTGTAGATATAAAAATATGATAAAAAACTATATAAAACGTGAGTATATGAGAACTGTGACCTCGTCTGTATGTGCTTCATCTAATTTTTTATTTTAATTAGTACATTAATAGGTTTTTAATTAGTTTATACTAATAAGCATTAACATAAACTGTGCCATAAATAGCCAATTACTCACAGACAGTGAAAATCAAGATAATTTGATCATATTACCAAAATTTCCTTATTTAGAATATATTTCTTGTTAAGAAATTTAAATGTGATTGAACATAGTCATATTAGACCATTTAAAACTCAAGAACCGCAGTACCGATTTTAATATTCAGTTTTTTGCATTTCATGGTAGCTCCGAATAACAGAATAATCATTAAAATATGTAACTTTACGAAAAAAATTAATCTTGATCTTAAAGATATTTTTCAATTTGTCATAATATTTTACATCAAATTTGTGTTAGTTCAAGAAATCCCAATCTGGAGGTGAATGAGGAGATACATAACCAGGTTTTGTTTTGATCAAATACATTTATTACGTTATAGTACCAAAAGATACTTAGCAACTAGACCCTGCCAATTCATCAAGATATAGATTCTGCCAATGGTAACCGTTTATGCTCCAGACGACCACCAATAAAAACAGCACAGATTGCACTGGAAAATGAGTTCAACTTAACAACCACTTAGGCTCGAGAATTGATGGAACAACAAAATAGAAGCTTACCCTGCATCACACAACAACCACCAGGTTTTGACTTACCACGCAACACATGGACTATGTTGAACCGAATCAGAACCAAACATGGCAGATGCGGTTATATGATGCACAAATGGGGAAATCAAACCTTGTAAATTTCGCTGCAAACAGGCAGAGTGCTAATGCAAATACAACAGGAGAGCAAACTCTAAGCAAGGCTGAACAGTGATTTAGTAGTGGAAATAGGCTGTTGCTTAATACTGATACAAACGTTTTTTGTTTACTTTAGACCTAGACAGTCATGAGAACAGTTCCCTGATACAGTTATATTTTCTGTCACAAAACACAGAATCTGATAGATCAGTTAAATTTCTTTTTCTTCATCTTCATATTGATCAGAAACTAAATTGGGGGAAACAAAATAATATGAAGTGTGACAAAAAAAACTGAATAGAGCCTGCTACTCACTGAGAGTATTGAAGAGCTATCTAGACAGTCTTACAATGAGTTTAGTCTATAGGTTTTTGCAAACTTTTATTCTATTATGTTATATGGATATTTTAGGGTGTTGTAGTGGATAGCTCATCTCTCTTTATAGTAACAAAAAGGCAATCAGGTGATCTTAGGATTAAAGATGGGGGAATCCTGTAGAGGCCAATTCAAATTATTCAATTTATTCACTTTCTCAGCCCTCTATATATTTGAATGTAACATTCATCTTTCAAAATTTTACTTTATTTTATTAAGTACCTGCTTCCAATTCATGAACATTACAAGAAGACTTAATTTGAATTTCCCACTTCACAGATTGTCTCTAATAGAGGGAAGTCCTTTCTATGAGTGTGTTAAATTTTACAATAGTTTACCATCTGAAATTTAACAGAAAACAAACTATAAAGCTTTTAAAAGAAAAGTTTTTAACACCTGGTTAACATTGAACCCTATATTGTGGCGGAGTGTCTGGCCTATTTTTCTCCTTGATCAGCATATTGCGGTTACCTTGTCCTCTTGTAACTTGTAACTTTGTTTACTGTATGTGTGTAAAGTTGTACTCTGTATATTTTAGTATTTTTTTCATTTGTAATGTTAATATTTTTTTAATATATACTAATAATAATAACGTGACATGCCGTTATTTGTTCAATTTTATGTACAAAACTTTATCCAAATAAAAATTTACTCTTCTACTTTAACCGAGGATTTCAATCAAGAAGTCAAACATAAAAGTGAATATGAATGAGATGCATTAAACCATTTAGTTCAAACAAGACTACAAATGTTGAGCCAACAATAGAAGAAGATTCGTAATAACCTAATGAAACTAGCTGATATCAAAAACAAAGTTTTATTGATGAAAGATCTTTCTGCTTGTTGACAAATAGAATGGAGTGTATGATTTTGGACTTCTGGGGACTTATTTAAGTCCATTCTGCAACTACAGTCAGAGCCTGTTGCATTGTATCTCTGACTGTGCCATTAAATTTATTATGGGCTAAGATGACCAGGTCATCCACATAGCCCTACCTTTGAGTACTTTTTTCAAATTGGATATTGAATTGATTCTTATTCTTTTCAGTAAGATTTACAAAAATGCAGTAAAAGCACTGGTACTTAAACTCATTAAAATATACTTTCACTTAACAATTTCACTGTCACAATGGTAACATATGCTTTCAAGTCTAGCAGGTCTAAGGCTATTTTAATATTCAAATACCTTCTACATTTAAATCATATTTGGTTTATACACACATATAAGCAACAAATATAGACACTTATATGTATCCATATTCATTGTTATTAGGGACATTCTTTAAATTATATGTGATTTATAGGACAGTAAAGTTTTTAAGATTTTACTTAAAAATACTGATAACTTTCAGTTAAGGAGAGAACTAAAATTGTTCACAGCTGGTAACTGTGCAAGAACACTAAAAATAATATTAATATCACCAAATACCTACATTGATAGTAAAAGAAGTATAAGTATAATAAAATGACTAGAATCACTTACTGATAATCCATTATCAACACATTGGAACAAACTACTGGCAGCTGGAAAAACAATTTTACCACTCTCACTATGAATTTCATAAGAATTTATGCCCCAGGTCGTCATTCGTTTTCTTTCCCATAATAATTGTTCTTCCCTAGAAAACTTGTTGGTAGATGAAATACTTGGAAAATTTGATTCTATCACACATTGCCACTGGAGTCTTAAACTAGTTGGTTGAATCGTATTAGGTACATCCGCAAACAACAGAGTTGTCTCCCAACCATTCTGAGGAGTACTAAGAAAGTATATCCTAGATCTACCATCTTGTAAAGTCCTAAATGTTATAGATGATGGTACCATTGTAGACAAACTAGAGAGCTGTCTCCTAAGATCACTGACAACCCCTTTAAGCTCAGACCAAGAGAGCTTTCTATCATCTTTTTCCCCATCCATTTTCTCTACAACAGGATCTACTGATATCACATCTGTTATTTGGGCTGATTAAGTTTTAAAAATAGAATTGAACATAATATATTTCACATACATGGTGTGATTATTATGGATACATATTTTCATTCGATTCAAGTTTTAAAATTTTATCATCTTTTAGTAAATTTCGTATAATTTAATAGAAAATTTTACTTTTCTGACCCAAATAAAAATCTAACCTCTTTAGTCTTTGTCGTATTGTCATTTACCGTCTGATGTGTCATGTCATTTTCTTTCACTTGTTTAAAAATATATAAAGGGGTAAAGTTTAAATGAATGGAAAAATAATTCATTTAATTTAAATATATATTTAACATTATACACAGAAATCGAAAATCCGTTGGTTCATAATTTTTTACAGTTAAATTGACTTTTTTATATTGTTCTAGTTTTATGCAACTAACAATGCAGAGGGGTGTTCATTGTAGATTAACTGGTTGCATATTCCTTAGATTACACAAAGAACACTTTTTAATATAAAAATATTCTATATAATTTTAAATATATTTATCTCACGTATTATTTTAATTTTAATTTTATGGATCAATTTTTTTCAAATTTAATCAAATTTATGTTATTTTATTCCTACAATTTAACAATCATCATTCATTCTCTTTTCCATTATCAGCTAGAGTTTCTATCTTAGGTCCATCGAGCATTGTCTTTTTGCTCGATGCTTAGGTCACAGAATATGTTATTCAACATATTCCCAGGTTGGAAATTTAAACCGTCGTGTACAACTGATTGACCTATAATGAAAAATAAAACTGTTGATCCCACCCATGAACAAAGTCTTCTTCTTCATCAACAACTTCTCCACAAAAAGATACTTCTTCGCTTCCAAATACTTCAGCGTTACGAATCAGAACATAATGGTGGCATTAAAAGGAATAAAATTCCATCATCACTGGAGGATACTTTTGTAAATCCATATGATATATCTCCACTACATCAGGCACCTCCTCAGGCAAGAAGCTCAAGACCTTCGCAAGGATCAAACCAAATTATATTTTGCTAAGAGCAAAACATAAAACACCCAAGTCAACTTCATAAGCAGTTAGAAAGCGCTGTAACAGAAAGGTGTTTAGAAAAAAACACAAGAAAATATATTTTGCTCGAAATTATTCAGTAAACCGCAGGCAAAGGAGGTTTGGATTAAGTGCAATTTGTGCAATAAATGGTACCATTTACTGAGCAGAAATTGTATATGTGCGATATTTGTAAATAAAAATGTAATAATTACTTTTTGTGTACAAAAGAGCTATAGGGGTCATTTTACCTCATGGACACGATTGTCTTACCGTAATCATGGTGCAAAACTTGATTTAACTGTACACTTCGGTATAATTTTTTCAAAGAAATATGTTGTGCTATATCCCAGTTATTGTCTCATTAAGCTTTACTTCATTATTTCGATTTTTGTTATTTCTAGCTTAAAAAAATTAGAGGGATCAGTTTGTTTTACTCTCCCTAAATATTTACACACTTTAAAATACTTTTGTTTTTCCATTCTTAGATTTATCCTTTTTTTGCCATTCTGCCCATCAATTTACGCTTTCCAATTTCCGCCACATGTACTTATTCTTTGTACTTATTTCTCTTTAATTGTCCAATATTCAGTGTCGTACAACATAGCTGGTCTCATGATAATTTTATAGAATTTACCTAACAGCTGCATTGAAATATTTCTTTCACACAAGATACAACTCTTCTCCTTTCATTTTATCCAACTTACTGCAACCTACATACGTGCTTTTTCATAAATGTATTCATTCTATATTGTCTGTAATGCCGATCCGAAATACTTAAAACTATCAGTTTTTGTGGTCAATTTCGCCATCCAAAGTTATTATATTGCTTTGCTCTAATTTTCTTTTTAGAAGAAGAGGTAAAGCAAGCATTAAGAAAATTAAAAAATAGAACATCACCAGGAAATACAGAATACCGAACGAACTCCTAAAGTACGTCGGCCAGATCTGACCAAACAACTATTAAAACTAATCCAATAAATAGGTAATAGAACAAAAAGAGTTCCTTAAGAATGAAGATCAAGCATCCTAATACCTCTCTTCAAAAAGAAACACAAATCGGACGAGTAAAATTACAGAAGAATTAATTTATTAAACACAACACTAAAATTAACAACCAAAGTGATAAGAAATATACTTAATGAAATTATAACACTAGCAGAAGAACAACTAGGTTTTAGGTCAGGAACCGCCGCTATATTTAAAATGAGGCAAGTGCAAGAGAAATCATTAGAATACAACAAACCGGCATATCTATGTTTCGTGGACCTTACGAAGGCATTTAACCAGGTCAAATTAAAAGACGTTATCCACTTACTGTACGCAAGACAGATACCTCTAGGAATAATTAAAACGATCGAAAATATCTATCAAAACAACAAAATAGAAGTAAAAGTAGAAGAAGAACTAACCGACTAACCATATCCCATTTGAAACCTTTTGAAGCCTTTTGAAGCTGGCAATGGGATATGGAATGGAGATTCCTTGAGTCCTTTATTGGTCAACCTGATTATGGATAAAATAATAAAAAAACTAATAACTAAAAAAGGATACCAAATGGGAGAAAAACAACTCAAAATAAAGACGACGCAATACTACCCTCTCAAAGTGAAGATGATTTACAACATACGCTGCACCAATTTAATATAACCTTAAGAAATTTTAACATGTTAATTTTCTCAAAAATGACAAAACGCCTGGTTACCACAGCAAATTTACTAGTATGTAAATTGGAGCTGGAAGGTCAGATTATAGCATCACATTATCTAATTAAGGAAAGCTCAAAACTGAAGTGGAAGATTAAGTGAATAGAGCAACAGGGCCGCAGGTTGCCTAAATGAAACAATATAGAGAAATAAAAATACCGGGAAAGAAGCGAAAGGCAAAATTTACAAAACAGTCATCAGACCAATAATGACATACGCTGCAGTAACAAGACCTGACACAGAGAGGACAAAAAGGATGTTAGAAACAACAGAGATAAAAACACTTGGAAAAATTAATGGTAAGATACTATCGGATAGAGCTAGAAGTACAGATATACATCGTATATGCAAGGTGGAGAACATCAAGAATGTGTAAGAAATAGAAGAGTAAAATGCAACGATCATATAAGCCGAATGACAACAAATAGAGTAGTAAAGACGGCAAGAGACGGTTCCCCAATAGCACGACGATCAGTAGTAAGACCACGAAGACGATGGAATGACCACTTACTGGAGGCACATTGAAAAACAGACAGAGTCATGTCTATATAAAAAGAAGAAGAAGAAGAAAAAGAAAAATTTTCTTTTTTAATTTCCTGTTAATGGGTACCTAATATATCAGCAGAGGATATTCCGAGTATTCCTAATAAAGTACGTGTCTCCTAGCGGCGGGATACGGGTAACAATATAATGGCTTATAGGGCAGTCCTTAGTGTAAAGATCGTCGCCTATACAAAAAAATGCAAGCGGATGTGGGGTAATACTGCAGTTTGGTTGCATTGGTGGTGTATTGACTAAATCGTGCAGGATATCACGCTGATAGAAAAGGCACTCAGGCATTAAACATCTTCTTCTTTGGGTGACGTCTTCAATGAAGGTTGGTGATAACCTCAGCAAAATCATTTCTGTCCCTGGCTTTTCTTATTAAAGATTGAGAATCCAAACCAGTCCACTCACGAATGTTCTTCAACCAGGACGCCTGCCGTCTACCAGGACCACGTTTTCCTTCTACCTTCCCCTCTATAAGAAGCTGCAGTAGCTGGTATTTCTCATTTCTGTATATGTGTCCCAAATATGAGGTTTTCCGTGTTTTCATTATTTTTAAGAGTTCTCGGTCGGTGCCCATCTTGTGTAGGACCTGCTCGTTGCTCATATGCTCTGTCTAGGGGACTTTCAGCATCCTTCGAAATAACCACATTTCAAAACTTTCCAAATGCCTGAGTGAGTTGATTTTGAAGGTGCAGGCCTCCATTCCATATAGTAAGGTGCTGTAAACGTAACATTTCAGCATTCGGTATCGGATTTTGAGATTGAGTGTTTGGGACGTAAACATTTGTTTCATTTTTAAAAAGACATTTCTTGCTTGTTCAATTCGCGATTTTATTTCTATGTCTGGATCTATATCTTGCGTTATCCAGCACCCTAGATATCGAAATTTCTCGACATTTTCGATAATGTTACCATTCCCGTTTAAAGCCATGGGTGGATGGATGGATGTTTTGGAGACAATCATTGTTTTTGTTTTCTTGACGTTAATGCTGAGGCCGGATTGTTCTCCGATCGATCTGACGCGATCTAAGAGTGTCTGGAGATCCTGTGTGCTCTCTGCAATTAGGACCGTGTCGTCGGCGTATCGTACATTATTTAGAACTCTGACGTTAATTTTAACACCTTCTCTTGATTGCTCTAGTGCTCGTGCAAAGATTTCTTCCGAATATATATTGAAAAGTAGCGGTGACAATACACACCACTGTCGTACACCTCGCTTGATATTGAATATTTCTGTGTCACCGGCTTCTGTTCTAACTGCTGCAGTTTGGTTAAAATACAGCGTTTGGATAATTTTAAAATCGTTCTCGTCTAGTCCCTTTTTGTGAAGGCAATCCATCAGCTTATCATGTTTTACTTTGTCGAAGGCCTTTTGATAGTCAATAAAACATAAAAGGAGGTTCTTTTTTTGGTCTCGACATTTTTGCAGCAGTATAATAAAACTGGTTAATGCTTCCCGTGTCCCAAATCCATTTCGGAAGCCAAATTGTTCATCACTGATATCCTGTTCACATTTCTTATAAATGCGTTGGTGAATAACTTTCAAGAATAACTTTAACATATGCGACATTAAACTAATAAGTCTGAAATCACCACACTTCTTTGCTCCCTTAGTTTTTGGAAGGGGAATAAAGACTGATTTTAACCAGTCTTGTGGAATTTCACCGCTTGTATATATTTGATTAAATAAGTTGACGATTATATTTAAATGTTTCTCTTTCAGTAGCTTTATGACTTCCGTATGTATGTCATCACCATATAAACATCCGAAAACCTTTTCAGACCATAATAATGAAAACACCTCCAATGTAATAAAAATTACACTGAAATGATGGCATCTCCTTCGGTCAAATATTCCGGAAGCAAAATAAGCCTCCGTTCGAATTTCCGGATGAGGACTATTTTAGGGGGAACACCATTACAGGTTAGAAAAAGTAGAATAGGAAATTGAAAGTGAAGAGACTCAAGTTCTCTCCAATCACCTACAAAGTGTTTTGGGAGCAGTTTAGCAACATCCCTAATTTTCAAGGGCTTTAGAATTACCTCCTTTTTCATCTTAATCAGCATCATATTTTGATTTGTGTAATTTGGTTCAGTAACTTGCCTGAAAGTACAGGTGTTTGTTCTATAAGCAACTTCGCCTTTTACTATAAGGGCAGTTTTGTATTTTTTTTAATCATTCACTTGAAAGGGTTGAACCTAAAATGCAATTCCCTGGTTTTTTTTGTACCTTTTCAGATTCACGTTTAAACTCATAGACTGATACTCTTCTGGTTTTAAAGTGTTATCCTTTTTTCCTAATTCTTTTTTTTTTCAATTAGCCAGAACACCTTATCAGATGGAAAAAGAGTGCTCCACTATAAGAAAGGTTATTTCGATGCTTGAACTTTGTTCAAGAAAATATAAATATGAACTTTGTTCATAGAAATTAGATTAGTGTTCTTATTTTGGCCACTACGACGATCGGTAAAAGCTTAAATTTTGTTTCTCCGTCACAATTTTCATTTAATAAGTGGTGATAGAGCTATGAGGTAATTGAACTGGAGTTTTAGACAAGCTCACTCTCACACCAAGTATAGCAGTGGGCATTTTATTTTGTTAGTTTGGTTTTATAGTGTACATTGACAACAGTGAAGTTGTAAATTAATACTGGCTGCTAAAATAAGCTGTCTGATCCGACATTCTAGGCAATAGCAAATTCTTTTGGCAGGCAAATGTCAAAACTACGGCCTTATCATCAGCAGCATTTACAATTTCATAAAAGACATCATATTTTAACTTGTGCACTTATTTTTGAGTTTACAACAATGGCGTGGGTGCAGCGGGTGCCATGGAACCAATAATAACTTTCTAATTGGAATTGTTCTCTAAACAACTAATCTGTAAACATTAAACATAAACGAGATATTAAAATAAATAAGTTAAGAATTTTGCGGATCGTTATCTTAAAAATACCTATAAGCACTAAATAGAAGGACAATGTTGTCCTAAGAAGACTCAGAACCAGACATTACCGTCTTATATATGATTACCCGATGAGTCAAAACAATCCTCCACCGTCAATAAAAGCACATACTATAATATAGTTAAGTGCCAGCTTTCCACCAACACTCGAAGATTACATAAACTAGATGAAGAGTTTTCTGTCCACCCTTAGTTTCACTAGCAACTTCAATATTGTGATAATTTTTCTCAAATAATGTCAGTCTGAATTATACTGCGCCATATAGATAGGACATGATAGAATTCCAACTAAAATAATTAAATTAATATCAGAAGATCAGATCAATGTATTAGTAGACTTATATAATACTATATATAACACGGGTATTATTCCGAGAGATTGGCTCAAATCAACATTTATTACATTACCAAAAAAACCTAATACAAGGGAATGTAATGACCACCGTATAATTAGTCTAATAAATCACACACTAAAAATGTTCTTAAAAATTATCCATTTAAGAATTTTCAGAAAAGTGGAACAAGACATCACTGAAACCCAATTTGGATTTAGGAATGCCATGGGTACACGAGAGGCATTATTTGGATTTAACGTCCTCATGCAAAGATGTATGGATGTAAACTAACCACTATATGTTTATTCTATTGATTATAATAAGGCGTTCGATAAGGTCCGAAACAACCGTCTTATACAGTTACTTAAAGAGAAACACATTGACAAAAAAAACTTAAGAATAATAACTCATCTCTACTTTATCCAAACAGCAAAAGTCAGAGTCGGCAGAGAACTAAGGAGGAAGTAGAGATAAAAAGAGGCGTAAGGCAAGGTTGCATACTCTCCCCCTTATTATTCAATCTATATTCGGAAGAAATAATTAAAAAATCACTCGAAAATGTAACAATTGGAATAAAAGTCAACGGAAGACCCATCAACAATATTAGATATGCCGATGATACAATACTAATTGCAGAGAATCTACAAGATCTACAGACACTTTTAGAGAATGTAGTAAATGCTAGTGAGGAAAGCGGACTAACGCTTAATGCTAATAAAACAAAATTTATGACAAGACATTTTAAACATAAGAGGAGTTCCAATAGAAAAAGTAAAAAAATACAGATATCTTGGTACAATTATTAATGAAAATAACGAGTATACAGAAGAAATAAAAATGAGAATTGGACAAGCTAGAGCAACATTTAATAAGATGAGAAAAGTATTATGCAGTAGAGACCTTAGTTTACAACTCAAAATAAGAATATTACGTTCTTATGTGTTTTCGGTACTGCTGTATGGGGTGGAGGCCTGGACCTTAAGGAAAGAGGTGAGCGATCGACTTGAAGCATTCGAGATGTGGACCTATCGAAGAATATTAAAAATAAGTTGGGTAGACCGAATAACAAATGTTGAGGTCCTCAGAAAGATGACGAAGGAAATGGAAATCATGAATACGATTAAGATAAGAAAGTTACAGTATCTCGGCCACGTTATAAGAGGGGATAAATGTGCGTTGCTACAAACCATAATGCAGGGAAAAATACAGTGAAAACGAAGTATTGGAAGAAGACGCATCTCCTGTCTCAACAATCTGAGAAAGTGGTATAATTGCAGTTCCGTCGACTTGTTCAGAGCTGCAATCTCAAAAGTGAAAATAGCTGTGATGATTACCAACCTCCTTAGAGGAGATGGTACCTAAAGAAGAAAGAGGAAGATATAAATAGTGTTTCTTGTCATTTTTGTACACATGTAATAGTTCTCTCTCTCTCTCTCTCTCTCTCTCTCTCTCTCTCTCTATATATATATATATATATATATATATATATATATATATATATATATATATATAACACTGTTTTTAATGGGTTGGAGTCAATAAAAGGGGCTATTTGTTGACTATTTTTTACTCGAGCTTTCAATTGTGATTACAATTTTTATCAAGAGCTTCTAAAAAATACAAAATGTCTTACAAAGTTGAACTAGAAATAAAAAATTTTTTGTTAACTCACCAAATAAAATTAGTTTTTTATATAAAACTACCGCTTACATAATAAATACAAAAAATATTAATAAAAAAATGCCTTATTCTAATAAATGTTTCTCTGAAAAATTTAGATGAAGTTTCTTAAGAAAAAAAATTGAATTTATAAACAAAAATAGAATAGCTACAACCAGCCTAAAATGTCATAAATACTAACTTAAAAATTTTTATTTTTGACATATTGTCAAAAATAAAATTTTGTTTAAAAAATTCTTCTTTGTTAAGTAACAAAAAAGAAGAAGATTTATTCACCATTGATAGATGCCCGAAAAAATGTAACAAATACATGGAAAATTCAAAATGTGATATTTTACTGACTGCATAAATTAAATAGAAATTATATAATTATAAATTTTGCTTAAATTTTGAATTTCTGACCTTTTGTTTAAATTATTATCACTTTTGCTAATACAAACCATTTCCAAAAAAGTTCTTTTAAATTTATTACTTTCATTACATAAAATTTTAATATTATCAAAATCCATAATATGGTCTTTGTCTATTACATGCTCTGCCAAAGCACAAGATGGTTTCTTAATTCTACAATCACTCTTGTGAGAAATAATGCGATTTGAGAGATTTCTTCCAGTCTCACCAATATACTCAGCTTCACACTGAGTACAAACAATGCTGTATACTACATTTGTTTGATCTAATTTGTCTATAGGATATTTAGTTTTGGAATATAAAGATGAAATAGTTTTGATGTTCTTTGTTGCTATTTTTATATTGTCAATAACCTTTAATGTTTGTATTAATTTAGGAGTTAATGATGGTATAAAAGGTAGTGAATGATAATATATGTTTTGATTGTTGGATACAGTGTTTTGAGATTTAGCAAAAAATGGTGTTAAGTTATTTATATTTAATAAATTAGAAAAAAGCATCCTATGTAGCATATCAGGAGGATAAGAGTTTTCAATTAAAATATTTTTTAACAAATGAAGATCTTCTTGTAGGTAGTCTGGATGAGAAAGTTTTAAAACACGTTCCTTTAATCCTGTTATAAGGTTCATTTTCATTTTATTTGGATGATTAGAGTAATAGCTTATAAATCTATTACTACATATGGGTTTTCTGAACCATCTAGTTTTCAACATATTGTCTGTATTTCTTACAATTCTCATGTCAAGGAATGGTAGAGAATTATCTACCTCTTCCTCAACTGTAAATTGTATATGTTGATTATGATTGTTGAAAATGTTGACTGTTTCAAGAATTTTGTGTTTAGGAAGTGCCAAAACTAGATCATCTACATATCTTTTGATAAATGGAATGAAAAAAGTGCAATTATTGATACAATCACTAATAACATCATCCATGACATAGCTACTTAGAATGGGTGAAAGACTAGATCCCATAGGGCTACCAAAAATTTGTTTATAAAAAACACCATTAAATATAAAAATATTAGAATCAAAAACAAAGTTGATGAGTGTTTTAAAATGTAATAAGTCAATATTAGTATGTTGCGAAATCTCATTCCAATGTTTTTCAACACTACTTATGATTAAATTTAAAAGTAAATTGGTAAAAAGAGATGTCACATCAAAACTAACTAAAACATAATTTTGTGGTAATTGGATATTATTAATGAAAGAACTAAAATCAAATGAATTTTTTATGTACAAAATGTTGTTTAAATTATAAGCATTGGTTAAGATGTCAGTGAGTAGCTGTGCTATTGGTCATTTTGGAGGGCATAGAGATGAAACAATTGGTCTCATAGATAAAGTTGGTTTATGTATTTTAGGTAGAGCATAAAACCGTGGTGCAATAGAATTATAAATTTTTGTTCTTTTGCTTTTTTATTATCAATAAATTTCTTACTGTTTAATTTTGATACCAGAAAATTTGCTTTTTGTTGTAAAGTACAAACAGGACTCCTTCTAAGTGTAGTGTAATACTTAGTATCATTTAAGAGTTCTCCAGTTTTTTGTAGGTAATCCTCTTTATACATTACAACAGTTACGTTACCTTTATCGCTTTTGACAATATAAATTTCAGGATGGTTTTTAAGAAAAAAATTTAACTGTTGTAATGTATAAAGAGGATTACCTACAAAAAACTGGAGAACTCTTAAATGATAGTAAGTATTACACTACACTTAGAAGGAGTCCTGTTTGTACTTTACAACAAAAAGCAAATTTTCTGGTATCAAAATTAAACAGTAAGAAATTTATTGATAATAAAAAAGCAAAAGATCTCAAAATTTATAATTCTATTGCACCACGGTTTTATGCTCTACCTAAAATACATAAACCAACTTTATCTATGAGACCAATTGTTTCATCTCTATGCCCTCCAAATGGACCAATAGCACAGCTCCTCACTGACATCTTAACCAATGCTTATAATTTAAACAACAATTTTTACATAAAAGATTCATTTGATTTTAGTTCTTTCATTAATAATTTCCAATTACCACAAAATTATATTTTAGTTAGTTTTGATGTAACATCTCTTTTTACTAATTTACCTTTAAATTTAATCATAAGTAGTGTTGAAAAACATTGGAATGAGATTTCGCAACATACTAATATTGACTTATTACATTTTAAAATACTCATCAACTTTGTTTTTGATTCTAATATTTTTATATTTAATGGTGTTTTTTATAAAAAAATTTTTGGTAGCCCTATGGGATCTAGTCTTTCACCCATTCTAAGTAGCTATGTCATGGATGATGTTATTAGTGATTGTATCAATAATTGCACTTTTTTCATTCCATTTATCAAAAGATATGTAGATGATCTAGTTTTGGCACTTCCTAAACACAAAATTCTTGAAACAGTCAACATTTTCAACAATCATAATCAACATATACAATTTACAGTTGAGGAAGAGGTAGATAATTCTCTACCATTCCTTGACATGAGAATTGTAAGAAATACGGACAATATGTTGAAAACTAGATGGTTCAGAAAACCCATATGTAGTAATAGATTTATAAGCTATTACTCTAATCATCCAAATAAAATGAAAATGAACCTTATAACAGGATTAAAGGAACGTGTTTTAAAACTTTCTCATCCAGACTACCTACAAGAAGATCTTCATTTGTTAAAAAATATTTTAATTGAAAACTCTTATCCTCCTGATATGCTACATAGGATGCTTTTTTCTAATTTATTAAATATAAATAACTTAACACCATTTTTTGCTAAATCTCAAAACACTGTATCCAACAATCAAAACATATATTATCATTCACTACCTTTTATACCATCATTAACTCCTAAATTAATACAAACATTAAAGGTTATTGACAATATAAAAATAGCAACAAAGAACATCAAAACTATTTCATCTTTATATTCCAAAACTAAATATCCTATAGACAAATTAGATCAAACAAATGTATTATACAGCATTGTTTGTACTCAGTGTGAAGCTGAGTATATTGGTGAGACTGGAAGAAATATCTCAAATCGCATTATTTCTCACAAGAGTGATTGTAGAATTAAGAAACCATCTTGTGCTTTGGCAGAGCATGTAATAGACAAAGACCATATTATGGATTTTGATAATATTAAAATTTTATGTAATGAAAGTAATAAATTTAAAAGAACTTTTTTGGAAATGGTTTGTATTGTAGCATTTTAAATTTGATTGATTCTTTGAAGTATATTTAAAGTCGCCTCGTATATGAAATCGTCTTAATAAAACGAAGAATGTTTTCCGTTTTTTAGTTCGTATCTTTCGAAAAGTGTTTTCAATCATTCTAACGTCGTAGAGTAATAAATCCATTTAATTGTTGTTTATTTTACTGCGGCGATTTCTTTTCATGTAAATGCGTTTCAAAGGATATCTACGTCGTTCGTTTGGTTTTGCTATTTCAGCAGTTCGTTGATTTTCAAGTTAAGCGAACAAATTTTTAATTTCGTCACTCTCGGTGGAATCGCTGCCAAAGTCAGTCGGTTTCATTGTTTAGTCCGGATTTTCTTTTAATTCGTTATTGCATTTTTGTTATTAGAAATAGTGAAGTTGAAGTTGGACGTGTGGGCAGCAGAACCGACAATTTTGTATAATGGTTTAAGTGGTCAAGACCGGCAAGATGTGGAAATTACTCTCTGTAATATGACAGATTAAGAAAGAGTAGCCACTAAATATTTTGTTAAATATTTACGGGATTTGTGCAGTATACCAGAATATGAATATGGAAAATATAAGAAGCGTATAGAATGTGCCCACAATGTGCCGTTGATTTGGTTCCAACCTCATTTTTATTTGTCTCTGGTAGTCTTTCCAGTCCAGTTTGAAGCAGTCCTTCTGTATAGCAGAGGGTTCCAGTAAATTCTCGTTTAATCCTCACAAGTTTCAGTGCAAAATTTTATATGAATTAAAGGTAACATTTTGTGTATAATTTTCAAATAGACTTTTTTTGTTCAAATAACAATAATTGCTTTCGTTTAAAATTTAAGAATCTGTAATAAAATTTATTTCGTTTTTTTTTAAGAAGGTTAATTTCTTTATGAATAGTTTCATTAAAAGAAAATTCGTTACTTGTAATAATTTTTTCTTTGACACTTATGTCCACTTGTAAACAAAAATAGGACACATGTCAGTTTTTCTTTGTTTCTTTCTATATCTACGTTTGTGGCTATTAATATAGTCTTTATGTATTTGTAACTAATTATATATATTTTGCATAATTTTATATTTTGTATAACTGTTTGTGGTGACATAAATAAATGTTAAATTTTGTTGTCTTAACATTTTATTTTTTTTTTTGAGCTAACCCTTTATTGAGTTTATTTGAAAAAGATATGTTTTTTTTTTTTTTATTTTTTGATTTTATTTTCTAATTATTTCCCTAGTTACAACTAGTGGTTGTAATAGGCATAATTAGGCACCTCAAGTGGCGCCCTATAATCAAATTTCTTGAGGTGTTTTCTTGTTTATTTTTATTCTGTTTATCCCAAAAGCCCTTTATTTCTTTTTGTTGTAGTTGCCCCATTCTAACCCCATTTTACTTATCCACGACCCCAGCTCTCCTATGAAACCCTGAGTGTCCGTTCGCACAAGTAACGTATATTTTGCTTGCCCTATTTTTACCCCCAATAGTTTCTCCCCCAATTTTCTGCCCCTTATATTAATGCTTCTGTGGTAGGCAAAATATTTTCGTTACAAAAATGGCGCCCAACGTGGGGCTGTTGAATATTCCTATTTTTTTAGATTTTTGTCCCTTTTCGAGAAGCCACATATCTTTTTCAGTTCGTCCCTAGTTTTCTGCCATTTTTATCAAACCCTGTCTTCCGAGTAGTGCCCCGGTGTCCCACAAACAGTTTTGTTTTTGTATTTGTATTGATATATGTATTTGTATCAACATATGTATTGTTGTTTTTTCTTTGTATGGTATTTGTATTAACATATGTATTATTGTATATCAACAGATGTATTTGTTGTATTTGACATATGTAATGTTGTATCTTTTATTTTGTGTATTGTAGAAATTTTTCTATATGTATTTTTGTGTATTGGTAAATGAAAGCAAATATTTTGAGTTTGAATATTTAAATTGAATTTTAAATAATGTTTTGATATTGAGAAGAATTTTAAGTTATTTACAGTAACAAATTAAGTATACCGTTATTGTGCCATTTATTTTTGATTGATTTGACATTTCTTACAGAAAAATCGGTTTTTGTAATTTTGTTTTGTCTGGTCATTTTGAGTAAATGTGTTTATTGTTTGAGTGACTTTTTTTTGAGCTGATGAGTACAGTTGTGTTTTGTCGTTTGTCCTATGCCATTTCATTGTTTCCTCTAGGCCCTCTTTGACGGCGTTTGTGTTATGCCACGGGCTAGTAGGAGATTATGAATGTGAAGAGTAGTCCCCTGTCCCCCTGTTGTTCCCTAATTAACCAGCTTTGACGGCGTATGTAATGCCACGGGTTAATAGGAGATTGTGTTCCCCTGAGTCCCCTTTTGTGTTTCCTGTCTTGTATCTGATTGATGACAAGTGTAATACTCGTGATCGGAGGTGCTGTTTAGTTTTGCCTAGGAGCAGTCTCATTTAGTTTTCAGAACAAGAGCAAGGTATTTTATGTTGTGTTATTTTGTGTAGCTCACTCAAAAGTCAAGTTGTCAATATTATTAGTATTTTTGTATCACCCTGAATGTGAAGTTTATCGAGTATGTTGTTTTGTATACATTGTGTATTTGCTTTCACCCAAACATTGTTTTAGTATTTTTGTCCCGCCCTGTATGTGAAGTTCGTCTGAGTTTGCTTCGAATGGTATTTTCAGTTATATTGTGATTTGCTTTATTCAGTTTTTCGTTAAATCAAGTCTATTCCTGTCCCAAGTTAACTGCTACGATTTCCATTTTCTGTTATGTCCAGTTTTCGTAAAATTATGAGAAATAATTTTCGTCTATTTCCTTGTGAATTAAAAAATACGTATTTGGAATGATGTCATTCCTTATTTGCCGGTATTTAAAATGTGAACGATATCAAGTTTGTTTATTCTTTTTCGTCTTAAGTACTATCCCATGTCTGAGAAAAGAATTTTGTTTACGTTAACGAAATAATTTATTTCGTATGTAGACGCTGTCCTTAGTGTTTATAAGTGATCTATTTCGTCTTCTTATTGAGTCTTTGCGTTTCAGAAATCAGCTGTTGTACGAAAAATATAGGTCAAATTTTTTCGTATCTTTAAAGTTTAATAGTCCAGGCAATGTGTAAAATTTTTTAAGCCCCGAAAAGGAAAATGTTTCTGATTTTACAGTCCATGATCAGTCCATGTGTTTTCGTGTTGTCTTTTGTTTTATAAGTAGGAGCAAGTAATAATACGATTTCGTTTGTCCATGGCTAAGGCCGATTTGTTAGTGACAAAGCGAAGTATTGTTATTTGCCTTATGTTTGTTATTTCCGTGTTTCCCCGTGTTTTCTTTGTTCCTATTCTGTGTTATAAGTAGGAGGAAGTAATAATACGATTTCGTTTGTCCATGGCTAAGGCCGATTTGTTAGTGACAAAGCGAAGTATTGTTATTTTCCTTTCTGTCTGTTATTTCCGTGTTTCCCCGTGTTTTCTTTGTTCCTATTCTGTGTTATAAGTAGGAGGAAATGATGATACGATTCCGTTTGTCCTTGGCTAAGGCCGATTTGTTAGTGACAAAGCGGAGTATTGTTATTTTTCTTTGGTCTGTTAGTCTTGTGTTTCTCCCTAGTTCTTTTTTTGTGTACAAGTAGAGGAGAGTGATGATACGACTTCGTGTATTCCTGGCTAAGGCCGATTTGTTGAGAATACATAGCGAAAGTATTGTGATGTTTTTTCTGTCTGTTAGTTTTGTGTCTTTCCGTGTCTTTGTGTGGTCAGATGTTGTAGTGGAGATATGTTGATGGTCTAAAATGTGTTAGTTTGTGATTTGAGTATTGTGTTTTTGAAATATCATGTAGGACGTACAGGCATGTGACCTGGATTTGTGTATCCTTGGATATTTCTGTTGTTGTGTAAGACTGCGTAGCAGCATCCCCTTTCCGTGATATATTAGAAAGGATAAGCCTTTCTAAGTGTTGAAGTAAGACTATTGACCTAGTCTCAATAGCATTCCTTCTTGTTGTAGAGTTTGTGATGTAGTGTTTTTGATTTGGTAGAAGCGGAGGTACAAATACATGCATTGTCCATTGTGACGTTTTGATTTGCTGAGGTGAAAGTACCTGGCCGCTTATTGTGAAAATATTGTTTATGCCGATTGTGAGACCATGTTAATGAAACATCAGAAGTATTTCTAGTACTACCGTTGAATGACCCACTTAGAATTCCCCAGTTTTATGTTGTGACCCTGTTCGAGTTTTGTTGAAGAATAGTGAACGTTTTCTTTCTGATTTGTATGACGATGTTGTATTCAATTATTATTCGTGAAGTGATGAAGTTTATTTCTTGATGTTGTCCCTTTATTCCCTTCCCAAACTGTGTCTTTGACCTTATTAGTTGTCATAAGAGGAACGGCTAGGTCGATGAGTTTTGGATTCGTCCGCCAGGTGACCTGTTGAGCTTTTAAGGAAGATAAGCATTAGTTTTTGCCTTGTGTATATATATACTCTTCTTCTTCTTTACCCTTCTTGCCCTGCTTTTGAAATTTGTGTACCCAGTTGGAAGTTTTATTGTTGATGACGGACTGTTATGATTTTTTTGTTCTTTTGGAAGATTATGGTGATTCTCATGTCCCCTTGGAGATCTGTAATGAGGTTTTTGTTTCTTATGAAGTGTTGTCGTGACTTTTTTGTTTTCTTTGGAAGACTGTTACGATTTTTTTTTGTTTCTTTTGGAAGTATTTAGTTTGAGACTGAACTGATTGTGTATTGATTATGACTTGTTATGTCATGCGCCCCTTTGTTTTTTCTTTTCCAAGATTGTGTATTAGCATTTTGGATTTATTTTCTTCTTTTGTCCTTTTGGGAGTTTCCTTACTTGGAAATTTTTCGCTGTGTCGATCCCTGAGGATATTTCTATGGAACTATTGGCCATCCTGTTTTCTTCTGTTTGTGTTTAATTTTCAACCAGTGGTTGAAAATTCATTGCTTGACTGTTATAGTCAAAATTGTTATTCTTTGATATTGTTTTGGCTATCTATTATGTGGATAACCATAGCGAAGCTTGTCGAAGCTGTGTTGTTGGCCACCCGCCTTTGTTGAGCTGGAAACACCTTTCTCTTCGCTTCCAGAAACTTCAACACTGGTCTGTTCCACGTTTTTGGTTAGGCAAGAGCCATTTTAGTAGAAATCTGCCATTGTGTCGTTGTGCTTAAGAGCCAACGAACTGTATCTGGTGCCGATTCGTCAAATCGAGCATCCAGTTTTATTTTGCATGTTGTTATGTTAGAACCATAAACAGTTATGATGAGTAGTTTTGGTTATGATTTTTGTTTGTTGTTTTTTGTTCTGTTTGAGTTATTGAAGTCATTATGTGTTGTTGCAGTAGTTAGAAAATGCTACTGTTGTTCCAACCTGATTGTTGTTCGCCCTAAACGAAAACTTTTCCTGTTAGTCCAGTTTTCGCTCTTACGTGGGGGTATTGTAGCATTTTAAATTTGATTGATTCTTTGAAGTATATTTAAAGTCGCCTCGTATATGAAATCGTCTTAATAAAACGAAGAATGTTTTCCGTTTTTTAGTTCGTATCTTTCGAAAAGTGTTTTCAATCATTCTAACGTCGTAGAGTAATAAATCCATTTAATTGTTGTTTATTTTACTGCGGCGATTTCTTTTCATGTAAATGCGTTTCAAAGGATATCTACGTCGTTCGTTTGGTTTTGCTATTTCAGCAGTTCGTTGATTTTCAAGTTAAGCGAACAAATTTTTAATTTCGTCACTCTCGGTGGAATCGCTGCCAAAGTCAGTCGGTTTCATTGTTTAGTCCGGATTTTCTTTTAATTCGTTATTGCATTTTTGTTATTAGAAATAGTGAAGTTGAAGTTGGACGTGTGGGCAGCAGAACCGACAATTTTGTATAATGGTTTAAGTGGTCAAGACCGGCAAGATGTGGAAATTACTCTCTGTAATATGACAGATTAAGAAAGAGTAGCCACTAAATATTTTGTTAAATATTTACGGGATTTGTGCAGTATACCAGAATATGAATATGGAAAATATAAGAAGCGTATAGAATGTGCCCACAATGTGCCGTTGATTTGGTTCCAACCTCATTTTTATTTGTCTCTGGTAGTCTTTCCAGTCCAGTTTGAAGCAGTCCTTCTGTATAGCAGAGGGTTCCAGTAAATTCTCGTTTAATCCTCACAAGTTTCAGTGCAAAATTTTATATGAATTAAAGGTAACATTTTGTGTATAATTTTCAAATAGACTTTTTTTGTTCAAATAACAATAATTGCTTTCGTTTAAAATTTAAGAATCTGTAATAAAATTTATTTCGTTTTTTTTTAAGAAGGTTAATTTCTTTATGAATAGTTTCATTAAAAGAAAATTCGTTACTTGTAATAATTTTTTCTTTGACACTTATGTCCACTTGTAAACAAAAATAGGACACATGTCAGTTTTTCTTTGTTTCTTTCTATATCTACGTTTGTGGCTATTAATATAGTCTTTATGTATTTGTAACTAATTATATATATTTTGCATAATTTTATATTTTGTATAACTGTTTGTGGTGACATAAATAAATGTTAAATTTTGTTGTCTTAACATTTTATTTTTTTTTTGAGCTAACCCTTTATTGAGTTTATTTGAAAAAGATATGTTTTTTTTTTTTTTATTTTTTGATTTTATTTTCTAATTATTTCCCTAGTTACAACTAGTGGTTGTAATAGGCATAATTAGGCACCTCAAGTGGCGCCCTATAATCAAATTTCTTGAGGTGTTTTCTTGTTTATTTTTATTCTGTTTATCCCAAAAGCCCTTTATTTCTTTTTGTTGTAGTTGCCCCATTCTAACCCCATTTTACTTATCCACGACCCCAGCTCTCCTATGAAACCCTGAGTGTCCGTTCGCACAAGTAACGTATATTTTGCTTGCCCTATTTTTACCCCCAATAGTTTCTCCCCCAATTTTCTGCCCCTTATATTAATGCTTCTGTGGTAGGCAAAATATTTTCGTTACAGTATTAGCAAAAGTAATAATAATTTAAACAAAAGGTCAGAAATTCAAAATTTAAGCAAAATTTATAATTATATAATTTCTATTTAATTTATGCAGTCAGTAAAATATCACATTTTGAATTTTCCATGTATTTGTTACATTTTTTCGGGCATCTATCAATGGTGAATAAATCTTCTTCTTTTTTGTTACTTAACAAAGAAGAATTTTTTAAACAAAATTTTATTTTTGACAATATGTCAAAAATAAAAATTTTTAAGTTAGTATTTATGACATTTTAGGCTGGTTGTAGCTATTCTATTTTTGTTTATAAATTCAATTTTTTTTCTTAAGAAACTTCATCTAAATTTTTCAGAGAAACATTTATTAGAATAAGGCATTTTTTTATTAATATTTTTTGTATTTATTATGTAAGCAGTAGTTTTATATAAAAAACTAATTTTATTTGGTGAGTTAACAAAAAATTTTTTATTTCTAGTTCAACTTTGTAAGACATTTTGTATTTTTTAGAAGCTCTTGATAAAAATTGTAATCACAATTGAAAGCTCGAGTAAAAAATAGTCAACAAATAGCCCCTTTTATTGACTCCAACCCATCAAAAACAGTGTTATATTTTTCCAAACGAGTCACAAGTACTTCTTCTTTTTTCTTATATATATATATATATATATATATATATATATATATATATATATATATATAATGTATATTGTAATTCTACTTTTGTAACCGTGTCAGTGGCCTTTGTTGTTGAGAGGGTAATTTAAATAAAAAAAAATCAATATGTAAAGATAAATATTATGGTAAACATAAATCTATAAGTTTTAAAGCACATATAAGAGAAACAATATAAATCAAAGGATTTGTAAGCTACAAAACACTTTATAATTAATATGTTACACTGTAATTTAATAATTGTAATTAATATAAACAAGGAGATGTTAAACGTTAAAAACTATTTTAGTACAGTGAATGAAGGTAAAAATCCACTATTACCTCCGATTTCGGTGAACCTGCATCGATTTGCATGAAAATTTGGGATGAAGTATCTTGTACACTCAACTCAAAAGTGGCATATGCTCAACTTGCGCTTTTCGCATTTTAGGGGTGAAATATCTATTTTTAACAGATTTTCTGGGGCAGGTGGATTGGGATTTTTAGTTGGAAACAAAGACTCTTCAATTTTTTAGCATCCCATGACAACTTTTTTAAAAAAATTTATAGTTTGAGTTATTTATGAAAAATCGCTTTAAAACATGCATTTTTTCACGAAAAATCAAAATCTTTGATCTTCAATATCTCAAAACGCATTGATTTATTTTACTAACTTTATGAGATAAATTTTGTTTAGATTTGGTCCATATATCGATTCCTGGGGTAATTTTTAATAAAATAATTTCCACCCTCGAGAAGGGGTGGCATCATCCCCCAGGGTTGAAGCGCAAGTTGAAACCATGTCACTTTTGTTTATTAAGGTATCCTCTAACTACTCACCAATTTTCATGAAAATCGATGGAGGTTCAACGAAATCGGAGTGAAAACCTTCACTGACTGTACTATTTTTTTTATTTTATTTATGTTATTAAAACAAGATCGTATCGTATATTGCCTAATTGTTATAAGAATACTTTAAACGACAGTAATATAATTTAAGAAAGGTTTATACAAATGCTCCATTTTTCATAGACCTTGAATAGAAGCCTTCCACTGAGTTTAATTGTAAGTAATTTATATGTGCAAATAAGTACTTAAATCTCGTTATAGATCCATCTTATTACAACTAGAACACGTAGTTTTTATAAAATAAATATCAGTAATGGGTTTAATACAAATATGGCAAAAAGTAGAAATTACAAATCAGGGTTTTTCTTACAGGTTATGCTTAGACATATATGGGTTGCTGTTTAGCTTATTTATTATCATCTTTAAATATTAACTCATTAGGTAGGCTAGGGTTGGGTAGTTTGATACACCTTTATTGGGAGCTTATATTTTGGCACTGTTTGTATGAGCAAGTCCAGCAAACATAGAGATAGTTTGAATGATTATTCACGATAATTTTTTTTGTGAACTAGGTATAAATTTATATTTAGTTTGAAGAAAATAGAAATGAAATTACACACATAATTTTTGGACATGGTGGGGCAGCTTGGACTCGTAGAGGGGCACTTTGGAACACATAGTCTCAAGCTGCCCGAATCGTGAGAAACATGCAACTATTAATAAAATTGATCTTTTTGATAAAGTTCTTTATGATTTTCATAAAACAATAAAACAAAGTTCATAAACGAAACAGGAAAGTTAATATAGGATGCTAGCCTTCTGGAACTCCCTGGCGCTTCATTGGGTTTTGGCAATTTATCTACAATGTCGCGTTTAAGTATAGAGCTAATATCATCTTGTATTGGGTAGAAAAATACCACTGTTTTAATTTAATCAACACGATTTAACAAAATCGGTTTTTATCCTTTTGAGCTATTCAAAGAATGTAAAGCTTACACTTCAGCACAATCTTTGCTATCGCTGTGATGAATTGAAAGGTCAAATATACCAGTACAATTTGTCAAACTATTCAATTCATCATACCGATATCAAAGCTTTTGTTGAAGTGTAAACTTTACATTCTTCGAATAGCTCAATAGCATAGAAACTGATCACAGTCAATGATAAGTTGTTCTTTGCAGTCCATGGAACCCTTAGCGCATTCTTTTTGTTGACACCGTATGATATTATTTAGAGCAAAATGTTGGTAAATACGCCGGGTAACACAGGATGTGATAAATGTACACAGGATTTTAAAACAAGTAATTTAACACATGTAGTGACTAGAAGAGATCGGGTAAAGGTAAGAAAAAAATTTATAAGAGATGAATTAAAAATAAATTCGATGGCAGAGTATGTTAAAAAAAAGGAAGTTAAGTTAGTGGGATCATCTGCAGCGACTAAAAAATGAAACACCGGAAAATATATGAAAAATTAAAGCACAATGGAGAAAAAAGAAAAGAACATCTAGGGATACTTGAAACGATGCAAGAGCAAAACAATTTGACAAAAAAGGAGAGAGCAAACTTAACTTAAGAAAGGAAGATCTGGAAGAGATCTGTGCACTATTTATTAGTCAACATTACAAAGAACAACATTGACGATGCAGAGCTTAACAGAAGAATCATCCTACCTAGACAATACGCATACTTTAATGTGAGTCCTATATTTGAATGAAGAGACGTACATCACAGAACTAAGATACGAATCTACAATCGAAACTATAATCCGACCGATATTGAGCTATGGACGTGAAACTTAAAAATCTGTAAGTCACATAGACATATTTGAAAGAAAGGTACTGAGGCGTATCCTAGGCTCTATAAATAAGAACAAAAGATTGCGAATCAAATACAACTATGAAATATAGTTAATCCTTGGTAGTCGATCATGGAGAAAAATGGCTACAGATCGTAATGGATTACGAGATTTGATTCTCGAATTGGACTGTATAGCTATAGGCTATACAGTCCAATTTATTATTATATATTAATATAATAATAATTACAGTCCAATATATTAATTTTAAAAAATAGATAAGTGAGTTTTTTGGATAGGTTGTGATAGGTGAGATTTAGTATAATATCGGATTGTCAATACGGTTTAAGAGAAAGAAAATCTACACAAGATGCTATTTGTAAACTAACATCACAAATATCAGAAGCTTTTGAGTCTAATAAACGTAGTTTATGCATATTTGTCGATCTCTCTAAGGCGTTTGACACGATATCTCACGGGATCTTGTTAGAAAAACTTGAGAAGTATGGTCTGAGAGGACGCGTTTTGACATTACTAAAAAGTTACTTAACAGACAGAAAACAATTTGTAGAAATTGATGGTGTCGAAAGTGATCCTGAAGTAATTAATTATGGCGTACCGCAAGGGGCCGTTTTAGGCCCTCTACTCTTTACACTCTGTGTTAATGACATGCTTAAACTAAAAACTGATGGAAACATAATAAGCTTTGCGGATGACACCGCAATTTTTTATAAGGCCGAAAATTGGGTAGATCTTAAAACTATAGTTGAACAAGACTTCAAAGTTATAAAAACATGGTTGCAAATAAATAAACTCACAATAAATTACGAAAAAACTAAATATATACCTTTTGCAATATATAAAAATTCTCTGCCAACTTTTAACTCATTAAAAATAAATAAAAAACAACAAATATTTAAAGCAGAATACATAAAATATTTAGGAGTTTTAATTGACAGGCACCTTAAATGGGACTTACAAATAAAAAATATTATAAGAAAAATACGAGGACTGTTACCAAAATTCCGCTATTTAAAAGAGTTTTTAGATGTTGAACAGCTTAAAATGCTTTACCTGTCTTTAGTACAATCTCATCTTGTATATGGGATTTTAGGATGGGGTGGCGTAGCTGATTGCGATCTGGTGACCCTTCAACATACTCAGAAATGGTTTCTTAAACTGATATATGGAAAAC
The DNA here is from genome assembly GCA_918026665.1 of Diabrotica balteata. Lineage (NCBI taxonomy): Eukaryota > Metazoa > Arthropoda > Insecta > Coleoptera > Chrysomelidae > Diabrotica > Diabrotica balteata. The sequence continues at coordinate 103,969,695 of OU898281.1, read as the reverse complement.
GAAAAACATATCTCTCAGACCAACTTTTTCATAAAAACTCAGGTTCTTGATGTTCGGCAATTGTACTGCCTACAGCTACTTAAAAATATTCATAAAGATAAAATACCTCTTAAAGTAAAAGTGTCAAATTATGAAACAAGAAGAAAATTGAATGTTGAATGTCTTCTAACTTCAAAAACAATTACGCAAGGGTCAATTAAATATTTTGCTCCAAGAATATACAATCAATTGCCCATAAACTTTAAAAATATCAAAAATTTTTATTTGTATAAAAAATTAGTTAATGCTTGTGTAAAAGAAAAAAGGGAGTTGTGTAACAATTTAATACATTTAAATTATACTAGATAAAAAAAACGAAACAAATTAGATTAGATTAGAAACTGTAAAAATGAAATAATAATTTGTAAAAAAAAACATTAAACCTGTAAATATGACAGATTAAGTCAACAAGCATGTTAATGCTTTAAAGACTTTTTTTACGTTTATGTTACTGTAAGTAAACTAAAATTGAAATTGTAAATTAATGTAATAATTATTGATTTGAAGAAACGTATATTATTATTATAGGATGGATATAATGTAGTCTAGGAGAAAATACACCAAGAGTTCTCTACGGGAAATTATAAGCAAATAAGGGGAAAGTGCCCAAATAAGCACAAATTTGTACACTAAAAAAATAAACAGAACAGATAAAAAAATACGAAATAAATTTTTTGAGTACAAATCTGCGTATGTGTAAATAAACAATTGTGAAGAACATAATTTAGTGACATATTTTTGGATTGCATTATACTTACCGTTTACGCTATTTCATTGATTCTGAAAAGTAAATAAAAAATTACTGACAATTTCACTAACTATGTCACGGAAAGGTTACGTATTGCGTGACATGCTGAAACACTATAAACTGCTGAAAATTGAATCAAATTAGTCAAATATAATGTATAATAAATAATTTAAAGTAGATACTACCATGACAAAATATAAAAAAAATTAAAATGTGGTTTTTGATAATTTTGATTTTATAAGTAACTATGCTTTGGGTCGATATGCAGAGAGAGTAAGCGTTACTTTTAACAAATTATTTTAAAATACATTTAATTAACAGCACTAAAAGTTAACAACTTAGTCTGGATCGTGGATAGTTCAAACGAGAAGTGGTGAAGTATAAAAAACATATTTAGAATAAAAGTAGGCGAAATGTAAAATGCAAGAAATACCCTCTGTCAATAGGAAAGGCAGAGATTTGAGGCAACTTTAAAAATAATATTTGAAAATTAAGTTTAATAAAATATTAGTAAAAGTCAAGAAAAAAAAAAAGAACAGTAGGCAGAACTTTAGCACGAAGCTTCATACTATGTTTTCTTTATTTTTAAAACTTAAAATAAAAGTATTTTAAAATTGATTTGATTATTTTTTTTTATTTTAAACAAATTGTTATATTTGCACCATCGAGTTAGAATCTATAGAGAGGGCATCATGTGACTAAAAACGACCTCACTTCGGCCATATTGTTACGATCGTTATGTCAGATGCGTTAGTGCGATATGCTTATCCAACAGCTCCCGAAGACATGATGGAAAAGTTGGCCGTTTAAACGTTTATTGATGGTCTTCGTGATCATGAGATGCAAAGAACACTACGATTAGCTCGTCACAAGACGCTGGTTGATGTCTTATCCGCCGCCCTCGAATACGAGTCAGCCACGCAGGCCTCTGGGGGTTACAGTAAAGTTAGGACTGTAAAAGAGGAAGAAGATGAAGATAAACTTGACCAGCTCGTTAATATGATGAAAAGCATGACATACAAGAAAACGAAGACCATAAGATGCTGGAATTGTGGCGAAATAGGACACGTACGAAGTTCATGTAAGCATCCTAGGTACGACACAAATCAAGAAACTTACCATCAGGAAAACTAGAACGGGTCGGCCTTAGGGGGGCAGCTTCGACCCAGAACTTTACCAAAGACCCTCTGATACTAATAGCTTCTTTGAAATGTCGTGAAGATAGTGTATATGTAGATGGAGAAATAAATGGTAAAAAGCATACGTTGTTGGTGGATACGGGAGTGACCAGAAGCATTATTCGCCCGACAGTTATAAACAGCCGTAAGAAACTGTTAGCAACGAGGTTGCGACTGCGGACCGCTACAGGTGAAAATGCTAACATTCATGGAGAAATCCAGGTACAATTAGGAATTGGAGCAGAAGAGTTCGTCCATACTGTTATAGTTGCTGACATCGAAGAGGATGTTATATTAGGAATGGACGTAATGAATACGCATGGATTCCAATTGGATTTTAAAAATAAAGTAATCAAAGTTGGTAACGAGGAGGTATTTTTCCATCCACATAATGACAACACTATGCAAGCAGCCGTTAAAGAAGATACAGTCGTGCCTGCGAGATGTGAAACGATAATAGTAGCGCAGCTACAGGGAATTGTGGACGAAGGAACACCTGTTATGATGGAGCCTTGGAATCATGACGACGAAGTTGGCCGTGGAATCATAATTGGAAAAGAATTAGTGACTTCGGCTAAAGAAATTCCTGTGAGACTTATTAATGTCAATGACTACCCAGTAACCATCAAGAAAGAGACAAAAGTAGGAACTTGTGTATCTGTCAACGTCTGATAATTCCAACGATAAATTTGATCAAATGGTTGCGGTTGCTGGACAGTCTCTGAATCAGATTGAGAAAAGGAAATTGAGGGAATTTCTTCGGCAGTATCGTGATATTTTCGTTCCGAAAGGAGGAAAGACGGGAAGAACTACCGTTGTTAAGCATAAAAGTGATACGGGTAATGCTAAGCCAATTCGTCAAACAGCTCGACGATTACCACAGGCAAAAAGAGAGGAAGCTGAAACGATTGTTCAGGAAATGAAGAAAGAGGGGTGATAGAACCTTCTACGAGCCCATGGGTCTCTCCGGTGGTCCTGGTTAAGAAGAAAGACGGAACAACGAGGTTCTGTGTGGATTACCGTTTGCTGAACAACGTTACCAAGAAAGATAGTTATCCTTTGCCTCGGATCGATGACACATTAGACACATTGGCTGGAAGTAAATTATTTTCTACTTTGGATTTAAAGTCTGGATACTGGCAGGTAGAAATGGACCCGGTAGATAAAGAAAAGACAGCCTTCACCACAGGATCTGGATTATGGCAATTCAACGTTATGCCATTTGGACTTTGTAACGCTCCTGCGACATTTGAGAGGCTTATGGAAAATGTGTTGAGAGGGTTATCTTGGAAAACATGCCTAGTTTATCTAGACGACATAATCGTCTTGGGGGAGACATTTGAACACCATCTGAAGAATTTAGAAAACGTTTTTCAAGGTAAAGTCAATTATCTGGGTCATATAGTCAGTAAAGAAGGAGTGGCCGTGGATAAGGGAAAAATCGATTCTATTAAGGAATGGCCAAAACCAACTGACAAACACCAAGTGAGAAGTTTTTTGGGACTATGTACTTACTACCGGAGGTTTATTAAGAAGTTTGCAGATATCGCTAAACCATTAACGCGACTTACAGAGGAAGCAAGAGAATACCGCTGTAATGTAGACTGCCAGAATGCCTTTGAGACCTTAAAAAGCATTTAATCACAGCACCAATTTTAGGGTATCCACTGCCAGAAGGAGAGTTCATCTTAGATACAGATGCAAGTAATGTGGCAATTGGAGGAGTGCTGTCTCAGATTCAAGGAGGACAGGAAAGAGTCCTTGGATATTTTAGTAAAGTTCTCTCAAAACCTGAGCGAAATTATTGCGTCACGAGAAGAGAACTTCTGGCAGTAGTGAAATCAGTAGAGCACTTCTATTAATACCTCTATGGAAGGAAGTTTTTAATCCGAACGGACCATGCCGCCCTTAAGTGGTTGATGCAGTTTAAGAATCCAGAAGGTCAGATAGCCAGGTGGATCGAACGACTCCAAGAATATGATTTTAAGTGAGCACCGGGCCGGAGTTAGTCACCGAAACGCTGATTCTCTTTCCAGAAGGCCATGCCCAGCAGAGTGTTCTCACTGCAACAAAACGGAATCCAAGGAAGCAGCAGTGCTAAGAACGACGGTGGTCCACGACGACTGGAAGCCTACCAAGATCAAAGAAGAACAAGAGAGAGATCCAGTTATACAGAAAATCCGAAAATGGAAAGAGGAAAACCGTCGACCACCTTGGCAAGAAATAGCGAACCTAGGCTCAATAGTTAAGACGTATTGGGCCCAATGGGACTCATTTATCATAGAAGATGGCTTGCTCAAACGAGTCCTGGAAAATGATGACGGTTCAGAGAAGAGAAGACAGTTGGTGATTCCAAAGAGCAGAATAGCCGAAGTACTTCGTCAGTTACACGACAGTCCATCAGGAGGGCATTTTGGTGTGAAAAAGACCCTTCAGCGAATTAGGGAACGGTTTTATTGGATGAACAGTTCCGACGATGTAAAAGACTGGTGTAAGAAATGTACTATTTGTGCTACGAGTAACGGGCCTTATCGAAAAAGGAGAGCTCCTATGAGACAATATAATGTTGGAAGCCCGTTTGAAAGAATAGCTTTGGACATTGCTGGGCCATTTCCAGAAAGTGATAATGGAGGCAAGTACATGTTGGTAGTAATGGATTACTTCACTAAGTGGGTGGAGATTTACGCACTTCCAGACCAGAAGGCCGCCTCCGTTGCAGATAAGTTGATCCAAGAATATATCAGCCGATTTGGAGTGCCTTTGGAGATCCATAGTGACCAAGGCAGGAACTTCGAAAGCGATTTATTCCAAGGAATATGTGATAGACTAGGTATGAAGAAAACAAGAACTACGGCTTATCATCCGCAATCGGATGGTATGGTAGAACGAATGAATAGAACAGTTGGCAAGTACTTGACAAAGATGGTGTCCGATCATCAGCGAGACTGGGACCAATATCTTCCATTCTTCACAATGGCCTACAGATCTGCTGTTAATGAATCAACAGGCCAGACACCAGCCAGAGTCCTATTCGGACGCGAGATGCGACTATCTTGTGATCTAGAGTTTGGGTGTCGACCTGGAGAAGATGTAGCAGGTGAAGATTATGTGATCGAATTACGAAGAAGAATGGTCGATGTACACGAGTTGGTCCGTTCCCATCTCCAGATCGCTAGTGACCGAATGAGGAAACGGTACGATACGCAAGCCGAAAAGGGCTGTTTTAAGAAGAACGATAAAGTCTGGCTTTATAACCCCAAAAAGCGAAAAGGTTGTTCTCCCAAATTGCAGCAGTTTTGGGAAGGTCCATACCTCATTATGGAGAAGATCAATGATGTTATTTACCGAATAAGCAAGATCGAGAGGAAAGCCGATGATAGTACACCATAACCGGTTGGCGTCTTTCGAGGGTGACCACGACGTAGATGAAGAGTGAAGTAACCAAGTCCAAGATGTGTCTGACCTCACGTTTGAGGAATTCATGGGTGCCTATGGAGGTACCGGTAAAGCAAGACATGGTGTTACCACTGAAGAAAGGCAAGATCTACTCGCGCTTCCCGATGACTACTCACTGGCCCTTACCATCCCGGCAGTATCAAAGACGCACCAGGGTTGGCATCCGTCTTTCGAAGGAAGTTTGGTCGAGTTGCAGAACTTCAATGCCAAGTGCCAGCTCCTGGTAAAACCTTGAAACTCCAAGATGCATCATTTCTACCTGGTAACAAAAGACACTGCCCGTGACCAACCTACCTACCGAGATGTATGGGAAGCCTTACTTCAGTTGAGAGAGCACGTACTAGAGTCCGACGTGCAAAAGTTAGCCATGCCAAAGTTGGAGTGCCGCCAATTAGATTGGAGGGTTATTCGAAGTATGGTGGAGGAGATCTTTAGAGACACCGAAGTCCAGGTGTTAGTCTGTTGCAATCCGCATAGTTACTGGTGCGGAGAGAAAACCGTCCCTTGTCATTTCTATACAACTGGAAGTTGTAAAAGAGGGTCCAGTTGCCGATATCAGCATGTCGTTCCAGTTCCAGTCCCGACAAGGTTCCAGGAGGAACCATCTTTTAAGAGGGGGGCAATGTTACGATTTTAAATGTTATGGCGTATAGAACTGTAAATATTTTATGACTAATTCTTTTGTATTGATTCTCGTAATTTCTAGGTCAAAAATCTACCTGACATCATTTGGGTCCCCTTCGCTAAACAAACAACAATCGAATGTTCTGGGGGCGACAAGCCGATAAAGAACATGTTTTGAGACCAGTCGCCGCTGTGTCTACATCGAGAACAGCATGGTATTTTCTACACCTTTCTGTTTACCGGCTTGGAATTATATAAATAAGGGAAGACTTTCATTAAGGAGCCAGTCATAAGAAGATCGGGAAACGCGGTTTACTTGTAACGAAACGTAACAAATAAATTTGTATTTAATAAGCTATTTAATAAATTAGTAATTAGTTATCGTGAGTTTTAATAAATTAGAATATAGACAATAAATTAGAATAAAGACAAATAAATTAAAACAATATAAATATATACCACATGACACTAGTAAAGTGGTAGTTGTAAACATTTTTCTATTATTATAATTATGGCTGACTTTATATATGTTCGTAAACATAATCCGGGAAGAAGACGACACTCATGGATGCATAACCTGCGACAATGGTTCGGACTAACATCGATCGAACTATTCAGAGGTGCCGTAAACAAAGTCAAAATAGCCTTGTTAATAGCCAACGTCCGAAACGGATAGGGCAAAAGAAGAAGAAGAAAAAACATAAACACTACATGAAAAGAAAAAAACGTAAGTCCCAGCAAGTCTAAGGTTCTATTGCGTTTTGAAAGCGAAAGTATAGACTTTCTATCAGATTATTTTTTGCCACAGCTAGATTGATGAAGAGCTAGAGCTAGATAGATGAAACCAGAGGGGGTGCCCTTAGCTCTCGACAAAGGATGGATATTTTTCTGCGATACGTTAGTGATACTGGATTTCAACCAGGTATTGCTGAAGATTTCGGCGTTCACCATACGACTGTATATAAAACCATAAATAATGTTGCTGACATAATTTTTGAGAAATCACATCAGTGGATAAAGTTTCCGTCTGACCTGGAGGGTATGGAAGAAGCAAGGACAAAGTGGGCAAATCGATTACAAATACCTACCGTTATTGGCGCACTGGACTGTACCCATGTTTAAATTAAAGAACCTTCAGAATTTGGTGACGAATTTATTAATAGAAAAGGTTTTCCTAGCATAAATGTACAAATAACGTGTGATGCAAATGAAGTGATTACAAGTGTGGACATCCAGTGGCCTGGAAGTGTTCACGATTTGAGGATTTGGACACAAAGTTCGATTTATCAAGTTATACATAGCTTTAGAGGCAATTTTTGCCTCCTTGGAGATAGTGGATATGGAATTTCTCCATGGTTATTTTGCCCATTCAAAAACCCCCAAAACAGAAGTGAGGAATTATTTAATATCACTCATTCCAGAGAAAGGGTGATAATTGAAAGAAAAAGAGGTTAGTCTTTGTAAATGGGTATATTTATTTAAAAAACCCTTAAAAGGGCCACATCAATAAAACAAACGTTTTCGGACCACACAGTCCATCATCAGGTTTTTAAAATCGAAAAATGCCTAAAAATAAGTATAAAACCATTTAGTTAAAACAAACGAGATTGTGAAATTTTGACTATGGTTGAAAAGCAAAAGATGGTTATACTTACTAGGTCACATTGCCTGAGCCACCAAAATACTAGGGTAAAAACCCTTTAAATTACATTTAGTTATGAAAGATTGTACATTGTGTTGTAAAATAACTGTGATGTTCAGTATTAAATTAAATTTGACTAGAGGTAACACAAGGCTCAATCGGGTTCCAGAGCCGGTGAGAGAGAACCTCTACACTCGGAGAACAGCTGGGAACTGATTGACAAGATACTTTTGAAGGATGAAGATAACAGAATGTCAATGCAACAAAAACTATAATAGTTGTACATAGTATTACTACAGCCAAAATTGTTGAATCTTTTCTTATGGTTCAATACTAAACAAGATAACAATGCAGTTGCTGCGGCATCTACATGCCATGGAATAGATCCAGTTAGTAGTGTAAAAAGATTTTCTAGGACAGCGAAGAAAATTATTCAAATCTGTCGTCCATAAATTATAACTGAATATAACGGATTTATGGGAGATACTGTATCAGTGATAAGTATCAGACCTAAAAAGAAGTGGTGGCCAATGTTCACATGGTTGTTAGATGTTTCTATGGTAAATGCATGGAATGTTTACAGGTAGACAAAACCTATATCTCAACTAGATTTTAGGAGACAAGTAGTACAAGCATATCTTACCAAATATGAAACTCCCACAAAAGCCGTTGGAAAACCAGCAATATCATCTTCCAGTGTGACATTTAACAGAGTGTCAGATGATCTAAGATATGATGATCTTAGGCATTTACTTGTGCCTAATGAAAATAAGAAAAGCCGATGTGCCGGGAAAAGGTGTTTATCTAATGTAGGTACGTACAAAATGTTTGAAATGTGACGTTGGACTATGTATAGAATGTAATAAAATATTATATACCAAATAATTTTGTTTTACATATTAGGCTAGCGTTACCATATGATAACGATCCAATTTTTGTTAATAACGTGTGTTCCAATTATATATTTTTTTTTTATTTTATGAAAATATATAGTCTTAATACTTCATTGAACAATTTTCTTTCGCTAAAATAAAAAAAATCAAAGGATTAAAAACCAAAAATAATAACTTGTCGCAGGTATAAAAATATGTATTTGCTTCCTAAACGATATACGAAGTTTACTATGCACAATGAAATGCCGTTGTATAATTAGATAATTAAGCTAATTTGAACACGTGGCATCCATCTCTGGGACTGTGCCAGAAATAGTAACATTCTCAAAACATAGATGTTACAAAAAATTGTCCTAAAGACTACCTTTGATGCTCTTTGATATCTGTTTTGGTGTTTGGATCACATTAAAGTATTGTTACAAACAAACACTGTGGATATTTATAATATATAGATATATTAGGCTATAAATATTTTATTACATTGGCAAATGTCAAATAAAAAATTGTTTTGATATACAAAAGGTTGTCTTAATACAATTTGGAGTAATATGCAGACTCATATCCATAATTATTAAGTGCTAGTTCAAAATTAGCTGTAATAATAATATATACCTTGTTGACTTCACTAGTGAAGTGAAGAAAATATAGAAGATCTACAGATTTACTGTACCTATCTACAAGTGAAGAAATCATAGATGATCTACAGATTGATGACAACGTAAAAATCAAAGAAAAGGCTAAATTCAAATACTTGGGTTTTATAATAACAAAAAAGGCAACAAAAGAGGAAGAAATTACACAAAGATTGGGACAAACAAGAACAGCAATCCGACAACAACTCAGTATGGTGGGATAGACACCTAAATATGAAGCCAAAAACACAGATTTATAAAATATTAGTGCGGAGTATTATGACATATGAGGCTGAAACTTGGATTATAAACAAGAAAAACAGCAGTAAGATAGTAGCAACAGAGATGGAATGTCTGCGAAGGTGCTGCAGAGTAACAAAAATGGATAGGAGAAGTAATGGCGAAATAAAGCAAATAACATCAATAGAAACAGACAGACTAACATATATAAGACAAAAAAGACTAAAGTGGTATGGACATGTAAGAAGAACTAGCGACAGCAGATGGATAAAGAGAATAACCGAATGGAGCCCCATAGGAAGGAGGAAAAGAGGACGACCCCGAAGATCCTGGAGGAACGAAGTAGACGATGTCATGAGTAAGAGAGGCCGAAACGATGGAGAATGGGACAACAGAGAGAGATGGAAATGCTTGAGCAAGGGAAGGCAGTGAATACTGTAGAATCCCTGAATATATATATATATATATATATATATATATAATATATATATATACCTATATACATAATTCAGAGGATTTACATGTTTCCAACGAGGCAAGATTGTCGATCATATGTTGTACGGTGCTTAAATTGCTAAAGCCAGTTTACAAAACTACCAAAACAACACTAAAATTAACAACCAAAGTGATAATAAATAATAATAAATATGTATTATAGGAAGCGACCACAGATTAAAACTAAGATACTATGAAATGAAAATTTGACAGAATAAAAATAATCCTAAAACACGAAAAAAGAAATAGATTCCCCTAGAAATCAAAGACCTGTATGAAGTCACTAAGAAGACTGAAGACTAACCAGTCATATAAAGACTTGCAACATAGAATAAAAGATGTTGATCAAGCAAATGATGATATAACGAAGGCACTAACAGAAACGAAAAGAGAGTGCTGACCGACAGTTATGGCCCATAAACTACACAACAATAAAGAAATTAAATAAATATATTCACCGGTCAATCCGAATACACAATAAGAGATGACAATAAAAGAGAAATAACTAAATAAACTGCTTATCATGTAAGTCCTAGGTATAAGGACTCCCACACGAAATTCTACCCCGAAAAATGTAGGTCAGCGTAAAGCGCTTCATTCGCGCTATCTGTAGTGACTTATCTTCGATCTGTATTCTTGCTCGGGCCTCAAGTCCTCGCTCTAGGCTATGCCTAGTTCGGTGACATGGCGCTCGAAGATGTGGGCCCTTCTTGCCCGTTTTTTTTAAAAATTTTTTTTAGTATTTTTTGTGGCTTGCGCCTTTTGTTACTGTTTTATTAATTTTTTTGATGAACGAAGCCGTTTGTTGTGTTTTTTTTGTAGATTTTTTTGAGGGTTGTCTGGAATATATAAAATCAACAATAATAAATCTGGTTTGGGTGATCTTCTAGCTCAGTTAATTTTGTTCTGGCTTTTTCTTCCATCATATCCAGTACCCTTTATGTCTCTGAATAGGAACCGCCCAGCGAAATATCTGGGTACGTTTGCAGCTTATCTAAGGCAATTGTTGTGAATGCTGCTTGAAATTTCTTTTTGTAGCTATGACCTGTGTGTCCCATGTAATAAATGCATATGTAATTATTGGTAGTATGATCCTGCTAATCAGTCTTAATTTTGTGTTCGTAGCTAATTTGCTTCTTCTTTATGCGAGTCCTCTTATTGCGGCTCTGGCCGTTGCTGTTGCTGCATTGTGACTTCTAGGTATTCAGCTTCGTTTTATCATTCGATAGGTCTCTCTTGCACTGGTAGCTGTTCTTCTGGGTTATCCCATTTCTTTTTTACATAACCACTTGGGTATTTTCTAAATTTATTGCTATTTTCCATTACACATCATTCTTCTATCATATCCAATGTAGTCTGTAGATTACTTACAGCTATATCGAGGTTTCTGTGTTTTACCGCGATGCAGTGTCGTTTGCATAAAGGCTGATTAGTGTTATGAGAGTTCTTGATACGTCTGCTGGTCCCTGTAGTACTTCAGCTTCCGGAATTCCGTGTTTAGGTAGAATTGATCCTCTCTGGACCTAAATCTCTGGTCGCTTAGGTACGAGGAGATGAATTTTATCATAGCCCCGCTATATCCACTATCTCTCATTTTGTATGTCAGTACTTCATGTCACACTCTGTCAAAGGCTTTTTTTACATCTAGAAAGGCTGCTTCTGTATATTGCTTGTCGTTTAATCCAGCTGCTATGTATTCTGTAAGTCTGTGATTCTGTAATATGTAGTTCACTGAAATTTTGAACTCTAAATCCGAATAGTGCTTCTGGAATTAATCCTAGCCTGTCTCTCTCCGATTGTTGACTTGATCTACTATCTTACTGATTGCCGGAAGTAAGCTAATCAGCCTGTAATTTTGTGAAAATATGTAGTCCTTTCTTGGCTTTGGTATCATGATTTACATGGGCTTACTTCCATCGGTTTGGGAAGAACCTGTATCTTAGTATTGCATTTGTTATTGTAAACTATACAGGTACTTTTAAAAGAATATACTTCAGAGCTCTGTTACTGACTTCGTCCGAACCTGGTGCTTTCTTTGGTGAACTTTTTCTGATCAGTTTACTTATTTCTTTTAGTGATTTTTGATTTGTTTCTTCTTGTTCTGCAGCGTTTCTAGTTCTGTTTCTTCGACTTCTTTAATAAAGTCTATATCTTTGTCTTGGGTATAATTTAGTGTGTACTATTTCTCAAGAGTTCTTCTCATTACCTCGACTTTTTCTTCTATAGAGGAGATGATTCTATTTTCTCCGTGTAGTGGGGGAATAGGTTGGGAGAAAAGTAAACGTGAATCTTGGCAAAATTATGTTTCCACAATAACCGAGAATACTCCTGCATCAGAGGTCTAGAATAAAATCCGTAGGTTTAAAAGTATTTCATACAGCAACAAAATTAACTCTCTTGACGTTGAGGGAAACTTAATTAAAAACATCAGTCAAATAGCCAACGCCTTAGCGAACACATTTCTGACATACTCAAGTGATTCTTACATGACTCATTTATGTCGAAAACAAAAAGAAAATAGAAAAAGAGGTCAAAATTACAGATTCCATCAGTCCGCTAAATGTTGCGATGAGTATGCAAAAACTAACCGAAGCACTACAAGGACTTCAAAACTCTAGCCCTGAACCAGATGGAATTCCAAAGTGTTTTTTAATTAATCTTCCTTTAGCTGCTAAACATCTACTCTTAAATATTTACAATTTTCTATTTCCGACTAAACATTTTCCTAAATCCTGGAGCATCGCTACAATAATTCCTCTTTTGAAACCTAACACAAACAAGTCAAACCCGGAATCTTATAGACCAATATCCTTAACATCTTCCTTATGTAAATCACTAGAAATTTTTTTAAATAGACGGTAACGATTCTTTTTAGAATCAAAAAATCTAATAGGTAATCAGCAAAGCGACTTTAGGAAAAATAGAAGCACAACTGACAATTTAGTGTCGCTAGAATCGGCAGTTAATGAGGTATTTGCAACTAATCGACAAGTTATAGCTGTCTTCTTTGATATAAAATTAATGCTTATGATACTATATGGAAATATGACGTTATTGTTAAATGACAGCATTGGGGCATAGATGAAAATTTTCTAGCATTCGTCAAAAATTTTTTACAGAAATTTCCGAGTTTAATCAAATCAGAAACTTTTAGAATACTATACACAAGAAAATGGCATACCCCAAGGATCTACACTAAGCGCAACACCCTTTTTAGTTGCAATTAACGATATAGTGAACAGTATCCGAAACCCTGTTAAAGCAATCCTATATGCAGATGACCTCGTAATCTATATTTCTCATAAGAATCGTAATATGGCATCAAGCATTTTTTAACTTTCTATTAATTCTCTACATGAACGGTCTAAAAGAACAGGACTGAAATTTTCTACGGTTAAAACCAAAGTAATGTGCTTTTCTCGAAATCATCAAGTTGTTGCAAATCTTTCAAAATTAACACTGTATAATCAAGTTTTAGAAAACGTTGAGGAACTTAGATTTCTAGGTATAATTCAAAACTTACTTGAAACAAACAAATTCAATTAATCCAGTCCTTAATCCGCAGTAAATTAGATTATGGATTAGTTGTATATAATTTAGTTAAGAACTCAACATTAAAAAAATTAGATATTGTACAAAATAACGCATCAAGACTAGCTCTAGGAGCCTACAGAACCAGTCCAGTTGAAAAACTTTATGTCGAAGCAAATTAATCTCCACTTTCTATTAGAAGATTACGTCTTAGTTTACAATACGCAAGTAAGCTATTAACTAATCCAAATAACCCAGCCTGTCTCCATGCTTTCTCCACACATCACCATTCTAATTACAATCAAAATCCTAATATTCGACCATCATTTATCAAAATAATTAGCAACTTCACATTTCCGTATATTATGCATACCAATATTGATTATGCCCCGCTTGGACTATACAAATTCCATATTGTAACACAGATATGTCAACTTATTGTTCTGAAACTATGTAAATTTATATTTCATAGTTTATAATATATATATATATATATATATATATATATATATATATATATAGTATATATATATATATATATATATATACAGATTGAACGAAATAAATTCGGAACATAGGAATATAATGTATTTCGGCTCAATTCTGCTGTAGCTGGTTGGCCAACAAAAGATTGTCAAATAATTATATTATAAAAAATCCCTTACTTCAGCGGACTGCTGGATTCTGAACTCATAAAACTTGAAAGCTACACATAAATCTACGATTATGCTGTCAAACCAGTTATAGTCCAGGAAATGTAGCATTTCACCTCGCAATTTTTTCGTGAGGCGTGGATTGACTTGAAATTTAACAGAAGGTAGGTAATAGCCTAAGGATCAAAATCTATATCGAACCAAAGTGCGCCAAAGCCTAGGGGGTGGTTGCCACCCCATCTCCAGGGTGAAAATTTTTTTTACGTTTTAACTACAGGTTTCGATTAGAAAAGTGATTCTAAACAAAAAATGTGCTATACATTTTTTTTATAAAATGATATTTTTCAAGTTATTCGCGATTGAAAGTAACAACTTTTAGACGAAAAAATCCACGTTTTTAATCGATCTTTCGCGAATAACTCGAAAATGGTGCATTTTATCAAAAAAATTGTAGAGAACAAATTTGTAGCTTTTAAAAAGACAAATACAATTACAAATACAATATCAATGTTCAGCGGTTTTCTTCAAATGCCAAATTTGAAAGATTCAAAGTCAAATATCGGGAAAATGATGCATTTTTGGAAGAAAACTCACAAAACCTTTTTTAAAGAGCATAAATAGACCTATCATAAAAAAATAAGGTCAATACCTCATTTTTTACGAAAAAATCGAGGAAAACAACACCCTAACCATCCCCATAATTAAAATCGATCTTCACCCTTCTGCAATTCCCTTTGTAGATGTATTGTTAATACGTCCAAGAAGTTTGACCCATTTAAAATGCTTAGTTTAAGAAAAAGTACAGCTTAAAGCGAGAAACAACCTGCACCCGATAAATTTTTGAAAATTATTTTTTGCCAATGCAAAAAAGGATGCGGCGTTTCATATGGGTGCAGAAAAGTTGGTTTATACTGTAACTCTACTTGTTCTGGGTGCTCAGGTGAAGGGTGCAATAACAGTCCACCAATAATTGAGGAAGATGATGATGACATAGATCACGATGAAGATGTAATTGATGACGAATAAAATTAATATTATAATTGTTTTACCTATAAATGTAAATATTTTCAACTATTTATGTAAATGTATAAGAATATATGGTGCCTTTTTATGTTGATAATTTTTTTTGTATTTAATTCTACTTTTTTCAATTTATATCTTATAAATTAGTTTATAAAAACTTCAATGTTGTAAAGGGTGATTTTCAAAAGTTGAAAAGTTGCAAAATTTTGGCAAAAAATTGTTTTTACCTATAGCACTCATAACAATTGATTTTTAAGGGTTGAAAATGTATGAATTTGTATTTTAAAGTATAAAAAACTCACTATTTAACTAATCCAAACCAAATTTCACTCATCTTAGGATTTGTAATATTATTTTACAATTTTTGAAAATTAGGGGTAGTTTTCACCCCTAAGAACAATCAGGGTTCATCGGCATGACATAAACTATAAAGCAGAGGGTGAGTTGAGCTTAATTCCAAATTTTTATGCAAGTCGTTTCAAGGTGAAATCATTTTCTTCGCATTATTAAATTTTTTTATATTAATCTCTAATGAGGGTCGCTTTGTAAGGGTTGAAATATGATGGAA
This sequence comes from Diabrotica balteata, assembly GCA_918026665.1. NCBI lineage: Eukaryota > Metazoa > Arthropoda > Insecta > Coleoptera > Chrysomelidae > Diabrotica > Diabrotica balteata. The sequence goes on along the minus strand of OU898281.1, from coordinate 103,953,973 downwards.
CTTTATTGAAAAGCACGAAACTATCATTATTTAATTAATTCAAACAAAATTTTACCCCTATTTAGGTTTAATATGTTATTTTATAATTTTTGACAATTAGGGGTAGTTTTCACCCCTAAGAACAATCAGGGTTCGTCGACATGACATAAACTATAAAGCAGCGGGTGAATTGAGCTTAAATCCAAATTTTTATCCAAATCGATACAAGGCGAAATCATTTTTTTAGAATTAGTAATTTTTTACATTAATCTCTAACACGAGTTGCTTTTTAAGGGTTGAAATATGATGGAACTTTATTCAAAAGTATAAAATAATCATTATTTAATTAATTCAAACCAAATCTTACCCATATTCAGGTTTAATATGTTATTTTATAATTTTTGACAATTAGGGGTAGTTTTCACCCCTAAAACCCTTCAGCGCACTTCGGTTCGATATAGATTTTGATCCTTGGGCTATTACCTACCTTCTGCTAAAATTTGAACTGGATACATGCAGGACGAAAAAATTGCGAGGTTTTAACTTTTTTCGAGATTCAATTCCTGAACTATTATCACCTCCTTAGACAAACCCGTCTTACGCAAACAACTTTGTTGCGAGACAGATAGTTGAACGATGTTTTATGCAATGTCTATACCCAGGTATGGATTTATTTTTGTCCAAGTTTTATATTGGTCCACTATTTTAAATGCAGTTCAAACAGACATGTATTAAATTGTATGTTCCGTTTTAATTTGGTTCAATCTGTATATATATATATATATATATATATATATATATATATATATATATATATATATATTATAAACTATGTATAATTCAAATATAGTCCTAAAAGAAACGGATGGTAAAAAAAGAAAAATCAAAGAAGCGGCTCTAATTATGCTAAATGAGGCCAATTGTGTCGCAAATTTCCTCGGCAGAATGTAGTAGGATCTGGTTACCAATATTGAAAGAGGAAGTAATTAATAAGAAAATACCAGTATTAGTAAGTTAGTAACATATAGAGGATACATCATTTATTTTTTTTAAATAACGTAACATATAAAATCAGAATTTTGATGTTTGTTGAAGGTAAACTAAATTCACGAACAAATACTTACAATGTCGGGATAGTATTATGAGGTTTTTTTCCTGGTTTTTCCCTCATAATTTACAATGGAATCACTAACAGGAGAATTTTACTGTCATCATGTCATGTATTTGTCTTTTTAAAGACGAATTACATGCTATGATTTTTTCTGACGGATATTCTCAAGTTAAAGTTGATTTCATGTAATCGAATGAACTATTTTATAAGTAAAGTCGTCCCAGGAGCGCAACTCAACAATATTGGCAATATCATTTTAAAGTCGTCTACTTTAAAATGCATAATGTATGTCTGAATTGTCAATATAAATGAGTCAGATAAAATTAAATTATTAGAAGAATTTTTTTCACTATGTAACAAATAAACAAAATTTGTTTAATGTACTATTTGTATTTTGAGAACGATTTCCGAATTGGAAATTGAAACGTCAATAAACGTATTTTTATCTTTAATTGTGGCTTATTCCCAGTTATAAATAGTAATTAATGTCAACTTATACTAAGAAAAATACCCCTTTATCTCTTTTTCTACAATATTAAAAATAAATATTTATCCTGTCAACTAGTTTATACCTGTGCATCAAAAACAATCGAATTGGAAACAGTAGGATCCGCCATTGTTACAGAGGATTATGTGCTCAAGTTTTCACTACCTAAGGATTACTCAATATATTCTGCTGAACTTTTTGCTATATCCAAGGCAGTACAACAAACTCTTAATAGACCTGAAGACATGACAGTAATATTCACAGATCCCTAAGTGCAATCCAGGGACTTCAAGAAAATATATCCGAATCAACCAATTTTAGAACAGATTAAAAAAGACCTTGTGACTCTGCGACTAAAAAAGACAAAATAATCATAAACAACTACATATTGTGTGGATACCATCTCATGTGGGGATACCAGGAAATGAGATAGCTGATCAAATGGCCAAAGAAGCTTTTAAAATGGAGAGATCCGATGATAGAACTAAACAAATTCCCCACTCTGATATAAAAAAATGCATCAATGAGTAGGTACACAAAAAACTAATGGTTACGAAGATGGTAACTTTTATCAAATCTATCAGCGAAAACACCAATTTAAGTAAAGCGAAGGGACCAGGTAGTACTACATCGTATCCGAATAGGACAAACCAGACTGACGCACGAAAACCTACTAAGGAAGGAACCTCCTAGAATATGCTACGTCTGTGACACCAGTATAACTGTAGGCCACGTTATTATAGACTGTCCATTATATCAAATGAAAAGACAAGCTGCTGGACTACCAAGTGATTGTGCGGATTGTGACAAAATCATTATGTTTTTAAAGAAAACGAAACTGTATACTCAAATATAAGTGATACTTCAAGCAAAATTCTAAATTATAATCAACTTTGTTAAAACTTTATAGTTTATATTTTATATTAATTAATATTATATTATAGTCTATATTGTACCACCACCGCTAATAACCTTCTATGGTTGTTGCGGGATATTCCCAATAAAAAATCGGAATATCGGAAAGCAACACTTACAATAATTGTAAGTAATATAATAAAATTATAGTGTAATCAAAGAAATGTGACTGATCCATTTTTAAAAAATATTCTATACATGTGACGATATCAGCATATGAACATTTATTCAATTCAATATTCTTTTTATTATTATTCTTGGTTATTTTATTATAATAATATATCATATTAATTATTGATTAAAAATTATATTTGTCGCGCTAATAAACCTTACAATTTTTTAGAAAATTATGTTGTTTTCAATATACATTAATAATCTTTTTGACTGTAGTAAGGGAATGAGGGGACCATTCGACCAGGGGAGCATTCAACCATCACATTTATTTTCGAAGAGGTTTAAATTTCCCGCAGAAATCAAGTGATTTAAGGTTATGTGGTTAGTTGCGTATCGTTTGATAATACTTACACATGTGCATCCAACGTTTCTGATTTTTTAAGGAGTAAAGTTGAAACACGCACCTTTTGGTAAGAATTTTTTGCCTCAAACATTAAGTAACATTTGCTTCAAAAACCTGGTTTTTGGATTTCATTATTTTGTACAAGGAATCTTTAGATATACTTCATCTAATTTAGATAACGACTTACGTCATTGTCTACGTCAGAGATCGAAGTTGACATAGTTGCCAAAGTATAAAAAAGATCCTGACTCCATTTTAAATCAAATAGGTCACATAATTATTGCAAAAGTATTACCATCTCTTTACAACGACTATTTAAATTCTTACGTGAAATTTTTGAAATAAAACACACTAATTTTGTTCTAAAAAGAACAGATTTTATTAAATAGGTAAAAATATAAAACAAGAGGTATTCACTTTAAAATTCAAAATAATAAAGTACCAAAAGTGTCAACACCGCAACTGTCAAATAAGTGTTACCAATTTATGCCAAAATTTTACCTTCGTTCGATTACAGTTACAGTGTGTTCCGAACAAATGTTCTTGATAAAAACTCTTTATAATGGATTTATACAAATTAAATGAATCATATTATTGTGTATTTCTTTAAGTTAACATTAATAGAAATTTTTAAATATTATTTCTAAGCGTATATAATACAATATGCCTAGTGGCTGTAATGCCAGTGTACTCGGTAAAGTGATTCTAAAAAGAACACACCTAAACCCTAAATATTTCGTGTTGGTATCATATGACGTCACAGGCTATGACGCCGATGACGTGCATCGTTATATAAACTAGATGAAGTGTATTGTAGTTTTGATTGACAAATACAATTCTAACTTAAAAACTTAAATATTTTTTGTGGAACTAATTAATCTATATCTGTACCCTGGGGATCATTCGACCACTGGTCGAATGCTCCCCAGCCTTTTTAAAATGTTATCTCCTTTGGTATTATGTTTTTTATTTATGTGGAAGGTAAACAAAGAGTGAAGGAGAATGAGACAAGGACTAATAAATTTGGGCAAAGAATAATTAAATTAACTTTAACGCGCGAACTAAATTAGCAAATAAAACGGACTTTTTGGAATTTTATTCATATATGGTCTTTTTGATTAAATCACTGTTTATTGTGTAATAAATTTAAAAAAAAATCCATATTATTACTTGCTGTATTTTTTTAAATATGCCTCGAAAACGAGTACTAAAAACCAAAAATGTTATTAACAAGCAATTATAAACTGTTTTACCGGATCTTCTTCAGAAAGGGAGGCTGTCCGAATTAATGACATAAAGAGGTCATTTAAAAGTAGGGTAAAAAAGATGTTACGGAAGAAAACTAAAGAAGAGTATTTGCGGCAGAATATGCAAAATTCGAATGACTCTGGGAATGAAAGTGACGCTGACAGAAATTCACCAGAATTTTCAAATAAATATACAAATAGGCAGGTATTTACGGTGGAGCACGAAGCTGAATTTGAATCATAATCAAGAGATGCTCTGACCTTAACTATAGACTAACTTATACTCACATCCAAAAATTAGTTTATGATTACGCCTCCGAATTGCCTAGTTGCAAAATTCCGCAAGAGTGGCACCAGGAAAAAAGGCAAAGGATGGATGGCGACGAGGATTTATGAAACGCCACCCAACGCTTTCCTTAAGGAAACCAAAGAGCATCAGTCTAAGCAGAAGCATCGCTTGTAATAAACATAAGGTTGAACAATTTTTTGCAAATCTTTAAAAAGCGTTGAAGCGCTACAAATTTCGTCCAGAAAGAATTTATAATCTTGATGAGACCGGAGTTACCACTGCCATGAAGCAAGTAAAAATTGTCTCCCTCAAAGGCAAAAAACAAGTATCTCAAGCTAATGCAGCTGAAAGGGATGAATTGGTGACATTTGTGGAAATTGTAAGTGCTTCTGGACAAAGCCTGCCTCCAGTTTATGTATTCCCAAGCATTAGAAATGTGAAAGACCTTATAGTTAACGCGCCAGTGTCAAGTTTGTCATTGGGAAACAAATCCGGTTGGATGACTGGAGAGTTATTTTTCTCGGTACTACAACATATACTCGCTGCTCCCTTGAGGAACCTATTATTGCTGGTGGATAATCATGAGTCCCATGTTAGTCTTCAAAGCGTAAAATTTTGCAAAGAGAGTGCGACTATTCTATTAAGTTTTGCACCCCATACGACTCACAGAATGCAACCCCTAGATATTGGGGTCGATTGGCCTTTTAAAAATTTTTGTAGTCCAGTAAAAATCATAACAATAAAAAATATACCAGAATTGACATACCGAGCATATGCAAGAGCTTGTACAAATGAAAATATTGTGAGTAGTTTTAAAAAGCCTGGGATTTGGCCATTTAAAAGACTAGCTTTTAGCGATGACGATTTTGCCCTTAGTTATGTAACAGACAAACCTTTCTATCCCGCAGTAAATCCACACAATTAAAACAATATGGTGGAAGGTAAGGTGAATCTCGAATATAATAAAATAGAACATGAAGTCATTCATACAGAAACAGAAGATCGTGTTGAAAGAGATAAGATCGAAAATGACAAAATAGAAGATCACGAAGATCTTGCATTTGAATCAAAAAAACTAAAGAACACGATTAATATTACACATGATATAAGAACTATGCCAACACCATCCTACAGTAACCATAAGAATCAGGTAAAAATCACACCAGAGTCAATTAGACCATTTCCAAAAGCCATAAGAAAAGAAAATAAAACTAAGCGAACGCCAGGAATTTCAAGAATTTATACTGACACTCCTAAAAAAGAAAGATTGGAAAATATTGCAGAAGAAAAAGAAAGTAAAAAAGAGGTGTTAAGAGAAATGTATTTAAGAATAACATGCAGGCAGAAGAAAACAAACTCCCTAAGAAGAAAGTAAAGATGAAAAACTGTTCTGATTCATCATCAACCGAAAATGGTGCGTTATCTCTTCATGACGATTCAGGTGAAGATTTGAGTGACAAATTTGATGATTGAGGAAGTTGATTAACAAGATCTTAAAAAAGAAGATTTTGTTTTAGTAAGATTCATGACTAAATCCAAACTGATTAATTTTTTGGGGCAAATTTTGGAAATTTCAGAAGAGGCAACAAAAATTAAATTTTTGAGAAGGAAGGGTCACTCAACTACTTTTTATTTGCCACAAATTGAAGACATAACATTGCCGTTAATGCAAAATGTCATATGTTACAAAATGCACTTTTCGCGAGACAAAAAACTGAATAATATTTACTGTGTGAGTAGTGCTTTTCTCCAAATTAGAAGATATACATATGTATTGTCCTTTGTTTTTAAGTATATCTTCTAATTTGGGGAAAAACACTACTCACACAGTAAATATTATTCAGTTTGTTAAGCGAAGTTTGTAATTATAAGCGAAGTAGACAATGGAGACATTATCAGCAAATTGAAAACTCTAACAAAAACTGGAAGAACAAGAACAGATTCATATTTTAAGTTTAGTTACAATTTTATCACCTTAATTGTTAACTGATTTTGTTTAGGTAGGTCATTAATGATTTTTTTCACTACATTGCGTTTTACTCTTAATATTTTTTCTAAAAGAAAGTACTTTTTCAAAACTTTTTCTTTGTTTGTTCCTTTAAATATCATTTTTTAACATAGTCGAATGCTCCCCTCCAGCTGGTTGAATGCTCCCTAGGGGTGGGGAGCATTCGACCATTTGTAAAGTTTAAAAAAATATATTTTTTGCTGTTAAATGGTTTTATTTATTCTTTAATTTCAGATTAATTATTTGAATGCATTTAAATGCATTTTTAAAATATGCATTTAACAAATTTTTATATACAGAAAACCATTTTGTGGTCTAAAGCTCCCCTCCTTCCCCTATGTAAAGTGATGGAAAAATTGAATCAAACGGCTACAAGGAAATTTGAGTAGCGTATATGATTAGTTTAACGGAGCTTTTGTCATGTAATGTTGAAGTATCTAAACGATTATAGATGAATGTTGTATTCAGTCATTACTAAAATTTTTCGGCCAGGCACAAATTTCTGTGTTGATTCAAACCTTACGAATCGTTCCAATTGACCTTACGTTACACCTTTGAGGAAAGTCGGCGAGAAATCATTTAGTCATCTGATCTCGCCTTAGTCATAATATAGTTTTTCAAACGGACGCCCATGGTCATCGAAGTTACATGTGATACCTCGACATAACAAACGGTAGAGCTATCAACTATCGAATTGTCATAAAAGAATCACTCGCGTAGTGAATATCACCGAAAGATCGTTACAGGACTGTAGCTCGTGTAGTATAAAAATAACGGTTCTGATTTGAATTTTATTGAAAAAATGGTGGTAAAATTTAGGTGTCTCGAAATTAAACTTTTTGTTGTTTCAGTTTTATTACAGTTAAGTAAGTAAAAATATATTTTAATTAGTGTAGGTGTAGATATTATCAACAATCAATCTGCATTATTTTTTATGAAATACAATACATTCAACTTGTATGCTTCATACAAATAAATGTGATTCGATACGTGACTCACATACTAAAAGTGTGCAAAATTATTCCGGTGATAAAACATAAATAAATTAATAATATAAAAATTGTTTATATTGGACTGACAACCATTATTTCTAGAGATACAGAAAGTAATAATTGAATTCTGTTTTTACTGCTATCTATCTATTTTTACACATTTGTTTCAGTTTTATGTCTTTTTAAGTTTTATGTGTAATTTCCACATACTACTCTATATGGACACACATTTTATTTGTACCCTTCGGCTTGTATTTTATTCTTTTCGTTACTTTCTCTCTCCTCGCATTCTCTCCTCGATTATATTTGATCTAGGCCTTTCTAATTTAATGATTTCATCGTGATCTTTATATATGCCTATCCTGTGCTTTTCTTATAAGGGTTTGGAGTTCTAGTCTTTTCCGATCCTTGATGCTAATTATATCTTCCGTTTCTGAATATAAGTTCAAGATAATATTTTTACGTTTTTTGCCTTGGTTAGGGTCTAGGTTTGACATCCATATATCATATTAATTACTATTTATAACTGGGAATAAGCCACAATTAAAGATAAAAATACGTTTATTGACGTTTCAATTTCCAATTCGGAAATCGTTCTCAAAATACAAACAGTAAATTAAACAAATTTTGTTTTTTGTTACATAGTGAAAAAATTCTTCTAATAATTTAATTTTATCTGACTCATTTATATTGACAATTCAGACATACATTATGCATTTTAAAGTAGACGACTTTAAAATGATATTGCCAATATTGTTGAGTTGCGCTCCTGGGACGACTTTACTTATAAGATAGTTCATTCGATTACATGAAATCAACTTTAACTTGAGAATATCCGTCAGAAAAAATCATAGCATGTAATTCGTCTTTAAAAAGACAAACACATGACATGATGACAGTAAAATTCTCCTGTTAGTGATTCCATAGTAAATTATGCGGGAAAAACCAGGAAAAAAAACCTCATAATACTATCCCGACATTGTAAGTATTTGTATGTGAATTTAGTTTACCTTCAACAAACATCAAAATTCTGATTTTATATGTTACGTTATTTAAAAAACATAAATGATGTATCCTCTATATGTTACTGACTTACTAATACTGGTATTTTCTTATTAATAACTTCCTCTTTCAATATTGGTAACCAGATCCTACTACATTCTGCCGAGGAATTTGCGACACAATTGGCCTCATTTAGCATAATTAGAGCCGCTTCTTTGATTTTTCTTTTTTTACCATCCGTTTCTTTTAGGACTATATTTGAATTATTCCATTGAACCCTATGTTCATTATCCCATGCGTGTTTACATATTTGAGATCTATCAAATTCTTTATTTTTAATATAAGATTGATGTTCACTTATTCTAACATTTAATGGCCTTGATGATTCACCTAAATAAAACTGATCGCATTCACAAGGTATTTTATAAATGCAATTCTTTGTCCTTTCTTGTTCAATGTTAGGTTTGGTTTTGGACAAAATAGATCTCAACGTGTTTGTTGTTTTGAATGTTGTTGAAATGTTGAATTTATTTCCTATCCTTTTAAGTTTTTCTGATAATCCTTTTATGTACGGTATTGTTATTTTCCTCATATTATTCCTTGTGTATGCTGTAGGATCTCGTTCTAAGTTGTTCTGTTCTATTCTATCTATACCTTATACAAAATTAACAAAAGATCCAACAAAGCCTTTGGAAAACAAAATATATAGAACTTTATTCAAGTTTAAAGATGTTTTAACAAGTTATCAGAGAGGTTTAATTACACCTCATTACAGTAAGACTCCTCATTTTTATGGAGTACCGAAAATTCATAAAACGAATATACCACTTAGACCCATTTGTAGTACCATGAATTCTCCTTGTAGTGAACTATCAAAATTTTTATTAAATATTTTAAAACCTTATACAAATAAAAATGACACATTCATAAAAAATACACAACATTTTTTAAATAAATTATCAAATATTGAATTTAATTCAAATAATACTTTGGTAAGTTTTGACATAAATAGTTTATTTACGAATGTGCCATTAAATAAGACTTTAAGTATAGTCAAGAGAAAATTAGAGAGTGATGATTCATTGGCAACTAGAACAAGACTAAACATATCGGCTATAATGGAGTTATTAACATTATGTACTGATAATACATATTTTCAACTAAATAATGAATTCTATAAACAAAATTTTGGTCTAGCAATGGGCTCTAGTTTATCTCCATTCTTAGCCGATATATTTATGGAAGATTTTGAAACAAATATCATTTCTAAACAAAATTTCAAACCCACAGTATGGTGGAGGTATGTAGATGATGTATTCTCAATATGGCCTCATGGATCAGAGTTGTTGGACACATTCCTAAATGATATAAACGATAAAGAAGAGACAATAACATTTACCATGGAAAAGGAATATAATAACACGCTACCTTTCCTGGATGTTTTAATCTCTAAGAACGATACTGGATATGAGACTCAGGTGTATAGAAAACCAACACACACCAATAGATATTTAAATTTCAAATCAAATCATAATATTAATGTAAAAAAGGGAATAATTAAATCCTTATACGATAGAGCCAAAATTACTTGCTCTAACGAAAATTCGTTCTTGGAGGAGAAACATTTGTTAACATCTGTTTTATTAAAAAATGATTATCCTTTATCGTTTATAAATAAGGAATTTTCAACAATCGATCGAATAGAACAGAACAACTTAGAACGAGATCCTACAGCATACACAAGGAATAATATGAGGAAAATAACAATACCGTACATAAAAGGATTATCAGAAAAACTTAAAAGGATAGGAAATAAATTCAACATTTCAACAACATTCAAAACAACAAACACGTTGAGATCTATTTTGTCCAAAACCAAACCTAACAATGAACAAGAAAGGACAAAGAATTGCATTTATAAAATACCTTGTGAATGCGATCAGTTTTATTTAGGTGAATCATCAAGGCCATTAAATGTTAGAATAAGTGAACATCAATCTTATATTAAAAATAAAGAATTTGATAGATCTCAAATATGTAAACACGCATGGGATAATGAACATAGGGTTCAATGGAATAATTCAAATATAGTCCTAAAAGAAACGGATGGTAAAAAAAAAAAAAAAAATCAAAGAAGCGGCTCTAATTATGCTAAATGAGGCCAATTGTGTCGCAAATTCCTCGGCAGAATGTAGTAGGATCTGGTTACCAATATTGAAAGAGGAAGTTATTAATAAGAAAATACCAGTATTAGTAAGTCAGTAACATATAGAGGATACATCATTTATGTTTTTTAAATAACGTAACATATAAAATCAGAATTTTGATGTTTGTTGAAGGTAAACTAAATTCACATACAAATACTTACAATGTCGGGATAGTATTATGAGGTTTTTTTCCTGGTTTTTCCCTCATAATTTACTATGGAATCACTAACAGGAGAATTTTACTGTCATCATGTCATGTGTTTGTCTTTTTAAAGACGAATTACATGCTATGATTTTTTCTGACGGATATTCTCAAGTTAAAGTTGATTTCATGTAATCGAATGAACTATCTTATAAGTAAAGTCGTCCCAGGAGCGCAACTCAACAATATTGGCAATATCATTTTAAAGTCGTCTACTTTAAAATGCATAATGTATGTCTGAATTGTCAATATAAATGAGTCAGATAAAATTAAATTATTAGAAGAATTTTTTCACTATGTAACAAAAAACAAAATTTGTTTAATTTACTGTTTGTATTTTGAGAACGATTTCCGAATTGGAAATTGAAACGTCAATAAACGTATTTTTATCTTTAATTGTGGCTTATTCCCAGTTATAAATAGTAATTAATTTACAATGCCACAAGAAAATAGCTTCAGAACAATATCCATATATCATGATAGGAAGAATGCATTGTTCAAACACTTTGCTCTTCGAGTAGGTATTTTGTAATTCTTCAATGTGCAACTGAGTTTTCTAAATCCTGCCCATGCCAATCTTGCTCTTCTAGTGATTTCCGCACTTTGGTTTTCTTTTTAAGTTTCAGAATTTGGCCTAGGTAAATATATTTCTAGACTTGTTCTCACTGCCTGCTTGGATCTCACTGCCATTTATGGTTATACGTCTGGGATCGTCTGTGTTGGTCATTTTTTTGTTTTTGTCATATTCACTTTAAGGCCGAGGTATTGGGATTTGTCTGCTAGTTCCTTTATCATAATTTGTAATTCCTTGAATGTGCTCGTTATAATCATGATGTTGTCAGAGAATCTGAGGTAGTTTAACTTGTTGCCATTAACATTGATGCCATACGTTGACCAATTTGTAGTTTTGAAGACGTCTTTTAGGGCTAGATTAAAAAGCTTTGGAAATATTACGTCACCTTATCTAACTCTTTTCTTAATGGGGATGGGAGTTATATTTTCATCTAGTTGTACTATCATAGTTGCGTATTCATATATATTATGTATTAGTCGCCGATATCTCAAATCTATTCTATTATAGGTCTATAATTCTTCAGGTCACATTTGTCTCCTTTTTTGTATAAGAATAATACCAGACTCTCGTTCCAGTCTTTGGGGATTAGGCTATTATGGAGACCTAGCTGTGTTAGTATAGGGATTGTTACTGTCTCGCTTGTTTTTAAGAGCTCATTAATTATACCGTCATGTCCTGGAACTTTATTATTGTTTAGTTCTTTTAAAGCTCTTCGAATCTCTCTTTTATTTCGAATCTCTCTATATTCGGTAGTAGCTCCGATCCCCCGTTTTTTATTTTTTTTTTTTGACGTTTTCTTTTGTTGATTCATTAGACTGCCTTTGCGAGCTGTACAAGGTTTTGTAGAAGTCTTCGACTATATTTGTTATATTATATTTGCCCTTATCTTCCTTATTATTGGTTTCTTTAATTTTGATGATTTTTGGACACATAGTGTTGGTCTTAGACATTTAGGCCTCTGTTGTTTTCTGTGACTTGTTCTTTTGAATTTCCGTTCCATTTTTTTGTGTCGTTCTACGAATGCTTCCGTGTGGCGTTTGTTTTCGTCTAGTAGTTGTCTTCGTTCCTTCATTAGTTGTTTAGTTTCGTTGCTTATTTTGTCTTCTTTAGTTCTTGTTTTCTTTGCTACCTGTAGTCCGACTTTGAAAAGGTTTTTATTTATATTTTTTTAATGTCGTCAATTTGGTCTTGATTATGTGAATGATTTGAATTGAACTTACCCGCTTAGACCTTTTGGAATCCCTCTTTATGTGTTCTTACTTTAAAGGCATCTATCCGTGTTGTTTTTTTAAAAACTTTTTTTTTCTTATTTCATGTTAATATTTATTTTCGCTCTAACTATATGATGGTCACTAACAATTGTTATGTTAATTATTTCTTTTGTTGTTTGAGAGAAAATAGTCCATTTCATTTTAGGTAGTTCCATTAGGTGCGATCCATGATCCACGATCAACGGTTGTTGCCTTTCTCGCCTGTCCTATTCTACATTTTGCTTCTTGTACTGAGCTTAAGATCCCATGTATCCAGTATCCTTCTTCTTCGGCTTTAAAGCCTGTTCCTTCTTTAATATTAGCCTCATAAATCGTTTAAATTATCGCACCATAATTTTTTTGATCTGCCAAAACTTCTTTGTGCATTTGGTGACTTATCTCGTGCTATTCGTACAATCTTATCATCTGCCATTCTACTAATGTGTTCATTCTACTCCTGTTTCCGTTTTGTCGCCAATTCATTTATCGCCTCTATATTGCATGCTCTTCTTATGTTTTCGTTTATTGTACGCGATGGCATTTTCTATGATTTGTTTAAGTACAAATATGGCGTCTACGCACGATTTTCCGAATCTAAATCCTTGTTGTTTATCTGATAAAGTTGTTAGTTTATTGATTTTGTTGGTTAGTACCTATGTAGTAAGATTAAGTGCGATATTCAGTAGATTTATACCACTACAATTGTTGGGGTTTTCCTTATCTTTTTATTTGAACATTGGTATCATTATGTTGTTTCTCCATGCGTCTGGTATGTTGCAGTGGAATATTAGTTTTTGTATAAGTTTTGTCATATCTGGGGTTATACTTTCTTTTCCGTGTTTTAGAAGCTCATTGGTTATTCCGTCTGGTCATGGTGACTTTCTATTTTTGAGTGAATTTTTGGCTATCCCTACTTTCTGAAAACTGATTTATATTATTTCTTTTTCTATTATCTACTTCCAGTATCCTAAATATTAAAACTTTTCAACTTGTTTGTCATTTACTAATACGCTTATATTTGGAATATTCTTTTTTGTGATTACAATTGTGTTTTTTTATTGCATTAATTTTAAGACCATATTTTTCACCCTCGCTCACTACCTTGTTTAGCAGATTTTGCAGTTCTGATTCGCTTCCGGTAATTAATACTGTATTTTTGACATATCGGATGTGATTAACAATTCTTCCGTTGACTTTAATACCTTCTCGTGCCTTATCGACAACTCGTGCAAATATCTCCTTTGAGTACAGGTTGAATAATAATGGCGAGAGAATATAACCTTGCCTAACTCCTCTTTCGATTTTTATGGTCAAGTCTTAGTGTCTTCCATCTTCGTTTTTATAAATGTATTTGTGTTGCAATGGTATTTGCGTATTATTTTTATGTCATTGGGATCAATGTTCTTTTCTTGTAAACATTGTATTATATATTCGTGCTTCACTTTAATAAGACCTTTGTATAATCTATAAAATATAAATATGCATATTTTTGTTGATCTTGACAGTTTTGCATGAACACAATAAAGCTAAACAAGGCCTCTTTGGTTCCCATACCGTTCCTGAAACAAAATTGTCCTGGGTCCATATCCTCTTCACACTTTTTGTAAATTCTGTTATGAATTATTTTTAGAAATATCTTTAATATAAGAAATATGAGACATATGAGACATCAGTCAAAAGTCGTTACATTTTTTAGCGTTGTTGGATTTATGGAGTGGTACAAACGTAGAGGTTGGCTAATCTTGTGAAATTTTGCAAGTTTTATATAAATTATTGAAGATTTTTGCGAAGAGATATATTTTCTTTTTCTAAGAGCTTTACAATCTCACTGTGAAAGGTATTGGGGGACAGGTGCTTTTCCAGTTTTAATGTTTTTTAATGCGTTTTTTAATTCTGATTTTAAAATACTAATTATTATCAATTTTTAATCGTCTACCGATATCTTTGTTGTGTTATTATTTATAATGAAATATTTAATTAATTTCTAAGTGCCAAAATTGGACTAAAAAATAAATTCAACATTACATCATTATCAATAATAACACGACAAAATTGGCGCCCGACGTGGTGCGCCACTTTTGTCGTGTGCCAAATGAAATATTGAATCTATTTCTAAGTGCCAAAATTGGACCAAGAAACATCAATACAGCGAGCATGAGATTTCTATGGATTCTTGTATAGCACTCCTTTGCGTTCTCTGTGCGTACAATACTTCTTCTTCTTAACGTGCCCTAACAAGTCCCCTTGACGTTGGCGATTAACATGGCGAAACTGTCTCTGTCTCGAGCTATTCTAAATAGTTGCTCAACTTTCTTTATTCCTGTCCACTCCCTGAGGCCAAGAGGCCTCCTTTCTACCAATTTCTCTGCGTACAACACACTATCAGTAAAAAGGCTGAATTTCGGTATAAACGCTTCATTGTCTCATCTCATAAAGGTCACTATTCAAGATCTACATTTTAGAATATAGAAAGTTACTTTATATAAAAATAATCTGCCTTGTTGATAGGAAAGTAATAAATTTTATTAAGTAACTTAGCTATTTATCTGAAGGCTTCTTCAGGTGCTGTTCTAGATTATTTACACCTTAAGATCTTGATAGAAGATCTTAATAGAAGAATGGTCTTCGTTGCAGTGAGTGCAAGTTGCTGGCGTATTTTTTGGCTTCTTGTAGTCCTTTGTATTGTATGATCCAGCGTATTTTACGCAATTATACGGTTTTGCACAATACGTCTTAGTGTGACCATATTCTTGATATCGTGTACATTGTGGTATAGTTCTTTTAATTATCGGTGGTTCTACTCTTATTTTACAATGTTGTATATACTATAGCTCGAATATATCTTTGTTGTTCGTTTGAGGCTCCAGATCCACAAAAAATAATGGTAATGGTTCACGGCTCAATCTGTGTCTGACATTTGTAATGTTCCTTACCTTATGACCCCTTTTCTGGATTTCTGCTTTTATTTCATCTATCGAAAAGGAGTGATGTAGGTCTCGAAAAACTTCTGCGTATTCTTTCTCTTTCTTAGAAGAGAGAGGTTGAGAGTAGACTTAGGTTGGTATATATGGTGGACGATGTTTTCCGTAGGTAGTTTTCTGTAGGATTCAAGTGTCTTTGGTAAAATTTTTATTATGTCGTTTGAAGGCTTTAGTAAAATTTCTACCTCTACTACTTGAGCGAAAATATCTATTATTTTGATGCAGTCATTCACGTCACATATAAAAATTGGAGGGGGTTTTGAGATTGGTAGATTTTTATTCGTATCATTTACGAAGTTTTCCTGTGAAAGTGGTTGAAACCTATTTGATAGTGTAATTGGCTTCTTTTTCTTTTGAATTTTTAAATTTAAACCTTTCTCTTTTTGATCTTATTGTTTGCCATTGGTGTTTATTATTTTGACAGTCTTCATGTTATTCATCTGACATCGAAGCATATTCATTCTGTGTTCTTGATTATTTTTCAAGTTTAAGTTAGCTTGAGAGTTTGATGTAGAATGAGAAAAATTGATTTATTAGGCACCTGTTGACTGTACCCGATATTGTTGTTGATAATTATCAAAAGGTATCATTTGGTTTACTGTTAGTTGGTTTGAGCACAATGGTGGAGCTTGAGCGTTTATTTGATTTACTTGGTGATATGGATGTATTAGGTTTGTAAGCTCGTTCTGCATTACATTTGAAAACTGTACTGTAGCGTACTGAATATCACTTGATCCTAGTCCGTTCCCTATTGGAAACATTTTTACTTCACTTAGAGCTCACTTTTATTTCACATTGATTGGACAATTGAAAATTTATTAATCATCAATCAAAAATAATGAATGAATAATCAATCAAAATTTACCAAATCTCGAGAAGATTGATAATTAGCACAATAACAATATCTTTAGAGAACCGCCAAAAAATGATATTTTTGTATATGTATTATATATTTTAATAAATGAACTTAACATTCTATGAAGCACTAGCTTGTTGTGTGGATCACGAACTCTTGAAAGAAACTCCCATCGTTATTTCCCCTGTGCTCGCGATCTTCATTGTTGTTTTCTTCTTAGGTCCAATCTTCTTACATGCTTTTAAGGCCATTCCCATCGTTATTTCCCCTTAACCGTTCACAGGGTGATAGTACTCTTTCTAAGCCAACAGATTACCATTATTTTATGTTTTTTCGTGCGCTTCATTAAAACTTATAGATCTTTTTCCAAAGACTATTTCTAGCAAAAATTCTCCTTAAATATGCCAAGAGAAAAACTTAAACAATAAAAAATAAACTGTGAAGAAATCGGCTTACCAATATGAGATAAATATTTAAATACTCCACATTTAGTTGACATTCAAGTGGTTATTGCACATCATATAGATGTCACAGTTTTTTTTAGAAAGATAAAGTAGATACTTAAAGTATATATACCATTTTTCAAAGTAAAACACTTGCACGTCACGATTTCTACAACGTGACGTCACTTGTATTTAAAATTTCCAGAACATCAACCTTAGAGTTCAAATTTTCCTAACACAGCTAATAATACGAAACCCATACGGAACTGCTCGATCTTTCATAGGCGTCAAAGTGGTGGAATAATCTGAAAAATGTAATCATCATTATATTGAAAATTTTAGAATTACCTATATTGATTAAGTAACCAAAAACATTTGGTATTATTAATAATATAAATTTTATGAAATAACTCTTTAAGTCTAATATTCCACAAAATAATAATTTTAATTAAATAAATTAGACAGTTGTACGCAACTGAAACGGAAATACTTCAAATTATATTGACAGTTCAGCGGGTGGCAAAAGTGTATTAAGTGTTGTCGCTTTTTTAGAGTAGGAATTTGGTTTATGTTTTGATTTTTTACACAATTTGATCATAATATAATATATATTAATAAATTGTATTTATAAATACATATTAAATTTAGATTAATAGCTTTAAAAACTAATTATTGTTGTATATTGTGATTGTGATATGCCAAAACAAATAAAGAGTCTGTAGAAAGCTGATAAGCTTTCATATAACGTAGATTATTTTAAACAAGAAATAATGTCGGGACGTTTTTACTATTAAAGCCCTAAAAGAGGTAAGTTTAAAACTTAGAATATATAATTTTGTATTAAAATGTTTTCCTATGTATTTTAATGTGTTGCGGTAGTCTTAAAACTAAGTATATTTACTGTGAATATAATAGTTTGACAAATGGTTGACATTTTAAAAAATCCTCACTTACTAACTATTCTGATGTTTTGGCAACGCTGTGGAACGCTGACGACGTAAATCTTGAATGACGTGCAAGCTTTTTTATATGAAAAATGCTAAGTTTACTTTTTCGAGTTAGGAAGCTAAAAATTTTAGGACCAGTACCTGGTTACATTCTACACTTCTTGCTTATTATGTCATAGATCGTCGAGACTGAAGGTAGTATTGCTGTGTGGTCAGGTTAGTACATGATCCATGTCTTGTATCGCGCCGTATTTGAAATGATGATTTGTTTGTTTTATAAGGCCCCACTTTATTTGCCAATGGTCATCTCCTCGACGAAGGAAGTAGTTAGCAAGTGGTCCTAAACCACATCCAAAAATCTGTTGAAGGATTTAAAGTTGCTTGCCATGAATTCGATTGCTTTTCGCAGTAGGTAGTTATGCCTAGCAAAACTGTCAACCCTACACAGTTTTTCTATTGAAGTGACTTCGTAGAGCCTGATATGAATTCTGTCTCTCCAGCTGGTATTGGTGACTTTTCGGAAAATATTGTTTTTTCGCTGCACAACAACAAACAAGCTGTTAAGTAGAACAAACTGTTCTACTTAACAACAGAAAGCATGTGGAGATACAGGAGTAACACAATTTAAAAAAAAATACATTTAAGCAGGAGATAATTGTTAAAAGAAGGAATATTGTGAAAATTGTAGAAATCCTTAGTGTTTGTACAAAGATATATAATAATAGGTATGTTTAAATCCTTGAAATAGTACACAGAATATTTAAAGCGTTACTGCGTTAATCAAGAAGTAGCATTTTTGAAGCGAGCTTCTATACTGGCGTTGTATTACTTTTTTCCCTCTACAGTAAAATGCTGGGTCGAGCGCCACGGAACTAACGTCACAAGACGGTATCGTCACGGATAACGTCTTAGAATAACGGTTCTTGACATCGATTTACTATCACTACTCTCGATCAGTTCGTTTTAAGCCATCATGTATTTGTTTTAAGCAGGTTTAAATTAAAAACTACATGAAAAAATAACTATCAAAATATAGACATTAAATGAAAAGTAAAAATTAGAAGAATATCTGTTACTAAAAGATTCGATTCGTAACGATTGTCAAAATTTAATAAAGCTAATAAATGTTTATCCGATTAATAACAGTATTAAATCATTTATTTAAATTTTTATAATAACTTATGTTTTAAAATAATTCCATATAAATAAAATTGTCATTTTTAAAAATATTCTTTAGTTCATATTATAATTGAATTTACTATCAAATAATATTTATTTATATTTTATTATTAATATTTAGACTGAATTTAACAGGTCTGTCAGAAGTAAACAACGTACGCTTTGTTAATACGTTACCAGGTGGTGTTAGGAGCAAACATAATAATTTAATAAATTATTTTATATAATATAACTTGATTATATTATATTTGTATTACTTCATTCTATCAATCACAATAAGGTTAAGAACACTAAAGTGTTATGTGTGGTCTCTACTACTATATGGCTGTGAGACCTGGACATTAAAACAGTATGTCGTCAACAAACTGAATTCATTCGAAATGTGGATGTACCGCCGAATGCTAAGAATAAGCTGGACCAGCAAAACTACAAATGAAGAGGTACTGGAAATAATGAACACACGACCTCATCTGGTTAATACAATCAAAATTAGAAAGACGTTATATCTAGGACACATAATGCGCCATAAGGAATTTGAGCAGCTCCAGGTAATATTAGAAGGCAAAATCGAGGGTAAAAGGGGTATAGGAAGAAAGAAGAAATCCTGGCTCCGAAACATCAGAGATTGGACTCACACAACAGGAAATGACTTAATCCATCAAGCCCAGAACAGAGAGAAATTTGCCATATTGATCGAAAACCTCAATAGAGAAGGCACTTAGGAGGAGGAGGATTACTTCATTATATTTATACTATACACATCAAAATAATCTAGGTGACATATATATTAATAGCTTTAAATCAATGTTAGCTGCAAAAACAAAAATAAATTTATGTTTTTAATCTTTTTTATTCTTTTGTCGATTGCTGTACTAGCTTGAACGGTAATGTTGATAAGAGTGGCTAAAAAAATTTAACAAAACTTCAATATACGTTTTTTTTTCTATAAGATAAAAAGTAATATTTCTTGATTGGTACTTGAGTTTCTATGTCTATGTAGATTTTTATTTAATTTTCCAATTGACAAAAATGGAGAGACACCTCTCCACAGAACACACGAGAGTCCTCCACACGAACACAACTGTCATTAATCGGTTGTGGTTTAGATGTCAAGAAGCTGGTGGTGTTACTGAATGTCATACATGCCGTAGAAGGATAACTAGAGGTCCCGTCATTTAGGAAGGCATCTAATTTGCATATTATCGCACTGAGCAGAGATCAAAATTTAAAATTTCTACCTAAACCACGTCTTAGCAGTAAATCATGTCAATACTCAGTAGCGCAGCAGTGCAGTTGAGAATAAGTTGTGTGTGTTAAATATTAGATAATTTTATTTTCAAACAGTATTGTTGAAAATGGACGGGAAAAAACGTAGCGTTATTGAAGAGCAGTGTCGTCAAATAATATTTAATGTATATAATTATTTTAAAAATATGAACAGTGAAATGAACACTCTGCTAATGGTAAAAAGTAAGACTGCTGAAGCAACAGGTAAGAAGTTTCAATGCATTTAGTATTAATTTTTTATATTCAAAGTCAATGTTTCAACATCTTTTACTTTTAGTTCTCAATGTTACTTATTTGTCAATCTTTTATACTCTGCTCTTGTACACCATTTTGCCTACCTCCGCTTTTTTTATGTTGGGTGTGTCGAGAATACCATTTTCGACATATTTCTTTTTAATTCCTTCGATGTGTCCTAAATATCGTATTCTCTGCACGTTCGTTACAGTCGTTATTTTTAGCTATTATTACGTTTACTTCGTTATTTTCTTTACTATTTCTTGGTCTATGGGTAGTTCTATTACTATGTGATCATATAC
This sequence comes from Diabrotica balteata, assembly GCA_918026665.1. NCBI lineage: Eukaryota > Metazoa > Arthropoda > Insecta > Coleoptera > Chrysomelidae > Diabrotica > Diabrotica balteata. The sequence goes on along the minus strand of OU898281.1, from coordinate 103,932,964 downwards.
AATTCCATAGTGTGTTTCCATTACTACTTCATTTTTATGTACCATAATTTTTTGTAAAATAATAACTACAGTTACTGTAAAATAATTTTGCCAAATTTTCATTATTCTCCTAGCTAGTTAATTTAGTAATAGGTCGTCATTATTTCTCATATGTGGAGAAATAGGCTCTTGTTTTCGTAGAAAGCTCTTATTTATTTATTTTTTTAATTTTCTACTATCGCTTTGAGTTACTTCTCAATGTACTTTTTTGTTTCTTTATGTTGTCTGTTTAAAATTTGAAGAATTATTCCTGCAACGTACCAATAATTTTGAATTATTATTTACGTCATCATCATCATTATCAATGGCGTTACAACTCTTCGTGAATGTTTGCCGCGTTTACTAATGCCTTCCATATTTGTCGGTCCTGTACCACTATTTTCCATTGTCTCACTCCCATTTTCTCCAGATCTTCTCTTACTGCATCTTTCATTTAACTTATACGCTGATTATTTTTACGGCGTTACGTCATTATAGGCATTTCTGTACGGACCGTATCCAGAATAGTACAAGAGAGCAAACGGTCTCTAGATAATAAAAACAAAGTTGAATTTTCTTCAAAGAGACCTTTACGAAAGTCACGTGTGACAGATTTACCAGAATATCAAATTACAGATATTCGGCGTATAATACACGATTTTCATCGAACAGAGAATTGGCGTGTTACTGTTAATAAATTGAAGAACAAAATTAAGAGAGATTTGGACATCATCAGAAGCCTCGGACAAAGAAAGAAAGAAATGGACAAGTATTAGAAGCCTCGCTACGAAGATTTCTTCGAAATTTGAATTTCCGTTGGAGGATAGCACAGGACAACAGAAAATTGTTGATTTAAAAGACGGAAATAAGGGGTCGGAGAATCAAATACTTAAGACTTATCAAATATTATAGAAACGAAAACAGACCCATTGTTTACCCCGATGAGACATATGTACACAGTGGACATACTTTGTCGAAAACTTGGAATGATAAAGGGTCAATATTTATGTTTACATGACTTTATTATATCACTAAAAGGCTTTCAAGAAAATAATTAAATCAGGTAGAAGTTCTAGGTACATGTAATTGGGACCGTCCATTAACATATAATTATCCTCACTCTTTAAAATTTTGGTATTGTATTGGTATTTGATATTTTGGAAAATACGCTTGACAATTAATTGCTATTTTAAAAATCCATTTTGTTAAACTTTTCAATATTCAGAACTTAATAATTCTTTTGTACAATAAAAATACTTTGTTTGTTCAGGTAAAACATATTACGAAGGTATTATTGTTTTTGCCCCATCAAATATCTTACTGATCATTTTTCAAATGTTGGCTATATGTTCAAAATTATTGAAAAGTAAACAATCTATAATTAAACATAGTATAATATGTTTTAGCTGTATCTACTAAATAGTGCGCGCCACTGTCGTTTAGTTAAAATTTCAGTGACCAATCACCAACTTCAAAGGCGGTTCTTATACAATTTCGACATGCCTCATAATAAGCAAATAAGATGCCTTCCTAAATGACAGGACCACTAACTAGATTAAAGACCGTTTTATTATGTATCAGCCTTTGCGAGATCGCATTGTAACTCCTTCACAATTACAAATAAGGCTGCAAGAGACCCATAAGGTTTTTTTTTTAAATTGAGAAACCATTAGAAATCTACTGCATGAAATAGGGTTAAATGCTCGAAAGCTTGCGAGAATGCCTGTGTTATCTAGAGGAAATCGCGCTTATCGACTACAATGGGCACAAGAACACGCACATTGGGTTAGACGCGAGTGGACCTATACTTTGTTCACAGATGAGACTCGATTTAGATTTGTACCAGATACAAGACGGACAAGAATTTGGAGATGATCTGGCAATGATGGACGATTGACCACACTGCAGGAGGTTCATATAAAAAAAGGCAGAAAAGGTATGGGATGGCATCACTCTTGGTGGAAGAACCAATATCGTTTGTCTGGAACGGTTTCTAAATGCAATACACTACCGCAATAATATTCTTGAATCTATTTTTGTACCCCTTGCACAACAAGAAGGTTCCCAATTTCAATTAATACATGACAATGCGCTTCCGCATACTGCCAGGTCGTGCGAACGTTCCTCGAAGATAATGAAATTGAGGTTTTTCCAAGGTTTTAGCATAATCGCCAGATCTAAACCCAAGCATACATGAGACATATTGGCTAGACGCATTTTACAATAAATATTGCCTTCAATACAAAACAGCAACAAAACAGCAAGTGCCTTACAATGGAGTGTAACATAATACCACAGCAAAACATTCATCTGATCATGAGTTTGCCTTACAGATGTAGGACAGTAATCCAAAACCGTGGAGATTATACATTATATTAACTAAACCTAAAGACTACTTTGTTGGGAATTGAGTGGAGAAAAATTAGTTTTTTTTGGCTATCATTTTTTAACTTATGGAGTTCTCTTTATTTTTTTTTCAAAGCTATTGCGATAATTCTAAGAAAAAATGTTTATTTTATATTCGGGCAAAATATTTAAAATAAATTAATTGAAATCCCTTTGTAATTTCGCATTTTGTTGGGGTCTCCTAGATTATTTTGATGTGTGTATAATTGTACCGCCTACTGTAACATATTTTTTTTTATCTATGACGATGAAACTAGGTACTAGGTTTTAGATTGCAGCGTCATAATCTAATTTTTTACAGTAAAGTTGACCGTTAAATTTGAAACATCCTGCATTCATAATTGGATTGTGTAAACAGTTTTTGTTGAATTAACAATTATTATATTCCTCCTTTTTATTAAAAAAATGCAGTCGTTGCGAATGGCGTCAAATTCCGGAAAATACGATTTCGCGCTTTTTCTTTTATATTTGTACTCGTAAAAGCATTATTTTTATGGTATAAATTCTAGAAATCTTTAAATAGGTAAACAAATAAAAAATGTATGTCCGCTGTTGAATCCATAATTAATTTATACCACAATGCTTCCAAACAAGAAACATTTGTTCCAGGCAGTTAATTTTATGTTGTCAAAATTGTTTTCGACTAATTTCATTTACTAATTTATTTCAACCAATTTGTTACATATAACGGGAACTTGTTTCGTTTACAATTTCATGACAATTTACGAGTTTTTTCTAATAAAAAAGTGTCCATCTCTTTAGTAAAAAGAAAATTCCAACTACCACATTTAGCATTAGCGAACTTTGAAGTAGAGTGGTACCTTGATATACGAGCGCCCTAATATACGACAATTTTGAGATACGAGCCGCGGAGCAAGCGATATTTTGCTTTGAGATACGAGGAATCGGTTTTTATTCAAATTTATACCTTTTATTTGAGTACTTCTAATTTGCTTTGTAAATTGTAAGAGTAAAGGGTAAAAATCATTTTATGGGTCTGTACGTGACTATTACTTCGACCGACAAATTAAATAGTCATTGGAAGTTAAATCAGACAATAATTCGGATTCTCATACTAACCATATTGCACTCTCGATGTCGGTGTAATTTACACTGTGTAAATTTTTACTATAAACCTTAGTCTGTCTACTTTGCTTGTTTCCTTCATTTTCAAAGTATTGGTGAAGTATTGGTTTACTTTACTTAAACGTAAGTAGGTGATAAATGATATAATGCCAGCTAAGGGCATTACAATAATTTCTAAGCTTAGGACTTTTTTCCATGAAAAGACGGAGAAACTACTAATGGTTTGAATGACAGAAAAGCAGCTTCAAGGAGGAAACTAAGCATAAAGCATCATATCTGAGAGCATGAGCGATTTACGAAGATTTGCTGAAGCAGATCCCACACACTTCCACAAATGATGAATCGGAAGACTCGTTTAAAGCCAGTAGGTACTGGATTGACAACTTTAGAAAAACGACCGGCATTCACTCCGTCGTCACGCATGGTAAGGCAGCAAGTTCGGATGTGAAAGCAGCTGAGGTTTACATCAAAGCGTTTTCTGAACCGATAGAAGCCAAAGGATAAGTCCCTTAGCAAGTCTTCAACTGTGAGGAGACAGAGCTTTTCTGGAAAAAGATGATGAATAGGACATACATAACGGCAGATGAGAAGACGATGCCAGGTCACAAATCTATGAACGATAGGTTAACTCTACTACTTTGCGCCAATGCGAGTGGCGACTGTAAAATTAAACTTTTTCTATAAGTGTCTATCTTATCTTATAGTGTACCATTCAGAAAATCCCAGAACCTTTAAGTCGCATAAGATTTGAAAAGAAAATCTGCCAGTTATGTGGAGGACAAACCAAAAGGCGTAAGTAACCAGGAAATTCTTTGTGGAGTAGATAAATCTGGTGGTTGACCCTTCTGTTAAAAAATATCTACAGCAAAATAACCTACCCATGCAAATTCTTCTTGTCCTCGATAATGCCCTTTCTCACCCACTAAATCTCGAAGATGATTTACTCCAAGAGTTCAAGTTTATAAAGATTCTCTACCTACCAGCCAACACCACTCTATCTTGCAGATCATGAATCAGCAAATAACTTCTAATTTTAAGAAGTTATATACCAAGCACATTTTTTGCGATGCTTTGAGGTAACGGAGAACACAAACCTTATCCTTCATGAGTTCTAGAAGGACCACTTTAACATAGTAATACACCTAACAAGAGATATAAAGTAGATCCTGGGAATCTGGGAGAAAGTTGTAGAGTTCGTGGATAAAAATCACCGAAACTTGATTTACACATTTCTGCAATATTCTGAAAAGGAGGAAGAAACAAACTCCACAAGGAAACTAAGTTCCTGTAGCTGGCTGTATACCATTAAAAAACTTTTTAAAATCTTTATAAAAGGTATATAATTAAAAAACCCGATCGGGCTATATCACAACAACAAAACGTTTTCGGAATCCATATTCCATCATCAGTGTCCTAAAGGATATATAACCACTTTAATTAAAAAGAACGTAAAATTTAAATTTTGACCAAGGTTAATACAAAATGTGGTTAATACTTACTAGGTGTACATGTTTTGAGGCGATACAATCTTTCCAACACTTTTGTAATTTAAGACATGTTGGAAAGGTTATGGTCTTATTATTTTGGGATCCAAAAGAAATTTTGGATCCCAAAATAACTGGAACCAAACCTGATCGGTTTGGCTCGCTACCCCTGATACACGCTCGGTTTTAAACGACGAGCCAAGTAAAAAATAAAACAAACTGACGAGCCGCGAGCCAGGCTCGTAGGTATATAAAACCGCGGTATTGCAATGATACACTGAGGAGCTTTACCGACGAGCCACAAAACCGCAGTTTTACTCGCCTGTCGATCAGGGCCTTTAGCAAGCGATATCGCTGCAATGGGAACGTAATCACCGAAACTGAAGCCTATTTTGAATCCAAAGATAAATAGTTTTACAAGGGTGGTATCCAAAAAAAAATACATGTTTTGAGTCACTAAATATCTGGGTAAAAGCCCATTAAAAGTTATAGGTTTAAATTTAGTTTACATAGGACTTGATATTAGCAACTGATTGAAATGACAATATTGACATATTAGGAGAGAAGTTCAAACAAAGCAGTCAGTATTTAATATGTATTTAATATTGAATATGTATTTAAACATGACAGAAGCCAGCAATATTTAAAAATTGAATAAGTTACAATTAAAATAATATAACAGTAGCAACATAAAAACCACAACATTGATGTTTGCTACTGTTAACTTATTTAATTTTTAAATATTGCTGTCTTCTGTCATATTTCTACAAATACATTAAGTTACACTGACTGCTTTGTTCTTTTTGACAAAGGGGTGTCAGATTACCAAATATGTTCGGATTATTCAATTTATATTTGTCATTGTTTTGCTAGCAGTAGCCAACAATATTCTTAAATTTTATGAGTAAAATGCTACCCAGATTAATATGCAAAAACACTAATTTCGGCTAACTAAAACATGTTTGTTAGAAGAAATATGAAAGTTAATAAATTTAATGTACATACAGTGTGTAAATAATAACTTAAAACGTTATACGTACTAATAACTTAATGCCACAACTAAGGTAGATTAATTATAAACGTATGTACCTAAGTACATATTGTGCACACACTTTGACGAAATCTTTGATTGTCTTTTGCGTTTCCTTGTTTCGACATTCTGTCATTGCTTGTTCCTGTATCTCCTTTAATATCAAAAGTCATATGCTCTCTTCTCGCATCAACGCATAAAAGTGTTTGCAGCCAATATAGCATCATCACAGTTGACAGTGAAATATTTTCCATCCTGTGCTTTCTGGGTCACATGTTCATCAGTTTCTGACATTTCTTTAATTATTTCTTCATCTGTTAAGCCAGCAATGAGATTTTGATCTAAAATCCAGTCTTGTAAAGCTTCTCTTGATTCTGATGAATAGTCATATCGTTGCAAATTTAAAGGGCAGCATCTAATATAACTTGCACTGTTTGTTGATTGGATTCTTCGTTAACTTATATTGGAAGGAGTAGGTTGTTGGGCCAAATAGTCTTTCACGATTTAATCAGTGTAGTAGGCTTGACTTGCTGACAGGCAAACGCAGCATTGATAATCATATCTTCGATGTTAAAGTTTTTCAAAATTGAAGTAATGTCAGCATTATGTTGACTTACAATATCCACAAGGAGTTATTTCTTGTAGAGTACCTTGAGAGTTTTAATAAGGTTTTGGTGCATGGACTGAATCAATATATATATATATATATATATATATATATTATATATATATATATATATATATATAGGCTTTGCCACATGTACGTAATTGGTAGCTTCTCAATTTTAACATTTTTGAAGGCACGAGGCTATGCAGCCGGGACATAAATATAAACTTAAGAACGAGAATGTTAAGGTGCTATGTTTTCTCCGTTTTGCTGAATGGCATAGAAGCCTAGACACTGAAAAAGATAAACATCAAAAACATTGAGTCATTCGAGATGTGGTGTTACAGGAGAATGTGGAAAATACCATGGACAGAAAGAGTAACAAATCGAGATGTTCTGCTGAAGATGGGGAAGGAATGCGAAGTCATAAAAACCATACAAACGAAAAAACTGGAATATCTGGGCCACATAATGAGAGGAGAAAAGTACTCTCTGCTTAGACTCATAATCCAAGGAAAAGTCTCGGGAAAGAGAAATCTGGGACGTAGGAGGATTTCCTGGTTGCGAAATTTAAGGGAGTGGTATGGGTGCAGTTCAATACAGTTGTTCAGAGCTGCAGCCATCAAAGTAAAGATTGCTGTGATAGTAGCCAACCTCCGATCTTCTTCTTCAAGTGCCGTCTTCGTTCCGAAGTTTGGCTATCATCAAAGCTATGCGTATTTTTATGCGTATTTTTAACCTCCGATAGGAGACGGTACTGCAAGAAGACGAAGAAGGCACGAGGTTTGTTGGACTTACCCACGGTTAGCATGGGTATGAATCAATGCAATAGCATCTAAAGTGCCAAATGTCTTTATTAAATGTTTCATCAGCGTTATAAAGTTTTTCAGGAATTAGGTCTAATTCTGATAACTTTCTGCTTACACTCTGAATAAATTCAGATATCGCAGACTCATCTGCACTTAACTTATCTCCATTCATCTGCAAAAATCGTATGCCGTACCGTTTTTTGAAGGTTTTGAACCAACCTTGACCAGCACCAAAATCAGTTTTCTTTGTTAATTCCTGATAAAAAAACTGAGATTAATTTTGTAAAATATCACCTTAAATAGGAGCTTGTCTGCTTCATTGTTGCTTAAACTAGATGTGCAGTGCTTCTTCAACATCAGGAAATTCACTAATTTTAAGGGTTTTTCCGTCTTTAGAATCATTCTCTACATATTTCACAAATTTTTCGATTTTGTCTTTGTTTTTTATGATGTCGTACACTGTAGCTCGTTCAATATCATAGAACCTAAATATCGCAGTCGGAGTTTAAATTACTATATCGAAACACCCTATCAAATCGAACTTACTCCAATAAGCAGACACGGCGTCAACCTTGACGGGAGGTGTTTCGGACTACCGAGCGTGTCGGATTGCAAAAAGTCAAAGTATCAAGGGTGTATTGTAGTTAAATTTTTTTCAAAAAATCAAAAAACATTTATTTTAAATTAATATCCATGGCACCAGAAATAACAGCGAGAACATCACAGAGTTTCACTCTTATTTTAGCGTAATTGTTGGGCTTAACCTTGGTGAATTAGTGAACAGGATTTTATTTGGAGTGCTAGGAGATTTGGCCAATTCAAACACCGTTTAAAATTTGACTGCTTAAATAATAACTTTAAAATAGAAATGCCACAATAAATATCGAACTCTATTTTCTTTACTAAGCACCCTCCATACTTTTCCAAGTATATCATGTGAGTAAACTAATTTTTCTTTTGAAACGAACATTTTATACTGGAATTGTATTACTATCTCTTTATAGTAAAATGCCGAGGCGAGCGTCACGAGAGTAGCGCCACGAAATAGTTGCAAGAGTCCATTTACGCGTTGAGGAGACTCCGTTATACAACATGTAAACTTTTTTAATTTTAATAAAATCTATAATAAGGATATTAACTAACAGCGGTTTTACATACTTTCGAATGCGTCTCAGATGCATATAATATGATTATACACTAGTTGGTAAAATTATGGAATAAACTCATTATTCGAGAATAGGCGACTTTAAAGATAAGTCGGGAAATCGATTCGATTTTTATTATTATAATTTTTTGGCATATATATTATACTAGTGACCTTATTTATTTGAGCATGATAGATGGATTAATTTAAGGACAGAGGTGGAGTGCCAGCTCATTTAAAACGTCGTTTAATCATCTATAACATTTATAACATTAACACAATAATTATTCCTACAGAGTGGCTAAAAATAGTTAATTTTTAAATTAAATGAATTTACACAAGAAGTATGTATGTAATTTATTTATTACAAAATATATTTTACTGCGTCTAAAATTATTACAATGTTTATTTGACAAATAGCAATAATTGCTTTTAGCTTACATTAAATGTTCAAATTGCTACCCACTTGCTTCTTTATTGCCAATTGAGCCAACGACGACAATCTCCTTCAACGCTATGGCTCATTTCGGGAGTTGTATTACGAATTTAGAATTTAGTTCTATTTTTTTTTAATTTTGTAGATGATCGATGTAAACCTTGAATTGTGAATAACCCCATATAAAACTCAAGTGATGTAAGATCTGGAGACCTTAAGGATCACTCTATTGTTCCTCGTCTACCATTCCACCCCCTAGGAAAACAATAGCAGTTTAAAACTTTTAAGAAAATCATGAAAATAAAATCTTCCGACGATAAATATAGATCATTTAACGCATCTACTGTGATGAAATTCATAGATAACTCATTCATCAGATTGTCTGACTGAACTAGTTTTCCGATTTTGCTGTTTGACGGGTGAAATGTTTCGGGAAAATTATATGAAAAATGCCCCAGAACCAAAAAAAATCGCAGAGGGAAACCGTGTTAGACTCAGCCTAATGAAGCGATACCCAAAGTTTGGAGAGAGTGTGTATCATAAACTTTTTACCGATGGGCATTTTAACTAATAGAAATTGGTCAAATAAAGCAGACTTTTAATATAGGAGATAGCAAAATGGTTTTATCTTCGCTAGTGTTAAATTTGTTGCGGTATTATTTGATTTTATACATATATTTCTACATTTTGTGACTCAACAAAATATTCGTACTAACCATTAAAATAAATAAACTGAAAAATATGTTTGTTAATGCAAATTATGCGGTACTTTCTCTTTTTTGTGTACCCAGTCTATTACACACTGATATTCACCTAAACGTGGAAATTGAAATTTATTCGTATTGTATGGTACCTAATTAGAAGTCAAATGAACTTGAAACTGGAACCACAAAATTATTAATAACCAATATTTGTTTTGTAGGTTATGGCCAGGATTTCGGATATGAAGGAAGTATGGGTAAGTGGAACACCATTTTTTATTATTTTGATTATAGTAATAAGATTAAAAATAAATCATTAATAAAAATGTTTATAGGTTTTTTATTAAATTGGTCTATTTAATTTATATTTAGTCTTTAAAAATTTATTATATTATTTCGCTGATTATACTTAAAGTAATAATTTGTTGTCTTCTTATAATTTATTCATAATTTTTCTGCTCACATATGAGGCACATAGAATAATAATAGTCTAACTCCAAATACATTAAATTTGGATAATTAAGGTACTTCTTCTTCTGAGATGCCAAAGTCAGAAGACAGAATATATTTTTGCCCAGCATCAGAAAAGAGAACCTACACGTAGACTCTAATGATAACGGTCTCAAAATCATAAACTTTGCGATGTCTAAGAACATGATAATAGGTGGGACACGATTTCCCCATAAAGATATACATAAGGGAACTTGGAAATCTCCTAATAATGAAACGATTAACGAAATAGATCATATAATCATCAATGAAAGACACTGGTCTAACTTATTAGATGTTAGGTCTTTTAGAGGAGCAAACATAGATAGTGATCACTATTTAGTTAAAGCACGATTTAAAGAGAGAATATTTAATTTTAAAAAGACGATCGGGAAAAGGAGAGAAAAAATCGACATTAATAAACTAAAAGATCCCGACATTGCAAATGTATACAGATAGCAAATAGAAGATCAAATTAGGAGAAAAAACTCAGCATATTAAAAAACCATCAAAGCAGTTTGTACTCGGAGAGAAAAAAAATAGTATAGACGTGTTAGAAGAAAGGAAAAACGTATCCATCGACGTAAGAAGAGGAAATACAAAAAGCGCTCTTAATGAGATACAAAGTTTATTCGATGATAAAAATGATGATAAATTCTGAATGGCTATTACTTAAGGATGTTTATCCTTAAATAATAGCCATTCAGAATTTAAACCACGATTAAAAAATTGTAAATACATTAACGGTGAAATTCTACATGATAAAAACTCAGTTCTTAACACATGGGCACAACATTTCAGCGAACATCTAAATATAAACATTATTTAAGGAGGTTACAACAGAGGCAATCAACAAAATCTACAACGTCGACTACACAGTGAAGACCCAACAAAAGAAGAAGTGTCAAATGCCATCCTAAAACTCAAAGAAAATTAAGCCCCAGGAATTGATAAAATCTGTTTGGAAATATGTAAAAAAGGTGCTGACCAACTTTTTGCAGCAATCAGTAAACTAATAGTACTTATATGGCAGAATGATTGGTATCAGAAGAGTGGCTAAAGGGAATAATATGTCCGTTGCATAAATAGGGCGATCAACTGGAGGGTAAGAACTATAGAGGCATTACTTTGTTAGCATCTGCGTATAAAATTTTCGGCAACGTATTGTTTAAAAGACTTAAACATTTTACACAAGATATTGCTGTTCAATATCAATGCGGATTTACTGCTGAAAAATCAACTACACATCAAATTCAAGTACATAGACAGATTCTAGAAATGTTTCTAGAATATAACATGTAACGAACTATTTTGCTTACCTCAGGGTAAGAATATGGGGGACAAGATTGGACAAACAAAATAATCGGAACTAGTGCGTACGGCACTCAGAGGGTTGTTGTAGAGCGGGGTCGTGGATAAGTTGAAATAAATTTGGGTCGAATTGGGGTATCTACTAAATGAAAACAAAGGGATACTTACATAAATCTCCTGGGCAATTAATACAACAAAAAAGAAGCTTCTAGCAATTTGAGATAAGGGCGCCGCTTCGAAGGATCCTAGTTTGCTGAAGGAAAGACAAAATTCTTCTTTCCTAAAATCAAATATACATATAAGAATTAGGAGACTTTTCTAAATTAAAACACAAAATGGATCAGACAAAGAAATCGAACGTGTATTCTTGTCTCAAACAAACAGTTTTCAAAAATACATATTATACAAGAGCATACTATATAACAAATTAACAAAAACTTACTTGTTATTTGTTTACAAAAGAAATGGCTACAAAAATTCTTGAAATGGTTCCTAGGTTATAATATAGCCAAATTAGATTATCAAAAAACTTATGGACATACTTTTTATGAAAATACTGTAGAATTTAATATCTAATAATAATATTTAACTTATATATGAAATATCTTTTATATATCATAATCAAATTGAAATTGTTTTACAACAACAATGGATTAGAGCAAATATCATATGTCAACATAACATTTTAAATCAGAACAAAATATGACATTTTTAGCTACGATTCATAATGACGTCCAGGCGCACCAATCACGCGCCTCGACTTTGCCTAGTCCTCCCTTTTTTAGGTTTCATGTAAAAGTTAAAATACTTTAAATATGGGACATTTTCGGATCTCGCTCTCAGTCGTGGTTTTACTCTCAGAGAATAGCCGTCGAGCTCCTCACTGGAGGACTCGGCAATTTTCACACAAACCCGTAAAAGACTCTGACGCTGAGTTTTTTTCTACTTAGAAATACTGTGTTTTATTTCTAAAGTACCTACACCACCTGCAGCATTGTCTTTTACAAGATAATGACCAAAACAGAGCGTACCGGCTAACTACGCAATATTTCACAATATTGTGCAATAGTTAGATGATATTAGTAAACATGGTTATGGCACCGAGATGCATTTCAATTTCCTACGTTTACTAATAATCGCCCGGAGACGACATGGCGCCCAACGAAATCGAACGCACCACGACTCAGAGTCAGAGAGTCTCGTGCTCCAAGTGATCCAACATCACAACAGTTCCAACACGAGGCCTGCATCAAAACCACTCAAGAAAACAGCGGGGAGATGCATCGGATGTTAGTACGTTACAAACTAACATGCCGATATCCACCTTCTGCAGCCTGAAACCGTCGATGTGTTAGATTTTTCGAGCCACCCGACTTCGACGCCGTACCTGATGGATGGATGGACGATGGATGTCCCCGGAGTAGCCAGTCCCTTCCTGCCCTACCATTATGTGGTCCAGAGTCACTACGGAGGCTCAGGTAAACTCGCCTACAACCCACCGGCGACATGCAGAAGGTACCGACAGGGCTAGAACGGGACGTAGCGGCCGACAACCGACCACATCGCCGAGGATGGACCTGCAGATGCCGGCCACAACACCGACCACCGCCTGTGAGTGTTTTGTGCAGTGCTAGTGCGCGTTTCGCGAGTGTTACGTGAGTGTAAGTGCTTAGAGAACTGTAAGTAGATCTGACAATATGGACATATCCATTTTTTATAATATTTCATGCATTTTTATAATATTTCATGCATTTTTTTTCTTCTTTTTCCTATAGTTATGACTTGTAAAAAAATTGTTTTTTCTTAAGGATGTTAATAAAAATCAGCTTTTTTTATCAGCATCAGAGTCTCTAAAGCAGGGGGGGTGACGTCCAGGCGCACCAATCACGCGCCTCGACTTTGCCTAGTCCTCCCTTTTTTAACTTTTAAAACTTTTAATTATTTTAATTGGTTGAGAAATGAAAAGGTTTCATGTAAAAGTTAAAATACTTTAAATATGGGACATTTTCGGATCTCGCTCTCAGTCGTGGTTTTACTCTCAGAGAGTAGCCGTCGAGCTCCTCACTGGAGGACTCGGCAATTTTCACACAAACCCGTAAAAGACTCTGACGCTGAGTTTTTTTCTACTTAGAAATACTGTGTTTTATTTCTAAAGTACCTACACCACCTGCAGCATTGTCTTTTACAAGATAATGACCAAAACAGAGCGTACCGGCTAACTACGCAATATTTCACAATATTGCGCAATAGTTAGATGATATTAGTAAACATGGTTATGGCACCGAGATGCATTTCAATTTCCTACGTTTACTAATAATCGCCCGGAGACGACAATAACATAATATAAAACTTTAATTATTACAAATTGTTTTATTTTAATGAAAGCAATTATTAAAAATGTCTATATAACTTGGAAAATATAATATATTGAATTGTTACCTTAATTCACAAAATTTTGAACTTAACTTTGAAAAACAAAAAACTTGCTAAATCCCTGGGATTGGAGCTGCAAGGACAAATTCTCAAACTGGAACACAGGGAACCATTTCCATACCCAGGAACGACGATCATATCAGTTTTAGTGGAGGAATCAAGCTAGCAACCGATAACACTGCTGATGGGACATCCTATATACTAATCTTTTCAAAAACTCCACCTGTCTCCGGTACACTGTACAAATCCTCTGATTACTACTCTGTCAAAATGGCATTTTATGCAAAGAGTATTATTATATCATATTCACTGGTCTTAAGATATAACCAAAAAATTGAACCGACTTTGTTTCCAAGTCGACAGACACCACTTCTTAGCTTGACTCATCGTTCGGTTGATTTAGCTTGACTGCCTCACTGCGTTACATTCTCTAAATTCGACCCCACAATTTCATTTCCCCCTGCGTCTCTCAGGCGCCAGGAAACCTAAATAAACAATATCTCAGGCTTATTGCATTGTAAAAAAAATTGAATACCTGACTTGCAATAATTTTTTCTAAGAACCCCTTTCTACAAAACCTAAACAAACAATATTCCCCTTGATATTCGTTCTTAACAACTTCGAAACGACCAAAACAACTTTTTTTTTCAACCGGAATATTAGGGGACTCGTGTATATTTACTTTTAAATTGGGTAAAAATAACACGTAGTTATTGATTATTCTAGCGACCCTAATTTTAAGCTGACAATGTAACAAAAGGTTATGGAATTTAAAAGTAAACATAGACAAAAATATTTCCAGCGTTATGACGCATTTAAAAATCTCAACTTAAAATTTTTTCGTAAAAGACAAACACAGATTTCTTGGCAATCTTTATGCGTACTGACGAGATAAACAAACAGGGACGTATTATAAAAATTTAAAACGCTACAATTATAGATACACACCATCTCTTCGTCGACTTCAAAGCAGCCTATCACAGTATGACAAGAACTGAATTAAATAATGCAATTATAGAATTTGGGATGCCACCTAAGTTAGTTAAGTTGGTGCAACTAACAATGCAGAACGAAGCTCATGCGTTAGAATTGAATGAGAAAATTCTACTTCTTTGACATTAAAAATGGTCTAAGACAGGGGGATGCGCTGGCGTATCTCCTCGTTAATATTACCTTGAAAAATTCAATTAAACAATTAAATATTAGAATGAATGGAACTAATTTAAAACAAATTGACGCAGATTCTCGGATTCATTCATTCATTCGCTGACGATATAGTTATAGTGGGCAGGAGTATGAGAGACATGGTGCAGTGATTTACAAGGCTTGCGGACGCGGCAAGTGAATAAGGACTTGTGTTAAACGAGGAAAAAAACAAATACATGTTGGTTTCTAAAAACTCCCGAAATATCCAACAAAAAATTCAAATTAACAACCATACCTTTGAGCATGTCAAAGAATTCTTGGATCTTGATCGCTAGTAAACGCAACAAACACGAAACGCGACGAAATAAAAAGACGAAAATAAAAGTGACCGATGTATTAATAAAAGTGACCGAGTAATTCACAATAGAATACATAAGAAATTAGATGAAGGCATAAGTAATACACAAATGGGATTTAGGAAAGGGCTGGGAACACGAGAAGCATTGTTTGCATTAAGTGTTCTTTCGCAGAGATGCTTAGATATTAATCAGGAAGTATATGCCTGTTTCATTGATTTTGAGAAGGCATTTGACAGAGTGCAGCATAATCGACTTAAAGAAATTTTATTAAATAAAAACATAGACAGTAGAGACATTAGAATCATCTGTAACCTCTATTGGAATCAAACAGCAAAAGTGAAAGTTGAAAACGAACTGACCAAGGATATCCAGATTTGCCGTGGGGTCCGCCAAGAGTGTATTTTATCACCCTTGTTATTCAATTTATACAGTAAAGCCATCTCAGAATTAGCGCTTGCCGAGATCAGTGAGGGCCTTATAATAAACGGTGAGCCACTTAATAACATAAGATATGCTGACGACCCCGTCCTTCTGGCAGGAACACTAGAAGAACTGCAACACCTTGCTGAACAATTAAATATATATTGCAACGATTATGGACTAAAAATCAATTTGAAGAAAACCAAGTTCATGGTATTTACAAAAGCACAAAACATCAAAGTTAAGCTAATACTAGATAATACAGAAATTGAACAAATATCTTTGTACAAATACCTTGAAGCATGTATCACAGAAGATACTGATAAGACAAAAGAAATAAGATGCCGCATTGAAATTGCGCGGTAAACTTTTAATAGAATGAGAAAACTTTTTTGTAATCGCGATATCAATATATCGCACCGGATAAGAATGCTTCGATGTTATATTTTCTCTACCCTTTTGTATGGAGTTGAAGCTTGGACACTTGAAAAATCCAACAATAAAAACCTAGAAGCATTCGAAATGTGGTGTTACCGACGTATTTTGAAAATATCATGGATGGATCGCAAAACAAACGAACAAGTTCTCGAACAACTAGGAAAACAATGCGAAGTTTTAAATTCCATAAAAATCAGGAAATTGAAATACTTGGGGCACAGAATAAGAGGTAAAAAGTACGAGCTACTAAGGAATATAATGAAGGCTAAAATCAAAGGTAGAAGAAGCGTAGGAAGACGTAAAATCACGTGGCTACGCAATCTCCGTGAATGGTTTGGATGCAGTTCAATTGAACTATTCAGGCGAGTAACCAATAAAATTATAATTGCCAGAATGATTTCCAATCTCCGATAGGAGTGAAACTTGAAGAAGAAGAAGATGTATCAACGCAGATAGCAAAACTTAACTGGAAGTTCGCTGGACATACTATAAGACAGAAAGACGACAGATGGAATAAGACGATTATACACTGGAGACCACCATATAGTTACAAACTAAAAAGAGGAAGGACACAAATGAGATGGTCAGATGACTTGAAGAAACACGCAGGCCCGAAGTGGATATAAACTGCCTACAATAGAGAGACGTGGAAGATGGAAGAGGAGGCCTATGTTCAAAATTGGACAGCAGGGGCTGTATAGATAGATGACGGTCTGTAGAAACATTTAAAAAATAAAAATATAAAACGTGCAGTAAAGCTCAATATATACAAGACCTTAATAAGACCGGTTTTGATATATGGGGCTGAAACGTGGACCTTATCTCAAAATGATGAAAGACTTCTTGGTATTTTTGAGAGTAAAATTCTTAGACAGATTTTTGGAACCGTAAAGTGTAGAGACTTAGATGGGCTGGACACATTGCTAGAATGTCAGATCACGAATACACGAAGAGATTAACGTTTTCAAAATCAGAGGGCACAAGAAGTAGAAGACGACCACGAAGGAGATGGATTGGTGATGTGGAAGAATACCTACAGATTCTAAGGGTCAGAAGATAGACGGAAGTTGCCAGGAATCGACAGGAGTGGAGACTTCTTTGTGAGCAGACTAAGATCCACACCGGATTGTCGAGCTACTTATGATGATAATGATGAGATACGTTTTAAAATTAGAATAAAAAATTCAGTAAAATACTTGAACATAACTCAAATGTTTATTAATAAATAATACAGCGTAACATGTGGGCTTAATGAAAAATTTAGAAGTTTTACAAAGAAATGCCTTAAAACTATGAGGCATGCAAACAAAAAGTATGCGATTAGACCACTATAAATCTGAATGATTTTTCAATTCATCTAATTATGTATCAGTTCATCCTCAGAAGATCTATGTTCGCGGTGTCCTTGACCAGATGCTAGGGTCGCTAACTCAGCGGGCAAGTTTTTACAAAAATGATGATGTACAGGTGGTATGTATGGCAGTAAATCTATCATGTCGTACTTCTTTGCAGGTGTAACAGTACTTCTTGTTGGATTGAGTGGTTCTTGTATTATGTTCAAAAGCTAATGGTCCTACCAACAGTTTTCTTTTTAGAAAAATCAACATTATAAAATTCACTTCCGGGATATTTCGTAAATTAAAATTTAAGGGGTTAACCTCTCTAAATTCGAAGCCATATTATTTTGAACTAAAGTGGTATCCATTAGTAAATTGTTATAAATTCATAAATTATTAATATGAATTAAATAATTATAACTTTTCTTTCTTTCTTTCTAGGTCCACAATTTTGGGGCCGAAAATATAAAGGATGTAATGGTGGTAAACTACAAAGTCCGATAGATATAGAAATAAACAACGTAGTAAAAATAAATTTTCCACCGCTCAGTTTTGAAAATTTTGATAAACCTATAGAGACTGTTAAGTTAGAAAACAATGGCCATACGGGTAAGTTGAATATACATTTAAAACTAAAAGAGATACTTTATAATCATTTAAAGTCCATTGAATGTATTTAACAAAATATTGCCCAAAGTGAACTTATTTGAACTATATGAACTACTTTTTATTAAAAAAAGATCCTTTGTAAAAGGTATCTATTAATATATACCTTTTACAAAGGATTTTTAATAAATTTTTTAATAGATGGTATACAGCCAACTACAGGAACGTAGATTCCTTGTAAATTTATCCGTTATTTTCATTAATAATTGTACCAAGATATCTGTATTTTTTTACTTTTTCTATTGAAACTCCTCTTATGTTTAAAATGTTGTGTTTTGGAAATTGTCATAAATTTTGTTTTATTAGCATTAATCCGGCTTCAGCAAAGCCTTTTTTATTGTTATTAACGAAAAGGTACGCTAAGCCCTGTAACCATATTAAGGCGTTGATTATGGTAATGTTCTTCTGTATTACTTGAAGAGGACAACCACTCTCTATGAAAGTTGAAATTCTTTTTAATAAAGTAGTTTCTATAGATCATATTAATATTCTGAATAATGTCTTGGTCCAAGGATTGGCAATGCGGGGTAGTATTATGTAGAAGAAAAGTTTAACATTCTCCAGGACAATCTTGGAGTGAGTTGTATGAAGCATTATCCAGAAACAATATTACTTTTTTACTCTGCTTTAACATCTTTGTCAAATTTATAGAAAAAAAAAAGATTGTTTGTTTATGAAGTTTGTCCTTGATACGAATTACATTAAAAAGCTTTTTTTCCCAGCCAGATCTGTACGAGGAACATTCGAATGAAAAATAACACACCGTCAACAATTAAAGAACTATACATTTTATAATTAAATTATTTTACAGTTTACTCACTAATCCAATTGAAAATAGAAAAAGTATCTGTACAACTAACAAGAAAATAAATTCTAAGTATTAAAACCTATTGAATCATATACAAAATACAATCAAACATTAGTCAAATTGTAAAAGATCATTTTTTGATTCATGTATGGGGATTTAGAGTGACGATAAGTCAAAACGTATTAATATTTTTGGCACCTTGACACCTTGAAATGGTTTAAATTTAGAACAAAACGGTTGAACTTGAACTGCATGAAAAAGCCTACCCACATAGGGATAGACAAAGGTGATGGTGAAATAAAAACTTTTTCCGCAAATCGCCAGGAAATTTTGATATTCCTGTCAAAATTTCTTGAAGAAAAAGTCAGGACTTCCTTACTGTAAGGAAATGCCTTACTGTAAGGAAAGTATATTTCCGTACAGTTGTTAGTGTTCTATATAAATTAAATTTATAAGCGTCAAGTTTGACAATTCAACCTCAATACGTTTCCATAGTAACCCAAGTAATTTTATTAGGAATTTCAAAGCACCATTTATTTGGGAATAAAATTATCGCGTTTTTATTTAAATCAATTAATATCTGGTCGAATTTTAAAACGATTTGCGGAAAAATAGTATGTTTACCTCGTAGGAAAAGCCACATTCCTGGATTCTGTGTTGCTAAGTCTCGGCTTGCGCCTCGACTTAGCAATCTTCACAGTCGTCCAGGAATGTTAAGCTTTTCCTACCCGGTAAACAATGTACTATTATCCCAAAATCAGTTTAACGAAAAACAAAAATATTTGTTATACCTAACTGAGATGACCTAACATTGAGATTAGTGGTTTCTATTATGTAAATAAAAATTATTTTATTAAGGCTTTCTTTAGTTAAAATGGTGAGAGTATTAGTTGTTAACAGTTTCCTTATCACTGTGAACTAAATCCGATAGAGCTGGTATTGAGTGAAATAAACAGATTCGTGGCAAGACATAACACAAACTTTAAGAAGGAACAAGTAGAAAATCTAATACATGAAGCGTACTCTTAAGTTACTCCACAAAAATGGAATAATTACGTGCAACACGAGCACAATGCCTTCCACTGGGGATGTTCCAGAGTACTGTTTTCCATTAATAAATTCAATCGTTATACCACAAAAACCACAATAACAACTATGGTCGATATGAACTTCAATGAATCAGATGAACTAACTGAACTAACTAACAATAATTAATGAACTTAAACGAAATCAAATGAACTAACTAAAAAATGAACTAACTAAAATTAAGTTTAGAAATTTTAATGAGGGGTAAAGATGAATGCCAACATTCGTTAAGAAGCAGCACGCTAACCAGAAGAATTGATATTTTTTAATGTCTTTATAGGGCACGGCACACTAAGACTAAGAATTGCTACTTTTAATGGTTCCATAGAAATTTGACATAAATTATGTGGTATAGTTCGACTACTTTAATTTTTTGCTTAAAAATGTATGCTTTCATTTAAAACAAATTATCGATGACGTGATACTTTCTCAAATAATAGTGGCAAATATAAATCAGTTGCAAAAAAATTAAGGAAAACTGATATACAACTGCTTTTATAAACGCCTTAAATATAAACAACTGCCGGAAAAATTAATTAAATGATAAATGATTATTTAATGCATATAATCTTTTATTGCACATGTTCTAAAATTGGAAAAAAACAATTGTATAAAAGTATAAAACTATAACTAATCACTAAGAAATATATTTTATGTGTTAAATGACATAACACGAGAGTATAGGTAAAATAAATATAATATGCAACTTCCTCAAAACGTTTATGTGATGTTGCAATGAATACGTTATTCTGTTTGTAACAATTTTCCCGTTTATGTAATAAAATCTCAATAATTCTAACTGTTATACCGAGTGTTATTCAACGGGTGACAAAATTGGTTATTCAACGTGTAGAGCTTAGTTTTTTCAAACCATTTTTTCTCGGTCTCAAAATTAATACCTAATAAATGGTGGATATGATTTATTTATTTTTACGCACAACAGGCCGTTAAGGCCTAGGGCATTTTTTTACAACATAATCCTAATATTAAATAATTACAATTATTTTAAACAAAACTTTAACTTAAATATGTATATACAGAATTCTTAACTACTCTGAAGGACCTGGTGTACAATATTTCTCCATTCGCTTCTATTTTGTGCTTTTCTTTTCCAGTCCCTTACCTTCACGTGTTTAAGGTCTTCCTCCACTTTACTAATCCACCTCGTTCTAAGTCTACCTCTTCTTTTGGGACCGATTAATTTTCTTGTTATTACTAGTGTAGGCATTCTGTTTGCTGCCATTCTTTCCACATGTACCAACCATCTGATTATTTGTGCCTTGACGAACTTGGTAATGGTAAGTTCTTTATATAAAGCCATTAATTTATTGTTGGTTCGTCTCTCCCAACCATCTTCCGTGTTCCGTCCTTCGAATATGCGTCTCAATATTTTCCTTTCCCATCTTTCCAGAGTATCCTCTTCATTTTTATTTAATGTCCATGTCTCACCGGCATATGTTACTGTGGGTCGAATTACTGTTTTACATATTCTGAGTTTACCTTGTCTAGAAACGTATTTTGAGTTCATTAGAGCTATTAAACTACCTAATTTTTTATTCCCTTTTGCTATTCTGGCTTCGAGCTCCCATTTCTCTTTTCCATTTTCATCAAAAACTACACCCAGGTATTCAAATTTGTCCACCCTTTTAAAACTATAGCTTTTACAACTTACAGACCTCACACTTCTTTTTTCCCTTCTGTCCCTCCCATGATCATATATTTGGTTTTGTCTTCATTTAGTTCCAATCCGAATTTCTGTGCTTCTTCAATGATTTTCTTCACAACTCTTTTTAATTCTTTCTCAGTTTTTGCTAGGATCGTTAGATTTTTCATGATCGTTTGTTCCACCTTCATGCTGCATTTTCTGATTACAGTTTCTAACACTAAGTTGAATAATGTAGTGGATAAAGGATCTCCTTGTCTCAAGCCTTTTGCAACCGTAAATTGATCTGATATGTGACCCTGCCAAGCAATTTCGCACGTAGTTATTTAGTGTCATTTTAACTAGCCGGATCAGTTTCTTTGGTATGCCCAAATGTTCCATTGCTCGATACATTTTGACTCTATCGACTCTATCATATGCTTGTCTAAAATCCACAAACAAAACACGCAGGGGAACTTTACCTTCATAACAAGTCGTTTGTATCTCCTTTAATGAGAAGATTTGGTTTACAGTAGATCTGTCATTTCTGAAGCCGGCTGATATTCATGCAGGATTCTTTCCGTATAGCAATTTAGTTTATTTCTCAATATTCTTGCCAAGATTTTGTATACCGTGTCTAGTAAGGCTATACCTCTATAGTTGTCACACTTCAGTTTGTCTCCTTTTTTATACAGAGGGCATATGCGGGCCTCATACAGTGTCGGTCATGGATAGAGTGGTCATCTGGCACGAGATTGTTAATATAAAAATTGAAGGTGTCATTACGAGCTTGATTTAGCCCTGACGTTAGCTGGTGTTAGTCTATTAGTGTATCTATGAGGATTCGAGGCTATGCATTTTGTACGCGCTCTTCATTTTTCGGTTAGAATTTGTTTAATATGTAATGGCACATTGTGGCCTTCAGATTACCCTTTTAACTTATAGGAGTAGATTCCCAAGCAGTGTTTTGTATTACAGCCGTTAGCTTTTGTACTGCAAATTTCAGCCCATCAGATTCTTTTATTCGGTGATCTTACGTTATATTCTGGTTAATAGTGTTTTTAAATTCTTTCCAGTTTGTTTTTTTGTTACATAGTCTTAATGGCTGATGATTTTATACTGGAGTTGTGCTGAATGCTATTATTATGGCGCTGTGGTCCGAAATTAGGTCAAAACTAGGCTCTATTTTTGAATGCGTGTTAGATAAACCTTTAAATATTGCAAAATCTAGAAGATCCGGAATTTTGTTGTTACCTGCTGGCCAATATATTGGTTGTCCTGTATAAGAAGAATAAATTGTTTTTCTGTAATGATCAATATTCAAATTTCAATATTTTTGGCATTCCAATCGTCATCCAATCGCCTACTTCGCTTGATGACTGCTCTGAAATGAGTATATAAAGTTGCTGGATTTGTATTAACTTGAGCCAGTGAAAGTGGTTGTGGGTGAAGGTTGAATTGATTAGCAGAAGTGTTAGGGAAGGGTTGTAATTGGTTTTGATGGTACTGTGACATATCTACCAATATTGGTTTTGCTGTTGTAGAAGTATGTATGATATTTGCATCCCTGGCATTGGATATGATTGTTGGTCAACTGGATCAGTCTGCTGGTTGACATTTAATCCGGATCCATTCCCGATCGGAAACATTTTTGGTGTAAGGATTTAATTTAATGATGATTAAATTTTTATACTTTTGTGTAGTTGGTTCTCTCTCTCATGAGAACATTGAAAACTTACATGAACATTGATTAAAGAAACTGTTTCTTTAATCTAAGATTGATAACGACAGTCATCTGTTTTATCTATTTTGTTTTTAATCAGCTGTCAATTTATTTTTATGTAGCGATTTGATGAAATTCTTTTAAATTAAAATTTGCACATACTTACACAAAGGGTAGATATTGCACTTTCACTTCTGGCGCACTTTTACAAATTATTAAACTGTTGATTTGTAAGTTATTTGGTGATTTCGATAACGTTACGAATAGCTGTTGTTAACCGGGTGATGGTTCAACTGCATAAGGAATACATGAATATAATATAAACAATTAGTTAAATTAAATAAGATCCTACATGCATATAAAATTCATAAAGTTGAAAACAAAACGTGGTTTGTAGGATATGTATAAAAAAGAATATTATCAAAAAAGACAATGGGATATAATAAAAGAAATTAACGTATGGAGATTTAAATAATATAAACTATTTTGCCAGCAAAAATTCCACTTTAAATACACCAGAAAGATACATAAAAATTGATTCTCTTTCTATTACTTTGAAATGAAACTGGCATGACAAAATTTAAGAGTTGCTAACTGACAAATATTTTATATGCACCTTGAAGCAGTTCACATATGTCTATTTAAAATATACTATGTTTGAATACGGAGAATAGAAGCGACACAAGCGCAAATTAAATTTAAATAATTTAGACAGAATATTTATTAAATAAAAGGTTGGGCGCCAATTATTTTTAGAAGGAAAATACACAATAATACTAGAATCTTTAACAGATAAACTTGACCATATTATGAAGACTAGATACTATTAGACACGGATATGGAATTAAAATTAATGCACAAAAGACCAAGGTAATAATCATTAATCGAACAAGAAATAAGTAGCCGGAAAAATACATGTATTAAAATCTGGAAAGATCTGGCGATAACTAAAAACACATTAACTACATCTGATATGGGCGCTTATGTTTCATATTGAAACCTGTGCTACAGAAACTTGGACAAACAAATAATTTTGATTCACAAGTTCTGAAAAGTCTAACTCACAAGGTATAATGGCCACTGAAATATGAATATATCGAAGAATGATGCGCATACCCTAGACAGCACATCGCAAAAATTTCTCAATATTAACTGGACTCGACATCAAAACTTTGTTTTATGTGAGGGTGGAAATCTTCTAAACTAAGACAACTAAGAAGAATCGTACCTGGCGTGTGTAAGATTCAGGGTAGATGAAGTACATCCGAATGCATTTCCTCTTTTGGGGGGTCTTATCCCTGGATACATTCATGGTACCTTGCTTACCAACTAAAACTAATCTCGGCTTACACGTGTGGCACAAAGTAAATACAAACATTAATTACTAATGTTTGTATTGTTGCTTGACATACTAATGTATGTCAAGCGACCTTCGATGACCCAACAAATCACTTTAAGGTTTATTAGACGACAACAGCTTTTTGACATCATTTTGATATATCTCCTTTTCCATTCATTTGGTTGTTGGTAAATATTTGTAAAAAAGTGTATCTTCAGAAATTTAAGAAGATTATTTAAAATGTGTAGGCATATTGTACTTACTACATTTTTTTTTGTGGATCGTTACATTAAAAGTATACTTTTGTTTCGTAGGATATCAAGAAAAACATATTTTATAATTTATAATAGAGTTCACGGAATAATATCGATTATGTGATGTAATATGTAATAATACATTATGTATTATTTTTCAAATACTACAATTTCTTAATAAATTCACCCGTAACGTTATAGTTCAGTCGTCAGAGATTTGACCTCTAAAAATCATACTAACAAGCTGGATTTTGCTAAATTGTTAGTTTTGGAAACTCAAAAATATTTAAAAAGTGTTTATCACTTATACCCCCGGCTTTCCCCTAAAATCTCCTCACACAGGAAGAAAAATTGATTTACCAAGAATCTGTATGCCGTAGAAAACAAAGGTTTCAAATAAAAACTGTAGCTGAGAGAATTTTGAACAAAAATTTTTATTAGCACTTTTGTGTAAAATAAACTGTTCTCTCAGAAACAACGCTAGAAGCAACCGGCGAACTTTAGTTATAAGTGCGAAATCAATTTTAAATCAAATTTATATCAACTCGACGGTAAAAATTCGATATCTTTTGATCTCAGTGTTACATGGACAAAAATCAAAATGCATTTTAAAAGTGAAGAGTGCAGCTTTTGTATACAATTTTTGTATTTTGTTGCAAATGTAATCAGTTTTTACAAATTTGATCAATAAATAAATGTTGCACGATTTTTGCAATTTTTACGATTCTCACGAGATCAATAAAATTTATCAATTCCATTGACCGGTCCATGAAATTTTGATTTTGACTTTTGGCAACAAATATTAGGCATTTTAGATATGCCTAAAAGACCTCACTTGAAATGCCTCCGCGAAGACGGTATTGTGTGGAATATCTAGTTGAAGTTATGTAGTTTTGAAAAACGTACTTGTGTTATCAAAAAGCAGCAGTTTTAAACGTTTTAGATAGTTAGTAATGTAAAAGTTCAATTCCGCATTTTTAGTCATATTTCAAATAGCTCACATTTGTTGCCAAAACCAAAAACCGAAATTTCATGCTATAGGTTTGGAAGATTAGGCTTTAGCAATGGAAATTCGAATACACGATTAAAGAAATGAGGTCGGGGAAGGCTACAGGCCCAGATGAACTACCAACAGACATAATTAAACTTATCAAAGACAACAACTTAATAAAGATCGTGGAACTATTTAATAGCATTTACAAATCTGGTATCATACCT
Organism: Diabrotica balteata; assembly: GCA_918026665.1. Classification (NCBI taxonomy): domain Eukaryota; kingdom Metazoa; phylum Arthropoda; class Insecta; order Coleoptera; family Chrysomelidae; genus Diabrotica; species Diabrotica balteata. The sequence continues at coordinate 103,906,574 of OU898281.1, read as the reverse complement.
AATGAATGGCTAGTAACAACAATAATAGCCATACTCAAAAAGTCTAATGCGAGACAATGCTCGGAACATCGCACCATCAGTCTCATGTGTCATATATTCAAGGTCTTCTTAAAAATCATTCATCGGAGAATATATAAAAAATTGGAAGTTGACATCGGACCCTCTCAATTTGGCTTTAGAGACGGAATAGGAACTAGAGAGGCACTGTTTGCTTTTAATGTTCTAACACAATGATGTTTAGACGTAAATCAGGACATATTTGTGTGTTTCCTAGACTATAACAAAGCATTTGATACAGTAAAACATAGGCCACTGATGCAAATACTGGAAAATAAAAATATTGATACAAGGGACATGCGAGTGATAAGGAATCTACACTACAAACAAGAAGCTACAGTACGAATTAACAGCTCGATATCAGATAGAATACAGATCAAAAGAGGTGTTCGGCAGGGCTGTGTGTTGTCTCCAACCTTGTTCAATGTCTACGTGGAAGAAGTTATTAAAAAAGCTCTTATAAACGAAAAAGCCGGAGTAAAGATCAACGGTCACCCCATTTGCAATATCCGATATGCTGATGATACCGCGCTCATAGCAGAAAATATTGACGACCTACAGAGGTTACTAAACAAAGTGGTAGAAGCAAGTGAAGAATTTGGTCTGTCACTGAATACAAAGAAGACTAAATTCATGATAATTACAAAGAAACGTATCAATAATATCAACTTACATGTAGGACAGAATCTCATTGAACGAGTACAAAATTACAATTACCTCGAAACAAATATTAACGAGTCAAACGAATACACCAGAAAAATAAGAATAAGAATAGAGAAAGCCGGCAGTGCCTTTAACAACATGAAACAAATGTTGTGTAGCCGAAACATAAGCCTAAAGCTGAAAATGCGAATGCTTAAATGTTATGTTTTCTCGGTCCTGTTATATGGGGTGGAGGCGTGGACACTAAATAAGCAATTTATGGCTAAGCTGGAGGCATTTGAGATGTGGGCGTACCGAAGAATGTTAAAATTCTCCTGAAAGGATAAGATAACTAACCAAGTTGTATTAGACAGGACGAACAAACAAAAGGAGGTCGTATTGAGTGTTAAAATGAGGAAACTACAATACCTGGGACATATTACACGTGGGAATAAATATCAACTGTTACAACTAATTATGCAAGGAAAGATTGAAGGTAGGCGCAGCATAGGTAGGAGAAGAATGTCATGATTCAGAAACCTCAGGGAGTGGTTTGCTTGCACTCCATACAATTGTTCCAAGCGGCAGCCTCCAGGGTCAAAATTGCCATGATGATAGCCAACCTTCGTAGCGGAGATGGCACGTGAAGAAGAAGAATGGAAATTCCATAATGACCGGTCAATTTATATATATATATATATATATATATATATATATATATATATATATATATTGTGTTGTTAGAAAATAAACCAAACTTAAGACTCTTTGGGTAAAAACAGCTGAAAGGATAGGCTAAGTGTACTCTTTAGTCCTTTATTAATCCAATATTTCGTCGATAGTTATCGACATCATCAGGGATAAGCTACAATTAGTTTACATGAAAATTGACAATCTGTTATAAATAAGTTGATGTTACTTACGATTTTGAGAATAGTGCCGTAAAAGCTGGTCAAAGTTATAAAAATTTTTTGTGAAAAAATTGTATAAGTTTTTTTCACAAAAAGAAAAAACAGAAAAAACATGTAATGTAAATTCACTAAGACTGGTACAAAGACAATGCACAATTTTAACTATTATGTGTAGGACCGAATGTCCTCTCTCGAGAGTTTTACATCTTATATTTTCTTATTAACCTGTACAGAGTGTCATGTAAAGTGGAACAACGTGGTTAATTGTAGGTTTGAAGACACTAACCTCTAAAATCTTCTTCTCTCTTAGATGGTCAAAGTAGAGGGGAGATTTTAGTGGCCCTTGCCTTATTGGTTGTCTGTACCTGTATTAGAATAGAATCTTAGGTAGGAGATATTTTAAAAAATTGAAATTGTTAACGTGATTGAAGATCACTGTAACAAGAGTTTAATAAATAGATCTTGGTTGATTCCAAGACCTAGTTATTTTGTAAAGGTTGAAGATTAATAAAGTAATTTTGTATTTAAATTTTTGATATGAAATGTTAATTATTATAATTGATAATGTGCTGTATGATTTTTTACTTTAAGAGTCTATTGTTAAACTATGTGATAAAATGGTGTTAAATTTATTCTAAAATGGAAACTATTGAATTATTGAATTTCATATGTTGTTTGTCTACTGCTAGAAGAAAGGAGTAGATTTCACTGAGGTGGTTGATGTCTGTTTTTTTATTTATGTTATTTTCTGTTTGTGCTATACAAGCCATTTCTAGGAAAAGACGTTTCTTGTAATTGGTTTCCCTTTCTAGAACCTCTACTGACTCAAAGTCCATCTGATGTCCTTCATTTACTACATGAAGCGCTAATGAGCAACGGTCATGATGCAGTCTGCAGTCGCTTTTGTGTGAAATTATGCGATTTTTTCAAATAGAATATAAATAACTTTCAAATAAAATAAAAACTGAAAATGGGGCATCTTACATGACCCCCTGTAGCTGGTGAGGTTTTATCGACTTACATTACCTCTGATCTGTGTTGGAGTCTAGGGCTAACTAGTAACTGGGTAACTACTAGGGGTAACTGAGTTAGCCCTAGACTCCAGCACAGATCAGAGGTAATGTAAGTCGATAAAACCTCACCAGCTACAGGGGGTCATGTAAGATGCCCCCATTTTCAGTTTTTATTAATCAACATCTTAACAGTCTATTGCATTTACCTTTATAAATACCATGAGGATTGTTTTTTAATACGGATATCCTTCCAATGTTTTTATGTGGCCATACAATGTTTTTAACAATTTTTTATTAAACTGATGATGGAATGATTCAATTCCGAAAAGATCTTCTTTAAAATAAAAATTTTAAGCTTTTAATAAGTATTTTTTAAAAATACACACGAACACCACGTGCTTTTTACTAATATAAGAAAATCCGTCTGATGAAATATGAAATTATATTACATACAATATATGTAGACTTTATAATTCAGATCTCACACTCACACTTGTCAGTATAATTTAGGTGTTCATTTGGGGGCAAATCGAGTGGACATAAAGTGTGAATGTAAGACGTATACTAAACAATCTGTTAGATAGTGGTTGGTTGACTACATTAAAAGGGTCTACCAAGTACTTCCAATTCTGTAGAAAAAAAGATTAAAATATGAAATTGAAATACTTACATTGAAATACTTAGTCAAACTTACAGTTAATGGGAAACCATAAAATTGAAAATGTCAAAACATTACTCAAGACTAACTGACCAACCAACAGTGGGAGATGTTAAAATGTACCACTTTGAAAATGGTATATCTAAATTACGAAAAGATGTGGATATTGTAATTAAGGCTAACTGTAGATCAGTTGATCACGAACAAGCTTGTTTAGCAAGTTATTGATGATTGAATACATTCAGTGTAGGAAATCTGAACAGTCGAGTTGGATCCAATGCGAGGTGATGTGAAAATTTTAAAAATCGGTTTAAATTTAGTACAATTTAAATCAATTTGAGTATCTATTAAGACAGTCACAGTTTTCATTTGTTGCAGTTTTCCTTCCTACTAATGTCATGTAAAATAGATGAACCGGTATTTATATTAAAATTATGTTGAAAACTTCAAGAGTTTGGTCTGTTCAAATGCTCTGTGATTCTAGTAGACAACTTTCGTATGGTTCTGCCTACATAAGATGCATCACAATCATCACATCTCAATTTATAAATTCCTCTCTTATCCAGAGTGTTCATCCTATTTTTGGTGTTAATTCAAAGGAACCTAAAGTGTTGTGTGATTTGAAAGATAGCTTGTTGTTCTCAATTCTAGAAGTAAAATATTTTTTTGGAAATGTTACTGACTTAAGTAAAGGAGAAAAACCTGTTGTTCTTGTGCATTGTGATGAATAAGTTTCTGAAAGTTTAAGTTTTGTCCTATTTAAAAGCTTATGGATGATCTTAGAGTCATAACCATTATTAAAAGCAATCAGAAACTGGAAATTTGGGAAGCCTATAAAGGTAGCTGATGAAAGCAGTTATTTTTTATTGACTGGTCACCAATACGATAAATAATTTATTTTGTGGTTCTTACTGGACTATTTTTTCTCTAAATACTTTTTTCCATTAGGAGATGTAGGAAGCTATATTTTATCCTCGGTAAATGGATATTTCCTTCACAAAAACCCATCGGTACCTCATTTTTTATAATCGCGTATAAGTTTTTTATCGGTTGCCATGCTTTTTAACACACGTTTATTTATTCTGCGTTCCTTATGTGACGATTTCAGCAGTCTTATACCCAAAACCCAAATCTCGAAAACTTCTAGTCATCATATATTATGGTTTACAGGTACACAGTAATATGGAATAGATATACATTTTAACCAACCAAATCGAACATCAAGTGATAAAGTGAATTTGTGAGGAGTTTTTTCATTTGTTTTAAAAGCTGATATGACATTTTATATTAGTGCTCATATTTCAAGATATGAGAGACTACCTTATACCTAGCGGGGTACATTTGCTGTGATTGGTGGGAGGGCGTGTCTTAATTTAAAATTTGGCGGGTTTAATGGTTTCGTTGTACCATGGGTTTAATGTTTATTGACTTATGATTTGTTAGGTTATGTGTACAAGCGTACATAAAATTATTTTTCTCTGTTTGGCGCCGGTTTTATTCAAACTCCAAGCTTATATAAATAATTTCAATTTAAAACTTTTTCATTTAAATTGTTTTAATAATCTGTTCGTTAGAACACCATATTTAATTTTCGTAGTCTTTGTTTTAGCAAGAAATTATGGATTCCTGTACTCCATCTACTTCAACAAGCTCTGAAATTCTCTCAGGGGCCTGCCACCTTTGTAGCAAAACATTTAAAAACAGTTAAAGTAGCGTGGATAGCTGCAGAAGAGTTTACTGTGGAACTCTGAGGACCTCATCACTTATTTTATATATAAATAACTAAAAGCACCTAATAGAAAAAAAAGACTATATATTAGAGCTCAATAGTAGTAATAGATTTAGGATAAGATTGTATAGGGAACAATGACTAATTAAAAAATGAGTACAAATTGTAAGATTGGCGAATGGATTTAGTGTCCGCAGTCATTTAAACACAAACAAACAACAATACCCAAGTTACATTTTAATAAACATCTACCGATCAATCACAGCAAATGTACCTTGTTATTTTCAGTATAGGAAAATTAAAGACATATTTCAAATATAACTGTAATAAGTCTGCTTAATCCTAAAATACGAATATTATCCTCTTCATACCAATAACCCATTTTCAATTCAATAAACATTAAACCCGCCAAATTTTAAATTAAGACACGTCCTCCCACCAATCACAGCAAATGTAAAGCAAATGTACCCCGCTAGGTATACGGTAGTCTAGATATGAGTGTCTCACGATGAAGTTCGATTTTTATATAGCAATTAAAGAAAATCATTGATAATAGGTAAAGCTTAGGGCTTATATCCGTAGTATATTTCTGTGAATGCCATTATACAGGGTGAGTCATAACTATTGGGACATAAACTGAGGACAGGTTATTTCGACCAAAATATTACTATTGGGCCAAATATGCCTTATAGCCAAATAGCCAAAATATATGCATACTTTAATATATCTAATAGAGGGCGCCACATACGCCACATACGTGGCATACTTTTTCACTTAACTTTTTTGTTCTTCAAGTTATTGGTATTATTGATAAAAAATATTAAAGATACATTATTTAAACAAAAAAAGGTATACTTGTTAATAACTTCAAAACTCAACAGTTTTCGAGATAATCGCATTTTACAAATCAACTACATAATTCTGATTTAACGCAATTACTCCAGGCCATGAAAGAAAAATGGATAAAAACATTAATACTTCTGAATTTTGTTATAAAATACCTTTAATAAAGTCAATAGTTAACGAAATATTAAATAAAATAAATATATCAGCAGGATAAATAATAATAGGATTTGATAAAATAACAGAATAATTGGATTTTACATCAAACATTTTACCTTTTGTATTAAATTAAAGTCATAATCAAAACATTTTATTTACAAATCAAATTAAAACTAAATATCATTAAACTTTTTGTCAAAGTAAGTGTTCGATATGTCCACCATTTTCTTTAATTCATTTGTCAATACATTCCATAAAATATCATCCCATGTTAAATAGCATCATTGGTTCTAAAGAAACTGCTGCAGCATTTATTATAGTTATTTTAAGTATAATAATAAGTAATTTTTTGAAATTTTTATGAATTAAACAATTATTATTATTTCACCACAAGAATATGACTACCACGAAGAATCCAACGTTCAGGAAAGTGTATTTAAATACTATCTCATTCCACTTTCTCTGTAATGTAATGGTGTACCATCTTGTACAAACCTCATATTTCGCCTAATACTATAATATAATTCGCCTTAATGTTTGATGACAATTCTTCTAATAAATCAATAAAATCATTTTATAAAAAATGTAAATTAATCTCACCATTTAAATTGAAAGGTAATTCGCATATCTGTAAAATATCATTCAAAATTCATATTTAAAATGCATGTCCTATGGTTTGGAACCATTGATAATTATTTTTTTCGGATATGCGAATTACCTTGCAATTTGAATGTCGAGATTTATTTACATTTTTTATAAAATGATTTTATTGGTTTATTGGAAGAATTGTTATCAAACTTAAGTCGAAATATGTCGTTTCTACAAGATGGCACACCATTGCATTACAGAGAAAGCGGAGTGAGATAGTATTTAAATACACTTTCCTGAACGTTGGATTCTTCGTGGTAGTCATATTCTTGTGGTGAAATAATAATAATTGTTTATTTCATAAAAATTTCAAAAAATTACTTATTATTATACTTAAAATAACTATAATAAATGCTGCAGCAGTTTCTTTAGAACCAATGATGCTATTTAACATGGGATGATATTTTATGGAATGTATTGACAAATGAATTAAAGAAAATGGTAGACATATCGAACACTTACTTTGACAAAAAGTTTAATGTTATTTAGTTTAACTATTTTTTAATTTGGTTTGTAAATAAAATATTTTGATTATGACTTTAATTTAATACAAAACGTAAAATGTTTGATGTAAAATCCAATTATTCTGTTATTTTATCAAATCCTATTATTAATTATCCTGCTGATATATTTATTTTATTTAATATTTCGTTAACTATTTTCATTGCCTGGAGTAATTGCGTTAAATCAGAATTATTCAGTTGATTTGTAAAATGCGATTATCTCGAAAACTGTTGAGTTTTGAAGTTATTAACAAGCATATCTATTTTTGTTAAAATAATGTATCTTTAATATTTTTTATCAAGAATACCGGTAACTTGAAGAACAAAAAAGTCAAGTGTAAATGTATGCCACGTATGTGGCAGTATGTGGCGCCCTCTATTAGATATATTAAAGTATTCATCAAATTATAATTTCCGATATTCAATAGTACCTAGCTGTAAATTTTTATACATAAATGTTTACAAACATGAAAGTTATAGCCAAAAATAAAATTTTAAATTTCCACTTTAACACCCTATATCTTTTCTCTCAGCAACATTTTATTAAGGCATATTTGGCCCAATAGCCATATTTTGGTCCAGATAACCTGTCCTTAGTCTATGTCACAATAGTTATGACTCACCCTGTATATAGATCCCATTTTTTTAATATCAGTCATCAATGAGATGTATCTAGAAACAGTTTGTTTATGTTTTTGACTAATATTTTCAAAAAATCAAGAATTGGTCCAGTTTTATATAATCCTAAAAAATTGATTTGCATTCAACGATTAGAGTGCATTTCGGTACAAAGTATCTCAGTACATGAATTAAATCGATACATAATCAAATTAGGAGTTTATCATAATTGTTATGTTTTTTATCACGGATGACAATGTTCAACATAAACAAACGTGAATTAATTACCTTTAATAACCTGAATAATTGTCCATAATTATACACTTCCTCTAATCTCGTATTTAAAGCAGATGAAATAATTATTTATTACGTGAGCATCTTTTATCATGTACCACAGATTGGAAATATGTGGTCGCATTAAAAAGATTACCAGGATCAAGTACCTAGTTAAATCTATGTACTAAAATGAAAAATCACACATGTCAAAAATGCATTATTTATATTAAAAAACATGTTTATATCCAATATTGGAATAATATTATGAATTTTAAAAATTAAAAGTGAAACTGGAACAAACCATGAAGTGGAGATATCCAGGAGTGGCTAGTATACCTGTTGAATACAAAGCACGTGGTGGTCGTGTGTATTAAAGTATAAAAAAATGCTTATTAAAAGCTTAAAATTTTTAATTTTAAAGAAGATCTTTTCGGAATTGAATCATTCCATCATCAGTTTAATAAAAAGTTGTCAAAAAAACATTGTATGGCCACATGAAAACATAGGAAGGAACTCCGTCTTAAAAAACTATCCTCATGGTGTTTATGAAGGTAAATGCAATAGACTGTTAATTTGTAGATTACTAAAAACTGAAAATGGGGGCATCTTACATGACCCCCTGTAGTTGGTGAGGTTTTATTGACTTACATTACCCATAGGCCATACAATGTTTTTTTGACAACTTTTTATTAAACTGATGATGGAATGATTCAATTCCGAAAAGATCTTCTTTAAAATAAAAATTTTAAGCTTTTAATAAGCATTTTTTTATACCTTAATACACATGACCACCACGTGCATTATGAATTTTGTCTGGTTTCCTTTTGATTTACGATGTAATTAAATTACTACAAAAAAAATCATACGTGTAATAAAGACCAATTATACCATGCGGTCCATATGTATGGAATAAATTCATTTTTATACTTAAATTGACAATCTACAGTATAAAAAGATTATCCCCCTCCAGCACCCCCTTTGAATTATAAGCACCCCCTCGAAAATTTTTGGGATTTTAGTCCTCTGTTTAGCAATATAAAGTTTTTTAAGTTTGGTTTAATCATAACTGAGAAAAGTGATTTTTAGGATTTAAAATTTTGATAATGTATCTATCACAAAAATTTAGGTTGAATGACAGTAATCTTCTTCTTAGGGTGCCTGTCCGTTCCGAACGTTGGCGATCATTTCTATATCATGCTCTCAGGTTAGCAAGCCAGGATATTCTTCTTCGTCCTGGGGCTCTTTTTCCTTCAATTTTACCCTGCAAAATGCATTGGACTAGCTCGTATCTGCCTTGATTTCTCATAACATGTCCCAAGTACTCCAGTTTACGGCTCTTCACAATGTTGACCAAATCCGCGGTTGTGTTCATCCATCGCAGTACTTCTTCATTGGTGACTTTGTCTGTCCATGGTATCTTCAGGATTCTTCTGTATAACCATAATTCAAACGCCTGAAGTTTTGATAGAGTTTCCGCCTTCAATGTCCACGTTTCTACTCCATACAGAAGCACTGAGTATACGTAACATTTAAGGAGCCTTATTTTTGTTTTCAGGGTGAGGTCATGGCTTTTGAACACAGAGCTCATAGCCAAGAATGCACTTTGGCCTTTCCGATGCGACATTTAATCTCTTGAGTATTGTTCCACGACTCATTGATTATAGTTCCCAAGTAATTGTATTGTGAGACACGTTCAATTCTCATTTGGTTCACATACAGATTTGTTCCAGTTATGTTTTGCTTGCTGATGATCATTAGCTTGGTTTTGCAGGTGTTTATATCCAGTCCATAGGTTCTACTTTTTCTGTTATTTTGTTCATTAAGTTTTGCAGCCCTTCTATGGTATTGGAAAACACTATTGTATCATCTGCATACCGCAGGTTATTAAGCTTGACTCCATTTATTGAGATGCCTTCATCAATATCTTTTAGGGCCTCTTCAAAAATGTGCTCCGAGTACAGATTGAATATCAGTGGTGAAATTATGCACCCCTGTCTCACTCCTCTTAATATTTTGATCTGTTCTGTATATTCTCCATCTATTCGGAGTACCGCCGATTGATTCCAATACAGATTAGCTATAATTTTTAAGTCTCTTCCATCAATCCCTGTCCACTTCAGCACTTCCATCATTTGTTCATGCCTGACTCTATCGAAAGCCTTCTTGTAGTCAATCAGGCATGCAAAAACATTACAGCTGACAACTCTACATTTCTGAAACAAGATCTGCACGCTAAATAAAGCTTCCCTCGTACCAACGGCGTTCACAAATCCAAACTGATTGGGCGCAATTTGTTCCTCGCATTTCCGGTAAATTCTTTTGTGGATGACCTTTAAAAACAGCTTCAGCAGATAGCTCATTAGGCTTATTGTCCTATAATCTTCACAAACTTTTCTCCTAGTTTTTTGGGCAATGGTACGAACTCCGATTTGAGCCACTCTACTGGTATTTTTCCTGCCTTGTATATTTCATTAAATATATCAGTTATTCAGTTATTAATGACGGTAATAATGTCACATAATATGTAGAATGTATTTTTCAATGTACTTTACAATTAAATTAAATGTTTAAAATGACCACCATATACTTCTTGACAATAACCGAGGCGATTTTGCAATTCTCGTACAACATTTTGTACGACCTCGGGGGTTATTTTGTTAATTTCTTCCGTTAGCCTAACTTTTAAATCAGCAATACTGTTTGGTCTACTAAAATATACTTCAGATTTTAAATAACCCCATAAGAAGTAATCGAGAGGAGTCAAATGAGGAATCTAGCCGGCCATTCGATCCGACAACCCTTCGGTATTCCAATCCACCTATTGGGAAAAATCTCGTTTAAATAATTTCTATCTAAAAGTGCAAAAGGCGGTGGAGCTCCATCTTGTAAGTAGTAAATAGATCGATTTATCTCATTTTAATGATTAACATCAGGAAAAAATCTCCGTAATGTATGCACTAAAAAGTTATAGATCTAACAAAATAAAACGTATTGTTCTGAAGCTATTTCTTGTGGCATTTTAAATTAATTACTATTTGACTGGGAATAAGCCACAATTAAAGATAAAAATACGTTTATTGACGTTTCAATTTCCACTTCGGAAATCGTTCTCAAAATACAAACAGTAAATTAAACAAATTTTGTTTTTTGTTACATAGTGAAAAATTCTTCTAATAATTTAATTTTATCTGACTCATTTATATTGACAATTCAGACATACATTATGCATTTTAAAGTAGACGACTTTAAAATGATATTGCCAATATTGTTGAGTTGCGTTCCTGGGACGACTTTACTTATAAGATAGTTCATTCGATTACATGAAATCAACTTTAACTTGAGAATATCTGTCAGAAAAAAATCATAGCATGTAATTCGTCTTTAAAAAGACAAACACATGACATGATGACAGTAAAATTCTCCTGTTAGTAATTCCATAGTAAATTATGAGGGAAAAACAAGGAAAAAAACCTATCCCGACATGGTAAGTATTTGTTCGTGCATTTAGTTTACCTTCAATAAACACCAAAATTCTGATTTTATGTGTTTCGTTATTTAAAAAACATAAATGATGTATCCTCTATATGTTACTGACTTACTAATACTGGTATTTTCTTATTAATAACTTCCTCTTTCAATATTGGTAACCAGATCCTACTACATTCTGCCGAGGAATTTGCGACAATTGCTCATTTAGCATAATTAGAACCGCTTCTTTGATTTTTCTTATTTTACCATCCGTTTCTTTTAGGACTACATTTGAATTATTCCATTGAACCCTATGTTCATTATCCCATGCGGGTTTACATATTTGAGATCTATCAAATTCTCTATTTTTAATATAAGATTGATGTTCACTTATTCTAACATTTAATGGCCTTGATGTTTCACCTAAATAAAATTGATCGCATTCACAAGGTATTTTATAAATGCAATTCTTTGTCCTTTCTTGTTCATTGTTAGGTTTGGTTTGGTTTTGGACAAAATAGATCTCAACGTGTTTGTTGTATTGAATGTTGTTGAAATGTTGAATTTATTTCCTATCCTTTTAAGTTTTTCTGATAATCCTTTTATGTACGGTATTGTTATTTTCCTCGTATTATTCCTTGTGTATGCTGTAGGATCTCGATCTAAGTTGTTCTGTTCTATTCGATCGATTGTTGAAAATTCCTTATTTATAAACGATAAAGGATAATCATTTTTTAATAAAACAGATGTTAACAAATGTTTCTCCTCCAAGAACGAATTTTCGTTAGAACAAGTAATTTTGGCTCTATCGTATATTTATGGAAGATTTTGAAACAAATATCATTTCTAAACAAAATTTAAAACCCACAGTATGGTGGAGGTATGTAGATGATGTTTTCTCAATATGGCCTCATGGATCAGAGTTATCGGACATATTCCTAAATAATATAAACGATAAAGAAGAGACAATAACATTTACCATGGAAAAAGAATATAATAACACGCTACCTTTCCTGGATGTTTTAATCTCTAAGAACGATACTGGATATGAGACTCAGGTGTATAGAAAACCAACACACACCAATAGATATTTAAATTTCAAATCAAATCACAATATTAATGTAAAAAAGGGAATAATTAAATCCTTTACGATAGGGCTAAAATTATATATAGGAGGGATAATATTTTTATACTGCAAATTGTCAATTTATGAATAAAAATCGACCTGTTTTAGGTTTTTTCCACATAGTACATAATAACGATAAAAATGAATTTATTCCATACATATGGACCGCATGGTATATCTCTATTATCAAGCATTCATTATGGTTTACGTAAAAGACGAACAACAATCGATGCTGTGAGTCATTTAGTTTCAGATAAACAAATAAGTTACCTTAGATATCTCAGATTTGTGGAAAATAATTTTATCGTCATTTTTTATTTGAAACATTATTTTTTTCTACGGTGTACAAATTCTTGATTAATCGATGTTTTCTGTTTTCCCTACCTACGAGGGGGGTTTTGGGGGAAAGCCCGGGGGTAAAAGTGGTAAACTTTTTAGTATCTTTTTGGGATTCTAAAATTGACATTCTTGGCAAAATTCAGCTTGTTCGTATGATTTTTAGAGGTTCAGTGGTATTTTCGTCTCTGACGGCTGGAGTATAAGTAATATTAAATTATTTATTAAAGAAAATTTATTCCGGAAAGTTTATTTTAACTTGTCGTATAGGTAAAAATGATAGTATTACAAAAATATGGATTTTTGAGGAATTTTTTTTATAAATTATTTAAACAAATTACGTTGTTTATTGGTCTTCTTCTACCTTAGCCTTCTCCTTGGCCTCCCTTCTCTCTTCTCATCTGTGGTCTTCCTCTTGGCCGTCTACTGTTGTCAGGTCTCCAAAGTTGTATTGTGGCGTTCCAACGTTGGTCTTTTTGTCTAACAGTGTGGCTTGCGAAGCTCCATTTGAGTTTGTCAATTTTTGTTGTATCCTTAACTTTTGTTTTTGATCTTACCCAGTCGTTCCTCTGTACTATTTTTTTTAATATGAAAAAAAGCGGTAGCTTTTCAAATATGAAAAAAGATTTTATCTACAAGCAATAGTTTAAAAGTTATAAATAAATCTAAATGTTTCATTCTAAATGTTTATAAATAAAAAATAACCATAATTTTGTGGTATAACCATAACCGTTTTGCATTGTAAACAATTTTTTTTTTAGTTTTTTTTACATATTTTAACATTTAATCTTTTATTTGGTATGCGTAGAATTACTGTATCTTTATTATTTTCCGATTAACGTTACTGTAAAAAACACTCTCTGGGACAAACAAATAAAACAAACTTTTAAATCAATTGATAGATCGATCTGAAATTTTGAGGGTTTATTAAGGACCACAATACCCAAATTTAAGCGGAATAACAGATGATTAGGTTGATTTTTTACAATAGTAATACAATAGTAAACAAATTGTTATTAAACGTTTTTGCCTTATTTTGAAGTTTTTGAAGAAACTAACTAATTTTGCAACTTTTAGATCGCAATTTTACATGTTTTAAAAGTTTTGTAATGTTACCTTATCAAAAATTAAGCTTTTCAGTGGTAAACAAAAAATCAAAAAAATGCATTTTTTACACTAAATTGTTAATAATTAAAAAAGACGCCGAAATCTCTGTAGAAAACATATAGGTTTTCTTTATATAGGCCTATAATAATTAAAAAAATTGTCATATATTTGGATTAGTCACGGTTCCGAACAGGTTTTTTTGTTTATATGCCTCGATTACTGCTCAATAACCCGAAAATATCAGACGATTTTAGAGGAGTATCAAACTGACTATGTGAAGAAAAAATCTACCATAAAATTATTGACATAATAAAAAAAATAATGCTAAGAAATATTCAATGTAAACCCTTTCTGTATGTAAAGCCAATATAAATATTCCCTTGCTTTTCTTAGATACATCTCAATAAGATATTATTATAATAATACATGAACAATATACTAATAAAAAAAAAGAATTTCAATTATGAAAATTCTAAACTAATATCTCCCCAGACTGGGATCTAACTTCATCGGTTTTACCCATGAACCTTAACGACATAGATATCAAAAATACTACTTGTAATTGTTCTGCGCTTGCGTTCTATGAAAACAGAAGCTCACATTTAAACTTTACAACAATTAAAAATTTAGTTATTGCCGACAGTTCAAAGAATTACTTCCTTTAAATGTAGTTACATTGGGTTTTTCGATTGTCCTTGGGTAAACCTTTGCGTTTTAAGTTCAAAGCTACCATACATTTCCAACGTTAATAAATAAACTTTTTTGCACATAGTAACAAAAAAACACCACTATGTTGTTACTAGCTAAAGTTTTTTAACATCATAACTCGACATTTCTATTATTATTAAAACATTGTTATTATCTGCACAAAAGCACAGAAAATCAGTGGACGATAGACAACAGTGTCGACGTACACCTGCCGAATACGCTACTAGAAATCGCGAAGGAGTAGCAATCCAGTCGAACAAATGAATTAATTATAAGACATCACGACGTTATATTGAAATTTACACTAGGTAATTGCAGGTCAGGGGATCTTACTAATTGTATTAATAATCCGTATATTCCGTTTTAAATCTTCCAATACTATATATATATATATATATATATATATATATATATATATATATATATAAGGATCACTCAGACGAGTGGTGGGTTCTTATATCGGTCTCTAGGTGGAGAAATAAAAGACAAAGTTGATAGGCTACTTTATCTATTTTGAAGACGTTTCGCTTTCGAGTTTTGAAAGCATCATCAGTTCATCTTAAAAAGATATGTAGCAGTCAATGTTATTAACAAATATGTGAATGAAACTAAGTAAATGGACATAGTACGCTGATCTTTTATAAACAGTTAAGCAACTAACAACATATATGAACTTGTACAAAAATTAGCACAGCAATTGACCATGTGGTCCAAAATAAATTCAATGTTATTTAATGTTAATAAGTGAGAAAGAACCAAGAAAATCATAAATAACCTCCAACTATTTAATGGATATTAAACTTTGATTTTAACTTTAGGTAGCATTATAAGTAATATTAATAAAATTCTACAAAATAGTGAATATGAAGTTACCGATCAAAGCCCTATGGATGTCGCCGTGAAAAATGTATATATATATATAAATATATATATATATACATATATAAATATATATATATAATATATATATATATATATATATAAGTATATATATTTATATATAAATAAATAAATATATATATATATATATATATATATATATATATATATATATATATATATATATATATATATATATAAGCGAGGTTTCTACAGCCTCTGCCACTTCTCGCATTTCGACCGCCATCGTTTTCTGTCCATCCGTTCGTCTTCTTTGATGGCTCTCTCTCTCATTATGTGCCATACATTCTCTTCCCAGGCAACTTAAGGCCTTTCCCTTCTTCTTCTTTGTTGTGGAATGTAATTTAAAGCTTTCTTTGGCCATATATCTTCATTAATTCGCTTCACGTGACCATACCAACTAGTTGTCTCGTTTCAATTCTGTCTACACTAGAATATACAGTATTTGTCCTCCTTCTAGTGTCTTCATTCCTGATATGCTTCTGCCCCATAATTCATAATAGGCTCTACCAAGGTTCGATAGATTGTCAATTTCGTTTCTTGTCTAATGTCTTTAGACCATAGTAGAGAGTTTTTGGTAGTGCCTTCTTTAGAGATTATAGATCCTAGATAATTATATTCATTGCATGTTTTTGTGTTTCTAATTTCTGGATCTTCTTCATCATCTCCTATTTTAAGATAGTCTGTCTCTGACATATTCATATTGAGGCCCTATTTTTCATAATCTTTGTTTAGTTTTCTAAACATATAGTCCACGTCTTCCTCATCATTCACTACGACTACCTGATCATCTGCGAAAAATAAAGTTGTTAGACATATACCACCGCTTATCTCTATTCCCATTCCGGATACTTGTTTTCTCTACTTCTCTAGCAATGATTGAATATATATTTTAAATAAGGTCAGAGATAGACAACATCCTTGTATAAGCCTCTTTGTTATTGAAAATGATTCAGATATAAAGTTTCGTTCTTTAACGTTTAATATAAATAACAAGTAAATTTGTTTTGTATTCGTATTATTTTTCTTTTGACTGTGGTATAATAAAACGAGATGCTGTATATCTTTGTTTTTTTACAATAAATTTTACGGTTGTCCGTAAAAACTTGCATGTACCACGTCTCTAAAATTTCCATATCGAATTAACATGTTACATGCTTAATAATAAAGTAAATAATAAAGTATCACTTTAGTGATAGTGTACTAATGGTACTACTAATCTACCGCTTATAGTAATAATTTCTAATTTTCTACAACAAATATTTTGCTCTTTTTTAGTGCAATTGTCGATTCGACAAGGAGACATACCAAAAATTAGAGGTGGACCGCTAAATGGAACTTACTGTTTCGCACAACTTCACTTTCACTGGGGTAGAAACGATTACGAAGGATCGGAAAATCTTATAAATAATCGAAGGTAAATAATAGATACTTGATTGGTGTAAAATAAATATAATTATTTATAGTTATTATTTTAATGTGTTTATTGTACTTCCTTTAGTAATAAATCTGATGGTTTCGTTACTGCTTGCTCCAAGACTATGCTAAAAAGTAGACATGCCAACGCACCTTATAATCGCAATCCATTGTGTTTCAAATGTTTAGAACATTCGCCCTATATTTACACTCTGCAGACAACTTTATGTATTTTTATATAGTTTATGCACCAGTCCTATTAGTTTGCCGTAGAATCTGAACTATCTTCTTGTTCTTTGGATGTCGTACTTGTTTTCAGGTAATTCTATGAGAATTACCGACCAATATCCTTGCTATCACATCTGTATAAATTACTAACTAAAATAATAACCAACCGCCTAACACATAAGCTCGATTTTTATCAACCTGTCGAGCAGGCTGGATTCAGAAAACATTTTAGTACCATAGACCACTTGCACACCGTAAGAACACTTGCTGAAAATCTGCTAAAAAATTAGAAACAACGCGAAGAGCAATGGAACGAATCATGCTTGGAATATCACTGAGAGACAAGATTAGAAACACCGAGATCAGACGTAGAACGAAGATTAGGGATATTGTGAAAGAAATTACAAAAATGAAATGGCGCTGGGCAGGTCACGTAGCCCGATATAATGACAAGAGGTGGGCACAGAGAATTCTAGAATGGAGACCAAGGACGACAACAAGAAGCATGGGAAGACCTCAAAAAAGATGGGTAAATGACATAAGAGCAGTGGACAGACAAACAGTGGATTAGATTGACGCAAGATAGAGAAAGATGAAAGCAATTGGGAGAGATCTACATTCAGGAGTGGATGGAAAATGGTTGATAAAGAATAGAGCTTGTTTTCAAGCGTTTGCTATCGTCGTATATTAAGAAGCTGTTGAAATGTTTTGTGGGTCGGCAGCTAGATGAAACAATTCATCAGCCATTCGCCTTGCCTATTGTCTAACCAGTGCGCCAGTGACTGACGCAGATGAGACAGTCGATTGTCATGTGTAAACCTCCACTTTCCTTCAACAATCGGTGGCACGGCAGTCGTTTCATTGACTGTCGTGACAATTATCATAACAGCGGTCGAGACAGTTTAGTTCGACTTAAGATGGCGGAAACTAAACAATGTCTTGGGTAGCAACATCTTATTTAAAATTATTATAGGATTTGGTCGACAAGACAGCCTGAGAATATCTCGAAAAATAAACGTCTGGTTAGAAATATTTAAACACAATATTATTGGACTATTTTTCTAAGACGAAAATTTAAATTCAAAAAAGTTTTTGAACTTGCTTCAAAAAGAAATTTTGACCGAGACTTGCAGAAGTAGCTCCAGATGAAGAAGAAATTTCAAATGGTTTGGTACCTTATGCACAATACCAGAGAGGTTAAAAAAATCCTTAAAAACAGCTTTAATGAATGTTTGCTTGGACCTAACTGTGACATAAGGAGCCTCTGAGGTCAGGAAATCTAGCTCCAAATGATTTTACGCCATTTTAAAAATATTTGAAGAGACAGTTAACAGAACACAATTCTTTTAATTCTGTCACATTATCATCGTTAATAATTACAATCGACTGTCTCGTCTGCGCCAATGACAGTAATACTATTCTGTGTAAACGCCGGGTAATATTACGCATCCAGGACAGTTGTTTTCTTCCTACCAGCGTTTTACTTCGATTTTGTCCTTAAATGATCAACCGGAGTAAGCGATATTTAGGTCTCATTATACAGTACGTTAAGTTTTGGATTAGGTATTGCAAACTACATAAAGCGCTAAAATCGGCAACATTGCCTCATACGAGGTACATTCTCCGATCCCCTTCGACACCTTGACTCCTAGACAGAAAACGAGACAACCATTTAGTAACAAATAACAACACATGGGATATGCATCTGCATCTCCGTCCGTCGATTTTTTTTTCTCTACGTATATCCGGTTCATAAACTCGACAAAAATACACTGACTTTTATAAGGAGGTGCATTTGTATCGATTGTTAATAATGTGATCAATTTTTTGTGGTTGAATTAAAAATAAAAGTGCATTTCTTAAGAAAATAAAACAAAAAATATACTCTTATTAAAAATAAAAAATAATTCCTAATAAAATAAGAAATAATTCTTTATGCGCTACAGAAATGATTTAAATATTTGACCTTCTTTGGCTGAACAGTATCCCAATCTGTCATAAAACTTCTGCGGACAGATGTAAGAGTTTCTGCTGTAACAGAATTGTGGACTTCTCTTATTCGGTTTTTTAATTCATCAAAATTTTGGGCTTTAACCTCAGGATGTTTGTAGATGATACTTTTTAAATATCCCCAAAAAAGAAGTCCATGGGTGTAAGATCTGGAGATCGCGCAGGCCACTTAATATTGCCTGTGCCACTGACAATTCGATTCGGGAGAGTATTGTTTAAGTACTCCCTAAATATTATATGAATAATAAGTATTGGACCTTTCTTAGTTTGATCATGTTGATCAATTCTCGCTCTTTTTGAATGGTCTGTGAACTATGGCTGCATTAAATTCAAGTAGAAGAGCTTTTGTACAGTAGTGTGCCCATAATTTTTAATTTGCTCTTAAGTATAAGCACAGCAACTGTTTCTTATACAAAAAACAAACCAAACTAACTTATTGTACAATTTAATTTGTCAGGATGAACTTTCTGACTGAAGAATAAGACAACAAATGTTCAGAAGTAGTAGAATTTGATTTTAACCTAAAAAATTCAAATGATTTTGCAAGTTTCAGGTGAAAAGAATGAAAGAATTGCTATAGATATCTAAGAAAAGATCAATTGCAATATACGAATTTTAAATTACGAATGCATCCATGTAACCGCCTTGCACATACCGCGACTGTCCTATAAAAAATTAAAACCAATAATAAAAATTAAACCCTTAATATCGCAATATTAAGTTATTAACTTAAAACAAAATATATTGTCATTATCATATTTTCTTTTCTTTTAGTTACCCTTTAGAAACTCATTTAGTATTTTACAAGGAAGATTATGGCAACTTTTCAAATGCTCTTGCAGACGATGACGGATTAACAGTTCTTTCTTTTTTGTATCATGTAAGTATCATCAAAATTTATCTACTCATATCTACCTAATGTAATAATTAACTTAGATTAGAGGGAAAAATTGTAGAACAAATAATGAAATTTAATTACCTATGAGTATAGAATACTTGTGACAGGGATATAAGAACAGAGACCACAAGGCAAGCATCAAAAGCGGCAAGAGTAAGTGGTTGCCTCCGAGAAACCATATGTAGAAACAAATATCTGACCACGGAAAGCAAGATGAAAGTATACAAGACAACAGTAAGACCAATCCTAACTATGCAGCGTAGACAAGGACAGATACAAGAAAGACGAAACAACAAATCAACAATATCGAAATGAAAGTATTAAGATCAATAGCAGGCATATCATTAAGAGACGGACAAACCAAGAGAAGTATACGCGAACAATGGAAAATTCAAAATATTAGCAGGTGGATAAAAACAAGAAAAAAAACTGGATCGAACATGTAAACAGAATGGGACCAGATAGATTAGCGAACATCTGTAAAAACAACAAACCGTATAGCAGAAGACCCATTGGAAGGCCGCCAAAAATGTGGAAAGATGTGGAAAGTACAGTCAACAACGACTGAAACAGAATAAAAGGCAGACAAACAGGAGTAATTCTAGTCGCACAAAGAAGAAGAAATATCAATCAGTATGAAAATAGATTAAATTGAGGATACAATATTTATTCTACAATTTTTCTAGTCCAAGAGTCATGTTAAACTCCTACGTATGGATAGTGAGGAAGAGATTACAGTTCACTTTATTACGCATCTTATTGAATGTCCTCTTGATTTTTTGATTTGACATCTTATTTATCTTGAATGGTCGCAGTCTTTATTTAAGCAGCATCCTAGTATATTATTGTCTCAGCTATTGAGAGAACTACATTTTTGAGATTAAATGTGTGTTGCCGACGTCGCTTTTTTACTTTACTTTTACTTTTTCGTGTCCAAGCCTGAACATTTCAAGTGTTCGGCCCAGAATCGATCACAGTTTATTGCCTTGGTGTTGGCCATGGAAAGGAGCAGTGATTACACTGGAGCAGGTGGTCCATATCCTGTCGTTGGCCGCACTTACATAAGGTTTTAATTTCATCGAGCTGGCCTCATGTTGTTGTGTTGGTCTTCACAACGGTAACGCCCAATCTCATTTGGTTCAGTATTGCCCATGTCATCCAGTTGCAGTTCAGACCAGTCAGTGTGTTTGGTTTGGGGGATACCAGTCTGGAAGTTCAACGGGAACGCCACTGAGAAAACCTTTTCTGAATTTCAGCCGCAGGTCATCGTATGAGTGTTCTTCCGCATTTAACATCATATGTCTGTCGTCAAATGACTGCCCTGAAGTGCTCGGTATACAGTGTGGTTCGTCTTCGCAGGTCCGGTCAGTCGATTCCCACACACTAATATAGTTTGTCTAGTAGCTTTGCTTTTAAACATCCAATTGCTATTCGGCATACTTCGTTTAGGGCTACGTCCACTTTCCTAACGTGTGCTGATCTACCACAGATAGGTATGCCTACTCCCTCGCCCGTGGAGAAGCTGAGAGCCTTGGACGTAGTTAGGACATTCGGCTAAACGCTTCATTTAGAGTAGCGCAGTTGGCGCAAAGTACATTGTTACGGGATGCTACCTTCAGAGCGGTCTTTTGGCAGTGTGCTTTATATGTAAGTATTCTGTAAGCTTTATTCCGAGGTACATTGAATGCTCCGCATGTTGGTGTCCGTTCCATTCGATCATTAGCTTACTTTTTGCCTCTTTCGATCTTAGGTCAAAAGAGCAGACTTGGGCTTTAATGATATTAGGCTTTAGCGAGTTCCTGTCATAGTAAATTGTAATGACTCCAAGTGCTTCCTCGAGTATGGTTTCAATCCCTTTGAGGAATTTGTCGTGTACGGGCAAAGTAACTCGGCAGTTTGAATGATTGGTTGGTCGTTAGTGTTTTTCACTAAAATCGGTGGTTTTTGAGGTTACTGAACATGCATATTAGAACGGCAATATTCTCTGAGGCACCATGTGCACCTGGGCCTCGTCTACGGAGTTTTTTGAAAATTCGATACAAAATCAGGGCAAACTAATTACTCAGGGATTTTTTGGGTCGCTGAACACTAATGTCATATCGACGGTGGTGTGCGAGACAACTGTTTCCCAGAACAGCCTCGTTCCCTAAAGTTTTGTGGAAATTCGATACAAAGTCAGTGCAAACGTGTTGCTAGATTTTGTATCAAAAACTCCAGGAGACGAGGTCTAGGTACAAAAGGTACCTCGGAGACTATAGCAGTCATAATATTCGTGTTCAGTGACAACAAGGACACCCGGGGTAGTAATATTGAACTCATTTCCTTCAATTATTTCCGAATTACATCATTTTTATCACTTCGAAATGCACTTTGGAAAATGTATTTTCCTTGTTGTTTTTCTTCTTCTTCTCCTTTTATATAGACATGACTCTGTCCGTTTTTCAATGTGCCTCCAGTAAGATTCCGTTTCATTGTTTTCGTGGTCTTCCTGTGTCTTACCATTAATTTTTTTTATCTCTGCTGTTTCTAACATTCTTTTTGTCCTCTCTGTGTCAAGTTTTGTTTCTGCCGCGTATGTCATTATTGGTCTGCTGACTGTTTTGTAAATTCTGCCTATCGTTTCTTTCCTGATAATATCATTTTTCCATATTGTTTCATTTGAGCGCCTGCGGCTCTGTTCGCTCTATTTACTTGATCTTCAACTTTAGTTTCGAGCGTTCCGTAGCTAGATAAGGTGATGCCTAGATATTTAAACTCCATCACTTATCTGACCTTCCAGCTCTAGTTTACATCTTAGTAAATTTGCTGTTGTAACCATGCATCTTGTCTTTTTTGGGGAAATTTACATGTAAATTTTCTGGCGGTTGTATTAAATATGGTGCAGCATACATTGTAAATCATCTTCACTTTGAGAGTGTAGTATTGCGTCGTCTGCATAGCAGATTATTTTAAGTTGTTTTTCTCCCATTTGGTATCCTTTTTTAGTTCTTACTTTTTTCAATCTTTCATCCATAATCAGGTTAAACAATAGAGGATTCAGGGAATCTCCCTGTCTTATCCTATTTCCAGCTTTAATAGAGTCGATTAGTTCTTCTTCTACTTTTACTTTTGTCTCGTTTTTTGAAGAGAGGTATTAGAAGTTCGTTTGGTATTCTGTCTTCTTCTGATGATTTTCTATTTTTTAATTTCCTTAATGCTTCCTTTACCTCTTCCTCCTCAATATTTATTTCTTCGTTAGTCGTCGCCTCTGGTGTTGGTGGTTCATTATTGTCACCTTTAGCAAATAGAGATCGAAAGTAGTCTACCTATGTTTTCTTCTGAATGTGTTTCGTTTTTATTAGTTTGTTCATCTCTTTTCTTTATCCTATGATCATTCTCCATATTTCTTTTTGTGTTCCGTAGAAGTCGTGTTCCATAGAAGTCGAATTCCATCTGTTTTCAGAAACTATGCCAGTGTTCCTTTTTTTATTTGTTCAACTAAAGTATTCGTTTCAATTCTGATTCGTTTATCTGTTCCTTGTATTTTCCTTGTTCAATACTGCAATTTTCATTTCGACATTTTTATTCACAAAATTTCCTGATACTCGTAAGAATCGAATGCAAAAGAGTTACATTAAAATCCATCCTACTGCAAAAATTTGGTGGGTTTTGGGCTTTTGACTACTTCATTGCCCCGCCTTATAGGGGACATCAGAGTTGGAGGAAACAGAAAATATGTTGTAAAAAAGCTGTATAAGCCTCAGAAGAAGACATATGTTATAGCTAAAGGGCTTGAGGACCTGAATTGCAACATTCATCACGGAACTTTTTAAAATAGTAACAAATAAAATGATCATTACAGTTATTGTATATTTACGTGAATTAATATTACTGGTAAACAAAAACTAAAAAAAATATTGTTTATTATTATCAAATAAATACAATTTACAAAATGTATACACTTTTTGTTTGTAGATTACCCGCACGGAAAACAAAAAATATGAAAAATTTGAACACGAGCTACCACAGGTAGAGAATATGAACTCCAGTGTGGACATAGTCAACTTTGATTCTTTAAATGATTTTACTACCACCGATAGGGACAAGTACTTTACTTACAAAGGTTCCTTAACAACTCCCCCATGTTCAGAAGTTGTTACATGGATTGAATTTGCTCACACTATTCCGCTATCACACGAACAAGTAAGTAAATGTATTTTTTGTTTCGCATGTCAAAACTTAAACTTTCACATAAAATAATTAGTGTACTGTTGCGAGAAGGGCAAGTTCTTTTCGTGACACTTTTGTCAAATGACATGTTCAACAGGTGTATTATTTTATTCAATCTACAAAATGAATGTGATAGATTTATTTATTTGTCTACAATATTAGTTCGTGTTCAATTACAAATTAACCCGTTAATTTGTAATATCACATTATTCTTAACTTCTTAATCTTTTATAGTTTCACCGTGTATAAGTGGGACATTGTAAAAACCATACCGTATAATATTTTACCAATTAGTTTATTTACCTACAACTAAATAAATTGCCGAATAATATATTTTCTAATTGAACTTCCGGCATTATATTGCGAAGTGTCGCAATTAAGGCCTATATTAAAATATAATGTAAGCAAATAGTTCAAAATTTGTTGCTATGGTATAATAGAAAGCAATAACCTCTGTGCTGAGGTATGAATTATTTGTGAGATTATATTTGAGCACAGTCTATCATAAGTAGTTACCTAACGAACATCTTATTGTGTAATTACTAGTAGCTGTCAATAAAATCAACACTTTTACTCCACAACTTCAACCTTTTATTATATTTATCATCGTCGATCGACAAAAAGCAAACAAAGGGGCATTTACAAACCGATTCGAACCTCATAACTACGTTCGAATCTTTCCAGTTTGCTTTTAGTATAAGATGTATCTGTAAAACAGTACTGTATTAATATATATTTTTGTTTTTAGTTGCAAGTATTTCGTTTGATAACCGGCAACGCTGGAAAAATAAATCATAACTTTAGACCCGTTCAAGCAGTTAACGATAGAGTAATATATGCCAGTGTTCCAACAATAGACTCAGCATCATCAAAAATAGAGCAGACCGCATGGTTACTGGTTGTTTCGTTATTTAAGACATATTTATTGTTTAGTTTTGTAGTAAATTAATATAGTATTTAATAAATGCATTACTTATATATGAGTACAATATTTAACTGTTAGACCCAACTTTTATTACTATACTCCATACTTCTTTTTGTCGCAGATGTTTGGATACAACTTCACCTATAAGGAGTTTAAAATATATAAAACCATACGACCAATAGCCAAATATGGCGCAGAAACATGGATGACAGAAAAAAAACTTAATTAATCGTAGGAACATGGTGGAAGGTCGGCCAGTAGAAAGACATAGACAGACGAAGTGAGAACCTATGCTAGAAAGATATTGAGGGTGAATAACTCATGGAGAGCAGCTAAGGGGCGTATGCTGGGAGAGGCCAGAGTCCAAATTGTGCTGCAGTGTAGCGCCATTGGAGAGCTAGATACTACTACTACCATTCCAATATTGATATCTGTGAAAAATACTGGAACGGGGAGAGAGCCAAAATTGGAACGATAGAGGTAAGCTACTGAAGAAAACCGTTTAAAACTTAGCTAGCTACTCGTAGGACAGAAACAGATTGAGAATAAACCAAGTAAACAAGGAATAGGAATAAGGTTGTTTCATTCACGTATAAATAATGAGGATACAGATAAAAAGGAACCGGTGAGAAATACTCAGATAAACCGCGACGAAGCTCACCAAGAGAAAGTTTCTACTGAATTGAAGTATTCATTAAATTAAGACTTCGATCTGAAACAGACACGGCAGGAGGTGTAAAAGCTTATCCGAAAGCCACACACGTAGAACCATATATACCACGATATACTAGGTCAAACTACCTTCCTATCTATAGTCTATCTATAATAAATCTATAATTTTCAACTTATTGAAACTGAAAATTAATAAGACTCAAGTCGTCGGCTGTCTGTGAAAAATGCCAAACCACTTTTAAGATTGAAAGTGAGGCAAAGCGCAAAAGTAATAAAGTGAATAAAGTTTCTAACTTAAAAGATTGTTCTTAACTTTAATTTTAACAATTGAATGCTATACTGGAACAACGTTGTAGCAGGTAATACTTTCATATGTATGTGGGCCGAAAATTCCGTGGGGAATAATATGAAACTTAACTTGCCTGTTTTGGTAGTTTGAAAATTAGTCAACCTTCAACTTTCGATGTAAGAACGTTGTATGTGTCAAGGAGGGTCGTGTTTCGCGACAAATTTTCTGCACGTGTTTTGTAAGTCAACGTTTTTAATGGATGTTAGTATAAACAAATCAGTGATTTTCCTACGTTTCATCTAGAGAAGTATCCAAAGAAGCTCTAAGTTGTCCGGATAAGGTAAGTTAAAGTAATCTAAACTAGTTTCATGCTTTAAAACAATATTTATTTTAGGTGCGTATTTGTAAATGTAAGCAGTCTACAACGGGTTGTTTTGCTGCGTTATTAGTGGGCAATCACGCAAAACTATTCAAAACGTTTAGACTGAGTTACAATGACCAAAATTTTTATTTCAATCTCTTTCGCTTCAAAAAGAATAAGCGTTGGGGAAGCAACATCTCGTCGTCAGTGTACAGTGAAATATCCAGTAGAAAACGTGGGGGTATGTAAAACAACGGTATGTTATATATTTTCAATAACCCCTAGAAGACTCCAGTACCTTGTTGATAAAATGAAAGCAGGAGTACATCTTATTTCCGCAGCAAGAAAATCATAATAGCAGAAATTCTTCTTCTAAAACGCCGTGTACACTCTCGATCGAATTTCTTCAGACAAAGTGTAAAAGTGAAATTAATCGAGGCGAAGTGACTCTCTTCATACTCGTGAAGTCGAGTAGTGTAGTGTGACATTTCGTATTCGTACTTCGGACCCTTTGACTTGGACGCGAAAAGCCGACACCGAACGGAAGTAGAACGAAGCAAAGCGAAGTCGCATGAAGTACCTGTCTACACTCCCGTACTCATTGAACTTCGATCAACTTCGCGAGTAATCTAGTGGCCGCTTAAAGGTTGCTTTCCAGCTGATTTAAGTATCTCAAAAATGTACAGAATATTTTTAAAAATGTACCCTGATACAAAAATCTCTCTACGAACCTACCACGACATTTTTAAAAGTAAATTTAACTTGCTCTTTGGACTTCCCAGATTAGATACTTGTTCATATTGTGACAAGCTCTTTAAGTATATATATATATATATATATATATATATATATATATATATATATATATATATATATATATATTATAAAATTTCAACAGAAATTTTATAATATAAAATTAATTTTGTATTATATATATATATATATATATATATATATATATATATATATATATATATATATATATATATAAAAGTCGAGGACAGTAACGGGCTACTGGTAAACAACAGACAGTTGAAGGTAACCGGGAACGAACCAATACTAAGGAAGCAATAAAAAACGGGTGCTTCAAAGTGAGTGTCTTTTATTAAAAGTCAAGCTTTCGCCACATAATTTCGGGCTTCATCAGAACTTGCTGTAATGGAAATCTAGTAGTGTCTTATACCAAACAAAAAGAAGAAGTAATTAAGACCGGTGCCGTATCGATAAGTGACAGTGGATACGACACATGACTTAACAATTTGTCTTGTCAAAAATAATGCCGGCCACGTGGTTATATTAAAATATAATAAATTTAATTATTTAATTTAAGCTTTGTTTGCCATCTTCCTCTAAGTAGGAGATGCGTTTTGGTTTGTGTTTGGAAAACAATGTGTAGTTCCACATCTACAATAATTTACACTAAGAAATAGTGTCAACGTTAAGGTAATATTAAAAATAACATATTTAATTATGATGATTGTAAAGAATGTTTTTCCATTACAGCAAGTTCTGATGAAGCCCAAAATTATGTGGCGAAAGCTTGACTTTTAATAAAAGACACTCACTTTGAAGCACCCGTTTTTTATTGCTTCCTTAGTATTGGGTCGTTCCCGGTTACCTTCAACTGTATATAGATATATAAAGGTTCTTGAACTCCTAAGTGGAGCATAGAGCTTCAGTGAAAACTCGCCATCAGGTTCTATTTTGCGCTAAGGCCTTCACCTCATTCCAAGACTTTCCGTGGCCTTTTATCTCGTCCATGATGGATCTTCTCCAAGTTTGTACTGGGCGACCTTTTTTATTTTCCTTTGGGAATTCCACTCTAGGGCAGTCTTTGCGATACTGGAACTATTTTTTCGGAGTGTGTGACCGATCCAACCCCACTTTCTGGACTTTATTTCATTTTGTACCTTCTTTTGTTCGGTCAGGTGTAGCAGATCTGCATTTCTGATGGTGTTAGGCCAGAATATACGAACAATTCTTCGTAGACATTTGTTAACAAAGACCTGCAGTTTGTCCGTGAGGGTGTTTGTCACTTTCCAGGTTTCACATCCGTAGAGTAGAACAGACATGACATTTGATCGGAATATTCGGATCTTTGTCCTTGTAGTATACTCGCCAGATCTCCAAACAGGGCTGAGCGTGCTGAAAGCTTGTTTTGCTTTTCGTATTCTCATACGAATATGGTCTTCTGTACCTCCGTTTTCTGTTACGACACTTCCAAGATACGTAAAGTTTTCCACATTTTCAATCTGCATATTGTCGATAGTAAATAGCGTGTTGTTCCTTGCATTTATTCTCATGGACTTGGTTTTACTAATATTGATTTTCAAACCTATTTTATTGGCTTCAGTGGAAAGTGTTTATAATTGATAAGCCAGGTCTTGGAACCTTTGACCTAATAGGCAGATATCGTCTGCGTATTCTAGATTGCTTAGGCGTGTGGTTAACGTCCATTGTATCCCTCTTGTGTCAGAGTCTAGTTTGGAGAGAACATAGTCTATAGCTATGTTAAAAAGAAACGGAGAACAGAGACAGCATGCATCCCTGTCTAACTCCAGTAAGTACGTCGAATTCGTCACTGTTGATCCCATTGTATGTCACGCTGCATTTCGCATCAGTATATAGTGACTTTATCATAGATTTTTTAGAATTATTTTTTGCGGGATGTTTCTTAGCTCTAAAATTTTCCATACAGCAGCGTGAGACAAGCTATTAAAGGCACGTTCAAAATCAACAAAAACCATGTATAGGGGTGTGTTCCATTCAACCGATTGTTCCATTATTACCCTCACAGTATTATTGTGGTCTATGCAGGAGGATTCTGGTCTAAAGCCTGCTTGATTAGCTCGAAACTTGTTTGTTAATCTTTTCAGTATGATGGTCGTAAAAATTTTATTTATGACAGTAAGCAAGGTTATTCCTCTCCAATTTTTGCACAGTGTGAGGTTGCCTTTTTTTGGAAGCTTAATAATGTTACCTTTTTCCAGCCCGCTGGAATATGGTTTGTTTGTCACACCACTCGGATTATGGGGAGCAAAAGTTCAGCAGTTAGATGCGGATCAGCTTTAAGTATTTCAGCAGCAATGTTACCGATTCCAGGTGACTTGTTGTTTCTCAGAGATTTGATAGCTATTATTATCTCCGTTTTGGAAAGGGCCTCGCAAGAAATATGCAAGTATATATTCTGCGGGTTTTCGACAATTTCATCTGCGTTATCTCTGGGAATGCCTAGCATCTCCTGAAAATGTTCTTTCCATCTCTCTACTTCGTCATCTGTTGTAGTAAGTAATTCGCCTGTCTTGGATCTTACAATGTTCGAACAGTTGAATCCATTTTTTGTTAGTCGTCTAGTAATTTGGTAAAGCTCCCTAGTTCTGTTGTGTTGTGCAGCTGTTTCTGCTTGTTTTGCCAGTTCTTCGGCCCACCTGCTTTTGTCTCTTCTAGCTTTTCTTTTTAACTGATTAATTTATTGTTTGATATTCCTGTTGTCGGTGTGCTCTTCTTTCTACAGTTCTTGTTTGCAGGATATCTTTTTTTTTTCGTTGTTTTCTTTCCTCGATAAGATTCCATGTTTCATCTGATGTTGCTGAACTTAGAGAAGCCTATTAAGGGCCACTACCAATTAAAAAAGAAAAACATGCCAATTTATTAAATATTGCCGAATATATTCCACTACAGTATGTAAGTTACTATTATAATCTTAAAAGTGAATATTATTTTGATATGTACGTCATATAAAACATGTTTATAAGTAATTTGTTAATAATATGTACGTTCCTTAATTTCACTTGTACTTCATCTATTATTTCTAAAACAACATTTTAACCACCTAACTTCCACACAACAACGTTTAACCAACGGGGATTTAACACGTTGTTTTATTAAAATATAGCATATGTTCATAAATGCTTGTTTTGTATAAATAAGGTTATTTTTGTTGAGATTAATGTTCTGCATCCTATCATCTATCATAATATGCTCATAAATATTTTTTTCAATATAATCAATTATAAGGTGTTTTTTTTTTCAATTTGTCGACAAAATGTGATTTGGCGTTTACAACGTTGTTCTAGCATAGCATTCAATTATGTAATTTAGCAGTATTACTTTAATAAGAGACTCGGGCATTTTTCATATTATAATTGTAAACTAAAATGGATTAATGCAACTCGAGAAAAAAAACGATAATCTGAATGAAGGACATTAATTGCACAGAACAAAATAAAAATAAAAACATCAGAAAATCGTTTTATTTCAGAACAATTTTATTCATGCTTTAAAGTGTTCTAGAATTGATGATACTCTACTTCCACTGTTTTCTTTAAAAACATAAAATTTTCACAATATTATTAACGGTGGGATCACCTATTTCTAACTTATTTTTAGACATAATTTTCCATATTTCACTATAATTCTTAAAGTATTGATGATTTATATAATTAACCTTATTAAGTTTTGGATTTTTTCTTGCATATTTACAGGCAGCAACAATGCCAGTAGGAACATTAATATTTCGACCTTTTAAGTAACGTTCAATTGTGGAATACATTAAATCACACTACATTTGGGCGTGACCCTTTTTTCCAAATATTTTTGTTCAGTGCTTACCTGTTTTATTACGGAAAGATTTAAAAGACCATTTGATAACGTAACATTTCTGTTCTGTGCTGAAAATCCATCACTAATAAGATTATATTTTGATTAGGAGTAATATTGCCATTGAAGACATATAATGCCAAAGAGGACCCTCGATTACCATTCAAGAAGTCAAGGCAGCTATTAGAAAAACTTCCACTACGGTGGTAAAGCTGTAGGGGCTAACAAATTTTATACAGAATTATTAAAACTTATAGACAAACAAGGAATAAAATGGATAACGACTATATTTAATAAAATAAATTTTATATAACTGGAAATATTCCCCAAAGACAAAGTCGACCTTCGTAACTATACCAAAAAAATTAAATGCAAACACATGCCAAGACTACAGAGTAACTAGTCTAATAAAAAAGTGATACATAACAGAATATATAAAAAATGTGAAGAACAAGAAGTGTCATGGACACAATTTGGATTCCGCGGCACCCAAGAAGCTCTATTCGCTATACAAGTGCTTATCCAGAGGAGCAGGGATGTGAACAGTAATGTATATATTTATTTTATCGACTACAAAAAAGCATTTAATAGAGTAAAACATGACGAGCTCATATCAATCTTAAAAAAAGTGGGCTTGGATGATAGACTTGCAAATTATACATAGGTACTTTATATTACAACCAAACTACCAACATTAAAGTGGATGACCAGTTGACAGAGACAATCTCCATAGATAGAAGAGTGAGGCAAGGATGCATTATGTATCTTCAAGCAAGCATTGGGACAACTACAGGAAAGCATCTTAGTTAACGGAGTGCGTCTGAACAACATTAGATATGCTGACGACGCAGTAGTTTTGCAGATAGCGTAGATCGTTTACAGGCATTGATGTCGCTCATATCAGATATAGGTAAGTCGAGAATATGGGCAGGATCTCAATACGAACAAAACAAATACATGGTAGTTAATAAACGCGAAATATTAAATTCACATATTTTGGTAAACCAACAGCCCATTGACAGGGTAAACAGCTACACATATCTTGGTACTAACATAAACAGTCAATGGGACCCCTCTACGGAAATAAAACAACGCATAGGGAAAGCAAGATCAGCGTTCGTAAGGATGAAGTCTCTTTTCAGAAGTCACGATTTACCACTTAGTACTAAAATCTCTATCTTTAGATGCAATGTATTTTCTACATGATTATACGGAGTATAGGCATTGACGCTTTCTGAAGCTTCTTTAGGAATGCTCGAGGCCTTCGAAATGCGATGTTACAGGCGGATTTTACGAATTTTATGGGTGGATCGTGTGAATAATATTGAGGTCCTACGTAGAATGGGCAAGGAATGCGAGATCACTAACACAATAAAAGAGCGCAAATTAAAATATCTTTGCCATGTTAGGAGAAATGAACACAGATATGGCTTCTTACAACTCATTCTTCAGGGCAAGGTATTTGGAAAGAGAGGACCAGGAAGAAGAATATCTTGGCTTCAAAACCTAGGGAAGTGGTTCAATACGTCTACAAGCGGACTATTCCGAATAGCTGCAAGTAAATGATAGCTATGCTGATCGCCAACATCCGGAACAGATAGGCATCGTAAGAAGAAGAAAGAGTAAGATATGAAACAATTTTACTAATAAGAAGTTGACAAATGATAGAAACAAAACAATTGGCATTTACATCTTCTTCGACATCATGCCATACAAAGCAGTACCCATTTTTAGTATGAAGAACAAAAATAGTAAAGTTATATACCAATAATTTTGTTAGAGGGTAATATATAAAGCACAAACATTAGATTTAGGTTAGAGGAGAACAGATTGTTAGTCCATTGTAAAACCTTTATGATTCGAAAGTTCATGTGTTTCTTTTTTATTCCTTGATTAAGTTTTTTTGGGATTTCGATGTATCTACGCCTACTCCTCTATATTTTTTTTGTGTACTTATCCCACGTATACGTCACATTTATATTTATTCGGAGAATATAGCGCCAAGTTAATTTCTTCAAAAACTTAATAAAATCTTTTATACTAAAAGTACTTACCTCGTTTTAGATTCACCAATTGTTTCTATAAATTTGGAAAGTTCGGAATTTGATTTAAAATATATTTCAAGGAACAGTTTTGATGTCGGTTTTCGGCAATAGTGAGATTTAATCTTTTTTGATTTTTTTTTCTAGTTTATTAAAAAATGCGTTAAACTTTTCATTTTTTATTTTAAATCTTAAGATTTTTCTCGAAGTATTCTGATTTGCAGTAAAACTGTTATCGCTTTTAGCATGACTTTGTGTATCACTTTCAATCCATGCAGATACTGTTCTTACTAAAACACCTATATTGAAAAATAAAGTTTTCCATACTCGAATTTGTCCAGATCTTTAGCTACTGTTGTTTTTTTTTTGTTTCCTGCACGAGCTGTGGGTAGAGATAAAACCTTAGATGACACATAAATTCGCTTTTCTAGCCATTTTAATTTCCAAAAGCTTTTAAACATTATTTTAAAGTATTGGATTTTTGTATTGATTTTGAAGCATGTATGTATCTTTTAAAGTTTTATTTGGCACTTTTATTTTAAACTCTTTATTCTTCCTGTATATTCCAAACCATTTTCGTGTTTTATTTTTGTATTTACATTCTTGGGAACGACTAAATTTTCGGTTATTTCGTTTTCAATTTTCTACTTGGTTCTTCAAATCATCCGTTGAGGTATTTATCAGTTCTTCCACCAATAAAAAACTCAATTCATGATCCATGGAAGCATTGTCTCTTTCTTTGTCTATGAATTTAAAACTTGGATCACTGTCTTCAGTTGTTTCAAAATCGTCATTCTTTTTATGTTTGTTATTTTCAAAGTCTGATTCTTCGAATTACAACAAGTTTTGTTATGTTATATGTTTTGTTTAAATAAAAAACTATTTTTATTCACAAATCAATAACATTTCAAAACACCTCTACCTCTATATGACTGTCTTTTGAAAATTTTAAATCAAAATTTAATCTGCAAATTGACCGAGCTTAATTTTCTAAAAATCCCGCTTCTCCTAGTTCAAGATGGTCTCTCCTTGGGTCGATCTTTGCCCAACGAAATTATCTCTTATAGAAATAAAATATTGACAATTAAATGCTACTTAGAACTCTTCAAATCTGGTAACCTCTCAAAAAAAAACACATCGACATCCTCGCCTTAGATAATTTGTTGTAAATTGCAATTTGTTTGAAAATATCCGTTTTGCACTGTTTTGCTTGACTGTTACCACAAAAACTTGACGACTTTTCCCACTTTTTATTTACCGGTAAAAACACCAAAATTTATTTTTCTTTAATAACTTTACGAGGAAAATCAAAACAATCTTTCCCTTAAAAATCTCGTATTAAACTATTTTTTTCTCCTTTTCTAAAACCAAACATCTCATTTTCATTCAAACAGTTTACTAAAATATCATCCGTGACCAATGAAAACACTCCAACAAAAAACATATCTTTCTTACTTTTTCTTTCGGCCAATCCTCTTCTTCTGTCTCCTCCTTTCGTTTTATTATATACACAACATACTACCCGCTTCTGGCTTGACATCAAAATCTACGTCATACACTTATTTGGAATATTTGGAAGTCAAACTCTATTATTGTCTGCGGTCTTAGAAAACAATTTCTCTTTTTTATTCCTAAACAAACTATGTAAATTACTGTTAATCTTTCCTATCTACATTGCCTACATTCAACCAAAAAATGGTTAAAATATGCACGCAACTAAAAAGTGCCCAAATATGCATTTATTATATTATTACATGCATTTATATACGCACTTTAAAAAAATATTTTTTAATTTTTAGGGCTTGAGATTTGGTGAGAAAAAAATTATAGTACCTATAACTTAAAGAGTGTTTATTTATTACTACATTTAATAAAAAAACATAAATGAAAAATCACAAGAAAATGTCCAAGAATGTTATGCGTTCTATCAGTTAATAAGTGTTTACATTCTGGTTTAAAACTTCACTAAATTTATCTTTAATTTTTTTTCCAATTGTCCCTGAAAGGTTTACTATTCTTTTTTTGACAGAATCAAAAACGCAAATACTATCCTTTAAAGATAATTTTTGACTCTCTAACAGCAATACAACAAGAAGATATGATAAGAAAATTTGATATACCATTTTTGATATAAATATAATTATTTGCAAGAAATATGGCACTATTCAACCACGTCCCCAATCTAGTCAACACTGGTTCCGGTGGCAAAGGGATATCGGGAAGC
This sequence comes from Diabrotica balteata, assembly GCA_918026665.1. Taxonomy (NCBI): domain Eukaryota; kingdom Metazoa; phylum Arthropoda; class Insecta; order Coleoptera; family Chrysomelidae; genus Diabrotica; species Diabrotica balteata. The sequence continues at coordinate 103,870,999 of OU898281.1, read as the reverse complement.
ATCTCCCTATATACTTCTACTCGCAATGGTGCTTTTAAAAATACTTTCTTTACATCGTTGATTAAAGTGATTACATTTGGAGTCTAACTTTCTCTGACATCCTGTTTAAGCCATGCGCTAAGCATGTACCTACAATGAATCAAATTCGGAAAAAAAATCTTAAGACTAGTAATAGCTTTAACCATGTAGGAAGCGGCATCGCTAACTAGTAGCAAAATTTTTTCAGAAGGTACTTGATTCGGTAAAAAGAAATTTGTCAAAGATTTTTTAACAAATCGAGCAATTATTGCATAGTGCGTTTTTTCTAAACATTTTACGCTGGTTAAATACGACTTGTTGGAATCATCAGCTGAACTGTTTAAAACTCCAATAATTAAATTCGCGATTTGCCGACACAGATATTCATCTCTTACCCGGCTTTTAATACCTTTAATGACGTCTTTATAAGATGCCCTCACATATTTCTTGTAAAGAGTTTAAGAACTTGGTACCTGTACTGACTTATTTTCAACTTTACAATATGTTTTCAAAACATTTTGACACACCTTGCTATCCAATTTATACAGTGGGATATTGCAACTTAACAAAAAAAAATTGTATAAATCTTTGGCAAACATTTATTAAATAATGTTGTTCTGCAGAAGCTGGTGGCGTGGTTTCTTGAAGTCCTTAGATAGTTTATATTGGTGGAGAGTCGTTTTCAGGCGTTGGGAAATTTGAAATTTTTTTTCACATGGAATCTGCAATAAAACGGTTTAGTAAATAGGAGTCTAATGCAATAATATGGACTTCAAATTTTTAAGATAACATATTTTTTTCTCGAAATTAAAACTACCGCCAGCAGTCAAAATGTGACATGTTTAGTATAGGTATACTATACCTATACTCTACCCTTTTGTATAGGTATACTATACAACCGTTCAAATATAAGCGGACTCACCTTTTTATCACAAATAGTACAGAAAACACTTTCATTGTCTATAATCTTCATTTCATTGTTGCCACCAACCCAACTCCGCAATAGACTTGATTTTTGTTTCACTACTTTCGGCATATTTTCAAAAAAGAAATTATTTTTATTTTATAAGCACAATATTCACAATCACAAGTTGCTTTGCCATCTGGTAAAGGGAATTTAAAACGAATTTACTGTATAATACCTACCTGCATGGTGGCCCTATTCTTCTGATAAATAATTCCCAGGTGGGTTTTCCCAAAAATAAAACTTGTAGATTTAGTAGATATTTGTAATAAAATTATTTCGTAGTTACCTTACCTAGTACCTGCTATGAATAATTCCAAGAAACTATTACCTAAATATGTACAGAAAACCATTTTATTTATGTGATATTTTCAAATATGTCGCAATATGCTCTTAATAAAGTTAATATGGATAGCATATGCCTTTGAGAAAAGCGATATTTGAGATTAGACCTTCTGTTTCAATGTAAAAAGTATGAAAATAAAATTATGTAATGTGCAAACAATACATTTATTATTGAACTTACAAAAACGACTATTGCATTATTTAGAGGACGCATTATAAAAACAATATGCGATACGAACACAGTTTCCTAAATATTCATCATTGAAACTAATGCAAGAAAAACGTTTGAACAGAGAAATCATCAATTACAAAATGAGTTTCTTTATTTTCCAGTATTTAATATTACCAGCCCTACTCCTAATTACACTTTCCAATCGATTTCGCATATATCGGATGAGTTTTCTAATAAATTGTTGAGGCATTGCTTCCTATTTATCATTAAGGGCAGCTCTCAATTCCATTATGCTGCTTGGTGCATGATTTATGTCCCTGGCCCTTCTTTTATGGTCGTTTCAAACTTGCTCTATTGGATTTAGGTGGGCTCAACGCAGTCCAATTTATTGTAGGTATACCGACCTTAGTCAGATAGGTAGTGGTGACTCGGGAGGTATGGCATCATGCATTATCGTGCATTAAAATAAAGGCATGCATCATCAATAAATCCCGTGTATGTAACCACCTATTCCTCCAAAATATAACCTCCTAAATATAACAAAACATACAACAACCGCCTCCATATGGTTCCATAATTTCTCGTATACAATATTAAGCAAATGGTTCTCCTGGCCTTCTATAGACTCGACGCCTACTTTAGTCGGAGAATAATACCTGACTCCATTGATAGTTGTCCCAATCCAGATGTTCGCGAGCAAATTCTACTCGCCTTTGTTCTGGGCTACAGTTAGCTTGGGACTTCTGCTGCCTTCAGTCTCATTCTTACTGCACAAACGCTGTTAATCACACCCTGGACCTCTCTAAGCTCTTCTTTGAAATTAACACCAGTCAAATGTCGATTTCTAAGTGATTTCGATATAAGGAATCGATCATCTCGCTCCGTTGTTATTCGTTTACAGCCTCTTTCTTGTCGGCGGGCAGAATCACCAGGATCTTGGCACCCACGATACAGTCAGGACACAGCAGATTGGCTTAAATTTAGTCGATTTGCACGGTCCTGTGGCTCAGGCCTTCTCTCAATAATGCTGTTGCTTGAGCTGCTTTGACGGATGTGGTATCCATTTGTAATGCAGTTGCGAACTTAAGTGACTAATGTATTGGTGGGTTGCTATGGAAATTAATGCGTACGATGTTAACCAAACGCGTTTATATATATATATATATATATATATATATATATATATATAATATATATATATATATATATATATATATAAATATATCGGAAAAAGGAGTACGACCGTCAATCCAATATATATATATAAGGATCACTCAGACGAGTGGTGGGTTCTTATATCGGTCTCTAGGTGGAGAAATAAAAGACAAAGTTGATAGGCTACTTTATCTATTTTGAAGACGTTTCGCTTTCGAGTTTTGAAAGCATCATCAGTTCATCTAAAAAATTATTACAATATGAGAACCACACAATCATGGAAACGATGTTAATTGTTACCTTAAAAAGATATGTAGCAGTCAATGTTATTAACAAATATGTGAATGAAACTAAGTAAATGGACATAGTACGCTGATCTTGTATAAACAGTTAAGCAACTAACAACATATATGAACTTGTACAAAAATTAGCACAGCAATTGACCATGTGGTCCAAAATAAATTCAATGTTATTTATGTTAATAAGTGAGAAAGAACCAAGAAAATCATAAATAACCTCCAACTATTTAATGGATATTAAACTTTGATTTTAACTTTAGGTAGCATTATAAGTAATATTAATAAAATTCTACAAAATAGTGAATATGAAGTTACCGATCAAAGCCTTATGGATGTCGCCGTGAAAATGGCGTTAGATGAAACAGGAACGAACTAACCGCAAAAAGACAGCCAACCTTGAGGTCAAAATTACTTTTGACAGATCAACAAGGTGTAAATACCAACCCAGAATTTTGGGCGGTTAATTTAATTTTTTTATTTTATAACTGAGTCTGGATGACTACCAGGTTGTAAAGGACACAACAGTGAAAAAAGTTGGTAGTGTACACACAACTCCCCTCACTAACCGGCCCAAATTTACAAACCGGAGATTTTCATTCAAACTCATAATAATGTAATGACGTTAATCATGTGGCAAGTTAAATAGCCAGGTGGTTAACGATATTATAATTTCCATACAGCCCAAGGTTCAATATACTTGGAGCTGTGATTTGTAAAGGATTCTATGAATCAATTACAATGTTTGTATTATTTTATATATAATTTAAAACTCTAATCAAAGAATTTAGTGTAATGAAATGCAATATGGGTTGCATATGTAATAGTAAAATTAAGTAAAGAAATTAAGTTATTTAATTGATATATTTATTTATTTTATTTCTATTTATGTATGTAAATTATTTTATGAAAAGTGGAAAAAAGTTCCACTAGTACACCTAATATGACATTAATGTAGTGAAAAGATTAAGTAGCCTAATTCTGCAAAATTAAAGCATGATATATCTGGCTCAAGTTACTTATGTCAGTTCTCTTATTCAATGCATTAGGATGTTTTAATATTGAACACATTTCCAAAAACTGTCTTTTCGCTAGATTGCGTTCAGTGGCAAGAATCTTAACTTCTTGACTTCTTAAGTCAAGAAGTTAAGGAATCTTAACTTCTTATACTTAATCTTTTCACTACATTAATGTCATATTAGGTGTACTAGTGGAACTTTTTTCCACTTTTCATAAAATAATTTACATACATAAATAGAAATAAAATAAATAAATATATCAATTAAATAACTTAATTTCTTTACTTAATTTTACTATTACATATGCAACCCATATTGCATTTCATTACACTAAATTCTTTGATTAGAGTTTTAAATTATATATAAAATAATACAAACATTGTAATTGATTCATAGAATCCTTTACAAATCACAGCTCCAAGTATATTGAACCTTGGGCTGTATGGAAATTATAATATCGTTAACCACCTGGCTATTTAACTTGCCACATGATTAACGTCATTACATTATTATGAGTTTGAATGAAAATCTCCGGTTTGTAAATTTGGGCCGGTTAGTGAGGGGAGTTGTGTGTACACTACCAACTTTTTTCACTGTTGTGTCCTTTACAACCTGGTAGTCATCCAGACTCAGTTATAAAATAAAAAAATTAAATTAACCGCCCAAAATTCTGGGTTGGTATTTACACCTTGTTGATCTGTCAAAAGTAATTTTGACCTCAAGGTTGGCTGTCTTTTTGCGGTTAGTTCGTTCCTGTTTCATCTAACGCCATTTTCACGGCGACATCCATAAGGCTTTGATCGGTAACTTCATATTCACTACTTTGTAGAATTTTATTAATATTACTTATAATGCTACCTAAAGTTAAAATCAAAGTTTAATATCCATTAAATAGTTGGAGGTTATTTATGATTTTCTTGGTTCTTTCTCACTTATTAACATAAATAACATTGAATTTATTTTGGACCACATGGTCAATTGCTGTGCTAATTTTTGTACAAGTTCATATATGTTGTTAGTTGCTTAACTGTTTATACAAGATCAGCGTACTATGTCCATTTACTTAGTTTCATTCACATATTTGTTAATAACATTGACTGCTACATATCTTTTTAAGGTAACAATTAACATCGTTTCCATGATTGTGTGGTTCTCATATTGTAATAATTTTTTAGATGAACTGATGATGCTTTCAAAACTCGAAAGCGAAACGTCTTCAAAATAGATAAAGTAGCCTATCAACTTTGTCTTTTATTTCTCCACCTAGAGACCGATATAAGAACCCACCACTCGTCTGAGTGATCCTTATATATATATATTGGATTGACGGTCGTACTCCTTTTTCCGATGCTTTCTGTTTCAGAGGGGTTCTATGCTTCCACCAGACGCATTCATGGAGACCTAGCAGTGAAGAAGCTGAAGAGATGGACAAGTCTTACAGAAAAGTTAGCAACAGCCGAAGCTAGAAGAACCTTCCTTCTTGAGTGTAGGAGAACTAAGAAAATCCCACGTTTCATTGTTGACACCACCTCCAACATCCTTACATCGACATCTAGTTCCACAGACAACGGACTGTACCGTAGAAGCCAAGCTTTGAATAGACAGGTGAGGGTGCGATTGCTTAATTTCCATATTTCTAAGGTTCACACAGATATTAAATCTTTAACTTTTCAAATAAATAATGTTACTTCGTTTCTGGATAGTCACCTACCTGACAATTTGTTGGACACTTTTGAGGCTTCTCTACATAGAAAATTTAATTACTTTTATAATAAATCCATAACTAAACTTAAAAATAAACTTAATAACTTAGATACACCTGATTTCAAGAAAATCCCATTTAATCCTAAGTGGATTAAGAATTTATCTAATATTGAGGTTCCTCCTGACATACTGAAGCTGTTATCTTTGGGTCCTAAATTTGGCCTTCAACCTTCGTTCAAGGACTACTCAATTAGTAGAATCTTAGCAGATGTTGAGAATATTTTGTCTCATGCGGACAATTCCGACCTTCTATCTCTTAGGTCATCTTCGAACAACATCTTGTTGAATTTCACTAAACGCCCTAGGCAACCCTTATCAGAGTTAGATAAGATTTACAGGGAGACGGTATCGTTTTTAAAAACCCACCCTAATCTTCTCGTTCTTACGAGTGACAAAGGTAATGCTACTGTCCTTATGGACAAAGATCAATATTTCAGTTTGAGTAAATCACTGTTAGATGATGATAGATACTATCAACCACTATCTTCTAATCCTTGTTCTAAATTCACAAATAAAATAAATAAATTTATAACACATTTAAAAAACATTAAGATCATAGATCAACCTTTAGCTAAGTCTTTACATAATTATGATGGATATGCTCCAAGATTCTACTGTTTACCAAAAATACATAAACCTACGTTGAGCATGAGACCTATTGTGTCATCTATTAACTCACCTAATATTAAAATAGCTAAATTTCTAACAGACATCTTGTCTAAATCATATAATTACAACAATGAATTCAACATTGTTGATTCTTTCAATTTTAGTGAATTTATTAACAATTTTCAACTACCTCAAGGGTACATTTTAGTAAGTTTTGATGTGGTATCTCTTTTCACTAACTTACCTTTGTCCAGTGTAATTACTTCCTTAAAAAACCATTGGAATTCTATCAAACCTAACTGCCCGGTGTCTTGGGATATATTTGCAGAACTGTTACAACTTGTGTTTGACACTAATTTTTTAGTCTTTGATGACAAATTTTACCTTCAAACATTTGGTACACCTATGGGTTCCTCAATCTCTCCCATCCTAGTTAACTTTGTATTGGATGATTTGGTTTCTGACCGTTTGGGTCTTTTGGATTTTCAAATCCCTTTTATTAAAAGGTATGTGGATGATTTATTATTAGCCCTACCACCTGACAAGGTTCAGGGTACCCTATCCCACTTTAATGAGTTTGATCCTCATTTACAGTTCACTGTTGAACTTGAGGACACTACCACCAATAGTATACCCTTCCTTGACATGCGTGTCATCAGAATGGGAGATAACACCCTAACCACAAGTTGGTATAGAAAATCAATGGCCTCTAATAGGTTCCTTAACTACCATTCCTGTCATCCTATGAAATACAAACTAAACCTGATAAAAGCTTTAAGCTTTAGATTAAATAAATTGACACATCCAATTAATCGAAGGGAATCCTTTAAGTTATTGAGAAATATTCTAATAGAGAATTCATATCCTTCCTCTATCATCAATAAATACCTTTATTCGCATAGTTATGGATCCTCAATTTATGACATACCCGATGGTGACCAACTTATAAACATCTCTAATAATTCTATAAATAGCACTGTTCTGCATAATACCGATCTTGAGAATACTATCACGCATTACTCTTCCTTACCATATTTCCCTCAAGTTACTGAGAAGCTTATTAAATTGTATAAACAAAATAATATACCTGTTAAAATTGCTGTTAAGAATGCAAAAACTGTTAGAAATTTGTTCTCTAAAACTAAAACACCCTTGTCCACTTTGGAACAAGTGAACACAATTTATAAAATTCCATGCGCTAATTGCGATCTTTGTTATATTGGGCAATCTGGTAGATCATTGAAAGGTCGTCTCACTTCACATCGTAGCGACATTAACTTATCGAAACACACTTGTGCTCTAGCACAACATGCGATAAATACAAAACATGAAGTGGATTTTAATGAAGTTAAGATTCTTGCCACTGAACGCAATCTAGCGAAAAGACAGTTTTTGGAAATGTGTTCAATATTAAAACATCCTAATGCATTGAATAAGAGAACTGACATAAGTAACTTGAGCCAGATATATCATGCTTTAATTTTGCAGAATTAGGCTACTTAATCTTTTCACTACATTAATGTCATATTAGGTGTACTAGTGGAACTTTTTTCCACTTTTCATAAAATAATTTACATACATAAATAGAAATAAAATAAATAAATATATCAATTAAATAACTTAATTTCTTTACTTAATTTTACTATTACATATGCAACCCATATTGCATTTCATTACACTAAATTCTTTGATTAGAGTTTTAAATTATATATAAAATAATACAAACATTGTAATTGATTCATAGAATCCTTTACAAATCACAGCTCCAAGTATATTGAACCTTGGGCTGTATGGAAATTATAATATCGTTAACCACCTGGCTATTTAACTTGCCACATGATTAACGTCATTACATTATTATGAGTTTGAATGAAAATCTCCGGTTTGTAAATTTGGGCCGGTTAGTGAGGGGAGTTGTGTGTACACTACCAACTTTTTTCACTGTTGTGTCCTTTACAACCTGGTAGTCATCCAGACTCAGTTATAAAATAAAAAAATTAAATTAACCGCCCAAAATTCTGGGTTGGTATTTACACCTTGTTGATCTGTCAAAAGTAATTTTGACCTCAAGGTTGGCTGTCTTTTTGCGGTTAGTTCGTTCCTGTTTCATCTAACGCCATTTTCACGGCGACATCCATAAGGCTTTGATCGGTAACTTCATATTCACTATTTTGTAGAATTTTATTAATATTACTTATAATGCTACCTAAAGTTAAAATCAAAGTTTAATATCCATTAAATAGTTGGAGGTTATTTATGATTTTCTTGGTTCTTTCTCACTTATTAACATAAATAACATTGAATTTATTTTGGACCACATGGTCAATTGCTGTGCTAATTTTTGTACAAGTTCATATATGTTGTTAGTTGCTTAACTGTTTATACAAGATCAGCGTACTATGTCCATTTACTTAGTTTCATTCACATATTTGTTAATAACATTGACTGCTACATATCTTTTTAAGGTAACAATTAACATCGTTTCCATGATTGTGTGGTTCTCATATTGTAATAATTTTTTAGATGAACTGATGATGCTTTCAAAACTCGAAAGCGAAACGTCTTCAAATAGATAAAGTAGCCTATCAACTTTGTCTTTTATTTCTCCACCTAGAGACCGATATAAGAACCCACCACTCGTCTGAGTGAATCCTTATATATATATATATATATATATATATATATATATATATATATATATATATATATATATATATATATAATAAGATATATATAAGACCCCCTCTCTACGTGGTGCATTATTTATTTGTAATACGTCATCTGATTTACAAAAAAACAAAACTTTTTAAAACTCAATGAGAATCATTATATACTAAATATTAAATAATAAATATTTTTTAAATTAACACTTTTGAGATTGAAACAGGAGACGTACTTTAGCAAACTAATTTTGAGTCGATTATTTTGCACTCAAGTGTATATGCACATGCATTTTGCATATAATCCAGTCTCTAATTATCACGCACGTTGGGTTTCCAGCCCGTAGCGTTTAGTTTCCGAAAAATATAATTTAAATGGTTTTAAATATGAATAATTCACACTGTCCGGAACGTATCGTATCAGACACCTTAAGTTTCTGTACAGTATATTTGAATACAATATTTTATGGATGCCGACAGCTACGGAACGAGTCGAACCTGTTGGTACGGATAATGTGTATTAGGGGTCAGTCGTTTTCTCCTCGTTGTTTATTTAGGTATTTGTTTGATTTTGATACAGAATATTTAAAAAAATAATTTTCGAAGCCAATTTGTCATTTATGTATGTGTTTTCATTGCTTTGTGACAATAAGACTTTTGCATGGAAGTAATACCTCTTCTTTTTTAAAAATAATCTTTGATTTGATATGTCTGGTGTCTTTAAATGGAGATTTTGTTTTTTAACCAAAGGTGTAATTAAATTTAAAATATATTCAAATTGAATCCCATTCATTCTAAAATATCCATAATATTTTTCATCGTCATCAATTAATTCTTTGTATAAAGTCCAGTATTCACCTTTATTTTTCCTTTCTCGTAACATTGGATGGACTCCAGATCTTCCTTTTACTACAGTTCACATCTTCACCGCATCGAACTGAAACGTTCTATGTATGAAAATTTGAACGTGCAGTCTGATTGCTGGACTGGAAACGCTACGTGCCGGAAACTATACGTGCATGATAATATGTCGCAACCTTTACAAATAAAATTTAATTCTCAGAAAATCCCAAACGCTTACAGAATGGATGCTTTTGTTTGTTTAGTCAAATTAGTCAGAAGTCTGAAAAAGTATAGAAAATATGCGGATGGCATGACAATAATATAATACGGCATTTTTGCCAAAGGTATCCTTTCAGATTGTTCAGGCGTCAATTGCATCTTAATTATTTTTCAGGCAACTAGTGCCGATGGAGACTAGTCTAGGGGATCGACGGCTTTACGTGCCCTATGATCCACGGTGATGGCTCATTATCATTTTTAATTTGGAAAATGCCGTTGTTGGTGCTGACAATCGAATTCTAGCACTCTGGCTAGAAGGCTAGTACATTGGGTGCTGAGCTACGGCCGCCACTGCAGGTGGTAATTTCAACATTTTCCTGGGATTAACTAAATATATAAATCATTAGAACTATGAAATTAAGCACAATATATTGGTGACATTAATAAAATCTTTATTTATACGTTCATATTTCTGAAATGACACTTTTATTACTTTTATGAACTTGTTTGTATGATACACAACATCAAAAAATTTTTACACATATATAAACATTTTCAATATCATAATATAAGAACGAGAACACAGTACACAAATGTTTAATATATTTTCAATAAGAGAAGATTCAGGACAATAATACATATTTTTGATTACATTCAGTTAAATATTTTTAATGACAATTCGAATAATTTTGAAGTAGTTCCTGAATATTCTTTTTGTGTAAATATTTAAAACCTACGTGCAAATTTTTGTGTATACAGGGTGCTCGATGAATACCAAACTCCGTTTTTAAAAAATCCATCCAAATATAGGTTTAGATTAAAATTTTTATTAAATCTAATAGAAATAGTAAAAATAGAAACACATGCGCAGGAGATGTTTAGAAATTCCTAAAATATTTATTTTAAAAGTTTAAAATAATCGGGCTTTTTGAGATTTTAGAAATATTTGGTGAATTTTTAGTTTTGCTCACAGACAATGTATTAAAAATAAACATAAAAATATCATATTTTATCCTAGTCAGTAGAAAAAGTATAACCAGAAAAGGGCCGTTATTTAAAAGAGACAATGTCTTTACTTAATAACATATGGGATGTTTTTGTAGTATATATATATATATATATAGGGTCCTCCAAGATGCTTTTAACAGTCTGTAATAACTGAGGAAGTAACAAATATTTTTAACTAAAGCTTGCAAGCTTGGGAAATGACAATTGCACTTAAAATCCTATGATGTGAAGTATATTGAAGATCTATTATCTCATCATAGACACTTTGCCTTCATAACAATAAAAGAATTAAATGGAGGGTGACAAGTCAGCTCAAATAAAATCGTTATTGTCTCACTGTACATCACAATAAGAGTATTACTGTAAATGATTATGCTAAATTTTCGGCTTTATCGCGCTTTGCGCGGTGTTGTATATTTAATGGGCCTTTGATAGGATCATATTTTCGTGAAGATTATTTAAATGTTAGAAAATATCGGGATTTTCTGGACGATGAGCTATCTTTGTTACTGGAGAATGCTTCTTTGCCGAAATAGAAGTTATGGTATAGCAGCAAAACGGCTCACCCACTCGTAACAGCGGATTGTAGCCGGTTACTTTAATACCACATTTTACCCTACCAACTACTAGACCTTTCCGATGACCTTCAATGTCGCTTCTGTTCTCACTCTTAGATCTTTTTGTATGGGGATATTTCAAAGAAATCGTTTATAATAAAGAACCTAGAGATGTAAACAATTTAAAAACCAAAATTACACCAGCGTAATATCTAGTAGCTAATAATAGCATTATTATCTAGTAGCACTAGGAGTTTAAGGGAGGATTATGTCCCGCAGTGGACATGATAAATGAAGGCTGGATGATGATGATAACATTATTTCTCATTTTGAATATAATGGGTTATTGTTGAAAATAAACATTAAATTGAAAATTTAGCATAATTAATTATATTGTGATTGTGGTAAGCCTTTGGCTTTCCTAATCCATTTAATGTTTTTCATTATGATGACGTCATAACTCTTGTGATGATGTCACATATCTCAAGTATACCTCAAATTATAATATTATAGGTCTAGTTGACATTTCTTAATTTTTAGTTAAAAATACTTATTACTTCTTCAGTGACAGACTTAAAAACATTTTGGAACACCCTTCATATATAAAATCAGTCAGAATCTGTGTCGGCGCACTTTAATGTGCAGCAAAAGATAATCTTGACATAATCCAGGTTACTCAAAACAGAGTAGCTCTACGTTGTGGAGTTGATATTCTATGGTTCTATGTTGATGATTGTCTCCAAAACATCCATCCATCCACCCATGGCTTTAAACGTGAATGGTCACATTATCGAAAATGTCGAGAAATTTCGATATCTAGGGTGCTGGATAACGAAAGATATAGATCCAGACATAGGAATAAAATCGCGAATTGAACAAGCAAGAAATGTCTTTTTAAAAATGAAACAAATGTTTACTTCCCAAACACTCAATCTCAAAATCCGATACCGAATGCTAAAATGTTACGTTTACAGCACCTTACTATATGGAATGGAGGCCTGGACCTTCAAAATCAACTCACTCAGGCGTTTGGAAAGTTTTGAAATGTGGTTATTTCGAAGGATGCTGAAAGTCCCCTGGACAGCGCATATGAGCAACGAGCAGGTCCTACACAAGATGGGTACCGACAGAGAACTCTTAAAAATAATGAAAACACGGAAAACCTCATATTTGGGACACATATACAGAAATGAGAAATACCAGCTACTGCAGCTTCTTATAGAGGGGAAGGTAGAAGGAAAACGTGGTCCTGGTAAACGGCAGGCGTCCTGGTTGAAGAACATTCGTGAGTGGACTGGTTTGGATTCTCAATCTTTAATAAGAAAAGCCAGGGACATAAATGATTTTGCTGAGGTTATCGCCAACCTTCATTGAAGAAGAAGGTTCTATAGTAACGATGATCTTCCTATAAACCCAAACTTGATACCAGTCACATGGGATATCCACAGATTTTTTAATAAGCAAAAGTAGGTTTCTTTCATATTTATGGTTCCCCGGCAAGATCAGGGGTTGTGAATATAATTTTTATGTGACCCGCATTGGGTCACAGAAGAACTAACATCTAACATATGATTTACCTTTAAACATTAGTTACTTTCTGAAACAGATTTGCTTGTAACTCAAATTTTTTCTCACTATGATAATATACGGATGACCTTATTTTTATTTAGTTAAATTTCTTTGTTTCAATATAGACTTGGTAAAATATGATATTTTAATTTTATTAATATCCTTATGACTACTGATATAGAACTCCCTCTATACATTAATTTGGTTGAGTTGATTTACAAACATATCCTCCGTCTTCACTCATACTGGCCTTTTGTTAAAAATTCATAAAAATACGTTTCATTGTTCAAGTAAAATTATTTTCTTTAGGTATAAATATATTCCATAAAATATCGTTTACTTTCAGCGACAGCTATGAACAGAAGCGATAAAATTGTAAAATAGTTCAGTAATTTACTTTGAATAATACAAAAATGAAGCCCGCACAACTGTAAGTTTCTCTAAAATACGGTTGCTGGTTTTTAGATAATTAAAAATCAAGTAATAGTATCTAATAATTATATATATATATAATATATATATATATATATATATATATATATATATATATATATATATACATATATACTGTTTTTAATATATTATGTTCAAGATTTTTAAATATTTTAACTCTTAATCTTTATCTCCTGAAGAAGCTGACAAAAATCAGCGAAATATAGAGTCATAAAAGAAAAAAGAGTTTTTTTTTTTTAAATAACAGACGCATACCTGATACTCCAAAACAATAAATTGTTATATTATATATATATATATATATAATATATATATATATATATATATATATATATATATATATATATATATATATATATATATATATATATATATACATATAATAATCTTTTACTTTACTTTTTACTAATGTATTATAAAAGTAAAAGTGCCACACTCTAAACAGTTTAAGGTATCTTGGGACTTACTGCTTGTGTGTATTTATAATGGGCGCTAGAGAATAAATGACTTACTTGGCCTATCTTATAGACATTAACAATATATATACTCCTCAAACTAAAAATTCGTAGGAGTGTACCCTTGGATTGATATCGAATTCTGATATTTCTGTACTTAGATCAGAGGAGATCAGAGGCACATAATCTATAATAAACTGTATGCAGTTTATGTAATGGTAACCAGATCTTGCTGAATTATATTGATCTGTTTGCTACATAATTTGTTTTATTTAAATAGTAGGATGACGTGTATTTCCTTAATTTTGCTCTTCTTACTTATGTCTGTTTTTTATAGCTACATATGTCAAAGTCTGTAACTACATCTGTCAAAGTCTGTAACTACATCGGTCAAAGTATGTGTTTTTAATATAAGATTCATGCTCATTCATCCTAACACTTAGTGGCCTTTAAGTTTCTCTTATTTTTTTTATTTGCTTCATTGGCAAGGTATTTTAAAAATGCAGTTCTTTGATTTCTCCTGTGTGTTGAGTTTGATCTTGGATAAAATAGATCTCAGGATATTGACTGTTTTAAATGATGTTGTAGTTGTTTTCTATTGTAATGTTGTATTTGTTTCATATACTTTTTTAGTTTTCCTGTCATACATGGTATTGTTGTTATCTTCGATTCCTTTCTAGTGAGTGTTCTAGGATCTTTTTTGAACTTTTGTTGATTTTTTCTTTGATCTTGTGGAATTCCTTATTTTTAAATGACAATGGATAATTACTTTATATTAAAATCGATGTTAGAAAGTTTATTTCCACCACAAGGGTTTTTTATTGGAGTAGGTATTTTGAGCGCTTCTATAGTTGTTATTTGATGATTCTTTTTTAATGTTTATGTTTTGAATTGAGTGATATTATAGATATTTGTCGGTGGAAGATGGTTTTCTGTAGACCTTAGGTTTATAATATCCTACCTCGTGACTTGATGGGTTTATATTATTCTTTGTGATTATCATTTCTAACATTAACATTTAACATTAACATAACAACATTTAACAAAATAGATGTTATTAGTTATAGTGTTAATAGTAGTGTTAATAGAACTATAGTTGTTATATTAACTTTTGTTCTAGGAGCTCATGTGTCGTTATTTTCTAAGCTGGGCTTTATTAGTTATAAAGTTTTTCCCAAAGGCACATTTGTTAATAAGCTGGAGATATCATAATAAACATTTAACACATAAACACAATCATCCATGCTAATGCATCTAAATTACAATTTCTGGTATAACGAAACTTCGAATTATCTTTACTCCTTAAATTGAATTGAATTTGCAATTTTCGAGATACAAAAGATATGGACATGGATTCTGAAAATTGTGACATGTTTGACACCAAGCGTTTTATATTTTTTGGGATAAATCACAATGATTGATACTACAATTACAGGTTTTTTAACATTTATTTAATTTAAAAATTGATATAACCTGTAAAATATTAGGTTTTTGCCAATTAAAAGTTAATGAATTCTTGACAAATAAGACTTACTTTTCTCTGATATTGGACACTTCAGCCATGCACTATAGCTAAATTTCTTGAAACATATTATTGCACCCTAGATTGACATCAAATTCTAAAGTTTTGTGCCTATTTTTAGTTATGTGTTGTGTTATTCTTAAATTAAAATTGATATGTCCTTGCAACGTTGATACTTCATTAATGTTGGTATTTTTGTATTGGTTAGTATAGGCAACTTAATTTTACTGTTGGGGAATTTGCTAAGCGATTTATTTAACTTATTAAGATGAGAGCTGCTTCCTTGATTTTCCTGGTTTTACTATTCAATTCTTTTAAACTGTTCGTGCATATTTCCATTGGACTATGTGCTCATTGTCACAAGGGTGTTTACATATCTAAGTTATTTTAAAATATCTTTCTTTAATCTAATGCATTTATTTGTAGGCTGTGTTTTATCTGTTTCGCTAATGTGTCATTTTTTCGCTCACGCCACATCAAAAACTATTTACATAAATACTGCTTTTGTAAAGCAATAGAGAAAAAATTATTAGATTTAACGTCGACTTACATTGAATTGTAAAATCACATTTTCCAATAATATGAAAATAATCTCGACTTTATTTTAATAAAATCGAGTTACCATATCGAAGTACTGGTAAGTACTTAAAATAAAGAGGTAGTGGTTAACAAATTAAATATCTCGTGTTAATATCATCAAAGAGATACTACATAAAATTGCTTGAGAATGGAATGAAAGCATTATAATACCCATACATAAGAAAGGAGATTAAGTACAATTTCGAAACTATAGAGGCATATCGCTTATTAACACAGAATATTAAATTCTATCAATTATCTTGCCAAAGAAGTTCATTCCGGATAAGGAAGATATTCGAGGCGACTATAATTGCGGCTTTCCTGCTGGAAGGTCAACAATAGATCACATATTTACGATCGGTCAAATATTAGAAAAAAAACTGCGAATTCAACCGAGATGTACAAGAAATTTTCTTATATTTTCAGCAAACATATGATTCGATAAAAAGAAGCAGCCTCTAGCTATGCCTTCTAGCAGTGTTAGAAATGGAAATACTAAGAAAATTAGTGGAGCAAACTCAAATGTGCGTAACAGACTCATACGCACAGGTAAACATAGGAAACAGAACATCGATGCCGTATGACTTCGATAAGGAGACCCTTTATCACCGTTCCTATTCAATTTGGCCTTAGAATATACAATTAGTAAAATATCGTCTGAGCTAACAGGGGGATTTTCGAATCGAAGATCAAAACTATTGTTGGCCTTTGGTGATGATCTAGATGCAGTCTCTTATTCTACAAGGGACCATACAGAAGTATTTTCACAACTAGAGAAAGTAACAGGGAATCTGGGTCTTTGAATAAAAGAAGAGATGACTAAATACATGCTAACCAGAAATCCAAGACCAAGAGAACATAAGTAGGCACAACTTTAGGCAGAACATAACTATTAATGACCACAACTTCGAAATGATAAAAGAGTTTAAATATCTCGTTAAAACATCGTCAGACATATAAAAGCTAACCGGATAAGATGAACAGGTCATATGATAAGATTAGAGGAATATTTTTCTTCAAGTGCCATCTCCACAGCAGAGGTCGACAATCATCATAGCTATTCGGACTCTTGAGAAGGCTGCTCTGAAAAGTTATTATGATGTACATTGTACCACTCTTTAAGTTGCGCAGCCATGATATTCTACGCCTCCCTATGCTTCTCTGTCCTTGGATCTTTCCCTGCATAATCAGTTGGAGCAAGATGTATTTCTCTCCACGTGTAATATGTCCGAGATATTCCAATTTTCTTGTTTTAATTGTACTTAAAATTTCTATTTCTTTATTCATCCTTCTCCGAACCTCGTTGTTTGTGACGTGTTTTGTCCACGAGATTTTCAAATTTTTCTATACAACCACAGTTCAAATGATTCCAGTTTTTTTCATTGATGTCGCATTCAAGGTCCAAGATTCCATTCCATAAAACAAAGTCGAAAAAACAGCACCTCGCCAACCTAACTCTTAGTTCCAATTTTAAATACCTTGTGCATAGCACTCTTCTCATTTTGTTAAAATTTGCTGTAGACTTTCTTATTCTAATTTTGATCTCATAAATGTAACCATTTTGTGGAGTTAATCATTGTTCCCAGATATGCATATTTGTCCACTTGTTCTACTTTGGTTCCGTTTATTAGCAGATTCTCATTATTTCTTTGAGTTTTCGACATTCTCACAAATTTCGTCTTCTTGACGTTTATTGTTAGAGCGTACTCTAATAATATCTTCAATATTTTTTGGCTAAGATCACAGTGTCGCCCACATATCTAATGATGTTAATGGGAACTTTATTTATCTTTATTCGAACTGTTTCACCCTTAAGAGCTTTTTTCAGGATCTCTTCGAAGTATGCATTAAAAATAATTTGACAATACGCATCCCTGTCTCACTCCATGTCTAATTTCAATTTCTTCTGACAGCTGTTCGTTAACAAGTACTTTTACTCGCTGTTTATAGTATAAATTTGATATGATTCTCAGATCGTTGGAGTCAATCTTCTTTGATTTCAGGACATTCATTAATTGTTCAGGTCGTACTTTATGCGTTATTATAGTCAATAAAACATGCGTATATATCTTGATTGATGTCCAGACATCTTTGTATCAGCATATTAAGTGAAAAAAGAGCTTAATGCGTTCCTAGGCTTTTGCGAAAACCAAATTTTGTATCATTAAAATATATGTCCAGTTTGTGATATATTCGATTAGAGGAATACAGAGGGTTCAGTGTTTTTGAGTAGAAGATCAGGAGGCCATCCTTCGATGGCATGAAGGATGATGTTAAAGTCGATTTATCTACGATTGAGGTACAGCAATGGGAAATCGAAGCGCAAGTTCGTAGAAGATAAAGGGCTGGAGTTTACACCCCAAGTTGTAAAGCCAGTCAAGAAGAAGAAGAACAATAACATGCCATAAGAAGACAGTTTCAGAACTTCTTTACGATGCAGTGTAAACTTAGACAAGGAAAGAGAGGGGACGCTTAATTGTATGGAATCGAATGAAGCCGAACCGGCATCAAAAAGGTTACCAGGTCATATTTTATTTCTTCAGTAGATTAAGAATAATGAATATATATATATATATATTATATATATATATATATATATATATAGATTCTCAAAATGTTTTGTATTTTGAGAACGATTTCCTAAGTGGAAATTGAAACGTCAATAAACGTATTTTTATCTTTAATTGTGGCTTATTCCCAGTTAAATAGTAATCAATAGAACAAGTGATGGAAACTGAATACTTGGGAATAAAACTGTCAAGCTACGGAAAAGTGAAAGAAGAAGTACAAAAACAACTGAACATGGCAAACAGGGCAGCAGGATGTATCAACAATACAATCTGGAGAAACAAATACCTCACAACGGAAACGAAAAACAGGATATATAAATCAACAATAAGACCGATAATGACGTACACAGTGGAAAGAAGAGCAGATACAGAAAACACAAAGACTGCTAGAAACAACAGAAATGAAAGTCTTACGAAAAATAACAAACCAAACTTTAAGAGACAGAGTAAGAAGTGAGGAAATACGAAAGAGATGTGGTATAGAGGAAATAAACGAGTGGACTAAAAGAAGAAAAGTGGAATGGAATCAAAACATCGAAAGAATGACAGAAAATAGAATAGTACGAATAGCAAGAGACAAATCACCAAATGGAAGAAGATCATTGGGACGACTGAGGAAAAGATGGTCAGACAACGTCAATTGAGGCTAAAAACCGAAGTAAAACAGGCATTAAGCCTATTTATAAAGTGGGAAGAAGAAGAAGAAGAAGAAGAAGAAGAATGTTTATTTTTTTAATTATTGAATTATTTCAATGATTTATATTTTAAAATGAAAAAAATCCTTTCATTTGATTCAATACTTATTAACTTTTTTACGGTGATGACTTCAATAATGTCAAGTTGACCTCAGAAGACAGTTTTGGAAATCTAATTGGCAATTCCCAATTTACCTTTAAAAATGTTTAATAGAGTATGAGGCAAAAAAATTTAACTCAGGCTTGAATAATATTTATATTACGCTATTGTTGGTGTAATTAAATTTTCCATTAAAACATGTTCTTTAAGCAAATAAAATATGTACTTTCAATCCGACGTTTAATAATCACATAAAAGTCACTTATAGTTTTACGTAAACTGCCACCCAAAAAAGAGATGAGTTTATTTGGACACATATAATATTTAAGGAAAATTACAGTTCTGTGAGCTACTGATACACAACTGTAAATATAACTGTACTCAATTCTTATGTTTCCGATCAACTCAGTTACAGCTACTAATATAAATATATAATAATTATATATTGAATTATATGTAATAACCCTACTTATCAACATTTCTATATCACAATTTCTTTCACAAAAGTTACAGCACCATATTTGCTTTGAAAATCTGAGCAAACCCTTCATTCTCTATAATATATCACCTTCTTAAAGCACTCATCGTTCAAAATATACGTGGTCTCGATATTTGAAACAGCACAAATAACATATAGGCCATTTTAAAATTGGGTGAATAATTTCGTTGTTTTTGGTTTACATAAAGAGACCAGCAACTACCTACCAAATACAATAGACAAGGGACAAAATGTATAACAGTCGCTAAATCAAACCACATTCTTGCACTTGAAAATATAACAATTATCGTTAACTTGGTAGAATTGAAATAGTTCGTGCTCGTTTTTATATTTATTTAAAATAAAAATTGATTTTAGTCACGTCCAGTACACTAGACGATTATCCATATTAAAAAATTCTATTACCAATATAGATAAATAAAAAGCTATATGTGATATCAGAGCTCAACCTTATTAAATAGATTTATTCTTGTATATTATTCAACCAAATAATTTTATAAATGCCTACCGCTTAGGGTAAGCTTTAACATTTCAAAGCGATGCGAGATTTAGGAATATCTTTTAGATATATGGCAAAATGAATGGGACACAAAAATAACGAAAGTACTATAGAAAAAAACTAATTTCAGCTGTAAGGTTTTGTAAAATCATGTTTGATGAAGGATCGAAAGAGAGGAATATATAGGTATGTAAAAACGAAGAGGCAAGAAGAAAAATAGAAAATTTAATAAACAATTTAACCCAATATAACTATCAAAAGGGGTTGATCAGACGATTGAAGTAGAAAACATTGAAAATTGAAGTAGAGTACAAACACGCTGAAGAAAATAAGAAAATTATTATTTGTCCTAGGAAGAAAAATAATAAATAAAAGTGGATAAAAGTAAAACTCGACGAATCTCAAAGAATTACGAGAGTGGCTAACATACCATGAATGTATGATAAAATTGTAAACTGAAAAATATAACGAGGATAAGTTTTTATGAATGAAACTGCTTTTAAGGAAGCCAAAAAGTATATGACGGAAGAAAATCAATACAAATAAATAGAGGCGTGAGACAGGGTGACACAATATCACCGAAACTTTTCAAACAGGCTCTGGAAGATACTTTTAAAAGATTATAATGGGAAGAAAAAGGTATAAAAATTTGTGGACAACGCTTGAACCATCTAAGGTACGCTGATGACATCGTATTGATAACCGATAAAAAAAAGAATTATTTAAAATGATGAAAGAACTGGACATAAAAGCTGGAAAGATAGGCCTTAATATGAATTACAGCAAGACCAAAACCATAACAAATACAGATGAAGACATCACAATGAGAATCGGACAAGATGAAATAGAACATGTTCAGGATTATATATATATATATATATATATATTATATATATATATATATATATACTGGGCCAAACTATAAAACTTAACAAAGAAAATCAAACAACAGAGATAAAAAGACGAGTTAGACTGGCATGGGCGGCATTTGGCAAACCAAGCTACATTCTTAAAAACAAAAGATATCCACAGTATCTTAAGACCAAAGTATACAATCAATGCGTACTCCCTATTCTTACTTATGGTTCCCAAACGTGGACATTTACAAAAGCAAACATGGGCAAAATCATAAAAACCCAAAGAGCAATGGAAAGACAAATGTTGCACATAAGACTAATGTATAAGAGAGAAAACACAAGTGAGGGATGTTAGACAAGAAGTTGCAAAATTAAAATGGAGATTTGACGGACACAATATAAGACAAAAAGAAGACCGATGGAACAAAAAAGTTGGAGACCGTGGGAATATAAACGAAGCAGAGGAAGGCCCCAAATGAGATGGGCAGATGATATCAAGAAGCACGTGGGCTCTAGGTAGATAACTGTACCGACAGACAGAGAAGAATGGAAAAGGATTGGGGAGGCTTATGTCCAAAGATGGACCGAAGAAGGCTAATTAGATAGATAGAATCTCCAAAGAAACAAATATTTCTCATTCTTGTTTTATATAAATCAAGAACTGCAGAATTCATAATATAATATAATCAAAATGTACTTTTCTAACGCTTTATCTTTTTATATTTGAAGCATACAGCATTTACATTATAAAAACATGCCAACACGCTAAACCGAAATTTTTTGTTCCATGTCTGACATTTGCAGCTATAATCAGCTTGTACTTTCGGTAAACTCAACCCAAAAATTTAAGTAAATGACCGTAGAAAAATAAAACAAAATAAATAAAATCGATTGTTTTCGATTGTTATACAGTTTGCACCTGTCAAAATTTCTGAAAAAGGACAATAATATGAATTTTGTTTCACTAACACGTACTATACAATGTAACATCGAGATAAACAACATACAAGCACGTTTATGTATAAGTCTATGCCCCTCCTAAAAAAATGTTTAACAAAATTTCTCATCTGGCGACAAAGTCATAATATTTACATTACACAAAAATATGTCAACTATTTCACTTTGTTTATTTAGGAACATTTATTTTTTAAGATTTTTCCTTATATTTACATGTAAATAGCAAAACCATCGAGTAATATTTTTACGTTAATTTTTTATACTTGGAAGGAATTTTGTGCTTAAGGACAAGATGATCTTGAATTGAAAAAAGTAGCAATTCTATAGAATACTATTAAAGAAAACGTTGAGTTTTATTATGACGACGTATACATTCTTTCTTTTAGCGCAAATGTCTCTGACATAAAAAGGGAAGATATTCTTTAAGTAAGATGTTTAGTTATAATCCATTGAGTAAATGAATCATAAATTCGAATTCGAATAAATACATTAGGTACCTTAATAGAAAAACTCCCCAAATAACTGTTTATGTAAACATACGAGTTTCATTAATGACAATAGACTGATTCACAAGTAATAGATGGCGT
This sequence comes from Diabrotica balteata, assembly GCA_918026665.1. Classification (NCBI taxonomy): domain Eukaryota; kingdom Metazoa; phylum Arthropoda; class Insecta; order Coleoptera; family Chrysomelidae; genus Diabrotica; species Diabrotica balteata. The sequence goes on along the minus strand of OU898281.1, from coordinate 103,848,028 downwards.
GGCTACTTCAAATATTATATTGAAACATCCTTCATACACCACCATTTGAAGTGCAGATGCATAAAGTACTTATTTAATTAATTCAATTACTTCAAAATTCCTTATCCTCACTGATGCTCATAGCGATACATATATATCCCAAACATCCAATGTTCATGTACATGCTCAGAAAACAAATAAATAGAAAAAATCTGAAGATTCTACCACACACTGGTATTAAAAAAGTGGAATAAAATCAATCAAAAGAGAACATTGGGCCAAATTCACTTGCGACATGGACTACGACCTATATGGTGCCCAAAAGAAAGTATGGAAAATGCTCCGCAACAGGAAAAAACCAGTTAACGAGTTCGTGCAGACCAAAGGAGTACCTATAGAGACATGGCAACAGCATTTTAAAGAGCTATATGATGCTGAAGAAACGCTGAATATAAACGAAGGCGAAACAGATGTGAGTGCTACAATCAATGACGAAGAAGTAGAAGCAAAGATCAAAAAGCTAAAAAACAGAAAATCACCGGGAACGGATGGTATACCCAATGAACTTTTAAAATATGGAGGCCCGGAACTTGCAAGTAAACTGGCACAACTATTTAACAAAATATTAAACAAAACAGAAACACCAGAGGAATGGCATAATAGTATCACAATCCCCATATTTAAAAAAGGACAAAAAACCTGCCCACAAAACTATAGAGGAATAACCCTCTTAAATACAACAATGAAACTTTTCACGGGTATTCTCAAGGACAAATTGGAAAAGCAAATCACTAATGCTGAAGAACAACAAGGTTTTACAAAAGGGCGGTCTATAACAGACGCAGTATTTATAATAAAACAAATAAAAGAAAAAGCTATAGAGTTCGGCATGCCAGCGTATATTTGCTTCATTGATTTGACGAAGGCATTTGACAGAGTTCGCCTGGGAGACATTCTAAATATATTAATAGAAAATGAAACACCGACCAGTATAACAAAGATACTCCATAACCTAAATAACAACAACGTAACCAAAGTTAGAGCAGGAGACGAATTCACTGAAAATATTCCAACACCGGGAGGAATTAGACAAGGCGACAGTTTAAGCCCCTTCTTGTTTAATCTTCTCATGAGCAAAATTATCAACAAAGTAACATCTCTTAATCTCGGATATAGAATGGGCAACAAAAGAATTGGTATGGTGTGTTACGCAGACGATGCAGCAATTATTGCCGAATCAGAAGATGATCTCCAAAGGCAGCTCTTCAGCTTTCAAACAAGCCGACTACTAAATATGAACATCTCTACCAACAAAACTAAATGTATGACAATAGCAAAAGATCCGCTCAGATGTAAGTTAGTGGTTGAGGACAACCCCATAGAACAGGTGATGCAATTCAGATATCTGGGCATAGATATATCAAGCACCCACGACCCAGTAAAGGACCTGAGGAGCCAGATCAACAAAGCATCTGCACTGTCAGGATGTCTGCGGGAGATAGTCTGGTCAAATCCGTATATGCGCACAGATAGTAAAATTAGAATCTATAAGACTTGCATACGACCGATCATGACATATGGCATAGAAGTGCGCGAAGATACCAACAAAACGAAACAGATGCTAAGGGTTGCCGAAATGAAAACCCTAAGAACAATAATGGGGAAAACAAGAAGAGACAGAGTGAGAAATACAAACATTAGAGAGCAGTGCAAAATTCAAGATATTGTAAGATGGGGAAGGCAGCGCAAGGGGATGTGGTACAACCATGTAAGACGAATGGATGAGAATAGACTCCCAAAAATTGCCCTAGAAAACAATCCGCCCGGTTCAAGACCCCCCGGAAGACCACCTAAAAGATGGAGGGATAGTTGACAATCTACCTCCCAAGAAATTAACCAGAGGCAGCTTCAGAATTAAACAGATCGAAAGATCTACAAAAAGTAGAAGAAGAAGAAGAAGAATACCAACGAAAGGTATAATTTATGACAACAGAAGCCAGGTCCTGGCCTTTGTGGACGATGTAATGTTAATGGCAAGAACTAAATGGGAACTGGTGAGGATTTTCAAACTTTTTAAAGCGAAGGCTAGACAGTATGGACTGAGGAAAGAGTATTGCTTCAAAAAGGTGACCTTCTATTTTAAATTTAGGTAATTTAGTCTAAATTATTAGAAATATATACCATCTTTCTTGTACGACCCGATAAATTGTTGGCTGGCTAATATTCTGATCTCTGAACAATATAACAGTTTCTCGTTTGGGCAACCTGTCAACACAATGCAAGTTTTGCAAATTTTAAGTTTGTATATTTTTAAATAATTTCTTGAATAAGTTTGACATTCTTCAATGAAGATAAACCATATTTTTTTGTTATTGTTATGGTCACTAGATCAGATATGAAAATAGAGTAAGAATTTTAAGGCAAAGCTTTTTTACCTCTCTTACATTATACTACCAATGGAAGGAATAATAATAATCAAGAAGAATCAAATGTATGTAACATTAGAATTAAAACCGGTTGTTGTACTTAAAAACTGTTTACAGAAATAGTACGAATAGAAATAAATATTATAGCTGATATGACTAATGGATCCACAATTGGCTTAAACTTACGATAGTTAATAGCGGAGTTCAAAGAGTTATTAATAATTTAACTAACCGATGACAAAAATGTTTGATAAAACTAGCAGAATTAAAAAAATATGATTGATGGATTCGACCGTTACTTGATGGAAATTCATTTTATGTAACAATAAAACACTGAAAACTTTGTTTTCAAACTTCCACAAAATTTATTTTAAATATTATCACTACAGCTGTTTCGGCTGATTGCCTTTCTCAAGTGATCTATTTTGGCTTATGTTTACAAATTTATAGTCTCTAATGAAATAGGTTGAGGAGGGAGAACTGTTTGTCTCAAGTTGGTCATTCAGAATTATATCTGTGTTTTTTTAATTTATTGATTTCCATAGATTCTAACAAAGATAGCTTAAGGCCTTTATTTTGAATGTGAAGAATTTTAAATTTGTCATTAAAAGAATGATTATGATCTAGAAGATGAAGTGCGTATGTCGAATCTGTTTTTCTATTCTTGAAAGCCCTTTTATGTTCTGCTATTCGTTTATCAAAGATTTTACCAGTTTGACCGATGTAAGTTTTTGGGCAGTCGCCACATTGAAGTTTGTACACACCACTATTTAAGTGTTTTTTATTTTGGCTCTTGTTATTTTTATTATATATTTGCCTAGGTTGTTATTTGTTCGGAAAGCTGGTGTTATTCCTTTCTTTTTTATGTGTTTGGTAATTTTTGTTGTTATTTTGCCTGTATATGTAATTAAGCAGAAGGTACTGGGTTTTTTCTCTGGTGGTGGAAATACTAATTTCTGGGCTTTCTTGTGTAGTTTTTGATTTACAACGGATACAACGAACAAACAATTAATAACATGTTAAATCAAAAACTACACAAGAAAGCCCTGAAATTAGTATTTCCACCACCAGAGCAAAAACCCAGTACCTTCTGCTTAATTACATATACAGGCAAAATAACAACAAAAATTACCGAACACATAAAAAAGAAAGGAATAACAGCAGCTTTCCGAACAAATAATAACCTAGGCAAATATATTAAAAATAACAAGAGCCAAAATAAAAAACACTTAAATAGTGGTGTGTACAAACTTCAATGTGGCGACTGCCCAAAAACTTACATCGGTCAAACTGGTAGAAACTTTGATAAACGAATAGCAGAACATAAAAGGGTTTTCAAGAATAGAAAAACAGATTCGACATACGCACTTCACCTTCTAGATCATAATCATTCTTTTAATGACAAATTTAAAATTCTTCACATTCAAAATAAAGGCCTTAAGCTATCTTTGTTAGAATCTATGGAAATCAACAAATTAAAAAACACAGATATAATTCTGAATGACCAACTTGAGACAAACAGTTCTCCCCTCCTTAACCTATTTCATTAGAGACTATAAATTTGTAAACCCAAACCAAAATAGATCACTTGAGAAAGGCAATCAGCCGAAACAGCTGTAGTGATAATATTTAAAATAAATTTTGTGGAAGTTTGAAAACAAAGTTTTCAGTGTTTTATTGTTACAAAAAAATATGAATTCTAAGAATTGCTAGGGGAGTTTTTTGAACGCAGACGATAAGGAAAGAAGATTCACAGAGAGAAATTTCAGAACGTTATGAGATGGATACTAGTATGACAACACACGTTTAGAAAACTGATATCGGCAGGATTCAACAAGACCAGTCAATGAAAAACGACATAAACATGGAACAAACAAATTACCAAGAGCTACTCTTCACCCTAAGAGAAAGAATAAGGAAAACTTCCAATTTCGTTTTCTATTTTCGCTGATATATACCTATATCAGGTGATACAGAATAAGTAGAAATTTAAACATCAACATAAGTATAATGCATTTCAAAGGGAGAATGTTTTTTACGTGTAAGCACTTATTCTAAAACACGATAAGAACGATTGAAGAAAGTAGTGTATTGTAGTGTATTTTGCCATTATGAATAAGAAAAGATCATTTGTAAAGGCACAAACTCTATAAAAAAACTATTGTTTAAAATTTGTCCAAAAGCCATTTTTAAATATCACACATATAATATATTGTTAAATATAGTTCTAAAAGTGACAAATACCCAATTCTACTTCACTTTATCCTAATAGTTTGAACTATTACGATTTAGTCACCTTTATACAATAAACCTGGGGACCATAGTTCCTTTAAAACCATATGTCCTTTCTATGTTTCTGTTCCATAAATACATCACGCATTCCATATTCTCTTACACAATAAATATCTTAGACATAGTAAAACATAAATTAACAATACTTTAAATTAGAGAAATGAAGGTACTATTATTATAAATTAACTTCTTTTATTGCTTTAGTTTTAAGATTTTGTTTAAAAACAGACTAAAAATTGTTCTATATGAGAAGAAACTGGTATTTCTTTAGCTATATCCATGATGCATATTATTAGGTTGGAGTTTACTCGCCCCTAATATTGATAAAATGACAATCTAAGGAAATGAGATTTTCCCTGTATTTCACACAGTGCGCGTTTAATTTACACTCCCCTTCTAAGGCACCTATTCGTAGTCTATATGATGCTTTCATCAAAAATAGCAAACGGGTACCATTTTGATAAATTATTTTAATATAATTTATTATTTTTGGTTCATACTCCAGTCCTCAGAGACGAAAATGCCACTGAACCTCTAAAAATAATACTTCTTATGATACCGCCGGGCTTGCCCCCAAACCCCCTCGAAGAGAGGTAAAAACTCAAAAAAATCGATTTACACAGAATCTGTACACCGTAGAAAAAAATGTGTCAAATAAAAAATGTAGCTGAGATAATTTTAAACAAAAATATTTATAAGCAGTTTTTGTGTAGAATAAACTATTCTCTTAGAAATAACAGTTGAAGAGTCCGTCGATTTTGCATGTCAGTTACGAGAACGAAATCAATGTTCAGTAAAATTTGTACCAGCTTGACGGTAAAAATTCGATATCTTTTGATTCAAGTGACCTATCGACAAAAATCAAGATGCGTTTTAAAGGTAAAGAGTTCAGCTTTTGTATTTTTCCGCAAATAAACTCAAATTTTATACATGTGTTAAATTAATAAACGTTATGATTCTCACGAGATCAATACAATCTCTCCCTTTCATTGACTGGCCACTATGAAATTTTGATTACTTGAGCCTAACCTTTAAAAGCTATAACATGACATTTTAGTTTTGCATTTTAACAACAAATGTGAGGCATTTGAAATATGCTTAAAAAACGTTGGAACTTTTACACAACAAACGATCTAGAACGTTTAAAACTTTTTTTTTCAATTACACTAGTACGTTTTTCAAAAGAACAAAACTACTGCAATAATCTATAACCAAAACAGTCGTCTTAAACGCATTTTCCGTGACCTGTGATCGTTTGTAAAATAAAACATTAAGTTCTGCGTTATTTATTCATATTTCAAATGCCTCATATTTGTTACCACAACTCAAAATTGAAAATTCATAAAATATCATGGGTTTTAAGGATTGATCTCTAAAAATAAAAAGTTTACAACAAATACTCAATAAAAGTGATCAATTTTATTGATCTCACGACAATCGTAAAAAAAATGGCAAAAATCGCGCCACGTTAATTTATTTAACACCTTTAAAACACTGTGTTTATTCTAGGCAAAATACAAAAACGGCATAGGAAAGCTGCACTCTTTGCCTTTAAACGGCATCTTGATTTTTGTCAATAGGACATTTGGATCAAAAGATATCGAATTTTACCGTCCATCTGATACATATTTTATTGAACATTGATTTCGCGCGCGTAACTGACATGCAAAATTGACAGTCGCTTCAAGCGTTGTTTCTAAGAGTGTACATACTACACAAAAAAATGCTTATTATTACAAAATTATCTTAGCAAAATTTTTTCTATGGTGTACAGATTCTTGGTAAATCGATTTTTTCACGTTTCTAGCCCTCTGCGTGGGAAGTTTTAGCGGGAAGCCCGGAGGTAAAAGTGGTAAACTTGTTTGCATTTTTTTTGGGGTCTCAAAATTAATATTCTCTGCAAAATTCAGCTTGTTGGTATGATTTTTAGGGGTCAACTCTCTGACGACTATTATTAAGTTGTTTGTATTGACATCTGTCAAACATTTGACATCAACGACATTTTTTTTTTCATGACAATATAACATGCATTAATCATAACATAACAATCATAACATCATTTACAGAGATACTACTATTAAGTACCATTCAAAAGAAAAAAAATCCAATTAAATATAATGACACCGATTGATCAATTAAAAAGAAAATAAAAGAAGCTAAAGATAAATTTACGCTAAAAGAGGAATGCCAGGGATGTCAGACCGAAGCAAGCTAAAGAAAGATTGTTAAATGAGCAGTTTCAAGAACTGGGACAGTTTGAGAAAAAATATGACTCTTTTAACATGCGTAAAAGAAATAGGGAACCAACAGGAATGAGAAAAACACTTCAAATCAGGCACCTAAGACATAAAAATGGTGCTATTATAATAGATATAAGCTAGAAAATGCAAATATGGACACAATATAAAACAGATTTTTAAAGACAACGACAGAACAGAAAAGAAGCACCAAAAGAATTGAAAGATGATACTGGGCTTGACATTATTCCATAAGAAATCAAATATGCATTGAAACAAGCTAAACTCGGTTTCATCGTTCTTTGCGTGTGCCTGAAATAAGCTACTATGGAATTTTTAATATTCGTCTCTCTCTGATACACAGATACGTAATTCAATTGTACGAGTCACGTTCGTCATGGTAAAGTGCGATGAGAAGGGAATGAAGAGACCACTCACGTCTCCCAGTATTGTAGCAATAACACCGATGCGTTTGGCCGATACTGTATCGGTGATAAGTTCGGCCTCTTTACAAATACAGATAGCTGCCCCTGGAGGAGGTAAACGAATCGAGCTTAGACAAGGAAAGACAGATGAAACAACTTATTGCAAGTGTTTTTACACGCACACGCCAAGAACGATGAAAACGTCTATAGACGTGGTAAAGCTCTTGGGCTTGATGAAGTTCTCATCGAATTACTCAAAATTGTGGATATTGAATCTACTAACGTTCTTTTGGATATATTCACTACCGTATATAGACCAAGTACAATATCTAAAGAATGCTGCAATCGATATCTACTGTATACTGCTTCCAAAAAAAGCCAATGCAAAGGAGTGCAATAACCATCGCAGCATAGCTTTAATGAGTCATGTCTTGGAATTGTTTTTAAAAGCAATTCACAATAGAAAACTTGTGAGAGTTTTTTCGCAGAGATTGCTAGATATGAATCAGGAAGTATATATGCCTTTTTCATGGATTTTGCGAAGGCATTTCATAAAGTGCAGTACAACCGTCTTATAAAAATTTTTGTTAAATAATAACATAGACAGAAGCAACATTCGCAGTATGTCACCTCTATTGTAATCAAGCAGCGGAAGTAAAAGATGAAAATAAATTGATTAAGGATATCTAGTTTCGTCGTGGGGTACTCCAAGAGTGTGTTTTATCACAATTGTTGTTTAATTTATACAGTAAAGCCATCTCAATTTATCCAAATATTTGTTACACTATGGCAATTGATCGTATGACAAAGAACTTTAAACAAATAAGGTATTACTTGCAATATAAGCCCATTTCAAATTATATTAAAATATGACTCCCATCCGCCATTTTAAATAATCACGTCAGTAAAACATTATAAATACTATGAACAGGTGCGTGCTTTAGTTAAATCACCCAAAATTTATTAATTTAATTTCTATGGTGCAGAAGATAGTCGGATGAGAATATATTAAAACATAGGAGTAAAATTAAATAAAAAAAAGAAACATTTATTGAAATTTTTCTGTATTTACCAGATCGAAAAAAAAATGCGAACAGAAACATGTTATGTCTAACTGGCCAAAAATCATAAAAAGAGTAACATGCCTCTAGAATTGTACAAAATAATCATTAAAATAAGTAAATAGTAAAGAAACTTGTTAGTTTTTGGGAGAATAAAATGAAATAGAAGAATGTACGACAAATCATGTTCAACGATAGATTAGGATTTATATTTTATAGATAATTACAGTTTTATAAAAGTATTTCTTGTTCTTCCAATATAAAACAATCTCAATATCCACGAATTTAATCCGTATCTGTAAACAGTTAAGTTGCAAGCAGTTAGCTATACAGTCTGAATAAAAATGAAGATATTACATAGATAAGAGCATATGGAACACTCCATATAATAATTTAAAAAATAATAAATGTTTAACATCCTTGTGTACAATAAAAGATTATATATTTCTTGTTTTATACTATTGAGCAACAAAGTTGTATAAAAAATTATCAACAAGTAATTGTATTTGGACGTGTTTGTACATTTATAGAAAAATATCTGTCTGTTTTGTAATCATTGAGGCAGGATATTCGATGTTAAACATTTAAATTCGCGATTATAGTTACAAGTTTATTGATATAGTTTAAAAATACTCATCGATTATACACATATATAGTAATAGTAAACCTGACTGCATACAGTTTGTCAAATTTATGAACCAGTCTAAACCGTTTTGCCGGTTTGTCAACCAATTCCGTGCAGTTACTTTTGTATAATGCGCATAACGGGGGCGTTTTCAAAACAAAACATTTAAACTTTTTCTATATTTGACAAACTGTACTTAAAATATATATTTGAATACCCATACCTTGTGAAAAAGAGGTTAGCATATTTTCCCAGGAACTATTTACTATGAGGCTGCTTGTATTTTTGATGAAAAACCTGGTTACTAGTGAACTTTTTTATTCAAAATAATTTGCCAACCCCTGTCTTGTGAAAACCTTATGATGTTCATATTATACTTTTACAATGCTTGAAATATATAACAAAGAGACCATAACTAAAAGATAAACTTTTTAATCAAGATGTAAAAATTGTTAATATAAACTGTTTATTAACTTTTTACATTTTTAATCAAAAGGTGACACCAAAATCTAATAGACGAACTTATCCTGATATAAAAAAACTTCCAATTTTGAAGTCGAAATACAAATAAAAAGATTATTTCCCAATTTAATAAGATTAATGCCAATATCAACATTTGAAGACGTAAACATTATATGTATGTAATGCAGATGGAACAAACTGACTCAGGTAAAAAACGCTCTTTAATAGACCCATTGGTCAGAGAAGAAGAGGAAAACCCAGAAGGTTCCTTGATAACATAAATAAAAATATGAGAAATATGGAAATACGTGCTTGGCGAAAGACGACGACCGACAAGAACGACTGGAGAGAAATTCTTGAGGAAGAGGACCTACACAGAGTTGTAAAAACAGAATGAAGATGATGAAACATTTTTCTTCCTCTTTCTCTTTATAAGTAATTCTGCTCGTTGATTGCTGGATTGATACCTCTATGGAATGTTGTCACTCCTTTCTTTCTACCCATTCGTGATTTATCTCTTTTTATTTTGACCACGCGGGTCTCCCTCATTGTGATTATGTGGTTATTCCAATCATTTTTTCTCTCAAGTGTCTCTTAGTGTTTTTCCTGTATGGCTGTGTCGGGAATTGTTTCTGATGCATGTCATTATTGGTATTACACTGGCATTATAAATTCTGTTCTTCTCTACGGAGTCGAAACGTGGACTTTAAAAATAAAGAGCCTGAATAGAATCGAGGCATTTGAAATGTGGGTGTACCGTAGAATTTTAAAAATTCCTTGGACAGCACGAAAAACAAACGAAGAAGTACTAGCTAGACTCAATGTAGAAAAAGAACTATTGAGAACAGTCAAAAGAAGAAAAACCAGTTATTTAGGGCATTTGTTGCGCAACGAGAAATACTACATCCCTCAGTTGATAATAAAAGGCAAAATAGAAGGAAAGCGAGGAATTGGAAGAAAAAAATTGTCCTGGTTACGTAATATCAGAAACTGGACAGGACTTGGATTTGAGGAACTCTTAAGAGCAGCTGAAGATAGACAAACGTTTGCCACCATAACCGCTAACCTCCATTGATGGAGACGGCACTTGAAGAAGAAGATAAATTCTGGACTTCATCTCAGTATTAATATGTCGGACTTGCCATATAGTGTTATTAATGCATCCTGCCAGTCTATTTGCTTTTTGTACTTGACTACACCTTAATTCCGCCTGCAATTTTGTTGGGTGGATCGAGTAGATGGACAAAACTGTTGTCGGTCCCAAGCTCAGATAAAGGAAGGGGTCTAGAGCCAAGTTAGAACCCTACTGATAGACTTCAAACCCATACAGCTCATAAAAAAGGATTATGACGAATCATTACATATAAAATTAAAACAAATTTAATTGAATTACAACCAGAGGAAAGCGTACAAGATAGAAATGAAAATTAAAGTAAGACTATGCGACACTAAAGAATAACATAATGAAATATGAAAATAACATATTGAAGTATTTGCGAACAAATAAATATAGTCGAGAAATAAAGAGAGCTACTCGTAGGTTATAGCGGGTTTAATATTAGATATTGAAAATATTTAATGGTAAATAACAACAAAGAACTTCAGGAGATAAACAATATAAAAAATAATGATATAGATACTTTATAAAGAAATTAATGAAACAGCTTACTCTCCTTTCGCTATATTTTAAAAATTACTTAGACATCAAATAAAGAAAAAAAATACTTTACAATTCGTACTTTCAATAAAACAACTTATTGTAAAATATTTAAAAAATGATTATTAAATAGTGTCTATCTCCGGTTATAAATGCCTAACATGACATTTCACATCAAAACGTCACGTCAAAACGTCGCGTTTTCTCGTCAAAATGTATCTGTGTCCTTTTGCCGTGACGCATAACGTTTTGATGTAATCGTGACGTTTTGACGTGACGCGTGACCTTTTTACGTGAAAACGTGACGTTTTACCATGAAAACGTGGCGTTTTGACGTGAAATGTGATGTTTGACATTTACGAGCCGGAGTAGGGATTACGATTTGGGGTTGCACCAGAAACCGCGTTGCTTATCTACTATAAATTTTATTTAATAGTATGTACTCAAAATTTCTGGGTGCAGTTGATAAATTATTATTCAATATAATATAACTTAATAAAACATTACAACCACTCAAAATGTATGCTCTAAATAGTTGTATGATGGTAGAGATAGAATATAAATGGTGTGTAACAATATTCTTCGAACATATTTTTTAACTATACCAATATTTTAACATAACTTACACTCTAATAATTCACTTGAGGTACATGGTACATCAATTTTTGGCACAAGACATATTAAATATTAGTCCTTATAACCTTACTTTTCCTCTCTGGCCAATTAAATTGGTTCGAGAAATAAGATGCGGGAGGGGTACTGAGGGGGTTATGACGCAATCTAATATCTCTTGACTAGGGTCTTATATCGTAATATATTGCTTAGGTAACTCCTTTAAAAAATAAATAATACGAGCTTATCACAAAAACCTAAAATGTAATCACAGCCAAATAAACTTTAAAACGTTAAGTCGCTGGCTATACAGGGTGTTCTTACCCTTGCAGGAGTGATTTCGTTGTTGGGCCTGAGGACATCCTGTATATGGACGGTTGACACAAAAAAGATAAGTCCGCCTCACAAAAATCTACGCCTTGAGATAACTTTTCAGTGAGCATTATTTCGTTTAGGTATATTGGTATGGGGGGAAAACTGGTTAAATTGAGACCATTAAAAACAACCGTACGTTTTGTCAGTATGTATAAAAAAAATTTTTAATGTGGAAAAATATGTCCCAAACAGTAATAAGGACTTATAAAAAGATAGTAAAATAAAAGAATTGAAGTAAACTATAACGAATGAACCTTGTATCTCAACAAAACGAAATATTTATATATTGAAAATGAATAAGAAAAATTTGATCTATATAAACTAAAGAAATCGTTACATATAAATATTGGAAAACCAACTGTAGTTTTATGTATTATTTTAAAGGAAATTACCGCCACTCCTGTTAATTATCAAATGTCCGAATACCTCACGTTGTCAAAGGCTACACTTCCTTGACATTCAGATAGCTTCCGATTTCTGTCCAAAATCACTTCCGCTTCTTCACAAAAATTTCTTTTGCTTTCTCACCCTCTCAGATTCAAAAAAGTAACTCAACGAAGAATAGCGCCCTCAGCAGTTTTTTCTCTCACACACAAAAAGTTAGTTCTCTCTCTCCTTACATTCCACAGTATACAAGAGAAAAGTAATTCACATAATTAGGTGTATCATGTTTGTATCGTTAATAAATCGGTAAAGAAAGGTGCAGTGTATAATTTCATTCCCACAAGAGACAAACAACAGAATCAGCAACGAACCACTAGAATCCTGTGAGCAAATCCAATCTGACAGGTCGTCACAAGGGTTTGATGCATAACAGGAAATCGTGGATAACACCCGATACATTTTCATAAAATATTTGACAAAATAAATAGACAAGTAACAAACAAAAAAGTTGGAAAAGATCATAAGATGATGTAAGTAAATAAACCAGAACTCCTATGAATACCTAGTATTTTACATAATTAAATTTCACAATGAATAAGTAAGTCTTACATGTAAGAAGAACTAGCGACAGCTGATGGATAAAGCGAATAACTGAATGTAGCCCCATAGGAAGAAGGAAAAGAGGACGACCCCGAAGATTCTGGAGGAACGAAGTAGACGACGTCATGAGTCAGAGAGGCCTAAACGATGGAGAATGGGACAACAGAGAGAGATGGAAACGGTTGAGCAAGGGAATTCAAGGAATACTGATACAGAATCCCTGAATATATATAATAAGTAAGTACGATTTTAGGAAATATCAGAGATATGATTAAGTATAATATTATAGTATTTTATAGTAATATTATAGCTTGCAATGAAAATTATGAATAGCGAATATCGAGCGTACAACACAAACAAGCAAGAAGCTCACCAGTTTAGACGAGGTAAAATTAGTTGCAAAGTAACTAGTTAGAACCAGTTAGGATAAATATCTGGGGCTGAACTTGAATCCTGAAACTTGAAGCTCACGTAGAATGAGCATACTACTAATATTGCCAATATCTACAAATATTCTGGAACTGCAGAAAAGATATTGGTAAAACCTGGAGTTGAAACCAAATTGATCCGTCGATTATACACGAGCAACGGTAACATGCATCAATACTATGGTGGATAAAAATACTTTTTGATCATTCTGAGATTAAATGCTAAAAATACATGGAGATTCTCAATGATAAGTAGATTAGCCATACGAATAACACTGTTATCTTCTTCTTATTCTTCTTCTTCAGCCTTGATTTATCCAATGTTGGACATAGGCCTCCTCCAATTGCTTCCACGCTTCCCTATCTTTTGCAATTCTCATCCACTGCTTTCCAGCTACAGCAGTTATATCGTCTATCCATCTCTTTTTAGGTCTTCCCACGCTTCTTTTTGTTTCTCGAGGTCTCCAGAATGTCACTTTATGAGACCATCTGTTGGTGTCTTGTCTTGCTACATGTGCTACCCATTGCCATCTCAATGTCGCTATTTTTCCCATGATGTCGGTTACTTTAGTTCTTCGACGTATTTCGGTGTTAGGAATTTTGTCTCTGAGGCTTATATTTAACATGGCCCTCTCCATGGCCCGTTGAGTTACTCTTAATTGTTCTACCATTTTTCTTGTTATTGCCATAGTTTCCAATCCATAAGTTGCAACTGGTAGTATACAAGTGTCATAGGTTTTTCGTTTTAAGTGAATTGGGATTTTTCTGTCTTTTAAAATGAAGCTCAACTTACCAAAAGCAGCCCATGATAATTGTGTCCTTCTTTTAATTTCTAGGGTTTGATTTTCCTTTTCGTTTTTAATTGCATATTGCATGTCCTAGATATATATATTGTTCTACCTTTTCTATATTGATGTTATCTATCGTGATGTTTTCTGGGCTGTTGCTTAATATCTTTCTTTGGTCGAGATTCATTTTTAATCCTATTTGATTCGATTTGTGATTTAAATCTTCTAGCATTGATTTTAGTTCATGGATATCCGTGCTTATTAGTACTATGTCGTCTGCAAAACGCAAATGGTTAAGATATTCTCCATCTATTTTTAATCCATTTTCAGCCCAATTTAGTTGTTTGAAAACATTTTCTAATGCCAAAGTAAATAACTTGGGTGAGATGGTGTCGCCCTGTCTCACACCTTTGCCAAGGTCTATTTTCATAGTTTCGAGATCATCATCTATTTTTACGTGAAAAGTAGCATCATCGTATATATTCTTAAGGAGGGCAGCATATCTTGAATCTACTCTGGCGTCATCCAATGCTGTTAAGAAAGCCCATTTCTCGATACTGTCGAATGCTTTGTGATAATCGACAAATGCCAGATGTAGTGGTATGTTGTACTCTATTGTTTTTTCAATAATGGTCCGAATTGTTTGCAAGTGATCGATAGTGCTAAAACCCTTACGAAAGCCTGCTTGCTCCACTGGTTGGTATGCATCTAGTTTAGCTGTCAATCTATTTGTTATTATTCGGGTTAGTAGTTTGTAAAGGTGTGACAATAAGCTTATTGGTCGGTAGTTTTCTATATTTGCGGCTACACTATTTTCTACACTGTTATCATGTATAGACAACCCATCTTTGAGACAAAATTTTTCATAAAACTGAATTAGAGATGCTTGGATAAGCCAGCACATTTATCGAATGCTACAATTTGGTAGAGTACTGTACATTACTGCATGCTGAAATATATAAAGAACATAAAAATGAATACTTTTACCAACAGCCAAGCAATGATAGTAAGTGGTGGTCATGAAGTCCACCAAACTAATTAGCAAACTAATAAACCAGTCCAAAGAAACAAACTAATAAACTCGTTGGCCATGTTAGACTCTAGAACAATCTTTAAAAGCCTAAAACCATTGCATAAAAAATTAAATTTGCAAGATACAGGAAAAAAGTCATAACAAATAGGGGAACTATCAGAGCCAAATGCGTATAAAGAGGATCATTCCCGTTGTAATGAATATTAGCAAATGAAAGATGATCACATAGGTGGTGACTGGGCACTGTCAACTGAGTAAGCATGATGCGAAGTGTTGGAAGCCATACATATCTTCTTAAACGTGAGTGACATAAAGCAGGTATACACTGAAGAAAAAAGGCGCACAAACAAGTTGCTAATTATTATAAGAAGAGTAAAGGACTTCTTGGTGAAATTTAAGGAAAGCATAGTTTGGATCAAATGTCTTACGACATGTTTTGCACTTTTCTGAATAGGAAAAAAGATTTTCTATGCTAAAAACTACAAACCAGTTCTAAACACAGCATATATAAGCTGTTAACAGGTTAACTGCCGATAAAAATTATAACATTTGTGTCCGGTCAATTTTTTCAAAGATATGTGTGTATTTTGTAATACACCTATAGGTGCGTTCGGCATCGCAGCATGACACCAGAACACACCTATAGGTGTGTTCGGCAGTCAAACTGGTAATCGAAGGTATCTTAGTTTTATAGATCTTTTGGATGGTATGGATTTAATACATAAATTAATGAAGTTCTGCATAATATGTACCTACTATGAGTACAGCATGGAATTTTTATTCTACTCCTTTCCCCCTTAACCAATATACATTAACTATAGAAATATCTGATCAGACTTATCAACATTATTTGAATAACAGCTATTTCACAAAACCAAATTTTTGTAAGACAGACTTTTGTGTTAAGGCAAAATAATAATTTGGATGTGATATCTAAATAAGGGTTTACCTATTAGTTAAATATAAAAAATTTCTGTACAAAAAACAACAAAAAGTGTTTAATAGGCACTTTCAGTAAAAAATAATGGACTGAGTGTGCTTCGTTAATAAATATAGTTTCTGAAACTGAATCCACTTTATTTAGTTTTTTTTTTTAATAATAAGGGTTGTATAAAATCTGTAAATATTCCGCTATGTTTTCATTCAAGAACAAAAATATCACACGTCAATCCACAAAAAAAAAACAAATCTTTGGAACTGCGTAGCTTAAATTTATCTCTATCGTTTAAAAAGAGTTAGACCTAATACAACATGTTTATTTTAAAAATAATAATTATATGTAAATGTTATACTAATATGATATAATAAATAATTAAAAATTCAACACAAGGGCTTACTTTTGCAATGAATAAGACAAGTATAGTGTAACAAAACGGTGGTATATATTCTGAAGCCAGAAATAGCTCCATTAAACCAACTTACCTTAATATATAGAAATATGCACATAAAAAGTCCTTTGATGTTAAAAATGAAAATCGGTATTTTCCAATTGTTAACTGTTTGACAGGTATGGTCTAGAAACCTGGACCATAAAGGCCAATGTGATAAACCGATTGGAGGCCTTTGAAATGTGGTTATTTAGAAAACTACTTAAAATTCCCTGGACAGGTCACACAACAAATTTCGAAGTAATAAATCGAATGGGCAGAGAACGAGAATTACTGCCAATAATAAAAAGAAGAAAAACTGCTTATCTGGGTCATATATTTCCAAATTCCAAGTACCAGTTCTTAAAGCTTATTATGGAAGAGAAGATAGAAGGAAAACGGGGCATCAGAAGAAAGAAATACTTATGGCTTAAAAACATAAGGGATTGGACAAACCTCGATGCCCATGCACTCTTTAGAGCCACACAAGATCGAGAGGAATATGCCAGAATTGTCGCCAACCTCCACTAATTGGATAAGGCACCATAAGAAGAAGAACTGTTTGACATTTTGTAATGAAAATAGACCCGTAGCTTTTTATATTAAGAGCATAGTTTAAATATAAAAAATACATTAGTTTACACAATATTTTAGAAACTTATTTCCCTCTATTATGGTAAGTTGCGTTCAATCGAGCTAGCTGTTTGGTATTATGTAACGTATGATGTACCATTTTGTTACATTCTTTCTTACTGGAAATAGCCATAATTGTACAATTACAACTACTTTAGTTGACTTTTCGGCCTTCAGATGAAAAACCCTTTTTTAAAATACAACTTTTACTCAAATTAAACAAACTTTTGTTTTTTCCAAACTCGTATATTGAAAAGTGCTTCTGATCTGGAGGCCGAAACATCAAATTGGAGGAAGTCAATCTTACAATAGTTGTTTATCCACTCTTTATTAAAAAAGTAAAACGCCCAAAAAATAGCTCCACAACAGTAAATAGACTTAGTTAAGTAATTGATATTTTCAAAAACACTTAGTACATGTTGCTTATAAAAAATGTTCTGTTCAGCAAACTGCTATACATAGTTGTTGTTGTTGTTTTATAGCATCCGCACTAGCACGAAGGTCTATTATATAGTTTTATAAGTGGTGAAATAAAATTACATAAAGTGCAAAAGAATGACAAATCCAAATGAAGTACTCCAAATATTTGTATTTTAAAATATTTGTTTGCAGTTAGAGTAATTTTTTTTATACTTGAAATATAATAGGTTTATGCGACATAATAGACTGAGGGGATTACATTTATCAGAAGTAGTCCGGACGACAATATGACAAAAAAGAATGTAGCTAGAACTCGTCCTCAATAACTGTAGTGGTAAAAGTTATAAAACTACTCTAATAGGGATCAAGGCAGCAGTGATCCCCAAGAATTAACAGATAAAATGATATTGGAGAATGAAATAGGATCCATAAAAATGCTTTAATAAAACTTATCGGCAAATCGGTACTACTAAACCTAATTACAAGTCTCTGTATTCTCCCTTCCTCCCATACTTTGTGAAATATTTCTAATAGCAGAATTATTACATTATTTTTAAGATTTTTTTCATTTTCATGAGTTTTCCCATTTCTTAGTCTTCTTGTTTGGAAAATCTAATCGTGGACTTTTCTTGTAAAAAAAAACGGAGTGGAAGTTGTTACGATTGAAAACTCCTTTAACTTCAAACTTGTGCTACTACTTTCTAGAGACGAGAAGTGTGGATCTGAAAGTGACGTTATTTCGTCTTTATAAAAAAACTCAGGTAGCAACGCTAAACAGTTCTATGCTTCAAGAATGCCAACGGTAGAGGACAAATCGAGGTCAAATTTAACAGCTTGCACTAGGAGCTCTATTACGAACTCCATAGCTTTATGTTGCTGCATAAAATAAACTGTACGCAGTAGGCTAAGGATACTAACGAATCCAAGTCTGCGATAATTACTTTCAAGGATGAGACAAAAAAAGGGAAAAATATAGATGGACCAAACTTCACAGAGGCAATACGCTAAACATCCAAAAGATTGGTGTCTAAAAGTTAGGGGATGCGAGCTAATTATGGGTATACTAAAATTTGAACATGTATCCCGTGGAATCCTTGTAACTCTCCATAAAAAAGAAGACGTATGTAGTATCAATAAATAAATAAAGAAATGGAATATAAGCCTATGTGTGTTCATGCCAATTTTGCGAATAAAAAGATTCAACAAAATGTTAAAAACCTTAAATGTTAGTAAAGTACCTATATCAAATTTAACAAAGAGTAACCAAGTAATACCATAAATATAGCTCTTTTCTTAAAAACACATGTTTAAGAAGGAAGAAGGGCAGAAAATCATAAACAAAAAATTAGCTTATTATAAGCAATCGGACTGGGTCTCTAAATATAGAGATAAAGGTACCTACTATTATAAAGATACTATTATATAGATAGATAGATTAAGATACTATTATATAACAAAATAGTATAGCTTTTATTGTACATTTGTATCGGGATAATTATAGCTGCATTAAAAAGTGATATCGCTGTTATCTAGAACAAAATACGAGGAACATTGTCTATTTACCCTGCTTGGTACAGATTAAATGACAAATTAATAAAGATGTTCTCAAGAAAATATGAGGAACGACTCCATCATTATACACAAGATACATACATAGATTTTTCTAAGCTGTTAGGCAACATCAAGTTACTAGAGGAATTAAATGACATAAAATGTGTTGTTGAAAAACGGCAGAATATTGTGATGCCAAATAGATGTTGTTCATAATGTAATATCTTATTGTTTTTGACCAGACCAGAACCACAATATAATTGATGACAATGACGTTATAAAAATTTATAAATTAAAAGTGAATGTTAAGATTATATAAAAAATATATATAATAAAAATCCGAGTTTAAAAGAATATATTCCAATATCATTTGTATTTGTTATATTATGATTTTACTATTACATCTTAGGTCTAACTTTTTTTAAAACAATATCCGCAAAAGTCAATTAACGAGGTGTATTAATGTGAGTGGTGAGATGTTTCGATAGATAATCAGCCCTAGCGAAACATTTTCCACACATATCACAGTGGTACGGCCGCTCCCCGGTGTGTATTCTGAGATGGCGGGTGAGATCGCTTTTGCCGCCAAAAGCCCTACCACAGAACAAACAAACGAACGGGCGCTCACCTGTGTGCTTGCGCACGTGCAACTTGAGATTTTCCTTGCTTCGCACGCATTTCCCGCAAAACGGACAGGCGAATCTCCGCTCTCGCTGTCTTTCCGCCGAATCTGCTCTTAAGAAGTTTATGATCGACGTCTCGGAGGTTCGTAGAAGATCCGGAGGGTAACCGGAGGTTCCTTGGCAAGAAAAGGCTATTGAGTCGATAGTGTCGTCCTGTTCTGCTTCTGTTTTTTCTGCATCTGAGGATGTACCTTCACCTAAAACAGACAAATTAGTAAACTTTAGTGTTATAGTGTTTTAAATTGTAGCATTTTAAAATTCCGTTCTCTATGAAGTTTTAATTCACTTATTATAAATTTCATACTGTGTACAGTTTTAATCTACGTATTACAAAACTTCGAAAAAGAAACACTTGGATTTCTAACGGGAAGACATGCTATAAATGTTTGTTTGTAGGGTTTTAATTGCACTGAATAACGCTTTCTCTGTAATAACTGCGTCTTAAAAGCATCGATTGGAATAAACAAAATTAATCATTTATTTACATCGAAAAATGTCGCGTAAGAGAATTAAAAGTGACTGTAGACATTTGCTTGATTCTCTCTGCCAGATTTCTCTAAGCACAGATCGAAGTTTGTGTGAATTAGCAGGGCAGGTGACTAAAATCTTTTCTGAATTTTCTGATCTTCTAAAATCATTCCCGTTTGAGAGCATGTGGAATTGGGTTGAATTAAACCACGTACCACCATACCGGCATTTTGCGGGTATGAGCAATATCTGAGAGTCGGGAAAAGTTGTATGTGGATTAGATAGTAAAAGGAGAGACATTTTCTACATACAGCATGATATAAAAATGACTAAGGTAAATTCTAATTTTTTAATTTTTAGGATCATAACATTTAATATTAGGATCATATTTAAATATTGTTACCAGATCAACAGGTTACATTAGCCACGAAGGTCACTAGCTGGATAAAGATTATACAATAGGTGTACAAAGTATGAATTTAGGTACGTTAAATCTTACTTGCTAAGTTACATGTGTTAAGTAATTGGAAAAGAAGTTTACAGTGGGTTTGAAGGTTAAGAATGTGTTTCATATTACTTGAATAATCAGGTATCGACTGTTGTAATCGTCAAATTCATCACATTATGTTAGCACATATTTCATTGTTATTAAGCATTTTGGTGCTTGGGTATGAGTAATGACATGTTCATGAGTGCAGTGTCCTCACCAAAGACGAGATAGAATAACTTGGTGAGATTGTTGATTGATAGTGGAGTCCATGGACCAGCATCTTATTTTATCTCTCTTAGTTTGCTTGTAGATGTCTTCCATTTTTCTTTCCATAAATAAAGGGGTATCGATTTTATTAGTTGCTTTATATCTGAGGCTGGAATTGGTTGTTTTGCCAATGAAGGTTTCCCTCGAATATATAATAAGAGGTACCCCATAAAACATTTTTGATTTTATTTGATGAATACTGTGTCATATTTCTTTAATAAATATGGCCATAGTGTTGTTCGTGAAGTTTTGATGTATGGGTCTCAGTGAATTGAGTGAGTCAGATATTATTAAAGAGTGTTTGGTTTGTGCTCTTAAAATGTATTTTAACGCTTGTAATATGACATATAAAGTTCTCCATTTAAGATACTGTATGAACTGAGAGGCTTAAATAAATATTTGGTATCGTTGTTTATGAATACTGCTACGCCTACTCCTTGGGAAGATTTAGATGAATCAGTGAAGATGTGGATGTTGTGATTTAAGACCATTGGTTTATACTATTAATATATTGGATCACATTTATTGTATTGTGTTAATTGGACCGAGAGAAATTAATTTTCAACTTTTATAAAGATGTATGGAGGTATTAATTCGTAATGGTCACTTCGGTTTGTAAGAATGTCCAGTAAGTATGTCCAGTTAAATCTATGTTTCGGCTAATAACTATAGCTTGTATGTATCAACATAGTATTTTTAATTTTTCTAACAATATTATTTACTCTTGGAGCACATTCTTGGACGTTTAAAATGGCGAACGTGCTTCATTTTGTGGAAATGGTTTTAATGTGTAGACTGTATAAAACAAAAGTACAGACCATTTACAATAATATCGTAGTATTTAGCATTTAAAGAAAGAGCTTGAACAAATTGATTTATATTTTGCTAGATACTGACAAAAGTCATTTGTTTATTTATTGGAATGTGTCAAAAATTTGACAGCTGATAATGTATGGGACCTTAATAGCATTTAAAATTTCTCATATCTTTTAGAGTCGAAGAATCTAGATGCATATAAAATTCTATATAGTCATATTAATTGCATAAAATTAAAGCTCTGACAAAAAAAAAACGATAAAAAAATAATAAAGAATAAAAAAAAAATGAAGAACAAAATAAAAAAATAAATAAAATAAAAAAAAGTTACTACGAAGATCTAAACCTCCGAGGTGTCAAATCGGGGTATGTCTTAGCGTAGTAATAAAAATAAATAAATAAAAAAAATTTAAAAAAAAGTAAAAGAAATAAAAAAAAAGATACAAAAACAAAACAGCAAAAACAGAGTAAACTAGTAAGTAAGTTTCTAACATTCCATGTCTTAACATGTCTTACAATACAATAGTTTTAAATGTAAATACTAACAATATTTGTGTAAAGAAAGAACTCAAAACAAATTGACTAGCCAGTTGGTTGTCAAAACCAGTGCCAATAAAACAAACACACACACACACACACACAAAATATCTCGTGTCACTCAATATGTTTCTATATTTTTTGCGATTATGTTGCGCTGTTTCAAAATGGCCACCAAACTCACTTTTAGTCAATCCCACGGTTCGTAGACTTATTACGGTTGCCTCTTCCGACTGGTGTGGGGATGCTTGAGTTACGTCACCAGAGTACACAAGAATACAAAACCCATTTATTATCACAGTTTGTTAATGGTAATTATCTTTCAGTTATTATTTGCTTTATTATTTATCGTTTCTTAAATATCTTAGTTTACTTTAAATTTTTGTATTTGAAAATTTGATGTTGTTTTGTAAAAACTTATTTTTAATTACCGAAGAAAAGTTATTTATTGTTAGTTGTACATCATACCTACTGTAGAGTAACTTACAAGGAATATCTTTTTATAAGGTAGGTTAAAACTTTAAAATTTCACTGTCTATTAACGTAATAATAATGTTGATGACATTTTGGAATGCTAGGCACAGGTTGTAGTGTGGCTACTTGTAAAAATAATTTTTATAAAAACAAGAAGTCTGCCAATTATAATCAACAAATAACATTTTTCACGTTTCCCAAAAATACAAAATTAGAAAAAATATGGGTTATGCGCTATTGCAGAAAAGATAAAATAAATATAAAAACTGGCAGAGTATGTAGTAATCATTTCAAGGATGATTTTGTGGATGGATGACATGTATGCTCGAATAATGGGAACTAGGTCTAAGTTGAAATTAAAGGATAGAGGTTAAGCGTTGTTGACTTAATGTAATTCTGTTTATTATCATCACTATTTTATAGCAATTCCGAGTAAAAACTTAAAATCTCAAGATGTTTAAAAACAAACAAAATGTGAACCTACAGCAAGAAGAGATAAAAGAGTAGCAATGAAAACACAAAAAGCTATCATTGAAGACTTATTAGAAAAATATTTATGTAGTGTATATTTATATCTATTGGAAATATAATAAACTAGTTATGTTTTTTACCAATTAAAATTTATTACCTATTATTTAAATTCTTACATTAAATTATACAAGTAATTCTAACTCAGATAATCCTAGCTGACCTCTAAGGGCCAGTAATTCATTCAAAATTTAACCCAGTATTGATAATTCAGTATATGCGACAAATTTTAAGTGTAAAATGGAGATTAAAATCCTAGATTTACGTAAATCTAGAACTTTATTCTGATTAATTTTAAGTATCAAACTAACTACATATCAACAGTTATCCACAATTAGGTATTATAACCCACTAATCATCTTTATTTCATAACTATCTTTACTATTTTCTATATATCAAAGACATGAAAACGCCGATTAACAATGTTATGATTCAAATTACTGTACTATCGTGACGTAATTTCGGGCTTAATGTTCATTGGTTAGTCGGAGTAGTCAACCGTAGTAAGACTACGAACCGTGAGTCAATCCAAGCACCGAACAACCCGAAGGTGCACTCCGATAAATTTACATTGGTAGCTGTCAGACAAATTCGGTGAACTTGCGCCATTTTTTTAATGTACAATGTCAGTGTTTACGATTGTACAAAATCAAATTATTAGCGAAACAAATAGTGATCTAACCTAACAACAAACACAAAATGATCTGTCAACGACGTGACTGTGAACTTAAAATATGGCCGCTGACCTGCGCAAACCAGATGCGCGAACAATTACCGCCGAGTCGAGTGCACCTTCGGGTTGTTCGGTGATCCAAGATCATACTAAATGACAAAAGAGCTTTCAAATGATATGTCACATACAGTATTGTGCGAATTAATGGAATCATTGTGAATTTTTTTTCATTTTTTGCATTGAAAACATAACCTTACTGTGTGTTGGTGTGTTTGAGTGTGTTTTAGGTCATTTCTTACCAAGCTTGTGTTGTTTTGGGGGTTTTGTACTATTTTGTGTTGTTTTTGGTTTTATTCCGACATGGATATTACGCCTAGGAAGCGTGAAAAGATTGTCACGTTGAGTGAACACACTAGTATGTCACAAAGAGAGATCGCTAGAACGTGTGGAGTGAGTCAGGGGGTAGTAAGCAAAATTTTGAAGCGTAAACGAGAAACGGGATCAGTGAAAAGGTTAGGAAAATGTGGAAGAAAGAGAAAAACAACACCAGCAGATGATAGATTTTTACTTCGAAAGAGCAAATTGGACCCAAGAAAATCAAGCCAAGACCTACATCAAGATCTAGCAGCATCAGCTAACGAATGAAGAAACAAAGGCTACTGTGGGCCAAAAAATACTCTAATTGGACTGTAGGCGACTGGAAAAAAGTCCTATTTACAGATGAAACGCACTTTATAGTTCAGGGACAGCGGTCGAAATTCGTCAGGACGTCTGACAATGAAAAGCTTACACCATCTCATATTGATCAAACCGTAAAACATCCAGTCAAGAAAATGTTTTGGGGATGTTTTTCATACATGGGGGTTGAATCTTTGGTGCCAATTGAAGGCATGATGAACAGCCAAAAATACAAATCCATGTTGGAAAAGTATTTGGACAAACAACTCCAAAAACGTCAACCCCAAGAAGGAGCGATTCTTCAACAGGACACTGCTCCCTGTCACAAATCAAAGGAAATGATGGCATTTTTCAAAAATAAGAAGATTAATGTTTTAGATTGGCCCGGTAATTCGCCCGACCACAACTCCATTGAAAATTTATGGGCTATTTGCAAAGCTAGACTGCGAAAAATCGACTGTACAACTAAAACAAAAATTATAGAAGCGGCCATTCAGGTTTGGTATCGAGATGAAAGGATATCTGACAACTGCCAGAAACTCATAGAATCTATGCCAAAACGGGTAAAAGCAGTAATTGCTGCCAAAGGGGACATATTTCCTACTGAATGATGTAAGTTTACCTTTATAGTTTTGTCAAAATATAATTTTTTACTAAATAAACTGTTTTTTCATTAAAACAGCCTATGATTCCATTAATTCGCACAATACTGTACCATATAGTGTCATGTACCAAACACTAGACCATACTTTTGTACTAAGGTACATATTCTTTCGGTATTAAAACTATATCCTACGCTTACAAGAATTTATTAAATTATATTTAACAACAATCTTCAATAAGCCAGACATAAAACCGTTAAAAGAGCAAACCATAACTTCTATAGTTTCGCAATCGTAATGAGGGACATCGATTCTCGTATTACCAAATAAATACTTTATTTTATTGTTATGTACCTACTCCTATAAAGTTTAACTTACCAACGATTTCATCAGCAACTTCTTTTTTAACAACGATTGGACTGTTCTCCTCCTCAACGTTAATTGTTTCATTTGAGCTGGACACGTGATCGTTGCTATTTTCATGGATGCTTTTGACATCTTCTGCATCTTCGTCAGTGGACTTGGCTTCTTTGGGTAGTTCGGTACTCTTTCCATGCAATTTTTCTAAAGCATGGTTTAATCTGTGTTTCTTAAAGGACTTGAGATATCTAAATTGCATTCCGCACACATCACACGAAAAGAGTTTATCAGCCGGAAGCCTTGCGCGGTGGTTTTGCTCGCGATGCTTGACGTAGGCTGATCTATACCTACAAATGAAAAATATTTGGCATTAAACATCAATTATAAATAATAAGCAAAAATTTGAGAATAGTAACTAAATATTTTAATTTAAATTTAAAAACTGCATCGAAGATCATTATAAATAAAACTAAGTGAAATATTTGCATTTTTATCGTAAAATTTCACAAACAATAAATTTTCTGAAGAAAATTTTTAGGGAAGAAGTTTTAATGTATGCACAAGTGAAAAATCTCATAGATTAAGAATATAAGCAAATATATAATCAACATCAGTAGACTTAAATTTGTCCACGCATGTTATTCTGCACATTTATTTAGAACAAATATCGCTTCTCCGGAGCAACAAAGACGTAAGTGCAATTTTTTGCAGTTTTGAGTTAAATGTGTCAAAAAGTTTATTCCTGCCATTCTATCAGATGGAACAATACCATGATACTATGAGTTCCAAGATAAAACCACTTCGCAATCGAATTTTGTACGTCGATGCGCATGATGTCACTTGGTGATAAAAGTTTATCTTAATTTAATATTCTGAAATATATTTTATCTAAAAGTGCACACATTTATTTGTCAGCGTACTAGAGAAATGATAAAACAATAGGAAATCTGACAAAACTCCATGCAAAACAGAACATTTCTGGTGACATTTGTCGCCAAGTGGCGTCACACGTGCAAAAGAGATAGACTGATCGCGTGCGCGTGGGTTTATCTTTAGTTCATAGTATCAAGGAACAATACCATAAAGCTAGTACATTTATTGGCCGGTGGGAAGCAGTTGTTTCGTTGTCAAAATTATGTACTTTTCGGATAATATTCTTATCGAACGGAATACTTCGTTTATATTTCTACAACAACATAAGTGTAGATTATGACAACATAAAACAAAGTTTTGGTGTAATCTCAGAAGAATATCGGCGTAACGGACAATTGTGTCATTGTTCGCCTAGAAAATTTGATATCTCTGACGACTTGCTGGGTGATTAAAGCCGTAAGTACACATTTGCGTCGTTATTGTTTTTGAATAGTAGTCATATTTAACTCAAATCACATTAAAAATTTGTGTGAAATAGTGTGTGTAAAAACAGTCAATATAATAGATTTGTATTTCAGTGAAGAAATAAAACGCAAATATAATCTTGAATAATGAAAAGGACTGAGCTGATACTTCATTTAGCCACTCCTAATTTACAAGAAGAGAACCGTACTCCAGAGGAACCATAAGTATTGGAAGACAATAATATTTCAGAAACACTCAATGATACGGTCATTTTAGCAGAATTGCAGCCAGTGAATTTAAATCCGAATTCCTCGAGTTTAGACCCTAATAGAATGTTCTACATAAGCCTTGTGATCTTGGACCAGGTAGGTACATTCCGTTTTTAATGAAAATTACTTTTATTGATTATTAATTACTTTTAGATAATCTACGTATTTCAAACAATTATGAAACATAACCCAGTACATCATATTATGTTGAAACCCACTCATTAACCAAGATAACTTTGAGAAAAATGTCTCGAACAGTCTATGATGAGAAACATTCCTCAGATGATAAGAACAGCTTATTTATAGAAGATAATGACAACTATGTACTATCAGAAAATACAATATCGTCGAAAAGTGAAACAAATTCGATCCCTATCTATAAAAGAGAAAAAGAGACCCAGAAGTCCATTTTCTGAAAATAAAATAAGTCCTCTAAATAATACAGAAAATTGTACGTTCATCAAAAAAGATAAGAAGAGAGTAAGAATTCCAGAAGAATAGCAAAAAAATAAAGCTAAACTCATTAAGAATTCAGGAAAAAATTATATTTCAACAATTGGAAAAGTTGTTAATTCTGCATTGCATTTAAAAGTGTTCAGAGTTTAGCGAAGACCATAGAGCTGATTTTTTTTTCAACAGTATTGGAATCTAGGATCACTGCAGAGACAACGTGATGATTTGTCTTCTTGTATTGAACCACTTCAGTTGAGTTATCGCCGCATAACAACTATCTAAATACCTAAAAGACAGAACTGTGCTTTCTATCTGCTTCATAATGGAAAACGAATGCGTGTATGCAAAACATACCTGATTAACACTTTTGGCATTTAGGCTAGAACAATTTATCCAACCAAAAGCTTCTGGGTCTGGAACTGTACCGCAAGATAAACGTGGAAAACATCAAGAACAGGTAAAGATGAACCCTGAAATAATGATGTCTGTAAAATCACTTATAAATTCTATACCTCGTAAAGAGAGCCATTACAAAAAGGCTAACACATCAAGAGAGTTTATACATGGCGATTTATCCGTTGCAGAAATGCACAGACACTATAAAAAGAAGCAAGACGATTTGGGCCAGACTGCTGCAAACTATGACGCCTACGCCCACATATTTATTACACAATTCAATATTGGTTTCTTTTTCCCAAAGAAAGACTTGTGTGAATCATTTTAAAAAGCGCCTGACGAAGAAAAGAAAAATTACAATGTCAGTATAAGTCACATCAAGAGAAAAAAGAGCTAAGCAGAACTGAACTGAGAAAGCTTCAGACAAAGAAAAAGCACAAGAAGAAGGATCAAATACAGCTGTCCTGCCAGTACCCATGGGACAAACATCAGCTTTTTACTATAAATCAAGATTAAATTGTTTTCATTTTACGATATCAGAAATAAGCAATGGCAAGACATCCTGTTACTTCTGGCATGAAGGTCTAGGACAAAGAGGAGCAGTCGAAATTGGTTCATGTGTCCTGACATTTCTTAAAGAAATTGCTAATATACATCCTCAATCTGGCATAATTTTTTATTCCGATAACTGTTGTGGTCAGAAAAAAAACAGATTTGTTCTTGCAATGTATTACTACGCAATTAAGAATTTTTAGTTAACTTCCATAACACACAAGTACCTCATCCGAGATCATACACAGAACGAAGGTGATGTAGCCCACGGTATCATCGAAAAAACTATGAAAAAAGCTAAAAAGCCGGGACCGATATACATTCCCGATCAAATTGTGTCGATGATTAGAAACGCAAAGAAAAAAAGGAAACCCTCTTATAATAAAAGAATTAAGTTACAATGACTTCATCGGTTTGAAAACGCTTGCTACTTGCGAAAGAAAGTAATAGGTTCTTTTACAAAACCAGCTACACATTTAAAAGCGAAATATATTTCATGTAAAGTTACCACATTATTTTAGAATTAAAGTAAAAACGAGTAGGTGGTGAATTAGCTTCGCTTAATTTATTTATCGTATGGCAATTATAACACATTTAGAACAAAATTACAAACACTAGTAACATACAAACTTTAGACAAGATCGGAATTGCCTTGTTAACAGCCAACATTCGCAACGGACATGGCACTTGAAGAAGAAGAAGACAAACTTTAAATAGTTACAAACAAACATCAAGTGTATTAATATAATCAATTGACTATGAAGTTGTCTTCAGGGCTACCTGAAGGACACTGATTCTTGAGGGAGACTCTTCAATAATGTGGTCGATGGTTTGGTTCTCCCACAGTCACATTGAGGAGACGGATTCTTTCCCCATTTATGTAGCATGTATGCACATCTGCCATGTCTGGTTCGAATCCTATTTAGAGTAGACCATGTTTTGCGTAGAAGATCAAAACCTGGTGGCTTGTGGGTAATGCAGGGCATGTTATTTTGTCATGCGTTCCATTCTTGAGACCATGCATTCGTGATATTGAACTCCTCATGTATCATTCTTGCCGTTTTCATTGGTGGTATTCTAGAATGGAGACGGGTATTTCGTATATCCTCGGTATCTTGGTGGATAGGCAGGTTTATATTGTTCATGATCTTTGTGTATTAACGTGTAAGTGCGTCAACTCGTCGTAAATGTGGAGGTGGGATGTGACTTAATACTGGAAGTCATTGGGTGGGAGTTGATTTATTTGTACCAGCTCTCATTCTCATAGTGCTGTGCAGCTGAGTGTCGACCTTTTTTACGTGTGGTCTGTGTAGCCAAACTGGAGCACAATAGTCAGCGGTCGAGAAAACAAGGGCTAAGGCAGTAGAGCAAAGAGTGGAAGCCGATGCCCCCCAGGTGATACAGCAGAGCTTCTATATAATGTTATTTCTTGTACTCAACTTATGGGCAGTTTTTGTTAAATGCAGGGTTTTGTTGTGGGTAAGTGTGATATTTTCAAACCATATGTTGAGTTCCTTTCCAGCAAGTTTATTGTTCAGGTGAAAGCAAATAACTTCTGTTTTGGATGCATTTGGTTGAAGTCGTAACTTGCGCAAATATTTGCTCAATATATATATATATATATATATATATATATATATATATATATATATATATATATATATATAATACGGTTCAAGAAACTTAAAACTACTATATATATATATATATATATATATATATATATATATATATATATATATATATATATATATATAAGGATCACTCAGACGAGTGGTGGGTTCTTATATCGGTCTCTAGGTGGAGAAATAAAAGACAAAGTTGATAGGGTACTTTATCTATTTTGAAGACGTTTCGCTTTCGAGTTTTGAAAGCATCATCAGTTCATCTTAAAAAGACATGTAGCAGTCAAAGTTATTAACAATAATGTGAATGAAACTTAAGTAAATGGACATAATACGCTGATCTTGTATAAACAATTAAGTAACTAACAACATATATGAACTTATAAAAATTAGCACAGCAAATGACCATGTGGTCTAAAGTAAATTAAATGTTATTTAATATTAATTAGTGAGAAAGAACTAAGAAAATCATAGACAACTTCCAACTATTTTATGATTATTAAGCTTTGATTTTAACTTTAGGTAGCATTATAAGTGATATTAATAAAAATTATAAAAGTAGTGTAAATGAAGTTACCGATCAAAGCCCTACAGTTGTCGCCGGAAAAAAGCATTGTCATTTTTCCGGCGACAACTGTAGGGCTTTGATCGGTAACTTCATTTACACTACTTTTATAATTTTTATTAATATCACTTATAATGCTACCTAAAGTTAAAATCAAAGCTTAATAATCATAAAATAGTTGGAAGTTGTCTATGATTTTCTTAGTTCTTTCTCACTAATTAATATTAAATAACATTTAATTTACTTTAGACCATATGGTCATTTGCTGTGCTAATTTTTATAAGTTCATATATGTTGTTAGTTACTTAATTGTTTATACAAGATCAGCGTATTATGTCCATTTACTTAAGTTTCATTCACATTATTGTTAATAACTTTGACTGCTACGTCTTTTTAAGATGAACTGATGATTCTTTCAAAACTCGAAAGCGAAACGTCTTCAAAATAGATAAAGTAGCCTATCAACTTTGTCTTTTATTTCTCCACCTAGAGACCGATATAAGAACCCACCACTCGTCTGAGTGATCCTTATATATATTGGATTGACGGTCGTACTCCTTTTTCCGGTATATATATATATATATATATATATATATATATATATATATATATATATATATATATATATATGTATATATATATATATATATATATATATATATATATATATATATATATATATATATATATAGTCTGCCGTCAGAACTTATTCAGACGTTTCTAGTGTTCTGCATCGTGTAGTGATGGTCCAGTTATTGGCGTATCCGAACTTCCTGGATTGTATTTCCTGTATATCTGCTAAGCTTATCCTGTATATCTGTAAATATAAGCTAAATAGTAGTGGAGAGAGCACTGACCCCTGTGGTAGGCCATTTTTAAGTTTCTTTGGTGAGCTGATATCTGTGCCCATCACTACTTGAAACATTTGGTCGTTGAGCATGCTATCTATTAGGCGTGCTATTGGTTTACAGGGGATTGCACGGAGAATTTTGTATATAAGACCCTCTCTCCATACTCTATCGTAAGCTGCCGAGAGATCAATAAATGCCGCTGAAGTTTTAAGTCTTCTTTGGAAACCCGCTTCGATGTAGGTGGTAAGTACATTTCCTGGTCCGCGCAGCATCGTTCTGGACGAAAACCCGCTTGCTCGACTGAGGTCACCTGGAACAGTTCTGTACTGATTCTATTATATATAAGCCTCTCTAATAGATTGTAGACGGCAGAGAGAAGCGCAATTGGTCTGTAGTTTTTTAGGTTGTCGGCAGGTTTGCCTGGCTTTAGTATGACTATTATCTTAGTGTGCTTTAGTTCTTGTGGAATATTTCCAGTTTCCATGATGTCTGTGAAACATCGAGCCAGCCAAACTTTTGTATACTTGCCACAATTTATTAGGAATTCAGGGTGAATATTATCAAATCCTGGTGCTTTTAATGGGTTAACGTCTCTAAAAGCCTCTGATATGTCTTCACTGGTGAAGGGGAGGGAATGCTCCGTTTCTGTGGCTACATGGTTTAAAGTGTTAAGTTCTCTCTTTACGTAGATGGTGTGTGCTTTATCCTTTAGTGCCCTGGTTGTTTTTACCATATGTGATGCTACAGCATCTGGCTTTACGGCTGCCTCTCGGCGTTTCGTACGGACACCACTCCCTAATTTTCTTAGTAATGACTTTGCCTGTCTGCTTGATTTCTGGAAGTTTAGACTTTTTACTGTTTCGGTCCACTTTTGGCTTCTAGCGGCGTCTCGGCTGTACAGTAGTTCATCCGCTATTTCTTGGTCGCCAGTTTCAAGAAAGCTCTGATATAATTCCTCGCTATTTTCCGACCAGCCAGGGATATATTCTTTGCGATAGCCTCTTGGTTTGTGTTTTTTTGCTAAACTTAGAACGGCACCAACAAATCTGTGGTAGTTTTTGATATTAGGTGTAATCCACCCTAGGAATTTATCCAGATCCTCAGAGAAGTCAATCCAGTTGGCCTTGTTAAAATTCCATCTTGGACGTGGAATAGAACTAATTAAGGGGATTTGCGTCCCTACTTCTATTACTACTGGTCGATGTTCGCTGTGTGGGAAAAGTATTTTAGATTATATATATAATATTATGCCAAAGTATATTAATGCTAATAGTACATACGCACACACACATACATACATACATACATACATACATACATACATACATACATACATACATACGTACATGTCATACATACATACACATCCACACACACATACATATATACATACACACACAAGCATTATATTATATTAAATATTTATGATACGTAAAAATTTGCGGTCGCAAATTTTTACGTATCATAAATATTTAATATAATTACACACTGAAATAAATATATTGCAGAAAAACTCGCCTCGATGAAATGATTACCCAGTGCAATAATGAAAGTGAAACAATACCTAATTAGTTCGCATCCCATCGTGATGTTCCCACACCTAATTAGCACCCAGTTTTCTACGGAAAAAAGGTAACGAACTAAGAACTAACGCCGCTAATTACAAAGTCTAACGGTATGAATCATGTCTGCTTAAGAATAAAAGTATGTTTTAATTATGATTCTAGAACGCGAACTATTTGATTACCTCGCGAATTTGTAGTTATTTTTTGCATTTTTATATTCAGAGGAATTTAAAAGTTGCAAAAAATTAAGTTTTAATTAGTATAATAAAAAAAATTAACAGTTTATAATAGCTCTTATTCCAAGATAAAAATTTATACAAGGAATAGAAAAGAAAACAGCATTTTAATATATATCTAATGGTATCTAATTGATAAAAATGATATAGAATACATCAATTTTAACAAAAAACAAACAATAAATCATTACCAATATTGAGTTTTGGGTGTGTAGATAGTGAGTGGCATTAGAACATGTCTATTTGCCACAAAATATTTGTTTTTTTTTTTAATTAAGGATAAGACAAGGATAAAATACACACAAAAATACGTTGGATACACATATATTTAACCATATATGAGCTAAATATTTATTTTTGCTTCTAAAACAAACTTGATTAAAATGTTTTATATTTGTGTATAATGTATATTTCTTTCTCTTGTTGTGCTAATAAAGTAGGGATGTTAGTGGGTAAAAGTTTTCAGTTCTTGGTACAGCATATCTGTAGGTGCAGTATATTTTTGACAAGAAAATATACTGCAACCATAAAGGTTTTTATGGATAGTGAGGATAACGCGGACAATCTAAGATACCAATCCGAAACAAATGTGCTGGAAAGCGACCATGATTAAGTTTTAAACGTGATATAATTGATGATTTATGTATAATACCACAATTGATGTGAGAAATTTTCGTTAATAAAACCGGATGAATTTTTAAATAGAGACCCTCTGATGTATTTGAAAATTTTCTGCACTAAGCTTCCCATCTAACCCTAACATCAGCCTTATATAAATTAATAAGATCTGATGAGTTGCACATGTTTACTCTCAATTCTGAGTCATGTGCTTTTTTAGCTGCAAGATCAACTGATTCATTTCAGACTAATGTAACTCGTACACCATACTTCTGCAGTTTATACAAGTATATACTTTTTTTATAGATAGTAGAATATTGTCGTTATAGTGATTAAAAGGAGTGCTTTTAATGGCGTGCAAAACTGGGAGAGAATCTGTTACAATTACCACAGAAAAAGGTAAATTTATCTCGGACCAATCTAAACTGTCCTAACAGCTAGAGCTTTTGCACTACAAATCAATAAATAATGTGGGACTTGATATTGCTCAACATGGTTAATATTAGAAACTAAAAATGCACAACCTATTTTAAATCTTTTTTTTTATCCATCCGTATAGATGATGATTTTATTATCTCCTAAATTACAGAGTATAGATTTGAAAATTAATTTTGATTATCTGGATATTTTGGAATTATAATGGTTGCTTTAAATATTAAGGCTTCAAAAATAATCTCCTAGACAGGATATTTTTTTGACTATGTATTAGTTCTTTATGTCCCCCAGTGTCAATAAAAGCATCAGCGCAAGGGGGGGGGGGACATTTTAAATCTTCAATATTTGTGTGTAAGATTCTGGACCGCTATATTTGATATTTTTTTTGACCATAAGTGTACTAAACGTCCTGTATTTTATAAGCTGTTTATTGGCTAAATACTCTCTTCGAAAGCACAAAGGCGGTTCTTGTGCTTCAGAGAGAACTGCACAATTAGGTGAAGATATCATAGTTTCTAGACTTATTTTAATTGCCTTACATTGAATTCTGTCTAAGATTAGTTCGAATTGCTAGTTGAGGCATAAATAGTACATCCATAATCCATTGTTGAGTGGATGTATGACTTATAAAATGTAAGGGATATGTTAACATCTGCACCCCATTTATATTTGGAAACTATACGAAGAATGTTGAGCCCTTTCTCACATATTTGCTTTAAATGTTTTATGTGGCTGCTCCATAGGAGTTTATTATCAATATAGATGCCAAGATATTTATATTCTTTTACTATGGGAATAGTAAAATCACCTTCTAGACTTCTGAGCACATATACGAATATGCCACAAAGGTGGATTCAGTTAGAAAAAGTAAAAAGAGATTTTTGGAACAGTTGGAGACATGACTACTTGTCAAATCTACAACAGCGATATAAGTATTGTTCTGAAGCTATTTTCTTGTGGCATTGTAAATATATATATAATATATATATATATATATATATATATATATATATATATATATATATATATATGTCTTCATATCAAGGCGAGATCCGTTTGTATCATAAGCTACACAAGGTGAGATCCGTTTTGCAAGGCGAGATCCGATTTTGGATCTCACCTTGTATTCACGTGTATATAGTGATATCTCGACGTAACAATGATGGGGGTACAAAGAAATCGATTTTTGTCTGGACCTCATTTTGCACCCCTTTTGGTGAATTTTATATTGCAGTAGTTCCACTAAATCCGCTGTAGAGGCAGTGCGAGCGATCCGTTGTGTATATGCTAAATATACATTTTGTAGACAACCCGAGATCCGGTAAATTTGGCAACATCGCAAATGAATTTTACAGTCAGACCTCTCCCTCGCTTTGGCTTATTTCCGGTTTGAATAATATTATTTACATTATTAAAGAGCTCTGTCCAGAAAGGCGATTGTCAAATATTTCGAGAACTAGACGTCGTATCGAAGAAACTTAAGAATTTTTTTTTTATGGTTTTTCAAAATCTATATACTTATGCAATACCAGGGTTCTTATTCTCCCTGCGAACGCGGTGGGTGTAGCAACTTTGAATTTTCAACTGGAACCCTTTATTTTTATTTAAATAAACATTTTGAAATTATATTAGAACTATTATGGATATAGATATAAAATTAGAATAATTAATTAAATTAGAAATTTAGAGTTGAAAATACACAACTTTTGTGTGAATCTATAATAGCTTCTTTAACCAGTGGGAAGAGCTTCAAAATCGTCGTTTTGATGACATTTTTAGGAGTTAGATGATTGTAAGTAATTTTTTAGATAAAATTATGTAGAACACGTTGGTAAGTACTCGAAGTCTAAAAAATTTTGGAGACATTGTTTATTTGTAGTATTATTTTTTTACAATTTTTCTTCGCATATTTTCTCCACTGTTTGTTTCACAAAAAATGTCAAAAACTTATTTTAATCGCTTTTAAAAGACCTACAAAACAAAGCTTACCGCGTTCAATTTGAATGAGTTACAAATACAAATCTGTTTTACATATCATTTATGTATAAGGGACCAACTATGCTGTTCACGTACTATGTTAAGATTCCACGGGAATATTTTTCAATATATGTAGTTCATTTATGCTAAACTTGGACACTGTACGTCAAATAGTTTACGAGCTATAGCTTTATAAACAAATTAACTTCATATTTCCTTTAAATTCGTTTACTGAAGAAAATCCAAATTTAGCTATACAGCTCGCACTCCCTCGTAGGGGAAAATTCACTCATCCCAGACACCCACCTTATCAAAGATTGACCTGTGGGACTCTTTCTGTGTTCGATTCCTAGGTGACTTGGTACATCGGGGTTTGTCCCAAAAATTTTCTTACATTATTATCTAGTATTATATAAAGCTTATTAAGGACGTTGTAACGGCGTTAAAGTTCAAAAGCTTGTGATATATAAAACATCTAAATTTGCAACGGTTTTTCCCTGGCAGCAAATTTCACGTTCAAGAACAAAGGATAGTAATAAAAACAATTAAATCTAGAGAGATCTATTTAGAAAAATACCCTACCTGACAAGAGACTTCAGAGCCACAACTTGGGCCATTGAAGATAACACTGGAACCCTGAGAACAAACAGAGAAGACATAGCAGAGACATGGAGATCGTATTGCAGGGACCTATATAAAGATGATCAACGCCAAGAGCTTGTTAGCCAAATCTCTGACGAGGTGGAAGAAGAACCTGATATACTCGAAAATGAAGTAAGGCTATCAACAAGCTCAAATATAACAAAGCACCAGGTCTAGATATGATAACAGCAGAAATGCTTAAAGTCACAGAAGGAACCGGCGTAAAGTTACTTCATCTACTCTGTAACGAAATATGGCATTCCAAACAATGGCCTGAAGACTGGACAAAATCTACAATAACGACCATACATAAAAAAGGCAGCTTGCATAAATGCGACAATTATAGAACTATCTCTCTTATATCCCATGCCAGCAAGATAATGCTACATATAATCAATGAGAGACTGAAAACATTCCTTCAAAGAGAAATTCCACTAGAGCAAACTGGATTTACCAAAGGTAGAGGCACTCGAGAACACCTGCTGAATATAAGACAGATAATCGAGAAATCTAGGGAATTCAACATCCCACTATACATCTGTTTTATAGATTACCGTAAAGCGTTCGACAGGGTCAAGTGGAGACACTTATGGCGAATACTAAAAGAAGTAGGCGTACCACAACATCTAATTACGCTTATAAACGAAATATATGAACACACTACTGGATCAGTTAAAGTACTTGACACACTTTCGAACGAATTTCATCCAGAACGGGGTGTCAGACAAGGATGTATACTATCTCCACAATTATTCAACATATATGGGGAGTATATTATGCGAAGAGCACTTGAAGGATGGGAAAAGGGCATCTCAATAAATGGTCATAAACTAAACAACCTACGTTTCGCAGATGACACAGCCCTTCTTGCAAATAGTCAAGCAGAGCTGATAGAACTTATACGACTGATCGAAAACGAAAGTCAAATATTTGATCTGCAATTAAACATATCAAAGACAAAGATCATGATAGTGGATAGACTACACAACAATCATCCACACATAACCACAATTGACCGGTTCGAGGTTGTGAGCTCATACTTATATCTGGGATCATTAATCACAAACACAGGGTCATTACAAGAAGAGATTAAACGTAGATCTGATCTAGCAAAAGTTGCCACAGCAAAAATGACCAAAATATGGAATGACTGTCAAATTTCAAGAGCGATAAAGATGAGGTTGATCAACTGCTTAATATTCCCAATACTGACCTACGGATGTGAATCTTGAACTCTGAGACAATCGGAGAGAAGAAAGATAGACGCCACTGAAATGTTCTGTTGGAGACGAATGTTACGAATTCCTTGGACCGACCGCAGAACAAATAATTCAATTTTAAGAGAGCTAAAAGTTAGTCAACGACTCTCTAGTAAAGTCCATCTCCAACAATTAAAATATTTTGGGCATGTTATGAGAGCAAACACAGAAAACATGGAAAGACTCATAATACAAGGAAAGGTAGAAGGCCGAAGATCACGAGGAAGATCCCCAACAAGATGGATAGATCAAATTACAGGAATATGCCAAAGACCTATGCATGAATTAAAAGAAATGACCAGAGACAGAGATCTCTGGAGACGGCCAATACACGACATCACGTCGACCACTACACTCCCCCTGGGGGGTCAGGATTGAAGAGAGAGACCTACTTCTTAATTATTATCTTGTGTTAGTTATCTTACTCTATGTTAGACTTTTCATTACTATAAAAAGAAGTAACACTCTCTATGGTTAAAATTGTTCAGGTTTATCACCTTTTTTGTAACATTTCACTTGGGCCATAATATATTTACAAGAACCAATGAATTTGATCTCGTTTCCGTTTACACGAGTATTTGAGCCCCCGTACAGTCTGATAATTTAAAAAACCAATATAATAATTATTCGTCACAAAAAGGTAAAAATAAACTCATCTTTTACACCTATTAGGAGTATAGTATATGTATGCATGTTTCTTCAACTTGGATTCCGTGCTTAAAACTGGTACCAGCTCTACATTTTCTTTACTCCAGCCAGTTAGCAGCAACAGATTCGACAGTCAAAATCTTGGTGTCAGGCTACATACTCATACCTTCGTTTGGATGAGTATGTACACGAATATTATATATTATACTGTCTGAAGTAGGAGAAAGTTTATATGTTTATATGGACCAGTACAAAGATTGTTAGTACTGGTCAAATACAAAACCAATCCTTTTAGGGTTGTAGAGGTTCTTGAACACTATTGATTTTAAAATTCTTGCATAGTCGCCAAATGATTTGCAGTTGGAGGGTTTGCCAACGGCTTGGATTAAGCTCATACCTTCAAGAATGTGACACTTTTGTTACTTTATAATGGTAATGGTAGATATTTAGACATAACTGTAAACTGTCCTATTATAGAACCTAAGGCAGATTTATTTGATGGTATCGATTAAACTGTTACAGGTACAAGTGACATTGGATGTGCTGTAAATTCATAATTGAAAATATTCTCATAATATTTATGTTACTTTCAATTGCCTTGGTTGTTAGTATTTTTTGTAAAAGTTCTTGTTCAGCTTGAATAATTTTTTTCTTTTCAGAGACAGTTTTATAGTGTTGGAAGTGTTGAAAGTACTTCTTGTATGCTAATAAAAATTGGGAGCTCTAACAGTAAGAATAAATTTTGCTAGACTCTCCTCCATTTTTTTTTGTTTATTTATGTAAGGGTATTTGAATATTTGGCAATGCAATCTCATTAGCTGAAATTAAGAGAAGACGATCTACGCTTTTGAAAAATACATTAAATCGTAAAAAACTGATCATGTAGTTTTTGTACAGAATATTCATTAATTTTCATCCGTTTATTTTTTTTTCTATTTTCTACGTTTTGAGTTAAGTGTTTGCTTAAGTCTCATGATGCACGAAATTCATCTACCATCATGCCAATCATATTGTAGCTTAACAACCATTCGTCTAGATTTGTGTTGGTTTTAGTCAATCCCACGATTCCTCCTGCATCTTTTGAGTTGTATTTATATGTTTCAAGCTGGATCTACAAATAGTTGGTTAAAGTTGCTGTTCAAACTTTTCACAACAAAATTTCTTCTCATAAAGTCTTCATGTAATTCT
The DNA here is from genome assembly GCA_918026665.1 of Diabrotica balteata. Classification (NCBI taxonomy): domain Eukaryota; kingdom Metazoa; phylum Arthropoda; class Insecta; order Coleoptera; family Chrysomelidae; genus Diabrotica; species Diabrotica balteata. Next base: position 103,807,480 of record OU898281.1, on the reverse strand, counting down.
GGAGCCTTATCAGCAAGTTTGTATATGTCCAACAAATATAATGTTCTCCAAAAAGAATAGTTCACATGGTCAAATGCAAAGAAATAGGGGTACATTTTTCTAAAACTAGAACAAAAATGTATTCTCCAGTTTCCGCTTCTTTCAGCAAACTAAAATGGAAATGGACTTTACGGAAAGAAACAGTTTACTGTCATACCTGCTGCTGTTCATTAAAATAATTTAAAACTTCTAATATTAAAAATCTCAGCTCAGTGGATTTCGTGCTATTAGTAAAAAATAATGCACAATGATGCACTTTCGCAATCGAATATACAACACAACAGAATTTCAATGTAAAATCGACCCTAACAACATCGCCATCACTAGAGTCGATTTAAGGTTGACTTCAGATTATGAATCTCGCCCTTCCTCGCATCTCTGCGTTTGCCACTGTGCGTCGTGACATGCCGTTCAATTTATTTAATTTTTTTTTAAACTATTTATCCAATCGACATTCTAAACAAACCGACATGTTCTCTGATGTTTGGTCTATAACTTTTATAGAAAGCCATTTTTTGCTAGACCCAATATTTTTCGGGGTAGAGCGAGGAGAAACGATTTTAAAAATATGGGTTTTTAGACTCATTCTAAGTCATTTTATATGAAGGCACTCCGTATACAACAATGGTTTGACGTATTTTTATAAATAAAATAAAATTATTTCTAATGTCCGGATCGATATGCAAATTTGAAGAATGAATTTTCGGATATCGTAGATCCGAAAAATGACGAAAAACAAATTAGCATTTTTTTTTGTAAGGCTCTCCACCACTCCCCTCGCGCTACGATTTTTGGACGACAAAGTGATTTTGCATTAGAAAGATATTAGAAACGAATAAAAATAGGTTTTGCATTTTAGCAACAAAGTGCCCACCAAAATCTATTCTAGAAGCCTTTTTCCAGTCTTATTTACTCTTCAGTATGGAATTGTATTTACTCTTGTACAAAACTAATATTTTTATGTTAAAACACGATTAGAATGTTAAAATGATATCTTTTGTTATAGGTACAGATAAACTGTTTAGTTTAAATAATTTCCCCTTTTTAATTTTGTACATAAATAATAAACAAAAACAGCTTTGAGAATAGATTTCACAAATTCAATAAAACAGAGCATTTTAGTAATTCGGTTTATAAAGTTTATGTTGAATTATTTAATAATATACATAAAAATTATAATCATTACTTAGCTTCTGTTATCTTTGAATTTTGTTTCACTACTTCAACTGACCGCTGCCCTTGCAATATTTTTAAAATACAAAACACCATAACCGCAAATTACTTTACTGTTTGAGTAGGAAATATGCAATACAATACGAGCTCCGGTCGCTTGACTAATACTCTTTAGAGCTGGCAACAGTGTCTGATCTCGCGTTGATCTGTAAATATCTAAAATTTCGTATAAAGGTCTTCCCCTTCCCTTTTCAGCTACGGATCTCATTTTGTTGTAAATTTATCAAAAAAATTTAAGTTCAAAAATCTTTTCCCCTCTAAGTGTGCCATAATTAACATGTTAATTATAAAGATAGTTATGAACAATATACTCCATTAATTAATTTCCTATTGGTGGATCTCGGGTTGTCCTCGATTTAATCGGATCTCGCCTTGATATGAAGACGTATATATATATATATATATATATATATAGATATATATATATATATACATATATAGATATATATACATATATATATATATATATATATATATATATATATATATATATATATATATATCCGGTTTTTTTAGGCGTTACGCCCGTCCGGTAGGGATCTATGGAGGAGTATCACCAAGCCGCAAGCCCTTATCTCTTGCCGTACTGCTCCACCATAGGCCGATCAGATCCCAGCATATCCTAGTCTAAGCCGCAGATTCATCTAGAATTTTAAACTGCTGCGTTAGACTTTTTGTTTTCAGTACACCGAGCTGGGGCTCGAACCCACATCCACTGAACCATTCGACAGTGAAGCGAATGAGAGGCAGCCGCACAGCCCGCTGAGCTATCTGACCAACAGTTGGAGACATGACGACTTGTCAAATCTACAACAGCGATATAAGTATTGTTCTGAAGCTATTTTCTTGTGGCATTGTAAATTAATTACTATTTATAACTGGGAATAAGCCACAATTAAAGATAAAAATACGTTTATTGACGTTTCAATTTCCAATTCGGAAATCGTTCTCAAAATACAAACAGTAAATTTACTGTCAAAATACAAACAGTAAATTTACTGTTTGTATTTTGAGAACGATTTCCGAATTGGAAATTGAAACGTCAATAAACGTATTTTTATCTTTAATTGTGGCTTATTCCCAGTTATAAATAGTAATTAGCGATATAAGTGGCAAAAACCCGTCACAAACCTAGAAAAAGAAGAAGTGTAGATAATAAGGGAGGATGATACCTACCTCGCCGAGGAAATGGCCACTAGCGAAGATAATCGAAAGACATCCCGGAGTTGAAGGTTTGACAAGAGTCTCAATAGTTCAAAAGGAGAACGGAGAAGTAACTACTCGTCCAATACACAAGTTAATACCAATACTACGAGAGCCCACCTCACGAAAGACAAATAGAGCACGTAGTATGTGGAGAAAATATATGTTTTGCGTCCTATTTTTAGTATTTTTGAAGCCATCAAAGGCGGATTTATACAAAATTTATAACCCATACACCGGATTATATTCAGAGCATCTAAGGAATGTACACATAGATCGAGGGATATTTAGAATAAAAACTCTCCAGAAAAGAAAAAAAAAAATAGATAGTGAAAAACAACAAGAACAGGAGCAGTCCTTATATCAGTATTCGGGGTAAATGATGAAGTGTACAGGGACATAGATTCCTTCAACGAAAATCAGAAATATCTAATAAAAAATTCAAAACATCTGATGCAGCTGATGTTACAACAATATCTTTATAACTCTACAGAAGAAAGAAAGAACGGACATTTAAATAGGTTTCGAGAAGCACTAATAAACGGAACTAAGGAAATGTATAAAGGCCTAAGTTACGTCTCGAATGCTACAAGGACAAAAAAAAGTTTAGTTTAGTTTTAGGCTTAGTATTAGTAGAAAACCGGGCGAAAATATCTTCTAACACCGCGGACGAATTATAGTGGCAAGGAATAGTTTAGTATCTATTCATAGTTTAAGGGTCTTCTACCCACCAATAGACGCGCGATACTGACCTCATTGCGACACACATATTCACATAATGCGAAAATACAAAGAGAACCTTAAGTTCTCGTTGTATAGCCAAGATTTTGGCTTTGGCCCTTAAGGCAGGTCTATTTGGGAGACCAGCAACGCGACTCCTGAGCACCGAGGCCATGTGCGACAAGCATGGGCTCGGTGGCCAGATCAGTCGGGTGCTCAGCTGGCGAGGAGAACAAATTAAATTTTACCAAATCGGCAGCTGAGTGACCGAACACTCACTTTCCCTGTGGGAAGGGGCACCAATCTAGGTTGGCGCCTCTTCGTGTAGGGCACACACTTTCCTAGGGACATCAGGTCCAAAGTAATGCTAACGCCAAAGTAAATTCAGTAAAGTAACTAGGGAGAAAAGCTTATAGCTACCCCTTGATTTTAGGTGACCCAACCACAACCTTGTAGATACGGAGGGTGTTGTTTATTACCCAAATTGCCCGACGTAAAGTTCATAAGCCTGCGCTGCGTATGTCAGACGTAGTGAAGGGGTGCAGGAAAAACCTGGGGGTCAGATAGAGGGTCAGATAGGGGGTCAGATAGGGGGTCAGATAGGTACCGATCCAGAATGATTAATTCTTCTGGGGCGAGACCGGTTTGATCTTCGGACATGTGGATCCCACTGACTAGCAGTGGTATACACATGTCACTAGGGGTTCGGTTGAACGCATCGCGCGCGCGCGCGTGTGTGTGTGTGTGTGTGTGTGAATGCTACAAGGTTCCTTCCACAAGGAGTAGATATAAGAAGGCAGCCAATAGTAGATACGGTCGTACAAAATGAAGAGGGAGATATCGTCATTATTGGCTATTTCCTAATAATTGATAACAGTAGATAAAACCTACTGAGAGTCACAGCTCTTCATTAATATGGATACATTATGGAATTATTAATATGGATACCCAGCCAAACTGTATCTTAAATAAATTATATGATACAACTACCAACACCACCTATAATATAATAGAGTACATGATAAAGGAAGCCAGTTGGTTGAAAATGAGCACACCGAATCTCTACTAGTGATTCCACCATACGTTATAAATTTAGCTATAATGTGTGACCGTTCTCGATCTAAACATGTAATCAATCAAACAAGTTTTATAAAGCTGTCACCAAAATGCGTTGCTCAGACCCGAACCATAATATTACTCACATCCAGTAATGGATTGGAAACAGCAACTGGAAGTTATTTAAAGACTCCCGTCAGTCCCATTGAAGCGCTTATGCGGAGGACAATCATAAAGCAGATCAACATTCCCAGACATAATATAGACATTCGTAGAGATGAGTTACCAAATATTGTACTTGAGGCTGAGCAGTTTGACCAAGATATATCCGCGCACACGTGGAAAACCATTGCTAACCATTAGTCGATTCCTAATTTAACCACTGGACTAGTCACTAAATTCATGTTAATTGCCATTAGCCCCTCCTAGATCAGTTTTACTTAATGAGCTTAGATTTATATTAAATAGGTTAGCTTAATCATAAATTCAAAAATCGAGTGAATTAATATTATGATTATTGTTATATTATTATTTTCTGTTATATATGTTTAGATACTTTCTATTGGTCGTCTGTTCAACAGTTTACAGTTTGTTGTATAGTGGCCAATATGTTCAATCACAAATTAATCCCTTAATTTGTAATCTCACATTATTCTTAACTTCTTAACCTTTTATAGTTTCACCGTGTATAATTGAAACATTGTGAAACCTATCGAGTAATATTTTAATAATTAGAGTACACTCACCTGCAAACATGCAAACTTAATAAATTGCCAAATAATATATATTCTAATTGAACTTCCCAAGTGTTGCAATAACGGCCTAGATTGAATTGTATTGAAAGCTCATAGTTTAAAGTTTGTTAGTATGATAGAAGCATTAGCTTCTGAGGTATATTATTTGTGAAATTATAAATTGGGGATTTGAGCTTATTATCACCAGAGTGTAATTATCAGTAGCTGTCAATAAAACTATATTTTACTTCACACTTCAACCATTTATTTACCATCGTCGATCGAAAAGAATCGGACAAAGGGGCATTAGAAAACAATTAGATCCTGATATTAACATCGAATTGTCTAAGAAGACTTCCAATTTTTTGAGCTTGTATTATATGAGGAGTTATACTTAAAATTACCTGTAACTTTGTCCACATTGTTCACAGACGAAGGGCTTCTCTAACGAGCTAATAGATCCAATGTGCTGCAGAGCTGTATGTTGTTCCAGCAACCATAGTGAGGGAAATGCGGCCATACATGAGGAACAACGAAACATCTCTTCTCCTAAGAGCGCGCTATGCATTAAACCAACCTCCAGAAAGGACGTTGGTAGAGTGGGAAAAGGTAGTGCAAAGGGGGTCGAAGATCTGCTGCTTTGGGTGCTTGAGGGACGGTCTGGGACGGGCGAACCAATGCATCGGTCGGTTTCACGATCGGTTTCCATGGAGCTCTGTAAATAAAATAAAATACAGTATAAAAAGTAATAAGTTGTATAAAACATTTCACATACTTAGGGTAGGCATTGCAGAGGAATGATAAAATGGATGAAAATAAATGCAGTGAGCTAAATAATAAAAAAAACAGGATTATAAGAATACACTAATATATACCAATACTCGTATATGAGTGTAAGGGAGAAAATTAAATCAAAGTGTATGGAGGAAAACAAGAATACCTTATATATAAGGGGTACAGATCTAAAAAGAGCTAGGTCGCCAAATCTTTATTTCGTACAACACAAATTTAAATTTTAAAACCATTTATTGATAAATTATTGATGGTTATCGTGAACTCTGTTAATTAGATAGTTACTTGGGTAATTCATGAGACACACCCAAAAAATTAAACTTATATTATTGGCCTAAAGAGGTCAAGTTACAAAAAAGAAATTAAAATGACAAATAGACAAAAGTTATTAATATGACATAATTCTAGTTCTTGGTCAGGTTATCAAAAAGTTGTTCTGCTTCGTCACCACAGAATAGTTTTAAATCTTGAAGGCATTTAATTTTTTTAGCAAAGATTGGCATCAAAGATAGACTAGGCCATACTGGACATTTTCCATAGGAAGCTATTTTTGCTGGAATCCCTTCAGAATGTGTCCAATATCGATAATCACGATATGCGCCAATCGCAAACACTGTGCTAAATTTTTTATTTAACAAAATCTGAAAAAAATTGAAAATTTCTCAGTTTTTTGCTCCTATTTTCGTTTATAATTCAGAAAATATTGATCCTAGAGAAAAATTAAAATAGGTTAAATGTTTCGTTATTCAATTTTACACACTATTTCGTTATCTAGAAATTGAAAATTTAATACTTATTGTTGAAAAAATAGCAATAATTGGAAAAAAAAGTACAAAAAAATGAAGTTAATCCTTTAAATGTTTTCGACTTTCTAAACTTGACTTACAAGCTCCATATTCCGCCTATAAAAACTTTTTATTATGTTTAAAACGTGTAATATTTTTTTTTAAGATAGGTTGGGTAGGATTTGTATAATAATTTTGCAATCCAACCTACTGGAAAAAAAATCGCAAATTTTCTAATTTATAGTAGGCCCTAAGAAAGTTGCAATTTTTTTTACTTATAAAGGTAGGCTCAAACTTTCAAACGATTTTTATAAAATTCAAAATTGTACACTGGGAGAGCCTAGATTTTTTTTTAAATTTTAAACATTTTTTAGGCTTATAAACAAACTGAATAACTTTACGAGCTTTAAACATATCAATTTTAAAATTTATACACTTAAAGAACATTAAAAGGCGCTTCTTAAAAAAAAAGATACATTCGGCTTACTGGTTGCCGAGATATTAAAGGTCAAAGTTGGCATACATTTGCCGTGTAGCCATAAGTGATAGAGGGCTCGTTTTTAAACAAATACCCTCGTCTAGTCAAGTACTTCTTATATAAAAAGTTTTACGTAATGCGCTTCATGGCAACATCCATAAAAAAGACAAATAAAAAACCATTTTCGCGTAAAATGTTGCTCGGAATGCATGAGAGGTGGTGGTGGGGGACGTTCACTCGAAATGTGAATCGGCGAGTTCAAAATCATAGCGCGCGCTAAAAATTACATTATCTCGGCTTCATGTTAACTAATTTTGCTCTTTTTTTTTTTAAATCGATGTCTCGGACGACAAGGATTTAAAATATCATATTTTCAAATACCATTTTTAATTGTAAATTGGGAAATTTGCAATAAACAATGGTATGTTAAACAAGTAATTGCATTTTTTCTTCATGCATTTTTTTGCATGAATGAATGAGCATGAATGAGTTTGCAATTTATACATTGAAGTAAATTGTTACTTTTAGTAAACAACTATGTATTTATAAATTGTTAATAAATAATTTGAATTGTTAAAACAAAGGCGAACGAATTTTTTTTTATAAAAATCAAACTTTTTAAAATAATTAACATTAATAATAATTTATTTCTGCAGTTTTATCATAATAATGACAATTATTTGATTTGAAAATATATTTTGATTCGAAAATAACGTGTATATTGTTTGTACGTGTCCTCTATCACTTTGGTTACACGGCAAATGTATGCCAACTTTGACCTTCAATATCTCGGCAACCAGTAAGTCGAATGTATCTTTTTTTTAACAAGAAGCGTCTTTTAGTGTTCTTTGAGTGTACAAATTTTGAAATTGATGTTTAAAGCTCGTAAAGTTATTCAATTTGTTTATAAGCTTAAAAAATGTTTAAAACTTTTAAAAAATTTCTAGGCGTTCCTAGTGAACAGATTTGAATTTTACAAGAAGCGTTTGAAAGATTGAGCCTTCCTTTATATGTAAAAAAATTTGTAACTATCTGAGGGCCTTATTTAGGGCCTACTATAAATTAGAAAATTTGCGATTTTTTTTCAGTAGGCTGGATTGCAAAATTATTATGCAAAACCAATCCGACCGACCTTAATAAAATTTAGCACACGTTTTAAACATAATAAAAAGTTTTTATAGGCGGAATATGGAGCTTGTAAGTCAAGTTTAGAAAATCGAAAACATTTAAAGGATTAACTTCATTTTTTTGTACTTTTTTTTTCCAATTATTGCTATTTTTTCAACAATAAACATTAAATTTTCAATTTCTAGCTAACGAAATATTGTGTAAAATTGAATAACGAAACTTTTAACTTCTTATAATTTTTTCTCTAGGATCAATATTTTCCGAATTATAAACGAAAATAGGAGCAAAAAAATAAGAAATGTTCAATTTTTTTCAGATTTTGTTAAATAAAAAATTTAGCAGAGGGTTTGCGATTGGCGCATATCGTGATTATCGATATTGGGCACATCCTGAAGGGATTTCAGCAAAAAATAGCTTCCTATGGAAAATGTCCAATCCAAAACAGATCCCGCCTAGACTAATAATATAAGTGTTCTTCACAATTTTTTATATATACGTTGTTGAATTGACTACTATTTTTAAAGTGTGGTGTAGTGTTTAATGTGTAAAGAATTCTAAGAAATTGAGTATAAGGATTCTTGTCACAAATGTGTTGTTTTCTTAATTTTAATATCATTACAACGACAATAAAAATAAAATGTACATTACTATAGACATAAACAGTAACATAGTACTCAAGGACAATGTAGCGAAACGGCTCTGAGAGATGTTTTCTAAAGATAATGTAAAATAAACGTTAAGCGAATAATATAGACATACCATTGTTCTGCTAAATATATTAATATTTTTTACTAAATAGTAGTATGGTTACTAGATAATATACAACCTTATTTTTGATGTTGATGATCAAAATAGAGATGACCTATTAAAATTTTGCAAATAATATCAACCGTAATTAGCTGTGCAGTTAATTAATAGTTATAGACTTAACAATACATAAATATAATTTGATAAAAAAGTTTGGGTATGTGTGCTCAATTTAGATTGATTTTCTTTCGAATCCTAATCGTCATGTGTTTTTACCATAAATTTCCTAAGAACTCTAGCAATGAAGCTTCTTCTAGGTTGTCCCTTTTTTTCTTAGAGGACAATTATGTCATAATTTTTTGACTAATCTCGTAGCGTGATTCTTTGAACACCATACCATACTACTTTTTTTATCAAATTTTTTTATTGCTCCATTTTATTTAATAATTTGTACCGTTAGGAACAATCAGTCAAAGTTATGGCTTTCTTAAAATAGGACATGTACGTAAGAATTCCAATAAAAACTTCCCTTTCTAAATTACCAACAATGTATAAATAGTACTTCTTCTTCTTAACGTGCCTTATCAAGTCCCCTTGACGTTGGCGATTAACATGGCGAAACTGTCTCTGTCTGGAGCTGTTCTAAAGAGTTGCGCAGTTTTCCTTATTCCTGTCCACTCCCTGATATTCTTCAACCAAGAGGCCTGCTTTCTACCAATTCCTCTGCGTCCTTCGATTTTACCCATCATAATAAGTTGAAGAATATTATATCGGTCTCCCCTTACTCCGTGTCCAAAATAGGCCATCTTTCTACATTTCATGTTATCAAGCAGCTCGCGAGCAGCATTTGCTCTCTCAAGGACTGCCACATTTGTCAGCATAGCCGTTAATGGAATTTTTAGTATACGTCTGTGCAGCCACATTTCAAAGACCTCCAGACGATTAATGGTGGATATTTTTAATGTCCATGCTTCGACACCGTATAAGAGGACTGACCAAATGTACCATTTAACCATGCGCTTTCGAAGTTAAAGATAAATAGTACTAAGTAAAATAAATTAACATTATTTCTCCAATTTGTTAAACTGTTTGTTCGGGTTATTAGGCCGTTGTCTTCTGAAATTAGTTCTCGACGTTTCGCCAACACTAGGGGTTGGCATCTTCTGGAGATGTTAACGCTTCGCTTGTAAGCAGAAACTGACGCTGCGTTGTGTTGTCTTGTCTTCACTGTTGCGTTGGTTTTTTCTTTGGTTTGGTGTGCTTCTTTTGTTGGGGTTTTGTCATCCTGTTTTAGGCTTTTGCCTCTTCAGGATGTGGTTTTTGTCTTTTTTGGTGTTGGCTTCTGGTTTTTCTTTCTTCGTGGTCCACTGGTGGTGTTCGGCCAGGACAATCAGCGGAGAAAGGCAGTGGTCGGTTCTTTTCAGAATTTGATTTCTAAAATAGTTAGTGAATAATTAGTGTTTGTTAAATTAATATATGTACAGAATGAGATATTAATATATGTATAAATACATGCATTAATATGTTATAGTTAGTAAATGTGTTTAACGCGACGCAAGAGGGCAGCTGCGGCTGTATCCTCAAAATAGACAGGTATCATTTGCAAGTGGGATCGGGAAACCGCAGAAAACCGATCCCCCCCTGTCTAGGCAAGCTCGAAGTGAGCAATTTAGCTAGGAATGCGACGGAAATAGAGGGGAGTTGCCTCCTGTATGTCAAGTTGTGTTGTAATACGGAGGCAATATTTATATTTCCCACTCGCCTCCCCTCCACTGGTTTAGGCTTGAGGAGGCGTATCGTTGTTTGTAGTAGCTTTTCTTTCTTCGTGTTTGGCGGGAAGAGCGTTTGTAGATTTTAATATTGGTATCCATGTCTTGTTAATTTTGAGTCCTTCTTCTATTCGATTAAAATTATTTGGGTGCTTATATATTCCCACCGCTTCCCGATACAACGGTGGGTAGTACTGTGAAGTTTTGTCCAGCATCTGTGTTTATTCAAACAGTATCCGATGTTCTCCGCTTCCCAAAGCCTGTTCGGCAACGGCAGATTTGTCGATATGTACTAAACGACAATGGCTTTTATGTTCATTTATCCTTGTGTTTGTGTCTCGTTTTGTGGTTCCCACATATACCATTCCACATATGCATAGTATTCGGTATAGTCCGGCCGTTGCTAATGGGTTGCGTTTGTCTTTCACCGACCTTAAACAATCCTTGATTTTCCTTGTAGCCTTGAAAATGGTCTTTACGTTGGCTTTCTTAAGTATTCGCCCAATTCTGTCCGTTACCCCCGATATATAGAGCAAGAACGCTTTGCCTTTACATTCTGTTTATTCATCCTTTCTTCTAGAGACGTTGTTCATCGCCTTGTATATTTCTCTTCTGGTATAACCATTAGAGGGGAGCGCTTTTTCAATATTATTATTATATATTATTATATCATTATATATAAAATGCCATTATCTAAAAGGGTCTGACGATGAATCGATGACCTTCCACCCATTAGATGACTCATAGACTGGTCTCGAAGGGTCTAGTAATTTCTGCCGGCAGGTGAACAGGTCTGAGCGCCGAAATTACTAGAAATGGAAAATAATTAGTCATAATATATTTACAGTTTTATACGTCATAATATTTATTATCGTTACAATATATTAAAGTTCACTTTGGAGATGTTGTGGTTCACATATTCTCTTGGACCTCTCCGCCAGAGTTTTGATGATACCTTGTTTTAGGCTTGGATGATGATTTGAGTTCCTGTCCTGTGCCTTAGTTATCTGTCCGTGTATGTAGGTTTTCGATACACTTTATGTCCTAAGTGACCTTCCTTTCGATTTACTGATACATTCAGGAACGCTAGTTGTCGATCTTTTTCTGTTTCCATCGTAAATTGAATATTTGGATGTAGTGTATTTGTATAAGCCAGGAAATCGTTAAGTTTTTCTTCTCCGTGACCCCAAATCACAAAAGTGTCATCAACGTATCTAAACCATACCCTTGGCTTGTATGCTGAGTCCATTACCCTCTTCTCTAAATGCTCCATGAAAAGGTTTCCATTTGTTGAAGATGTTGGAATGTTATTTTCCACCAAACTGAAGAGTGCAGACTGTCATGATTCCATGGATAAGAAATCTTTAAAAAAATGGATCTCGCCTTAACCTTCTTGGACAAAATCCTACTTAAACGAATAGTAGAAAGTGAGAAATATAAATTTTGGAAAGATTACCACAAAACAGAGCTATGAAGTCTTTGTCGCCTAAAAAGCCACAAAACGTTAAGTACGTTATATACGAATTGTGTAAGAATATGGACATTAAGTATTACGACTACCTATATATCACTGTAAATACAATCTGATAGAGTTGGTCTGGGGAATTTATAAACAGTACTATGATCGTCACATTGGCGAAAATGGACGTGAGATATAGCAGTCAATATGGTATGGAACGATGCTCTATATGAAGCAGCACCTGAAGTTTGGGCTAATTGTGTATAGCACACAAAACAATTGAAGTATGATTGGTCAAAGCTTATCAGAGACGACGAAAAGAAAACACTAGTTATAGATCTAGCAGACAATTCACATAACGAGGACTGGTGTAATGAAGAGGAAAACTAATTTTCATTTTTTAACATAAATATTATCAAATAATATCCGAAGGTTAATTATTGGATTTCCAACTATGAAGGTTCTAAATTCTAAATTTTAAATACAACTTTATTTGAATAATATGTGTAGGTCATTTGATTTTTTATTTATTATGTTTTTTCAATTATTGATGTTAAAACTATTACAAACTAGTTATAGAAATATAATTTCCTAACAAAAAATAGTGCATTTTATTTAACCCAAGATTAGTATGCTTTATTTGTTTACAACTGACAGCTCATTACAAATGCAAATCTTCACTAATTTGCAAATAGCAGGTAAAGTGGTCAAACTGAAATCAAAAGAGTCCACCCTATTCAAAAAGAAATATCAAATCAAACTCATGGATTCTATACATATTAGGTATGAAAATCATTTATTAGTGTTGGAGAATCAATATGGGCCATATTTATATGTTAAAAAAAATTAATGTTAAAGCGGATACATCGTATTCATATCCAACATTTAAGCAATGTGTATAAATTAAACTTACTGATTTACTTATAAAATATGGATTTCCATCTCTTCCTATGTGTCAGGTTTGTTGTCCAACTCGATTGGAATGATTATAGATTGACAACGTTCTCAATCTTTTTTCATCTTTTTTACGTTGTTTACGGTATTAGTGCAGTTATCTCTCGTTACGCTTTTCATGGAATTAAATAAAATTTGTTTGGCATCCTTCAATGGAAAAGTTGTATTTTGTCTGGCCACCTTTTACTTGAGCCCATAGTAACTCTATTGGTAGCAAACGTAATATCAATATTCCTTTTGTTTTTGCCACTTGGTAAATGACATATTTATTATAGTACAATTATGTTGCCTTGCAATTCGTAATATTCCGTTTTAAACATAGTCTGATTATACAGTATTGAAAATAACGGCAGTATTATTTGGTAGCAAATTCAATACAAATGAGAAAAGTAATTCTCAAAAGCATCGGCTTTCATTTCTTCGTAGTAATCTTTAGCAGATTTTAAACGAACTCAAATGAACCATTTTCCACAAAACCATATTCGCTACAAATATATTGAGAACATGTAAAGGCCCGCTTTCACACTACGTCTTATTGTACGTTTTGTGGGTCATATAAAACGTACGACAAAATGTACGTTTTGTCCAGTGTATACACACTACGTTTTTCCTTCCGTTTGGATTTCATTTCGATTCAACAAGACTTACGTTTTGCTGTTTACATGCCACGTTTTATTGTATAGGATTTGTCCTATCCAACAAAACGTACAATAAGACCTAGCATGAAAAGAGCACCCTTAAGCTAGCGGGGACACATGAGCGGAATCCATTTTAACCTATGTAATATTTTTTCACCCATTTTTCACTAATTTATTACCACCCTAATAATTTTTCACCACCAAACCAACCTTAAGGGGAGCGATTCTGCTGGCTTAAGGTTCAAGTTAGCAGAATTTGGAAAAAAAAACTTTTTGTTGATGGCATATTTTTTCACCCATTTTTCACTAATTTATTACCACCCTAATAATTTTTCACCACCAAACCAACCTTAAGGGGAGCGATTCTGCTGGCTTAAGGTTCAAGCTAGCAGAATTCAAAAAAAAAACTTTTTGTTGATGGCATATTTTTTCACCCATTTTTCACTAATTTATTACCACCCTAATAATTTTTCACCACCAAACCAACCTTAAGGGGAGCGATTCTGCTGGCTTAAGGTTCAAGCTAGCAGAATTCAAAAAATAAACTTTTTGTTGATGGCATATTTTTTCACCCATTTTTCACTAATTTATTACCACCCTAATAATTTTTCACCACCAAACCAACCGTAAGGAGAGCGATTCTGGTGGCGTAAGGTTCAAGTTAGTAAAATTAAAAAAAAACTTTTTGTTGATGACATATTTTTTCTCCCATTTTTCACTAAATAATTACAATCCTAATATTTGTTCAGAATCAAACCACCCTTAAGGGGAGCGATTCTGTTGGCTTACGGTTATACCATACCATACCATATACCATAGTGTTCTGCTAGGTTTTTATAAATGTATTACAACCCGAGTAATTTTTCACCCCTTAACTACCCCTTGTGAAAAGTCAATAATTGTGTTAGATTAAAATTTACGAGGAAATTTTTTCCTCTTTTCTACTTATAACTGAAATAAAAAAAGTGGTTTGTTAAGTTTTTACTATACTTTGACCATCCTAATAATTTTGCACTTCTAAACTAATCTTATTTAAAAATGTTCCTGCTAGCTCAATATTTGAACCAGCAAAATCAGAAAAAAATTATTTTTTTTAGTATCACAGTGTTTTGCTAGGTTTTTGCGAATTTATTTCCACACTAGCAATTATTCACCCCTCAACTGCCTCCTATGGGAAGTCAATAATTCTGTTAAACTTTAAGGTGAAAAATATTCTTTTACAATGTTACTCTTCGCTACTTATAACTGAAATAAAAAAGTGTTATGTTAAGTTTTTCGGCAGAGATCTTGTTCTTTAAATTTTAGGGTGCTTACACTTCATCCATAATTGAATGAGACCTAATGTTATTTCTGTAGATCGGTTTTATAGAATAACAACAGTCATATACTTTTTAATTATAAAATGACTGCTCTGTATTATCCAGTAAAAGAATTACCACTAGATGAACCGATGGTACCGTGGAAAGTTAGACTTAGTTTTAAATAGTATATTAAATAAAAAACACATAAAAGACGGTATGAAGGTTAGAATTAATTCGTAAATTAATTCATAAAAAAAGTAAAGAAAGACGGAATATCGTACGCGAACATTTACCTATAAATAATTGATATAGAATTAGTAATATAAAAAATTAATAATAAAAAGATGCAGAGTAAGTACTATCCTAAACATTAGAAAAAACCCAATTTATGAGTGTGTGAACTGTCCCGAGAAACCAGATCTCTCCTTGGTCGATTCTTCTAAACATTTCCATAAACAAAATAAACAGGTTAATATTTTTTGAAATACCCTTTAATTTCTAGTTATATTCAACTGACAATGAATGAAAATTCGACAAAGAATTAAAAAAATACAAATATCTTTAAATTTTTAAAATGCTGCTAATTTAAATTTAATTTACTACGCAAATAATCTATAACAGCTGTTCTGACCAACCGGTAATTTCCGATTTATTTGAATATACCTACTTAAAATATTTATATCCTAAAATGTTTTCCAAGATAAATTCTTTGTGCTATAGGTACACATAATCTTAAAAATATGTTTTGACCAATCGTTAATACTCTTCTTATTTGAATAATATTAAATACCTAAATTATTTTTCAAATTTTCATGTACCTACTGAATACAAATCTTTTAATCTCTTAACAATAGATACGCATGGTCCCGACCCTTCTTTTCAATTAGTTAAATAATATAATAGACGTAATAAAATTATTTCAATTTGTGGGTTATGTTATTTTGAATGTTTATTACCTGGTAATACCTGCAATGTTAGTTTGAATTACCTGGTAATTTATTCTGTGAAATATAAAAATTCCATTGTATTGACTAAAACTCAACTCGATTTCAGTTATTTTATATTCATAAAGGGTTCAAATTTATAGTTTTTTGGAATAAAGTATTTTCAATATTTAAACACTAAAAAAATAAAAAATTGTTAGCATAGAATAAGATTTGAAAATGTTTTTCAATTAGAGTAGTTGAGAAAAACATGACTAGGTTGGTAAAAATATAGTAAAAATCTAGGAGAGCACTCTTGTGTTTCCAAAAAAAGTTTTTTTATTCACCTAGCCTCAATGTGTAGCTTTTTGGATGTTTCCCGTTAACTGAGGCTCAGGGGGTCAAAAATTATGAGGGTGGATCAAATTCAGTAAAAACCTGGCAAGCAATTTATAAAATCAGTTAAAAGTAGAATACAGTTAAATTATAGAAATAGATTTTTTATCACCTTAAATTTTAACCTAGCAGAATTATTGATTCCGGATTGGGAGGGTAGTTAAAGGGTAAAAAATTACTAGGATGCTAATATATTAGTACAAATCTAGCACAATACTATCGTATCTCATATTTCCGAAAAAATTTGCTTTGTATTTAACTAGCGTAAATGTTTAGATGGTAGAATTGGTGAGGTTGGATAACATTTAGTAAAAACCAACCAGACGGTTTCTTATTTTATTTATAAATAGTATTTAGTAAAATTATGTATGTGTGTGTGTGTGTGTGTGTGTGTGTGTGTGTGTGTGTGTGTGTGTGTGTGTGTGTGTGTGTGTGTGTGTGTGTGTGTGCGTGTGTGTGTGTGTGTGTGTGTGTGTGTGTGTGTGTGTGTGTGTGCGTGTGTGTGTATGTGTATGTATGAGAGAGAAATGGCATTAGACAAAAATCTATTTGCCACAGAAAAGAGTAAAATTATAAAACAATACTTTTTCAATAGCAGAATTATTAACTTCCAACAAGGGTTAGTCGAGGGATAAAAAATTACTAAGTTGGTATAGAATACTATAATATTTCAAAAATACGTTTTTTTCTAATTTCGCTGGTTCGAATATTGAGCTAGCAGACAAGTTTCCGAATAGGTTTATGGGAGCAAAATTATCAGGATGGTCAAAGTTTAGTAAAATCTTAACTAAACACTTTTTTATTTCAGTTATAAGTAGAGGAGAGTAAATTTGAAAAAAAAATTCTCCTTTAATTTTAATCTATCACAATTATTGACTTTTCACAAGGGGTAGTTAAGGGGTGAAAAATTGCTAGGGTGGTAATAAATTCGTAAAAACCTATCAAAACACTATGGTATGTCGTACATATTTATTTTAATTCTGCTAGTTGGAACCGTAAGCCAGCAAAATCGCTCCCCTTAAGGGTGGTTTGATGGTGAAAAAATATTATGATGGTAATAAATTAGTGAAAAATGGGTGAAAAAATATGCCATCAACAAAAAGTTTATTTTTTGAATTCTGCTGGCTTGAACCTTGAGCCAGCAGAATCGCTCCCATTAAGGGTGGTTTGGTGGTGAAAAATTATTAGGGTGGTAATAAATTAGTGAAAAATGGGTGAAAAAATATGCCATCAACAAAAAGTTTTTTTTTTGAATTCTGCTAGCTTGAACCTTAAGCCAGCAGAATCGCTCCCCTTAAGGTTGGTTTGGTGGTGAAAAAATATTAAGGTGGTAATAAATTAGTGAAAAATGGGTGAAAAAACATGCCATCAACAAAAAGTTTTTTTTTTGAATTCTGCTAGCTTGAACCTTAAGCCAGCAGAATCGCTCCCCTTAACGTTGGTTTGGTGGTGAAAAATTATTAGGGTGGTAATAAATTAGTGAAAAATGGGTGAAAAAATATGCCATTAAGAAAAAGTTTTTTTTTTTTGAATTCTGCTAGCTTGAACCTTAAGCCAGCAGAATCGCTCCCATTAAGTGTGGTTTGGTGGTGAAAAATTATTAGAGTGGTAATAAATTAGTGAAAAATGGGTGAAAAAATATGCCATTAACAAAAAGTTTTTTTTTTGAATTCTGCTAGCTTGAACCTTAAGCCAGCAGAATCGCTCCCCTTAAGGTTGGTTTGGTGGTGAAAAATTATTAGGGTGGTAATAAATTAGTGAAAAATGGGTGAAAAAATATTACGTAGGTTAAATTGGATTCCGCTCATGTGTCCCCGCTAGCTTAAGGGTCCTCATGAAAAGCGGCCTTAACATTTTTATCTACCCATATTTTTAAAACGGTGCGATGTTCGTATAGTCAAGTTTTATCTACATAGACATTGGATCTTTCTTCTAATCTATATTTTGTTACCTGTCTTAAATTTTGCTGTAGCGTTTATTAGATGTTTTTTGCTTTGACAATAAGAAACGATTCCTTTAAATAATTTCCATAACTTATCTCGGCCAAAGTGAGCAAAATTATTATCCCATATTGCCTTTAATATTGTATCCAATAATAGAAATCTCCTTGTTTAAATAGTACGAATGAACTTTTCTCCGAAAGACGTTTCTATGAAAGTCATCAATTTCCATTAATATTTTTCTTCGTGTCTTTTTCAGTAATGTTTCTTTGTTGTCTTTCACTTAAAAATCTGTAAATATTTACATATCATATAACATTTAACACAATAGTTGTTTCTCTCAGAGAATACGTGCCGTTTTTGGGTTCAGCAGCAACAAATTGAATAAAATAATGCTATTTTAATGCATGGACTGAACTGCTTATCACACAGACCGTATCAAATTCGCCACAAAAATTATTCGAAAAAAAAAAGATTTGACTGACTGCGCTAAAGAAATTACAGCAATTGATTTCACACCTCAAACAATAATTAGGGAAGGAATTCGCTTTCTTCTTGTAATTTATGGAGCTCAAAAAAATACTTGGATTGATAAGTACCGATACTTTACTTTTGTAAAAAATACGCAAAACAAGAAACGAGTACAACTATCATGTCTTCCTCCAACATCGGCATCTGCTATTCAACACTTGTATCGAGTATGCTATCAAGTTCAAACATCTAAAGGTACCCACCTACTAAAGAAAAACTCCTCAATACTATTTTTTGGAATTGAAAAAAGGTTGTAGTGCCAAATATGGCTGTAATAAAGTCGGGTTGCTGTGTTCTCGGACGATTCCTATTATTTTAATGAAGAGACCAATGAATCCAGCAAGAGGAAGAGAAAGAAGAAGAAATCAAAAAAGACTTGACTGTTGAAGTCTACTTTCAAGAGTATGAATCTGATTAAAATAGCTGAAGAAATCAAAACAATAGTTAACCTAATAATCAATAGCAATATCAATAATAATTAATATCATTAATAAAGTATTATCTAGAACTTGACGGGTATTGTTCCCTTAAATTATTCTAAAATTGTAATGGCAGTTAGTGTGGTAGGCCCAAGGACACTAAATACAGATAGGATTGATTTTGTCCTATGCTCTAATGTAAGAAATGCGTTGTGTTGAGTGTGACGTAGGCGTGGGGATTCGTGGTTGACATTTCGTATTGTTTTATATAGAATAGTTGTGCTTGCTGCCAATTTTTTTTATTATACTAGCGATTTAACGGGCTTATAAGACTATTTAATTATTATAGTTTATTCGTCTTCCGGGTTTGGACCGTGTCATTTGTGAGTGACCCAAAAGTGGGTTCATCTCGACGTTTCGCTACAATTATATGTAGCTTCTTCAGGAGAAACAAAGAAAAAGAAAAAAGAAAACAAAGGAACAGGAAGATGGGTAGTTAGCAACGGTAACTCAGTTACTCAACGCAACCAGAGGCGAATACTAACTACCAAGATGGGCATTTGGTCACAGTAACTCAACTACTCAACGCAGCCAGAGGTGAAAACCAAATGCCAGGACAGGGATTCACGTCCAACAGCTCAGAACACTAACGCGTCGAGAGGCGGGGAGTGAATCGGATTCACTCCCCGCCTCTCGACGCGTTAGTGTTCTGAGCTGTTGGACGTGAATCCCTGTCCTGGCATTTGGTTTTCACCTCTGGCTGCGTTGAGTAGTTGAGTTACTGTGACCAAATGCCCATCTTGGTAGTTAGTATTCGCCTCTGGTTGCGTTGAGTAACTGAGTTACCGTTGCTAACTACCCATCTTCCTGTTCCTTTGTTTTCTTTTTTCTTTTTCTTTGTTTCTCCTGAAGAAGCTACATATAATTGTAGCGAAACGTCGAGATGAACCCACTTTTGGGTCACTCACAAATGACACGGTCCAAACCCGGAAGACGAATAAACTATAATTCTGACTCTGGCCGTGGAAGCCTACGATTTCATTATTTAATTATTGTTTCTAGATCAATTTACTTGTATAAACAAAACGGGTGGTAATAGATGTGCCATATATGGTTGTGACAATAATTTTAAGAGTGAAAACCAAGAATATGCCTGTTATTTTTCAGAGTTTTCTAAAAGAAAAGGATTTAGTGTCGAAACCTATAAGGGCTTAAGGGGTTAACCGATGAAGAAGAGCTGATGATTTTAATCCCTATTCTAGTAGAATATGCTCTGTTCATTTTACAATCAATGACTATGAAAGAGATCTCCAAAATTAATTATTAGGTAAAATGATTAAGCAATAAAATGCCTATAATTTTTTAACGTAACATAGTTTAGGTTTACCTACTAAACGCCTTTTAAAGAAAACTGCAGTTCCAATACTTTGTTTGTATAAACATACCTTTGACACACCTGCCTCTAGTCGTGAAGATAGATTAGATGTTATAAACAGAAAGTAACTTGTAGCAGAAATTACAAACGTTGGGACAAATATTTTGAATATTGCATCTTATCAACATGTACAGACTATTACTGAATCTGAAATAATTTTTGAACAAGCTGGTGACAATATAGATTTAAAGCCTGAAGTAGATTTTGAAGCAAAATACAACGAATTATTAAACAAGTATAAAAGGTAATTTCACATAAAAAGTTAGTGAATATAATAATAGTTTACCATCATGGGTGCAGCAACTCTCTCATGGAGGTTTTATCAAGCCTACAGATAAGTGGTTCATAAAAATAAAATTATGGAATAAATATTATGGAAAATATATTGATACCTATAGGAAAAATAATGGAGTTGTTGGAAACATTTCAAAAAGGTTTTAAAAAAAAAGAATAAGTGTTGCCATATGCGCTTATTAAAAACTTTTGTAAACTTATAACAATAAATTAGAATAAATTATAGAAATTTAAAATCCAAGGCAGCTGAAAATTTGAAGTGAAAAAACTTATCCGTGTTGGATTCAACTAGGTCAAAAATTAGAAAAGTAAATAAAATTGTCCCATAGAGAATGTTTCTAAAGTTTCCTAGTATTGTATACTGTTTAGTTTTACCTTTATGTTTATGAAATAAATAGTTCAGTATAGAATAGTTTTAATTATCATAAAAAATGTTTTTGGATATTAATTTGTGCTCTGACTACATAAGTAAAACACGGATTTATAGACTTTATTTACCAGAAAAATATACTTAGAGAGTAAACTGGCATTATTAATTTAATTATAATACTAGCAAATGCATTCATTTCGAAAATAAATTTTATTTGCAATGTAAAACAGATCATTAAGAGTTTATAAGTCTGAATGCCTTAGGTAGGTACTGTTAAAAATCTGATTATTTGCCATTTATTTACAAAAACAAAACGTAAATTGTTCGTTTTAAACTATTTAATCTCAAATTAGGTTACTTCCGTAAAAATTAATAGTAACTTCCGTAAAAATTAATAGTAACAATAAGGTCGATAATTGCTCGTCATCCCCACGCCTACGTCACAGCCGCGTGTTGGAGTGACAGACAATTTTGGACGATGGAGCTATCCTCTGTAGTCAACCGTTCTTAGGGTAGGCCTACAGCGGTAACCACGGTAAAAAACGCGCCGAGTACACTACCTCACAGGTGCCGTGGAAGAGTGTAGGTACTACATATAATGTATAATGTAACTTTTAAATCGCAATATCTCAGGAATGATAACTCATAGGAAAAAAATCATTCATAGGTCAATACGGAGCATTTTTGTAGAATATTTTAAGGTCTACAAGTTTGGTTTAAGGTTTTTTTGATAAAACTTACCGTTTTCGAGAAAAATCCAAAAGACCCCAAATTTTGAACTTTGGCCCTGAATACCTTTTGTAGCACATATACGATCGATGATTATTTTTAAAACTTTGGAAACGAATGGATCCGTAATAAAACAAAAGTGACAGATGTCTCAACCCAAGTAGCAAAGCTTAAATGGAAGTTCGCCGGACACACCCTAAGGCTGAAAGATGGACTAAGACAATTATACATTGGAGACCATGGAATCACAAACGAAAAAGGGGAAAGCCACGAATGCGATGGTCAGATGATCTGAAGAAACACGCCATATCAAAATGGATGCGAATTGCCCAAGATAGAGAGGCATGGAAGAAGGAGGAGGAGGTCTATATCCAAGGATGGATGTTTAGGGCTGTATAGATAGATAGATCAGTCACGATTATTATTTTTTTGTATAATTTTTGGCATTTCAATATCTATTATTTGTCGGTATTTATAATTCACTTGCGTATTAATAATTTTAGTGTAGAAAATATATTTTTCTCCGCCATTATTAATTTGATCGACAGTTTTATTCTATTTTAGAGGTTTTCCTCCTCTAACCTCCTGGAGGATGTGGTCCTCCTGATATAATATGGTTTACTGTCCTTTAAGCAAGGTAATCCATTAATATTAGGTAGTCCCATTAATATCTCAACATTTTAATGTATGAGTTGGAAATTATGAATAAAAACTACTAGATAATCTATTACCGGTATATTTCATAGATGTATAATAATCCAGTCGTTACAATTAAATAGACTAATTTATTACATTGCCAAGGTTCTTTTCTAAAACTTAATTTACAATATTTTGCAGACAAATTACTTTAAGAAATACAAAATAATACTTTAGCTCACTTTTTGCTGTCTAATACATTTTAATAATTAGGAAACAGATTTTTGCTAGTTAACCTCTTACTAATAACAATTCTCTCTTGGTAGTTGGCACTCAACGATTGTAGGAAAAGGCCGAAGGTAGGGAATGTTTTTAAGCGATCGGTATATGTAACATACAAAATATTAATGTCTCTAAGGCAGGTTTGTTTGCAAAGGTTTTTAAAAAAGTCTCTAACATTCGGCCTTTTTCGGTTTAAATTAGTCCAGTTCTATTGTAGTTTGTATATTGTGTAAAAATAACGTGTAAAAATGTAAGGAACTAACAACACCGCCAAGGAACAGTTCTTAATTCTCAATTTAATGGAAGGCAAAAGGCAAGTAATATTTTTTTTATTTAATCAAGTTGGTAGTGGCGTGGGGTGAGCCAGATCTCAAATACCTAGGATGGAACGTACGCGGTGTCGTGAAAAAATGGATAACACAGCTCGGACTGAAACTCGCGATAGAGAAAACCGAAACCATCATTCTGAAGAGGAAAACGAACAGGTAAAGTGTGGACAGCGGCTCCAACACCCAAGAAACCCGTAAAGTAACTGAAGGTGACGTTGTACCAGAATGGAAACTAGGGGGAGCAAGTGCGAGAGGTGATCCGGAAGGTTACGTTGTATAGCTACATTGAAGAGGGTGATGCCCAACATTGGGGGACCATTTCCGAAAGAGGGAGTGCCTTACACGGTGTGTAAGTCTATAGGTCTCTACGCTGAACCAGTCGGGAGTGGGGCGATAGAAATACCGCCTACAGGAGGCTCATGGCACGAGTGTTCAGAACAAGTCTGCTGCGAGTGGGATGCGCTTAAAGGATTGTATCTGCGGCAGCCTTTTGGGCCATCATTGGATGTGTTTTGCTGCATGTGTTGGCAGTAGAAAGAAAAGAGCTCTATGAGAGAAGAGAAGTAGACCTTATTATGGTCGAGAGAAGACGGTGAAGGAAAAGGTCAATTGAAAGATGACAAGGAGAATAGAGCAATACGCAGGATGTAGCACAGTGGACAAATATGCTGATCCCGAAGATACTTACATCCATAGTGAGAGAAATTATTTGTTCGACTTAATGAATTCGAATGAATTTGTTCGACGTAGGGAACTACCTCGGAAACTATCGACCGGATTACGAAGAATGAATCCTGCACTAAGGTCGGCCAGGCGGCTTCTTTGACTAAGATGTCTTTTGAATATTTCAGACCCTTCCTCTACAAAGAAGCACGATGTTTTGTAGCCTTTTTAGGAGTATTCAACTTTTCGCTTAAGACTTTCTCTAAGCCGAAACGTCAAATAAAACAGTTTTACTTTTACAATTGTAGTACATTTCTATGCTATAGTAATTATTCAACAATGGAAATATAAAAGGTCAAATCAACGGTCAAATAAGTTAATGAATACAAAACATCAGTTAAATGATGTGTAATGGCAAAACCAGGAATCAGTAAGAGAATACATGGCATTGATACAATGAAAACTTTTGATGGATTGCAATTTTTGGTCTCTATTTAAACAGTTATAACTGCAGAATCCCCATAACTGTCTTTTGTCTTACCATAAAATTGAAATTAAAAAAAATGTTCTCAAGAGGTTATTCAGTTCGTTTTTGTATAAATATTCAGTTTATTGTAAAAACTTCTATTGTTCTGAAAGTGAGTGACCCTGAGCTACCATATGGAAAAAACTAATTATACAGGGTGTTCAAAATGTAAAAAATTTTCAAGCGATATATCTTGTCATTTGACTGGTGGTTTTTGAAGACCCTGCTATATATATTTTGTAAGCATTACGTGATCTGGTGAAAATTTTACAGGGTAGCGTTCAAAGCTTCGGTTATTTTGTCGAAATACATATCGCAAAATATAGCTATATTCGTAATCAATAAAACAAATTAGTAAAATCATGATTTATTAACAACAATGAAATTATTGTAGTGTGTTAACAGGAAAAAAACCTTAGAGTTAGAAATAATATTAAAAATAGAATTACTTTAGAATTAGAATTACTAGAATTACTAAAAACATAATCGCAGCTATCCATAATATGTACAGCGACCATTATGATATGATACTATCGCCTAAAAATTACTATAAAATTATATCAAATTGTTTCAATATATTTAAAAGGAACATAACAGCAGGAGTTCCGCAAAACGTAGGAAATAATCGATTATCTGCTTCCGAAACCAACAACAATATAATCACACACATATAAAAAAATAAAACTAAATATCTTGACAGAAAAGCAATGTTAGTAGTTTGTGAACTTACTTGTCGAGGTTGTTAAAAAATTAGTACCAAATGACGACAAAAATTAATAATTAATGACCAGAAAATATAGTTGTCGCCTAAAAGGACTGCATATAAAATTGTTTACGACGGAATCGCATTAATACTGGATAAGAATATTTGTCTTGTCATAAATCTGTCACCTTCTTAACACTAACATTAACAGTGCGAGGAGAAAGTCTTTGAGAAAAAACGGTTAGAGTACCGCAGTGCTCCGTCTCGAGACCTTGCTTTGGAATGTTGTGTTCAATGAGATTGTGGAGGCCGACGTGGGCATTGGTATAAAGGTAATAGCATATGCGTATGACCTGGTGCTACTTGTAGAGTACAACGAAAACTGGTCAATTATGCATAGAAGAAAACGAGCTTCAACAAAGTAAAGACGTTGATGAGAAGCAGGTACCTCATACCTTCTTCTTCTTTAAGTTCCATCTTCTATCGAAGGTTGGAAATCATCATGGCTATGCGGACTCTGTTGACTGCCGCTCTAAAAAGTTCTGCACTACTGCATTCAAACCATTCCCTTAAGTTCTTAAGCCAGGATATTCTTCGTCTTCCCACATTTCGTTTTCCTCGGATTTTGCCCTGCATAATAAGTTGTAATAATGCGTATTTTTGCCCTCTCATCACATGTCCCAAGTACTCAAGTTTTCGTCTTTTAATACATAATATTATTTCCGCCTCATTTCCTATCCTTCTAGTTACTTCCATGTTTGACATTCTTTGAATCCATGATATTCGTAGGATTCTTCTGTAACACCAAAATTCAAAGGCGGCCAGCTTATTCAGATGAACTTGTTTTAGTGTCCAAGCTTCCAGACCATAAAGAAGAGTAGAGAACACGTAACATCGAAGCATTCTCAGGCGTAGTTCTAACCTTATATCCCGACAACAAAGAAACTTTTTAAGTTTAATAAATGATGTACGTGCTATTTCAATACGTGTCCTAATTTCTTTGGTTTGGTCTACATCTGATGTTAGCCATGTTCCTAAATATTTATAGTTATTAACATTCTCAATTGCAGTATCTTCAATAGTCAATTGGATATTTGCATGTGCAGATTTAGTCATGATCATGCATTTAGTTTTCTTTAAATTTATCTTCAGTCGGTACTCATGACAGCGTTCATTAAGGCGTTGCATTAGGTTCTGTAAATCATTGTTGTTATCCGTAATTATTACTGTATCGTCTGCAAAACGTAAGTTATTCAAAACTTCTCCATTGATAGATATACCTTCTATTGAGTCTGAGAGCGCTTCTTGAAATACCGCTTCACTGTAGACATTGAAAAGTAGTGGGGGCAGCACGCAACCCTGGCGGACTCCTCTGTGTATTTTGATATTTTCGGTGTACTGGCTGTCAACTCTTACCTTGGCAGTTTGATTCCAACATAAATTAGATATAATTTTCAGATCACGACTGTCAATATTTTTGCTTATTAATATATCTACAAGCTTCTTATGTTGAACTTTATCAAATGCCTTTTAAAAGTGGCCGAGAAATTTCACCTCATACCAGTGGCCGAGAATACTGAATCAGAGTAGAGAACTACGGCGCTGATAAGGATCATCCCCAACGTGTGAGAACCAGGAACTGTCAAAGGGAGAACTTTATTGGAACTGATTCACGCTTATACACTTATACTTTACTCTGGATCGGTATGGCAACAAGTGGTTCTTCTTCTTATTGTGTCGTCTTCTAACGAAGGTTGTCGATCACTTCTTTAAAGGCTTCCCTATCTTTTGCAACGTGAAATATCTGTTCAACACTGAGGTTAGTCTAATCTCTGATATTCCTGAGCCAAGATTTATTTTTTCTTCCTAAGATTTTTTTGTTTTCTTATTTTAATTGTGTTCATAAGGTTTCTGCCACGTCCAGTTCGTCTTAACAATTCTTTATTTGACGAGTTATTTAAATTTTGATCTTTATCTCCTCATCTTGATCTTAACTGTGAGTTTATAACTGTTCTGAGGTATATATACTTGTAGACCCTCTCTAACGGTTTCCCTTCAATGTCATATGTATGTTGTCAGCAGGCAGTTTCGAGATCACCATGTATTTGGTTTTACCTATATTCATTCTTAGTACCACCTCTTTGCTTTCTCTGGTAATGATTTATATAAGAATTTGTAAATCGTCTTCATTTTTTGCCATGATTGCGGTATCGACTGCAAATCTTATGTTATTAATGATGGTCCCTTCAGACCTACACCTAAGAAATATAGGAGAATGCTAGAGAAAGCCCAAAGAACATCAACGGTAGCAACATACAAGTGATCAAGAGTGTGTTACCCATCCACCTGATGGTGAAAAAAAGGGCGAAAACCTACAGAAAGAATGCGCAGCAGAAAATATTAACTAGGAATAGCAGCGTAATGGAGTTGTAGTAATAATGGAAAAATGAGCATAGGATCCTGGACAAGGGGATTTATTCCAAATATCGCAGATTAAATGAAGTGCGGTGAAAAAGACACTGATTACTTTTTCACCCAGTTCCCAACAGGGCACGGCTCCTTCAGGACCTACCTAGAAAGGATAGGGAAGGTTGCGGATGGAAACGTGAACACTGTATATTCGAGTGCAGAATGTTGACAAGCACAGAAACGAATTACACTGCAAGGAAGCTAGGGCAAATGCAAATAATAGGAGAGGGGGAGAATTAGAGAGAAAGAGAGAGAGAGAGAGAGATGGGCTATTTATGTGATGCACCGGTCTGCAGAGGACCCACTGCAAGAGTCGTCCGGATGAGGGGGTTTATTACTTCCTTCCCATAAAACAAGTCATATAAAAATTAACGATAAACAATCATATCCGCCGACAGTAAATAATGGAAGATTTTCCAAAAATCCCACTGAAGAAGAAGATAATGTAATAATGGTATACTAGTTCAGATTAGGATCATGGGAAAACATGCGTTACTATTCCAAAAAAATTCCTCAATACTTCCACGTTTATCATCGTATCGATATAAAATTAAGAAAGCCTTAATATATTAAAGACAACACTACAATACTACTTAAAACGCATTTTTTTAAACTTTTTTAATTACCACTGACAAATCATAAAACTTGTTGTTTTGCGTTTCATTTTTATTATTTCGTGTTACTCATAATTGCAGCTATATAAATGTATGTATTTCAACAAAATATTCGTATTAGTGGTAATGGACAACTAAAGGATTTTTACAAATATCATTGTACAATCCAACAACATGACACTTCTAAAATAACAGATTTGTAATTTAAAATGCCAACTTTATAACAAAAACAACTTAACTTGTAACATTTTTCAATATTTCCTACTAATATGGAACCGAATATACGAGTATACATAAGTATATAATAGCCTTTGGAAAATTTGGGAAACAGTTTTTAAATATTTCTAAATTACTTTTCTTTCCACAACCTTTGTAAAATATAAAACATGAATTGCAATAGTTTTTTTTTATATTCTTACATAAAATTTAAAAATATATATTAAACTTACAGGGAAATGTTTGAGTTTTTATGACTCGGTTTTCGATATATTTATTTCGTTTAACGATGTGTATGACCTTTCTTAGTTTTCACTCTGTCAAAAATTTGTTTAAAGTTAATAAATACGGCTACATTGGATTTCAAATAATGGTAGCTATCTACCTGAATTTCCCTTAAGAGAGAAAATTTGTTCCTCTGTGCTAAGTCCTTCTCTAAAACAATACTGATATTTACTAAGTTCGTTATATATTTTGTCAAATTTGAAATTTTTACGTTACAAATATTTTATATAATTCATTTTACTTGTAATTTTGAGACATCCTTGTGTCAGCTCTTTTATGAATTGGGCGTAGTGTGGTCTCTTTGTCCATATTTTAGTATACTCGCATGTTTTTGTTTCTATATATCATTAAGCAATTTCTTTATATGCATAACTAATAGTGACCTCACATAGTATGATTCAAATGTATGGAATAAATTCATTATTTTAGAAACTGACGACTTTTAAAACAAATCTTACACGTCAATTTTAATTTTTGAATGACCATCAACTGATATATGTGTTGGACATTACGTCATCAGTGTCGGCGTAATGACGTAATTAACGATTTTTTTAAATACAAACTGAGGTCACGTGACAGCTCATTTGAATGGTCTCCTTATCGTCTTTGCAACGATGTAATCATTTGAATATTTATTTCTACAGGGTTCACCAAAATAATGAATTTTGTTAAGTAGCATAGAATTACAATAAATATTCTTTCACTGAACTAAAATACATTAAGGAACGCCACTGGTATTACAACAAAATAGTGTTTTTTGCTGGTTTAAAAAAAATACATTGATAACAAACAGTGCTAC
Source organism: Diabrotica balteata (assembly GCA_918026665.1). NCBI lineage: Eukaryota > Metazoa > Arthropoda > Insecta > Coleoptera > Chrysomelidae > Diabrotica > Diabrotica balteata. The sequence goes on along the minus strand of OU898281.1, from coordinate 103,777,885 downwards.
ATTATAATTTAAAATTAATTATTGTAGTAAGTATTCCAAGATATTTTTTAACAATATTTAAATCAATCTTGTCATTGACTCGTTTTTATTTGTCTGTGATCTGTGAATCTGTCAAATAATAGACGTCAAATTTTTACTCTTCAAGTTTTTGGCGACATTAATAAAAGCATTTACAAAAATGAAACTATCTGAAACAGAACGAATCGAAATCTTAGTCATGATTGGTTATGAAGTTAGAGTGAGGACTCAAGCAGAAGTTCGTAATTTCTTTAACGCTAAATACCCCAATCGCAAACCAAATACTCAATCAACGATAAGTAAAATTGACAAAAAAAAAAATACAGAAACGGGTATGTTACAAATCTTCCAAGAAGTGGTAGAAAATCAATATCCGAAGTCAAGAAAGTGGACGATGTACTGGCCTTTCAAGAAAATCCACATACCAGATAATTATCGCACCAGATAATTATGTCCACCAATCAACTGTTGTAAGAGTGCTAAAAAAGGAGAAGTGGCAATCAAATTGTAGGGCCATATGTTTTTAAAGAAAACAACTGCTTCTCGTTATCAAGAATGTCTTCAGGATTATCTGTTGCCACAGCTGAATCAGCTATTTCCAAAAAGAAATGATTTGTGGTACCAACTTGATGGGGCTCCCCCACACTATGGCGTTGAGGTACGAAATTACTTTAATAACATTTTCCCAGGTAGGTGGATAGGTAGAAGGGGGCCCATCAAATGGCCACCAAGGTCTTCAGAGTTGACTTCGTTAAACTTTTTTTGTGAGAATATTTAAAGAGCAGAGTGTATCCAAATCGACCGAATACTGTAGAAGCGTTAAAGAAGCGCATCAGAACGAAAATTGCACAATAAACACCTAAAGTCGTGGAAAACGTTAGGAAAGAATTTATTGCCCATCTTTCACAATGTATTATTGGTGAAGGTCGTCAATTTGAACATTTTTTGTAATTTAATTGTATTTATGTAAACATTTATTTTGAGTTAATTGTATTAATAAAGCTACAGTTTTGGTTAAACCTTTAGAAATAAATATTCAAATGCTTATATCGTTACAAAGGCGATAAGGAGACCTTTTAAATGAGCTGTCGCATGTGCTAAGTTTGTATTTAAAAAAATTGTCGATTACATCATTACACCAACACTGATGATGTAATGTACAACACATATGTAGCAGTTGATGGTCATTCAAAAATTAAAATTGACGTGTTTTAGGATGTTTTTAAAAGTCGTCTGCTTCTGAAATAATAAATTTATTCCATACATTTGCACTATACTGTACATATAAACAGTTCTTTCACTCCGTAAGATCACTTGTTAGGGGTTGCTATATATCATCAGATTTTTTTCTAAATGTTCTGTTCTGAATATTTCATTTAAAAAATATCCAAAGTATTATTTTAATCTATTCAATATTCAATTTATCAATTGTAATAGTCCTTCCGCTTTTACCTTTATGACACTTAGACAGGTTTGTTTGGCTTAGGGTTTTTTCTGTTGATTAAGCAAAATCTAATAAATGTAATACACTTCATCGGTCTTATAGTTTTGTAAAAAAATACATCATATATATAATATGGGCAATCATTTAATATGTAAATATATAAAGCGTTCGGTAATGGATATCCTGAAAGGGATATCCATAAATTGTTTGTTATCTGCTAAAATTGCAAAAATGTATTGTTCTCCATATAATAGTATACTAAGTATCTAGTAGTAAAAACATTATTTCTGAACAACAATACAAATGATTTTTATAACTTTCTCATATTAAGGCGCGCATTGCATTTCTAAAATCTACTGAGAATAGATCATTATAGGATGATTTCTCCCTTGCTGTTCTCTCACCTCCGAGAAACTACCAATCTTATTTAGTCTGATTTAGTCAGAATTTGTGGGCGCTCGAAGTTGTTACAGTTAGCGTCAAGGATTGAGTAAATAATACAGTTTTAGGTATGACGCTAGAGTTTTACCATAAAACTTTATGGTAAAGTTCTCAGAATGACCTTTTTCTAAACTACTATGCAAATCATTCAAAAATAAAAAAAACATATCTCATTTCAATGGATAATAAAAATTTTAATCATTTTTCTAAATATAGAAAACATCTAAAATTTTAAATGTTTGTAGCACCAATAATAAGAGAGCAAATAGAAATTTTCGACCTTCTTAACATAGTCTATAAATACAGTTATGAGGACATACAAGAGTATTTCTAATAGTGGATCAAAATGTGCATCCGTCAAGGGTTTTATCTGTGTTATTGTTCCATTTATCATTATATCCAAACTCTTCCCTTCTTCCTGAATATTTTTCATTTGATTAAATCCTTTGCTTTGGATAATTTGCTTTAGATTTTTCTACTAAAACCAGAGAATTATTGTTTAAACCATGGAATTATCTTAATTTAAAAATATTCCCTAGATTTTTAAAATATTAGTCATTATATTGAATTAAAAATGAACAAATTTACCACAGACTATTATATACCACATAGGTTTAATTTCTTACTTCATAAACCATCACAATAATTTTCACTTAAATTATATTTGTGTCACTTTTCAGTCATATATTAATAAATAATTTGCAAATAGTGAATAACATAATTAAATATTGTACGACTTGTACCCATTCCATCAAATTTCAAATATACAGTGGCATAGTGACCGAATTATTTTCTCAGCATGAGTTGGAAAAACACCAAAACATGACGTGACTCTTTATGTATCAGAGAGAATCCTTTTAAATGAAACGAATAGGAAACTTTCGTAACCAACAGATGTTTTAAATATATTAACAACTTGAGTTTCCTATAATAAAATTATTATTTGATATAGATATAGAAATAAATAAAAAACTTGTTCTTGAAACTACTTAAATAAAACTTGTTCCAAAAATATTATGATCCTGTTCAAATCAATTAAGAACTTTCCTTTCTTCTCTTTGTTACGCCTAGTAACGTAAGAAAAAAATTATTGAAAATATTCTCGGCCAGAAAATTTTCGGCGAGAATTTTCTATATTTACAAAAACCAAAACAAAATAAAGACTAGATAGATATGGGTCAAATTAATATAATTTAAAAAATATGTATATTGTTTTGCCAATTCTGCCAATTCACCTAGTATAATGTTTGCATCCCAAACATTATTATTCTTGAAGCCCAAACACCTACTTGCCGCTACGCTCATGATATGCTTTTTTCGCTTTGGCTGGCAGAAAAATCGCTGACAAAATTTTGGATAAAATTCCTGAAAAATCGAAGTAGCCGGGGAATCCCACGAACCACTAGCTGGTGTTAACCACTAAATGTTAACCATGGTACAATTTGTACCGTGGGTGTTAACAGTATCAGTATTTATTCTTTTGGTGCTATATTCATGTGCAAATATTTAGAATGGATCGAAGTAAAGCAAAATTTACTACAAAACTTAAAAGTAATATTTGTAATTACCTGTGGTGTTAACAGTGTCAGTATTTATTGTTTTGGTGCTATATTCACGTGCAAATATTTAGAATGGATAGAAGTAAAGCAACATTTACTACAAAACCTAAAAGGAATATTTGTAATTACTTGGAGTTTAAGTAACTGAAGGAATGAACCAATACTAAACTTTATTATCATTACTCCATCTCCTGTTTTTTATAAAACCTTGTCTACAGACACTAATCGACGTACATAAGCATTTATGTCTGAAAAAATATGTGAAGTTTTAGAAGAAATAGGAGCCCAAAAATTGCAACCTGGAGTGTCATAATGCCAAGGTTATGACCAGGAACCAAAGTTATGAGAAGTACAAACATAATATATGTGTATGTGTGTATTGCCCACATCTTAAATTTGTTGATTGGTGACATTTCTAAAACAAAAACAATGGCTTTTTTAGAAGAAATTAAAGCCATTATTAAAGAAATCAACAACTCTCACATTTTGTCAGCCACTTTTAAAAGAATTCAGCTTAAAAAAAAAAATGAAATAAAGCTAGCACTTATTTTAAAACTGCTAGTTTAAACTCGTTGGGGACCAATTATATATATTTAAAGAGTCACCTTGATGCAAAGTATGCTTTAACAGTTTTGGCAGTTTGTAAGAGTGTTAAAGATGTTCTCGGTAAACAAGTTTTAAAGTTGATTTTGGATGAGGACGTATTTTGGGTAAGAGTATCAAAATTATATCATCTCATAAATCCTATGTTGACTATATTTCTAAATTAGAGTCAGATAAACCTCGAATACGTCAGGTGACTGAGTGTTGTTTTAACTTAAAAAAAAATCATATGGACAAAAAACTATCTTCAAGTCCATTATGGAGTAAAGAAGAAAAAGCAATAAAAATGTTTGTCTCTAAAAGGAAACAAATGACAATACATTCAATTATTTGGCAGCGAATATGTTGGATCCTAAATTTAATGATGTTCATTTAAGCAGAAAAGAACAAGTTATGGGAACTGAGTTTATAGATAATTTAGCCACTTTAAAATATGGTGATGACTCAGCTAAAATAATGGCAGATTTGGTCTTTATTTGGACTTTATCGGTCTAAGGAGGGATTTTTAGGAAAATCATATGTTGTAAAATTAATTGAAAAACTAGAACCAATTATGTAGTGGAAAGATACCTGTTTCGTAACAAAATTAACTACTAAAATAGCAGTGGATATATTAAGCATGCCTTCATCCAGTGCAGCGACTGAAAGAAGTTTCAGTAATTATAGTTTTATTCACTCGTCTAAAAGAAACCGGCTTACTGCTGAACAAGCTGGTAAGGTAACTTTTATTGGTCACAATTAACACTTGTTAGATGTAGACCAATGCATGACTGAGCTGGCGACTCGTGAAAAACAAAATCCCACAATTTCTCATCAGTACACTGAACAGCAGAATGTAGATGACCAGAATGAGCTAATGATAGAAATAGATTCTGAGCCGGAGGTGATCTGATATCTTTTTTTATATTAGATCACCACATTCATTATTTGCTGTTAACTGATTAAATCAAATCCTGATAGCTACTGACCTACAAGAAATGCAAACCATGCTTTTAGAACTACATATCGAATCTTCTAAAATAGGACTGAAAATGAATTTAAACAAAACAAAAGTCATGCACTCCGAAGACACCGTGACAATAAAAAACGATAAAGTTATAGAAAAAGTTAAAGAATATATATACTTAGGACAAAAAATTACTACTAAATAGGGAAATTCAAACTAAAAAAATAAAAAGAAGAAGAAAGTTAGATTGGGCAGCATTCGGTAAACTGAACTATATACTCAGAAATCAACAAACTCAATTACATCTTAAATCTAAAGTTTTTGATGCATGCATTATTCCGATATTAACTTAGGCGGCACAAACATGGACAATTACAAAAAAGAATATGAATATACTTAGAGTCACTAAACACACGATGGAAAGAGCAATGCTAGGTATGTCACTTAAGGACAAGAAAACAAACACATGGATAAGACAGAAAACCAAAGTCACCGATGTGGTGCAAAAATCATTAAAGTTGAAATGGGAATACGCTGGACATGTAGCTAGGAGCGATCTAAACTAATGGCACAGATCAATTTTAACCTGGAGATCATACCAACACAAAAGACCCAGAGGCAGATCTCCTATGAGATGGACAGATGATCTGAAAAGAACTACCGGGAAAAATTGGCTACAAGTAGCGTACAATAAAAAAACAATGGAAAGGATGACTTGAAGAGGCTTATGTTCAGATGTGGACGTGAATGGCTAGACGAAGAAGAAGAACTGATCAAATACGTCTATAAATTAGAATTATTTTCAATTATCAAGGTAAGTTCGATTTAAAGAGCTGTGAATTAGGTTTCCAAAGTAATAAAAATATAAATGACATGTGAATTTTTTTAGTGTAGTGTCATTTTTAAATAATTTAATATCTTTTGACATCTAGCCATACAATATACAGTGGGATCACTATTTTCTAATACAAAATATTCTCATTTTTTAATGAAACGTCCTGTATATCAGTATTTTACTGTATAGAAAATATGATGACTTTTATTTTGGTAATCTACCGTGTTTCGTATGTAAATACTTAGAGACAAACTATACATTTTATGTTTTACGAAAATTTTTATTAATAAATTTTGTGTAACTACTGATAAAACAAACAAAAATTATAAAAATTATGTTCTAATTTTATAATCAAATCAAAATTTCAAGGATTAAATAAAAAGTACGCTAGTAAAAATTTGTTGAATTTAATAACTCATATTACAAAATAATATTTACCTTACCTATGACCTATATTCATAAATACATTCTTAATCATGTTAATAAATATTTAAAATGTTCAAGACACAGTCGTATATGAGTACTGTTGATAAAGGACTACCGAACGCCTTGTTGAATTTCAGGTTTAACGCTGCAAATGCAATTTGTATACGAATTTTTACATTATTCCGTGTTTAGGGTTCGTCATGCTATACTATATTATTGATGTAGCCTCAGTGTAAAAATAGTCCAGAGGAGTCAGTCCTAGAGATCTTGGGAGCCATTCCTTCCTACCACAGTATCCAATCCAACTGTCGCTGTAGTTACTATTAAGCACAAGGCTAACATTTACTGTACGATGCGGTGATTCCCAACACATGTTTCGTTTCTCATCATCTCAACAACTCATCTGTTACAAACCTATGATAATCATCATCATCATCATTCTGGCTTTACATTCCTGCTTCCCTATACATCGTCTTTTTTCTTAAGACGTCTAAATTTGTTTTTCTTTATACAACAATTCTTCGAACTGTCGTCTCACTTAACCCTGTATTATCCTCAATGGCGCGGACTTATTGGTGGATTCTATAGGTATTACATATACCTACCATAGCTCGAAATTAATTTTCATTCGCAAAAACACTTTTTTGGTATTAATGGTTTTAAACAAATATTGCACATTGCCCGAAGGAACGAAGTGGTTTAAAAGTTTTTCAAGGCTTTTTTTGTAGGGTGTCTTCAACGTTTCGCAGAAAGACATTCGCCCAACTCCAATCATGTTCAAAAAATTTTCAGTTTTCAGAAAAATTCGTATTTCAAATATAAAAATTTATTTCAAATAATGCAACTACAACAATATTATTAGCTTTTGTGAAACACGTAGATAGTATTTATTTTAACCAAATTTTAACAGATACATTTAACGTTTCTTTGTTTCAAAGTATACTTAATATTTTAATGCATGATCATCATTAAAAATCAGATTATAATTCTTATTTTTGCAAAAAAAAACTTTTAATAAAAACTCCGCAGAAACATCAAATCTATTGTTCTTTTTTAAATATCTACAAAACAAAACATGCTAGGTATGTACATTCTTAAACCAACAGAAAGGATGTAAAGCTTTCTACAAAATACAACACTAATAAACAGGGTGTCCCTTAAAAAAAACGAGAATATTTTGTATTTTAAAATAGTTATCACACTGTATATTGTATGGATAGATGTCAAATATACGTTAGAATTAATATAACATGCTTAATTTGTCTTTAAATTTAATTTCATTTCCTAAAATATTTCGAATTTTGCCTGCAATGTATTTTTACCATAGACACTTCTATCGTCTATGACGTCTATCAGAGCAGTAGATACTCCCATTTTACGTTATTATTAATTCTCCACTTTTCATTTTCGAATTCAGTTGTATTTGAACCAACTAAAGTGTTTAAGTATTTTAGATTTTTAGTTCTTTTTTGGCAATGAGTTTTGTTTTTCTCTTGTACAAATAACGCAGTTAGGTCATCATAGTTTTCCTGAAGGCCCTTTCCTAAGTTGCCGTAATGTGTCTTATGGATTTGCCTGCTACTGGCAAATTTTGGATTTTTAGGATTCTAGGTTGAGATTACTTTCCGAGGACATTTTTATGGTTTATTCCTTTTATTTCTGTATCGAGGAGGTTTCTTAGGATTTGGTTTGGGGTGGATTTGGATTTTTATGGTTTGAAGAGACTGTTCCGGCATTGAAGACATTTTTATGATTGGCTACGACCTATCTACGTTTGGAATATGGAAATATAGTTGAAATATGTCTTAAGTTAAGTACAACATTGATGAATATGTATGTATATTTGTATAATCCGTTTGGTTTAATTAACTTACATTTCTTTTGTTTAATAATCTATATAACTCGTATTCTGTAACAAAAATTGGTACTTTTTTGTTGAATTATGTTATTAAGTGATCAAAGGCAAAAATAATATCTGATAATTTTTTGTCTTATTCATTTCATTGGTCAAGGGTTTAATTTCTATTTTTCAATAAATTTTGTAATTAATTTATTTAAATTTAAAACGATCTTAATAATTGTTTTATTTTCATCACATAACATTAAGTTGATCCCAGGATGTATTTTGTTCAAGGATGATCCATGAACCATACATATTGTTACGTTTTTCTGTGTGTTCAAGAATTAAGTGAAACTAATTTGATAATTAACACATATATATATAACAAATGTCTCGTATCATTTTACAAAATACCCACTTCGCTAATCGCATGAAACTGTCTCTTTAAACTGACACCATAGCTGGTTTTATACACGAACAGATGTTCTAGATATCGTCAGCGAAGTCATCGTCGACGCCCCGAAGTGCGACGTCGGGTCAGCACTTTTAACACGAAATTTCGGGAAAATATCGCGAATAAAACATTAATAGAACGACAAGTAGAATTTTAGAGATAGATATTACAGGACCGTAATAGGGGGAGAGGGATAGGAGTAAACAGTTATAATATTTCTACTTACGTAATACATGAAGGGTCCTTAACCTTATACTAGAAAAACTGACACGTCATTTACACATTTTATTACCTTGGAAACCCAATCCACAGCACTTTAAATATTACCATTTTTCTCAGATCAAAAATAATTTTAAATTATTGACATCTTTGATACATATCAGCATTTTTTTATATACTCAGGAGTGCGCACGTAGGGTGTAGGGTGAATTTCGGAAATCCATACTATTTATATTATCCAACTCTCTCTAGATGTATGTATTAACCTACCATATAACGTATGACGACATCACCTCATTATAGGCTTTCGCCTCTTCATGGTATGGCTGTCCCCTTTTTTTGTTGCAGGAGGTCTGGGTAGGAGGATAAAGAATAATGTTGTTCTGCGCTGGAAGGTCTGGTAGAAGGGTTTTTGGTATTAAGTTTGCTCGCAGTTTTTGCTCAGATTTGTCAGATTTCGTTTTACATGAATTTTTATTGTGTTTATCATAAATTTAATTTTTTTCATGTTTTTTTGCATGAACTTTGCACATTTACTTTGGATGAGCGTTGTAGATCTTTTTTCAGACTATTGTTGCCGATAATATTTTCTGCGAACTGTAATACAACAAATACGTCAGAATTGTTTCTCAGTAAAATTTGGCAAATATATATATATATATATATATATATATATATATATATATATATATATATATATATATATATATATATATATATATATATATATGGTTAATACCTAACCACAAATATTGGTCTATCCATGTAAACAACCTAAAGAAAAAAAAATATCTTATACTGTGACTTTCAGTAAAGTAGAAATGACAATTAAAAAATAAAAACTGTTCATACTACCTAAGACAATTCATGAGTGTTTACAAATCTAAATTAAGAAGATCAACAAGAAAGCGAAAATATTCCAGTTTAAAAAATATCAGGAAACGGTTTAAAGCCAACAGTAGCTACCTATTTTATCATCGCATTTTTCGAAATAAAGACTATAATATTTAAATACGAAGTGGTATTTAGTCGAAAAAGGAAAGTCTTGTTGTTCAATATATTTTGTCAAAATTGATTTTCTCAGATTTTATTTAACCACTATCTTCTTATCTTGTTTATTAGTTGTTTACTTCATATATTGATTTTTATATTATGAATAGAATTTAATAAAAAACATTAGGTATAAATTACTGATTTTTTTTTGTAAATATTCTGAGATAATCCAGAAACTTTGAACTTTTCAGCAAAGCTTCCTTTCTTCTACTCTCTCATGCATAAAGATTCTATATGCATACATAATTATAGTACTGTTTTACATTAGTGTTTAGGTTGAGGTACAAGTGTCAACAAAATAATAAAAATCAATTAAAGTACACCATTTGACCATAAACTATAAAGAACTATCTTTATGATGAGGTTTATCTATTATTTTCGATACAATATTCGTGATCTAACATCTGAAATATTATATATATATATATATATATATATATATATATATATATATATATATATATATATATATATATATATATATATATATATATATATATATATAAGAAAAGAAATTTAATCTTTGCAGATAAGCTAAATAGTAAACTCTTAAATATTGGGGAAATCTACAAGAAAACTCCAATGTGTATCAATTATTTCACCTAACGTTTTCGCCAAAGAGAATTAATTTGGCTTCTTCAGGGCTGAAAGAGAATAAATTATAATTAGCTACCATATATTATCTAATAAAAAACATTTACCTTACCGTAAATTTCAGAAATGTCGAGTTATGATGTTAAAAAACTTTACCTAGTAACAACATAGTGGTGTTTTTTTTTGTTACTATGTGCAAAAAAGTTTATTTGTTAACGTTGGAAATGTATGGTAGCTTTGAACTTAAAACGCAAAGGTTTACCCAATGTAAAACTACATTTAAAGGAAGTAATTCTTTGAATTGTCGGCAATAACTAAATTTTTGATTGTTGTAAAGTTTGAATATGAGCTTCTGTTTTCATAGAACGCAAGCGCCTAACAATTACAAGTAGGAATTTTGAATATCTATGTCGTTAAGGTTCATTGGTAAAACCGATGAAGTTAGATCCCAGTCTGGGGAGATATTAGTTTAGAATTTTCGTAATTGAAAATCTTTTTTTTTTTTTTTAATTAGTATATTGTTCATTTATTACTATAATAATATCTTATTGAGATGTATCTAAGAAAAGCAAGGGAATGTTATCTTTTTTAGTTAATGAAAATTATTATTAAAGTAGGTTAGTTGTTAATAGATATATCAGTCAAGTTAGTTATTTGTGATGTTGTATTGTTCTTGGTATCTGATTTAAGTAAGAAGTGGTATATATCGCTTAGATTCTTAATGTCACTCTTAACATTGATGGAAAAATCGTTTAGGAAAATATAAGACATTTCAATGAACTCTCTTTTAGATTTATTATTCTCACGGTGGAAAATTGTAGTGTTTGTATAGTCCATGTGATGACCAGTGGAATCGACATGTTTGGCTAATGCACAGCGGTCAGGGTGAAGTCGAGAATCACTTTTGTGTAGTGTAATACGTGATTTCAATAATTGAGATGTTTGGCCGATGTAGGAATTGTTGCAAGAGAGGCATGGAATGTTGTAGACAATATTACTAAGCCTATCTATGGGAGTCTTATCTTTTATCTTCGAATAAAGATTATTAATTGTTAGGGCTGATCTACAAGCCTAAAAAAACGACATAGATATTCAAAAGAACTTCTTGTAATTGTTCGGCGCTTGCGTTCTATGAAAACAGAAGCTCACATTCAAACTTTACAACAATCAAAAATTTAGTTATTGCCGACAATTCAAAGAATTACTTTCTTTAAATGTAGTTACATTGGGTTTTTCGATTAACTTTGAGTAAACCTATGCGTTTTAAGTTCAAAGCTACCATATATTTCCAACGTTAACAAATAAACTTTTTTGCATATAGTAACAAAAAAAAAACACCACTATGTTGTTACTAGCTAAAGTTTTTTAACATCATAACTCGACATTTCTAAAATTTACGGTAAGGTAAATGTTTTTTACGGTAAGGTAAATCTTAGCATTGACCTTAGAGTTCGTATGATATCTTGCTACATCTTTCCTGTCCTGCTGTATGGAGTAGAAGCGTGGACCCTAACTGAGGCTATGCTTAAACGCTTGACAGCCTTTGAGATGTGGGTATACAGACGACTACTGAAAATAAGCTGGGTCGACAGAGTTAGAAATGAGGAGGTCCTTAGACGGCTGAACCAAACAACACAACTGGTCAATATAATAAAGAAACGCAAGCTGGAATACTTCGGTCATATTATGAGACACCCTGAAAAATATGATCTTTTACATCTGATCATTCAGGGAAAGATCCAAGGTAATCGTGGTCCTGGTAGAAGAAGAACATCATGGCTGAAAAATCTAAGGCAATGGTATGGAAAATCAACTACATCGTTATTTAGAGCTGCTGTCAATAAAGTCACGATAGCGAATATGGTAGCCAACATGATATCCAACGATCGATACCAGAAGAACCCTGAAGAAGCCAAATTAATTCTCTTTGGCGAAAACGCTAGGTGAAATAATTGATACACATTAGAGTTTTCTTGCAGATTTCCCCAATATTTAAGAGTTTACTATATATATATATATATATATATATATATATATATAATATATATATATATATATATATATATATATATATATATATATATATATATTGGTCTGAAGTTTCCTCGGGAGCTATACGTGATTTTCCGGGTTTTAAACGTCGTATTGAATAGTTTTAATTTTTAAAAAAACTATGGTTTTGAAGATTCGGCAAGTTCACACTTGCCATTGTCAGGTTAGATTAGTTCTGCCTCTTCCTGATGTTCGAAGAGAACTATTTCTACATAAGAAGAATGTACATAAGAAGCTCTGCAAGATATTTAAGCAGAGCATACAGTTTTCTATATAATTAATTCTCCCCGAACATCGGGAAAAAGTAGAACTAATCTGACTTGGCAACGACAAGTGTGACCTTACCGAAATGTTAAAAACAATGGTTTTTGTAAAAATCACAACTATTGAACGCGGAGTTAAACCCGGAAAACCACAGAAATCATTATATTATTAAATTATATTATTAAAAATTAATTTCCAACTGTTAAATCGAAACAAAGAGTATTTTCAGTCGTATAATTTCCAATATACAATATAAAACTACAATTTGAGAAAAAAATTACTTCAAAATTTCGTTGCGGCATCCAAAAATGTTGCAATGCATACACATTAAATTTTCTAAGAATAGCATCACGAGCATTTACTTCGTCATCATCATTTGGCTCTACAACTCTATGTGAGTCTTGGCCGCGTTGACTATCCCCCCCCCCCTCCCCATTGTTGTTGTCGGTCCTAAGCAGCTATTTCTCATTGCTGTATTCCCATTTTGCGTAGATCACTGGCTACTGCGTCCCTTTATCTCTTTCTTTCATCATTGTGTCTTATTCTCCATTCTCCTGTTGTCTCTTCTCTGTATCTTTCCAGTACCAGTAATTTTATCGTTATCTGTTGGTTCAGATTCCATGTCTCGCTTCCGTACGCTATTGTGGGACGAATTATTGTCTTATACACTCTCATTTTTGCTGGTACTGAGAGTATTTTTGATTTAAGTACGGTCATCAATGAGTACTATGCCCTGTTTCTTGCAATGATCCTGTCTATCACGTCCTTTTCTAATTTATTTTCAGATGTTATGATCGCTCCCAGGTACTTAAATTCTTTAATCAAAAGACTGATATTTTTTGTACACACTTATGACAAGTCGAAAGAAAATGTAAAAAAGTGTTTTTGAAGTGTGTATATTTTAGGCAATTTCTAGCTGAGCGCTTTCGGCTTTACAAAGCCATCATCAGAGCTATGCTACTTATAGTTCTTATAAGTACTAATTGGCAAAGATTATAATTTTTAACTTACGTCAATTTATAAATACCACTACAAAGGAGAGATCTCATTTCCTTATATTTCAAAATTACGATTTTTTTAGTTGTTGAAATTCTTAAAACATATAAAAAACATATAAAAAGCCGACACTGGACTTCACAAACACGTTAAAAAATTGAAAAAAATTTTTTGTCATGGTACGGGTGTAAGAACCCGACCATTGATTGATGTGAGGAGGTAGACAGAATAGAACTAATGAAATCAAATGTCGGTCCTTTTAAACGATTTTTCAAAAGTGACAGTTGACAAATGTCATATATAGGAAATAGAGATTGTTTTTTAAATTCTTACAAAATTATTTAAAAGTTTGGAATTACTAATAGTCATCAAAGACTTTCTAAAAATTAAGTTTTTAAATTAAATTTTATGTGTTCATCACATCATACAGAATGGCATTAGTTTGTAAACTCACTCAAGTCATTGCTCAAGGTCGATGTATGTTCAATCTGACAGCCATCCTTAAGAAACAAGGGCTCTAATTGTTCAACAATAATATAAAGAAAAAACATGGTATTAATGTTACGTTATCTGATACTTAAGTGTATTAAGAATTGTATCTCTTGATGGAAATTTGTTAGAAATTTGCATAAAAAATTTTTTTTAAGAATGTATTTTCATGTTTCAATTAAGAATAACTGTTAAATGAATTACAAAATGTTGTAAATTTTTAATAAAGTTTAAAATTTGTTTAAAAATATAAAAGTATGAAAAAATATAATAAGATTGCATGAGGTCACCCTTCTTCCTCTAAAGTCTCCCATAATAATTTAAAAAGAGGTTTATAATTGCAATTGAGGTTGATTTGTGTGTTTAAGCAACAATCAGGGTTTTGTTTCATTTCTTTGGATATCTCAAGATCTTCCAAGAGATTCATGAGTCTAAAGTTTTTATTGGGAATGTTGTGTAAAATTTTACTGTTTTCAGAAGGAGAAAAGGAATGATTATTAAATTTAATGTGATATCCAAAGTTTGATTTTTCTGGGTTATTGAGGTGTTCTTTGATTTTTTGATTCAGAGTTCTCATTGTTCTACCTACATAAGTCATATTACAGTCACACAGGACAGCTTGTAAATACCACTTCTGTTTAGTTTGTCAACTTTGTCTTTGGTCTTGCTGAAGATGGACTTGATGTTATATTTGGTTTTAAAGGAGATGTTTAAGTCACTGATTTTATTAACAAGTCAATTTCAGAAAAAATTTCAAGAGTACTTGTTAATAAAATCAGTGACTTAAACATCTCCTTTAAAACCAAATATAACATCAAGTCCATCTTCAGCAAGACCAAAGACAAAGTTGACAAACTAAACAGAAGTGGTATTTACAAGCTGTCCTGTGGTGACTGTAATATGACTTATGTAGGTAGAACAATGAGAACTCTGAATCAAAGAATCAAAGAACACCTCAATAACCCAGAAAAATCAAACTTTGGATATCACATTAAATTTAATAATCATTCCTTTTCTCCTTCTGAAAACAGTAAAATTTTACACAACATTCCCAATAAAAACTTTAGACTCATGAATCTCTTGGAAGATCTTGAGATATCCAAAGAAATGAAACAAAACCCTGATTGTTGCTTAAACACACAAATCAACCTCAATTGCAATTATAAACCTCTTTTTAAATTATTATGGGAGACTTTAGAGGAAGAAGGGTGACCTCATGCAATCTTATTATATTTTTTCATACTTTTATATTTTTAAACAAATTTTAAACTTTATTAGAAATTTACAACATTTTGTAATTCATTTGACAGTTATTCTTAATTGAAACATGTAAATACATTCTTAAAAAAATTTTATGCAAATTTCTTACAAATTCCCATCAAGAGATACAATTCTCAATACACTTAAGTATCAGATAACGTAACATTAATACCATGTTTCTTCTTTATATTATTGTTGAACAATTAGAGCCCTTGTTTCTTAAGGATGGCTGTCAGATTGAACATACATTGACCTTGAGCAATGACTTGAGTGAATTTACAAACTAATGTCATTCTGTATGATGTGATGAACACATAAAATTTAATTTAAAAACTTAATTTTTAGAAAGTCTTTGATGACTATTAGTAATTCCAAACTAATAAATAATTTTGTAAGAATTTAAAAAACAATCTCTATTTCCTATATATGACATTTGTCCACTGTCACTTTTGAAAAATCGTTTAAAAGGACCGACATTTGATTTCATTAGTTCTATTCTGTCTACCTCCTCACATCAATCAATGGTCGGGTTCTTATACCCGTACCATGACAAAAAATTTTTTTCAATTTATTAACGTGTTTGTAAAGTCCAGTGTCGGCTTTTTATATGTTTTTTATATGTTTTAAGAATTTCAACAACTAAAAAAATCATAATTTTGAAATATAAGGAAATGAGATCTCTCCTTTGTAGTGGTATTTATAAATTGACGTAAGTTAAAAATTATAATCTTTACCAATTAGTACTTATAAGAACATTTTATTGTAGCATAGCTCTGATGATGGCTTTGTAAAGCCGAAAGCGCTCAGCTAGGAATTGCCTAAAATATACACACTTCAAAAATACTTTTTTACATTTTCTTTCGACTTAAATTCTTTGACGACTTCAAAGTTGTATTCATTGATTGTTACGTTTTGTCTAACTCTTGGCCTTTTGTTCTTCATAACCACCATGTACTTGGTCTTGTCCTTGTTGACCTTCAGATCAACTTCTTTGGCTCCGTTTTCGAATAGGGTGAAAATTCTTTTGCATTTCTGGTGGATTGTGCAATTGTGTCCACGTCATCCGCAAACGCCAATAGTGTTTTTGATCCTTGGGCGGCAAATCCGTTTGTCAGTTGTGGTTAAGCTTTCCTTACCGCATGTTGCAGTGCAAAATTAAATAGCAGGGGGGCGAAAGGATCTTTTTGTCTAAGCTCTGTGTCAATGAGGAACTCCTCCGACGTGGTGCTGCCAATTCTGATCCGTGCGGAAGCGTTCTCTGTGCTAATCGTACCGGCTTTCCAGATACTCCCATTTCTACCATGGCCTCCCACAATGCTTCTCTGCTAACAGAATCGTAAGCTTGTTTAAAGTCCACGAAGATTTGGTGTATATAGCGGTTAAATTCCCACGAGCATTTACTTACTAATAATTAATTATTAGAATGATATTTAATAAGATGTTTTAACTATAGTATGAATGGCTCGTTTGACAAGAGTACCCATCATTTTTATTTAAAAAACTTTGTTGTCTGAAATGCAATAATTTTTTTAAAACCTAACAAAAATCGTACGATTTATAAAACAATGATATATTTTCTTTAGTTTTAAAGTTGTACAACACCTTTAAAAGCCGTGACATCTTGTTTTAATGGAAGAGAAATTTCAACCAAATACCACGCAACTGATAATTTAGATGATTACCAATTTTATTACTAATTATCAAATTTGTAAATATCCATCTTGAGAGGTCGTCCTTTTTTTTATTCGCTTATCTTGGTCTAGTAAGTTATACACATTTGTCTTTTTAATATTAGGTTAGGTATACTTACCAGCTATAATCGTCTCATCATTTTTTTATCTTTTAAGATATATCTACATCGTTTTCGTTGCCTTTTCTTTGAAAATCTATTAACAATGGTGTAACAAAATACTCATAATTTTGAGGCATAATTTTTTACAATTAAACATTACAAATGAGTACATTAACCAAATATAGTACCATGAATACTTTTCGGCATTTATAATTCTCCATTTGTATGGATATTTATAGATTCTAGATTGCAGTAAGTCTAAAACTACGTAGAAGTCATATCCAATCAACTTTTTTAACAGAAAAATCTCCTGCCGGCTGCATTTGAAGCCGCAAATTTCAGAGCAAATTATCGGTAAGCTTACTGCGCTATCGATGCAGTTAATCTAACTTATCAATTTTCTGTTTTATGTAATGTTCCTGTCTACGCGTAATCTTAATATGCAGTTCCGTTTTCATGTAATTAAAAGTTTTTCATTTTATCTCCATTCTTCTTTGGGTGCCGTGTCCGTATTCAGACGTTGGCCGTCATCATGTTTACAATTTCCTGAAACCTTTCTCTGTCGGCTGCTGCGCGATATAATTCTTCTACTGTGGAACCACACCATTGTCTAATATTACGCAGCCATGAAAGTTGCTTTCGACCAATCCATCTCTTTCCTTCCACTTTTCCTTGTATTATAAGGCGAAGTAGATGGTATTTAGGTCGTCTAATTATATGGCCGAAGTATTCTGTTTTTCTCTTCTTTATGGTGTTTATAAGCAGACGTTCTGAATTGATCATTTAAAGAACATCTTCATTGGAAGTGTGCGAAACCTACGATATCTTTAGGATTCGTCTATAACACCACAATTCGAATGCTTCTAACTTGTTTACCATTGTGGTTTTTAACGTCCATATCTCACAACCATACAATAGGATGGACCACACATAACATTTCAGGACCTTCTTACGAATATTCATCGACAGGTTTCTGTTGCATAAAACTGGTTTCCACGTCATAAAAGCCTTACGTGTTATGTCGATCCTGGTTATTATCTCTTCATCAGAGTCACAATTTACATTTAACCAGCTGCCAAGGTATTTGAAATGATTTACCCTTTCGATCTCCTCTCCATTAAGAGAAATCAGACCTTGATCTATATTGATCTTTCCAACTGCCATCCACTTTGTCTTTGAAATGTTGATTTTAAGGCCTCTCCGATAACTTGCTTCACCTACTAGATTTAGTAATCTTTGGAGATCTTGTAAATTTTCTGCAAGAATGGCTGTATTGTCAGCGTATCTAATATATCTCCATTACAAATTGATATTTTTCTTTTACATCATTAATTAGTCAATGACATTTTCTTCCACTACGAAAAGTCTTGTTTATATAATTTCTAGGTTTTCATTGCCTTGAACTGTATTGTCATAGTACTCTGGGAGATTTGGTATAAATGTGCTGTATTGTTTAATTGTACGTCTAGATATATAGTTTCTTTTCCATTTTAGCAATGGTTTATTCCGATATATTTTAAGCAAAGTTAAAGATAAGAACCACTCCTCTCGTATGGCTTGGGTTGTCAGAAAACTGTCTATAGTTTCCATTCTAATTTGCTCTGACTGTGAAGTATTTGTCAATAATTTTGACTTTTAAATTGGCTTTGTTTTGAACCGAGTGGAGAAATTTAGATTAGATAAGTCTTGAAACTGTCTGGATTACAATTTGTATTCACTTTTTGGGCATGGAATTCTGCTTCTGGTGCATGGATTACCTTATATAAATGTAAACTATAGAAAGCTGTTTATTTATTTTGCATTTTGTATATATCTTCTTCTTTAAGTTCCATCTTCTTTCGAAGGTTGTAAATCATCATGGCTATGCGGACTGCCGGTCTAAATAGTTCTGCACTACTCTATTCAAACCATTCCCTCAAGTTCTTAACCCGTGATATTCTTCGGTTTTGCACATTTCGCTTACCTCGAATTTTGTCCTGAATAGTAAGCTGAGTAATGAGTATCTTTGCCCTTTCATAACATGGCCTAAGTACTCAAGTTTTCTTCTTTTGATAGTCAATATTATTTCTGATTAATTTCCAACTCATCTAATAACTTCTGCGTTTGACATTCTTTGAGTCCACGATATTCGTAGGATTCTTCTGTAACACCAAATTTCAAAAGCAAACAACTTATTCAGATGCACTTGTTTTAATGTCCATGCTTCCAAGCCATAAAGAAGAGTAGTATTATTAGGCATTCTTAGGCATAGTCCTAACCTTATATCCTGACAACAAAGAAACTTTTTAAGTTTCACAAATGATGCACGTGTTATTTCAATGTGTGTCTTTAATTTCTTTAGTTTGGTCTACATTTGATGTTGTCCATGTTCCTAAATATTTGTAGGTATCCACACTCTCAATTACAGTATCCTCAACAATCAATTGGATGTTTGCATCTGCTGATTTAGTCATGACTGTGCATTTAATTTTTTTTTAAATTCATCCTTAGTCCGTATTCATGACAGCATTCAGTAAGGCGTTGCATCACGTTTTGTAAATCATTGTTGTTATCCGTCATTATTACTGTATCGTCTGCAAAACACAGGTTATTCAAAACTTCTTTATTAATAGATACCATCTATTGAATCTGAGAGCGTTTCTTTAAATACCGCTTCACTGTAGACATTGAAGAGTAGTGATGACAACACGCAACCCTGGCGGACTCCTCTCTGTATTTTGATATCTTGGGTGTTTTGGTTGTCAATTCTTTCCTTGGCAGTTTAATTCCAATATAGATTAGGTATTATTTCTAAAATATTGCTTAATTTGTTACTATTTCATTAGTGCTCAACTTTTTCTAATCCTAGGCTGTGAATTGTGGCGTTCTTTAAGCTCCATAATTCTCTTTTTAGTTTTATGACTCTCAGCTTTATTTACACTGGCAAAATTTTATTAGCAAACGCGGACAACTTAAAATATTGACTGAATTTTGAGCACTCCTTTGTGGTGTTTATTTTTTGAGATTTCTTCGGTGCTGCCATCTAATATTTCAGCATATCCTGAACTTTATGTTGATTATAGTGAAACCAATGTATTTTCAATTTTGATTTTTATCAAAATGGAAAAATGGAGTTTACTCTGTGAACAGTATAGCGTCTCCTTATAGTCTCTGTTCCGGTTAAATAATTTTATTTCGCTTTATCATCATCATTTTGACTTTACAACTCTGCGTGGGTCCTAGCCTCCTCAAGAGTTTCTCTCCAGTCGTCCATATCTATTGTCTTCCTCCGCCAAGAACGTATTTCTATATTCCTCATGTCTTCATCGACGTTATCAAGGAAAAGAGCGTTTTTCTAGCTGGGTCATTTTGTTCCATCTGCATTACATGTCCTATCCACCTCAGACGTCCTACCTTAGTATGTTTTATTTTATTATATATTGAACCAGTGGTTGTGATTTGTGACATACGTATTACTTTTTTCGGAGCCAGATAAACATTATACATGAGAGAGGGTCATGAGAGAGGGTCTCCCTAGCGTAGCACCGTTATTTGTTGTAAAAGGTACAGGCAGTTCCCCCTGAATTCGTACTCAACATACAACTTTTTCAAGAGTTAGTTTTGTTAAATTTACCAACTGATTTGGTATTACTGGCTCTTTCATTGTTTTGAAAATTTCTATTCTATTCACAGGCGTCGTAGGCTGCTTTGTAGTCTATAAATATGTGATGAGTATCAATGCCATATTCAAGTGTTTTTTTAATTTGTTTCAGGGTTACAATCTGATGAATTGTTGATTTACCATCTCTGAAACCAGCTTCTGGTACCATATAGTAACATAGTACTGTAGAAAATATTTTATACGCTGCATTTAGAAGCGTAATTCCTCTGTGGTTAGAGGATTCAAAGATATCTCATTTTTTGTGTATGGTGCAAAGTATTCCAATATTAATATCATTGGAGAGGGATTTTTGTGTCCATATTTCTTTTATAAGCTGCTGTAATGCCATTATGGTATCATGGCCACCTTCTTTATATAGCTCAGCTGGGAGATTAACTAATCTGGTTGATTTGTTTCTGGCTAGTTTTTTTTTAATGCCTCTTTAACTTTAAGAATCGTTGGTGGTTTCTCTTTCCTCTCGTCTATTCCCCTTACCTCATCTCTTTCGTCTTCCAGGTTTTCTTCTTCCTCTATATTAAGTGCCTGGTTAAAGTATCTATTCAATAGAACTTTCTTTGTTGTTAATAGGTCGCAATTCTGACTTCTTCATTGTCTTACGATTGCTTTGAATTTTTTTCTGTTAATGTTAACTTTCTTATAGAATGCTCTAAAATCTTTCTATCTGTTGAGGTTTTCGATATATTTAAGTTCCTTACTCAAATGGTTTCGTTTTTTTTTGTTGTGTATCCTCTTTTCTTCTCTTCTCTTTGTCATAACTCTCTACAGTTGTTCTAGTTCGTCGGGTAAGCATCTTTGTGTAGGCTTCATTTTTTTTTTTCTTTTTTGTATTCTTGTATTCATCGTCAAACCAATGATTTTTACGGGCACAAATATTTATTTTTTTTATTATAACTAATAAATCAACAATCAGGATAAAACAATGTATTCTATAAGTAAATGTGATGCGTTTAGGTCCTGTTCGTTGTTCTGGAGTGATGCGGTCCCCTCCAATGAGGGAATCACGTGTCCATGTTATTGGTCTGTTGGCCAACGTCGCTTTAGTCTTCTGATGACTTTTTGAATGTATTGTAATTTCTTTTGCTGGTATACTTCTTTCACTGTTGAGATATTGAAATCCTCATAGACTCTTTGGTTGGTTACGTACTAGGGTGCATCAACAATTGCTCTTAAGATTTTTGATTGGCATCTTTCCATAATAGTAATATTAGATATACTACTACAGCCCCACAGCTTTATGCCATATGTCCATATTTGTTTGATAACTTTTTTATAAATAAGAATTTTATTATTTATTGACAGCTTGGAGTTTTTTCCAATTAACCAATTGATTTCGTTTTGTCTTAGTTGTATTGGTTTATTTTTGGTGATGTGTTCTTTCCAAGATAGGGTTTGGTCCAAGTGTAGCCCTAGGTATTTGGTTGTTTTAGTCCTGGGTATTTCCTCATTATTGGTATATATTGGTGGTGGTGTTTCTCGTCGTAAAGTGAAAGTTACGTGGGTTGAATTGTTTTCATTTATTTTTATTTTCCATTGTTTTTTCCAGTTTTCAAGCTCATACAAATAGTCTTAGAGTTGTTGTGTAGCTATGTTAATGTGTTTGTGACTTGTAAGTGCTACTGTGTCATCTGCAAATGGGGCACAAATATCTGTTCCTATTTGATCTTTCGCTGCTGCTTCAATATCTTCCTTTATTCTAGTCCAGTAGTAGTATACATCTGTCTGACCTTTTTCATTTAATTCCTTAGAATGTTGGGGATGTTTTCCGAGTACCGTTCTGCAATTGTCGCATCTCTCAGATTTTGCATATTCAATTTTTTTCTATCCATTTTATTTTCTTTACTGGTGTTTGAAATTCTAGCCCTCAATGTTGATATCACTAAGCAATGATCTGAGTCTATGTTTGCACCTCTATAAGTTCTGCAGTTTATTACATCTGCTCCATGCCATGTTCTATTAAGATGTGATCAATCTGACTCGTTGTTCTTCCATCAGGAGAGGTCCAGGATACCTTGTGTATGTTCTTGTGTTCAAAATAGGTGCTAGCCACTGTCATATTTAGTGCTGCTGCTAAGTTTATCAGTCGTAATCCATTATCGCTACTGATGTTGTGTAGGTTGCTATGCTTTCCTATTGTGGGCATGAAAATTCGCTTTCGACCTATTCTTGCATTCATGTCACCTAATACAATCTTAATGGCATTTCTTGAACATGTTCTGTAGGCTTGCTCTAGGTTTAGTTCCCTTTATATAGCGTTGTAATTCGAGGAACTGAATTTCAAATTAGATTGAGTATAAGGCTCAAATTGGAGAAAAAGTGTATTTTATATCGATAATCACACACAGATCGTAATTTACGAGAAAGTCCATTCCAACGTTAGGTTAATTTCGAAAAAAATATAATAAGAACATTTTGATATTTGGATAAAAAAAGTAATATACAATTGTTTTTAATTAAACTAGTTATTTTCTATCACTTTCTATCACTTTTTTTGTACAGTACAAAAAACTAAGTGTTCTTCTTCCATGATTAATTAATAAAAATGTATACCTTCTGTTTATGTTAATATATTAAACAATTATCATAATGCTTGTATTGTAAAATACGTGATAATCTTTAAATTCTTTGGATTTGTTCTTCTGAAGTTTGTTAAAAATGAATAGAGCATCGTACTAGAGCTTTACATATGGCGACCTAAAAGATCTTTGGCGTATTACCCATATGAGTATATATATCAAACTTTATTTATTTTAATAAAAAACGTTATACATGCGGGTATAAACTGACCGAAGCTTTGTTATTTGTTGATCAGCATTTTTTTCCTTAAGAGTTACTGGTTTATAGATGTTGTTTACAGGCATTATTTTGAGTTTTATTTCTTATACTGAAAACTAATTTATTCAGTATTTATGTTATAATCTGTTCAAATAATATTAGTAAAAATATATCTCTATAACATAAAGCAGATCATTTAGAAAATGTCCTTAATTCAATTTTTAAATAATTAACTTACTAATTAACAATAATTATTTACTTCATTGTACTTATTTAAGTTCATGTCATATGGTGTACCCATAAAAATAAAATAAAAAAAGCATAATTTTTAATACATTTATTTTCCAACTTAGTTACTGAATGTAAACAAAAAAATCACGTTTTCTGGAAACCCTCCCTGTTTCTCGATGTAATTCTTCAGTCCTCTTTCTCAATCCTATACATTTTTATATCTCACTATTAAAAAATTACAACCGCTAACCCAGAAAATGCGAAAAATTATCACTCGTATCGGTAAATGTCATTATTTTAAATAACATAGTTAAGTACAAATTTAGAAATAGAAAATGCTTGCAACGATGTTTTCAAAAGGAAATCAAAAATATGTTTACTGTATTAGAAGTATATATCACCTGTCTACGAGGAGATTTTGACAAAAGCGCCTTTTAAAAGATCCAAATTCTTTGGTGAAATGACTTAGACCAATGAATTATCGATTTTTTAAAAGGACTGGTTTAAAATAGACGTCATAAAATTGACAGGTTATATTTTCTAATATACAATTTGTTACAGTCGACTTCTATTTTGGAGTAATGCAAAATATAAGTTACATAACATATTAAATTTTTTAGTTACGTTAGTTAAAAAAATAACGACCGCAATAAAATTAACAATACAGGAATACATTAATATATTCTTAACATTAATGGTAAATATCTATGGAGAAATAAATCTACAATAAAAGGTCTATATTACCTGTATAACACTACTAGCAGGTAGAGTCTGAATGAAAAGGAGGAGTCCTTAAAAATAGCAAAACAGAAAGACAAAATGCAGATGCCAGAACTTAAAGCACTGCAGAAATAGAAAGAGAAAAATTCAAGCAAAATTCAAGCTTTTTCTAAGTAAAAATCTCATTCGTTTGCCTAATTGTGTATTTACGTAAAGTACGGAGAACCAGATCTGACCAAACAACTATTAAAACTAATCTAAAAAAATATTAGAACAAAACAGAATTCCTCAAGAATGATCGGACATCCTAATACCTCTCTTCAAAAAAGTAAACAAAGCGAACCCGAAAAATTACAGAGGAATTAATTTATTAAACACAACACTAAAATTAACAATTAAAGTAATAACAAATAAACTGAATGAAATTAGAACACTAGCAGAAGAACAACAAGGTTTCAGGCCGGGAAGATCATGCACATACGCTATATTTATAATAAGGCAAGTGCAAAAGAAATCATTAGAATACAAAAAACCGACATATCTATGTTTCGTCTACTTTAAAAAGGTATTCGACCAGGTTCAAATTAAAGGACTTTATTCACTTATTGTACACAAGAGAGATACCTCTAGGAATAATCAATACGACCGAAAATATCTATTAAAACACCACATTTAAAGGAAAAGTAGAAGAACTAACCGACCTTATTGAATCTGACAATAGGATAAGACAGGAAAATTTCCTGAGTCCTCTATTGTTCAACCTAATTATGGATGAAATAATAAAAAAAAAGAACTAAAAAAGGATACCAAATGAGAGACAACCAACTTAAAATATTCTGCTATACAGACGACGCAATACTACTCTGTCAAAGTAAAGACGATTTACAACGTATGCTGCACCAATTTCATATAACTGCCAGAAAATTTAACATGTTTATTTCTCCCAAAAATACAAAATGCATGGTTACAAGAGCAAATTTACTAAGATCTGAATTGGAGCTGAAAGGTCAGATAATAGAAGAAGTGATGAAGTTTAAATATCTAGGCATCACATTATCTAGCAACGAAAAGCTCGAAACTGAAGTGGAAAATTAAGTAAATAGTGCAATCAGAGCCGCAGGCTGTCTGAATGAAACGATATGGAGAAATAAGAATATCGAAAAAGAAATGAAAGGCAGAATTTACCAGACAGTCATCAGACTAATAAAGACATTCGCAACAAAATCACGGCCTGACAGAGAGGACAAAAAGGATGTCAGAAACAGCAGAAATGAAAACACTTTGGAAAATTGATCGTAAGACACTATAAGACAGAGCTAGAAGTACTGATATACGACCTAGATGCAAGGTAGAGAAGATCAAGAAATAGAAGAGTAGAATGAAACGATCATATAAGCCGAATGACAACAAATAGAGTAGTAAAGTAAAGATGCCAAGAGACGGTTCCCCAATAGGAAGACGATCAGTAGGAAGACAACAGAAAATAAACAACCAATGCAACTCTCGTACAGAAAACAATTCGTAGGAAAATTATACTAAGAAACTGACATAGAACAAGGAGATAAAATAGAGAATTAAGGCAGGGAAGTGGAATAAAAGGATCAGATACATGAAGAAAACATTCAAAAATTAAAAAAGCTAAAAACAGGCATTTTAGAGCATAGAAAAAAGTCGAAACTTCAGGACAAAAGGTAAGCGCGCTTTGACCGAATCAGCACCGAATGGCACCGCTACAGCTCAGAATTAATTGTGGTAACGAATATTTATCAACAAAATCACGTCAGTTCAGTCAGTGGATTTACATATTTCATGGAAGATGAATACAAAAAATGTTATTGTTTGTTTGTTGTTTGAGGAAAAGGAACAACAAAATAAACTTGATGGATGCATGAAAATTGTAAAAACTGAAATACGGAAATTAAAACTTTTACTGTATTTCTTAATTTAATCGAGATTTAATCAAGACAACTTTTCTCAATATTTTAGAATACGTTAAGAAAAGTATCAAGGACTCTTATCATATAAGAAAAATTTACGAAAATATTTCATTTCGAGTTTTTAAGGCTCCACTTATGAACTTAAGGCGTAAAGAAACCATACCAGAATATCGTCAGATGGAAGTAACAGTGAAAATATTAAAACAAATAGGCCATAATTTATTATCAGTTTATAACTATCGAGGTATTAACTTTCTGATCGTAACAAATAGTAATAAAATGGATAATGCGAGAAAAACTAATTAAACACAAAAATCAACGATAACCTATCAGCATTTCTTTAGCAATAATACAACGACAATAGACGGTATGCACCCATTAAAACGAATTATAGAAAACACAACATAAAAAAACACCGCTTCCTTGTAAATTTTAGCCAGCTTTTATCAAATAAGGAATTTCCATAAGTGTTTAATAATGATTTCCAATATATGTTGATTGTAAAATTCATACAACCATTTTAGGAGCAAAACAATACATTGAAAAATCTAGAGTAAGATAACACCGAAACAGAATGAAAGATATTAAATGAAGAAGGGATAAGACAAAAGACAAAACTACCAGCATGGAGAGTAAATGTTGCTGATAAATACAGTACAACTGAACTATTATTCAAGGCTGCTTTGACAACAAAATAAACTAATTAAAATGATTTTCGGGAATATCTGCAGATCTTCTAGTTGGATCTCTATATTTATCTAAAAACCAATGATGAAATAGAGAACACGGTGAAACATTTTACAAGATCGATACAGAAAGCGATATGGGACACAACGCCATGCCAAGTGTCAACTAGCACACTTCAAGGACTGTCTTCGATAATTAAACAAAAAATAGCCGAAAAACGAAAAATAAAGAAAATCTGATAAAGAACTTGTGCTCCTGCATACAAAACTAAATTAAAGCAAGCTACCCTAGAACTCAAGACCTAACTAAATAGTAATAAAAATAATGAAATTCACAACTATCTTAGAAACTTAACAGCTTCAGAAGCTACTGACTATGATTTATTGAAAGCTGTAAAAAATAAAAAAGGCCTTAATTTAGAAAACCCTTCCATATATACTTCAGATGGTCAATGGACAAATCTTCGATATTGAAGATAAAGTAAAAGCTGTTCTGTAAACCCCATATCAACTGGAACTGCCTATTCAAAATATTACCGTTAACCAATTACTATTAAACTGGGAATAAGCCACAATTAAAGATAAAAATACGTTTATTGACGTTTCAATTTCCACTTCGGAAATCGTTCTCAAAATACAAACAGTAAATTAAACAAAATTTGTTTAATTTACTGTTTGTATTTTGAGAACGATTTCCGAAGTGGAAATTGAAACGTCAATAAACGTATTTTTATCTTTAATTGTGGCTTATTCCCAGTTTAATAGTAATTAATTTACAATGCCACAAGAAAATAGCTTCAGAACAATATTAAGAAACCGTTAACCAAGTCACAAGATCCATACATATGTTAATCCAAAAAAAACCTGCAGGATACGTACAGGGGACTCAAGTTTTTGACACAAATATACAATAAAGTTGCAAGGAAAGGCTAATTTAAGCTTTTTGTGGAAGGTAGCCCAAATTATACTAATCCCTAAGCCAGGAAAATCTGTTGAGCAAACAGCATCCTACAGACCTAAAAGCCTACTACCTGATATGGCAAAGTTACTAGAAAATTTACTTTTAGAAAAAATAGAACCAATTGAAAGCAAATCAATTAATTCCTAACCATCAATTTGGATTTAGAGAGAAACATTCCCCCGTAGAACAAGTTCACTGAGTTAAAAATTATATAAATCCTTTGAAGATCAAGAATACCGCTCTGCTGCCTTTTGAGACATCGCCCATGCTTCCGACAAAGTTTGCCATGATAAACTATTATCAGAGAAAGCTTACGGAACAAAATTTTCCTTATCCTCAAGTCCTACCTTCAAAATAGACTTTCAAGTAAGGTATCAAGACAAAACCACAACTCTACACCTAATACGCTCTGCCGTGCCTCAGGGGAGTGTACTTGGTACGATCTTCTATATTGTCTAAACAGCTAATCTTCCCACTAGTAAAATATAATCAGATGCAGATGATACCGCTGTTATAGCATCTCACAAAGATAATGTAATAGCTTCTCAAAGCTTGCAGACTCACTTGATGTTATTTCCTCCTGGCTTAAAATCTGCAGACTTAATGCCAATGAAATTAAATCTATCCATGTTTCCAACACCCTAAAAAGAGGTGTGCCTATCCAACTGTGACATTAAATGGCCAGTTCTCTCAACAAAAAGGAGATGAACAATATCTGTGAATTCATCTAGACCGACGATTAACTTAAAGGACACAAATATTTGCAAAGAGAAAGCAACTGGCCTTAAAAGCAAATTGTGCTGGATGTTAGGTCGTAAATCACAATTAAGAATTACCAACAAATTGCTAATTTCGAATAAGTCGTGCTAAAACTAATATAGTGCTACGGAACTCAATTATG
Source organism: Diabrotica balteata (assembly GCA_918026665.1). Taxonomy (NCBI): domain Eukaryota; kingdom Metazoa; phylum Arthropoda; class Insecta; order Coleoptera; family Chrysomelidae; genus Diabrotica; species Diabrotica balteata. The sequence goes on along the minus strand of OU898281.1, from coordinate 103,748,731 downwards.
GGTAACAGCATCCCACTTCTCAAATATCGAAATCCTAGATAGGTTCCAGTCCAAAGTACTTAGGATTATCGTAAACGCTAATGATACTTAACAACAGTAATATTGCTCTTGATTTTAAAATGAAATCTGTCAAAGAAGAAATATTCTACCTATCCCAGAAGTATAATGAACACATAGAAGATCACCCCATTTTCTCGATCCCTAATGAGACTTCCTGTCCAGCTAAGGTTAAGAAAGCATCTTCCAAATGACCTGACTGTCAGATTGTTCGAACCTTATTACTGTTCTATATTACTGTCCTATTACTGTTCTATATTGTGTGGTACTTAAGTTTACCAAACCCAAAGTTATAGACGCAAAAGGAAACTATCACTGAAGAGTTTTCCTAAATGTTTTGTTACTGTCATTAACATTTGCCTATTTTAAAATTTTACAGATTGCAAATTAAATGGAATGTTTATAAAAAACGCTGTTTTAATAATCAAGAAATAACACTAGCTCGTGGAAATCTGCCCGACATATGTTGTAGTGACTTACCTTAATTTTCCGGCTAAGTGAATAGGAATCAAAGAAAAATCTACCTCAAGCCAGTGGTGCAATAATGTAGGAAAAAAACTTGTAGCGTAGAAACTATAATGCGAAGCTAAGGGGTTGTTTCTTAGTCGCTACTATGTTAAATGACTTATCTACTATGTGGATTCCCGATATTAGACGACACCCAGTTTCATTGGCCTTCTCCCGGTAAGCAGGAGGTTAGTGGAACTAATCTTTCATTCTCTATCTTCTCTTGGAGCAATAATGGACCATGAACAAACATACAAAGAAAATAAAGAGGGGAAAAAGAGTATCACCGGAAACCATGGAACAAAGTTCCAATAAAGATCACACTTTCGAAGATGAAAAAGAACTACTGAAAAGTAAGCAGCAAAAGCGCGAAAATGCTCAACAAGGACAGAAAATGATTTAGCGGACTAGCATGAGCGGAGCAGCCAGAAAAAGGTTTAAGTACATAGTGAGCAAGGCCTCGATAGGAGGCTCTAAAATCAATCAAATAAGGTGGTATAAGTATAGATCGAGAAGACAAAAGACAAATATGTACATTAAAACTGATAACGAATTACCACCAGATAAAAGAACAGAAAGTATAATAAAGATGAAATGGAAGAAAAACGTTTATCAAAAATGATAAAAAGCTAATTTTTCGCATAAAAAGTATTTTTAAATTTTTGTTATAGTTTACACATATATAATATGGTAAAACAATCTTACTAAAACCTAAAGAGCCTACGATGCTCTAGGCCATCGCTCCCATAAAGAGATGTAGATAAATGACGCTACTTAATAACATATATGCAATTAATAAGGACAGATAAGTTGGGCGCAGCAACAGGGAATTATTATATATTTTTGTGCCAAGATTATAGTTTCAATAATTTCCCCTTTATATTCGCTTTTCTAAATACAAAAATCAAGAAGATTAAAAATAATATATAACAATGTTTCTTTTTGTTACATGTAATTTGTTAATATTTATGTTGTTATTAGCTTATATTTTGCATTTTTTATAAGGTAGATATTTTAAGTTTACTTAAAAAAAATATGTAAAATATCGTTTCTTACAATATTTTTGATTCCTTAAAACTCTCGTATACAAAAAAAAAACAAAAGCAGTATTCATCCACGCTATCAACTTGGCATAAACGGATTTATAGGTTAAGTAGAGGCACTCACGTTGATAGAGAATCCTCGGTTATAAAGAACGTCCGAAAATAAAAGACAACTAAATTTAACAACTACAACTAGATAACTTCTATAAGCTCTAAGAAATTTGGAATTATTTCGACATTTCATGTTAAAAATCGATCACTTCCGGACGCTCTGTATGTGACCAAGCTGGTCCCGTTGACCGTTAATGCCGATATTTTTTTGCCATCTCGTCGATGTTAAATCAAACTACATTGGGCAGGCGTGTGCGAATTTGCGTTCAAGAACTAAAGAACACCTTCACTAACCGGGTCAATAGGACTATAACGCCGGATGTCTTCCGATATTCATCAAATGTACTTGAATTTTGTTCTAAAATTTGTTCTTAGTTTTTTTTTTCAAATATATCTCTGGGAATAAATCACCAACTATTGTAAAGTAATGTTTAATTTTTTTACTTTTCTAGTATTATCAATATTATTATCAACGATAAACAAATATTATCAATATTATTAGAAGTCTAACTTTAGTGCCCCTCTACAAAACAAAATCATCGTTACATAAAAAAAGAAAAGTCAATACATTACTAAAAATATAGAAGCAGAACTGATATAGAATAGATTTGTCAAAAAAAAACTTTACTCACTGTTTCGTGAGATTCTTTTTTCCTAGTATTATTATGGAGATAACGAAGTATTATTATGGACTAGAACGAAGATTAGGGATATTGTGGATGAAATTACAAAAACGAAATGGCGCTGGGCAGGTCACGTAGCCCGATATAATGACAACAGGTAGAGGACAGAGAATTCTAGAATGGAGACCAAGGACGACAACAAGAAGCATGGAAAGACCTCAAAAAAGATGGGTAGATGACATAAGAGTAGTGGCAGGAAAACAGTGGATTAGACTGGCGCAAGATAGTGAAAGATGGAAGCAATTGGGAAATACCTGCATTCATTAGTAGATGGAAAATGGTTGACAAAGAGAGAGTATTATTATCGTTTCTCTTCTAAGGGTGACACCAGTTGATGCCAAAATGAAAGAAAGCGAGGCGCTGATTACCCAATACAAATAATTTATATAGGATATTGGTATGGCCCAAGATAGAAACTTATGGGAAAATGTAAATAGGGAAGCTGACATCGGATAAAGGCAAAGAGAATTATGATGACTGTAGCTTCTTTTCTCAGCTAAAATAAACTGTACCTTACTGAGATGCCATTTCTTGATCGATTTTATACATACAAGAAAAGAAAATTGTAGTTGCAATCATCGCCTCTGATGATCTCTTCCTATTTTCTTTTTGATCCTTTCCTCCCTATAAGTTGTATCAATGAAATCATAAAAGAACAAAAATATAACACTATATCGTGCTAATTAACCATAACGTATTGTTGGGGCTTGACCCAAAAAGACAACAGAATAGCCCAGTGCAAGGTAAAGGCTGTTCTGTACCGTTCCCAAATCTTCATAACGGTAGAATGCCAAAAAATAATTTTCACGAACAGTCCACTGAAGCAGCAGGCTGGACCTTTGTTTATACTAGGCCTTACTCTTAAAATAGCAGCACAGTAGGAAAGAACCATTATTTCTCTAAGAAGAACCCAAAACTAAAATACTTCCAAAATAGATATTCAGGAGACTAAGAAAGAGTTACCAGTCCTTACTACGTATGAACAGAAAGAAATTGAAATCTTGGTTCAGGAACTTCCTAAAAAACTGGGACCATAATGTTGGCACTAGTAAGTCATGATATTAAAGAAACTTCTCACTGCTACACGAGAAAGAGAAGACAGCGTCTATCAAAAGCACTTTCGACCAAAAATTTAAAAAATCAGTAGAGCTACAATTCACCCCCCCCCTCAATATTCAATAAACAGTATTATGTGGCTGCTTGATATATGAAGAGTCATTTAAAGGCTGAAGAACTTCCTAAATCCCACCGTGTGGGATTAGCAAAAGATTAGGAAGAAACTAATTATAGTCATATCAGACATTAAAACTGAGGCCTTTTCTGTAGATTTGAACTAGATAACCCGGATAAATCCTTAAAATATCCATAATAAATGTAATGGCTATTTTCTAAAGTACCAGACTTCTTAATGTCCTAAAGAAAGGACAGGTATTGGTGCAAAGGTCTCACGACCAAGTGCCAGAGTCAAGTAGTATCTCGCGTGAGATAAGAGAACAAACCTTCCCTAAAAAATGGATTTATACGTATCTAAATAATGTTCCGCTGGTGATGTAGTCATAGTATATACACAGTTTAATCAAAGAGAACCCAAAATCATAATAAATGTTGTCCAAATCAATGCAACTTAAAACTAACACTACCGTACATATTCATTAATTCTGTGTCAATGATTTGGGTTAGCAGGGGAGTGTTTTAATCCAAATACAAAAATTTTTCGACAATTCGATTACAACCTATATGCGCATTACGGCAATAACAAAAATATAATCTTAGACTTCTATGGAAACATCCTCAGTTTGCTATACTATTGTCTGCGAATTTTATTAGAAATCATGAGGATAAATACCAAAGAAATGGCTTCCAAATATACCCTGAAATATATGTTACATCAGTCAGAATTATGGAATACTGGAAGATACAAACAATTTATTTTTATGAAAAATGTATTTAAAAATAACCTAGTTTTTATCCTAATAAAGCAAGGAGACGTGCTGGCACCGACACCATACAACCTGACTCGAATTTATGACAGCTGAATATAGGAAGAGGTAATCTAACAAATATATCAATACAGATTGCCACCTATGCCGATGACATTAGCATCATATCTTTCAAAATAGAAGAGGCGGCAGAAATAGATTCACAATTAAAAATGGGAGCAAAAGTGACCGAAGTAGAAATAAATATTCAAAAGTCAAAAAAGCTAAGACAGGCAAGAGCTAGGTCAAACGAACACAAAGTTGACTTACGGAACAATATTGAAACTGTAGACAGTTTTACATTTTTGGGAGTTTCATTAAACACGAAAGGACCAGAACTTCAAAGAATAATAATAAAGGAAAACAAATATTTTTTACACGCCCACGTGTTCCGCTCCAAACACACACACTGGAGGTCGAAAATTTATTACCGAAAACGCAGTATAGATATCCAGATACAACCATGAATTCTATCAACTGTTTAAAGAGGCACGAAAGATTGCCGAAAAGAGTACTAGATAGTAAACATCAGGGCACAAGACCAAAAGGAAAGCCACGGAAAAGGTAGGAGATTAAAGTGGCAGCGATGCACAAAATTTGTTGGATTTGACCAACAAAAAGTTGAGCGGGACCGGCAAAGTTGCCGGCATAGTTTGGAAGAGACTAAGGGTCGATTGGGGCTTTAGCGCCATTGGAGAACGAGAGAAACTGAATTCCAACCTATCATACCATAAAAAATCTCAAGGTACAAGAAGCAGGAGCAAAAAATGGAAAAAGAGGATTTTCTAACAACTTTTCGTGTTTCCTGCTTATATCTTCAACTATATTGTTCTGTATAATAAGTTTTAATTAGTTTTTCAACAAATTTCAAAGTTTAAGAAACGGGGAATTGAATATATGATGCAAATAAAAGTTGATAAGAAAATAATAAATTAAAGTGACAAAAAAGACAAAACAAATCTCTTAATTAGATTATTTGCCGACTAAAAGGAAGTTTAAAATCAACAAAACTCGTTAAATCTGTTAAACATCTGACACATTAAAATTATTTCCGAATATCTTTTCTAATATCAGATTCAATTGACTAAAAATCGTTACATCCGGTGTTATACAAATATTACGATGTCACAATAAATAATTCTACTTAACTAGGTGATCTATTTACATTAATATATATAAATCTCTATTAAAAATATTATAAATATACTCTCTTAATTAGGAAACAAAAATAATAGTTTAAAACTTATGACTAAGGCGTTCTAGGTGCTGATAATTTGTGAGCGTCCATGTCGAGATTTGACCCTTCGATTTCTCACTACCTTTAATATATTTATACAAGGTGGTCCAGAATTATGTACATTAATTTCTAGAGCTCATAGTATGTCCAAAAATAAGGGTACTTCTTTATGTACACTTTTTTTATAAAACTGAATAATAAGGGAGATACAACCCTTTAAAGGGGTGAATTGAAATTCTTATATTTTCAAATATCTTCCAAACGGTTTTGAATACGGAGTTCATATTTTGGGAGTGATTATAAGACATTAGTATAATTAATTTCATGTCACCACCTTCCACATCCTATATTAATACAGGGTAGTTTTGAAGGGTAAGTGGGGGTTATTGCGTCACATGTTTTTTAATTTTTGCATATTTTAAAAAAATATTTCAAAAATTGTTTTCTTAGACTTTTCTACGCAAAAAAGGTGCTCTTGTAATATTTCAATAGATATCACCGTTTTCGATTTATTTAAACTCGAAGGTATACATGTATTTTATTGTAATCGTTACATTTCTTAATATTCATCAAGTATGCTTTGGAATTGACACTTGTGTAAGCAACAACACTTAAATCTCAAGTAGTCTATGAATTGTCAGTAACGTTTAATAACAATTAAATTATTTTATCTACACTTTTATTGTACTCGACAGTGAAATTTGTTTAACACGTCTCTTTTGTTATATTTTTAAATTTGTTTGCCCGCAATATGGCACACTATTCAAATTCTGAGATGTCAGACATACTTTTAGTATTAGGGGAATATTCGGAAAATGCTGCTGCCGCTGTAAGACGCTACAGAGAAATGTATCCGAACAGAAATATTTCCAATGCCAGGACTTTTGTAAGTACTGAACGACGACTGAAAGAAACCAGTTGTCTTCAAAGAAGGAATACAGATGCTGGTCGTCGTAGAGAAGCACGAAATGTTCGCGTTGAACAGCAAATATTGGATGCTGTAATAAATGACCCCACAATAAGTACACGCAGGTTAGGATTAAGAACGAATATTTCCCGTCAAAGTGTTTTAAGAGTTCTGCATGAAGAGCAATTACATCCTTACCACTATGGACAGGTGCAGGAATTGTTACCTGACGATATGCCACTTAAGAGTTGATTTTTGTGAAGTATTGCAAAATAAAGTTCAAACTGCACCAAATTTTTTAAGCAACATTCTGTTTACAGACGAGGCCACATTTACAAGATAAGGTATGTTCAATTCTAGAAATATGCGCTTCTGGGCTGAAGAAAATCCAAGGGCTACAATGGAAACTCACTTCCAACACAAGTTCAAGATAAACGTTTGGGCAGCTACTTTAGAAAATAGTTTCATAGGATACCACATCTTTTCCGGAAATTTAAATGGTAACATGTATTACAATTTTCTAGACAATATTTTACATGATATTTTGGTAGATATTCCATTACAAATACGAAGAAACATGTTTTTCGTGAATGATGGTGCTACACCACATTACACAAGAATTTGTAGAAGGTGGTTACATGAACATTTCCCTGATAGGTGGATATTCCGGGGTGCGGATGCACCGATTCATTGGCCCGCTCGTAGTTGTGATCTTAATCCAATGGACTTTACAGTACGGAGTTATTTGAAATCAAAAGTGTAAAACACTCCAATTAATATAGTAAATGAGTTAAGAGACAAAATTGAACAAGTATTTACCGATTTACAAAACGATCCAGTAACATTAAATGGATTAATGCGTTCGCAAAATAAAAGAATTAGATTATGTATTCAACAAAATGGAGGACATTTTGAACAGTTGTTGTGAAATATTATTTTCGCCATTAATTAAATGTTAAGTATTAATTAAGTTTTCCATTAATTTGTAATATTATTGCTAACACAAGTGTCAATTCCAAAGCATACTTGATGAATATTAAGAAATGTAACGATTACAATAAAAAATATTTTAAAAATAAAAATATTTCGATAGCTATCACCGTTTTCGATTTATTTAAACTCGAAGGTATACATGTAGTATACCTTCGAGTTTAAATAAATCGAAAACGGTGATATCTATCGAAATATTACAAGAGCACCTTTTTTGCGTAGAAAACTCTAAGAAAACAATTTTTAAAATATTTTTTTATATGTAAAAATTAAAAAAACATGTGACGCAATAACCCCCACTTACCCTCCAAAACTACCCTGTATTAATATAGGATGTGGTAGGTGGTGACATGAAATTAATTATCCTAATGTCTTATAATCACTCCCAAAATATGAACTCCGTATTCAAAACCGTTTGGAAGATATTTGAAAAAATAAGAATTTCAATTCACCCCTTTAAAGGGTTGTATCTCCCTTATTATTCAGTTTTATAAAAAAAAGTGTACATAAAGAAGTACCCAAATTTTTGGACGTACTATGAGCTCTAGAAATTAATGTACATAATTCTGGACCACCTTGTATAAACGTTTAGTGGCAAAATATATTTACGAAAGTAAAGTTATGTTAACAAATACGAAAAAAAATGGTTCAATAACGTATTAAAAAAATTACGTGAGACTAAAGAGCTGATAATATCAAAAAACTTTAAATAACATAAAAGCTTGTTCGATATACTAGTCTTCTTAAATTACTTTCATTAAGTAACTTTTTAAATTTATTGTGAACAACAATGTGTTGAATTTTATAGTTAACACATTGTTATAGTTAGCGGTGATCAAATTATAGTTATTCCAAAAGCATTTGAATATCTTCCAAAAATACTATACAAAATAATAATTGTATACATTTTTGTCTATATGTTTTTAAAACCTTCTTAACTGTAGAAGTTCAGCTTTAATATTTTTAAGGACACATTATTGGGATGAATAAAAACGTTACCCTTTCAACTTTCAAATCAGATGTCGGTAACAAAATAAACTAACATTTGATCTATGTATCCTATTTTCTTATGGTTTGTCTCTAATATATTCAGAACCTTAAAAAATTTCGAAGTACAAAGCTTTAAACTACTGTCGGTATTTTTGAGATGGATTCTGAACGCTCTTAATTAATTTCATATAAACTCGAACAGAAGAGTTTTATTAAAATATTTAATACGGTGTTTTTCATTTTTGTAATTATTTCGGTTTTGAAATCGATAGTGTTTCTACGAAGGAACAAATCTCTTACACTTATAAACAAGGACCCGCACAGCATGCAGTTGTTAACGTAAAAATCTTTGACGTACCTCTTAACATATCATACAAATATGTATATAAATATTAATATCTATGAAAACTATTTGTATATGATTATTGCTATATATTTCCTGTGGTAAACAACGTAAATTTCTCTAAAAACACAACACAAAAGGAACATACGACTTTGCAGGACAATGGACTGTTTACTTAAGGTTGCCGTCCACACTATTGTTACATGTTTTACGAAAAATGTATATTTTGTTCACTATTGTAATAATTGGTTCTTTTATGTTTAACAATTAAACCCACAAGCTAATTGTAATGTTTAGTAAAAACAGAGTATTTTTTTACGTTTGAAGCAATAAAAATGTAAGGTAAATAATTTAACTAATAAAAGGGGAAAATCCAATGGTTGGCTCTACACTATACATTAAAAAACTTACAGTGAAGTAAAAAACTTACAATGATATATATTTAAAAATTATTTTTATAAAAAAGTGTCAACTAGCCATTTGAAAAGGTGTAATTACCTATAAATTACATATTACATAAATTAAAAATTACAATTTAAGCGACATGAGTTCGATGTTAAAATATTTCACTTTAAGAGAATAGACTAACCCCCATTCAAAACAAGGACTACATCTATGTCCTGGTAAAGATACCAGCCAACTGGCTGTCCCTTGGCATCAAGAGCTTTGTATCAATGGCTGTAAGTTAGAATTATTCCAAATCAGTTTCCATTAATTTGTGTTGACTACAGTTAGAGAGACAGAGAGATTCTTCCCTATTTATCAGATATATGAATAATAATCTAATTAAATTGTTGTTGTTAAATGCTACAAAATCAAACCCCACTTGCTGGGCTCGTCCCGTGGATATATACCTAAGAAATGTGAATGATATCTTATGTTTTTCTAGTGGTGTATACTAATGTCTACGACCAACTCAAACGTTCTGAATTGAATGCTCAGCAGCAACTCAAGCATATTTACTCCTAAAAAAAAGGCGGAAAACGACAAAACTGTCTAGGTAGTGTGAAACAGATATAAAAACTCTATAACGTCAGTTAAAACTTATCCTGGAGCAGATGTTAAATCAGACCACAATCCGTTAGTTGCTGACGTGAAAATAAAATTAAAAAGAATTGAACTCAAAAAACAACAACCAAAAATTAATGTAAGACTAAAAAACGAAGAAATAAAAAACGAATTAAAAAATAATGTGACTGCTAATATGCAAAAAGCACTAACTGACAACAAACAAATTATGGATGTAAATAAAAAGTGGTATAATATAAAAAAACACATTACTGAAACCAGCTCAAGAAAGTTTGATACAATATAGGTCAGAGGCTAAAAAACAGTAGATGACAAAAGAAATACTATTACAGAAGAAACAAGGAAATATAAAGAAAATATAAAGGAAAAAATCTACAGAAGTATCAAGAAATACAACGAATAATTAAGGAAAATTTCAAAACAGCTAAGAAAATCTATTTGATGAAACAATGTAAAGAGATAGAAGAACTAGAAACAAAATATGATATGAGAAATTTAAATTCTTTAGAGAGACATAAGATCAAGATAGATGAACTAAAATATGCTATCAAAAACTCTAAAGATAATAAGGCAGCTGGATTAGATAAAATAGCAGTAGAACTGTTAAAACTAGTGGAAGAGGATAATTTGGGAGTATTGGCAGATTTATTCAACACGATGTACGATACAGGAATAATACCACAAGAGTGGTTGAAGTCAGCATTTATAACATCCCTAAAAAACAAGCAGCAAAATAGTGCTTTGATTATCGAACACTGAGCTTCATGAGTCATACTTTAAAAGTACTGCTGAAAGTAATACGTAAGAGAATATACGAAAAGCTAGAAGAGGATATTAGCGAGACGCAGTTCGGATTTCGAAATAGAATGGGTACTCGAGAAGGACTATTTGCCATCAACATATTGATTCAGCGATGTCGGGATGTAAACGTTGATCTACAATTGTGCTTTTTTGACTACGAAAAAGCTTTCGATGAAGTAAGACATGCAAAACTAATATCAATACTTATGAACAAGCGCATTGACAGTAAAATCATAAATAAAGTGCAAACATTATATTATAACCAAAGTGCCTTAGTTCAAATTGATGGGCAACACTCAAAAGACATGAAGATATGTAGAGGAGTTAGACAGGGATGTGTTTTATCGCCACTTTTCTTTAACTTATATTCTGAAGAAAATTTCCAAAACACGCTCAATAATACCAAAGCGGGAGTTAAAGGAAAATTAATTAACAACTTACGATATACAGACGACACTGTGATCATAGCAACGAGTATAGAAGATCTACAACATCTTATCGAAAGCTTAAGTATGAATAGTGCTGAGATGGAAATTACTATAAACGCTAAAAAAACTAAGTACATGCTAATACATCACCTATTGACAATCAATGGTAACGTGATAGAACAAGTAGAAAAATATCAGTACTTATGAACTTTGATCAATGAAACCAATAATCATATTGCAGAAATAAACTGGCGAATAGAGATTGCCAGATCATCATTTATACGAATGAAGCCACTCCTAACGTGCAAAAATCTAAATTTGGAGATCAGACTACGTACCATTCGCTGTTATATATATTCAATATTATTATATGGAACTGAGACTTGGACATTAAAAAAATGCAATTTAAAAAGAATCGAGGCTTTCGAACTCTGGTTATACCGCAGAGTATTAAAAATGTCATGGACTGATAGAATTACAAATAAAGAAGTACTGGAGAGGGTTAGTACAGAAACATAATTAATCACTACTATACAAATCAGAAAACTGAATACCTAGGCCACGTGATGAGGGGACCAAAATATTAAATTTTAAGACTCATAATACAAGGAAAGATTCAAACAAGATATGTTGGCCGAAGGCAAAACTCATGGTTAAAGAATCTACGTGATTGGTATCAATGCAGATCGATTGATTTGTTTAGAGCAGCAAGTTCAAAAATAAACATAGACATTATGATTGCCAACCTACATAGGGAGACGGCACTCTAAAAAGAAGAAGTGTGAGACACAGCAATACGAATTTGTGTAGCTGAATATAGCAGATACAATATAGAGGTTGCCGTGGATTCACTCACATACAGTAACTTCTTGTTAAATAACATTTAAAACTGGACGAATTTTGGTTCAAACACTGCACCGAAGAAGATAAACACAAAAAGTCACTGTGGAATTGCTTGCCAAGGCCTCTTTCTAAAACGATTACCAGTCTTATAATGCTATTACATCATGTGTCAGATATCAACTGCCATGACACCCGTCATATGATATGCTTTTGTCGCGTTCCTTAACTCGTCTGTCATATATTACGTTTAACAGATGACCAGGAAACAGTAAAATCATTGATAGTTACTTTAACATGGTAAAACCTGAATAAATTTGAATAAGATAATAAAAGCTTTAAACAAATATTTCTAAACTCTTATTTAATAAAACGGCAAAAATTATATTGTCGCGCCATTTATTAGCAACTGCCAGATCTATCACACACAAACGAACATCGGGATATACTTTACCGATTGTCATTATCGTTTACATGTTCATACCGCGTGGTATGTTATTGTGTGTGTGTCTGAGAAAATAAGCGGTAAGTTTTTTGATAGGGATATAGTTTAAAAAGTACATATATACTTTATTTATATACCATTTTAGATACTGGTATAGTTAGTTTTACCCGATTCTTTGTTGTTTTTCTCCAATTTTGTATTATGTGGTGACGTGGAAGGACGTCTAATAGTGTGCATTACGTGCATTGTTTTCCAGATGCCAAAATATTAACGAAAAACCACAAAGACGTCCTGGGATGCTAAATCTACGAGCACGGCTATAGATTTCGTAAAAAATGGTGGTAAAATACGCGAAGCTGGAAGAACGTTCAATATCCCAGAATCTTCTAGTCGAAAATGTAAGAAATACGTTGATGATGAACGTGACGAAGTTATTTTGATTTTGGATGACTACCCCAGTCATATTTTTCTTCCTATATTTAATTACTGTATAGGCCATGAGATTTCTCTTCTCCTCACACTTCACACATGCTTAGCATTCAACAGGTGTAGTGACTATCACTTATTGACAGAGGAGAGGATAACTTAATATAATTTGGCGAGATATTTAATAAAGTATACGTGCATACTAACACAATGCACAAAGCACAATCAGGCTATCAGGCAGCTGGCATCTGCCCTTTCCAAAAAGATAAATTCACGGATGATGACTTTTAAACCGCAACTTATCATTTATCTGTTGTAGTTGATGATGAACCGCATTCGTCAACCTCTTTCAGCGACAACAAAACTCAAGCCTCTAATACAAAAAATAATAATGCTGCAGTTCCAAGTATATCCATGTTCCAAGCAGCAGTATTTTGAAAAATCTAAGTCCGCTTCCAAAACCACCACAAACAAAAAAGATTTGGCGGAAAAAACAAAAATCTCAGATATTAACAACGCCAGAGAAAAACTTGGATGTAAAATGAAAAAAGAAAACAAAGGCAATATTAATTATACAAGCGTCAAAGTGGACAAAGGGGCAAAGAGAAAACCACGAAATTGAAAAAAGGCACAAAAAAGATTTTTGAAGACAGCAGCTCCGAAGATGTGCGACGATTATGGGTTCGACGATCTGGTGTCAGATGAAAATAACTTCTGTGTATTATGTAGTGATGGTAGCAAAAAATACAAGGTATAGTACAAGTGTTCAATATATTGTCAATGAGCTCATGCCGTATGTACAATAAAGAATAGTCCAGAAGGAATATATTTATGACTTCTGCGATGCTGAGTTTTTTTAAATTATCTTTAACTTGGTTTCTTATCTTTTTCCATATATTTTTTTTTACCTTCAATATATTTTTTTGACCTTTGAAAACTACATTTTCCAATATCATTATTGCCAAGTTCTATTATTGCGCACAGATATTTGACATATGCGCACCATTAGCCGAATAGGTCGGGTAATTGTACGCCTTGCACTAATTGGAAATTTCGTCTCTCACTGTTCTACTGTTTAACCATTCATTGAAGCCGTTCCCACCATTACACCTAGGTCCTTGAAGTATAATCTTTAACGAAATTGGATACTGAAACGTTTTAAGTTTTTGCAATATCCTAAATTATAAATAGACTTATGTGTGCACCAATAGCCGACTCTCCCTTAAGCATGTGGTAATAACATTTGATACGATATCTGCTTAAGTTCCTTGCATTGTGCATGCAGTGTAGCGTGAGGAAAGGAGTAGCCTATAAAGATTTAAATTCAAACTAACCGTCTTTTAGGTATTCAAGACAATAATATACTTTATGATTAAGCTATCTAGGCACTTAAAATATCTTGAAAATAATTTATTTATGGTGATTATACATCCTCAATGTATAAGCCATTTATACGTTTTATATACAATTTGCAACAACATAGGGCATTTAGACTTTTTCTAATATAAAATATGCATATCTTGATACATATAATGCGCACTAGCATTTAATGAGTTTTTAAACGGTTTTCACAAAGCTTTGTTTTATTTATTTTATAAATTAATAAACATCATACCTTTTTTTTAATCTATTATCAAATCCATAAAAATCTATTAAACTCTCGCATAAAAGCTTAACATTTGTGCTCTCCAAAAAGCTCTAAATTAAGTGCTTTTAGATAATATTATATTTATAAAAAGCAAAAAAAAATCAATCAGACGTTTTTGGATACATAAAAAAGGTTTTTTTGGTTATTTGAAAATGCGAGTACTTGCAGTGGGAGGTCTAATAAATATTTGGGACTACTGACGTTTGAAATTTAACATTAACATCTGATCTGAAGTTGCCACCAGCTAACGAAAGTTTAGGGCGACCCGGTTGTACTTTCACTCCACATATTTGTTTATTTTCGACTACATAATATCTTCCGTAGATTAAATATTGGATTTATTGATTGTAGTGATAATTACCTATTAACAGAAAATTTGACGTTTCGAATTCTCTCTGATTATAGTTTTCAAAAAAGATTATTTAAAAGATGAAGAAAATTGTTATGGAGAGTTTATGACGAGGTCATAAATCAACACTTGGCGGTTAAACACTTTATCAAGAAAATTTTAAATTCTTGTAAATAATATTTTTTGAAAAAACAATTTCTTGATGTAACTGATGCCTGACTTGTTTGAGCATACCTTTGTCGACATACGTGATTCTTTGGAAGTGTTTGTGTTTTATTTTTGAGGGAGCTCTTATAGTTTTCTTAATTTATGAATTTTCTCTTGTTACCAAGATGATCAAACAGTCTGCTTCAGCAGCGGAGCTGAAACCGAAGATGGTATTATTCCATAGTTTCCTATGGCAATTTCCTATGGCATTAATTTGATAATCAAAGCATAACCATTGATTTATATTGTTATATTAATTTTGTATGTACATTTTATTAAGAGGTAAATTCTACTACATACATATCAATGCCCAAGGTAAATTCTTGATTTTTTTATCATCAATCTTTTTGTTTTGAATAACATTTATTATAGAGAACATTTTGAGATTCAATATTAACTAGGTCATTAACAGAAATAATAAAGAAATTCTTACAAAGATACATGTTTTAAAAGTATAATCTTTTTGTACGAACATTTATGTTTCTGTACTACGTAATAGTGAACGATTTTTGGAGCAAGACGGGTTAGTTTAGGTTATGTAAGGAATTTTGGATGTTTTTATTTTCTCTTCCTTTTCTACGCTCCTTCATGAGAGACACCTACAGTTTAACTACACTTACAAGCTTCTGCAAAAGTATATACAATTAAACCAGAGTGTATTAAATCTGGTTTGTTTTTTAAACTATAAATCTAAGCAAACAATTGATTAGACTGTAAAAGTGTTCAAATTATTGTTTTATTTTTTGTATAACCATGTATTATGAAGTCTAACACAAATCAATTAAAGACTTCTAGAAATAAAGAATGTAACTATATACATTTTTGGAATAACATGTAATTGAACAAAATGTAGAACAGCAACCTTGTACAAACAGACATGGTGTGGCAACGGTGGTCGCACTACTTAAATCGGCATGTCTGGTCAGTGGACAACACTCGGTATATAATAAACCATCCATACCACTAATCCCTGCACTCTAATACTGCAAAGGTACACTATCCCGTCAGAATAGATGATCCAAAGACATGGCAAGAGTTACTTTCTTGTTCACATTACTTAATTGATTCCGATATTAAATGCGTTATAAAAAATGAATGTTTTTATATATTAATCATTTAAAAATAATGTTTAAAAGTCACTGAATCGGAAGGCCCATCAATGTTAAAGCGACACGTTGTGTTAAAAAAAATACTTTTAAAATTTTAAAATACTTGCAAACATAAACATTGCTAAACAAACATAATTGCACTGGTTGCAAACCAGTTGACAGTGCTGAAGTACTTCAGTAATCTCGGCAATATGATCAATGAAAGTGTAGAGGTTACATAAAAAAATGAAAAGGAAAAAGTGTATTTACAATAACAAGAAAAAATCTCTACGAACATGGGTTAGATTGCCAAAAGAAATAAAAGTCCTTTGAAGTATCGGACCTACTCTGCAGCTGCAGGCCTTGGTTGGTATGAAAGTCACAGAATATTGTCATGATACTATATTCAAACATCTTCATCACTATAGGTCTTGAAGTCGCCACCTTGTGTTATGAGGAATCACACATTGTCCTAATATAACGGAACTAGATAAACAATATTCTAAATGGATAATTTTTATTAACAGCTAAAACGTATACCATAAAGGACGAACTTTTACATGTATTGCCGAAAAGAAAGTTAATGGTAAGACTTTATTGTATGTATAAAATCATATATGAAACATATGAGACATTCCATTGGGAAGTTAAGCATCTATATTTTTATTTTAGATATTAAGGAAAATGTTAATAAAATAATAAAAAAAAAATCCAATGAACAAGAATTTCTGAAGCGAAATGGAATTAGCTACATAGCAAGAAAACATTCTCAGCATAACTTTTTAGCGGAAAATTAATAAAATAAAAACTGAATAAAAAGAGTTTAGAGCATTATTAGTATACTTAAATCAAAGAAATCAAGGAGATATTTATATTTACGCTGGTCATTTGATAATTTTGTAAGATAAACTAGACCGTTTTACTAAGCGGCCAAAAGATTTCAATAAATATTGTCAAAATGCCGAAACAGGTCGATTTTTAACTAGATAAAAAGAAATAAGAATAAGAATTTCAATCAATTTATTCTACCACCAACGACCGATTTCGCATACTATAATTTGCTACGCATCTTCAGGTCAACAGTACATGTTAACCTAAATGCTGAAAATATAATAACCCATATTAGGGTACTGTCTGGTACAGAATGTACAATAAAATTGATGAAATAAACAAAATAAAACTTAAGTGAAAAACAATATAGTAAAATTAAAATTAAATATTATTACTTATAAGCCGATACAGGAGAGAGGTTTTCCGAGGCCATGAGAGCAGCCCAAAATCGCAAGAGATGGAGAGAATTGACAGCCCGCATTGTAGGGAATCACGATCCTCAGCAATGAGGAAACGACAAGAGAGAGATGCCGATACAAGGATTATTTAAATGTTTGAGAAACCATAGTTAAAAATTGTTGACAGGTGATCGTCGGTTTTACTGCAACTATTTAACAAATAAAATGAAAGTTCTTGAGGGGAAAAATATTAACAAGTAGACTAGGAATGTAGGTAGTGTGTAAATTGTATGCTGAAATTAAATGTGATGTGTTATACTATTTAAAAGTTATTTATATTTATTCAAGAGGTATATTTTGGAAATATGTGTTAGTTTATTAAAATTATGTATTTAGAACAGGCAGCACTGTGATAATTTACAAAAAGATAAATGTCGATATGATAACTTCAATGTCCATCGAAAGGTGAAGCAAATAGCTGGAAAGTTCCGAAAACGCAATAACGGAAAAATAACAAATGATGAAGGCAATATTGCCACAACCAAAGAAGATAAAAAGAAAATATGGGAAGAATACTTGCAGAATCTTTTCCACAACCTTAGAACAATACTAGAACCTACCATTGAAGAAAATTCAGGTGCCGATAATCTACCAGAAGAAACAAAGGCAGCCATCAGCCAAATGAAGGATGGAATGGCACCGGGACTTGATTAAATTTCTGCAGAACTGCTAAAGCTATTAGATGCAGAACAAATAAAAATAATAACTGAAATATTTAATGAAATATACAAGACAGGAAAATACCAGTAGAGTGGCTCAAACCGGAGGTCGTACCATTGCCCAAAAATCCAAAAGCAAAAGTTTGTGAAGACTCCACAAAAGAATTTACCGGAAATACGAGGAACAAATGGCGCCCAATCAGTTTGGAATTGTGAACGCCGTTGGTACTAAGCTTTATTTAGCGTGCCAGTGTTGTTTCATAAATGAGGAGATGTTAGCTGGTATGTTTTTGTTCCATTAAATCAAATGTTCCATCATTTAACAAATGATGGAATTGCTGAAGAGGACAGGAATTGAAAGAAGAGACCTAAAAATAATAGCTAACCTGTATTGGAATCAATCAGAGGTGCTCCAAATTAATGGAGAATATACAGATCAGGACTAAATCATTAGAGGAGTGAGGCAGGGATGCATAATTTCACCACTGATATTCAATCTGTACTCTGAGCACATTGTTGAAGAGGCTCTAAAAGATATTGATGAAGGCATCTTAATAAATGGAGTCAGAGTTAAATGTTACGTGTACCAGAATGGTCACCAACGTTCGGAACTGACAGGCATCTTAAGAAGAAGAAGACAAACGGGACACATTTAAAAAGACACAACAGACATTATTTAAAAGGAGACACTTTGTGGCACTACATCACTTGTAAGCAGGAGGAACTGGCAAAAGGACTAGTTTTTTGTTGCCTAATAAATTTCTACCTTTCACAAATTTATTTAATAATCACACACATATATTATTGGCATAATTGCTGTACCAGACAGTATATAGGTTATTATATTTTTAGCATTTAGTTTACTACGTACCGTTGACCTGAAAATGCATAGAATAAATTGATTGTTAGTAATGCTTATTCTTATTTCTTTTTACATATTTGAAATTGACTCACAGAGGCAACATACTCAAGAGGTCGATTTTTTTTTCAAAGGGAAATTTGAATGATGCATACACCTGGTATTTGCCCACCACATTTTCCAGATCCGCAACCCTTAATTTTAAAGAGGGGATATATTGCATATGATACCTCATTAGACGTGCAGTTAGATGGAATATTCAGGCATTTATGATTTTCCCATTCTCCTTTTAATAAGTTTTAATTTATGGCAAGTGTTATATCTCTTCAAAAGTTAAACACAAAGCCTCTGTTTCACTAATGTGTCAAATATTTTTTCCATCAGAGCAAAAACTACATTAAATCAAGTTGCACTCGAATGCAATTAATAGCATTTATTAGAGTCTATAAATTAAAATTAATTGAAAAAATGGCAAAAAATAGACCAGTACATATGGCATTCATAGATTTAAAAAAGGCATATGACACGGTTCCCAGAGAACAACTATGGAACACGATGAAGGAAATCGGAATAACTCAGAGGTTAATAGAAGCCGTAAAAAACCTTCACAACAACAAGGTAAGAGTTTAAACCGGCAATAAATACTCCAACGAATTTAAGACCACAAAAAGCTTATTGCAGGGATGCTCTACATCTCCGACACTGTTCAAGATACTCCTCGAACAAATATTAAAACCATGGAAAAGGAAATGTGAAGGGATGGGAATACCAATCCGGGACCAACTTCTTGGACACATTAAGCTTTGCAGATGACCAACTGGTAACGGCTTAAAATGAAGAAGATCTGTGCTATATGCTCCAAAAATTAGAAAAGGAATATACAAAAAATGGACTGTAAATAAACCTAGAAAAGACCGAATATTTAACAAGAGAGCAAGAACCAGTGAGAAACTTGGAAATGGACGATAATAGGGAAATTAACGGCACTGAGAAAATTCAAATATTTAGGATTCATACTCAAAAAATGGAACCACCAAGCAAGAGATAACCAACAGATTAGCACAGACAAGAACATGTATTAAACAAATGAACGGGGTACTGTGGGATAGACGGATTACCAGAAATACAAAGAAGAGAATTTATAACACCCTGGTACGCAGTATAATGACCTATCGAGCAGAGAATTGGGTAATAAATAAACGAAACAGGTCCAAAATCACAGCAACTGAAATGGAGTTCATGAGAATGAGTGACAAAAATAGATCGCATCAGAAATGAGGAGATTAAACGAAGAATGGCAGTAGAACAAGACATACTCAGCTACATCGAAAAAAAAAAAAACGTTTAATTTGGTATGAACATGTGAGAAGAACAGATCATACAAGGTGGATAGCAAAGATTTCGGATTGAAGTCCAATAGGAAGGAGGAAAAGAGGTAGACCCCGCAGATCATGGAGGGATGAAGTGGACGAGGCCATGGAAAACATGGAGAAGGGCAGAACAGAAAGTACTGGAGACGTTGGCTGAAAGAAGAAAGGCAGCGACAGCTGTAAAAGTTCTTATATAGATAGATAGTCTATAAACATTAGGTATTTTTTATTTTGTTGAAAATTTTTTACAATTTTTGAGCCCTTTATTTGAAAACTATTTCCGGACTGGAAACTAAAACGTCGAGAAAAAGTAATTTTAATTTTAAGCAATGTGGTTTATTGTACATTTTTTGCAAAATTCCTTTTAATATAGTTTTTAATGTGATGTGAATATTCAATAAAAGAATATTTGTTAAAAAAAAAATGGCATTATTATGGAAGAAATGTCATGAATTCATGCATACTCCATCAAAGTGCATGTCTAAAACTAAAAGCGCCACATAAGGTATACATATTTCTTATTTAAAAGTAAGTTGTGTTGTGAAGCTGGAAAGGGTTTGATAAATGACTACTGTATAATACGCATCTTTCAGTATTATTACAAGATGTAATGAATATTGACAAATATCAGAGTGGATATCTTAAAATTTTTATGCTATTATGGTGTTAACTCCTTTGAAAAAAGTTATTCATTAAAAGAAATTCATTCAGAAGACATTAAAGTCCTCATTTGTTTTCAAATTTAGGTGCCCTTTGTTTTCTTGGATGTGTTGTCAATAGGTCACTTATGTTCAAAAATAAATATAGAATAGAATGCTGAAGCACCGAATTTATATCACGGATCTACCGTATCCGGAACACGCATGGGTAGAAAATTAAAATTGTGAAGTATTTTAAAAATAAAGGTAATGAAAAACAATTAACAGAAAGCCGTAAAAACAAACATTTAGAAAAAAAAAATTGTATATGTTAAGGGAGGACCAAGTCGATGAAGTAGAATCCGAAACAGGTGTAGATAATAGAAAATAACTGTCACCCTATATAGTCTAACGACGTGTATCAACAGGTTCAACTAACGATGAAATAGTTAAGTAGGATTTTTTAATTATTGGAAGTTGACAAAACCACAAACTTTCTGCTTAGAAAGGATGGAATTTAGCCCTTACTTCTATATAAAAAATATTTTTAATACCTTTAACCAATTTTAGTGTAATTATTTTAAAAATTACAAATAACAAATAATTTAATAGTCTTTGTTTACCATTTTAAAGTGCATAACCAATACAACCATATATATGTTATAAAACGTATTTGTATTAAACAAAACGTTTTAAATTATTTAAGAAACTATGAACATCATGTAACTCTCACCAAGATACTTATGGTCTGTGGAATGAATGTCAAACAAGCAGAAGTTCGTCAAATTACTACTGACAAAAAAGTTTGAATTTCTTTTGACAATGGCTTCTAAAAATGCGTTATACTATAGAGAGTTCAGGATATTGCTTTACCATATTGTACTCACCCGGTATGATATGTTTATGAATTCGGTTTCTGCTTTACCATTACAGGAAGAATCATCCCTAGAGTGTTAAAATGTACATAGGAATACAAACATATGGTTAAATTTGACAGTATTATTATCCATTACCAAAAGACTAATACTAAAAACATTAAATTGGTTCACTGCTTTCAAATTATTAACAATTCTCACCATCTTAAAAAACTATAATTATAAGTTAGTGTTAGAAAACTTTGTTCTAAAAAGTATATTCAGGTTATCTAATGGTTCGCTTATTTTCCAATATCTCTTCGAACACACATTGGTCCGAATGGTTGTGATTAATCATGAGAACTTTCACCATAATTGAAGAACAAAAGGTAAGTGACAAATTACTGATGGAAAATAGAAATAAGCAACAAAGCGCAAGAGTGACGAATATAAATCTATTACTGGAAAGTTTATGTCTAAAATAATTGAACAAACATTTTCCTTATCTAAATCTCTAACAGAGCAATAAAAATATAAAGTTAATGTAGTACATTAACAACAAATTATTTTTAAAAGCAAATGAATTTAGTTAAAACTTAATAAAAAAGATCCTTAAAAAACAAAAGGTTTTAATATTGAGTACTAGTCTTTCGTTTAGGAGATCTTATTTAATTATAACATTTTGTATAATTAAAGTAAGTGTTGAAATATCACAAGTATTTAAATTAATATGGCGCTGTCAGTAGGATAACAACAGGTTGTTGATTACAGGATATCGTATTACTTTAAGGGTACTCTTTAAAACTCCAATGGACATTCTCTTACCGAAAAAATTATCTCGTCAAAAGAAAAACAAAACAATAACAGTTAAAGGTCAGGAGTCATCACCCTCTTTAAGAACTACTTACTAGTAAAGTACCGTTTAAATAAAAAAAGGTAATAATACTATCACAGCTTTCACATCTCGCAAAACATAGCTCTTAGTTTTTTTTATTTCTTAAAAATTCTCAGGATCGCCTGACCAGAGCAAAACACTGCACTGATTGCTTCAACGCGAAACGAGTGAACCTCCCTGTAGATTACATATTTCTTTACTTTTCAAGCGGCTTATAAATGTATTGCTTCAGTTTTTAGAGGTACAGTGTGAAGGTGCGACATTGAAAACAAAAGATGGTCATAGATTAGTACAACAGTGCTGCTTAATTTTTTTTACATGTCATATTAATTTTTTTATATATTATTTGCTTATAAATATTTTTTTGGTAAACAATAATTACCAGTGAGCAATTATTAATCAAAATTGATTTTCCTACGATGTCTAAATTTGCAATAGAAGTAGTTTAAAAGTGGATTTATGTATTTTCCAAAGACTAAAATAAATATTATTTTATATAACAACCTTTTTAATTAAACTTTAAAGTTTGATATAAGAGCATGGACAATGTAAAAGAACAATTTAACAAAGACACAATCAAAAGAATGGAAAACACAACAATGAATGTTATGCTGATAATACTTTGAGAATACATAACAAGTTTTCCACAACAAACTCCAATATAAGTACACGTGGTTGCACAAGGTTAACAATCAATAATTATAACACATGGAGAAATAATACCCAAACAAATGCTCAACGTAAGATTCCTCACGTCGCACAATATAGACTCAGATCTCAAATTTAACCTGGTAAATTTCTAACAGATACCTCTAATCAACAAATAGTCACCCACATTAAAAACTAAACACAAGTATTAGACTACGAAATGGCTTTGTAAAAACGTTTAGAAGAAAGGTTTGAGACAAACCCTGAGCAAAAGTAGCATGTGACTGATTGACTGTTACTTGATGGAAGTTCATTTCATCTAACAACAAAACAATAAAAACTTTTGTTTTTAACAGTTCCATAAAAGTTATAATTGATTATCACTACAATAGTCTCGGCAGAGTGTCTTTCTGAAATGAAATTACATCACTTCTCGGCAGAAGTGATGTATTTTTACTATGTGTCTACATTTTATAGTCTTTAGTTGCATAATTTTAGGAAGCGAAAGATGTTTGTCTCAAGTTGGTTATTCAGAATTGTATCTGCATTTTTTAATTTATTAATTTCCATAGATTCTAATAAAGATGGCTTAAGATCTTTATTTTGAATATGAACAATTTGAAATTGGTCATAAAAAGAATTATTATGATTTAGAAGAAGGTGAAGGGGGTACGTAGAATCTGTTTTTTTCTATTATTGAAAGCCCTTTTGTGTTCTGCTATACGTTTGTTAAAAATTATATCAGTTTGGCCGATATAACTTTGGCTTCAGCTGTTTTTAATATATTTGCTAATATATTTGTTCCATTTTTGTTGATATCTTTATATTGAATTGATATTGATATTATTTTCAACAATAGAAAATTAGCTGCTACGTATGCACTTCACCTTCTAGATCATAATCATTTTTTTAGTAACAAATTTCAAATTTTTCTAGTATGTTAAGTAAAGGCCTGAAGCTGTCTTTATGAGAATCTATGGAAATTATTAAATTACAGAATACAGATATAGTTCTGAATGATCAACTTTGGAGAAACAGCTCTCCCCTCCTCAACTTATTCGGCTAGAGACTATAAAGTCACTTGACAAAGGCATTATGCCGAAACAAATGTACTGATGATAAATTATAATAAATTTTGTGGAAAAGTTTTCAGTGTTGTATTGTTAGTAGCATATATCATAATTATCTAAAAAATTCTAGAATTCATGAAAATTCAATCACCTTGCTCACCACAATTCATAAACTGCCAAAGAATATTTACTAATAAGATAAATAAAAAATGTATCATTAGTAAAGATCAACAAGGCTCTTGACAAAATTTGTCAACAAATTTGTGCAGGTTGGAAATACATATCTTGAGAATGAGTAAACCTAGAAGTTATTCCTCAACTTTGTACCACTTACTAGCTACATCTAAGATCAAATCTCTGGTATGGCAAGGTTGTGCAACAGATGTAAAATAGTAATTATTGCCAAAATAATTGTAATAATAATATCTCGAGGTTTCGGTATCTAGAAGTTGAACAAGCAAATAAAGCGGCTTATATATCAGAATGTCTAGGGGATGCCACATGGAGAAATAAGGATATGAGATTAAAAACTACGCATATATATATATATATATATATATATATATATATATATATATATATATATATATATATATAAAGCAAGACCAATAATAAAATACGCGATAGAAACAAGTGCCTATATAGCAGAAATAAAACAAAAGAATAATTAATGTATCTGACATGAAAATCTTAAGATCAATAGCTGTATCAATTGCATAACAGCAGCACGTGATATAAATGACCAGTGAGAGACTAACCAGAATAACAAGGAATTTAAAAAACAACAGGCACCACTCCATCACACGAAGATTCTTTAAAATATAATGAGACAGCTGGTAGTAGACGTATGCATATGACAGCATTAAGATCTGACAAAAATAGGCAGTTAGTAATTTAGGCATATGAATGATATTGTATGACATCTGGAGATCTATAAACTAAAATAATCTGGTGACTTAGCTTTAAAAATATTTAATTAATGATAATTGAGAAAAGTTAAATGAAATCTATGATACTGAATTTAAATTTCGTTTTTAAATGAAAAAATTATTATACTAGGGTTGCAATGTTGGAAACCTTTAAGGTTAACTGGAGACAGGCAGGTGAAGACTCTCGTGGTCCAAAATCTGCGGAACTATTCAGAAGTGCCGTAAGCAAGATCAGAATTATTGTAAACAAGATCAGAATTACCATTTTAAAAGCCAACGTTCGCAACGAAAAAGTCACTTGAAGAAGAAGATCTATATTTATTATTCAACATTATCAATACTTTTGCGTTTGAGGGAAAACCGGTTAATGAAACTAATGAAAATTTAGACATCCGTTTCATTATAAAGTAACATTGCATATATTTAAGTTAAAGCAATATTGTGAGAGAATTTGCATTTGCATTCTATATTATAATGCAAATGAGATGTTTTTATCATTTTTATTAAAATATAAAAGAATTTAAATATATAAAATATGAAAAATTACCATAATTTTTACATTTTTAAATTCTAATATGTAATTAAATTCTATTCAGTTACGTTAAATTGCTTGTAAGTAAAACACGTATCAAAAATTATTTTTTCGCCACCTTCACCAAGAATATACAAAGGGTAACTACAACTACTGCAGGAAGGTCCACTCCAAATCATGAAACCTACGTGGATGTGGTGATATTTATACAATACAAAATATTACGACACTGAATCTAATGTGGACTCTCCTCTTCGGTATCCAGCTGGTTAGGAGACAGGAACTTACGTACGTACTTCGGATAGTGTGTCTTTTCATGCGCTTTCAAAATGGTCGACCGAGAAAACGTCTTACCACATAAAGCACACCTGAATGGGCGTTCGCCGGTATGAACGCGACAGTGATCTTTCATGTGGTGTCTCAGCTTGAATGCTTTACCACAAAACTCGCACTTAAACGGTCGATCGCCTGTATGAACAGGTAGGTGAGTAATTAGAGAACTAACGTCAGGAAAAGATTTCCCGCAAAATTTGCAGAGTACCACTCCGCCAGCTCCACTTCCTAAAGCAGCAACTGCTGCTTCCTTTATATCCAAATCCATGGGAGTAGGCGGTTGGTCCGTTGGGTCGGGCGGTTCGTGAGGGTTTGCTGATAATCTTCCACTGAAGTCCATAAATCCGAGAGGCTCTGGAATCGCCAACGGATTCACGTGGTGCCTTTGCTCCCGATACTTGAGCGTTTCCAGACTATGACTTAGGATATGCCTTGTGAGCTTGCTTTGGTGCGGGAATGAGTTACCGCAGTACATGCAAGGGTACATTCTTGGAGATCCCTCGCCGGTTTCTTGCTCCTGCAACCAAACAAAAGAACAATCAACTTCTTGGAGGAGCCTCTAGAGATTGCTGAAGATTTCGTGTGGGCCGCCACAAGAAGTTGACGTTCATTTTTTGTTTGGCTGTGGGAAGCAAAAAGTGTGCCACCAAAGAATAATTTAGTTTTCTAATTTATGTTGCTTCGTAAGGCTCCAATTTTTGTAGGTATTTAAAAGTGTGGAGTTAGAAGCGTCTTCAGATATTTATAGCCAAAATGATTGTCAACTTCTTGACGGCACACGGCATTAGATTTAAGCACTACAGCTTATACATTATACAATAACGCTTATATAATTTAAAGCTAAATTAACTGAAAAAGAATTACATAATTACTCGTACATTTCATGTAGCAAAATTGTATTGAGAAATATCGATAATCTCAAGATTTGTACTTATTGAAAAATAATCTATTAATGTACTTAATTTTAGATTAAAGATTTTTTATTTTAACTTAATATAATTAGGGTGTTAAATTTATATATCTATTTGCATATATTTTTTTTTTGATTCTGGAACGAAAATATCTTCCGGAGAACCGCGTATATTTTAATGTAATTTAAGTTTACTAATACATATTCAAAATACTTTGTGATGGTTATAATTCGTAGATCTCGGACCATACATTTAATTCAAATTTACTCCTATAAAGTTAACATTTGGTCTTTCTACAAAGACACCGTTTACTTGGACGCCATATTGCTCTATTGATTTAAGTACATGTTTGGTTATGTTGTTCTAGATTGTTTGCAATATAATTTCCAATAGAAATGATCTTCAAAGCTCGAAGCTTTCGACTCGATCCAGTAATATATCCAGTAATATATAATAAAAAGGTCGATTTAATACCCACAAACTGAAACTTCTTTAATCAATAGATTGTGATGCAAATAGGTTATGTTTAAAAGTTTACCGAAAGTTTTCAACACGAATCTTAACAATTTTTAAACAAATTATAAAAAAATGCGTTTTATGGTTCGGAACCACTTTGTTGGATAACTTGAATTATTTTAAGACGAAAGTTATTCCTGTTATTTTTTTCGTAAAATACTTACTTTACGTTTAAAATGCAAACAAACATTTAAAAACGCTGAGAAAAAGCCAATTTAGCGTTTTTGATGATTTTACAATAGGTTAGACATCGAATTTAAAAAGACAAAAAATATGATATGAAAGCTTAAGTCACTTATGTAGTTTCAAAATGTGCAATTATATTGTAATTTTATTTTGCAAAATTCAGTTTAAAAATGCATAAACAAATTGATATACCGTTGCGTTTAGGAAGTATAATCTACAGACTTAACGAACGTGTGAATTTTATTTAACGTTCGAAACATCTTGATAATATCGTATTCACAAATTGAATTCTGTTTGAATCGAGATAATATGATTCTACATTACTGTAAAAAGTTTACCACGGGAACTTATTTATTTATATCAATTTTTAAACAAATTAAAAAAGAAAAATTCGCAATAATAGCTTTTGTCTTACAATAACCAATTATCAAAAAAAGTGAAAAAACAATTTTTTTTATTATAGCGGGGATTCTACAGCTTCTGCCACTTCCCGCATTTCAATTGCCATCTTTTTCTATCTCCCCAGGTGTCTTCATCAATGGCTCTGCCTTTTATGGTTTCCATAACACCTTGTATCCAAGACTTGGCTGGTCTTCCTCGTTTTCTTCTATTACTTGGATTGTATTCCATAGCTCTTTTTGGCCATCTGTTGTCGTCCATACTCTGTACGTGTCCATACCATATTAAGTTTCTGTTCTGTTTACAGTTCTAAACACTAAACACTGTCTAGTTTTTGTTCTTTAAGAAGTTGTATGTACTCTATTTGTTTTTTTTTCTAATTTCAGAATTAGGTATACGTTCTACTCTTGATATACGGCAAGCTGTTCTCAGGTAGTCCATTTCAACCATGTCAACTTTTTTCTTTCCTTTTACTGTTATTTGCCAAAATTCTGCTCCTTATGTAAGAATGGGCTCTACAATTACTTTGTAGATAGTCATTTTAGTTCTAATAGTAGCTATGTTGGACCAAAGTATGAAATTCAGAATTTGAACACTCTTCCTGCCTTGTTGCACTCTATAGTCTATATCTCGTTCCGTTTTTCCTTTACTGCAGATATTACTTCGCAAATATTTGTATTCGTAGCACCTTTTCATTTGTCTAATTTTCAAATCCGGGTCTTCGTCTTCACTGCCTATTCGCAGATATTCTGTTTTTGACATATTCATACTAATCCCCCATTTTTCGTATTCATCTTTGAGCTTTCTGAGCATAAAATCTGCATTACATTTTTTTTTAATTAGTTTAAAAATTTTTATAAATAAATACATAGGTTTTCGTGGAAAACTTTTAAACATATTTACAAAAACAAAAGCCACCCACCTATTAACTTTGTAACTTATCGTATCAGGTATTATATCTTTAATGTATTTGACACCATGTCTCGCTTACTCAAAAGGATAATTTTAATAAAATTGATGCTTAGGTATAGATATTTCATAACAATTGATTATACAAGTCCAACTGGTCATTCAGATTCAGCATCTAATGATTTGGAAAGTTTCAACCAAACGATATAGCGGGATAGGATGGTAAAATCTGCATCGGTTAGATTTTTGTTTGAAATTAAACACTTGAAAATACCTATTTAGGAACCCCTTTAGTAAAATTTTTAGCTCCCTAGATGGCCTTTGGGGTTCCCTATCGCAAATGTGTTTTTTCGATAAAAAAATTTCCTGTTTGAAAAAATCTAAAAAAAATTCACGGACATATATTTTAATGCCCAAAAACCTGATTTTTAAAATTTTTTTGAATAAAATTGATCTCAGGAAAAAGATTTTAATTGTTTCAAAAATTTTTAGGTTATGTATGTAATGTTTGGAAAACTTCTAAATCATTATTTTTCGTGTTATTTTTTTTTCGTTCTTTTGAATGGCGAGGCTAGGTGCTTCATTTTCGCTCCGGAAAATCCTCAAAATTCGAAAAAACCCATTTCTTGATATTTTTTCCCATTTTTTAAGCAGTCAAGCTCATTTAAATGTGACAAATACCCATTTTTGTTACTCTCTTTCCTTTATTCGAGTGCTGATTATCATTTAAATATTTTCAAAAACACTTTGATTTTTTTCAGATTTTTTGGATCAAATTGAGCTCAATAAAAATATTTGAATTTTTCAAAGATTTTTTAGATAATGAAGTAATTTTTGGTAAATTTCTAAATAATTATTTTTCATGTATTTTTTTCCGTTCATTTAAATAGAGACGCTAGATTTGCCATTTTCTCTCCGTAACATCCTTAAAATTCGAAAAAAAAAAACCATTTCTATTTGTTCCCATGTTTTTAGCACATAAACTCAACTGCATGTAAATAAATAACGATGTTTGTCATATTTTGCTTAATTGTAATAGCGGGATTAGGTTTGCCATTTTAAGATCAGAAAATACTCAAAATACGACAAAGTCTTTTTTGTTGATATTCAAATGAAAAATTCAAATATTTTTACTGAGCTTAATTTCGATTAAAAAACTCTGAAAAAAATCTTTTTTTGGGTCTTTTTAGGCATGACAATATGTAAATGATAATCATCACTCGAATAAAGGAGGGAGAGAAAGAAAAAAAATATTTGTCACATTTAAATGAGGTTATATGCTTAAAATATGGAAAAAAATATTTAAAAAATTAGGATTCACGTATTTTGAGTATATTTTGACCTGAAATTGGCAAACTGAATCACGCTATTAGACATAAAAAAATATATAAGTAATATAAAATCGTTATTTATTGACATACAGTTGGGTTTATGTGCTAAAACCATGCGAAAAAACACCAAAAAATTCGAATTTTGAGCAGTTTCCGGAGCAAAAATGAAAAATCTAATCCAGTCAAAATAACGGAAAGAATCCACGAAAAATAATTATTTAGAAGTTAAAGGCAAAACATTACCTACATAAATTTTTTTTGAAAAATTCAAATATTTTTCCTGAGCTCAATTTTGAACCAAAAAATTTGATGGTTTTGGACATTAAAATTGATGCTCGTGAATTTTTCCAGGTTTTTTAAAGCAAAGAATTACTTGGGATCTTTTTTAAACAACTTTTTGCGATAGGCCACCCCAGGGGCCACATTGAGAACTAAAAATGTGGCTAAATGAGTTTCTAAATATGTAGTTTCAAGTGCCCAATTCCAAATAAAAGTGCATATTTTGCCATCTTATCGAGCTATAGCTTTTATTTTTACAGTTTTTTTCTTAATGCAAAAGTTTATAACTATGTTTGAATTGAAGATTTCCTATAATAAAATGTTTGGTATTAAAATTAGGTTAAGCACTCTTTCCTGATGTTCAATTATACGTTGTTTAAAATTTATTCTTGTTAACGTAAATACATACTTTTGGTAAAACATATAAATTATAATTGGTACCCACTTTGGTCAACAAACATGCAAACAGAAAAACAATTTAAAAGTAAAGATAAACAATATAGAAACCAAAAGAAATTTGGAAAAATATTGGTTGCAATAAAAGTTGTATTTGTGTACCGTTTACAACGTTACATCTTTTTTTGTTTATACCGCATATTATAAAATAATACTAAATATTGTATATTACTTGGATTAAACTAATGAACTGGACATGAAAGGGGCTAAGATAATTATGTGTTTCAAATTCACTCTCGATACTTCAGATGTATGAAGATTAAAGTACACTTGGTATATTGATATTGCAATGTTTTCACATTAATTTATCATTTCGATGGGATTGTGTGCAACCAGTGGGTATAGGTACTAAATTTAAAATAGATTCCACGAAACGATCGGTTGTAAATAAAATACTCCAGAGAAGATTGTAAAAAGATATTTTAGTTTATTTAAATAAATTTACTGATAGCATAAAGATAAAATATAGACTTACCGAATCTTGGATCCGTGAAAATTCTGACGGACTTTCAATGGGAGGCTTTTTATCTTCTCCTCCTCCCCAATCAACTTCTTTTTTTAGACTCTGAAAGAAAACCATTAAATTACATAAGAGAATTCGTAAGTCATAATGGGTTAAAGAAATCTGACAGAGTTTAATTTTTTTAGGGTCTGGGTAGAAGAGATATGTTACTAGGATAGGTAGAGAATGATGTATTAGATGTAATGGCAATCAATGTTTCCTTGATATTTACTTCCGCTTGAAGAAAGAACATTATAATGATGGAATTTTGAGTAGGGGCAAGCACCTAAATAAAAAACCGAAGATCAAACAAAGACAATAAAATCATGCGTTATGAGAAGAGAATGCGAACGATAATTTGAAATTTGTGCCTTGAAACAAATAGTGAAACTGATGAAGTAATGCAAGTTGGATGTGTTGGCTATGCAAGAAAAAATGAGAAAGTAATAATGATACATGGATATGCAAGGTTAAAGGGAACCATAGTTGATGTTGAACCAATGAAAATACGAAGATATTGATAGGTTTTGCAAAAAATAATGACATCATAATCATGCGTATTTTTCAATGCAAAGACCACCGACTAATAAGCTTAATGAGCCATCTGCTTAAAGTATTTTTTTGCACAAGAATGTTCAGAAAGCTGGAAGAGCTAAGCGGCGAGAAACAATTCGGTTTCAAGGGCAGAATGGTCACATGCGTGAAGCAGCTTTCTACTTGAATACGCTTGTACAAAACTGCATGGATCAATGAAAGGATATATTCATCACATTCCTCGATTATAAAAAACCGGTTGACACCGTACAACTCGACTCAATCATAAACATGCTACACAATGCTAGGGAAAGATTATCCTAAATCTCTATTGGAACCAAAAAGGAATCAAGAAACATAATATGCAGTTAAAGCTACATAAAATAAATAATTTAGGAAAAATAAACGGATTGAATATAAATGCAGGAAAAACTAAATGCATGTCAGTAAGACAATACGCACTTTTAAGAGCACAACTGCAAATAGATAATGCTCCAGTCGAGCAAGTGAGGAAATTCAAATACTTGGTAAATGATAGTGAATGATGATGAATGACCATCATGGACCATTAAGAAGAAATAAAATGACCTACCTAACAAGCAAGACAAGCTTTTGTTAGATTTAAACCGTTTTAAATCCGTATCTTTCTTTTAATATCTTTTATTATATATCTATATTTTTATTTATCTATATTTTTATCTTTTAATATGTGTAGTTATGTTATACAGTATGAAGAAATTTAGGTTAAAAATATCATTCATTAATAAGTTGGATGCTTCTGAAATCTGGATAATACGAAAAATGGTGAGCATGCCACGGATGGATGGAGTGGGAAACGAGGAAGTCTTTTAAAGACCAAATACTAAAAGAGAACTGCTCAACTTGATAAACAAAAAATTTAATAACTAGGTCATATCGTGAGAGGGAAAAGATATGCAATCTCTCAACTAATTATACAAAGAAAGATTGAAGGAAACAGAGTAATAGGTCGCAAATAAATGTCGTGGGTAAGGAATATAAAGAACTGGACAGGCATAAATAACACTGGCGAGCTCTGTCATGTCGCGAATTTTGGACGTCAGGCCTTAAGACAATTTGCCGACGTACTAAGTAAGGTGCACGGCATTATAAAAAGAAGAATAATAGTATGTGCTTTGATCACAAAATAATAGAGAATTCCTAGAGAAATAGAGCAATTGTCGAACACGAAACCCAACCGTCTTGGTAGAAAGCAAGCACTTAAGGAAAATAACACATGTCAGAAGCTATCGAGGTTGTACGCTAGTTCTGAGCAAATATTGTTAATAACCAATTTAAAATAAAGTATACTGTTGGTAAACTAAAGAATATATGCATTACCGAAGAGTTCCACGCAGATTGGCAGATATATTAACAAAACTAGTTTATACACAGAACCCAAATAATACACAAATGGATTGAAGAATAATTGAGGTAAACATAGGAGAAATATCACAGTAGAATTTACGATTAATAATAAGGAAAAGAGAAAAATAATGGTTTGGAGAAAAATAATGTTTTAAAATCCAAGTGATAATAACAAAACAAAATATAAAGCTAAGAGAAGAAATTCGAAACAGATTTGTACAAGTGAGAAACTGGAGTATATGAATAAAAAATTGCAAGACATTGAAGAACACTGTATAAACAAAAATATTATAATAGCAATATAAACTTGCAAGATGTTAAGGGGACTTTGAATTCCTATGCAGAAGGAATAAAAAGGAAAAAGTTGGTATCAACTGGAATAAGGACATTAAATTAACGACTTCCATGAAACGGTGAAAGTTCCAATCAACGAAGAAACAGTAAAAAATCATATATAAGAATACATATAAGAATAACAAAAGTTGGGCTAATAATGTATAGTCATCAGTAAAGAGCCGCGTAGATGCAAATTAGAGATAGATGACAAAATTGTAGAACAAGTAATGAAATTCAATTACCTAGGAGTAGAGATTACTAGTGACAGGGATATAAGAACAAAAACCACACGGCAAGCATCAAAATCGGCAAGAGTAAGTGGTTACCTCCGAAAAACCATAGACAACGTAAGTTGTCTGAAAGTATACAAGACAACAGTAAGACCAATCCTAACATATGCAGCGGAGACAAGGACCGATACAAGAAAGACGAAACAACAAATCAACAATATCGAAATGAAAGTATTAAGATCAATAGCGGGCATATCATTAAGAGACAGACAAACCAACAGAAGAACAAAAACAAGAAAAAAAAAACTGAAACGAACATGTAAACCGAATGGGACTAGATAGATTAGCGAACATCTCTGTAAAAACAACAAACCGTATAGCAGAACACTCGTTGGAAGGCCGCCAAAAATAAGAGGCAGACAAACAGGAGTACTCCTAGTCGCACGAAGAAGAAGGGGTAATAATAGAATATAAGTTTAAACTTTAAAAAATTAATCAACGAAGAAAATATTTGTCCTTTTATTCAATCGCATTTATGATACAAGAAAAATACCCCAAGACTGGTTATGACATGACTGACTGGATTCGGTAGTATTAGATTACAATCCCACTACCGAAAAAGAAAAACCCACACCACTGCAATGAGATCCGTCTGAGTATGACATAAGAGTTCTATTAAAAGTTGTACATTACTGAATCTATAAAAAGTGTGAAACAATTATTATGGACGATTAGTTTGGATTCAAATCTGGCATGGAAACGAGAAAAGCCCTGCTCAGTTTACTACTTGTATCTCTAAAATGCTACGACTAACAGAAATATATATTTCGATTTCGACAACAAGGATTTGATAGAGCAATACGAACTACTATAGAACAATTACAAGACGTCGCGTCAGTTTAGATATAAACAACATTAAACTACTAAAAAACTTGTACTGGAACCAAACCGTCAGAATTTAGATCGAATGTTCCATAGAAGTAGAAATTAGGAGAGAAATTAGATAGTGAGGTTTTTTGTTACCCCTGCTTTTTATTCTTCATTCCCAGTTTCGATTTAACGACGCACTGGAAGATTTCAAGGGCGGAATCAAGGTGAATGGTGTAAATATCAACAGCATCAAATACGCCGATGATACAGGGATAATTGCGAATCCCGAGTTAATATGAAGTTGGTTTGAAAATAAACATTAAGAAAACCAAAGTGATGTCAATCCGAAAAAAGAAAATGTATCTCAACTTTGTACAATAGACGGGCACATTTTAGAACAGGTCAACAAGTTTAAGTAGCTGGGGTCTTGGATGATCGATAGCAGTCTCAATACTGCTAATGATCTAGAAAGAAAATAGAGAAGAAAACAGGCCAGAAAATCTTTCAACAATTAAAAGACTTGTATGTAATTATCAAATAAAACTCGAAATACGACTACGTTTATCAAAATGTCTGGCCGACTCTTTTCTATGTAGTTGAAACGTAGACCCTTAAAACATCAAACTTTAATGAATTGGAGGCTTTGAAATGCGGATCAACCGGAGAATCCTCAACATTTTATGGGCACCGCATTCAAACGAAGTGCTGCATAGAATCGTCAAGGAACGAGAACTTTTTAATACAGTGGTAGTTAAAACATTATACCTCGTCGATGGACATAGCATTTAAACAAAGAAGTGGTGCATAGAATAGACAAGAAATCATAACTTTTCAACATAGTGAAACATAGAAAAATATCATACGTAGTACACTGAGAAATAATAAGTATCAATACGCTCAACTAATAGTCAAAGGTAATATCGAGCGGAAGAAAGATCTAAAGGTCGATTCAAACACATCAGTCACGCCCCGCCACAGTCCCGGCGCCGAACCGAACAATCTGTCATACAAAATATTCTTTTATAGAAATATGCCTCCGGCATTCACACTCATCAGTTGACGGACAGTTTCCCAGCAGTCAGGTTTCGAAGTCTATCGCGCGGCCGATTTTATAATCTCAGCGACGAATTTTTTGGTTTTGCCGGGAACATGACGGGCGGTACAAGTACTTACTTACTCCGTGAAGTTACAACCCTTCGTGAGTTTTAGCCGACACAACAACATGCCTCCACTGCTTTCTGTCTTGAGCAACCTCCATTCAATTCTCCACGCCCATAGTGCTTAGGTCTCCTGTTATATTATCTCGCCACCGGAGACGAGGGCGTCCGCGTGGTCTCCTTCCAGTTGGGACTTCCTCCCATACCAGTCTTACGGCTCAGTTCGTCAGAATGTCTTCTGAGGTGTCCTGCCCATTGGAGTCTTGCGGACTTTATTTCTTTTATATTGGCGTCTGGGTAAAGTTCTTCGAGTCTTTGTTAGTTCTTATCCTATATTGTCCTGATACTTCATCCAGCACACAACCAAAGATCTTCCTTAGGATTTTTCTTTCCCAAAGACATAGTCTCTCTTCGTTTGCCTTTGTTATCGTCCACGTTTCGCTTCCATGCATGACAACAGGTCGTATGATTGTCTTAGAGACCTGTATCTTCGTACGTCTTGTTAGTTGTTTCGATTTTATAAGGTTTTGGAGGGCCAAAATTCATCTGTTGCCGGCCTGAATCCTGTTGTTTATTTCTTGTGATCCTTTATTGTCTTGAGTTATTGTTATTGCAAGATACTTGAATTCTCTAACGCGCTCAAAGTTAAAGTCATCATACAAGTGAAAATTATTCACGAACAATTAATAAAATGTTTGAGAAAATATAATGTTTGATATAATTTGTCGCATGCAAAATACATGGACATTAATTTAAAAAATAATATTTGTCAGGAAAGCAATTTTCCGACATCCTAAAATAGTGATAAAATTTTCATCATCATGAAGCAGTTCTTTATACAGTGTCATGTATTCTCCTTCGGTATCCTTTTTTATATGCGTCATGGATCCATTTTCGTCTTTTTGCTTGCTTTGCTTCCGCTTCTTCTTCCTCGTCCAAACATATGGCAATTATTGCCAATTCTTCACCCGAGAATCTTTCCATCTTTTCAACAGATTGGTCGCCGAAGAATAATGCATTTCGGGTGTGTGCGAATAGACGAACGAATAGTTCTGTGACGGGACTGATGTGTTTGAATTAACCTTAAGAAGGAAACGACTATCGTCGCTAAGAAACAGAGGAAACGACTATCGTAACAGAGTTTGCGATTGTATTAGCCAATCTCCATCGCGAAAAGAGCACTTTCAGAAGATGTTAATATTGCAGATGATATTGTAGGTGAAAAAAGGAAGCTGATAAAATACACTGCACCCCAAAATTAACGCATAATTTTAAAAACCCTGGTAAATTAAATAATTTTAATGTTTCGATTTTTGTGCTAATATATTATCGTTACCCCGGTATATTGTAAAATTTATCGAAAGAACGGTAAAAAACGCTGATGTTTTTATCATTTTTTTGCAAAAAAATTAAAAACATGCTAATTGTGCTTCATTTTATTTCGAATTTAGTTGGGTTGGATTTCGTTGTGCTGAACGTTTAAAGGGGTTTTTCAAGTTTATTAAGTGTTTTTTCTTTGAAATGAACCACCCGCAACAAGAAAATCGAAATTTGTCAGAAAGTGACTGTTTTAGAATCGTTACTCTTCGCGAAGAAGGATACACTCAAGTAGAACTCGCTGAACGTTTTAACGTCACCCAGTCAACAATTTCAAGAGTGTTAACACGTTTGTCTGTTACTGGAAGTAACTCGAGAAGACCTGGTCAAGGCCGTAAAAGGGTTACAACTCCTAATCAAGACCGGTTTTTGACACTTCGTACACTGAGACAAAGGTTTGTTTCCAGTACTTCTCTACAAAATGAATTTTTGGATCGTTATAACTTTAGAATCAGCAAAAATACAATTAGAAGAAGACTTGCCGAAAACGACCTACACCCTGGAAGGGCACGAATTGGCCCAGAGACCATAGAAGGCAAAGATTGAATTTTGCTCGTGAACATGTTGATTGGAATAATGACGATTGGGGAAGAAAATTGTTCACCGATGAATCCAGGTACTGTCTTTTTTCTGATGACAGGAGAAACCGAGTGTATAGAAGGCCTGGGGAACGCTACGCACAGTGTAACACCGTAGGGACTGTACAGTATGGCGGCGGCTCGGTAATGGTATGGGGTGGGATTAATTTAGAGGCTCGTACGGAATTAGTTAAAATAAATCACGGTCGGCTGACATCGCAGAGGTATATAACAGACATTTTAGAAGAGCCATTTGTACCATTTATTGGGGATAATTTCATGCTTATGCAAGATAATGCCAGGCCACACACGGCAAGAATTGTGCAGCACTATCGTCAGGAGGTTGGAATTCCTGCCATGGATTGGCCTGCGAGAAGTCCTGACCTTAACCCAATAGAACATGTTTGGGACATCATAGGCAGACGACTACGACAACTACCTAATGCACCAAACACATTAGATGAACTGTTTTTGCGGTTGGTTGAAATTTGGGATCAAATTGATCAAGAAGAAATCAGAACGATTATTCTCAGTATGAGAGATCGTTGTCAAGCAGTAATAAATGCCAGAGGAGGCAATACTCGATACTAGTACACGGTAGTAGTATTTTCTTCAACTTTAAAAACTTTTTCTTCATTAATTTATGATGTTAGTTTGTTTAGATCAGTTCGTTTAGATGTTATGATTTATGTTAGGATGTTATATTGTTAATTTCAATACATTTTTTGTAAAAAAAGAATAGTTTTATTTAAGATGTTCTAAAATAACCATAAAGCAGAAAAGAACAAACAAAATTTTTTTCATTACAACTCAAAATCAGAATTTTAAAATTATGCGTTAATTTTGGAGCGCAGTGTAGAATGTGGGACATGGGTACAGAGGCATTGTTTTACTTGATGTAATATATAAAGTTCTCGCCAGAGTTATCAAAATAGATATATCTACCTCGAAAAAGTAAACTTATTTTTATACCATCGATTAATTTTTTGCACTGAAAATAATTCGAAACGTTACTTATGAGCAGGTTGGTTTTATCTTTGTTAACTTAAAGCAAGCTTACGATTCATTTATAAGAAAATATCATTATTAAAACACCAGATTAACTGTGATGCTTGAGAAGTTGATCGAACTAATTAAAATGATACCTACTAAAAACGTTTCTACTAAAAACGTAGAAACAACTGAATACAAAGTAACCATCAACGGTACAATAATTTAAAAAAGTCCAAGTAGGAAGAGATTGAAACGAGGAGATTCATTATCAAAAGTTCTTTTTAATTTCCAACAAGAGTCAATATTTAAGTTAGATGGTATAAGAACACAAAGGATGATGTATCATATCAGGAATCAGGTCCTTGCCGATGATGTGGTTTTAATAATACGACCAAAAAAGCAGCTATTAATAATTTTTAAATTGTTCAAAATAAATAAGGTAAAAGCTCGGGATCGTTGGGATTTTTTTTTATTTTTTGAATCATTTTAAACAAAATAGGTCTCCTGTAATTTTTCTGTGAACTTGATCGTTTTTGTTAAGCGTAAAATTACGTTTTCGAGTCTCAAAAACACAAGTAAAAAATATTATGTTTGAATTTTCCAAGGACTTAAATGTAAGTTAAAAACCTTAAAAATAAATCGTTCCAAAAGAAAAACTTTTATTTAAAATTATTCTAATAAAAGAAAAGCTAAGTGTATCTTTACTTCTACATTTTAATGCTATGATTTTATAGTTTTAGCTGAGTGTTTGGTAAAGCATATAAAATCCTACTCTATAAAATGTCAATAAATAGTGACTTACCAGAGGCACTTGTTGGACTGGAGGCAAATTCGAGGGACCAGGTATGGGTTCATGATTAATAGACGGTGACAATCTATTGCACAAGGGACCCGGTAAAACGAGCGAGGAACAAGTTGCTACCAAATTATTACTATTGTGTATGCTCATATCACTAGCACCGAAATCATTAGAAACAGGTAGGGAGTTACTCTCCCCTGAAGGAGACAATTTTTCTTCTTTTTCTACCTCTCTGTCTTTCTCCCTATCTCGATCGCGATTGTCCCGTTCTCGCTCCCTCTCGCGCTCTCTATCTCTTTCTGAAGGAGATTTACATATTCGAAGATTTTGTACGGAGGATGGTGAGTTTTGTGAGTCCTCTAGCTCATCTGGTGTAATAGGTCGGGACTGGTTGTGGCTGAGTGAACGCTTCGTAGTGAGTTCTTTTGGTTCGGTTTGTTCTGGGAGTGGTTTGTATTCTCGAGTCATTTCGGCGAGACCTGTAAAATAGATATTATTTTAGTAAACTTTACAAAGAAAGTTGTAAAATGTACATGATAACGATGTTTCTTAACATTTCTGCGACTCATTAAACAAATATTAAATTATTTTTCTATAAAGTTCGAAAATATGTTATTTGTTGCCCTAGTTTAATAATATTTTCATTTTTTAAAGAAACATCGAATACCTAATCCCGGAATCCGTCAGACAAATGAAGGATGGAACGACCCAGGGCTTGATGAAATTCCTGCAGAACTGCTGAAGCTATTAACTGAACTGAAATATTTAATGAAATATACAAGGCAGGAAAAATACCAGCAGAGTGGATCAAATCAGAGTTCGTACCATTGTTCAAAATACCAGGGGCAAAAGTTTGTGAAGACTATAGGCCCATAAGCCTAATGAGTCATTTTCTGAAGCTGTTTTTAAAAGCCATCTACAAAAAAATTTACCAGAAATGTGAGGAACAAATTGGGCCCTATCAGTTTGGATATGTGAACGCCGTTGGTACGAGGAAAGCTGTATTTAGCGTGCAGGTATAATTTCAGAAATGTAAAGATATCAGCTGTAATGTTTTTGCAAGACTGATTGACCACAAGAAGGCTTTCGATAGTCAGGCATGAAGTGCTGAAGATGACAGGGATTGGTGGAAGAGACCTAAAAATAATAGCTAAGCTGTATTGGAATCAATCAAGCAGTGAATAGATGGAGAATATACAGATCAGGTCAAAATCTTAAGGGGAGTGAGACAGCGGTGCATAATTTTACCACTGATATTCAATATGTACTCGGAACACATTTTTGAAGAGGCTCTAAAAGATATTAATGAAGGCACCTTAATAAATTCAGTCAAGCTCAATAACCTGCAGTATGCAGATGATACAATAGTGTTTGCCAATACCATAGAAGGGCTGCAAAACTTAATAAACAAACTAACGGAAACAAGTAGAACATATGGACTGGATATAAATACCAGCAAAACCAAGCTAATGATCATCAGCAAGGAAAGCATAACTAGAGCAAATCTTTATGTGAACCAAATAAGAATTGAACGTGCCTTGCAGTACAACTACTTGGGAACTATAATCAATGAGTCGTGGGACAATACTCAAGAGATTAAATGTCGCATCGGAAAGGCAAGAGGTGCATTCTTGACTATGAGCTCTGTGTCCAAGGGCCTTAAATGTAGCTCTCAAGGGCTTTTGAGGTATGATTATGCAAAAGGATCCTGAAGATACCATGACCAGACAAAGTCAAAAATGAAGAAGTACTACGAAGGATGAACACAGTCACGGATTTGGTCAACATCGTGACGGGCCGTAAGCTGCAGTACTTGGGACATATAATG
Organism: Diabrotica balteata; assembly: GCA_918026665.1. NCBI lineage: Eukaryota > Metazoa > Arthropoda > Insecta > Coleoptera > Chrysomelidae > Diabrotica > Diabrotica balteata. The sequence continues at coordinate 103,706,970 of OU898281.1, read as the reverse complement.
AGAAATCAAGGAAGGCAGATATGAGCTACTCCAATGCATTTTGCAAGGTAACATTGAAGTAAAAAAATTGAAGTAAAAAAGACCCCAGGACGAAGAAGAATATACTGGCTCGATAACCTGAGAGCAGGGTATAGAAAGACCTCAACACAGCTATTCCGTATAGCAACCAATAAAGGCATCATAGCCAGAACGTTCGGAACGGACAGGCATCCTACGAAGAAGAAACTACCTAACCGATCATGATAGTGCCTACAGTTGTAGAAGCTACACTTTCAGTAGTTCGAGCCAGTGTGTTTACTGCCGCTTTAGGTTATATTTTCGTGTATACTTCATCTAATTTACAAAACGTTGCACGTCATTATCTACACGTCAGAGATCGAAGTTGACATAGTTGCCAAAGTATAAAAAAATCCTGAATCCATTTTAAATCAAATACGTCACATAATTATTGCAAAAGTATTGCCATCTCTTTACAACGACTATTTAAATTCTTATGTGACATTTTTGAAATAAAACATACTAATTTTGTTCTAAAAAGAACAGATTTTATTAAATAGTTAAAAATATAAAACAAGAGGTATTCACTTTAAAATTCAAAATAATAAAGTACAAATGTGTCAACACCGCAACTGTTAAATAATTGTTACCAATTTATGCCAAAATGTCACCTTCGTTCTATTACAGTTACAGTGTGTTCCGAACAAATGTTCTTCATAAAAACGCTTTATAATGAATTTATACATATAAAAGGAAACATATTATTGTGTATTTCTTTAAGTCAACATTAATAGAAATCTTTAAATATTATTTCTATGCGTATATAATAAAATATGTCTAATGGCTGTAATGCCAGTGTACTCGGCAAGGTGATTCTAAAAAAGAACACACCTACCGCCTAAATATTTCGTGTAGGTATTATGTAACGTCATGGGCTATGACGCCGATGACGTGCATCGGTATGTAAATTAGATGAAGTATATCTATGTATGTGTATAACAAGCCAATATGTGTAATGATAAGGCTGAGACTAAGCTGCAGGCTACCAGAGGGGTCACAGGTGGCCGATAGTGACTGGTCCTACTACCTTACTGGAGGGTGTAGTGGATATGCCCTAGAAAAGCATACCTTATAACTCAAGGAAATTATTGTGACATGGCGAGTATTGCTGCCATTAAATAAGCATAGCCTAGTTTCCCTTTCCTGGAAACGGAAGCAGCGTTTTCAGTACCTAGTTGTGGCGTATAGGAATGGATCCTGGACCGGCTCATCATTGGAAACTAGGAGGCATGACTGAAGCAGTTTTAATGGCTCCTACACTGCGATGAGGAAAGCAAGGGGAAACTACCTCATTAAACATCCCTAGTCCCTTAGCATGGCAAGTATCAGTTTAATACGTCACAGTTACTGACCATGATTCTCGGATACCAAGGTCCGGCAGAGGGAGATATAACAAGGATAACAGGGCTACCCATTTCGTCAACCAGAGAAATTCCTGTTCCTTAAAACTCAACAGATCAACAATTACGATCGCTACGTGGAATGTGAGAACAATGTACGAGGAAGCAAGACACACAATATTAAGGAAATGGATAGACTTGCTATCGATATAATCGGTGTAAATGAAACGCGCTCGACTGGACAGTGCACAGTACATGACCATCAGATTTATCATTTCGGAAATAGCGAAGACCTACATTAACGACATACGACATAACGACATACGACATAACGACAACGAATTAATACGGGACGGAACGGGGGGACGGGGGAACGAAACAAACGCGGAGATCGCCTGATCACCTTCGCTGTGAAAGAACAACTAGTAATCACCAAAACTTTCTTTAAACTACCAGTTAGGAGATTATATACGTGGAGATCACCTCAAGACACCCCAGATCACTTCATCAGAAACCAAATTGATTACATTATGGTGAATAAAAGATTTAGAAACTCAATAACATCAGCCAAAACATACCCGATGCTGATATCGGGTCGGACCATAACCCACTGGTAGTTAACATCAGACTAAAGCTGAAGAAGATAGAGAGTGCAAAAGCAAGAAACTATGATTTAGGACCATTAAAAAATGAAGACACTAGGCATCAAATACAAACATATATAGAAAAAGAATTAAAAAATACAGACAAAGCTAATGAACCAGATAACGAAATGGCAAAACTACAACAAATTAACCAAACAATCCTAGATAAATATCTTCGCCCAACAACGGTTAAAAAGAAAGAGTGGATTACTGATAAAATCCTAAATATGATGGAGAATAGAAGAAGAGCTAAAAACAGAGACATGTGGGAGTATGAACGAATTGACAAAGAAATAAGAAAAACTATTGGAGAAACCAAAAACAAATGGTTGGAAGATCAATGCAGAGAAATAGAATCATAGGAAAGTAGACACGACTCGTTTAATCTCCACAAGAAGGTAAAAGAGGCAGGCGGAATGTACAAACCCAAAAGATCAGGACATATGACTGATGATCATGGCTACCCGGTAATAGACATTGAACAAACAAAGAATATATGGAAGAGATACGTTGAGAAGACATTCGATGACGACAGAGATAACAACCAGATAATTATGGAATATGACACTGCCATTAAAGCAACCAAAGCAGGTAAAGCACCAGGGCCCGACAACTTTCATTCAGAATTTCTAAAAATCATGGGAGACGAAGAAGTAAAATAGCTTACGACAACGTTCAATAAAATCTATGACTCGGGAAAAATCCCAGAGAGCTGGTTAAAATCTACATTTATTAATATACCTAAAAAACCTAATGCAAAAAATGCCAAGAGCATCGTATTATCAGTCTAATTAAGCCACATTCTTAAGACCTCTGTGCATTATCTTAAAGATAATGCACAGAAGAATTTATCAGAAATGCGAGTAGATGCGGTAGGTACAAGATAATCCTTGGTCGCGGTTCAGGTATTATTCAAAGGTGCAGAGACGTCAACTGCGATATTTATGTATGCTTTATCGACTACCAGAAAGCTTTCGACAGAATCAAGCACGATAAGATCATGGATATACTAAAGGCAACTGATCTGGGTAACAAAGACCTTCGAGTAATCAAGAACATATACTACAGTCAATCAGCAACCATTCGGGTAAAAGACCAACTAACAGAGGAAGTTGCAATAAAGAGAGGAGTACGACAGGGCTGCAAACTCTCTACCCTATTATTTAACGTCTATTCAGAACACTTCATGAGCCAGTCCTTAGAGCATATCGAAGAGGGTATTCCCATACATGGTGAGCGCCTAAATAACATCAGATATGCAGACAACACTATCCTCTTTGCAGATAGTTTAGAAGGTTTACAGACACTAGTAACGCAATTGTGGAGAATCAATCAAGAATACGGGCTTAATTTTAACATCAAGAAAAAAAAGTACATGGTCATCAGTAACAAGAATATTCCACCTAGTCAATTACTGGTAGATCAGCAACAAATACTCCAAGTGTCCCGTTACTACTATTTAGGAACCACCATAAACGACCAATGGGACTATTCAGTTGAGATAAAACAAAGAATTGAAAAAGCCTGATCAGCGTTTGTCAGAATGAGAAAGATCCACGACTTATCCTTAAAAACGAAAATCCGTTTATTGAGATGCTACGTGTTTACAGTGCTGCTCTATGGGGTTGAATCAGGACACTAACCGAGTCATCCATGGGAAAACTCGAGGCGTTTGAGATGTGGTGTTATAGACGGATACTGATTATCTTCTGGGTGGATCGAATAACAAACATCGAGGTTCTACGTCGGATGGATAAAACATGTGAAATTATATCTACAGTGAAACAGCGCAAGCTAGAATATCTTCTACATATAATCCGAAACGATCATAGATATAACCTGCTGCAACTTATATTGCAGTGAAAAAGGGAACCAGGAAGAAGCAGAATATCTTGTCTCTAGAACTTACGAAAATGGTTTTTCTTGACCACTTCAGGACTATTTCGAGCTGCGGACAATAAAGTTAGAATTGCCATGCTAGTAGGCAACATCCGTAACGGATAAGCACCACAAGAAGATGTGTAATAATACTTTGCCTTACACCTCTATAAAATTCTAAAGAGAAACAATTTTACTTATTGTTTTTAATGTGAAAATAATTGTAAAATTTCTTAATATAATTAATAGAGTTAATAATAGAAAATCCCATTGTTTTCTATACATAAACGTAATAGTTTCAATGTTAATGATATATTTAGTTACATTACTGATAAAATATGAAACCCCTTCCACCGTAGATAAATAATAATAGAAAAATACGAACATTTTTTCAGTTATTACGTTCATAAAAGTTCCTATAATAGTTAGTATACATACATAATACAAACGAAAACTATTCAAACAATCCGATAACACCTGGTACACAAATCGAGTAATTTATTTTTAGCGGAACGTTTTTCACTTGAAACTCTCTCTAACGGTGCAACGTAAAAGCAATTTTTGCGTATCTAATCGATTTGGTGTTGGTAAGAGAGAATAATGCACATTTCCGATGCTGTAACTAACTTAACGCGAATTTAGCTCCAGTTTGGCTGACAATTTTTAATCCGCGAACTATTTATTGCCTTGATACATTAATGGTAATTATGTAAAACTGTTAATACAACCGGCGAACAAGATTTTTACAAAAATAATAAAAATAATTTACATATATTCTTTTTTTTTGGGATTAAGCCAGAATTATTGGGTGTGATTGTAATGATAATCACATTTTTTAAATAAATAATGTTAAAAAACATAAAGTTTAACTTAGACATGCCAGAAGAAAGCAATTTCAGAGCCTTGCCAATAAAACTAATGTCTTTGTATATCAAGTTATTGAAATAATTCATCGTGAATACAACAACATCGTGAACTATTTCCGACTACTTCCTTGAATGCTATTGTCATTATCTTACCAATGAAAATAATGCCTGTTTCATTTTTTTGGGAAGGTTGTGGTATAAATTATCATTTATAGATATAAAAAAGAACTTTTGATTACGACAAGGTTTTTCATACGTTTACATTAAAAACCCCATTGGAAGCCTTAAAATAAAGCTGACTAAATTACAGATACACATTACTAATTAAAAATATTTAATAAAAACATAATATTAGATATATGATGATATGAAAAAAGGAAAACATCCAATTGAAGGGGTAAGAAACAAAAGGGTCTAAGTGGCATTTTTTTTAAATGAGTTAAGTGCAAATATCCAAAGTTAAAACTAAACATTACTTACTGGCAAAACGATCCAATTGATTCAAACGTTTGCGCCATCTCTTGGTAAGGGGAAAAATTAGGTTTACAGATGTCCTGTTTTCATTAGTGGCAAAGAGGTCCAAGCGTGCTTAGACCATTATGCCGCTAATTTATTATCAGTTGTTGATTTTAATCCACGTTGTGTCTTGCAAGTTTAGTGTAGTTTTCGAAGTGAAATATTAAGTTTATAGTGTTTGAAGATGACTACAGAAAAGAGAATTGCATCAGGTAAATTTAGAATTTTAAAGAATATAGATATTTTATTAAATAATTTATATTTATAGGATTTTTTAAATTCAAATTAAACCTAACCTAAAATAATTTTAGGGGGAGTAACCTATAGCTTAGATTCGGATGATAGTGAACACGAGCCCTTCGAAGCAGACGGGGATAGTGAATACTACCCATCCGAGGATTTTGATGAATCTATAGAATATGTTGAATCGAAAATTAAAGGGACGGAGAATAGACCTTCTACTAGTGGTATTCATGGTATGTTATTTTGATAGTGCTGACAAACAGTAATAATAATGCTTGCTATTTATTATAGTTATCCCAAAACATGCCAGAAAAAGAAATAAGGATATGGGTAAATGGAAGAAACAGCAAAAAAAGCGGGCTAGAATAAGTGGCCATGAGTATGTGACTAGTAAAGAAAAAAATATTACGAAGAAGGTGTTAAAACCATATGACCATCGTTGTAGATATGAGTGGGACAAAATATCTGAACAATAGAGAATAAATATCTTCACTAAGTTTTATGAAATACAAACGTATGATTTGCAAACGCAGTATTTAGTATCTTGTATAAGTAAAACGGATATAAAGCGACCTAATCGTGGGGCAGTTTCGCATAAAAATTTTGCCACAATATTACGTCATGAATTTTAGAGTCTGCAAAAAGTATTTTCTTCGTACATTTGACATATCCAACAGAAGACTCCGAATTGTTGTTTGCCAAAAAAAAACTTCTGAAGGTATTACTGAACCTGACAAACGAGGATCTCACACTTCTTCGAAGAAAATTGGCCCAAATACTCGCAATAATGTCATAAGTCACATAAAATTGTTTCCCCGCTATCAGAGCCATTATTCGCGGACTGAGAACAATAATTCAAGTTACCTTGGAGAGGATTTAAATATAAAAAAAAATGCACTTAATGTATATAGAGTGGTGCAAAGAAACAAATAGAATTCCTCTTAAAAATCATATTACAGAAAAATTGTCTGTGTATAGTTTAATCTAAAATTCCACAAACCCCATTCTGATACGTGCCATACATTAGACATAGAACATGGAAGGACAAATCCAGAAAAAGTTCGTGTAGTGTGTTTTGATATACAGAAAACTCTTCCAACACCGCTACTTTTAACAAATAAAGTTTACTATCTACGTCAGTTATGGACGTATAACTTCTGTGTCCATGATCTTATTAGTGGAATATCCTTATTATTAGTGGAATAATATATGTACGTCTGGAATGAGACCATTGGCCAACGAGGATCCCAAGAAATTGGATCATGTCTTATTAAGGTAAAGCTATACCTTACTTAGTCATTGTTTATTATTAATTAATATTTTTTTTTGCAGTACATAAAAGAATTGCCACCAACTGTCGAAGAACTGGTTTGCTACAGTGACCAATGTGGTGGCCAAAATAAAAATAAGAGCATTGCTAAATTGTTTATGTTTTTGGTTCAAAGTACTGCTTTGAAAATAATAAAACATAATTTTTTTGAGCCAGGACATTCGTATATGGAATGCGACCGTTCTTTTGCTAGAATCGAGAAAAGAAGAAAGCTATCCTTAAACATTTTTATGCCAGAACATTGGACAGATTTAATAACAAAAACTTCCAAAAAGTTTCAAGTATATACCATGGAACAAAATAACTTTCTCGACTTTGACTACCTTCATAGGATCATGTGTGATCCAAAAAAAGACATGGAAAAGCGACCAATAAAATGGCGAGAAATCGTATGGTTTGAGTACAGATACGAACACTTTTTATTCCTTGTATTCCATACAACGAGGCATCCAAATAATGGCCTTGCTTTCCAATCTGAAAGGTGTTCATTACTTAACGTAGGTAGATCAAATTTATCTGTGGAAAATTTAAACCAACCCCTGTATAGAGCCGTTTTGGAAATTCCATATGCTAAGTGGGAAAATCTTATTCAGCTGTTGCCTTTTATTCCCCCAGTTTGTCTTTACCAAAATATGGCCCATCAACCCAAAAAGAATAAAAATTGAACAAAAAGTAAGCCAACTCAAACGGAAGAAAATGTCCAAAAAGAAAATAATGATCTTGACATCTATTCTGACTATGACAATTAATATTTTTTTATGTTTACTATTGCAATAAAGTTTTCATATTAGGAAAATTACCGTTTTCTAAAAAAAATCTAAAAAAGATTAGAACCAAAGAGGTCTAAGTGACTTTTTTTTGTTAATCAAGCATGTAACAACATTTGTGAATCTTAATTAAACACTTAAATATATTATGCGCTTTTTTCCTTAAAAACCCTATACGAAATGTCTTTACAGATTTTACAATAAGCAATTAACTTTAACATTGAATATCTCCAAACGAACATAACGGCACTTAGATCCTTTTGGTTCTCACCCCTTCAATTATAGACATCAAGATACACATTCGCACTATGGACAAGGAACATTGAGAAAAAGATCAGCTCTATCAGGTATTAAGCACACGCGATATCTATCCTAAAACCACATCATCATCATCATCAAAAACCTGTATGCGTCCACTGCTGCACATAGGTCTTCCTCGGCTCTTTACATCTGTCTCTGCCATCTGTGCTCCGTATGGCTTCTTGTCTTGGTCCCCACTCGACAATATGTTTTGTCCATCGGTTGTCTGATGATCTGGCGAGGTATACTGAACAACTCCATTTGATGAAATCCAGATGAAAAAACATCTGGCGCTCCATCATAGCCCTATGAGTCACGCGAATCTTATTCACTACGTTTTTTGTGAGTGTTTATTATTGTTATTGTGAGTGTTATGTTTTTGCTCCATAAGTGAGTATAGGTAACACACATTGTTTAAGATTTTCCTTTTAAAGCATATGGGTAGATCGGATTTAAATACATATTTAAATTTAATGTGCTTAAAGATACTAGACACATCTCAAGTTAATGATCGAGCCTACCGAGATAATAACATTGATTTAAATTACTACATAGTTGGCATAAAGATCCGAGCAAAAATCTCGAATGCCAAGATGGTGAAAGGCTCCAAAAAAATTCAGAACGAATATTGTTAGTTTGAGTACCTACTGCTTTTAATAGTGTTGATGATTTTTCTGTATTGTGCAAAGCATTAGTGTTTAGATTAGAGTTTAAATCAGGAGCTTGGTTCTAAAAGGGCCAATGTCAATTTTAGACTGTTTGGGCATAAGTGCATTTTTGTCTTAGATTTCAAATAAACAACACTGTGTAAAAAGGGCCAATGTCTAGATAGAGTAACAACAGACTTACAGCATTACTTTTGGCCAATGTCAATCTCTAATCAACACTAATTTTTAAAGCAAAAAGGACCAATGTAGACTTCAGCCTCAATGCTTCTAAAAATTTTATTTCTATACAGGCCAATGTTGACATTGGCCCTTTTTTAACAAAACCTTCTTCGATTTGATTTGACATTGGCCCCTTATTTCTAGGTTAGGTTTCTGTCTATACACATTATCGTGAGTGCAAAAGTAGTACCTAATCTTTGTATTAAAAAATCGACAGTGGCTCTGAGGCCTCTGAGTGTGTGGTTTAAAATAGAAAAAGTAATGGAGCAGTTATACCGTGGAAAGAAACTTGTTAACTTGTGTAAGTTAGACAAAATGGAAGCAAATAAACAAGCCGGTAAGTAAATAGGTTAACTTTATTTTAAAAATTGGTAATATTACAAGATTTAGATGTAAGGACGAAATGATAACTATCTTAAAATTGTATACTCAAAAAATGTACCATGTAGGACAAATTTAGTGACTAGGCCGACTGTATGAATATTAGTAACTTATGCTAAGACATTTCAGTCCTATAAATCTTATTTTCAAATCACTTAGTGCAATTTAATAAAAAATTTTTATTTAAATTTTAGATAATGTGCCGCTGCCTCCAAAACAGGATGATTCGACTGTTTTACAAGAAAACTATGATCCTGGACTAAGCATTTCGCCAGGTAGATAAACCAATGTAAATAGTTCTTTGTTTCAGATAATTAATTTTTTGCTCTCTTTGTTTCAGACAATAAATTACAAGATATAACAACTGAACAATCATCATCGAAAAATACAATAAAGAATAAACTGAGGTCGAAATCTTCTGTGATATATAAAGAAGAAGATGATAACTCAGAACGATTTAAGACTTTTGATGGAAGTCAAGTGATGAATTTGAACCTTATGATAGTGACTCTTCTGACTCGGACAACTCAGAACCTAGTAAAATACAAAAAGACAATCATATTACTGCAGAATCAGAACATACGCTGACTGTCTGGAATGAAACTTCTTATAGAAGAGGAAGAAAAAAAGTTCTGGACGGAGAACAAATTAGAAAAAGGAAGCGTAATCCAAATAATTGGGAAAAGAATCAAAGAAAGAACTTAAAAACACTTGGAAAAGAATATGTTACAATTCAAGGTAAAAAGATTTCAGAGAAATCATTAAAAAATCCATGTCAATGCCGAAAGAAATGTTTTGAAAAATTATCAAATGAAGAAAGGCAGACCATTTGTAGTGAATTTTATAATCTTGCTTGGGAAGCTCAAAATCAGTTTATTGCCAGTCACATTCAAGAAAGAGAGAAGGCAGTACAAAGAATAAGAGGCCGTAATGAAACAAGTAGAAGAAAGTATAGCAGGCAATATTATTTAGATTGTAACTCAGAGAGAATTGAGGTTTGCCAAGTTATGTTTTTATCAACGTTAGATGTAACCTAAAAAAAGTTCGGGTAATAATGAACAAAAAGCGTTCCTCAACATCAAATATTTGCTCAAGCGATGGTCGTGGAAAACATACGAACCATCCAAAAATAAAGGAAGAGGAGAAAGATGTAATAAGGCAACACATTCTGATGTTTCCTTCGTTTGAAAGTCACTACGCTCGAGAGAAAACTGCAAAGAAATATTTGCCTCCCGATCTTTCTATTTCAAAAATGTATAGGCTATATTGTGAGTATTGCCAAGAAAACAACATAACACCTAGAAACGAATCACTGTACAGACAAATTTTCGTGGAAGAATTTAACTTGTGTTTTAAAAAACCGTATAATGATACGTGTACTACTTGCGATAAGTTTTCTTTACTCCTTAAATCCGTTACAGATGAAAATGAAAGAGCCCAACTTGAAAGTGAAAAATTACAACATCAACACTTAGCAGAGTTTGCTTATGAAGAGAAAAAGAAAGATAGACTGGCTTGCAAACTTAATCCAAATTTGGTGGTATTCAGTTTTGACCTACAAAAATGTTTGCCCACTTCCTACTTAAAAAAGCAGCATTTCATTCTATAAAAGAAAATTATGGACTCTGAACCTTACCATTTTTGAGACGCAAGGAACTACAAACTCAGCTAAATGCTACCTATGGAATGAAACTATAGCTCAAAGAGGTGGACAAGAAATTGCTTCCTGTCTATACACCTACCTAAATAGTATTCCCTCTCATATAAATAAAATCATTATGTATAGCGACTGCTGCCATGGGCAAAATCGAAATATTTTACTATCAGTTATGCTTCTTACCGTTATTGAGCATTCCAAACACCAAGGAAGGAAGATTGATATTTATCACAAATTTCTAGTACCCGGACACACTCACATGGAAGCAGACACTATACATGCTGCAATAGAAAAAACTAAAAATTCTACTACTGCCAGGATAGATATTCCTAGAGACTGGGCTAACCTTATTCGTCTAATACCCAGAAAACCACCAATTTTTGTTAAAAAAATGAAGCAAGAAGAATTTCTTTGTTTTAAATCATTATTATCTGGCAAATTTCAGCATGCAAAAACCAATACTCAAGGACAACCAGTGGTGTGGTCTAAAATAAGACTTATTTACTATTCAAGTGAAAATCTTGGCGTGATGAAATACAAAAACTCCTTTACCGACGATGAGCCTTATAAAACATTGAGCTTATTAAGAACAAGAACTAGAAATTCTGGAACTACTCGTTTGTTACCAATCTCTGATAAACCATTGGGCATACCAGCGAATAAAACACAACATCTGAAAGACATGTTACCTTACGTTGAGGAGAGTAGTCGTCCATATTACCTTCAGTTTCTCAATACTTTGACTACATCACCATCTGCAACGGATAATTTTATTGCAGATGAGGAGTACGATCAAGATGATGAGATGTAATATTACCATTGTAATCCTACTGATTGTGACTATGTTTTTATAAAATAAACATTAATCTCTTCAAATTATTGCAATGTTATTATTCCTTAATTGGGCCAAAGTAACATTTTGGAGTATTTGTTTGTTATTCTAAAAGGGCCAATGTCATATTTCCAATAAAAAAAAACAAATGTGGGTCAGTTTTACTGATGCCAAACATTCCGTAATCTATGTAAGAATCACAAGACAAAAAAACAGTGTTGCAATATAAAAAATATTAGCAATAACTGTAGATCATTTTGTATAAGAATCTTCTAAAGCAGTTTCCCAAAAACAGCGTTTTATGACTTTGGCCCTTTTAGAACCAAGCTACTGAAATATATGTTCATATCAACTTTACCAAGGTTAACAATAATTCTCATTTATCTTAAATAAGAATAATAGTGTGGAAGTTTAGTTCACTCACGGTTCGATAATACTGAAATAAAACTACGAGAGCTTAATCTTTTGATACCGTATGTATCTGAGATGGGAAAATTTACCCTTTAGTTGGGGTGAGAGCTGTATGACTTAAATCTGGATAATAATAATTATTATGATCAATACGTTCCTGTCACAATCAATAATAAATAATAATATTAAACAACAACTACAAGTTAAACAGGGACCGCATTGTGCTCACAGACCAATAGGTGATTTTACTATCTAGAGCTCTTTTTGGCAACCTTTCGGTCTCCATTCTTACTACATGACCAACCTATCAAAGTCTTTGAAGTTTAATGAATTCTGAGATCGATGATTCTTTGAACAGTTGTTGGAGTTCATGGTTGTATCTGGATCTCCATATTCCGTCTTCGTTAATAGGTCCAAATATCTTCTTAAGGACTTTTCTTTCGAAGACTTCCAGGTTTCGTTTTATGTCTTCTGTCATCGCCCATGTCTCGCATATATACTGTTAGTCTGATAATAGTTTTGTAGACCCTAATTTTCGATCTCCACTGTATGTTTTTGGAGCGGAACACATGGGCAAGTGCAAAGTAAGCTTTGTTTCCCTTTACTATTCTTCCTTGAATTTCTGGTTCTCCTGTTCCATCCGGTTGTCAAACTAGTTAATAAACTAACTAGGGAAACAACACAAAAGTGTATCTGGCGATAACGAACAACAATAACCTAGGTGTTAAATACAACGAGACAATGGAGAATGGACAATACCTAGACAATGCTCTCTACTGCTAGAGTCATTCCGGAAAACCTCCTAGAGAACCTCCGAGAGAACTTAAAACAGCTAGATCTTAGTGAACATCGCTATAATACCATTGATCTCAACATCCACATGCGTAAGAAAATTATTGGGAGATAGATACTCCGGCGTACCAGGTCACCTAGGGTTCGATAATATGGAAATAGTCCCACCAGAGCTGAATTTTTTTGATATCGTACTGAATCTGATTTCACTGAGTTTTTCCCTTAGAGTGAATGAGTGACTTTTGGCATAAATCTGGACATGTGAGCTTCGTCGCGGAGGATGCACCTATGTCTAGAAGATAGCAGGGATATCTGTCATTAAAAAACTGACAATAAGTGTATAGCAATAAAAATTGTGATAAATAATGTATATTTAGTAATATATGGATGATTTGAAATTAATGGCTTCGACCCGAAACCATTTAGATCGGATTCTAAAATCTGTAGTAACTTTCTGGAATGACATTGGTATGCACTTCGGATAGACAAGTGTGTTCTTATTATAGTCTTAGAAAAGATTCAGCCTAGAGTTTGCGATATGCAAAATGGTAAATTTGTTTAATTGTTCTACTGGGACTAAATTAAGCTTAAAACAATACTTTTTTAACATAGCGTTAAGAATATTATAATAATGGAAAATAACCACAATTTTAATTAAAAATACGTTTGTTAACGTTTGAATGTCCACTTCGGAAATCGTTTTTTTTTTATTTCTCTTGTAAGTGCAAAAATTCCGTAACGAAATTTACCCTCATATTATCCCGTTACTTCGTAAAGAAAAGGTAGTGCACATTTTTCCCTCGTTCTAAATGTATTCGCCAACTCACAGATATATAGATATTTTACTCATATGCAGAATTTTATTAATAAAGTTTATCACGTTATTTGAAAGAGAGTTTAAAAAAAGTGTATTCAATTTTACAAAAAATAAACGTGTAAACGCGCTGAATCTTTACATATTTATATAATAATATTAAATTATACTATATATTTGTTCCAATAATTTTTTATTTTTATTGATTTTTGTATTAACGTTTCGTGCGAGACCTTAATGGTGAATAAATATTAAAAAAAACACACAATTACCAGCTTAATATATAGGTACTCATAAAATGAATAGATATTGATTTCAATAATTAGAAAAAAGCAACAATTCCCTCCGACCTTGAGACGTCTCATGATCTTTAACAAGGTCACAATGGATGTTTAGAAAATATTAGACAAGTTTTTTGCTCTACCATTAAGATCCGCGTGTCGAACAAAAAAATGGTATTTTTTTAAATATTATTTCTAAATAAAGAACAAAATTGTATTAATTATAACAAAAAATGTGGATTAAAATTCAATTTAGACTTTATTGTATTATCTAAATATTCAGATATTTCATCTAATTTACAGTATTTAATAAAAATATAGGATAGCTGCTAAACAAGTTATGTTAAATATATATTAAGTGTATATAGTAAACTTTCAGTTGTGTTGCTCAGAGTGTTGTGTTGCTCAGTTGTGTTGCACAGGTATACACAAGTTACACAAGTTGTACCTATAACTCAGTTACACAGTTACTCAGTTACATTTTAGGTCCTCACCTAGGATTTTAGTGATTGCCGGTATAAGCAGTCCCCCACTTACCGACCAACGGCTCCGGGCGGACGAGTTGGTACGTGGTAGGGCACTCTTTTGTCCTGGGGCTGAGAAACCGGCCCCAAAGGCGGAAGAATCAATGGTTTGGTCAACGGCATAAGAATATAGAAGGCAACGAGAAACCACTATATTAAAGATCGCTATGGATATCTCTAGTACAATTATAATGGCTGTACAACTCAATAAAAATTCGCATACTGATCATGGACATCGGAGACCAAGATCCGGCAAGAGAGGTCATTCCCATGACCACAGGGCCTCTCAGGTCGTTAATATGCAAAATCCCTGTGAAATACCCAATAAAACACCTTTAAGAAAAGTCCACACGAATTGTCTGAAGAGGATATCCACTTGGAACGTTAGGACGATGGCTCAATCAGGAAAAATCCAATGCGCAATTAAAGAAATGGAACGCATGAAAATAGAAATAATGGGCATAAGTGAAATGAGGTGGCCTGACTCAAGTTATTGTGATATAGAAGACTACAGAGTATACTATTCAGGATAAGAAAATGGTAAATATGAGAATGGGGTTGGAATTATAACGCATAAAAGTATAGCCAAACAAGTCAACAACTTCATACCAGTGAACGATAGAATCCTCCTGTTACAAATAAATACGTCACCGGTGAACACAAACATCATACAAGTCTATGCACCCACAGCAGACCATAGTGATGAAGAAATATCAGAATTCTACAAACAAATAAGCAACCTTATAAGAGATATACCGAGACACGAACTCTTTATAATCATGGGAGATTTCAATGCAAAAATAGGTAACGGAAAAGAAGGGCAACATATTGGTCCACATGGATTAGGAGAGAGAAATCAACGCGGAGAAACAATGAGTATCTTTGCAGCTGAGCATGACTTAATCGTGCTAAACACATTTTACAAACTACCGCCTAGACGCCTGTATACGTGGAAATCACCTAGAGACAACGGAGAAGACGTTATTATTAGAAATCAAATAGACTATATGCTTGTTAACAAAAGATATCGAAATAGTTTCAACAGTGTTAAAACCTACCCAGGCGCTGATATTCAATCTGACCACAATCCTTTAGTGGACGTGTATAGAACTAAGTTAAAGAAAATACGCGGAAAAACTGTAAAAAAACATGACATGAGAAAACTGAAATGTAGCGAAGTAAAAGAAATAGTCAGCAAAACATTAAATAGAAAATTTAAAGAAATCGATAATACAACGGAAAGCACAGAAGATAAGATAGAATCCCTTAAGAAAACAATAGACGACATTAAAGACAATTTTATGAAGAACGAAGAAGGTAAGAATAAGACATGGATGACGACAGAGATTCTGCAACTAATGGAAGAAAGAAGGAAAAACAAGAACGATAACTCCATGTATAAAACATTACAGCGAGAGATACAGAGAAAGATCAGAGAAGCCAAACAGAAAGAACTGGAGAAAAAATGCCAAGAAATCGAAATTCTCTAAAGTAAATACGACGACTTCAACGTGCATAAGAAGGTAAGAGAAATTACTGGTAAATGTAAAAACAGAAGAATAAGTAAACTTGTTAATTACAATGAAGAGATAATCGTGGACAAAGAGAGTATCAATGATACCTGGAAAAATTACATAAGGAATTTATTTTTTGATGAGAGAGAGAACCAGCCCCCAATACCTACGGAAACAGGACCACCTATACTAATGGCAGAAATAAGAGCAGCCATAATATCACTAAAAGAAGGCAGAGCTCCAGGACCAGATCTCCACTGTACTCCAGAGTACAATCTGAATTTCTTAAACTTCTTGATGATGAATCTTTAAGAGTACTATGTAAAATCTTCAATAATATCTATGACACAGGCAATATCCCAAAAGATTGGCTACTTTCAGAATTTATTACCTTACCAAAGAAACAGGGAGCAAAAAAGTGCGGAGAATATAGGCTAATAAGTCTAATGAGCCATACATTAAAACTTTTTCTTAAAATTATACATCGTAGAATATACAAGCTATGCGAAGAGAGAATACAAGACACACAGTTTGGATTCATGAAAGGCGTAGGTACAAGAGATGCACTGTTTAGTCTACAAGTATTATTTCAAAGATGCAGAGATATGACTTGCGATATTTACACCTGCTTTGTGGACTACCAAAAAGCATTTGATACAGTTCAACACCAAAAAATGATGGATATTCTAACAAAAGCCCAAATGGATGATAAAGATCGGCGTATAATACAAAATTTATACTGGAACCAATCAGCCACAATAAGAACGAATTTTGGAGGTGAACCAACGGAAATGATCCAGATTCTACGAGGCGTTAGACAAGGTTGTATACTTTCACCTATATTATTTAATCTATATTCAGAGGAAATATTTAGTGAAGCCTTGGAAAAATGCGAACATGGAATACTTCTAAATGGAGAACGCCTAAACAACATCCGTTATGCAGACGACACCGTTATTTTTGCAGACAGTTTGAACAGTTTACAGCAACTAATAAACAAAGTAAATGAAGTAAGTGAAAGATTTGGACTTCAAGTAAATATAACAAAAACTAAATTTATGATCATCAGCAAAAATAAAGTTAGAGACGCTCAACTACTTATCAATAATACACCAGTGGACCGAGTAAAACAGTATAACTATCTTGGAACAACAGTAAATGAACAATGGGATCACTCACAGGAAATAAAATGTAGAATAGAGAAGGCTAGGAGTGCATTCAAAAACATGGCCAAACTCTTTAAAAGCCACAATCTTAATCTGGAGATAAAAGTAAGGCTCCTACGATGTTATATCTTCTCAATATTGTATTACGGAGTTGAATCCTGGACACTAACTGAAGCAATGGAGAAAAAACTTGAAGCCTTCGAGATGTGGCTATACAGGCGAATTCTAAGGATATCATGGACAGACAAGATAACCAACGAGACCGTATTACGGAGAGTGGGCAAAGAAAGAGAGGTGATGTATACCATTAAAAGGAGAAAGTTGGAATATCTCGGACATATAATAAGAAACAGCACTAAATACAGATTACTGAAGGTAATCCTAAATTGATCCTCAAGTATCAAGTAATAACTGCTGATCTTCCAAATTACCAGTTATAAACACTGTGTCGTCCTTATAGCGTAGGTTGCTAATTGGTATGCCGTTCACCTTAATGCGTAATTCCGTGTCTTCTAATGCTTCCGCAAATATATTTTCAACAAATAAATTAGAAAGCATCGGAGAGAGTATGCAGCCTTGGCGGACACCTTTCCGGATTTCAAATTCATCCGTATATTGGTCTTGATCAATCCTCACCTTTACCATTTGGTTCCAGTATAGATTCTGAATAATTCTGATCTCCTTCTGGTCAATGTTAGCCCTATGTAGTAGTTCCATCATGATACCATGTTTAACATTGTCAAATGCCTTCTCGTAGTCGATGAAGGTGGGGTAGACATCTTTTCGTTGATCTAAGCAGTTTTGTATTAAGGTGTTCAAACGTAAAATTGCCTCTCTTGTTCCTTCCTAGTCCTCCGTTAAAACCGAATTGTGTTGACCCGCTAAGTTCTTCTGGTATCTTGTACATTCTTGAGTGTAATATCCTAAGGAAGAGTTTCAGCAAGCAAGCAATATATTATGAATGGTATAAACATTAAATAATACATTTACACAAGACTAGATTTCAGCAAAATGAGAAGAGTGCTATGTACCAGGGATTTAAAACTGGAACTAAAAGTTAGGTTGGCGAGCTGCTATGTTTTTTCGACTTTATTTTATGGAATGGAATCTTGGACCTTAAATGCGACATCAATAAAAAAACTGGAATAATTCGAGCTGTGGGTGTACAGAAGAATACTGAAAATATCGTGGACAGAACACGTCACAAACAAAGAGGTTCTGGGAAGGATGAATAAAGAAATGGAAATTTTAAATACAATAAAAACAAGAAAATTAGAATATCTCGGACATATTACACGTTGAGAGAAATACATCTTGCTGATCATCGCAACTGATTATGCAGGGAAAGATCCAGGGAAAGAGAAGCATAGGGAGGCGTAGAATGTCATGGCTGTGCAACCTGAGAGAGTGGTACGAATGTACATCAAATGAACTTTTCAGAGCAGCCGTCTCAAAAGTCCGAATAGCTATGATGATTGCCGACCTCCTCCGCGGAGATGGCACTTGAAGAAGAAGAAGACAAAAGACAAAGAGTTTAAAAACAATTCAAAATTTAAGAAGCTACATTGTGCGTGACAACAGGAGAGAGAGAATGGCTCCTAGTCTTAACGGAAAATTTAAAGTGACATCTAACATATGCCAACTTGGATGAGTGGTCACAATCATGGTGATATGATCTGCACATTTTAAAATTCTATTGTAAGCTGAACATTGACCAAAAGTCCAACTGAACACTAATATAGGAAGTAAACTGATGAAATATGAAATTATATAAATATAATTATTTATTATATAGATGTCAGGCATCTGAGAAATGTAATTTTAGATATTGTTTGGAACGTATTCAACAATGATTTCCACTTGGAGATTAACAGGTCAACCAGTATTTTACTGTCCCAGTCTAAGAGCAATTACCAGAGATGTTGTTACGAAATAGCCTTGATCAGGTGGTCAGTTAATACCTGGACCTTTAGAAGTTAAGATTAACTTCTGAAGTGCATGCCATATTACATTCTTTTGATAATGCAAGAGAATTTTAATGCATTTCATGAAGTTAAATGTGATGCTGTAAATGGCCAACTTATAAACAACATTAGATATGCAGACGATACAGTGTTGCTGGCAGATAGTGCGCAGGGGCTTCAAAGAATGATAGATAACGTTGTAGAAGCATGTAACAAATACGGTCTAAAACTAAATTGCAAGAAGGCAAAAATAATGATCATTAGTAAGAACAATAAATAGTGAATGCATTCAAATGGGACTTGACATCAACACAGATAAGACCAAATTTATGATAGTATCAAGGAGTCCAATAAATAATGAACAACTAACTCTTGGTGGACAGCAAATAGAGAGAGTGACAAAATATAAATATCTGGGAGCTTACATCAACACAGAATTAGATCCAGACCAAGAGATCCAGATACGAATAGAAATGGCAAGGGCAGCATTCTTAAAATTCAAACAATTGTTCTGTGACAAAAATCTGAATATTGCGCTGAGACTGAGGTTTGTTGAATGTTACGTCTGGTCGCAATTATTGTACGGGGTAGAAACATGGACACTAAAAGCGCAAATAGTTAAAAAGATTGAAGCCTTTGAACTTTGGATATACCGGAGAATGTTGAGAATCCCATGGACTGCCAGGGTCACCAATGAGGAAGTGCTGAGAAGAATGGGTCGAGTCAAAAAATTGTTGAGAACGATAAAAGTACGCAAGACTGCATACCTTGGACACATACTAAGAAATAATAAATATAGTCTTCTGCAGGTCATCATGCAGGGTAGAGTCGATGGCAAAAAGGGAATAGGTAGAAAAAGGAAGTCATGGCTGCGAAATATTCGAGACTGGACAAACATGACTGTAGACGAATTATTCCACGTTGCAAAAGACAGAGAAGCTTTTAAAAATGTGGTCGCCAACCTCCGTTAATGGGGACGGCATAGGAAGAAGAAGAAGTAAGAACAACGGCATAAACGCATAATATATCAATATACGCATAAGAATTCTTAGATGTTACGTCTTTAGTGTCCTTCTCTATGGAGTAGAAAGCTGGAGCCTTACAAAAGATGCCATAAAATGATTGGAGGCATTTGAAATGTGGTGCTACCGGCATATGCTGAGGGTCTCATATATACACCACACACGTAACATAACTATTTTCCAGAGGCTAAGAAAAGACAAAGAAATTATTGACACCATAAAAACAGAAAATCAGGTTACTTCAGCAATATCATGCGTAATGATAAATACCGACTTCTACAGTTGATTCTACAGGGCAAGATTGAGAGTAAGAGATGCCTAAACGTAGACGTATATCCTGGCTGGCCAATCTTAGGAAATGGATTGGTCTAACGTCAACTGATCTATTTTGAGCTGCTTTAAATAGAATAAGATGGGTCAATGTGGTCGCCAACATCTCTAGAAGATAGGCACATTTAAAAGATGAAATATTGGAAACCATTAAGACACCAAAGCTGCAATACTTGGGGCATTTTATGCATAATAAAATATACAACATACTTCAAATAATTATACAAGGGAAAATCCAAGGCAAGAGAAGTGCAGGAAGGAGAAGAATCTCATAGTTGCGTAACTTGAGGGAATGTACGGATGCACATCAATCGAACTATTCAGAGCTGCAGCATCTATTATCTATAGATAAAGAAGAAGATATATATTACCGATTTTTGAACTTCTATAAATATTTTGTACGTCTCCCTTTGTTATAAAAGGTTCTGGCACTGTTTTCTGGTGGCATGTCTGTTAGATCCGATTTTTCTCTTCTATTCTTAAATTATTGTCTGTGACATTTTAATACTTTTCTTAGCTTTCTTTGTTATTATATCTTAGCTGTCTTTGTAATTTATGTATTGTGCCAAAAGCGGCTGTCGTTAGATATCAAAAAAGTTTTTCCATGCCTTGTTATTAACAAATTTTGGGATTTCTAGTGAAATGTAGTTATATAAGTATATCTGTTCAAAACTTACCTTTAACTTTAAGACTTTCGGCTGTTTTAAGTAACGCTGACAACTGACAATATTCGACGTTAACTTCGCCTTTGTACATAAACTCAATAAGTGTCCTGAGCTCTGAAAACCGCACGTCCTTAAGGATAACAATGGGATGCCTGCTGGGGTGGTCGACGAACAGCGTCTGGAAATAGGAAGAGCAAGCGGACAGCACTACCTGGAAACAAATAATACCAAATAAGAATACTAACAGTTGTTTCCGTGTTTAGTCATTTCAGTTTTCAAAACTAGGCTTACTCGACTTCTTTCCACTAATAGACTAATATACATATACTACTCTCCAAAATTAACGCATCACCTTAAATGTACCATAAGTTTGAAGCTATTTTTTTTTGTACCATTGATTGGATTTCGATGATTTTTTTTACCACATTAAAGGTCTATTTCTAAGGAATTAGTGTATTTACCGTTTTCTAAGAAATGTCGACGTTCTACCCATATACGGGGTGTAAAAATAAAGTTATGTTTTTTCACCTTATTTTGCAACACCTTTTGAAATTAATATTGTTCTGAAGCTAGTTTCTGGTGGCATTTTAAAGTAATTACTATTTAAATGGGAATAAGCCACAATTAAAGGTTAAGGTTCGTTTATTAAAATAATAAACTTACTTTAACTTTTAATTGTGGCTTATTCCTATTTAAATAGTAATTACCCTATGAAATTTATTATAAAAAAACGGTACATCTTATTAAGATAGCGAAATAACTTTATATTTTCTCAAATTATCTTTTTATAGATATTTAAAGCAAATAAAACACTACTTGCACAAACTTTATTCATATTTCAAAAAAACTAAAGCTTAATAGAACATAACCTAAATAATATTTAACAAGTTCCATCTCTCAAAAACACTCAATAACGAGTATTTCCGCCTCTATTTCTAATTACTTCCTCCCATCTTTCCAGCGACAAGGCATAATTAAAATCAAGCGTCGTGTTTTACTTTTATGTCGTCAAAAGAGACAGGTGGTGGCTGTCGGCTACTCAGTTGACTGATTAATAATATCCCACAAATTCTCTATGTAATTTAGATCGTGCTGCAGGGTGGCCAGTTCATGGTTTGTAAACCAAGCTCGTCCAAATAATCACGGACCACACGTGCAATATGTGATCGAGCATTATGATGCATTAAAAAATTATTCCCTATTCCCTAACAAAAGTACACACTATAACAGATCCTCCATTGAATAAAGTAATAGGTCGTATTTTGCGCTGTGCATAGCGTTCTCTTGGCCGTAGAAGAAAGGCAGAAATTCGAATTTCTGCCTTTTTCCCAATTCGAACCGATGATGCGACGGATATCTGACATCCAGCTTTACATACATATAAGTGGCTATATTTACCGCACGCAGCGCTATGGCATCCATTTTTTCTTTACATTTTTAAAGAGAAGAAGGAAAATCTGCATACAGACACCTGTGACTCCCCCAGTTAGTGTTGGGTTCCTAATACCCTAACGAAGTTGTGCCAGGACGAGATTCCCGACGGAATTTAAACTTTGACACTTCGTCCCGTCACCAATCCGAGACGGTCGGCGTCCAACTAAAAACCTCTCCTCTGTCACTCTAGACATCAGGATGGAAGGGCTTGTTAAGGCAAAACATCTCTCCTGATGCCCTACTATCACCCGATTCCCATTCTTTCTCCCATACATTCATCGTAAAAACCATACCCACACTAACCACCAAATATTTTCAACCCCCTGCCTTAGCGAGGCGGCCATCTCTCTCGCGTCTTCTGTCACTCATTTGCTACTATTTCGGCCTGCGATAGTCCTAACCCCACCAAGGTCCTACTCGCTCGTTTTAAAATTCTGTATCGAGTTCCCTCCCCTCTCGTTCTTTTGAAGAGAGCAGCTCCCTAATAAATTTCTGGATACGTGTCCACTACCAGTCATTTTGATGGACTTAGTACTTTTGTTTTGAACGTATCACCAGGTAGAAAAGTGTTTTTCTTCGAGTTATTAAGTAAGGTTAACCTTTGAATAAAATATTGCTTTGGCTTGACTTACAAGCTTCATGTCTAGCTTATTTAAAATTGAAATATTTGTAATGTGATCGATCTAGAGAATTCGTAATATTCTTCACCAACATAACATTTCAGTATATCTATCTATCATTCTTCTTTTCGCTTTTCGTAGGTTCCAAGATTCACATCCTTATGTCAGTATTAAAAATTTAGTTAGCAGTTAGTCAACCTCATTTTTAGAGTTCGTGAAATTTGAGAGTCTTTCCATATTTTGTCCATCTTTCCTACGGCTACTTTTAATAAATCCCATATAAGTTTTGCTTCTTCCGGTAGTGACCCTGCGTTCGTAATCAATGATCCCAGATGTAAATATGAGCTCACCGCAAACCACAAACCGATCAATTGTGGTTATGTGTGGATGATTTTTATGTAGCCTATCCACCTTCATGATCTTTGCCTTTGATAAGTTTAACTACAGACCAAATATTTTTGACTTTTGTTTTCAACCAGTCATTTGCAAAAAGAGCTGCGTCGTTTGCAAAACGTAGGTTGTTTCGGTCATTTATTGAGATGCACTATTCCCATCCTTCAAGCGCACTTCTCATAATATGCTCCCCATATACGAGGTCTGTTTATTCAATAACCAGACTGCTTATGAAAGAGTTTTCTTCAAAAAATTATTCTACAATCGAATACTCTTCTTCAATATATTCCCTTTCCCTCGCCACACACCGTTCCATTCGTTTTTTTCCATTGGTCAAAGCAATGCTGGAAGTCTTCTTTTGTTAGAGCTTTTAGGAGCTCCGACGTTTTTCACTTCACCTCTTCCATCGACTACTACCGGATTCCTTTTAAGGCAGACTTGATCTTCGGAAACAGGAAAAAGTCACAGGTTGGACAGGTACGTTGTCCTGGTGCAAGATCCACGGCTGGTTTTTTCACAACTTACGAACTTACGAACTCGCTCTCGCAGCGTTGCCAAAACTTTCAAATGGTAAGTTGGGTTTACAGTTGAACCCTCTGGAACCCATTATCACGATGCGGTTAATGTCGATTAGCATGGCATTAAATTTTGATTTCGACATCCTTGCTTTTTTCATTCTTGGCGATGCAAGAGTTTTCCAGTGTATGGATTGTCGCTTAGTTTCAACATCGTATTTGAATATCCAGGTTTCATCGCAAGTGACGATGTTTTCAATTAATTCAGGCTCTCCATGTAACCTCTCAAGATAATCTGAGCAGATCTGTTGACGGACGATCTTTTGGTCACGGGTCAAATTTTTTGGGACCAACTTCGCACAGACTTTCTTCATGTACAATTCGTCATATAAAATTTTTCTGATAGTTTCTTTATCGGCGTTAACAGTCTCAGCAATCATCCAAATGCTCATACGATAATATCCACGTACAATTTCATTTATTTTAATCACTGTTCGCGGAATTGAAGCAGATAAAGGTCGACCTGGACTTGATCATCTTCGGCGCTCTCTCGGCCTTCATAAAACCCTTTATACCATTCGAAAATACGCGCAGGAGGTATGCGCGTATATATACATATCGAGATTCAATATGTATATCCTCCAATGGACAATTGGATTAATGAGAATGCAACATCCCAAACTGCAGTTTCTACAACGTCTCGAGGTTGGATGGAAACTACTTTGTTTTTTAACTGCTTTAGAGATGTTTTTTTACCTAATATTACAAAGGAGAGACCAGTTTTATTAATATATGATGGCCATGTTACCCATGTGTCCACAGATTTAATTAAATTAGCACAAAAAAATTAAATTACTATAATGAAGTTACCTTCACACACAACACAGTTATTACAACCCTTAGATGTATCAGTTTTTAGAGGTCTGAAAAATAGTTGGGACAAGGCACTCAGTAAGTGGCAGAGGGAAAATCCTCGCAAAAAATTCCTAAAGAAATATTTGTACAAATGATAACCAAGCTAGCACATGACATATCTAGTGTTAATATTATTAATGGATTTAAAGCCACAGTAATTTATAATGCCGATAAACAAGGTCCCAACAGAGATGCAATTCCTGCATCAATATTCAAAAAAGATGATTTGCTTAGGTATAAAAATAATCTTCCCGATCCCACTACAGTACACTTGGAAGCTACTGCTTCTTTGGCTGCCCAACACTCAGTAACTATCCCTTCCTCTGCCACAGTACAATCAGAAGACACTAGGCCTACATCTTCAGCAGTACGACAACCAGATGCGACTCCTGTTATAGGAAATCAGGAAGACGACAATAAACCAAAAGTACGGCTACAAGCATCCCATACTTCTTCAGATACGATACAATCAGATGTCTCGAACGCTTTAATCATAATAGAGCAGCCAGAAACGTCTGTCTCTACCTTTGCAATGGTCGAAAGAACAGAAGCTAGTTCTGCAAACGAAGTTCAAGTAGAAAAAGAATGCCCTGTCTCGCCAATTGGACCTACACAAACACGTAAATCATTTGAGGAGTTGTTGTTAGAAATGATGAAAAAGGATAAAAGACCACAGAATTTAGAGAAGAAACGTAAAAGACTGGTCACTAACTGTGAAATTATCACCTGCAAAGATTACCTAATAAAAAAAGAACAAGAGGAGAAAGAAAAACTGAAAAAAATTGATAAACAAGAGGAGAAAGAAAAAATGAAAAAAAATTAAAAACAAAAATATGAAAAGAAAGGCAATACCCAAAGCTAAACGAAATAGACCTACACTAAACTTATTAAAATACAAGAAAAAGAACAGTTTTGATTGTCTATCAGAAAGTAGTGATGTTGTTGATTTGCAAGATATTGTAGAAGAAAATGAAAGAGATATAGATAGCGAGAAGAAATTTGAAATGTTCTGTAATAATATTGATGAGCAGACCTGTGGGGATTTTCAGCAACTAGGCCTCAAACAAATTGTTAAAAAAGTTGGTGAATATGTAATCTTTAAGTATAAAGAAGAACATTTTCCAGGAAAGATCTTAAGCTTTACCAATTACCAGGTTGAAATTTCATCGATGCAGAAATCTTTTAAGTTGAAGAACCAAAAATTATTTCTAAAAGAGGGTTTTTTCACGTGAAAGAAATGCAGCATTTGTGGGACATTATATGAGATTATAAACGTTTCTTTACTTATCTTATTTTTTAATTTGCAGTTTTTGTTTCACGAAAAATTTTCTTTAGGAATACATTGAGATTTTAGTTTTGATTTGTTCAGTTTTAACTCTTTAAATGTAAGTTTATAAACTCTTGAATGTAATAGCATTAAATACAAGTTTTTAGCTGCACACTGTGTATAATTTGTTCATAAACCTTATCTGCTATACGAGATGGTACCCTTGCATTGAGTCTACTTTCAGATCCGCTCAATTTAAACGAATGTTTGAGGTTTCTTTGAAAAGTGTAAAGGTATACAATCAGGCCCAGATAGCCCACAATGATTTATATTAGCTCTTATGAGATTTTAGGCTGGCTGGTCCAGTTATTCTTGTTAATTGAGGTAACTGGACCCACCGTATGTACAATTTTATTATTTATTTTATTATTACTTTAATACCTTCAATTAAATTAAGGTTTCATACATTTAAATAGTATTAAATGGAGGTCATGTTTTTATACATATAGTTAAAATTCCCTTATACTTTGATCATTAAGATGTTCAGAGATTCAAGATTCAGATTTGTTGTAAAATCATGGTCCAATTACCCCACCTCACCCTATGACACGAAGTACTTAAATATAAATTAAGCAGGATTTTGTCAAGCAAATACATATAATTATTGGAATCATATATTTCAGATAGAGTATTTAGGGTCAAGCAAGAAGCTTCCTGGTAATTAAAAGAAATCAATTCAAGTGTATCACCAGGTAGTGTGATAAGAGTAGTCCTGTACCTATTATACACTAGTGATACACCTAAATTAGATCATAACACAATAGCTACATTTGCTGATGGTACTGTACTAGGTAAAAAACATGATTGTTAACAGACTTTAACAAACGCCTAAATTTAGGCGAATTAAATTAAATGAAATGAAGTCAGTGCAAATTAATTTTACAAACAATAAGAAACAACACAGTCCTGTTAATGTAAATGATACCCAGATATCATATGCCGATACTGCAAAATATTTGAGTATTACATTAGACTGATATAAGGCTGAATGCTCGAATAAATAAATTTTAATCAAATAAAAGGGAGATATCGAGCACAGTTTTTATTAAATCTTGCCCAAGTACTTTCGATCCTAGAGCATCTTCAGGGGCATCTGAAATAAGCCAAGAAACGTTTTTTCAACTAAAGAAAATTAATTAACCTCGAAAAAACTCAAAGTTGATGGTTAATAAAATTGTTTTTATTTAATATAACGTTTTAGACTTACTTCGTCAAAGTAGGCCATCCAACAATATATATATATATATATATATATATATATATATATATATATATAGAATGTCATAAGCATTATAAGATACCTTGACACAACACGATACAAGGACAAAAAGTTTAAAAATTATTGAAAACGACGAAGCTACATATTGGGTGGCATCAGAAGATAGAATGGCTCCTGGTCTTAACGGAAATGTTAAAGTCAAATTACATTTCATTAGACGCTAGGTTGGAGGTTAAGAAAAGAGAACAAAAGAATGTATTGGCTGTTGGGAAGACAATCCAACCTGTCGATCTACAACAAAATACTTTTGTATAAACAGATTCTAAAACATATATGACATATGGCACTCAGCTGTGGGGCTGTGCTAGTAAGAGTAATTTAGACGTTATCCAGCGATTCCAAAGCAAAGTTCTAAGGAGCATTGTCAACGATCCATGTACTATAGGAACAGTGACCCCATTTTTTGATAGTTTAAAGCATAATATATGTGTATTTATTGGTTTGAAAGTTATGTTACATCAAATAAAAATAAAACAACTCTGCAAAAACGTGGTGTAAGTACCTACCTTGTGAGCTCTGATCGAGTGGCCCTCCGAGCAGGCCAGAGTGACGTCGACTAGGCTTTCGTCTCTCAACAACTGACTAAAGACGCCGAGGAGGTTGCTCTGATGATTGTTCCACCTCAGGCAGTAATGCTCACTTCCCATCTCTCCTGACGATAACCACACTGTAACAAAGATATTATTGTAGTTCCCTTGCTGATAGATTATAGTTATAGTTAAAGGAAGATATTTCGACCTTAAATATTGATTTTAGCTTAATGAGAGAGATCAAAATAGTTTAAAATATGATTCTCTCCACTTTTGTGTATGTACATTATTGTCGTAAAGTTAATAATAAACTAGATGATTGAATAATTATGCTTCCTCCCTCCTTCTACTATATCCTAAAATACGGAGAAATTAATAAATCCTTTAAGTTCAAGATGGCGTCTAACGCTGCCATCTTGAACGATTGAATCCCCGATGGGATTCAGTCGTAATTTTAAACTAACGCTACTATTGAGCACTCCTAAGATTACTCCATAGCTTGCTATGCAAGGTCAAATGACATCCCGACTGGACTATTAGGTTAGGTTAGAAAATTGGTTAAGGCACTTAAACATAAGCAATATACACTAAAACTAAACTTTCTGCTTGATATTCCCACAGTAATCCTAAAAATGCGATCGTTAAAATTTTAATACAAGAAACGATAATGGAAGAAGGATGATAGACTTTTGCATGGAGAATAATTTGATTATCACCAACACATTTTTTGAACACAAAGATATACACAGGTTTACGAGAGAAGTCAGGAGCAGAAATAAAAAATCAATTCTAGATTATGTTCTCATTAATAGAGAATTTAGGAAAGAGGTCACTGACGTCAGAGTTAAAAGAGGCCCGGAAATCTATAGTGACCACTATCTGGTAATGGCAAAAATAAGATTGATTACCCCAAAAAAAACCCTAAAACCACTCAACAAAGAACAAAAAATAATAAAGTGAACGAGAATATCCAAAACTATAAACTAAATGATCAAAAAGTCGCGGCCATGTTCAAAAGTAAAATAGAAGAAAAACTAGCCAAATTAACTAATGCACATAGTACTGAGAACTTACAGGAAAATTGGAAACAATTTAAAGAAACCA
The DNA here is from genome assembly GCA_918026665.1 of Diabrotica balteata. Taxonomy (NCBI): domain Eukaryota; kingdom Metazoa; phylum Arthropoda; class Insecta; order Coleoptera; family Chrysomelidae; genus Diabrotica; species Diabrotica balteata. The sequence goes on along the minus strand of OU898281.1, from coordinate 103,677,672 downwards.
TCGTGACGACAGCAAAAGAAACGTGTGGAATAAACCATGTAAACAGAAATAAGAAGCAAACACGATGGTGGGACGATGAATTAAAAGCCCAAATAAAATATAAAAAACAGAAATGGAAAATATATTTAAACAAGAGAACAGAAAGTAGTTACGAAGAATATAAACGACATAGAAAGGTGGTGAAAGAAATGGTGCTGAAGAAGAAGAAGGAAGCCTGGGATGAGTTTGGAATGAAGATGGAGGCAGATAGCCGGGGTAACCAAAAATTGTTTTACAAGGCACTAAAGACGCTAAGAAAAGATAAAGAAACAACGATGAAACAGGTGAAAGGTAAAGACGGCACACTGATTACCAGACCAAATGAGATTATGGAAAGATGGAGACAATACTTCAGCGAACTCCTAACACCAAGACAGCCGAAAGAGGAAACTGTAATGATAGAAGTAGAAGGAGAACATGGGCAAGAAAATTATATTCAAATAGAAGAAGTTAAAGAAGCAATTAACAACACAAAGAGAGGTAAATCGGCTGGTCATGACAAAATCACTGCAGAAATGTTAAAGACAATGGGACCGAAAGGAGTTGAATTTTTAACCAAAATTATGAACATGGCTTGGAACCGATGTACAGTCCCCGAAGATTGGAGAATTGGCATAATACTACCAATCTTTTAGAAAGGAGACCCAAGTTCTTGTGAAAATTATAGAGGAATTAATCTACTTAGTATCGTCTCCAAAATATATGAAAGCATCCTAGAAAAGAAATTAAGACACATCGTTGAACCACATCTAGATGAAGTACAAAGTGGGTTTAGGAAGGGACACAGTACGCAAGACCATATATTTACGTTAAAACAAATAATTGAGAAAGCGAGAATAAAGAACACAGAAATATATATGGCTTTTCTAGATATTGAGAAAGCATTTGACAGAGTGTCCCAGGAAGCAGTCTGGAAAAGTCTGCAAAATAGAAATATTGACCATCAACTAACAGGTGCTATCAAAAGTGTGTATCAAAATAACAAGAGTTATGTACGTAAGGATAACTTGGAATCAGAGATGTTTGCAATAAACGAGGGTCTAAGACAAGGAGGTGTTATGAGCCCCACACTATTCATATTGATTATTGACGACATAATTAAGGAAACAAAAGCAAGTATACACCAAGTACATATCGGATATAGTAAACTACAACCGGTTGGTATAGCTGAGTATGCATTCGCAGATGATCTCATGTTATGCGCTTCCAACGAAAGGGACCTCCAGAAAAATATAGATACCTGGAATAATGAGCTGGCAATCAGAAACATGAAGATTAATGTTAAGAAAACCAAGGTGATGCTAATAGCGAAAACTAACCGAAATGTTAACATAGAAATTAACCAACAACTCATAGAACAAGTAGATGCATTCAAATACCTAGGGGTTACAATAGACAGAGAAGGTACCATGCAGAATGAAATAACAGAAAGAATCAGTAGTGCTTCAAAAGTGTACCATAATCTTAGAAGAGCATTCATAGGTAAACCGGAAATCAGCAGAAGAACCAAAATGACAGTTTATAAGACAGTATTCCGACCAATCTTGATATATGGAAGCGAAAGCTGGGTTTTAACAAAGCAATTAAAAAGCAAGATACAAGCCATTGATATGAAATATCTAAGACGAGTCAAAGGAATAACACGACGAGACAAAATAAGAAATGAAGATGTTAGAGAAGAACTGGGTACAGAATCAGTACTACATGCTATTGAAACACAACAAATAAAATGGTTTGGTCATTTGTGCAGAATGAGCGACAACCGACCCGTTAAGCAAGTCTGGAAGGCTAAAGTGAAAAGGTTTAAAATTAGAGGCAGACCACGGAAAACCTGCGATGACGAAGTAGAGCATTTACCTCACACCTTAGGGTAGAGAGGTTTTCGATTATATATATATATATTATATATATATATATATATATAAAATTTAATAGATAGAACTGTACTTTAAACTCTCGTTTGATATTTGGCCTTTGGTTGCCATATTAAAAAAATAAAAAAAAGAACAAAATAAAAAAATTTTGAAAAATTAAGGCAAATATCGAGCACAATATTAATAATCAAATCTTGCCCAAGTACTTTCGCTTTCTACAGCATCATCAGGCGCATTTCGTCAAATTTGGGCTATCCAGCGAGCGCAGAATGTAATAAACATGAAATTGGACATAAATTAAACATAACACTACATTAAAACAAGGACAAACAGTTTAAAATTATTAAAAATTATTCTACGCTCTACATTCTTGTCGGCAACAGGACGAAATGCCCCTGATGATGCTGTAGAAAGCGAAAGTACTTGGGCAAGATTTGATTATTAAATTTGTGCTAGATATTTGCCTTAATTTTTCAAAGTTCATTTATTCGAGCATACAACCTTATATCAATTAAAATAAGAAAATAAGAAAACAAATATAGTAAAACAATCACTAAGAGGATCTAAACCTCCTTTCCTAGGTGTTGAATCGGGTTTATGTCCGAACATAGTCATATATATATATATATATATATATATATATATATATATATATATATTATATATATATATATATATATATATATATATATATACAGTGTAGGTAAAATTTTAAGGTCGGTATGGTAAAATTTAACAGGATATCTAACGCAGATATAAAATCATATTTTCAACGAATTAGACAAAGATAACAATCATATTTCCCCTTCGTCTCCCCTCCTAAAATTATTTTAACACTCATTGGCCATTGCCTATTAGTCAGACGATTAGTTCCGATCAGATATTCTCTGGTTCCGATCCTAATATACCTAAAAAACTAGAGGTGGGTCTTCTCGTTTTTTTAATTTTTATCGGAACCGTTTTTCGTAAACTGTAACTAGTTGATTGTTTACCAGTATTCAAATTAGCGAGTACACAAACATATTAGCTATTATCGTTTATGTGTATAAGTATTGAAATAAAAGAACCTAACGAAGGATATATTTATTGTAACTTGAAAAATAAATTAAATAATACAAATGGTACTTAAATAGTTACATTTACATTACACATTATTAAATCGCGAATCGTCTAAATTGACATTTAAAAACATAAGTTTTTCCACTTTTCTTGTTAATCGCGTTCTTCTTTTATTTAAAATTATACCAGATGTTAAACATGTGTTCACAAGGAAAAGATTTTGTTACAATACTACAACATTTTATGAATATAGTGGTTAAGTTACGATATACATGGCGATGGTTTTTTCACCACGGTAATGGACAGTTCCAATCTCCATTCGAAATTGTTTGTGGGTAATATATCATCAGACAATTACATGTCGACTTCTTTTATACCTCTCGATACAGGTGTATGTTTAGATGAGTCATGTCCAATTAATTCATCAAAAATACACCATGGACTTAAGTCATCTTTATCAGTTTCTTTTTCTTGGACTGATTGATTTTCAAGATTTACTAAACTTTTCGTTTCATCCGTTTTCCATAGTTAAAGAACCAGCTTTTAAAAAGTTTGCAGGGTGGATTCCTGGATATAAACCACCAACAAGAAAAACTTTGTCAGGTTCATTACTTCAGGAATATTATGTCAAAAGTGAGCAAATTATTAGATCGCAAGTTGTTAAAGAAGTAGAAAATATCTGTATTACCTGGACATCTGGAGTAACTGAGAGTTACTTCGCATTAACAGGACAATATTTAACACAGGACAATAGTTTTTATGTCAATTTAGACTATTCGCGATTTAATAATAACGTGTAATGTAAATGTAAGTCCGATTTACTATTTGTATTATTTAGTTTAGAACAGAATATTTAAAACAGAATATTTAAAAATTGGAGGAAATACCACAGATCTGAGGCTTGAAAACGCAGTCATAAAAGGCTGCAACCAGTATAAATATCTAGGAAGCATCATATCAGCAGATGGCAGAGTTAAGATAGATGTACAAAACCGAATAACCCAAGGGAAAAAATGCATCCGAATACTGAATTCATTACTGTGGTCTAATAAAATAAAGATGCATACCAAACTTCGCGTATACAGAGCAATTGTAGAACCAATTACCACATATGGTGCCGAATGTTGGACGATGACAAAGAATGAACGAGATAAAGTAGACGTTGTGGAAATGGATTATCTTAGACGGTCATGTCGAGTATCGAGAATGGAAAGAATCAGGAATGAGGAAATACGAAACCGTACAGGAATTAGAGATACTCTTTCAGATAGAATACAAGGAAGGCAATTACAATGGTATGGTCACGTGATGAGAATGGAGGAGGAGCGGTGGCCAAAGAAAGCCTTAATGTATGTTCCGCCAGAAAGAAGGAAAAGGGGAAGACCACCAAATTCCTGGAGAAGAGAAATTACAAAAACAATGCAATCTAGAGGCTTAGAAGAGGGAGATTGGAGAGATAGGAAAAGATGGAGGCTGAAATGCGGGAAGCGGCAATCGCCGTAGGACCCCCGTTATATGATGATGATGATTGTTTAGTTTATTTTTCAAGTTATAATAAATATATCATTAGGTAGTTTCTTTCACTTCAAAAGATATACACATAAACGATAATAGCCGTTATGTTTGTTTATGTAGGTACTATCTTACTTGAAACTACTTTTAAACAATCATAGTTACTTGTTTATAAAAATTAAAATTTTTAAATGCTTTTTAGCATTCAAAAAAATTAAAATTTATTTGGAATCCTGAGAAAACTAACAAATATTTTTGAAAAATTTAAATGCAGAATGAAAGATTACATTATTACCGAGGGCCGAAGGTCCCTTAGAATAAACAAAAAGTTTTTTTAATGAGATATTTGAAATTAAAAATCACACTAAATTTTGTTTTTTTTTTCATCCCTATAACTTATTAAAATACACATTATAGAAGTTTTCAGGGACTTTCAGCTCTCGGTAATAATGTATTGTTTCATTCTGCGTTTAATTTTTTCAAAAATATTTATTAGTTTTCTCAGGATTCGAAAAAAATGAATGCATTTAAAAAACATTGACCCGAAATTTTGCACCTACGCTCTTAACGATAAACTAGCACGACCCACCTCTACTTCTCGTTACTCGATCTTTTGACCAAACCACCGAACAACGGTGGCCAAACGACTATCTAGACTAGACGTTGCCAAATAAATTAGTGTATGAATATTTTTTAATTTGGCGTTATTGTATGCATGTTTAATTGTTTATTATTTCATATTGGGAAATTATTTTGATGTTTAGATTTTTAGTTCGGAAATCGTACTTAAAATACGAAACATTAATAAATTTTATTTATATAAAACGATTTCCGAAATGGAAATCAAAATGTTATATTACAATTATTGTAAAGAAAACTTGTGGCATATTCCCAATAAAAAAAACAGTAACCTGCCATTTAAATCAATTTCGCCCAAATTTGATTATCTTGAGCATTTTATCTTCTTGATAGAACATTGTTCAAATGCAAAAAAGACAACAGGTCAAATAAAACCAATAAGTTTGGCAACGTTGAATTTCCCCTTTTTTAATATTTCCATTCGGCGATATAAAGGGCGTACCTAATATACCTCTCTCTTTTTAAACAGCTGTTTCTCACTCCATCTCACGTAAGGTCCATACCGACCATAAAATTTTTCCTACACTGTATATATATATATATATATATATATATATATATATATATATATATATATATATATATATATATCTAACCATAGTTGTATTTATTAACATCGTAGGTAGATTTTGTTTATTTGTAAGATGTATACACTATGTATTTCGCATGACGTCTTGCAATATCTGAATTATAAAACCGGTATAATATAGTATTTATTAACATAGTATGTACATTAGCTAAAAGTACGAAATTATTATACTATTATTATTATCCAGATTTATTATTATTATTATTATTATTATATTAATCATGTTTCACTAATTGACATATTTAAATTCTTTAATAAAACTCATGTTAACTGAGACTGGCTGAATGACAATCAGCCAGTCTCAAAGAGAAAAAAAACAGTTTCCATATTTTGTTGGAGAAGTGACAATTGCTTAGGAAGTTCGCAGTATAGGAGTAGAAGAAAATTAAGATAGGGAAAGAAAGCTTGGAACCTTATAGATGGTGTCCAGAAACTATCCTGAAAAATAAAGACTGGAGATTCCTCGGATAATTTTAGGACAATTTAAAATTGGCACGATTATTTATCATCCGGAGATGAGTCGATTCCGATCAATTCGAATTCGATCAATGGAAAATTTCTACTATTGGTCATAGGCGTCCGTTTTGGATAGGTCAACTGATATTTCAATGCATTCAACTTTTTGGTCTGTAACTTTTAAGCATACGTTATACTAGATTATTTAATTTTCAGGTATTCTAGTACTAAAAGGTAGTCTTACTTTAAGTCGGTAGAATAATCATTTTCTAGAAAAATTTATTTGAATTTTTTTCGTTTTTTCGTCATGAAAAAACGAAATGTATTAATTAACTTAACTCATGAAAGTTAAGTTAATTAATTAATTTTATAAATTGTCTTTTGTTTTAATTAATGCAGCACACAATTCGTACAAAAAATGTTTGGGAAAAGAAGCAAAAAATTAAATTGAAACAAAGTTTCTAACACAAAAGAACAAGTATCAAAAGTAGATAGTTACAAAAGATGCTCGTTTTGTATGCATCTTGTATCCTTAGCCAGAGTTGTGACGGATTTTATGTCGAAACGGAATAAAAATGTATTTATATATCATCAAATACAATAATCGCAAGGATTAAAATACGGTGAACTTGTTGGCCAAGCAACTGGACCGCCTCTTTAAATCCAGTGGTCTTCGTATTTATGATCAAGAACGTCTCGTACATTCCTGATAAAGTGGACTTGGCAGCCGTCATATAGAAACCATAAGTTTTGCGAATATTTAAAAGCACATCATTTAATTAAGCAGGTAAAACATGTTTCAGGAAATATAAGTAATCAACACCATCTAAACGGGTAGACAATTCCACAGGCCCAAGTAGATAATCGGTAACTACTCATATCCAGACGTTTATGCTAAACCGATGCTCATGCTTAAATTCTTGAACAACGTGGGGATTGTCACCAACATAGGAATTATATTGTGCAGTATGCACATTAAAAACTCCATTTTTGTGAATGTAGCTTTGTCAAAAACAAAATGTACGCGAAAAAAATTATCATTTTGATTTTTCTGATTTTGTAACCATCTAGCAAATTATTCACGAGTAGGAAAATCTCCTTGTAGCAGTACTTGTACGTTTGTAAAAAGAAAAGGATATAAATTTTCGCTCAAGATATTTCCTAAAGAAGATTTTAAAATTGTGGGATACATGGCAAAGAGTCTTCGAACGCTAATTTCTAGATTTTTCTCGACTTCCATTAAAATAATATCCTCATGTGCTGCTGTTATAGAATCGTGTTGTCCTTTTTCATTATTTGTTGGGATCACTGAACCTGCGTCTCTTAATCGTTGATGAAGAGCTGTGAATATTGAGTGAGTGGGATCACTTGGGAAATTTCTAAGACTATCTACGTTGTGCTGCTCGAGCACAACTGCACTCCCCATACACCTCATTTCACCATAAACTAAAGCATATCAGCGTATTCCTCATTAGTAAAAATCCACATGCCAACCACAATTTGGCAATGAAAAACGTGGGTTATACTTCTGTTGACAGGTCAAAACCAACTAGTGCAAAAATATTAATTTAACTTTCATGACAAAAAATGAAAAATTTCCAAATCGATTTTTCTGAACAACGGTATATCCTATCGACATTGAGTAAAAGTATCTTTTAGTATTAGAATACCTGAAAACTTAATAATCTATTATCAACAATTCTTAAAAGATAAAGACAAAAAAGAAATCCGTTAAAATACCCGTTGACTTATCCAAAACGGACGCCTATGATCGATACTAGAAATTAGCAATTTATGAAATCGATTCAACCCTGGATGATAAATAATCATACAAGTTTTGGTTTTTCTAAATGGAAGCGGTCTGCAAGTGTTAAAACAACTAATGGCGCCATCTTCAAGGAGCTCTAGCTCCTGTAGGAAGTATTGTCTGACTACGTGAATAGGGTTCTGGACACCCTGTAGATAATACGCTGTATGTCTTATGAAGAAAGTATCTGGGAAATCTTAGGAATAAAGCAAAAAGGAAAATAAAAATCTCGTGGCACATTTCTTACATATTTCTTATTATAAGTTCTTTGCACTCAATCTGCGCTCAAACCTCAGAATCCGCCATAAGGAGAAGAAGCAGCTAAAAGATAAAAGTATGAAATAGCAAGTAAATACAAAATATAGTGAAAAACCCGTTTTAAATTAATTCTGACAACGTTTCTTATTTCTAATATATTAAATTTTGGATCTGCATATTTTTTTAACTTCAAAATACAATTTAATACAAAGATAAGTGCTATATTTTTCGAATTTGGCGAAAGCACTAGCAAGGCCTGTCATTCACCATTTTTTGAAATATGCACATTTTGGTGGGATGACTGTTTAAAACCTCATGCGCCCTTACGTATACTGAATGATTATTAACCTTCGTTGAACGAAACACGTACAATTGTAACTTTTCAGTTTTTAAATTGTGATAATTTTGGCTTACCGAACATAAAAACTTGAAAATTCGTAACATCCTTTCGAGTTATCCAATAGATTGTGTCTGCTAAATTTAAAAATATTATATTAGTTCGTTTCTAAGAGGAAGGCTTAAATTGATTTTATTCTCAGAAAAGACGGCACAATTACACCTTGCACATTTTGAAATGACAATGTTGTAAAAAGACAACAATTTATTTTCTATTAAATTGTAGGTAATGTGTTTAAAATCATAATTATATTACAAAATTATGATATTCTTTTAAACCTCTGCTAAGTTTTTGATAAGAAACTATCACAAATACGTAAAAAACATATTTCACAACTTTTTCTCATCTTACGTTGTTTCTTCGTTTGATTTCGACATATTTAGTAACTTCGCGTTAGGGAACATCATTAGTGAATATCATTCATTTAATCTGTATCGAAGTTTGGAATTCAGTAAAATGAGCACCTGATTGGTGTACTACAATTTATATCCCTCTACACAAAAAAGGAACTACTACCACATGTAAAAACTACCGCATACTGTCACTAATAACACATGCTAGTAAAATCTTGTTGCATATCATTAAAAACAGATTAAAAACCTATCTATATTACCAAATACAACACGAACAAGCAAGGTTTGTAAAGGGTTAAGGTACACGGTAACAAATCCTAAATCTGAGACAACTCATTGATGATTATATGCTTCGTTGACTACCAAAAGGCATTTGATTGTGTAAGCTGGATAAATCCTTGGTCCAATTTAATAGAAATGGGGACACAAATGCATCTGGTGACACTTATTAAAAATCTGTACCAGTCCAATATAGCAACAGTACGACTAGATCAGGAGTTCTCAAACCAATTCAAGAGCGAGAGATTAAAAAAACACTGTTCTGAATAAGTCTGAAACGTATTCTGCAATTTTTCGGTCACGTGGTTTGCAGAGGTGATGATAGTTTGGAGAGATTAATTGTTTCTGGAAACGTTCCAGGGAGAATATTAAGAGGACGATCACCAACTGGATGGTCCGACCAAATTAGGAATTCAGATGGAAACTCATTGTGCCAAGCTCTCAGAGCAGCTGAAGATAGAGACCAATGGAGAAAAATTGTTAGGAATATTGGAAGAAATCACTTATTTTTTTGACAGCGTTAACGTCCCAGTTACGTCCCATTAATTAACGATTTTGACGAGGTTAAAGGTGATAAAAGGTTATCTGTAGTAACATCTCGCCGACTACCTTTGTAATACCTAACTAGATCCAAAACTATTATTTTCGAATGTTAACTTGTCGGGAATTGACTGCTACTTTTTCAATATAAAGATGATCTTGTACAGGATAAGCTTTTGTGGAATCACAATCATAGAATATCTTAATCCCATGTTTAGACGGTTTGGATAGCATGTACTGATTAAATTTCTTATGACTCTACTGGACTGTTCGTTGATAGATAAATATTTATACGCACTAAGTATAGGCTTCTAGATTTTTATTTAGTATTGTCCAGATATCTTGTATTGGTGCATCCATTTTTATCCATTTTTTTTATTTTCCGCGACTATTTTCATTGACAAATCTTATCAACATTGTTGCACGTATCAGTAAAGAATCCATACTCAATATCTAAAATTTTCTTTATTGGTTCTCTGTACTCAGTAATAAGGAATATATCAAGAAATGCATCAACCTCAAATTATTTGTAGAGGTCGTCTTTAAGCATCTGGGAATATTTGGACCAGTTCTTTATTATAAGCATCGCTGGCTTTTTTGCCTTTTATATTTGTTCAAGTAAAATTATGTCACAAATTTCTGGGCTTATAATTGATTTGAATAACGGTTTGTATATAAACAAATTACTTTAACACATTCGCTGCCACCTATTTATTAGTTACTCACTATTGGTGCCATTCATTTAGTAACATTAGTAGGGAGCCAACACGAAATTTGAAGACTGTATATTACTTATATCTCAATTATCTTCAAGGTTAGTTCAAAAACAAAATTTAGTCTTGGGGTAGGAGAAAAAAATTAAACGCCTAAAGGCGTCGCTGGCATCTGACTACTATGATTATTTCTATATGCCACCTGACGCCGAAATGAGTCAAAAATCTTAGGAAGCTGAACTTACAATGACCACAAAAAAATTTTTTTAAAAATCTAAACACAAAACAAATATTCTTACAACATAAATTCAAATTACTTATGAGCTGTTATGCAACACTCCAAACAAAACTCGGAAGCGTTAAGCTCGGTACACATATGCGAGCCGAGCGGTATGCATACGGTTCGCGAACACAATATTCGTTAATTTGTACGGCAGACAAAACTGCTCGCGAACTGTTCGTTCGTTGCTCGTCGCGAACCAAATTGTGGCGGTTTATTCCACGACTTCAAAGGAAGCTCGTCGTTCAGTTTGGACGGCGCTACTAAACGCAGCGAACATTTTTATTGTCTCATCAAATCGAAATTGTATGAATGACGTGTTCCTTCCTAGAAAGACGTGAAAAAACAGTAAACGGATTATTGTACATATTTTTATTTTTGTTAAACAAGCAAATGATGTCTTGATTTACATTATTGAACGTGACTTATTTATGTGTGTAGAGGAAACTTTTGTGGGTTGTAACAAATCTCCCAAATTGTTTTTTTTTTGGAGTCGGTTGAAGTTTTTGAAATTTTTTATTTATTCTAGCCTATACTAGGGACTCTATTACATTATATAGTATATATATATATATATATATATATATATATATATATATATATATATATATATTATATATATATAGATGAGAAACAGAAACACAATAAATCAGTACCCAAATTATAAATAAAATTAATCATTTCGCACATGTGTGTTCGTTGCTGGTTTTCGCTTTCCATGGCTCGCGAGATGTTCGCGAACCGTTCGATGTAGATATATTTTCAACGAGCTGTACGCGTACCGTTCGTATACCGTTTGGCTCGCATATCTGTACGCGCCTTTAGGATAGAGTTTACATTCATACACTGTTTCTACACGTAATTCCTTCTCAGCACATTTCGCAAACCCGTTTCGCATAACTCTTTCTTTTTCACTCTTTTTTGATGTTTTGTCACAATATGTCGCTTCACAAATGACGCCTCTTCAGTTAGTTCTGAAGGTAGCATATCTCTAATGACTGATATACGAAAGTCATATAAGCCAATTCGTTTTCCGGAATATTGTTGTACACGATATGTGCATTTATCAACATTACCTGAAGAATATATGTATAAACTTTAGTAGGTCATCTTACTGTGTTTCTCTGATATGGATAATAAGCAATAAGTTGATCTTAATGATCCACTCCAAATATATACTCATTATATTTGACTGTTGGCTCTGGTTTCATTTTATGGATTCCTTTTTTTTGTAAACAGCTTCTGGCATATTATTTCTAGTTTCGGTAGATCTAAGGGACGTTCCTTGTATCTATCCACCTTCGAATTAGCACCTCTCTGTATTTTGCAATGTTTTTGCCTTTGGCTTGTATTTTTTGTGCAACATCTTTTGAATTATTTCTACTAAGTCTTAGAGTTCTAGTACAATGGGTCTTAACATCCAGAAGATTCCTAGCTTATTTGAAAGAATTGTAGAAATTTTCCATGTAAACAGCATGTTCAACATTTAGTTTTTCCTGTAATAAATGCAACATAACTTTTTCAGTGTGTCCTTGTCCTCCAAAATCATTGACCAGTCCAGTATAAACCAAAAACTTCAGATAAAAAAAAAACAAGAATAAAAAATGTATGAATTGAACCTTTACCTATAGCTGACTGGTAAAAGGACCTATTTATTTCCACAATTTGTGAATGCCAGAAGACGACAGTGGCACCTCACCGAAGTAAGGCAAAACGCCTTTTGGCGACAGCGAATGTGTTAAGATGCAAGTTCACCTAATTGTAGGATATGACGTATTGTTGCTTAAGAACTATGCAATGGATCTTGTCCATTCAGTTTTATACTTAAATGTCCAAACGATTTTTCAGGTCCTGTACTGTTCCTAGTTATTACATTGACAAATATTTCGATTTTAAATTATACTGGCATTTGCGAAGAAAGACCAACAAATAAATATTATGATTACCATTCAGTAGTAGACTTGCCAGCTTTGTTATGTACAGATATAAAATCTTGTAAAAGACCATATAATTTTGGATTATAATAATTCAAAAAGTTCAGACTACAACTAAAATCGCCTCTAGTCGCTTTTTACTATAAGTTGAACAGCCGCTCGTGACCGTCACAATACGCGCTTATTTCTCCTAAAAGGTGTCGTTTTCATTATATGTAACTTAGTTTAGTCTTCTCCTTCTTCTTCCTTCTTGTATGTAAGCCTGTTTATTCTTTAATATTAGCCTCCTAAATTGTTTAAATTGTTACACCATCTTTTTCTTGGACTGCCAATACTTCTTCGTCCATTTGGTAACTTATCTCGTACTGTTCGTATTATTCTATCCTTTGAACTTAGTTTAGTCTTGTATAATATCCTATCATACTAGGGCGCCATGCAATACAATGAAGTAAATCATGCTAAGAACGACCATTGTGTGATAATATGGCAGACCTTTTATATTTTCCAGCAACTTTTTTTGTTATTTTAATCTTTGTTAAATAGATTTGTTTTGATACTATTAACATATATTTATTAGTAATTGAGAATAATGTGCGGTTGACTACTTAAAAGCAAATGTTATTCCTTACGTGACTGATATCTTCCATGGATTTTCGCTATCAAATTTTCGCTATTATTGGCTCAGCGAAGCTCAAGGGAAAACCTTTGCGAAGCTTTAGAGATATGATACCAGAAAGGACCATACATATTTTAACTATTCACGAACATTTAAAAATTTGAACAATAATAGCTAAAGAGATGAGCATTTACTAAGCAAAAATTATGAAATTATCTTTTCATAAACAAAGTACTAGTTCTATTTTGGGACAAACGTATTAGTTAAAATTTGTAAAAGAAACTAATGCAACAGATTTCAAGGTACAGTTAGCAGCACGAGGGAGAAAACATCCCGTTCAAAAAAGGATTGGGACAAAGGTTAGTATTAAAATATTGAAGCCAGATCGAAAGATCATTGGTGGGCATCCAACTAAAATCTCCCTTCTGTCCCTTTAGACATTACGACGGAACCGCCAGTTAAGGCGTAACACCTTTTCTGATGCCCTACTATCACACGATTTCCATTCTGATTTCGCATACACATACCTCGAGAAAAGTCTCATGCACACGATAACAAATCGCAACCTTCCAACTCCTGTCTTCAAGCGAGGCTGCTATTTTTCACACGTCGTCACTCCCTCACTCGTCATCCCTCACTCAGCCAAGGACAGTCCGACCTCTAAAAATGCTGTGGAATACTACTCGCTTCAAAACGTCGTGGCGAGTTTCCCCTCTTTACGTTCTTTGGATGAGAGAAGCTGTCTTATAAATTTGTGAACCTTATTCACCATCACTCATCGCTCACAATTTTCTTCGTCACCATTTACGCTTTACAATTTTTTCTACCATGACTATCACAGCTTCAAACAGTTCAGAGTTTAACTCTAAATCAAACTTTGCTCTTTCACCCGCCAAACGCTCATATTCCAACATTGTATGTGTTGCAGTCTCCTTTTGCCAATGTCTCAACCTCTCCGATTGTAGCACCAGTCCTCTCACACGCCAATACGTGTAAAGGAATACAAACGTCCACTATCCGCCCCATTCTTCACGACTACCTTCCTCTCGGCAAGAAACACGGTACTCATAGTCCGCAGGTATCCCTTACAGTCCCTCTCTTCCAGAGTTCGTGACATGGTGAATGCATTTCAGATATCAAAGAGCACATCTGCCACCGCATCCACTGTGTTCTTATTCTTGCAGAAGCCATCATATTGTCTCCGAGGTAAACCCCTAGACCTCTTTAGCATCCCCTTGATCCTACCACGCAACATTACGGACATACTGAAGATACATGGATGTATGCGGTGGTGATCGCAATCGCGGTCGAGGTTTACATCGATGACGGGCAGAACATACGGAAGATACCTTTCTTTCAGTGTTCTTTGCGGTTTTTGAGGTAACTGACATGTGTTCCGGAAAAGTTAGCTTTTTTCCTTATAAAATTATGTATAGGAGCAACAGTAGTGACGACAGTGAATGTATGTCTTTAAGTAAAAAGTAGTGGATCATTTTTGTAATTTTTTAAATCGCCAGCTTTTGGCACATCCTATAAATAAAAAAGGCAGTATCTAGGGGAATACCATCACCTATTTAAAGAGCTTAAAAAACATTAAACCAGACAAATTTTATGCCTATATGAGGATATGTCAGTTGTTTTGACATAGATTTATCGACCGCAACCGAGACCTCTATCGCACACATCCATGTATCTTCGGTATGTTTATACCATTAGGCATTTTTTTTTCGTCTCTTATGAAAGGAGGTGGTGTAAATCTTCAAAATACACGTCGGTCCTAGAAGGTGGACAGAACGGCATTCCAGCCTCGGTTACGCAGGATTGCTTCAGAGTAGCAACGATGATATCCGAGACCGAACATGCTTGCTCGGACACCTTCACCTCGGCACAGCATTCACCCGATCTCTCATTTACGCACAATTC
Source organism: Diabrotica balteata (assembly GCA_918026665.1). NCBI lineage: Eukaryota > Metazoa > Arthropoda > Insecta > Coleoptera > Chrysomelidae > Diabrotica > Diabrotica balteata. The sequence goes on along the minus strand of OU898281.1, from coordinate 103,662,404 downwards.
TTACTACGACTAAATCCTTGTCTACCTCTGTTCCTCCCTGTTTATGCTCAATCTCGCCGCTTCTCATTCTGTCTTATCTTCTTACTTGCTCCTGGACACCTTGTCTCTCTTCGGGTCGCCTTTTTTCTTGTTCCTTTTTTTCCAAGGTTCTTTTCACATATCTTTGAACTGCTCTCCACCGATCTAACGACCTGATCATCTTCTCCACCAGTGTCGTGACTGATTGCACCCTAGTTCCTAGCTAGTTGTTCCCTCAAACAGGTTTCTCTCGTCTATCTACCTATCATATACCAATAGAGTGTCTGAGACAGTCACGAGATATTTCACAGTACACGCATTTGTCATTTTCAAAATCTGTAAGTTTACCCTAAAACAACCATGTCCTGTGAGCATCTGCGTCAGAAAGTAACGCCGACGCCCGCAGTCTATCCATCTTCTCAGATTAGGAATCAGCAACTTCGTCCACTACACCACAATAATTCTCATTTGGTGTCCATGGACATAAGGTAGCAGGTAGATACATTTTACGATCCCGGTAAAGTTAGGTCTACTTCAGGATCGCGACCCTGCCTATGCGAGCCGTGGCTCACTCTCAATCCCTTTAACCGAGAGGGTACCACGTCCCAACCTATCATCCTTGTCGATGACGTCAAATTCCCTAGCCCATCCTGCAATCCTTCTACCAACCCGCACAGGCCAGCGTGGTAGAGAAACGGCCAGGAACCCCGTAAAATGAGAAAGGAAGAAAATGCAAGGCCCTCAGTCTCCGGCAGTCCCTTGAAAACAGGCTATGGTAGCAGTCCTGTAGTTAGAGAGACAGAGGGTGCTAAGAATCACCGGAGTCAACCAGGCTACCTTCATAAACGACAACGGCAAAGAATATGGTTTATGGCAACATACAACACAAGAACATTGATGGAGGACGAAAAACTAGTTGAACTGGAAAACGAGCTGAATCATATAAAATGGGATATACTTGGATTGTCCGAAGTACGGCGAAAGGGTGAAGAACAAATGGTACTTCCGTCGGGAAACCTATTGCATTATCGAGGAGAGTCTTCCAATAGTGGCGTAGGATTTATGGTAAATAAAAAACACACAAAGAATATACTCACAATTAAAAGCATAAGTGATAGAGTTATATATCTTATCTACAAAGTAAACGAAAAAATTCGGTTAAAGATCATCCAGGTATATGCACCTACTAGTACCCATACAGATGAAGAAGTAGAATGGTTCTACGATGACGTTAACACTGCCATACAAGAGACAAACACCAACTTTACTATACTGATGGGAGACCTAAACGCCAAAATAGGCCACAAGCAAGATGATTCGGAGTTTGTAATTGGACCTCACGGATATGGCGATAGAAACGAAAGGGGTCAAACTCTCATAGAATTTCTTCTGCAATACAGGCTATATGTCATGAATACGCACTTTAAAAAAAGCGACCAAAGAAAGTGGACTTGGCAATCACCAAATGGTTTAAACAAGAACGAAATTGATTTTATATTTACTAACAAAAAAGACGCTGTTCAAGACGTAACTGTATTAAATCAATTTTCAACTGGAAGTGACCATAGAATGGTTAGGGCGAAGATAGTCTTAAACATACAGAAGGAAAGAAGACATATGGTAACAAGGACTAATAATGTTACATTTACTGCGATTACTAACACCAGGGCATACCAGGAAAAAATAGAGAGTAATCTACAGAAAGACCTGCAAGATGAAACCAGTATTGAACAGCTTAACGAAAAATTGGTAGAAGCCCTGAAGAAGTCACAGAAGAAGTGCCAAGCCAAGCACTCAACAAAAAATGAAAAACTCACAGAAGACACAAGAAACCTAATGCAAAAAAGAAGGGAAATGAAAGAAAAGCATACAACGAACATTGCAGAGCTAAGGAATTTAAACAAAACCATTTCAAAAGCCATTAGGAAAGACATAAGGAACTTTAACACTAAGGAAATAACTGATACCGTAGAACAAAACAAAAGCCTAAAAGTTCTAAAACGAAAGTTGAAAATAGGAACGAGGAATATTTATAAGTTAAAAAATAATCAAGGACATGTCATACATGAACAACAAGAGATACTAAAAATCATCGAAGAGTACTATAGAACATTATATAGTCGAGATGATCACATTCCCGAAGTAGAAATTCCAGCAATACTAAATCAAGGGTCAGAGGAACTTCCAGATATAACCGAAGAGGAAATTAAGTCAGCATTAAAAGGTATGAAGAACAACAAAACACCTGGAGAAGATGGCATTGTAAGTGAAATGATAAAACTAGGAGGCGAATGCGTCATAAAGGCTTTAAAAACCCTTTATAATGCCTGCCTCTTTGAAGGAAATACGCCAGAAAAATGGAATAATGCCATTATGATAATATTGCATAAAAAAGGAGATGTAACAGAAATTGGCAACTACAGACCTATCAACTTATTATCTCATTTATATAAACTCTTTATGAGAATAATTACTAACAGACTGGGACCTAAGCTAGATTTTCATCAACCTCTAGAGCAGGCCGGATTTAGGAGTGGCTTTGGAACAAATGACCACCTACAAGTAATAAAATCCTTGATAGAGAAAGTTATAGAATACAACAAGCCATTGATATTAATATTTGTAGACTTTGAGAAAGCATTTGACTCAGTCCAGCATAGCTCCATGTTAAGAGCTCTTACAGAGTGCAGTATTGACCATAGGTACACAACTCTTCTTCGAAATATATATGATAGCGCAACAGCTGCTGTAAAAATGTACTATGGTGACACAGACACATTTCCCTTGGAGAAAGGTATTAGGCAAGGAGACACTATCTCTCCTAAACTATTCACCGCCCTATTACAGAGTGCTATGAGAAAAAATAATTGGGAAAATATTGGATTAAATATAAATGGGGAATTTTTGAACAACTTGAGGTTTGCAGACGACATAGTCCTTATTGCAGATCAGGTAGATCATGCATGCCAACTTCTTCAAGACCTTCAGAGCTCTTGTGCACGAGTTGGCCTTAAAATTAATTTTTCCAAAACACAATACATGACCAACCTGGTACTGGCAAAAAACATTTCCACTAATGGCACGCAAATTGAACAAGTGTATTCCTATAAGTATCTGGGCCACGAGATTAAATTGGGAAGAGACAATCAAACAACAGAGTTAAAAAGGAGAATAGGACTGGCATGGGCAGCTTACGGAAAACTGAGGGAAGTCTTTAAATCAGCTATTCCCATGTGCTTGAAGAGAAAAGTTTTTGATCAGTGTGTACTTCCAGTTCTGACATATGGAGCAGAAACATTGACACTTACCAGAAAAGTAATTAATAAGATACAAGTGGCACAGAGAGCGATGGAGAGGTCAATGTTGGGCGTATCACTCAGGGACAGAGTTTCGAGTCAGATAGTAAGGAGAAAAACTGGTGTGACGGACGCAGTTGAAAGAATTACAACCCTGAAATGGAACTGGGCAGGACATGTTGCTAGGGTCAGAGATGGAAGATGGACAAAGAAAATTTTAGAGTGGAGGCCTAGACACGATGCTTATCGTAGTCGAGGACGTCCTCCAACAAGGTGGTCGGACGATTTAAAGCGCATCCAGTCTAACTGGATTCAAGTTGCTCAAGATCGGATGCAATGGAATTATTTACGGGAGGCCTATGTTCAGCAGTGGACGCAAAATGGCTAATGATGATGGTCCATGGACAATTTCCTTTTATCTTTTTTTTAACGTTCTGTTAACCCCTATTGTGTCCCCTATTTCCCAAAAAAAAAGTCTCATCAAACATCACACAACGTATTATAGAATTCGTAATTCCGAATTTAGCATTGACAGTTGTACATAAACTATTAAACATTATACAATTTGTTTGCAAAAAGTGTTTGGAGAAATTGGGGAAACCCAACCAATTATGACCTTGAATGAAAAACAAGAAACACATTTCCGTCATAAAATATTTTCTTTACTTTGTTTCAAAAGTTAAGTATGAACCTCTCATATTTACCTTCGTTGCAGGACTAGAGTTATGTACAAACAAACTACGTATATTTAAATTAGAATATCGTATACATCAACTAGAATTTATATATGTACCAGCAAAACTTCAGTAATTAAATTTCATTTGAATCCCTGATTAGTAAGCGTAAATTTACTTTGTTCTCTTCCAGTATCGGATAAATAAACAATGATTTTGATCGGCGAAATCCAACACACCTATCACGCCCTTGAAAAATTCTGCTACGCTCCCAACAATGTCAATTTTATTTTAACATACACGCTTGACTATTGTTTACGTAGACTGAATGACTGAATGAGTTGTTGCCCACATACGCGATAGACATAAAAATAAATCATAGACCAGGCAATAAGTAAACATTTACGGAGAAAATAAAATCATATAATGACGTCGTTTGTTTCTAACACTTATTCATATAAAACGAGTACATACGTCTATGGTTGAATTAATATAAGTATTCCATTACGTGCTTTAATAAAATACTTAATGAAACAACGTTTAAATAATACGGAAATTCATAATGAAATGGTAATTGTATTAAATTGGGTCAATATCTTCCTTTAAATATACTGGTATTGAACTGGGCTAGAAAGTATTAATTTTACCCGCTTTAAGTGTTCAAAAAGTGATACTGGTACTAACAAATGCTGCTAATATTAAAAATGAATAACATGCACGTTGTTAGGGATAATACTTCAGCCATAGCATGGCAGATGTGGCCAAAATCAATGACTTGCGCTGGACCCAAAAAAATTTTATTCTCTCACGAGAATACAAAAGAAGCAGAGGTAGACCACCTAAACCAATATTAGCTGAGAATTAACTGCAGGTAGCTCAAGACCGACGAAACTGGAAGAAATTAGGAGAATCCTACATTCCACTTTGGACGCAGAAGGTTGAATGATGATGAAGCAATAATAAACTATTGACCAAGCGTGAGACTGCTGAGCCTATGAATATCTTAACCAAAGGAATATAAGGAATTGGATCTTCTTTTTCTTTTTATGTAAAAATGACACTGTTTTTTAATGTGCCTCCACTAAGTTGTCGTTCCATCGTTTTCGTGGTCTTACTACTGATCGTCTTCCTATTGGGGAACCGTCTCTTGCCGTCTTTATCACTCTATTTGTTGTCATTCGGCTTATATGATCGTTCCATTCTACTCTTCTATTTCTTACCCAGTTCTTGATGTTCTCCACCTTGCATCTACGTCGTATATCTGTACTTCTAGCTCTGTCCCATAGTGTTTTACCATCAAATTTTCTAAGTGTTTTCATCTCTGTTGTTTCTAACACCCGTTTTGTCCTCTCTATCTTGTTTCTGCCGCGTATGTCATTATTGATCTGATGATTGTTTTGTAAATTCTGCCTTTCGTTTCTTTCCCGATATTTTAATTCGAATTAATTCGCTTTTCTTTTTTCTTTCAGTCAAAACTAATTAATATGGTTTCCATGTCTCTTCCATTTTCTATATTCATTTTAGATTAGTTTGACTGAGGAAGTGTCTATGTTTATGCAAACCTTCATCGCACATTTTGACATAATGTGTCAAAATGTTTCGCTTGCACTTATTAAACAAGCAATAGAGTTTATTTTATTAAGCAATTAAGAAGGGAAAAACCAAACACAAATAAAAAAAAGAAATTTTATATTAATTGATGGATTCGACCGTTACTTGATGGAAATTCATTTTGTGACAACAAAACAAAATGCAACACAATACAACAAAACACTGAAAATTCTTATCACTGCAGCTATTTCGGCTAATTGCCTTTCTCAAGTGATCTATTTTTGACATGCGTTTACACTTTATAGTATTTAATGAAATAGGTTGAGGAGAAAAGAACTGTTTGTCTCAAGTTGGTCATTCAGAATTATATCTGCGTTTTTAATTGTTAATTTCCATAGATTCTAACAAAGATAGCTTAAGGCCTTTATTTTGAATGTAAAGAATTTTAAATTCGTCATTTAAAGAATGATTATGATGTAGAAGGTAAAGTGCGTATGTAGAATCTGTTTTAATATTATTGAAAGCCCTTTGATGTTCTCTTCTTCTTAGAGTGCGGTGTCCCTACGGAGGTTGGCAATCAGAATGGCTATTTTTATTTTAGAACTTGCTGCTCTAAACATTTTATGTTCTGCTTTTCGTTTATTAAAATTTCTACTAGTTTGACCGATGTAAGTTTTTGGGCAGTCGCCATATTTAAGTTTGTATACACCACTGTAAAGTGCTTTTTATTTTGGCTCTTGTTGTTTTTAATATATTTGCCTAATTTGTTATTTGTTCTCAAAAGCTGGTGTTATTCCTTTCTTTTATATGTGTTTGGCTATGTTGGTTGATACTTTGCCTGTATATGTAACCGAGCAGAAGGTACTGGGTTTTTTCTCTGGTGGTGGAAATACTAATTTTAGGGCTTTCTTGTGTAGTTTTTTATTTAAGTTGTATTCATTGTTGCTTCTATTGTTATTGTTCGTTGTATCCATTGTTTACTGCTATTTGCTTAATGATATTTAATTCTGTCTCGAAGTTGTATTTTGACATAGGAATTTATGTTGATCTATGTAACATAACATGATAGGCTGCCAGTTTATGTTGTGTGGGATTGGATGATGAATTGTGTCAGTGTAGTCGTTTCAGTATATTATTGTGTATAGTCGTGTCAGAATACCGTTATTTCGTGACGCTTCTTGTGGCGCCGTCTCGTGGCGCATCTTTTGTGACGCTCGCCTTAGCATTTTACTATAGAGAAAAAGTATATAAGGCCAGTATAGAAGCTTCGCTTTAAAATATTTCAGGTCACAGTGTGAAAAGATCTACGAGGCTAAATTACCTTCTTATTTACAATTGCGAATCTAGGAAAATGATTTTTTCATGATTTTCTAGGTTCGAGATTGTGAATACGGCAATGCGAGAATAGTGTTATATGAGGTATCTTGTTAGTGTTATATGGAGTAAATCTTGTAGATTTAGTAGATCGAGACCATAAATTAATGAAAAATCCTATGAAATGGACGCCACTGCCTTAAAAATCATATCTCAACTCTTAGGAGAAGTATATATTATATACTCTTTATAGCAAATTATGATATGGCCTTAATTCTACCAAATTATGATATTGTCAGTTCGTACAAGATGTTAGATGGATATAATAGAAGGTAATGATAAACACTAGTAATTATTTTCCTTTCAACATAATTATTATAATTTATTACATTTATTAACTTCGTCGTAAAATATCTAATATTTTATAACTTTCGTCCATAAATGATTAGGAAAAGTTAAATTTCAAAACAAAATTAAATAACATTAGAAATTATTTTCTCGTTGCGATTGGTAAAACAATAACGGCTTTATTTAACAAAACACGCTAAAGATTATATGTTAAAAGATGTGTTTTAGAGTAATTATTAGATTTTCTAAATATACTTTTGTCAAATTTATTAAATATTCAAGCCACATACCAAAAATGTCTGGGACACCATTATTATTCCAGTTTTTTCAATAAAAAAATAAAAACTGTTGTCTACAAATCGAGGTATGGCATCTAAATAAATCTGTCACTTGCACTATTTAATTAAGGCAAAAGTGACAGCGGCCCAAATACGTATGATTAATTGCATCAAATTTTAAAGACAGAATACCGAACGAATTCCTAAAGTACGGAGGACCAGATCTAACCAAACAACTATTAAAACTAATCCAAAAAATAATAGAGCAAAACAAAATTTATCAAGAATGGATATCAAGCATCCTAATACCTCTCTTCAAAAAGGAAGACAAATCGAACCCGGAAAATTACAGTTATGCAGTTTTCACCTATTTTTTGTATTTTCGCAAGTCCAGTTATGCCCCATTTAATTCTCTGATTTTTTATATTTCACTGACTTTTTAGTCGTTGTTCAAGAATCTGGCATTAAATACTGCGACGTCCAAAGTTTTTGCAAATTCTTCCTTCCACCAGATTCCATAAAGCTGACCTTTTCGACAAAGGTGTGGGATCTGCCATTTAAATGAACTAACCACCTGGGGACCTGTTTCTTCAGCTTTAGAAATCGCCATGATTTGGGAGGTGTTGACCATAAAACACCACGCTGGCCAGACCTGTAGGTGAGTCGTTTTTTCAGCCGCCCATTCGGGATCAGATAAATCAGATAGATCAAATTGATAAGGTGTCACCTCTGCCGATTTTGCCGTACCAAAGATGATATTCGCGTTGATATGACCACAATAATTTAATTACTATTAAACTGGGAATAAGCCACAATTAAAGATAAAAATACATTTATTGACGTTTCAATTTCCACTTCGGAAATCGTTCACAAAATACAAACAGTAAATTGTATTTTGTGAATTTACAATTTACTGTTTGTATTTTGTGAACGATTTCCGAAGTGGAAATTGAAACGTCAATAAATGTATTTTTATCTTTAATTGTGGCTTATTCCCAGTTTAATAGTAATTAATTTACAATGCCACAAGAAAATAGCTCCAGAACAACACAATAATTTAATCTACTTATATTATTGAACTACTATTGAATTACTGAATTCATTGACAAGTGAACGTCTAATATTACCTGATTTTGCAACAAATAATAACTATAAAATATGATTCTTTAAAGCCGACATTAAATTGTGAACTAATTATTATAGAAATATTATAATTAAAGTAAACATTTTTATGCACGGTTCTACGAAATAATCGCAAGACCAAGCAGGATAAATTTCAACGTTTCTGCTTTTATTCTATCATTAAAATTATATTCGATTATAGGTTGTTGCACCATCATGTTGTAGATAGGTATTTCGTAATTGCTCATTATCCACTTAATTCATTAATGACTGTGTATTTCATTGCCATATCATGCATAACTAAGTAAAAAGAATAAGATTCACAAAAATGTTCGATATATTTAAATCCAAATATAGGTTTTTCACAATTTTTCAAAAAAAAAGTATTTTCACTATTATTCTACAGTTAAGATATACAAGTTAAGTTAAGATATCCGATTAGACAAAACCGAGACAATGAAAAGGATAACTCCATTATTTATATTATTTTAAAACCATTGATAAACGTCCAATCATCGATAATAATACACTGCAGTAAGCCCATGGAAATACTGCAAATTGTAAGCACGAGAGTATAAATTGTTTCATGTAGGCATCACAGTTACTAGGTACTATACACTATTACTAGGTTAATATAGCTCTTTTGACGCTAGTTCTGCATTTCGTCCGTCCTGAGTTTTTGTACTGTACTTGCCAAATGTAAATCTTAATTTTTCGACTGTAAATGTATCCAGTATCTCTCCATTCCATCTTCTCGTGATGCCGTGTACGTCTTCAGACGTTGGCTATCATCATGTATAGTCGGACAATTTTCAATTAAAGGTGACTAATCTACAAATTGAACTAAACGGTCGCGGCAACCGTGTAAAATTTCATTAGTAAATTCTTACCGAGGTCATTTATATTGTGTATGCTTCGCCCATGTGAATATGTAAATTTGTAACCCATGTAAGATAAATTTGCCCCCGTAACAATATAAATTGGTGCGATTAACGAGTGTATAGTGAGACAAGTTCAGTGAATAGTTTGAAACATCGGTAAACTTATCAATATTTTGCTGGTCTATATGTATATTTACGTTCTTAGAAAGAATGTTAATGAGAGAAATATGATATCTTAGTTTATTTCTTCCAGATTAAATACTTATGTGCATAGGCGTAGTGTGTTATTGGGAATATATTTATTAAATAGACTATTATTAACTGTAAAATAGTTTTAAGGTAAGTAAAGTAAATTTGAGACCAGTGTACTCTTTATATAGTATTAAACCCTTAACGGCCGCTCAATATACAAAGAGAAATATGACAATTATTAGATTGGATTAAAAACACATAAATTAGGACTAACATACAATCAAAAAAATTTTTTTTCTCATTTTCGAGGAAAACAGACCTTCTTCTTAAAATTCCATCTCCTATCGGAGGTTGGATATCATAACGGCTATGGTCACTTTGTTGGCTACAGCTCTGAAAAGTTGTAGTGAACTACAGTTAAACCATTCTCTAAGGTTCCTCAGCCAGGAGATGCATCTTCTTCCTATGCTTCTTCTTCCTTGGGTTTTCTTCTTTTTATGCTGTTCATAATTTCTCACTCCTTATTTAGACGTCGTAGTACCTCAGCATTGGTAATCCTTTGAACCCACTGAATTTTTAATATTCTTCTGTAACACCACATTTCGAACGTTTCTATTTTTCTTATGTGTTGTTTTTTCAATGTCCAAGCTTCCATTCCGTATAGCAAGATAGAAAATATGTAACATCTTAGAGCCCTCAATCTAAGATGCAACTGAAGGTCTCTGTTGGTAAGCATTGTCTTTATTTTCACAAATGCTTGCCTTGCAGTTTCAATTCGGACTTTGATTTCTCTGCTTTGGTCATTTTTGTCATCAACCCAGGTTCCCAGATATTTGTATGTCTCTACTTTTTCTCGAAAACAGACCAATTTTTAATAAAGGAACATAAAAACGAACATATAACGAACTTAAACGTAAACTAAATTTTAAAATTTACGGCTTTAGGAAGAGAATGAAACAAGAAGTAGCCCTCTGCTTTTTTTTGGCAATCCTATGAGCATTCAAAGTTGAAGGTCATGTGAATAACTAATTAACGTATCTCAGCAACAAATCAAGCGATCTAGGCCTACTACGGCTCATTCGATTCGTTATTTTATAAGCGTGAATGTAATATATTTGAAATATAAAAAAGCAATTTTGCAATAAATATTACGTTTTTTTAATTTTGACCTTCATTCGTCATTTTTGCAATAACAAATAAATTAAATTGAACTTATACCGGCTCAAATTGAAGGTCTTTTAGAGTACTTTCATAATCTATACAGAAATTATAGATTACAATACTTACTTTAGGCAAAAAATGAAAAAAAAATACGTATTTTGCACCTATAAAAGCTCATAAATAAACAATAACTAAAAATTTTTGGTTGAATGAACTGGGGGATTGCTCCTGAGGTTGCCCTTTATAACTTAGGCCACATTATATAAATTCCTGGATTACAGTGTAATCTGAAGGTGTTCCAAGCTAACTAATATTTGTTACAATTAATAAATAGATAAACAGTGCAGTTACAGAAATCTTACCCATTTTTACCCAGGATAGATATACGAATCCGACGAGGAGTGCGACAGGGTTGCGTCTCATCACCACTATTATTTAATCTGTATTCGGAATCTATATTCAGAAAAACATTAAACGAAGTTTAAGATGAAATCAAGATTAACAGAACCAGCATGGACAAGATCAGCTACGCTGTTAAAACCGTCCTAATAGCTAGCAACGAGCAAGAACCACAAAATATAATAAATGCGGTAGTTAGTCATAGCGAAATATTCGGTTTACATCTAAATGCGTCCAAAACTAAAATTTTAGTATTTTCAAAGGTTTGTACCAACAAACGTACATTTGTACGCCAAGAGACAAATAATAGAACCGGTTACTTCCATAAAATATTTGGAAGCAAATACCAACAGCCAGTGTAACCCAAAAAAAAAAGAAATCTTGTCAAGAATCGAACAAGCAACGAAAACACCCATGAACATGAAAACATTTTTTACAAGATCAGTCCTTAGTTAGAATTCGAATGATCAGATGTTACGTTTTCTCTGTTTTACTGTATGGTTGTGAAAGTTGGAAAATGGGCTCTGAAACAGAAAAAATAATTGATGCCTACGAAATGTATATATACAGATGGATTCTGAGAATTCCATGGATACAAAAAGTTACCAATGGTGAGGTACTTCGGCGCATGAGTAAACAAAACGAATTGCATAGCATAATAAAAAAGAGAAAAATAAAATACTTGGGTCATGTGTTGAGAGGTATAAGATATGCATTAGTACAAATCGTATTAAAAGGTAAAGTGCAGGGCAAAGATCAGTTGGAAGACGCCAGAACTCGAGGCTGAAAGACCTGAGGAGATGGTTTAACAGCTCATCCACAGAAATCTTTCGTGCAGCAGTTCCCAGAGCTACAATTGCCATTTGGATCTCCAACCTTCGAAAGGAGATGGCGCAATAAGAATAATGATATTACTTTCACTTTGGGAGATTTCAACGCCAAAGTCAGCAGCGTACCTGCCGAAGAATTAAAAAAGTTACAAATTGAGATTGAGAAATCATAGAGATCAACTTATTCAATTGTGCTCCAAACATGGATATTTATTATGAGCACCTACTTTAAGCTATGACATAGAACATTCTATACCTGGAGATCTGCTACGAATTCTAAGAAAAAAATTATAATATTTCAATTTCTCTATAGCATAATAAATAGACGTTGCCAAGACTAAGTCAAATCAGTCAATAATTCTTTATTTAGAAATTTAGACAATACTCGAATTCATTCGGACTGTTACTATTAAAGAATCAGAATGCAACTTAAAAAAGTTAATAAAACGACTATACCTGAAAAAAGCTGCTAGCCAGTAACTCAAACGTGACAACTTTTTAAAATTTAAAACAAAAACTATGAAAACAGATGATCGATAATAGCATAAAAATAGACAGACCAACGTACATTAAAAAGAAGCAATTGAAGCGTACACCGGAACAACGATTTGTTACATTTTGACAGTATGTTTGGTTTACCGTTTGTCGACGATATCCGACGGTCTATGCAGTTTTGACATGACTGGTTAGATGGCGTAGCAATACATTTGTACAATTGTCATAAACAATTAAAAGCGATATATGTCATCACGTGGTTTTATCTCCAGTGCCCAGAAAACGGTTAATATATTGATAAAAAGAAAAGTAAGTAAATAAGTAATATTTCGCAAAGATTAAGAGGGTAAAGAAGACGGCCTTCATGGAAATATCTTTAGATTGGAAAGACATCATAGCAGAAGCATGTGTAAATTCTGCATTTTCAATCAATTTCATGGAACACAGAGACTTCTGCGATCTAGACGAAGTGGACAAAAATTATGAACAAAACAATCACCAAAATTACGGACGCAATGTGGATAGAACTTGCAACTGATGATCCAATGATGGCCACTTTCCCGAAATCATACATACCATATAATGAGACTATGCGAGGATGACAAAATATATGCACGATCAATACAAGCCCTTTTATACCAATTTGGCTTGTGTCGAAGATTAAAGGTCTGAAACTTATAATAACAGAATAAGAATATAAACACTAAATTGAGTTTTTTCTTATTTATCTTTTTATTTTTATTATTTATGACTTGCTTTTAAAGGACCCTTTAGGGGTCCTTTTAAAGGACCCCTAAAGGTGAAATAATGATTTACGTACGTATATTTATACGTAGATTTATACGTAGACACACCACCAGTTGAGTTAACGGGACAGTATAATGGTGGCCAAAATATCAACGAAGAAGTGGCTAAAGCAATTTAAAAAATAAAGAAAAAAAAGCAGTTGCACCAGATGATATTCCTGGAGAAGTGTATAAAGCATTAGGGGAGACAGGAACAAATTGGTTAACAAGTCTATTTAATAGAATTATGGAAGTTGGACAAATGCCAGACGAATGCAAAAGCAGTGTATTGGTGCCTGTTTACAAAAATAAGGGAGATGTACAACAATGTACAAACTAAAGGGCCATAAAACTACTTAGACTGACAACAGACGCAATTTTAATTATAAGACAGTTGATGGACAAATATAGGAATAAAGAAACAAACACTCATATGGTATTCATTAATCTTGAGAAAGGATATGATAGAGTTCCTCGGGAGATTCTGTGGTGGGCACTCAATAAGAAAGGAGTTCCCGGTGAATATGTAAAGATTGTAAGTGACATGTATGAGAGGGTAACAACTAGTGTAGTAGGGCAGGTGTAGGAGACACTGAGGCTCGGTGCTTAGTCCTTATTTATTCTCAGTAGTTCTAAATCAAATAATAACAAAACTACAGATTAATATTCCGTGGTGCCTAATGTATGCTTAATTACTATTTAACTGGGAATAAGCCACAATTAAAGATAAAAATACGTTTATTGACGTTTCAATTTCCACTTCGGAAATCGTTCTCAAAATACAAACAGTAAATTATTTATTAAACAATTATTAAACAAGTTACTGTTTGTATTTTGAGAACGATTTCCGAAGTGGAAATTCAAACGTCAATAAACGTATTTTTATCTTTAATTGTGGCTTATTCCCAGTTAAATAGTAATTAATTTACAATGCCACAAGAAAATAGCTTCAGAACAATAATGTATGCTGATGATGTAATGTTAATAGAAAATAGTGAAAGTGACTTAGAACAAAAACTAGAACAGTAGAGACAAGCTCTTGAGGAAAAAGATTTAAAAGTTAGTAGGAAAAAACAGAGTATTTGGAATATTCATTTAAATATGAAAATAGTACAAATAGAATTGATAATATTTGGATGGTGAAATGATTGTGAAAAGTAATAGTTTCAAGTACCTATGATCGGTGTTACAGAGTAGTAGGGGAATAGATGGAGATGCATGCAGTAGAATTAGAATTGGATAAAGTGGAAGGAAGCAAGTGATGTGTTCTGTGACAGAAAAATTCCAATAAGCTGAAGAGAAAATTCTATAAAACAGCCATAAGACCAGCTATGATGTACAGAACTGAATGTTGGGAAGTTAAAAAGAAAGAAAACAACAAATGCATATGTCGGAAATAAAAATGCTTAGACGGATGAGTGGAGTGACAAAAAAGAATAAAATTCAATCATAGCTGAAAACAGACTTGACTTAAAAAGACAATCATAGCTGTTATATCTCACCTAAAATGAACATTACAATGAAACAACGGTAAACCCACATTTGAAAGGTGAGTCGCGAAGTTACATAGACATTACACTATCAACCAAAAACTGTGCCAAGAAGATCTCGGGATAGCATGTGCTTGATGATAACATCTTCACGTTTCACAAGTACATCTCATACGAAGTCGGCATTAAGGTCACAACCAAGCAGGGCAGGAAATTACTCGAGTTCGATATGAACAAATTCACGAATCAGATACGGAACCTACAAGAAGAGACAACCAACTTTAATAACTGTAGAGATAACATAATAAAAGCGCACAAAGTGAGCAGCAAAAGCAAACATCTTAAATATACAATACCATACTGGATAAATGAAAACATTCACAAACATTCATTCAAAAGCGGACAGAATGCCTTAGAATCAGGTGTACGGCACAGAAAAATAGGACCCATCAAGTCAAAGAAGAGTATAAGAACGCCAAAACTAAACTCAATAAATTGATCCAACGGGCTAAACACACATGCTGGCACAACTTGTGCTAGGCCTTGGAGAGCGAATATGGGGCGAAGGGTACAGGTTCGCCACTAAGACGCAGAGGTTAGAGACCTCATATAACCTGTGCGATGTAAACCCATAAACTACTTCCTTATTAGAGACGATGAGAACTATCCCAAAAAATTAACGGTGCCTGAACTCACCAGAGCAGCCAATTCCATCTTCTTCTAAATGTGCCTATCTTAAAGAGATGTTGGCGATCACATTGACCCATCTTATTCTATTCACATCAGCTTGAAATAGATTAGATCTATTTCAATAGATCTAATAATTGAATAGTAGAATCAACTCTAGAAGTCGGTATTTATCATTACGCATGATCTGGCCGAAGTAAGCCAATTTTCTGTTTTTTATGGTGTAATAATTTCTTTGTCTTTTCTTGGCCTCTTTAGAATAGTTATGTTACTTGTGTGGTGCATCTATGAGACCCTCAACATACGTCGGTAGCACCACATTTCAAATGCCTCTAATCGTTTCATGGCATCTTCTGTAGGTCTCCAGCTTTCTACTCTTTAGAGGAGGACACTAAGACGTAACGTCTAAGAATTCTTATGCGTATATTGATACTTAAAGATAAGTTGCAAAGAATCTTCCTAAGGCTGTTGAAAGAGCTTTTCAACTTTTTATTTCGTAGCTGTGATCCGAAGTATCCTTAATGTTGCAGCCCAAATAGCATATTTTTCCAGTCTTTCTAACGGTGTATCGCCTATTATAATTTGGGCGTTTATGTTGGTGTTCTTACTAATGATAATTGTTCTTGTCTTCTTGCAATTTAGTTTTAGGTCGTATTTGATACATGCTTCTACAAAATTCATTATCCTTTGGAGCCCCTGCTCACTATCTGCCAGCAACACAGTATCGTCTGCATATCTAATATTATTTATAAGTTGGCCATTTACAGCAATCCCATCTTCTGATTCGTCCAAGGCCTCTCTAAAGATGTGTTCAGAGCATATGTTAAATAATACCGGTGACAATGTGCAACCCTGTCGAACTTCTTTTTCGAGTAAGAAGATCTCGGATAATTCATTTTCTAATCGTACTGTTGCTTGAGATATAAGTTTGAAATCAGTCTTATATCCTTACCATCAAGTCCTGATGTTTTTAGGATAGTTTCCCACGTGTGACTTTATCAAATGCCTTCGGGAAATCAATGAAACTTGCATACATATCGCAGTTGACATCCCTGGCTCTCTGTACAAGAACTTGCAAACTAAAAAGTGCTTCCCTCGTTTCGAGTCCTGCTTTGAATCCAAATTGAACTTCACTCAGGTGTTCTTTTTCTCACTAAGGAATACTTTGAGTACATAGCTCATCAAACTAATTAATTTGTGTTGTTCACATTTTTTAGCGTTGGCTTTTTTAGGAAGTGGAATGAATATTGGTATTCTTTGTTTCAAGTTAAGAAAGTAACATTACGCTTATGGAGATCAGTGTTGCCAAAACTCTCAGACACTCTCTTTTGCACGGATGTCCAAAATATTCCCTTTGCTTAATTTTTGAATTTTCATTTTCAATTAACATTTAACTGTAAAGTCAGAATAACTACTAAATAAAAGCCTTATTATCATTATATAGTCAGAGAACGACATAAAATCGCTGACATACGCACATCCTATTATTTTAAGTTGCAATTAGTAATTAGATATACGCATTCCAAGCGGTCAATATTTTCTACTGATTTCTATGATTCATGGCATATCGTATTCTCACCGAAAAACAAATAAACTGTCGTTACTATAATTAAAATAAGATAAAATAAAATTATCTTTTGTAAATACTATTTATCTAATTAAAATCATTTTTCCTACTTTTCATCTATTGTTTCGAATGGGCACTTTTGGTCAATTACGTTAAACATTAAAAAACATTAATTTAATTCATGTTTGTGGAAACGAAAATACAAATTATACAACCCTAAATTGTGCTTGTGTGTGTCGTGGCAACGCCGCGTTGCTATCGTCCATAAGAAATACATGGCCCTATCTCCGCAATGTTATTTTCTAAACGTGGAACGTAGTTTAGTAGCCAGTCTTTTGGTAAGTAACCAGTCTCGTAGATGTTGTTGAATAGCTTCGTAAGAGCTTTGTTTTGGTGTGCCTCTAATAGCTTTAAAATTTCACCATGCACCTCATCAGGGCCTTGTGGATTGTTTAAGTCAGTCGGACTTCGTACTGCATCTTCGAATAATTCTTGCATATATTCCAATTTCATCAAAATAGGACCGGACCATTCCCTGGACCGGACCTTGTGCCACTAGAGATGATAAAAATACTAGTGAATAAATGCCCAGAAGCTACTAGAAGGGCACTCAATGAGCTGCTGACAAGACAAGAATTTTCAGACCAGCTAAAACTATACTGTCTGATAGATGAATTACGAGAAAGAGAGCTACAAGAGCTACATAGTTTTGCCTAAGTAGTTGTGTAGTTTTATATAAAAATAAATTAAAATATAAAATTATAAAAATAATCGCACTATCTCTAACTAAATGACGAAGTAGTAATAAACTTAAAACAGTATTGTACTTTTACTAGAATATTTCATTCAAAATCTAACGAACTGAAGACATCGTGTTGCAGTCTACTCTCGTTTGTTGTTTAAAAAAATAAAAGCAATTCAATAAACAAGCGAATTATAACGAGCCGTATTGTGTCGAACTGTCTCGTATTTCTCTTTTTTACGTGTACGGTTACTGGGTATGTGACCGTAATCTTACATAATAGGAATCTTCGTAAAAATTCATGAATTCATGACTTGAACATAAACGCTCACAAAGTTGTTATCCGTCATTTAAATGCAATTACTAGAAGCATAAAATTTACTGTATGCGGACGTGGATTCGCATAAAAATATAACTGCAGTAAGTTAAAAAATATTGCTTAGCTGCACCGACCTTCAAATATTTATTGTTTCTTAATTATATTATTTTTTCTTATTTTTTTTCTTTACGTTTCCCCTTCTAATCAAAGGTGAATATCAAGTGGAAATCCTGATCTTATTTTAAGTTGCTTTAAATAGTTGGTTCGATACAAGCAATACATCTATTGTGTGTGTACTTACTTGACTTGATCTGCCTTTTATTTCACCTTGAATAAGGTTTCGTAGTAGCAAATATTTAAATCTCATGGAATAACTAAGGTAGAACTTTGAAGAAGCAACACTAAGCGTAGGCATGAAAATAAACGAAGAAAAAACTAAATACATGGTCGTATCAAAAAAGGAACGACAGCGAATAAGACAAAACATTACCATAAACGATCATAATTTTGAGGTGGTCAAAGAATTCAAATACCTAGGAGCAACAATTACCAGTGAAAACACAGGAGAACGGGAGGTTGAAATACGAATACTGGCGGGGAATAAATCATTATTTGCCATTCAACATCTAATGAGGTCAAAGCTTCTCTCAAGGCGTGCCAAAATCCAAATGTACAAAACCATAATACGACCAGCAGTGACATATGGAAGTGAAACATGGACATTGAGAAAGAAAGAAATCAATAAGCTATTAGTATGGGAACGCAAAATCCTGCGAATTATATATGGTCCTTGCAGGGACAGCGTGACAAATGAATGGAGGAGCAGATACAACAATGAAATAGAGACTCTCTTCGGGAAAGGAAACATCGTAAGATACATAAAAGCCAATAGATTAAGATGGGCAGGCCACGTGGTACGGAGTGATGACGACAGACTGATTAGCAATGTGTTTTGGGAAAGACCAGATGGCAAAAGATCGACAGGAAGGCCTAGAAAAAGGTGGAAAGACGCTGTCAGGGAAGACCTGGAGAAGATGGAAGTAAGGTCATGGGAAATAATAGCACAGGATCGGAATCAATGGAAGGCAATAGTAAACGCGGCAAAAACTCACGAAGAGTTGTAAAAGCCAATGATGATGATGATGAATAACTAAGGTAATCAAGAGTATTTTTTTTATACAAATACTAAAAATTATTAACAGTGGATCATTAACGGTGAAATTCTACATGATAATAACTCAGTTCTTAACAGATAACCACAACATTTCAGAAAATATCTAAATATAAACCATATTGAAAGAGGGTACAACATATCAACAAAATCTACAACGTCAACTACATAGTAAAGACCCAACAAGAGAAGAAGTGTCAAATGCTATCCTAAAACTCAAAGACAATAAAGCCCCAATCTGTTCGGAAATGTATTGAAAAGGTGGTGATCAACAATTTGCAACAATCTATTCATAAACTAATAGTACTTATATGGCAGAATAAATTGGTACCACAAGAGTGGCTAAAGGGAATAATATATCCGTTGCGTAAAAAGGGTAATCAACTGGAGTGTAAGAACTATAGAGGCATTACTCTCTTAGTATCTGCGTATCAAATATTCGGCATCTGTTCGTCGACTTCAAAGCAGCCTATGATAGTGTAAAAAGAACTGCATGGTACAATGCAATGAGTGACTTTGGGATCCCACCTTTGTTAGTTTTGTTGACTCAACTAACAATGCAAAACGTAGGCTCATGCGCTAGAATTGAAAGAGAAAACTAGGCTCTTTCACATTAATAATGGTCTAAGACAGCGGGATGCGCTAGCGTGTCTCTTTATAATATTGCCTTGGAAAAGGCAATCAGATAATTAAATATTAGAATGAATAGAACTATTTTTAATAGATCAACGCAAATTCTCGAATTCGCTGACGATATAGCTTTAGTGGGCGGAAGTATGAGACATGGTGCAGTATTTTACAAGGCTTGCGGATGAGGCAAGTGAATTAGGCCTTGTGGTAAACGAGGAAAAAACCAAATATACATATGTTGGTTTCTAAAACCCCCGAAATATCCAACAGAGAATTCGAATTCACAACCGTACCTTTGAGCAAGTCAAAGATGAGAAACGCACTACTAATCTCAACAAGATTAGCAATCGTTCTTCGGTTTTTTGCGACTGGTGACTCCTATACTAGTTTACAGAATAAGAAACAAAGAAATCCAAATAGGTATGATGTTATGCAGACGACGCCGCAATAATCGCCGAGACAGAAGACGAGTTCTAAAGATTAACACACATGTTCAATACAACAGCCAAGAAATATAATATGATAATATCAGCAGAAAAAAACAAATATATGACAACATCTATATACCCACTACGATGTAAAATCAAAATTGATGGAAAAATAATAAAGCAGGAAGCAAGGTTTAGATATCTGGGAATAGACATACCTAGTTACAGAGATGTTGCAGAAGAAGTATGACAACAAATCTTAAAAGCAAGTAAAGTGCCGGGATCTCTTAATGATACAATCTGCAAGAACAACCACCTAAGACATGACACAAAAACAAGAATCTATAAAGCAGCAATTAGACCTATATTAACATGCGAAGACAAGACCTGACACATCTAAAACGGGGCGACTACTAGAAACAACAGAGATGAAAATACTTTGACGAATATCAGGGAAGTCTGTTGGATAGGAAGAGAAGCGAAAACATAAGAAGAGCATGCAATATAGAAGACATAAATGAATGGATGACAAAACAGAAACAGGAGTGGAACGAACTTCTTCTTCTTCAGATGCAAATCCACTAATGTATGTTAGCGATCACATTTTCCATTAATTCTCTATTTCTTGCAATATGTATCAGATGTTCTATGTCGTTAATCCCTGTCCATTGCCTTATGTTTCGGAGCCAGGACATTTTCTTGCGTCCCATTCCTCTCTTGTCTTCAATTTTACCCTCGATTATAAGTTGGAGGAACTGGTATTTTTCATTTCGCATGATGTGACCTAGATACGCCGTTTTCCTTTTCTTGATGGTTTCGAAAAGTTGGCGTTCTTGGTTTATTCTTTTAAGGGCATCTATATTTGTGATTTTCGCTGTCCATGGTATTTTTAGGATACGGCGATAAAGTGGAACGAACACATTAGTAGAATACCAGAGGCTAGGATAGTATGAATAGCATGAGATAAGTCACCAAATGGTCGAAGAAGTATTGTCAGACGCAGAAAAAGATGGTGTGATAATTTAAACAATTTAGGAGGCTAATATTGAAGAAAAAACAGGCTTTAACGCCTACATGCAAGAATGAAGAAGAAGAAGCTTCATATGCACCCCCAATGTACAATTTTGTCAGCTTGACTTCCACTTTTCTTCTGAATTACCTTTTTGTGTTCATTTTTCGCATATCTCCTTAAACTTCTGAATTTTTTACAAACTTCGTCCTGATATGATATATTTTCTACATCTCACAACTCTGGACGTAAATTTACTACTACTACTATCGGTTTACAGCATTCTCCGACGCGTTCCGACTCCTAACCGCCATTCTTCTCTAATTAACCATAGGCCTGGAGAGATTTCTCTTTCCTCTAGTTCTTTTTCAATTCCCTCTCTCCAGCTTCTTCTCGGCCTTCCTCTTTTCCTTCTCCCTTGTAGTGTCCATGTTAAAATCTTTATCGGAATCCTATCATCTGGCATTCTCTGTACATGGCCGTATCATATTAACTGTTTTGTTTTTATGTCATCAACTATTGTATGCTTGACTCCCATCATTTCTCGTATTCTCTCATTTGGTATCCGATCTCTTCTTGATTTCCCTGCTGCTCTTCTCCAGAAGTCCATTTCTGTTGCTAGTAACAGTTTCTCTGTTCTTTGTTTCATTGGCCAAACTTCACTGCCATATTTTAAGTATGGTGTTGTATATGAGTTGTTTGTTCGCTTTAGATATTGTTTGGTCCCACAGAATGCCGTTGGATATGGCTTTTCTACCCTGTATGTTTCTATCTTTTATAGCGGCATCGAGTGTTCCATCTTGAGTTATCTTCATACCCAGGTATCAGTGTCTAATTTCTACCCCATCGTCTAATATAATGGACTTTTTTGTTCCTCCAATACACATAGCTTCAGTTTTCTTAATGTTGACTTCGAGACCCCATTTGTTATATTCTTCTATTAGCTTCCGAGTGTAACTTAAGTTGTCACGATCCTGAGCAATCAGTATTTGCTCATCAGCGAAACACCATGTGTACAGTGTAGTCTCGTCATTGAGAGGGATTCCCATCCCATTACATTTTCTTTTCCACAGCTTGAGTGCTTGCTCCAGATAAATTTTGAAAAGGGTAGGCGAAATAAAGCAACCTTACTTTAGTCCTTTTGTGACCTTAAATCCCTCAGATATCCTTGATCCAGTTTTAATTTTTGCAGTCGTTCCATTATACAGACTTTGGACTGCTTTCATAAGACCATGCTTAATGTTGGTTTGCGGTAGGGTTGACCATAGTTTACTGAGGGGTACACTGTCATATGTTTTTTGTAAGTCTACGTACACTCAGGTGAACTTCTTTATTGACGGCTGTTTTTTTTTTTCAATAACTTGCGTAATACAGTACAAGTGGTCTACTGTGGATCTCCCAGCTCTAAAACCAGCTTGCTCCTCGGCTTCGTAATTTCTATAGTCTTTTTCTATTTTGTTCTTAATAAGTTTAACATACATCCTACTTAATATGCTGTTTACCGCAATTCCTCTATAATTTTCACACTGATTCTTGCTGCCCTTTTTGTGGATAGTTGACATGATAGATAATTTCCATTTTTTTGGTAATTCGGCCCCATTCATGCAGTCTTGAAAGAGTTTTCGTAACTGTTCCTGGAGTTTGTCTGTACCGGCTTTCACTAATTCTGCAGGGATGTCACCAGGACAAGGGAATTTTCCATTTTTCAGGGATTTGGTTGTTTCTTCCATCTCTGATTTACTTATTTATAATGGTGATGAATTTATACTTAAACCTATCGTGTTGTCTTCCATGTTAGTAAATGCTGGTCTTTGTTCTGTTAGCAATTTTTTGAAATATTCTTCCAATTTTTCTGTTGTTATTGGTGATATAACGTATTTTTTCTTATTATTTTTCATACTTTTAATCAATCTCCAACTCTCTGTGCTTCTTTTACCTCCTATGTAGGCGTAAATGACGTAAATGTACTGTATTATTAAAACTTATTGTTTTTTTATTTGACCACGTATTCATTTTATCTTTGTGTGTTTTGACAAAAATAAATTAAATTTCGATACCGATAGTAGCCGAACAACATGCAATATTTTCCACGGCAATTCGACTTTATCGGCAACGCATTAGCTACTAACTGCAATAGTGTTCAAATACCAGCAAGATTTCGGCCACACGGCTCGGTCATAGGGCGATATTTTCATTAGATGGCTGCAATGTTACCAGCAACATACCGAATATATATCTTCGGTAACATATTGCTTTAAAAACTAGCCCGTCTAGATGCACCTTTAGGATTATAAATAAGATGCACAAACTACATGTATGTTCTGTAGACAGTTGATAGATCTGATAATAAAATTATAGATATAAACTGAGTAAACCAAGGTACACTATAAGTTTTTAAATATAGACACATTAGATTTAAATTAATTTTAGGAAATTTAAATATTGTGGGTGTTTATAAATGTTATAATCTGCATCTTTGACTAACAATCTAAATATAACCGTAGAAAAGTTTTTAATTGTTGCCTGTGTTCTCTTACAAGGTGTTCAACTTTTCTTCATCTGATAATTCTAGTTTTTAGTACTTATAACATTCTAAAAATAAAAATATATGTGTAATAAACTCGTAAATTACGCAGTATATATAACTGGTGCTAAAATTGCTTTTTATTATTATACGGAATGCGCAATTTTATAAATGTTAAGTTTGCAAAAAATGTATCTAGGTACAATATTTATACTCGCAGTAGATAACTGTAGAGATGGAATTTTAGTAAAATATATAAATATACGCTTTAAAATATGATTCGTTACAAATACTACTTACTTTACTTCACTACTAACTTACTTTACTACAACTTCAGACTGTAATAAACAAGACCCCAAATAATGTCTATATAATCATTATGGGTGATTTTAACGCCCGTGTTAGCAATGATATAGTTTCAGAAATACAACATCGATATAATGAAAATATCAGAAATGAAAATGGAGACCTTCTGACGGACCTCTGCAGCATAAACGAAATACGTAATATTAATACATTTTTTTCCTCACGGGAACAGAACAAGAACAACACAAATACACTTTTGAAAACAGTAGAGGACAAAGACCTATGATAGACTATATTCTGTCGAATAAAGAGTTACACCACTCTTAAATTTTGGATGTAAGAGCACTAACATCAGCAGAAATAGAAGCGATCATAAATTGGTATTGTGCAAAGTCCGAATAAAAATACATATATGTGATAAAAAAATACCAGAATACACCACAAAGATAAAAGTCAAAAGCTACAGATTCGATAATAACCGAAAAAAGCAGAAACATATATATATCACAGAAAGTTATGGAGTCAAAGAAAGCAAAAATTAAGGCCAATATCTTAGCCTCGGCCAAGGAAGTTCTTGGTGAAAGAAATATAAATAAAAATAAATCGTTCCCAAGGCCAAGAAATCCATGATTTTGTGCAGAAGTGAAGGAAAAATGAAAAGAAAAGAAAAAAGCTTAACTGAAATATATGTCAACCAAAACACAAGAGGCATACCATAATTACAAGACAATAGATCACATAAATGTATTGTATTAAAACATAACCTTGTTTTAAAGTGCCATTTATTTACATTATTTGGTACTCGTTTCTTAGTTGTTTTGCAATTTTTTGAGTGATTTAAGTTTTAATAAATTATTTAGAACATTTTAATTTTTTGACACTTTTATTAAAACTTTACAATATTCCTTTCAATTATTGTTGTGTGCCACAATGCAATTCAGTTTCCAATAAAACTGACAATGTTAAGTTTCATAAATTCCCCTTGAATAAAGCTTTACAAAAACGATGGTTGATCGCTATTAGGTCTGAAAAAAGTATCAGCACGCACACAAAAATCTGTTCCTGGCAAATTTCAGATGAAAGTTATACCGTTACAAGTTTGGTTAAGTTAAAACTTATCCTAATTTCTTGCACTGTCATTGTCTTGGTTTTCTAGGATAATGGAGGATCCTTAAAAAAGATGCATTACCTTCATTAAATGTACCAAAACGGAAGTCGAAGACTCCAGTGAAGGACTCTGAGAGAAGTAATAGATATAGAAAAATACTTTGTGCAGCAGTATTACCACCAAACACATAAAAAGAGTAGACAGAAACAACATTATTCTTAACATGTATTACAACTTGAACATGATAATGTTACGTAAAAAATATATAAGTCATATTAAAAACCGTAAACTTATCTATTACAGTGAAACTTGGATAATTCGAATCTCAGGGGACCGTTAAAATAATTAGCAAAGCATCTGCAAACGATAAAAATCAACACTTGTGCAGATGTTTTCGTTCCTACTCTTACCCGAATTTTGTCAATCGAAAAAATATGCTAACAAAATTCGGCCAAGAATACCAATTAAAACATTTACAAGCTATAAAAATGGTCAATTATTGTAATTATGACAGGTGTTTTCATTGGTATTTTCGGCCAAATCTTGGTCGATAAAAATCACACAGTAAGAACGTGTCGTTAAAGCAATAAAAATCATTGTGTCTCAAAAAATTTATTGAAAATAAGAACATTTGGTACAATTAACAAAAAAGACAGACTAAGTTTTTCCAAAGAAATCCGAAATTTTTAGCTTCTTTTTAGAATTCAGCTTCTCGGTATGACAATGACAATGGCAATGAATTCTAATGTGAATTAAAAATAGAGTCACTTACATCATTTTTACTTTCGAAGTACAGTCTAAGTTGTGTAATATGGTTCGTTGAATCGGCTGCACTGCAACATATTCATCCACATTGACAAAATCTTCATAAGAGATGGCAGGATCAGAAATTACGTCCTCCCAGCCGTCAACTGAAAGCAGCTCTTCTATTGAAGTGTCGTTAGAGTTTTCTGCGTTCTCCTGCTTTTTTACGAAACCAGCTTTTTTGAAATAGTGTTTCGTCGTTTCGGTTGTGTTACTTGCCCCCAAGCTTTCTTACACATTCGAGAGGCTTGAAAAATGTCTTTTTTTAAAGGGAGTTTTAATCTTTCATCAATATGTTTTCAACCAAAAAAAGGTCTGTTAAAATGTTTAAGATTTTTTATGATGCTCTGCTTCATAGGCTTAAGAACTAAAGTCATGTTGGAAGAAAAAAATAACTTTTACATTTTCCATTAATGGGATAGTGTTCTAGGCCATACAGTTGTCAATAAAAAAACTAACTTTTCTCTTATGAACTTTTTGTCTAATTTCATCAGCCATTTCTTGAAAAGATCCCTAAGGTTTTGACTTGACGTTCTTAAAACAACACGGATTAGCCGACTTACCAATTATCAGTAGAGATACCACTTCTGTTCCGTCCATATTTGAACTAATTAGGAGAGTGACTCTTTTTTTGCTTAGTTTTCCTCCGTGACATTTTTTTATTTTTAAATGCCAGTTATTTGACGGAGTGCATTAAAAAAAGACCTGTCTCGTTAAAATTGAAGATATCTCTTTCATCTATATCCTGTATCATCTCCTCCAGTTTTTTTTTTCAGTTTTTGGGCTTCTTTTACATTAACAGCCTCACTTTCTCCACAAATGGATTCGAATAAAATTTAGTTGCGTTCTTTGAAGCTGTCTAGCCATGTATTCGCTATAAAGTTATTTTTCCTCATTTCAACAATAAATTGTTCAGCTTTGCTTCTTATAAGACGACCACCCACGGGAATCTCCTTGTCCCTGGCATGTTCGAACCATTTTAAAAGACATTTGGATTTTCTGTCTTCTTAACCTTTATTATTCTTTACCGCACTCACTCCAGGTTTTTTTCGTTATTCTTCAAGTAGGTATATCCATCTACTTGAAGAAGTAGGTGTAAATTATCATAGGTTAGGAGGAATTCCAAAGTCCTTGGCATGCTAAATGTGGGAGAATTTAGGTGCCAGATACGGGTACAATATACAATGGGCTTGAATGTCTCGTAAGAAGTGGCGCGAGAGGACAGGAAAGAATACTATTTCTTTTCGCAGAAATTTCCAGCATGAATTCTAGCTTGTAGAGAAGTTCGAAATATCCAAAATAAATTCGAATTATTCACGACTTTTTACCTTTATTTATATAGGAACTGCTACGGACCAGAATAAAAATTTGAATTAAAGAAGATTTCGAATTAGAGAAGTTCGAATTAAGCAGGTTCCACTGTACTAATATTCTGTTCATTCACGATTTTTCTAGGTATTACCTAGCTGTTAGACGATAGGTTCCCCTCCGCTATAAAAACAACAAGCGAACTTTCTGGAAACAGGCCGCTATAAAAAACCAGTTCGAGACAATTCAGGTCAACCTCAGTCTGTTTCGCGAGAGATCCCATGCTGACGACATTTCATATAAATAACGGGTATTTTCATTGAGGAGATCAGTCAAAGTCAAAAGAAAATATCGCGATCGCTTTAAAATTGTATCGCACATAGATAAATTATATAATTATTAAGTGTAAAATAAATTAGTAGTAATAAAGACTTTGAATAAAATAAATTAGTAGTAATAAAGTGTAAAATAAATTAGTAGTAATAAAGACTTTGATAGATTTGTGAGTGTTATAAATATTGAACCTTTAGTAAATTAAAATAAGAACAATAAATTAAAATTAATAAAGACTTTACAGTGGTGTCAGAAGTGGGATAGTGGAAATTGTGAAAATGGCTACGATTTACGAGCTCACAGTTACGAATTAAAGAAGACATCTCGAGGATAGAGAATTAGCTTCTACCGGAAAAAAGGCTGAGTTAGTCCAACGACTAAAGAACACTTTAAAGGAAGAGGGTTTAGACCCGGAAACTTATATATTTAAAGATGCTGTCATCTCGTCGATTTCGAAATTAGAGAATAAAGTTTCTGGTGACATCGCATCATTAGAGAACAAAGTTTCTGGCGATATTTCGAAACTATCCGGCGACAATAAGGCTTATGAAATATGAGACTTAATTTGTTTTATTCTACAAAAGCAATTTTTTGCAGTAGACATTCGAACTGTCCGAAAAATATTTGTTAAATTGACCAAGCCTCGTTAAACTTAAAACGCTTAAAAAAAATTTACTTTTGGAACATTGTATCAACTTCTGAAGACCAGTACAAAATTATTATGGATTGTACCGAAATTTCAATAGACCGAAGCAATGATTTTTTTATACAAGAGGCACTTCAAATGATTTACGACTTATTGAAGAAGCATAAGAAGAAACAATAATATACTTAGAATTATATTATAGAAATATATAGAAATATTATACTTAGAATTTTTTCTAAATTATTCCCATATATGAATAAAATAATTTATAACTGTTTTATGATTTGTTATTTTAAAAATAAAATAAGTAACATTGTGAAAATTATTTTCTTATCTATAGATCTACCTATATTGATCAATTTAATTCCTGGTGGGACAGTATTTATTTTTTATTAGTTTTACATATAATATTTGTGACTTGTTACTATTTCTCAACTATAATTTGTTTTAAACTTGAAAAATATAAGACCCAAACAACATTGAATTTGCGTTATTTCATTGGTAACTATTAGACAGAAAATAAAAATAATAGTTATTCATTGACAAAGTAAAGCAGTTTATATATACATATACAGATTGAACTGAAATTTAAAACTGGATCATACAATTTTTAAATAATTATCTAGTTAGAACTGCAATTGGAAATAGGTGGACCAATATAAAACTTGGGCAAAAAATAAATCCATACCTGGGTTATCAGACTATGTATAAAATAATCGTTCAACTATCTGTCTCTCAACAATGTTACAATAGGTTTGTTTCTGCAGTAGTTGGAAACGGTTTTACAACGCTCGAGTTTGCGCAGTAAAATAATTGTGTTCGTGCAGGTTTAATTTCAAACTCCAACTGTTTGGTCAGATGTTCTTGCAGATTTGTCGACCGTTTTCAAATCGTTTTCAAATAGTCATTCTGGTTTGAAGATTATTTTCCAACTAATAGTTTGACGCAGGCGTACTAAGTATAAATAAATAAGGTTTCTTATTCTTAACCTGTAAATATAAAATATATTGTAAATATTTTTCACTAAGTTATATTGAACTGATTATTTATTGGTTATTTTTCAATTCCAACGTTTGGTGTATTTACATTGATTATTCTTTATTGAATAAATTTTTGGACTAAATATCCAACATGGTAATTATACGTGATATAACTATGATTAAATAACTTATGAAGTAAAAAAAATATATTTCAGGAATCTTCTGAAAGTTCTTCTTCTGATGAAGAGGTGTTTGATATTGAAGAATTGTCGTCGGATGAAGATTTGTTACAAATTTTAGATGAACGTATAAGGCCTAAAAATAAGAATTATATTGAAGAAACGGTGTCAAGTTACAACGATTGTGAATTTATTGAACACTTTCGTGTTAGTCGTGCGGTTGCTGAAGATATTGCGAACCACTTCAGAAATTCACAATATTTTCATTATCAAGCGGGAGGCAATGGAAAGCTTGGAGAATATGAACAAACATTAATATATTTATGGTTCGTTGGTCACCAGACTGCATCATTCAGAGATGTAACTGATAGATTCGATATTGCTATCAGCACTCTTTTTAAATTAATTAGAAAGTTAACATATTTTCTGAGCAATATGGCCCCTCAAGTAATTAAATGGCCATCAGGTGAAGAGAAAATAGAAATTGAGAGAAACTTTAGGCAAAACAATTTTCCAGGTGTTATTGGAGTAATTGATGGGAGTCACATTAAAATAGACAAACCAACAAATGATCCAGACTCATACTTAAATAGAAAACATTATTATTCTATTCAGGTAATCACATACTAATACATATCTTATAAACTTAAAAACTGACTAGAATTTTTATATATATTTTTAGTTGCAAGTAGTTTGTGACCACCAAAGAAGAATAAGGGACTTATTTGTCGGTTATCCAGGATCAGTACATGACAGCAGAGTTTTCAGAACTTCACCATTAGCTGAGACTATAGTTGTAAAGTGTGCAGATTATTTTATTTTAGGGGATAGTGGTTATCCATGTTTGCCCAATCTCCTAACTCCTTTTAAAGATAGAGGTAACTTAACAAGAAGACAGTTAAATTACAACATGAAATTAAGCAAAAATAGATATGTAGTTGAACACTGTTTTGGTCTACTTAAGCAGAAATTCCGTCAGTTGTATCATGTAAAATTAAGAGCTGTACCAGATATAATACATTTTATAAGAGCATGTTGTGTTCTTCATAATATGACAATCGAAGACCAATTTGAATATGAGGCAGAAAATATTGATGAAAATATTTTACCATTTAATTTGGACATTGATGAGAATCATGCAGACAGAAATGGAATGGAAAGAAGAAATGAAATCATGAATTTGTTACCTATGTAAATAAATCATGTTCATTACAATTTTTTTTTAATATTCTGAAATATTTTAATCTCTTCGATATAGACTGTAAAACATGTATTACTTAAAGTATGATGTATTTAAAACATATTTTTAAGTTTTAGAGTTAATATATGTATATTCTTTTTATTTGTTACACATTCAATTTGTAGAAAATAAAAATATAACTCTGATGATTTTTTATTAAAAAAAAACCTGTTACAAACTTAACCTTAAATTTACTTTCCTAAAAATTAAAGTATTTCAGTAGGTAAAGATTCTTTTGATACTAAATATTTGCTAAGTATTTCGTTCGTCTTCTCTCTCAGTTTATTTTGTTTTCTTATTTCTAAAAGTCTTTCTTCTTCAAACAGTTTCTTTGTTTGGTTTTTTTCTTTGATCACTTCTAATCTTTCTTTGTGAATTTTTAGCAGTTCTGTATAAAATTCCTTTTTGTCTTCACACATCTTTTGGAGAATATTGTTTTTGCTAACTGGTTTCTCTCTCTTTCTTTTAAGTGATTTTGGTGTAGAACTAAGAACATTGGCTTTAGCTGTTGCTACATCTTCAGGCTTTTCATCTATGTGATGTGCTACTGTTTCATTAGATAACAGCAATTCATGATTGACATTTCTTTTTTGCCCAAATATCTCATCTAGTTCATTACTATATTCAAATGTTTTGCGGCCTCTTCCTGTTTTTTTACTCTCATCTATATATTTCTTATAATTTCTTTCAATTACTCGCCATCTATTTTCGCAGTGACATGCATTCAAATTAAGATTATGTAAGTTATTTAGTTGTTCTGCTACCTTTGCCCACATAATTTTCATGGATTTCATTTGTAAACTCCCTACCCTATCTCTGTATTTTTTATATAAATCTATTAATGACAGTGTCTGGTTATGGGTCCAAGATATACTGACTGAAACACTGGTCGATGGGCTTTGGTTTACAATTATAAACTCTTATAAATCTGAAACAAATGTAACCTTTAAATGCCGTTTAGAAAAATGTGTTTCATTATTTTGTTAAACTTTCACTTTAGACGAAGTTATTGTTTTGAAAAAAAGTAAGTAGTACTTACCTTCCATATTAGAAGTCTATTTGTTTGATTACAAAAATTATGAATCTCGATATTAACCAAAAATATTAGGTTAGGTTAAATTAATTTAATTTCGATAATCAGCAAATCGTTCGTGCAGCATAAATTTTGACAACGGTCAGAAAACAGTCTAATTTCACGTCTGCGCAGAGTGCATAGTTTGCAAACGGTAAGCAAACCACTGCAGAAAACAACCTAATGTGTTTTTTGCGTAAAGGAAGCGATAATAGTTCAGGAAATGAAGCTCGAAAAAAGTTTAAAACCTCGCAATTTTTTTTTCGTCCTTGCATGGATTGAGTTGAAATTTTACACAGAAGGCAGGGTGATAGCCCAAGGATCAAAATCTATATCGATACCGAAAGTGCGCTGAAGGGTTTTAGGGGTGACAAACTACCCCTAATTGTCAAAAATTATAAAAATAGACATATTCAACCTGTAAATGGGCTAAGATTTGGTTTGAATTAGTTTAAATAATGATTATTTTATACTTTTGAATAAAGTTCCATCATATTTCAACCCTTAAAAAGCAACCCTTGTTAGAGATTAATGTAAAAAATTCTAATTCTAAAAAATGATTTCGCCTTGGATCGATTTGGATAAAAATTTGGATTTAAGCTCAATTCACCCGCTTTTATGTTTATGTCATGTCGACGAACCACTGATTGTTCTTTAGGGGTGAAAACTACCCTAATTGTCAAAAATTATAAAATTGACATATGTAAACCTGAATATGGGTAAAATTTGTGTTTGAATTAATTAAATAATGATAGTTTTCGTGCTTATGAATAAAGTTCCATCATATTTCAACCCTTAAAAAGCGACCCTTGTTAGAGATTAATAAAAAAAAAGTAGTAATGCGAAGAAAATGATTTCGCCTTGAACGATTTGCTAAAAATTTGGAATTAAGCTCAACTCACCCTCTGCTTTATAGTTTATGTCATGCCGATAACCCTGATTGTTCTTAGGGTGAAAACTACCCCTATTTACAAAATTGTAAAAAATTACAAATCTTAAGATGATGAAATTTGGTTTGGATTAGTTAAATAGTGATTTTTTTATACTTTAAAATATCAATTTCATAATTTTCAACCCTTAAAAATCAATTGTTATGAGTGCTATAGGTAAACAATTTTTTGCCAAAATTTTGCAACTTTTCAACTATTGAATTCACCCTTTAAACATGCAGTTTGTTATGATAAACTAAGTTAATAGATATAAATTGGAAAAAAGTAGAATTAAAATTACAAATAAAATTTATCAACATAAAAACGGCACCTCATATATACATAAAATGACATTTACATACCTAATAGTATGAAAATATTTACATTTATAGTAACAACAATTATAATATTAATAGTTCTATTCGGGTGCAGCGATTACGATCAGCCATCGAGAACTTAATGTCATCCGCAGCGTTCTTCAATTGTTGGATGGGACGTTTATTGCAAATCCCCTTCACCTGTGCACCCAGAACGGCATAAAAGTTCCGATGTATTAACGCCCACCATCTGCACCCTACATGAAACGCCGCAGCCTTTTTGCAGTGGCCCAAAAGATAATTATGCTCCGAAATGTACATTGGGTGCTAGTGCTAGTGGAAGCTTCGCGGGTAATAACAAACCATCTTTGTAAATACCATCCCCAATGCAGGTGCTAACGTACTTCCTTCATTGCCAAGCGATAGAGTGTTTCATCAAAATGGGCAGAGTGTTTAAGGGAGTCTGAAAAAAAGTGTGCTTGATCGTAAATCGATGCTGTAAACTGGCTATATCTCGCCAAAAATTCATGGTACAACACAAATCTAAATAAAGGAAGATTTTTAGTGATTAAAAAAAAGCTACAATTTAGTACATTTTTATTTTTTTCATATATTCTGTATTTTCGGGGTTATTTAAAAAAAGAAGGGTAAAAAATATGATATTGTAAATCGTTTCTCGCTTTTATGCTGTACTTTTTCTAAAACCAAGCATTTTAAATGGGTTCAAACGTCTTGGACGAATTAACAATACAAGTACAAAAGAGTTTTTGCGGATGGGTGAAGATCGAATGTACTTTTGGTGCTGGTTGGGAGTTGTTTTCATCGATTTTTGGTAAAAAATGAGGTTATTGACACTTAATTTTCATCATAACTCCCATTCAATTTTTGAGCTATGGTAGATCTTTTTGTGAAAGGTTCAATCTTATGCTCTTTCAAAAAAGGTTCTGTGAGTTTTCTTCCAAAAATGCAATCATTTTCCCGATATTTGACTTTGAATGCTTTCAAATTTGGGCATTTGAAGGAAACCGCATGAACATTGATAGGCCGTAATTCCCCCTGGAATTTTTTTTTTCGGTTCCTGTTATATCGCGAAAACATATTTAAGAAAAATGAATTGTATGTGTTCTTTTAAAACGCAACAAATTTTGTTCACTACAATTTTTTTTGATAAAATGCACCAATTTTCGAGTTACTCGCGAAAAATCGATTAAAAACTGTCGATTTTTTCGTCTAAAAGTTGTTTACTTTCATCTATCGCCGAATAACATGCAAAAAATACAGCATTTACAAAAACAAGTTGTTAAAGTAACTATTGTGTGTTGTCAAGAATCACTTTTTATAATCGAAAACCTTCGTAGGTTTAAAACGAAATAAAAACTATTTTCACCACCCCGAGATGGGTGGCAACCACCCCTCAAGGCTTTGGCGTCACTTTGGTTCGATATAGAATTTTGATCCTTGGCTATTATCTACCTAATTCTGTTAAAATTTCAAGTCAATCCACGCAGAGACGAAAAAATTGCGAGGTGAAATGCATTCATTTCCTGGACTATAAGTGGTTGACAGCATAATAAAATCGTAGATTATGTGTAGCTTTCAATTTTTATGATTTTCAGAATCCAGCAGCCCCCTGAAGATTGGATTTATAAATAAATTAGATTGACAACTTTTGTTGTCAACCAACTTAAATTTAGGCCCATGGGAAAAATTGACCCGAAATACAAAATAGTATATAAACACGCAACATTTCAAAAATATGTGAAACATTAATCTGAATCTTTTTGTTAAGCTTTTTAAAAATTATGTAGGTACCTAGAATATGAAGAGCTAAATAGAGGCTTATTTACATGCTTACAGTTGTAGTTCAAATTAAAGAAAAAGCAATTCGATGGGTTATATATTATTGCGAAGTTGAAAAATGTTTACTAAATTTTGTTACAAGCCACTTAAATGTTGTTTGAGATCCTCATTGGTATTTGTATGTCAAGAACTAAAAATAACACGAAGTTATCAAGCACACCAATATGTAAATTATAAGTTTTTTGTGACATAAACATAGACTTGGACTTAAAATTTCATTAAAACGGTTAAATACAAGTTTATCCATTTCCACGCCTCATTATTCTTTAGAGAAATGCTGTAGGATAAATATACAGTTAATTATAGTGAAAAGTTTTGCCAGTAGGCTTATTATACCCACTGACTTCAAAAAGTCCAATAGATCACAAAGTCCTTAGATATTTACTGGGACAGTTTAGTTGAAACATTTTTTCTAATTTGTAGATTAAATAACTCACTAATTTCACAAATTTTACACACTGCGAAATTGTGGCTGAGCATCCGCATGAATGTGTTGAAATGTATATCTAAATCTGAGAAATAATATGAGGATATGATTTAATACTACTCGTGCCGTCTTTTAACGAAGGTTGGCGATCACTTCTTTAAAATGCCAAATTAAATTCGTTACAAGTGCCAGGGTATAAAGAATTGTCTAGATAAAAAAGAAGAATCATGTGCAGTATAATAAAACCTGAGCGAAAATTAAAAAAAAATCCTTGTGTTCAATATAAATATTGAAAATACAATAGAAAATACAAATCAAAACTGTTCTTACAACGTTCTCCTTGCTATGCAAAATACTCGTTCTTAGTGTTTCAGAAAACTGACTTCATGGGGAATAATTCTTAAGCTTTCCGTGTTTATTGGTGTGCACATGATATTTTTGACATTCTTCGATAACACCACATCTCAAAGATTGTCTCAATGCATATTCTATTTCTTCTGTTATAATACCAGGCAAAGTATCATCTTTAAATTCTTTTGGTGCTTCTGTTCTGTCTTTCAAAAAGATGTACGATATAATGATGTCCATATCTTCATTTTCTGCTTTCAATTTGTAAGTGCACCACTTTAGTGTACATTAGAGACTAACTCTACGTAACAATAATCCATCTTTGTAATATTATTAAATAATATTTGAGATAATTCAGGTAAACAATCATCCAGAGAGAGATCCTTCTCTGAAATCCCGTTTCTAGTACTCTAGTACTGAAATAATTCGAGTAAATTGGTGACGTATCGTCAGTCTTCACGTGATTTGCGTCGAACTTAAAGTTCACTCATTTGGTCATCTTCTCTGGAAGCCCCATAGGTCCGGCCTTATTCAGTATAAACTGGCTAGAAAGATTTCGATATAATTTCTCAGAATGATAACTTACGCAATCTGGTATTTTAGTAAAACCACTATAGACCTAAAGATCAATACTGTAAAGGAAGGAGATCACTAACTACAGCTAAAGACATAAGAAGCTCAGGCAACATCCTAATATTCTAGATCAGAACTTAATGAGATTGTCAGAGAGGGGTGACATAAAGGATTATGCCAAATGACTTGCCAGCTGACGAAATTATAGCCATCAATCCTTGAATCAGAATTCAATCCCTTTACTGTTGCCAGCTTTACGAATTTACAGTGGAATTATCGTTTCCTTTACGTAAATTAGAAATAGTTACTATACATTTCCGTAAAAGGTACATATTCAAGGTGATTTCCATTAACAAACTTGAGGTTTTCGGGATGTAAAGTACCAGAGTACATATTACATAAGAAACATGCAGAGCCTATCTTCTTCTTCTTTTTCTGTTTATATAGACATGACTATCTCTTTTTTAATGTGCCTCCAGTAAGTTGTCGTTCCATCGTTTTCGTGGTCTTCCTGCTGATCGTCTTCCTATTGGAGAACCGTCTCTTGTCGTCTTTACTATTCTATTTGTTGTCATTCGGCTTATATGATCGTTCCATTTTACTCTTTTATTTCTTACCCAGGTATTTATGTTCTCGTATATATGTACTTATAGCTCTGTCCTATAGTGTCTTATCATCAATGTTTCCCAGGGTTATCATTTCTGCTGTTTCTAACATCCTTTTTGTCCTCTCTGCGTCAGGTCTTGTTTCTGCCGCGATAGTCATTATTGGTCTGATAACTGTTTTGTAAATTCTGCCTTTTATTTCTTTCCCGATATTTGTATTCCTCCATATTGTTTCATTCAGGTAGCCTGTGGCTCTGTTTGCTCTATTCACTTCATCTTTCACTTTAGTTTCGAGCTTTCCGTAGCTAGATAATGTGATGCCTAGATATGTAAGCTCCATCATTTGTCCTGTTATCTGACCTTCCAGCTTCAATTTACATCTTAGTAAATTTGATGTTGTAACCATGCATTTTGTCTTTTTTGCGGAAATCAACATGTTAAATTTTCTGGCGGTTATATTAAATTGGTGCAGCATACGTTGTAAATCATCTTCACTTTGAGATAGCGTAGTATTGCGTCGTCTGCATAGCAGATTATTTTAAGTTGTTTTTCTCTTATTTGGTATCCTTTTTTAGTTCGTACTTTTTTTTATTATTTCATCCATAATCAGGTTGAACCATAGAGGAGTCAGGGAATAGCTTGTCTTATCCCTTTGCCAGCTTTAACAGGATCGGTTAGCCCTTCTTCTGCTTTAACTTTTATTGTGTTGTTTTGGTAGATATTTTCGATCGTTTTCATGATTCCTAGAGGTATCTCTCTTGCATACAGTAAGTGAATAACGTCTTTTAATTTGACCCAGTCAAATACCTTCTTAAGATCGACGAAATATAGATATGCCGGTTTGTTGTATTCTAATGATTTCTCCTGCACTTGCCTCATTATAAATATAGCGTCGGTGCATGATCTACCCGACCTAAAACCTTGTTGTTCTTCTGCTAGTGTTATAATTTAATTCAGAGTATTTGTTGTCACTTTGCTTGTTAATTTTAGTATCGTGTTTAATAAATTAATCACTCTGTAATTAACGGGTCCGATTTGCTTCCCTTTTTATAAAGAGGTATTAGGATGCTTGATCTCTATTCTTGAGGAATTCTGTTTTTTCTATTATTTTTTGGATTAGAGCCTATCTAGGGCATAAAAATTTGCGTGATTATGCAACATTCGCAAATTTGACAGTAATCAAGTGCTTGGTAAAGCTATAAGAATGAGATAAGTTTAATCCCGACTTTCGATCAAATATTCGATAGATCTGCGGAGACTCCCACGCAAAATACGTTAAAAAGAATACCTTATATGATGACTTAAGGAAAAAGTACTACTTAAGCTAATTAAACAAATCAATCGAAGAGAGAACAGTTATGCTTATCATGTCTCGTCCAAACCTTTCACCATAATTTATCTAACTTTTTGCTGAACCATTTGATAACCGATTCTTCGATAAAAGAGTAAAATATAAAATGAATGATAGACAAAAAAGTTGTTACATCGTACATAAATCTCCTTGGTAAGGTAAAATCGATAAATATCCGTATACATTCATGACATACTCTCCTCGCAATTGCAGATAAGTATCACATAATTTACATATTTTATAACCTTTGTCGGCAAATCTATACTATATCTCTATTAATCCCATTGTTTTTAAATTGGAAATGTCACGTATATGGATATTCTTTCAATTTTATGTTTATTAACTACATACAGACTGTTATTTAATTATGTAGAGGAAGAATTGTTCAAAAGCTATTCCTCAAAATTTTCTTGGAAATCCGTACAGTATTTATTAACAAAAGTAATTATACAATTATATATTTTTATTTAATTTTTAAAATAAATAATAGATAAATGTTAATAGATAGAAATGATAATAGAAAAAATAATAGATAAATGTTAATAGATAGAAAGAGATCATAACTATGGTAAGTCAGGTACACCCATTGCAGCGAAAAACATAATGTCTTCCATGGCATTTGAGGTGTCTTCAGAACATATCAGCAATATAAATAGTATAATTATAAATAACTGGTATAAGTTGTAATCTTAACCTTATTTAGAGGCTAAAGTAAGATAAGCACTTTCATTTGTTTAAAGTACCGTCGGCTCCACACATACGGGCCAACGTTATCCCCAACAGCGTTCGTCCAATGTGTGTACCGACAAAAGTGTGTTGGAGCCAATGTTGACTCCAAAATCTTTGATTAATGTGTGTTACCTGTACTCACTTATGAAGCGAAAATATTAACACAAAAAAAAGTAGTTAATAAGATTCGCGTTACTCAGATGCCTATGGAGCGCCAGATGTTAGGTGTCTCTCTTAGACCGAATCCCAGAAAAACATCAGACGCTATCGAAAAAATCGCGTCGTTGAAAAAGGAATTGGGCAGAATAGTCGCCAGATTATCAGACAACCGATGGACATATTTTAGAGTGGAGACCAAGGCAAGAAGCAATACGGAACCGAGGACGTCCACCAACTAGATGGACTGATGGCCTGAAGCGTGTTAGTAATACCTGGATGCAAAACACTCAAGACAGAGCAGATGGAAAGAACTGAGGGAGACCTATGTCCAGCAGTGAACGCATACAAGTTGATGATGGTACTACCTGGAATGTATAGGAATGGTTAACACTTCTGTTCTTAGATTAAACAAGAATATAATCGTGGACGCGCTGGAGTATCCGTATGCTCTAGATAAGCAGAATGTACTCTAGCAAAATGTTAGTTTTGATGGCGGATCCAGTATGCTATGGTTTGGGATTAGTTGAT
The DNA here is from genome assembly GCA_918026665.1 of Diabrotica balteata. Classification (NCBI taxonomy): domain Eukaryota; kingdom Metazoa; phylum Arthropoda; class Insecta; order Coleoptera; family Chrysomelidae; genus Diabrotica; species Diabrotica balteata. The sequence goes on along the minus strand of OU898281.1, from coordinate 103,622,691 downwards.
ATAGTCCTACAGAGCTTGTTGATGTGAATCAAATAACTTGCTCATCCTATTTTTAAGGTACAAAGAAATGTTCTAGATTGACTTGAATGCCTATAACCAAATTGTTTTCATATGGTAAGCAGTTAATGATATATTGCGAAATAAATAGTTTCCCAGTTTACAATAATTGTATTTAGCTCTAACCTAAACATGAGTGATATTTCAGAAGATACAGAAGATCTGATCAATCTGGTAATTCATAAACAACGGCTAGGTGATATAAAGCAAAAAATGTTTAATTGTTAATTTTATATAAAAGAAGACACTAGGCACAATCATTCGTCCATACCAGGTTACAGGATTGACTTCAATATTTCGAAAAAAATTTCAGTTCAAACATCTCGCTTTCTGGCTATCAGATAAATTTCTATTCTAATATTGAATGCATAACATTAGGTTCGTTTGTCTTTCTTTTCTGGAATCCGATGTAAATATCGCTTAAGCAACACTTTTCCCCCTGTACCATGAATCCCATGAATATAATAGTCTTACATCTCGAGATTGGAGAGCTCAGTTATCGCAGCACAAATGTATGTCAAGAGAGTTGTGTTGCGGATATCTGGTGATTCGCCGATTTGGGACGGTGTACATGTGTATTTGCTATTTGCGCCATGTTCAACGAACAAGTGTTAATGACATAGCTGCAGTCCCTACTTATATCATATTCCCAGATAATTCGCGAGTTTCTATTGGGTAATACCTTATCCACAGCTGTTGTAGATATCCACAGGACGTACTCTATTAGCCATTGGGATGCATAGTGCCGGAGATAAGAGAATTTCCTGAACCAGTATGTTTTGCATGGAGTTCTACTCCGTATAGAGCCTGTCAGCATTGTCTCAGACCGAAACGCGCTAGTAAGTGGTGCTCCACTGCAAACAAGTCTACGGACTATTCAACCGTGTAGACATACAGCAAGGAGACAAGCCAGCTTTTGGTTTACTTTCAACGACCAACACCGAGTCTGATGACATAACGAAAGGAAATAATTCAGCCAGACGACACTTATAAAAAATACACTGATGACACTACTAAACTAGAGAAAAACTCTTAAAGGCGATACAAATCTCTGGCATAATAACTTACGCGATACATCTATACCATTATAATTCGATTGTTCGCTCGTGAAGTTCTTCCTGCAGATCTAGAGCAACTTACAATGATTATTATATGAGCCTGTATATCGTTATAATCGTAGTAGATTCCACATAATATTATTTTCCGCAAATCGCCAGGAAATTTTGACATTCCTGTCAAAATTTCTTGAAGAAAAAGTCAGGACTTCCTTACTGTAAGGAAATTATATTTCCGTACAGTTGTTAGTGTTCTACATAAATGATAGAAAACACATTGCTTATAAGGAATTAATTTATATTTTGAAAACATCAAGTCATTGCTGAATACATTTTTAAGACCAATTTGTTATATTAACAGTAATTTGACAGTTAGTACAATTATTGAACATTAGAGGAACACTCTTAGAACTATGAGAAACATTTTGGACAACATGCAGGGTGGAAGTGTCATTTTGTTGAATATCTTGTACTGTGAAAATTTTATTTGCCACCTCAACCTTATTGTTAAGCGATTCTTCGATATATCCTTCAGCAACGTTTGATGACTTCCATCCGCCATGCCTCTTTAAACTAGTTATGTCGGCACCAGAGAACATTTTATCATTTTACTTTCGAGAACATCAGCAATTAAATTTATAAGCGTCAAGTTTGACAATTCAACCTCAATACGTTTCCATAGTACCCAAGTAATTTTATTAGGAATTTCAAAGCACCATTTATTTGGGAATAAAATTATCGCGTTTTTTTTAAATCAATCAATATCTGTCGAATTTTAAACGATTTGCGGAAAAATAGTATGTTTACCTCGTAGGAAAAGCCACATTCCTGGACTCTGTGTTGCTCACAATCTTCACAGTCGTTCAGGAATGTTAAGCTTTTCCTACCCGGTAAACAATGTACTATTAATAAAGGTTTATTACATAGGCACTCAATTATTTATTATTTCAATTTATTCCACATACGCTAGGGAGGGTGAACAAGTAGTTTGGCACGTATTTTTATTTGGCATTTAATGTAATGAAACATATTATATTTACATCTTTTTAATTTCGTATTGTTGTAACATTTTAAGCGTTCAGCATTTTTATTGTAACCTTGTAACCGTCAGATTTTTTATTGTAAGGTTTTCAATTTTTTTTATTCTTTTTCAATTAAAGATTGTAACCTACAGGGGGGGTGGTATCTGGTACATTTTTTTATCTGAAAGACTTGTTTCTACACCCTACGTTGTAAGTATTTACCTCATAAGGAACTGGCACAAATAACGTGGGGTATACGCAACGTGTAATTGCACCTACAGGACGTGCGCTGGACGTCCGTTGAGTCAAGAATTTACACTTGAAGTTTTGAAAAAAAAGAAAAACTCTTGATCGAAGTGACATGGTTAGATTGCATTTAGCTAAGAGCATCAAAATTGAAATGGAGATGACTAAAATAATTATTAGTTTGTGTTGTGAAAAGAGTCTGTAAAAGTGGAAAAATTCGAATGTAATTATAAGTTCGATTGTTTTACGTACCGAGAAATATAAGAAAAAGGTCGAAGCCACGGAAATGGATGCCATCAGAAGATCGATGAGAATAAGAGCCGACAGAATGCGGAATGAAGTGATAAAACAACAAATGGGTATAGAGGGCACTATAGTTGAGGATATTGAGAGAAAACAGCTCATATGGTATGGGCATGTAAGCCGAATGGGGGACGAAAGATTGCCTAAAAAAACGATGATGTGGCACCCCCAGAGAAGAGGAAACGAGGAAGACCACCACAGAGCTGGAACCTGGGAGTTAGGAAAGCGATTAGCGCTCGAAGTCTGAACGAAGACCTAACTCAAGACAGAATACAGTGGCGTTTGGTAGTCGGACAACGTCGTAAGACGTTATAAAACCGAATATATATATATATATATATATATATATATATATATATATATATATATATATATATTGAATGATCAATCAAACATGACAAACTCATAGAACTATTACGTCTTTCAGGACTTGACACTAAGGACATCCAGATTATAAAAAATCTATATTGGAATCAAACAGCCCACATGAAGAATGGACATATGGTGAGTGAAAACATAACCATTTCTAGAGGGGTAAGACAGGGCTGTATTCTTTCGCCACTGCTTTTCAACCTGTACACGGAACAAATATTTCTAGAGGCACTAGAAGAGTACAATGAGGGCATCAAGATTAATGGCATACCAATAAGTAATTTTCGATATGCAGATGATACTATTATACTGGCCGATAACATCGAAGATTTACAGATGATGCTACATAGAGTTAATACAACTGGCAGCCGATTTGGCCTGAAGATCAATAGAAAGAAAACTAAATTTATGGTGATCAGTAAAAAAAAAATTTCAACATATCGACCTGCATATTGAAGACGAACGTATTGAAAGAGTACACCGATTTAAATATCTGGGATATACAGTAAATGACAGGTGGGACCCAGAAGTAGAGATTAAGATCCGAATTGAAATAGCAAGATCCAAATTCATCAAAATGAGAAAGCTCTTAAGCAACCGCAACCTAAGCATTAACCTCCGATGGCGCACCACGAAATGCTACGTACTCTCTACGCTACTTTACGGCGTAGAAGGGTGGACGTTAACAGCAGCAACTATAAAGAAGTTAGCGGCTCTTGAAATGTGGCTGTATCGACGCATACTGAGAATACCTTGGACAGACAGAGTGACCAACACAGAGGTATTAAGACGAATGGGTAAAGAGGTGGAATTGTTAACAACTGTTAAAAGGAGGAAAGCGTCATACCTGGGCCATGTGTTCCGTAATGATAAGTACAGTCTGCTACAGCTTATCGTGGAAGGCAAGATTGAAGGTAGAAGAGGTTTGGGCAGAAAGAAGAAATCCTGCCTGAGAAACTTGAGAGAATGGTTTCAAATACCAGAAGCTGCGAACATAATTCATGCGGCACAAAACAGAGAAACCTATCGTATGATGGTCGCCAACCTTCGGTAGAAGACGGCACATAAAGAAGAAGATTAAATTTGAAATTTCCCGTGTGAGGACTGCGATAAATCGTACATCGGACAGACAAATCAAAGGATACAAGTTAGACGCGAAGAACATCGAAACTCCATCGAAAGAAAAGAGAAAACTTTATCTCTAGTCCAACATGCCATCAACACAGGACACAAAATAGACTTAAATGGAACAAAAATGCTAGCCAACATCGAAAATAAGGCCAAACGTGTAATCAGGGAAGCCATCGAGATCGAAAAACATCCAAAAAATTTAAATACCAGAGATGATGCCAAAAGACTCAAGTACACGATATTTTTCAGTATTTGCATTAATTTTACATGCTGCACTTTATCGAATGTCTTTTCGAAGTCCACGAAACATGCAAATACATCTGTTCTTTGGTCACGGCATTTTTGTAATAGGATGTTTAGCGCAAAAAGTGCCTCCCTGGTTTCCATAGCATTTCTAAAACCAAATTGGGTATCTTCAAGATCTTCTTCGCATTTGCGTCTAATTCTGTTGTGATGTATTCTGAGGAAAGTTTTAAGAGTGTGGCTCATTAGGCTAATTAATCAATATTCTGAGCATTTTCTCGAATTGTGTTTTTTAGGTATTGCGATAAAGATGGATTTGAGCCAATCTGCGGGAATCACTCCGGTGTTATATATTGAATTAAAAAGTCTTACTACTACTTTTATGTTATCATTCTCTATTAGTTTCAGCAACTCGGTTGGTGTATCATCTGGACCACAAGCTTTTCTAATTTTAGCATTATTTATAGTATGTTCTACTTCGCATTTCATAATTTCTGGGCCGTCAGTACAGTTTTGGTAGAATTCGACAATATGATTCCTGTCATCTTCAAACAACTCTGATATATACAGCTGCCATTCTTTTCTTATTTCTTGCTCATTTACAATAATTTTGTTATTAGTGTCAACAAGTACAGAAGGAACTCGTTTTTTAAATATATTACTCATTTCTTTCAATTTTTTTGTGCACATTAAATAAGTCGTGTTTAGATATTATATCCTCCATTTCGTCTCACCTTTCTCTCATTCATTTTTCTTTGGCTAATTTGATCTTCTTTTTTATTCTTCTCTGTAGGTGTCTATATTCTGTTACATTAGATTTTATCAGTCGACGTTGTTCCATTAATTTCAAGATGTCGTCTGTCATCCAGTTATTTTTCTTAATTAAGTTTTTTCTATAATCACTGTTTGTGGAGATTTCGTTAACTTGGTTTTTAAATTCACTCCATAGTTCTTCTGGATCTTCTAGTTGTTCCCCGATGTTTTTTATTCTATTGTTAAATTATTTTTTAATGTTATGTTTTATGTTTATATCGTCTAAGTTAAGTACATTGGTTTTTGGTTTTTGTCGCTGAATTCGTTTTAACCTTAGTTTAATATCTGCTACGAGTGGTTGATCATCAGATCCAATATCTGCTCCAATATATGTAGTGACTTTTTTGACGGCATTTTGGAAACGCTCATTTACAAGTACATAGTCTATTTGATTTCTTGAAGACTCAGGATTATTGCCATCATCAAATGGGGCTTTCCAAGTGTATAGTCGTCGCTTGGGTGGTTTATACCAGGTGTTTGCAATGATCATATCGTTTTCTTTACAGAATTCATACAATCTCTGTCCTCGATCGTTAGGTTGTCCTAAACCATAAGGACCTACAGTCTGACCTCGTAGACCTTCTCCAATTTTTACATTGAAGTCTGCTATAATATATAAAATTTCGTCTTTATTAAGTTTCTGTAAGATGTCTTACCGTATTTAAATCAGTAGATATACTAAAAAAATTTATTGTATAGTCATACACAAGTTAACCAAAGCGTACAATAAATATGGGCTAACATTACTAACACCAAACATGACCAATAACATGTGATAATTGGACACGGCGTTAGAAGAAGACGATTAATTAATTTACCATAAACTCTGACCAACAGTATCAGTAACTAAAAAAAGTCATGGAGAACAGCCAATTTTAATTTTTAAATGTATGTATAACTCGTTATAGTCAAATGGTTACAAATGATAAGCATTCATAGAAATTTTCACAATTTTAAAATTAATATTAATGTTAAAATAAACGTCTATGTTTTACATAAATACTTTGGTTTATGACCACATTACTGGTAATAACCGGGTACTACTTTGAAACGCAGCAGATTTATAATTATTTCTCGGTAAACATATGTTTTCACAAAAACGGCGTACTGTTCGGTTCGCAAAAAGTACTTAAACAAAATATAAAATGTTAAAAATGAAAAGCAGCTATTAATAACTAAATGAGCAATCCTTCTCATTACGGGATTCTTTTCTCGCAAAATCACTTTAAGCTTCAGTTATTCGCAAACTAAAAATCAACAAAACACCAGGAAACTACATGGAGGAAAAATGGAGGAGAAACTTTACATGCTTTTGATCCGCTCATCTGCCAAATTTGAAACATACATTTCATACATGAAAAGGGCATTAAACTGTACAAACAAACTAGCACTATTGTTCCCCGCTTCACCCGCAGGCAGTGGAGCGGGGGAGAGGGGATATCTTTGAAAATTTACGTCGTGTTTGACGTCCCCTTCGATAGATTTTTGAAATATATTAGACATGTGTTTTTTAGTTTTTTCATTTATCAGTGTATTTGTATAGCAGTGTAGCGCAATCTATACAATTCGAAATAATGTCTCGAATAAAAGTCACTAATTTTTGCATAAGGAATAAAAACCTGCAATAAAAAATTGAATGTTTCTATTAAAGATTTCAAAGCTCTCCCCAGTCCAACCCAAGGAGGTGGGGATGAGAGGTCTTGTTTGTTGTAATTCGATAGATTTTTGAAAAATATTGATCACGTGTTTTTCAAATTTTTTATTTGATGTAAATTTCGCGAAATATTCGACCATCTTGCTACTTTGGCCCTCTATTTCTTTTTGTGCCACCTTCGGTTTCACTTAATAACTTACTAATTCACCATCTTGGCATCCTAGCTATATGCACAAGCCACCTTAATCTTTGAACTGTTGTAACTATTGGTATTTGTAGTTGTCCACATAATTGCATTATTTCATTATTGTCCGTTCTTCACAAAATATTTTCCTTTAAACCGCCGCATATCTTTGTAAGAATATTTTACTTCTTCTAAATGTGCCTAACTTCTAGAGATGTTGGCGACCATATTGACCTATCTTATTCTATTCACAGCAGCTCGAAATATGTTTTCAGAGTATATATTAAATAATGCCCGAGACAATATGCAACCCTTTTCGACTGTGAAGATCTCAGACAGTTCATTTTCTAATCGTACTGTAGAGAGATAGATAGATAGATAGATAGATAGATAGATAGATAGATAGATAGATAGATAGATAGATAGATAGATAGATAGATAGTTTATTTAAGTTACAACGAGGTTTACACCAGTTTACAGCATGTCAAAAGTAAAATTATAAATTTTCAACATTACGTTATTTATTACATTACTATTAGTGTGTCACTAATAGCTTTAAAATATCACAATGCACCGCATCAGGTCCTGGTGATTTTCCATCTTTAATCTGCTTAATGGCTATAGTTACTTCTTCGTTTATTATTTCTGGGCCGTAGGGATTGTTTATTTCATTCGGACTTCGTGCTGCATCTTCGAATAATTCTTGCATATATTCAATGTTTTCCATACATCCTCATTGTTTCTATATATGTTTGTTTTCTCCAAATATTCTCTGCCGTCTATATTCCTTCGAAGATTTTTCTGAACACCTTTTTTTCCCAGATCTCTACTTTCTTTTCTTCCTGATGGTTCATAATCCACGTTTCACTGGCGTACATCAATGTGGGTCTAATTATTGTCTCGTAGACCCGCAGTTTAGCTGTTCTTGGCCCATTTTTTGCTTTCAGTGATGTATTTAGTAAGAATATCGCTCTGCTTCCCTTCAGTAATCTTTTGTCTATCACTTTTCCTTCTTTTTCCGTGGTCCTTATGGTTACTCCTAAGTATTCAAATTCTGACTTTTTTCAAAACTATAGACAGTCTCCGCTCCTTTCATTTTGATATATTTGTTATCATTATCTCCTCTCATTTTCATATATTGCATTTTTGTTTGGGTTATTAATCCGTATATTTTAGCTTCTTCTACAAATTTCTAAAAGACTTTTTCCAAATGTTTTTTTGTTCTCGCTAGTATATACAGTATATGTATACATAGTATATACATCATCCGCGTACGCTATAAACTGTTATTGAGTATACCCTGCTATTAAAAATAGTCCTATTTGTGCTCATATTTATCTTCTTACGATTTGTTCTAATTCAAGGTTAAATAAATTCGTTGATAGCGGACACACTTGTTTTAAACCTCTATTCACTGTGAACTGTCATGAAAAGCTTTCTTCCATTGTTACCCTATTTATCGTGTTCCTAAGCATCATTCTCGCTAGCCTTATAAGCTTTTCTTGTATTTCTAATGTGCTCATGGCCTCATATAGCCTAGTTCGATTTAGGTAGTCATATGCTTGTTTAAAATCGATAAATAACATGTAATCCTAAGGTTTGTTCGTAGCTATTATTTTGTATTAATTTTAACATACTAATTTGATCAGTAGTTGTTCTTCCTGGTTTAAAACCTTCCTGGTATTCTCCAATAACTTTTTTGTCATATATTATTAATCTTTTCCTAATAATTTTTGCAAGTATTTCCAAGGTTATTCGATTGCGGTATTTCATTGTTTGGGTATTTCTTTCTTTTGCCAAATTATTAGTGTTAAGTAAAATATCTTTTCCTTCAACCTTTCGCCACCTTCCTTAAAAATCTGAGCTGGGATACCACTTCCTCCTGCAATTTTGTTATTTTTTAGGTCTCTTAGGTCTTTTTAGGTCGTATTATTTCTTTGACTTCATTCAAACTTGGCACCTCGCTCGTCCCTTCTTCATCTTCTTGCCATTTCTCATTTTCCTTAAGTTCCTCTTGTTTGTCTGTATTTAATAGATCTTCGAAATATTCCGCCCATCTGTTTAATTTTTCTGTTGTTTCACCTAGAAGTAGGCCTTCTTTGTTTCTAAAATACTGTGGATTATTCTTTGTAGTTTGTCTGGATTTCTTAACTTCTTGGTAGAAATTCTTTACCTCTTTGTTTATGTCGACTTCTTCTATGTTTTTCAATTGCTTTTCTAGCTGTTCTCTTTTCTTTTTTTCTGCAAATTCTTTTCACTTCTTCTTGCCACATGATTTCTGACCGCATTCTCTAGTTTTTATTTATTTCTTCCTCTAGTATGTTTACAACCTGCTTCTCTTGAATGGGCTCTAATTGGTAATTTAATCTATAACAGGTTTTTTAATTATTGGTAGTTTTTGTTTTGATTTTGCTATTATTAGTGTATGGTCACTGTTGGTATCTGCCCATCTGTAAATCCTGCAATCGATTATTGCCTTTATCATGTTTGCTTTCAATTAGGACGTGATCTATCTGGTTTTTATTTTTCCATCGGGAGAAGTCCATATTACCTTATGAATGTCTTTGTGATCAAACCTTGTGCTAGCTATCTTCATTTTGTTTTCTGTAGCAAATTCTATTTGCTTTACATTTTTTAAACTTTTTCCAGTTTTCATTTGATTCATTATGTAAACTTCGTCCCCCTGTTATTCTTCTATATATTTCCTCTTTTCCGACTTTCGCATTAATGTCACCAATTATTATCTTTATATCGTATTTCTGTATATTCCCTATTATGGTGCTTAGTTTTTGATAGAACTCTGTTTTGGTTTCTAAATCTTTATCTTCAGTGGGCGCATGTACACTAATCATACTTATCTTTCTATACATTCCTCTTACTCTCAAGTAACATATTCTGTCTGATATTGGATCAAAATCTACAACAAATAGTTACAAATATACCATGGACTAATTGATAGTTATATCGAAGGTACCGATGGTCAAGTTATCAAAGCGATATTGGGAGATTTTTAATTTTTATTAACGTTTAGTGTGAAAAAATAATTGACTTAGTAATTGTTTATACATCTCTGATTTGTTTATACCTATATACTTTATTCCGTTTATTTTTTATAAATCATTCACTGAATCATTGAACGATAACGAAATCATAAAAGGTTTAACAATGAAAATCAACACGTTCTCCTAAAAATATACAGCCATAAAATTGCCTCGAATAAACTACGACGACGTTTCATTGATGTAGAAATTAAATAATTTATTGGCATAGTCAATGAATTGGACAGAAGATGAACAAATTTTAATAGTTTTGAAATAATTTAGTTCGAGATGTTTGGCAACAGTATTCAAAGGGGAATGGCATTTACTAAATGTAATCTATTTGTTTCGGTATTCATTTATACATCTATAACTTTGCAAGTGAAATCAAAAAACCATCTGGACTATAGATGCATTTTTGTTAAAGAAGAACGCGGTTTTAACTTTGTTTAATCAGTGTAAAATATAGTAGCAGTTTGATGGTTCAGCTACAGTTTTAAGTGAGTTTTGAAATGTTTCCATTGTATTCAGTACTACCTATTCCCGTGTCTTTCAAACTTCAGAGTTTTATTACGACGTTTTCAAGGTTTAAACATCCCGTCTGCAAATACCTCTGTGGACTGTTTATTTCTTGCAAAATGTACCCCCATAAATGAAGGAAATCAAGAAATTTGAAATCACAAATATTAGAGAGTAAAATTTTAGCAGAACCCCTTGTTATAATATTTTCCTTGGTGTCTCACAATTTTTCTGTAACTTATTTATCAAAATACTTTAAAATAGGCTTCACAGCTTCGTGATTGGCATTTCATCTAGGGTCAGATAGCTCTTTTACAGACACACCTATAACTTCCATTAAAATCCCCCACCTATGTAGAGATTACGAGAAGAAATTATATAGACTTTCTAAAGTTGCAAAAAACGTTACACAGCTAGGGTTGATTGCAAATGCATGAGCTCCACACAAATTAAGAGTGTGGTGAATTTCATTATCATAGCCTTGACTCCTACACAATTATATCCAATCCATCATTTTGCAGTGCATTTATAATATCATTGCTTATTTAATATTTTGATATAAGGTTGAATGCTCGAATAAATGAACTTTGATCAAGTAAAAGACAAATATCGAGCACAGTTTAATTAATTTAATCTTGCCCAAGTACTTTCGCTCCCTATAGCATCTTCAGGGGCATTTCGTCAAATGTGGCCTATCCGACAAGAATAAAATGTTATAAACATAAAATGGTACATCACACTACACTACACAAGGACAAACACAAAATTATTAAAAATAGGCGAAGCTACATTGTGTAAGGAAGCCGGAGACAGGCTGGTTAAAACGATGTAATTCGAGACATGGCATTCATGAGCTTCCAATACAAGGATAAAAACTATGTTAATTCATCAGTAGTAGATTAATTCTAAATTAAAATCAGGGAGCTACTGAAAGAAGAAAATGGCACTCTCCAAAACATTTATAATGCAATAAACTGAGCTCAATTGGAAAGCTTTATCAGGAAAAACTCTTGCGTCACGTAGTGAATTACGGATATCACGGACATTACGGACCTATGGACCTGGACCAAAAATAAGCAAGGATCGCATCACTGCCTTAGCTTGGACTTATATGACTGAAACCACGTTATTTTAAACATATTGGATAGTTTATAGAAACTTTTATACCCTCTGTTAAGAAACATCAATTAAAAATGGCAAGAGAGAAAACATTATTGCTTCTTCATAACGCCACCACACATCGATGTTGGAATGAAAAAGGATTGTTCTTAAAAAGCTAATTGACCTAGCTACGCTGTGGTTGAGTTTTGTTGACTATTTGAGCATAGGTTAAATCAGGTTGTATTTGTTGAGAATTATTTGTTTGAACAGAACAACTCTAAAGTAGGAGAAGACATAACTCCCGGAATTACTGGAGGATTCGGTCTTGGGGAAAGAAACGAAAGAGGTGATAGATTGGTGGAGTTCTGCCAAGAGGAAAACTTTGTTATCACCAACACATGTTTTAGACAACCAAAAAGACGTCTCTATACATGGATATCACCGAGAGATGGCCATGGCAGTGTAATGCGTAACCAAATAGATTATATCATGATTAACAATAGATTTCGAAACTCATGTAAATGTACTAAGACATATCCAGTGCCGACGCAGCCACCGATCACAATTTACTGGCATCTAAAATCAACCTAAAATTAAAGACAATCAAAAAGCCTTCCATTACAAAGAAATACGATAGACAAAAACTAAAAGAAGAAGAATGTAAACATCACTTTGATCAGACAATGAACGAAAAAATTCGAGACAACATCACACAAGTATAAAATGTATCAACAGTCGAAGAAAGATGGGATAACATAAAGAATGGTATCATCGATACAGCAACGCAAAGTGGAACTATCACCCATTATAAAAAGCAAGCGTGGATGACAGATGAAATAATCAAAATGATGGACGAAAGAAAACAGCTTAAAAATAGAAATAACTCAGATTATAAACGAAAGCATAATCTGATTCGAAGAAAAATCAGGGAAGCCAAAGAGTTGTGGATGCGAGCAAAATGTGAGGAAGTAGAAGAATTGCAACGAAAACATGACGAATTTAACACACATAAGAAAATAAAAGAAGTTACAGTACACAAAAGAAATACACCCATAACATTAACGAATAATGAAGGTCATGCACTATCCCTAGAAGACGAAGTAATGGAGGAATGGGAAAACTGCATTAAAGCATTATTTAAGGATGATCGAGGATCACTACCTAACTTAAGTGCAAATACAGGACCATCAATCTTAAAAGCTGAAGTGGAAAAAGCCATACACCAAGCCAAAAACAACAAAGCCAGTGGACCAGATCAAATATACAGCGAATGGCTAAAATTACTCTCAAATGACAATATAAAAGAACTCACTGTACTTTTCAATCAAATATATAATACCAGTGAAATTCCATCGGACTGGTTAAAATCGCTCTTTATTCCTCTACCTAAGAAACCAAACGTTAAGAAATGTAGCGATTGTAGACTCATTAGTTTAATGAGCCATGCCGTTAAAATACTGTTGCATATTCTTCTAAACCGAATTAACAACAAGTGCGAAGAAATAATTAGTCAAGAGCAGTTCGGGTTCCGGAGATGCCTTGGAACTAGAGAAGCACTATTTTCTATGCAAACACTCCTTCAACGATGTTGGGAGGTAAGAAAACCCGTATATATGTGCTTCATTGATTTTGAAAAGGCATTTGATCGCGTTCAGCATACCAGACTAATTACCGCCTTGCAGAGCATCCAACTAGATGAGAAAGACATCAAACTTATTGCCAAACTTTACTGGAAACAAACAGCCATTATTAATACCAACAACAGAGAATCAAAGCCAATCAGTATTGAATGAGGCGTAAGACAAGGCTGTATACTATCTCCCACCCTCTTTAACGTGTATTCTGAGAATCTATTTAGGGAAGCTTTAAAAGATCAAAAAGGAATTATCATATCACAGGAGGATAAATAATTAACAATATACGGTACGCCGACGATACTGTGATTCTAGCTGAAAACATCGACGATCTGCAGAAGCTAATCAATAGAGTTGACATGGAATGCACAAATTAGGGACTGTCGATAAATATCGATAAAACTAAATACATGGTGACCACTAAAGTGGATATCGGCGCAACCCAATTAATATTAAACCAACAACCGCTGCAGAGAGTTCAGAGATTCAAATACCTTGGATGTTGGATTACCCAAAATCCAAACCCAAGATCCATCCTTCGAAATTCGATGTAGAATTGAACAGGCAAGAAACTCATTTCAAAAATTCAAGCCTCTATTATCCAATAACTCATTAAATTTGGAAATCCGTGAAAAGTTTACAAGATGTTACGTGTGGTCTGTATTTTTGTATGAATGTGAAACTTGAACTTTAAACGCCGATATCATAAATAAAATCGATGCGTTTGAGATGTGGTTGTATCGAAGGATACTAAAAATTCCATGGACTAGCAGAACCAGAAACGAAGAAGTTCTTCGAAGAATGGGACATCAACGAACTCTATTAAATATTATTAAGAGGCGTAAACTAGAATATCTTGGACATATAATCAGAGGACCAAGATATGAGTTCCTTCGGCTAATTCTCATCGGTAAAATCGAAGGAAAGAAATGGATAGGACGGAAGAAACTCTCTTGGTTGAGAAATTTGCGGCAGTGGACAGGTTTGACAGCGGACCAATTGCTACACGTAGCGCAAGACCGAGATCAGTATAATAATATTATAAGCATGGTAGTCGCCGACGTTCCGTAGGATATGGCACTCTAAGAAGAAGATTTGTTTGAATATGGTTGAACATGATTCTTTTCTCTCAGTGTAGGATATAGCTTCTGCTGTAGTTGAATGTGAACTTGGCATCCTCTATAGTTATCCGGGTGGTCACCGTTACAATTGACACATTTTACTTTGGCATCACGTGGTTTTCGTGGACAATCTTTTGTTTCGTGATTATCTCTGCATTTGATATTGCTTCCTAATTTTTCTATTTTATAAACTTCTTTGTTGTTTTCCTTCGATACGATATTATTGCAAAACATATATTCTAGAATAATGTCACGCAAAATTAAGTGCTTAGGTATTCAAATGCGGTAATTCAAAAATTGTTGATTTTACAAAGTCGTAATACGCTCTTCGATGCAATTTATCATCCAGAATTTAAGTTAGCGACAACGCTAGACAGTTATTTAAAGTTAAAAATTGATTTAAATAAAATAAAGCATACAGTCTTCTTGACCAGGAGAATGATTATTTTTATTGACTACAATAAGGAGAATTTTACTGTCATCATTGAATGTGGTGATCTTGGTAAAGTCAAATCAGATGCTATGATTTTTCTGACACATATTTTTAAGTTAAAGTTGATTTCAAGTAAACGAATGAACTATCTTTCAATAAAGTCGTCCAAAAATAGAATAAAATTGTATTTTGAGAATGACTTTCGAGGTGAAAATCAAAACGTCTAATAAACTTAAGTTTAAAATAAAATTGTGGCTTATTCTCAACACAAATAGTACCTAAATAAATCTAACAGCAGAATATAAACTGTTTGGAGACAGGGATTAATACATAAACTGATCCGTATTATCCGCTGCAGAGAGAGAAAGAGATAATCAACCTAATTGACAACATGCTGACAAATAGAACCTTACAGGCCATTTTGAGAAAGAATATGGGCAGACAGATGGAACTTAATATTGGCCTTTCACATTGTTACGTACTTACTTTTAGTCTCTATATTGCTGACACGCCTGCAACAGAATCTCAGATTTTGCATATGCTGATGACTGGACCCTTACAACAAGCCACGAATCCTTAGAAACTAAAGAAAATACTGTCTAGAATGATCTGTCCTTCCTTTTCATTTGAACAACGCAGAGAATTGCGAGTGTATTTTAATAAGATTTTATTGAAACATAGTACCTAAATACAAAAAATACCTTGTAGTGATGTAACGAATATTCGCATTCGCATTCGCGAATATTCGCATATTTCTGCATACTCGCATTTGCATTCGCATTCGCAAAATTTGTGCGAATGTTTTGCGAATATTACACAGCTTGCATTTAGCTCGTTCAGTATCGAAAAGTGGTGAAAAATAAGTCCATATTTCACTATAATTTGATTTACTCATAGTAATAAATCGCTAATCACACTAACTAAAAATTCACTTGTATTTGTGCACGAGCAGAGCAGGGTAAGTGAAGTGACTTGTGTCCCGTGAAATTTTTATTGGAACTATAACCAGAGAACTTAGTTCTCTGCTATAACTTTCTCTCTATAACAAGTCAAATTTGATTATAACAAGAGAAAATAAGATCGAAAAACGTGCTTTCTACGTTTTTGGCCCGGACGTGACTATAAATAAATACCTTTTTAAACGACCCCTCAATAAACCTAACCGCCTACAATAAACTTCTTTACAATAAATACAACTGGTTCACATCTTTACTTTAGCAAATATGATAGAATGATACTGGACAATTTAAAGCAGTTAAAAAAGACAGACTTTTTCCAATTGCCTACACACCTCGCGCAAATGAGACTGCCGGCAGTGCCGGAGACAATTAAAATTGCCAAATGAAAAAAAAAACTGAATATTCGCATTCGCATATGTCGGTGGCATATATTCGCATTCGCATTCGCGAATGTTTAAAAAATGACATTTGTTACATCACTAATACCTTGGGGTTACTCTACACATAACGCTCAAAGAGAACACCTGATGGATACGACAGCAAAACTAAAAACATGTAAAAATATAATACAGAAACTCTACGGCACTATATGGGGGTCCACCGCATCAACCTTAAGATACTCTGCTCTTGGCTTGATACATGTGGTGGCAGAATACTGTGCACAGGTGTGGTTAAACAGCAGGCATACCCACGTGGTCAACACTTAACTAAACTATGCTATGTGTATGGTAACAAGCACAATAATTATTCCCACCGCCACAATGAGGCCAACTGCTCTTAGCTCCATCCAAGCTACGTTGCGAACATGCATCGGTTAAAAAATGCAACAAAATTAGGATAATCGTTAAATTCTAGTCCACAACATTCTTAATATTCCAAGAAACCGTCTGCGATACAAGTTACCTTCTCTTAAATTTGCTCAAGCGCTACATCATACCAATTTTGACTTGATGCCCGATAGAGAGAAGAATGGAAAAGTAAAACAAATCTGCATTACCGTAGTCTACTGGACATCACAGTCAAATCTGACGGATTTAAAGGTCCCCGTAAGATTTTTACCTCCTGTAATGGAATCAGAATAAACTGCGGAAGATATGCTGACTCCGTCTACAGATCGGATAAACTTCTCTCGCCTTCTTGTGACTGCGGCGATGCGAGACAGACACAGGCACATATGTAGTATAAGACTGCCTACGTAGAGCATACACAGACGACCCTGAAGATTTCGTAATGGCAACCGAAGAATCAATGGAATATATAAAAAAAACTGAACATATTTGTAATATATTGTATAATGTATAAATGTAAATTTAACTATAGTTTATTTTTATGAACGAGAGAGTAATTAGCATAATTTTAACTGGTACCTTCGACCACTCCATGGGCGTGCTCAAGATTAATTGAAAAATTACTTTGAATAATTGTAAAAAATAAATGAATTATTTCAGTGTTATAAAGTGTTATGTGTATGTAAACAAAAGTGACCTCTTTTATCACACACTATATTAGAACTGACTGGCCTACATTAAAAAGGGTTTTAAAAAATTCACATTTTTTTTAATTTTTAAAAATTACAAAAGAGAAAAAGAGTTTTTAAAACCGTCTAAGGTATGTTAAATAGATGAATAAAAATATTAATATAAAACTTACAGCTACTTGTTACAAATCCAAATCAGATTCAGAAGATGAACTTTCAGAACCAAGATTTATAATAACTGGCTCGATCATTTTATTAGTAATATTGTCCAGCTTCCACATTTTTTCCTCTTCTTTAATAGTGTGATTTACTGCCTTTTCCCAGTTTTCAGGTTTTACATTATTTACGGCCTCCAAAAACAACTGTTTAACATCATGAATTTTAAAAGTGGTATTTTTTCTTGAAACTTCACTCTTTATCTGTGCCCATACCAGTTCAATCGGGTTTAATTCACAATGATATGGTGGGGATCTAAGTACTGTCATTCCACGATTTTTGGCAATTTCATCAATTTCGTATTTTTTAAATTTTTCTTTATGAAGGGCACACAACGAAAAAAGTTCCTTTCTTATAGATCCGGGATGGTACGTAATATTTTTTGAACTCAGCCAATTCTGCAAGTCTTTTTTTAACCACTTGGTTGTGGGCAGTCCTTCTATAAGTCTAGAGTGATAACTTGCATTATCCATTACTATTACACAGTTCTTAGGAAGAAGATCTATCATTTTTTCGAACCATTCTTGAAAGACATCAGCGTTCATGTCTTCATGGTAGTCACCGGTACGTGTTGATTCAAAAGTTAATAAACCACCTTCAACAAAACCGTCTGAACTGCCAATGTGTACTATTATCAGCCTGCGTCCCTTTCCTGATGGTGGGTTTAAACCAGTAGATAAGTTATTTACAAAAGCGTGCCTTTGACTTGTAACAGTTTCATCCTGCCAAAATTTATTTGGTGTATGACCCTCGTTGATCCATGTTTCATCAAGATAAAATATTTTTCTTTTTTGGTTTCTCATTTCCTTTATGCTTCTTAGAAAATGTCTTCTCCATATAACAATATCGCTTCCTTCTAATAAAATAGACTTTCTGGGATTCTTTTTCCAGCGGAAGCCTATTTCTTTTAAAAGTTTCCATAACGCACTTCGACTCATTTCTGGGTAATCCTTATCATCTCGAACTGAGACAAGAACTTTATCCAATGTTGGAAATTCTTGTCTAAAGAAGAATTCATGCACTTTCCGTCGAAGTCCTTCTTTAAAATGATATTCTATTTGAAATTTTGGTTTCCCTGGAGCATTACGTGGCATTTGAAAACTACCACATTTCTCTTCTTTAATAACTCTGTAAATCGTAGATTTCCCAACACCAAGTGTACTGCTAACTAACTCAACGGTCTCATCAACACTTTCACATAAACGTTTGTCTGTAAATGATTTAAAACAATTAAATATTAATGTTTTTTCATTAACTGTTAAAGGATCAATTTTTCGGCGTTTACACGGCACTTCCAAATTTTCCATAACACTAGTATACACAATAAACTGCACCTTGCAACTGAAGTACCTACTTTTAGTGAACTGTTAAGAATTTTGAATACGCCACTTGGACCTTCCTACAAAATAGAAAAACCCAGTATCACATTTTCTGTGGAATAAGTTTAGAAGGTAATTATCTAGTCAATTACTGTCGTAGATTCCTGGAATTAAAGAATTAAATGTTTGATTGTTGAAACCCTTACTTCGTGGAATGCACTCATTTCAGATAAAATAAAACCTTTTATTTTATCTAAAGAATTAAACTTTAGTTTGCAAATAGGTAGGTACTTATTAAACTTTTATTGGTTATATATAACCAATACAATAAACATCTTACATTTCTTGCAAATTCATTAGTACCTGTTAACCTCCATCACTCCGACACTGGCAACCTTATTTAGGGATTAGTAACCCTCACATTTATTGTATTCTATTCTGCTCCAACCTTTATACCTGGTGGTCATGCTCAATTTAAAATTGTTTTCCTATATACTTCTGTAAACTTGTTGACAAATATCTGTTTTTCATTGAGTCACCCGTATCAACAGTTTAGGGATTTGCATACATAATTTATTGTTTTATTACTCTCTCATACATAAAAATACACTATACCTATTATGCAATATAAGCCATACTGTAAATAATAAAAAAAATAAATGGACTATACTCTGCTAAAGCTGAAGTTGAGACGAATCTAACGCAGATACTATTAGCAATAACGGAAATATGCTGCGTAGAATAACAAATAAAACATTAAAAAGTACGGAACAAAGATAACCACATATGAAAAATAAAACGAACTAATATATCCATCAAAAACAAAAAAAATGATTGGAACCAGCAAATAAATGACTGAAAAAGGAGTAATAAAACTAACTAGATATAATTACCAGCTGACATGAGATTAACATGAATGCGAAGAGAACGATGATCAAATAATCTATGAAACCGAAGGCATATTATATGCGCATTAGGACCAATACGATGACTATCTACAGAACACTGATTAGACCCGTAGTAACCTATGGATGAGAAACTTGGGTAATGACGAAAAAAGATGAAGCCCAACTCAGGACATTCGAGAGAAAAATACTGAGGAAAGTATATGGCCCAGTACAAGGGGAAGATGGCACATGGAGAATCAGGAGAAACGACGAGGTTAATGAGTTAAATGAAGGTTATTACATTGTAAGGTTTGTGAAAAGTCAAAAACTGTCATGGCTGGGACATATGCAGAGACAAAACGATGCAGAGACAAAACGATGCAGAGACAAAACGATGCAAAAACAACAAAGAAAATGTTACAATGGAAGCCCATAGGTAGGCGAAAAAAAGGAAGGCCCAGAACGAGATGGTTGGATGACGTGAAAGACGACCTGAAAACAATGAACATAAGACAATGGAGAAGAAGGGCACAAGAGAGATCTGAATGGAAGGACATAGCCAGACAGGCAAAGACTCATCCAGGGTTATAATGCCAAAAGAAGACGAAGGACCAATACGAAGTACAAGGAAGAAGAAGAAACAAGGAAGAAGAAAAACAATGTATTTAAAAGATATAGCTACTTTTAGGTACTTTATTGCCCCGACCTTCTCTATAGTAAAAAGTTTAAAGTTTCTCATTTTACCACAATTTATTACTTTATCATCAAATTACTTATAGAACTAGTTATAAAAATGATTATTAACTACATTTTTTTATAACATTCTAATTACTTAAATGAATATAATTCTTGTTTCACACATATACTTTGTAATTGTAATTATTTACTTTTTTAGAAAGGTACTTTGTGATTTTAATTAATTTTAAAGTTCATGTACTTAATTATCAAGTTCTGCTCTCATGTTGTCGTTATTGCCTGGTGCTATTCCAGCGAAGGTCTTTTATTCTTTCACCCATTGAACATGTAAACAAGATATATATAAAACTGGGCCTATTTTCTGGCTAAATAATGTATTTGAGTCACCTAAGACAGAAACAGGAAGGAAACTGGACCTCCATTTAAAATCGATGAAGTAAAGTACGCCATTCAAAGAACTAAAGTCGGCAGAGCAATACACCCTGATGATTTTCCCTCGAAAATCTTAAAACTAAGCATAAAATTGATGAAATATATATTATACAGAGTGGGAAAGAAACACAAATTATCTCTTAAATTGATGGTCCAAATTATACAAAAACAAGGATACACCTATTTTCCAATATGAAGATTTGAAAATTAATGCTTATAACGTTGGTTGCCAGATTTATCATTTTTCTGCTATCATTAGTCAATTTTCAATTTAGTTTTTCAAATATAACAACCTGTATATTGTACCCTTATTAAAATCTCCAATTGTGTAGACAACTGTGTGCAAGTAAATTTTAGTATAATACTTAAAAGTTTACTCATTGCTAAATCAATTGACCTACCTAATCAAGTGTTTAAAATGTCCTACGTTATTAGTTTCATAGTATGCTAAACGTTATTAGGTTGCGTCTATTATGTTTCTCTAGATATTATTATGGATACATCGATAATTCTTTGCCTTAACTCTATAACACTTGCTACTTCTACTTTTAAAGTAGCCTAAATAAAAATAATCTTTAAGTTTCAAATCATGTGAACAAGGAGGGCATTCTATGCCCCCTAATCTACCAATCCATCATCCGGGAAATGTCTGATCTAAATAACGCTGGACCCAATAAACAAAATGAGCTGGAGCTAAGTCTTGTTGAAACCATATCTCAACAAAGTGTTCTCCAAATTAATTTTCAGGGCAAGTACAATTTCATTTCTAAGTAGCATTTCTTCTATAAAAAACGGTATAAAAACACCTGACCAAACATTTAGTTGTTGTGGTCTTTAAGTGTGGTTTTCACGTATTCAGTGTGAATTTAACTTACTCCTATACCTTAAATTTTGGCGATTTACATTTCCACGCAGTGTAACTATGCCCCGTCGGAAAAACATATATCTTGTTAACAAAGTTATCGAAGTATCTTCCCGTCAGTTACAATTTTGTTCATCATTACCTTACTAAACTGTAGGGTTTTTAGGGACTTTATATTTCGACTGGTCCAATGAAGACTGTAATAACTCAAGTTTTCCACTTTTTGAGTTACAAGCACAAAACAATAAAACATAATGTTCTCTTCCCCAGGAAAGAATCGTATCTCAGTAAATCTAGTTATGTAACCAATACTCCGTGTACGCGTTTTATAGTATCTCCGATTTATGAAAAACGACCGTAGAAAATCATCGTATCTTAAGTTACTACAATAGTCTTTGTTGTTCTCCAAGGCGATAGCATTAGGTATCATAACATGAGTTACTACGGTATTCGGCGCTAGTTTAACGTTATGTTCAAAAGTTTAGTCTTGTTATAACTGCCATAATGTGTTCCAGAAGTGAGTTAATATTGGAATTAGCTGAGAAAGTGTATAAAACCAGTGATATTTCTTATCGTTTTTTTGAAGGTAAATTCATGATTAACTTTATTTAAAATAATAACAACAAAGTAAATATTAACTTATTTTTTTAAGGTAAACATATTGCTATGAGTATTGTAGAAGAAACCAAATACAAAAAGACGAATAAGGATCATATAAACCGCAAAACTGATATTAACCCTGAATGTTCTACAGGTTGGTTTAAATTCTGCATGAAAAAACATTATGTATTTACCTTTTCTATGTTTAATTTCAGTAACCTTAGAATATAATGAAGCCAATGGGAACGAAAATGAAATAATTGGAAAGAGAAGAGATAAGGAACTATTACACGCAGACTATGATACTAACCCATAGTACATTCCGACAGAAAAGGAAAACATTCCTGGAGTAATAATTGAACCTAATAAGTATATAACTGAGCAACCACAAATAGAAAAAGAAGAAACAGGTGCAATATAAAGAGAGTAAGTAGAAAAATAATTAGGAACGTTAGTTAGTGGATGGATGAAAAATCGAAACGGTATTAATATTAAAGACAAAGGTGTACCGTGGACAAACACATGTCGACTAAAATGTGCTACCAAAATAGCTAGAGACGATAGAGACTTTTTTTCAGTGAATTTTGAAAGTTAAAATAT
The DNA here is from genome assembly GCA_918026665.1 of Diabrotica balteata. Lineage (NCBI taxonomy): Eukaryota > Metazoa > Arthropoda > Insecta > Coleoptera > Chrysomelidae > Diabrotica > Diabrotica balteata. The sequence continues at coordinate 103,599,717 of OU898281.1, read as the reverse complement.
CATACGAGAAAGTGGGATTTTATTGCTCGTCATGTGAAACAGGTTGTCAAAAACAAGTAACTATTAGTGCAGAACAACGGTCTTGAAGAAATTACTCTCGAGAATATTACTTCTACATTCGCAATGAAAAACAATATGTTTGCAAAACTATGTTCTTGGAAACCCTTAACGTTTTAGAAACTTGGATCACTACAGCATTAAGAAAACTGAAAGATGGTGAATCATTAGAGGAAGATAAACGTACAAAACACATTACCAACTACATAAACTGTCACCACAACTTAAAGGCAACGTAAAAATCACATAAATTAGTTTCCTGTAATACCTTCCCATTATACGCTTAAGAATACGACGAAGATGTACCTTGAAGAAGAGCTAAATATTCAGAAAATGTTCCGATTGTACAACGAGTATTTTAAACAAAATAACATCACTACAGTTGCCACGTCACATCAATACAAAGATATTTTCAATGAACAGTTCAATATTGGGTTCTTTAAACCAAAAAAGAACCAATGTACCCTTTGTTCTCTTTTTAATATAGCTGAAGATCTTAACAGGCAAAATTATTTAAAAAATACGAGTACCATATGAAAAACAAAGAAGTTATCAGAAACTTAAGAGACATAGACAAACAGCTTGCACTAAATGATAAGAGCTTGTATGTAGTTTGCTTTGGCGTTCAAAATGTTTTAGCTACCCTTTGTCTAACGTAAGTGATTTTTAATACAAAAGCAAATATTCTACATATAAGTAGTCCAAATGAAATTGCCAGTTGCCTCTGGAAATTTTTAGATCTCAAGGCAGAACGTAGTGTTAAAACAATAATTTTCAATCAGACAACTGTGAGGGACAAAATAGGAATCGTTTTATTTTCGAATAAAATAAAATAAAAAAAGAAAATGCAACGCAAAAAAATTCAAAGTGATAGAGGAAAAATTCCAAAAAAAAAGGAAATAAGATCCTTTTACCAGGAAACAAGAAAAATGGAAAGGGGATATCATAAACATAACCCACATATGAAAAATGAGGAAGGAATATTAAATGAACCTGGAGAAATAATGAGAAATTGGCAAACTTATTTTACACAACTTCTAAACAAAACGAAGACGAAAGGGGAACAATCCAGAAAATTGAAGATGATCATACAGTAATAGAAACACCTACGAAGGAAGAAATAGACAATGAAAGAGGAAGAGGACTAAAAAACAACAAAAGCCCAGGAATAACAGAAATATCAGCGGAAATGATAAAGGCAGGAGGAAAAAGACTACATAAGGAGATATACAGCCGGATAAAAAGTATATGGGAAACAGAAAGAATGTATATATAAAAAATATAAAACTATATATAAAAAAAGGTGACAAAATGAAATGTGAAAACTATAGAGGTATCAGGTTGCTAGAAGTCGTGTACAAAATATTGACAAACGTCATAAGAAAAAAGATGAATGAATACAAGGCTAAGATATTGGGCGAATATCAGGCAAGATTCATAAGTAATAGGTGACAGACCAAATATTTGCGTTAAAAGATATCCAGACTACGTGCTACGAACATAAAATAGCAGTATACGTCCTGTTCGTCGACTTTAAACAGGCCTATGATACAGTAAAGAGGCAACAGATGTACGCACTAATTAAAGAAATGGGCCTACCAAGTAAAATCGTCAGGATGGTAAAGATGACTATGGATAACTCCACAAACGAAATAGCATGGAAGGGAAATAAATAATTTTGAAACAAAGGAAGGATTAAGACGACCCCCTATCAACGACTCTTTTTAATGTAATACTGGAAGGAATAATTAGAAAAAGTAAAATAAACACCGAGGAATTAATTTTTTAAAATGGTCATCAATATAATAGCATTCGCGGATGATCTAACACTATTAGCAATAAATAAGAAAGAGCTAAAAAAATTAATGAGCAATATAATAAAAGAATCAAACATTTTTGGTATTCTTATAAATAAGGAAAAGACAAAATACATGATAATGGGAGAAACAGATAAAGAAAAAGAAGATAATTTCACATTGGAGGTAGAATGAGAAAAAAGTCATGCGCGTTTAAAAGAGTTTCAGAATTTACTTACCTAGGTGTAAAAGTAGATGAAAAGGGGCATGGGGAAGGATAGATAAAAGCAAGAATAGCAAAAGCAAACAAAAAGTATGGAGCATTGCGTCCATTAATGAAATCCAAATATATTTCAAGAAAAACAAAAATAGGAATCTATAAAACAGTTATCAGATCACAGCTATATATGCATCTGAAACATGTGTGATTAAAAAATCAGAAATAGACCTTTTAGAAAGATGGGAGAGGTAAATACAACGAGAAATATATGGAGGCGCGAAAATAGATGGACAATGGAGAAAAAGAAATAATAAGGAACTGAAAGAACTATATAATGAACCAAAAATAACGACGGCAATCAAAACACAGAGAATCCGATACTTAGGACACATCGAAAGAATGGGAAAGGCGAGAATGCCAAAAATGGTTCTAATACGTAAACCAATACAAAAAAGAGGAATAGGAAGACCAAGAAGGAGAAGGAAGGACAGCGTATATGAAGACTTAAAAAAAGTAATATTGTAAACTGGGCAGAAAACAATGGAAGGAAGTGGTGAAGAAATGTATGGAAAGACTATAAGGAATATTAAGTGTAGTATTAACTGTTTTATAATATATACACAAATGTAATATTGTATATATTATAGTAGTATAGGATATAGCATTATATATAATACGTAATAGTAATTGCAAAGAAAAATTAAATCTTTCAGCCCTAGGCCTTCAAGGCTCGTTAAGCTTAATAAATAAATAAATTTATTTTCGATGTTTACCTTTGTTGCTGAACATTTTCACATTTATATTATTCACCGATTGCTGGAAAAAGGCCAGACTCAGAACAATGCAAAGAAAAGGCAATCGGTTGTATATGTGCCAGAACATTGGGTCACATTAATCAGAATGGCTAAAACTACAAGAAGAGTTTATGATGTTACGGAAATGTCTCAAGATAATGTTTTTAACTTAAAACAACTGACTGATACCGAGAATTGGAAAGTTCATAACGAAAAAAAATCAATAAAAGTTAGCAAAATATGAGAAATAAAATTTTTGCATGAACACCCAAATTGTATAATGTTACGAATTCGATGATGGTTTTAAATGTATATAGAAATAATATAATTATAAATTTTGCTTAGATTTTGAATTTCTGACTTTTGTTTAAATTATTATCACTATCCGCCTATGGTGGAGCCGTACTGCTCCACCATAGGCGGATCAGACACCAGCATATTCTAGTCTAAGCAGCAGATTCATCTAGAATTTTAAACTGCTGCGTTAGCCTTTTTGTTTTCTGTACACCGAGCTAGGGATCGATCTCACATCCACTGAACCACTCGCAGTGAAGCGAATGAGAAACCGGCCGTCTAGCCCGCTTGGCTATCTGACCGAAGAAACAAATAATTTTGGTATTTATTACTTCGAGATACTAAAAATATCTCCATCGAAAACTATAGTAACTCATTCCAAAGTCACTTATGACCATTTCTGTCTTAAATCTGTTTTACTCTTGTAAGATCATTATTGAAAGTATCGCCCAATGCTATAAAAACATCAATTTTATAGATAAATGAATTTTGTTAACGATATAGATATATTTTTATAATTATCTCAATGAAATAAAAAATTAGTTAATAGAGTCTTCGTAGGACGAGTCGATTTATTTTGTTTTGATTTTCAACATCAAAAAAAAATGTAAAATGGAATTCTGATTATAACCAATTGTGTTTTAATCCCACATAAAATAATATTTCACTTAATATGTTACAAGAAAAAGTTTCAGAACCTCATTAAATATTTAGTTTAGAGCCTTTCAGGAACTATATCATAAAATCATTAATAGTTTTGGTGTTGAAGCTTAGTTTGTGTGAAATATTTAGTAGTAAACTTACATTATTCTCTTAAAGTCTAGTAATTAGTACTTTAGTAATTTTGTGTTATGTTCACAATTAAAAATAAATATCATGGTTTAAGTCTGCGATAGAGTTATCACATTGAATAGTTGCTATGCACTCCGATGTTAGATAAGTGTGAAGGAAAATTGGAATGAGGAATAAAATCGACATAATAATCAAATGTATGCAGAATCTTTTGAGGAATTTGAGGAGATACGGAGTGTATGCATTCTTCGAGGTGTTAACAAGCGAAGACGCGAATTTTACCAAGAAATACTAAAGATAATGATGTAAAAGAAATATAAGTCGAACACAGGTAAGCGGATATTCGCAAGAACCAGTTTGAAACAAAAGTAAATAGATGGGCAAAGAAATGAAGTAAATCTAACAGTTATTGGCACCTATGATGAATACAACTTTGAAGTCGTCAAAGAATTCAAGTACCTGGGAGCGATCATAACATATGCATTATATGCATGGGAAACAGGGCACATTACTCATTAATGACCGTACTTAAATCAAAAATACTCTAAATACCAGCAAAAATAATAGTGTATAAGACAATAATTCATCCCACAATAACGTATGGAAGCGAGACATGGACTTTGAACCCTCGGGAAACGATAAAATTACTGGCACTGGAAAGAAAGAAACTGCGGACTATCTATGGGCGTTGCAGAGAAGAGACAACAGGAGAATGGAGAAGAAGACACAATGATGAACTTCAGACAGTATATGGAGATGAAAACATAGCACGCTACATTAAAGCAAACCGAATAAGATAAGCGGACCACGTACTTAGATCGAGTGATGAAAGACTCCTGAACGACACCTTCTGGGAAAGGCCCAATGGCAGAAGGTCAGTTGGTCGCCCAAGAAAGAGATGGAAGGACGCAGTAGCCAGTGATCTACGCAAAATGGGAACACAGCAATGAGAAATATCTGCTCAGGACCGACAACAATGGAGGGAAATAGTAAACGTGGCTAAGACTCACATAGAGTTGTAGAGCCAAATGATGAAGATGATTGGCACCTAGCCAGTTATTGCCACTTTAAAGATTTCTTTAAATATGAAGTCACCCAAAAATCTTAAGATTTAAATTTACTTCATTACCAAGTTTATTGATGGATATGACAACAGTACACAAAGTTTGAATACCATAAATAAAGCCATTGTGCTTTGTTGAGTGATTGAGTACAGTTGTGTATTATTTTGTGGTGTAGACTTCAAAAATTATTTACGGTAAGTGTGGTAAAAAATATTTTATAGCTGTTTTAAAAATTAACATTGTAAATCTTTTCCTGTTGTTCTTGCGATCACAAAAATGTTATAAACTAAAATAATAAAAATAGGAAATGTTGAATTTGATACAAGAGCTGAATGACGGCCTGTCAATTACTGGATTGTATACATTTTTGTCTGTCCAGTTACTGACACCTCAGTCAATGACTGATTAACTATGATTTTACAGGGAAACTCCCATGTATTTTTTATCTCCCATAGATTTTTCCAATAATTGACAGAGGGAGGTCAATCATAGGATACTACATGTTCATAGCTGGATTTCTTTTCATTACACTATTTACTAACTAGCAATGGTTCCGAAATCAAATACTCCGGATCAAATGGCTGCAGCGCCTCTAGCTGCTCGAATAGGAAGCTCAGTTGCTGCTGTTTCAACAGAATTTAAAGTACCTTGTAGGTAAAACTTTGCAATATAAAAGAAAAGGAAAATATCTCGAGGTGTGCACTATGTGTCCTTCTCCAACCTTAACAAACGAGGAAAAAACATTTTGGTACAATGGATGCTAGAACTTTTTTATAGTTCATTCACGAAACCTTGAAATCTAACAGACTTACTTATACATATTCAGTCAAGCAGATGAAATAACAAAAAAATTTTGTGACTCACCCAAACCAAGAACTTCAAAATATCCTAATTACCACTTTTGTAGTCCCAAAAAACTAATGACTGCTAAATTAATACTGGAGAAATTATTTTAATCAGTACCCTTGATTTAGATATGCCAGCGTCCGTTAACAGAGCATTATTCTGGCCAAATCTGACTCCCAGGGAAACAAAAAATGCGATAAGTGGTTACTTCAGAAGTGTGGACAACTATTATAAGAAAAAAGAAGATGAGAAAACCAAAAAACATAAAAGAAAAAAAATGACCAAACAAGTTAGATCAAATTAAGAAAAAGAAAACAACCTCTGATTCTGAAAGTTCTGAAAACTGGATAGAAAGTGGTAATAGCTTAGATGACATGGAAATCAATAATCAAGAAGGAACTGAATTTTCAAAAGTAGATGCTGTTGGTGCAACTGCTGTAGGAGACTATCTACTTGTTAAGTTTCGTGGGGAAAAAGAAAGATTGTTAACTTATATAATTATATTATGCTTATGTTGATCAAAACATATTTTCCGAAGAAAGTGAGGTGGTAGAAGTGATGTCACTTAAAGTAACCAATGATAAAAAACTCAATTTAAAACTAACGACAATGACGTCTCAAGTATAAATTATTTAGATGTAATCGGTAAATTACACGCTCCTGAGATTGTAACTTCCGGAGATAGGTTAAAATATAATTTTTCAAAGCCTGTCGATGCATTTAAAACACCTTAAATACCTAGTATTAAGAGTATTTTTTATTTCATATTGTCTGATTTAGTTTGTTTTAGTACACAATTTAATTTTTAAAAGTAGTTAAAATCAATATCAATAATTGGGATGTCAAAAACTGGAGCTTTTCAAAATTAATATATCAACTACTTACTGAGTAAGAAAAATTGTTTTGTGTCCTCGATTGTTGTCCCCTAAATATTCGATTTCATGAACAACATTGCACAGTAATCCCTGAACAAATTTTGATTTCAGGATGATAAATGAAGAGTACGAACATTTTAATTTAATTTAATTTTGCGGCATTAACTGTAGCAATAACTGGTAGGTTTACTAGTTGGAGACCAAGTTAATACAGAAGCGAAAAAACAAAAATTATTAAGACAGTTTATTTGCTCCGTGCGTGACCATGGTAGGGGTACATTGAAACGATGCCAGAGTGCGTAGCGGCGAAATATGACAAAATTGGAATATTGGACAAAATATTTTTACGCATAAGTTTTATCAAAAATGTGTGCAAATACATGTTGCGTATTTAATTGTTCTAATAATAGCAAAAACAGTGAGTGTAGTTTTTATAGGTTCCCAAAGATTACATATAAATTAGAGAAAAGATAAAGATAAATTTGTGCTATTAATATGGAAAAGTAAATATCACATAATTTCATTTTTATGCAATTGAAATAGGAAAAATTTAAATAATTTACCTTGAATGATATTTCATAAGGCTTCAAGCTAACTACAGATGACTTTAGCTTTTAAATCATAACTTCTACTATTATTGTTTTTAATTATATGCTCTTTTGCGTGAAAAACTTGATTTGCCAGTACTAGATTTTTCCCTTTCTTTTACATTTGGAGTTGAAAAGATATATTATGATGAATTTTGAGAAACCCAGTTTTTAATACTACATTTATTTTGTACATAAACTGAAAAAATATAGTTAAAAAACTAATTTATTAATAATTGTCAATTTAGCATGTATTTAATAACGTAAAACATATGTCATATGTTTAAGCTGAAAATTGGGACTCCAAAATTGTCAGAAGAAGGCGGTAGGTGTCGCGTCAGTCACGCATGGAGCGAATACTAGCTTAGATAGTTTATTTATATAGAAAAATAGAAAAGAATAATGTAGATGTAATGTAAAAACAGGAATAATCTATGTTTTCCTAAAAAATCTAGTCGGAAAATTGCAACCAATTTATTATAATTTAGTATAATTGTATTGTATAAAGTTACTGATTGTAAACATTAACCAAAACTTACATAAGGACTATAAAAGAAATCGCTGAACTATGGAAATCTAAACATTTATAACATAATGACAAAACAAGAACAATGACAGCGACTTAGACCGAGACACATTATCCCTATTAGAAAAACAGAAAAGAAACTTGTGAATAGTGTATCTATTTTATAGATCTCTTTGGACTAATAAAATAAGAATCAGACAATGACTATACTAAGAAGTTACAAAACCTGTTAGAGAAAAAAGTAACAAAGCATCAGACTAACTGTTTAAGTCGCTAAGGATTTAAATATATTACCAAATATTAAACTACTTCTTTAATAATATAATGTGACAGCAAACTTTGCCACACCACTGGCTAACATCTACAAAGCAAGCAACTGTGAAGATCCCCTAACGATATCGCTCGGTGATCGCCTAAAAGATCTTTAAGTATGTTTTCAAAAAGAGGATACCCAGTAGGCAATTGTAGAATAACTAATAGCGGAGAGATATCTAGAGGTTCAAAAAATATAAGTACTTATGCTACGTTAATTACAAAAAAGCTTGGGATCCCATTAAGCATACAAAATTAATCTATCCAGGTATGGACGTAGGATCAGACCACAATCCAATTGTTATCAACCTTAGACAAAAACTAAAATCAGTATGCCGAAACAGACCAAGGAAGTGCAATATTTAACTACTTCGAAACGAAGCTAATAAAGAAAAAGTAGCAGCAAAACTTAATGAAAACCTGGAAAAAACAATAATAATGAGAGACAAAGAAATAGAAATACATGGCAAACCATACAAAATAAAATGGTTGTAGTACAAAGAGAAGAATTTAAGAATACGAAAAGTAAGAAACGGAAAAAATTGATGACGGAAAATATTTTGAAAGAGAGAAGAAATCACAAAACAACCCATTCAAAAATCAAAGAAGCAAAGAAAAATGGATAAATAAAATGTGTGACGAAATAGAAAACCTAGACAAACCTGATACATGCAATCTCTATAAAAATTAATAAAAACTCTAAGCTGGCAACAACGAAAGAATGATTAAATACTAATTAGAAAGAAGCGAACAAATTCAAGTATAGGAGAAATTTATTGAAAAATCCTTTGCGGATGAGAAATCTGAATTGCAACAGACGTCGACGTGGGAAATGAAAGGGCCCTCAATCCTAGACATAGCAGTAAAGCATGCGATACAATGTGCAAAAAATTAAAAAGCTTAAGGACCAGACGAAATAGATGTAATAAAACTAAGACATGATAACAACATAAAACTACTAACAAATCTTTTTAACAACAAGTTAGGGCTTAATACCAAAGAAATGGCTTAACTCATAATTCATAGCTGTAACAAAGAAATCTAGTTCCGAAAATGCGACGAATTTAGGCTCATAAGCTTAAAGAGTCACTTAGTAAAAATATTCTTCGTACAGAAGAATATTTATTAATAAGAGATTTATTTAAGAATAATATCGTACAGAATCGAATTTATAAAAAATGTGAAATAGACATAAGTGGCCCTCAGTTCGGATTTAGAAAGACCTTAGGACTAAGATTCATTTCACTCATTCGAAAAATACCTCGATCGCTAGAAAAAAGTATATCTCTGTTTCATCGACTACTAAAAGGTTTTTGATAAAGTTTAGCATGAACAATGGTTGTATGAACTACAGAAAATATTGCTATTCTTTGTTTCAAGTTAAGAAAATAACATTACGCTTATGGAGATCAGTGTTGCCAAAATTCTCAGACACTCTCTTTCGCACGGATGTCCAAGATATTCCCTTTGCTTAATTTTTGGAATTTTCATTTTCAATTAACATTTAACTGTAAAGTCAGAATAACTACTAAATAAAAGCCTTATTATCATTATGTAGTCAAAGAACGACATAAAATAGCTGACCTACGCACATCGTATTATTTTAAGTTGCAATTAGTAATTAGATATACGCATTCCAAGCGGTCAATATTTTCTACTGATTTCTATGATTCATGGCATATCGTATTCTCATCGAAAAACAAATAAACTGTCGTTACTATAATTAAAATAAGATAAAATAAAATTATCTTTTGTAAATACTATTTATCTAATTAAAATCATTTTCCCTACTTTTCATCTCTTGTTTTGAATGGGCACTTTTGGTCAATTACGATAAAAAACATTAATTTAATTCATGTTTGTGGAAACGAAAATACAAATTATACAACCCTAAATTGTGCTTGTGTGTGTCGTGGCAACGCCGCGTTGCTATCGTCCATAAGAAATACATGGCCCTATCTCCGCAATGTTATTTTCTAAACGTGGAACGTAGTATAGACGGAAAAGATTTCCGCATAATTCAAAGCCTTTACTAGAACCAAAAAGCAACCTTAAAATATTTCAATCACATTATTAAAAGCGTCCGTATGCATAGAGGTGTTCGACAGGGCTGTGTCATGTCTCCTTTGCTCTTTAACCTGTATTCTGAATGTTCATTCAAACAAGCACTAAACGACGCCAAAATTGGTATAACATATATTGACAGTATCAGGTATGTAGACGATATGAATTAGAATTATTAAATGCTACGTTTGGTCAGTCCTTCAGTATGGCGTTGAAGCCTGGACATTAAAATTACATACCATGAGACAGTTAGAAGCCCTTGAAATGTGGCTTTGTCGCAGAATGCTTAGAATAACATGGACTCAACACACTAAGAATCGAACAGTATAAACCATAAATAAAGAGCTAAAACTTATAACAAGGATTAAGAAAAGAAGGACCTCGTATCAAGGCTACATAATGAGAAATGGCTAATATAACCTACTACGAATAATAATTGAGGGGAAGATAGAGGACCGAAGAGGAGTAGATAGAAAAGCCATTACAGAGCTTCGCAACAATATAGCTTGGACGGGCACATGAATGTTTAGCAATTACTAAGAGTTGCACAGAATAAAGTACATTTTGATGCAGTGATCGCAAAAGTCCAGGAGAAGAAAAATGGACTACAGGATTGAAGGACTAGATGAATATGATATAGCCATCATTAACAACGTATATTAGAACCATGCAGGTAAAAGGTCACACTCATTAATAAGTTTAAAGGAATTTATTTATACTGTGATATTAGCTGAACCCAAAGAATAACTAGCAGCTTTAATGAACATGATATCAGGAGAAAGTCACAATATCCAATTTTCCAAAACAAAAACAACGTTGTTCAATAAAAATTCCCAAGTACAAATTATCCAAAATATGGAATACCAATCAATGGAAGAATTAACAAAATTATAAGAAAAAAATAAAATACCAGAAGAATGAAGGACAAGCGAGCTAACGTCTTTAATCAAAAAGGTATCAATTTGCTAAATATAGTCAGAAACTGACAAGTAAAATTTTCCAAGAACAAATAAATCAACTCATAAACTTAACAGCTAGGCAATAAGATCGTGTACAGGTGCAATATTAGTCATATAACAAATTACAGAGAAAGCGTTAGAATACAATAGACCTGCATTCCTATGTTTGATCGACTTGGAGAAGGCATTTGACAAAGTAAGACTTAAATAAGTAATACATATGTTGTATAATATAGAAATCGCGCTAGATATTATAAAAACAATTGAAAAAGTCTATTAGATCAATAAAATGGAAGTCAGAATAGACGGCCAACTTACGGAACTTACGGTTACAGGCAATGGAATAAAAAATAATTTAACATGACGATTAAAACTCATCAAAACTAGAACAATAGTAATCAGTAAAGAACCAATAAGAACTGTAAACTGCATCGAACAAGTAGCATCAAACAAGTAATGGAAATAAAGCATCTACAAATAATGATAATAAAGCAACAAATAGATTAGCAGGATGTCTTAATAACACTATATGGCGTAAATAACACATTAACTGTAAGTTAAAATCAAGAAGGCCAGTAAAAGACCAATAATGAAGACCCATCAGAAACAAAACCCGACACAGCAAAAACGCAAAGATTAATGGAAACAGCCGAAATGAGAATATTTAGGTTTTGTTACAGGAAACACACTGAGAGAACGAAAATGGAATGACCAGATTAGAACAAAATGCAATGTATATAGTATAAACGAGTGCACACTAAATTGAAAAAAGAATGGAACAATCACATCAGTAGAATGGCAGACACAAGAGTCATTAAAAAAGCAAGGGCCAAATCATCAAGTGGTGTAAGAAGTATCGGTCGACCGCGCAAGAAATGGAGTGACAATGCTCCATAAATCATCCTGCAAAATGTACAAAGCTAAATGTCTGGACAGACAGAAACCTACATCTATTTGGACAGGAAACTATATATATATATATATATATATATATATATATATATATATATATATATTATTATACTTCTTCTTCCACAAACGCGGAAGGAACAAAAATAATTAAGGAATCCATCGGAAGTAAGTTTTTAAGAAATCTGAAGACAAAATATGTATTAATTTTAAGATAGAAAGTTTGTATATTTGTAAATAGATAGATTAGTACCGAAATTTTATGACTTATAAAGAACTAAGCCATTCTAAACGAGTTATTGACAAACCATTTGTACATTATAGAAAATAAGCTGTTACCTGAAGGATTAGTCCGGTATTGTGTTGTATAAATCTTCTATTATGACTAAGGCAAAAATCTTTGAAATGTATAAAAATTATTTGTTTACAAGGAAATGACCATTGTTAAAAGATTAAAGTTCCTTGCTTGAAAACGGTAATTAGCATTCCAACAAGTGTGGTAAACAAATTTGGATTTTGTGATGAGACGATCTTTTTGGAAGGGGAAATCGACAGACCGAGGGTTGATAGAGTTTTTGTTGGTTCGAGAAGACAGTGATGTTTGAGTGATCGAAAAGAAAGGTTGCGTCTCGACAGGCGGTGTGTTCGTGAGTTGGAGGCCGGCATTGTTAAGTGGATAAAGTTACCAGTCTTGTTAGCAGAATTGTGGAAGAAGTAGATTGCAAGTCGATGTAAAGAAATCCTTGAATCTAAAGTGTGCAGTTTCTGGAATACGTGTTAAATAGTTGTGGCACCAGGTGAGAAAAGAGATCCTTGGGTCACGAAGAAGTTATATGAATGTTTGAAGAAGTGATTTTCGTGTGTTAAGTGTTGGAGAATTGAGTCAGGAGGTTAAATTAAGTCAGTTAAATTGGCTGAAGGAGCAGATACTGAAACAAGAAGCCGAGGCGCAAGGTGGAAGAACACATTGCTGTGGAAGGTGGACAATTCTTTGTGTGGTCCTAAAACAATCCAGGGAAGAAAGGTCAGATATTTTCCTTTTTCAAGTTGAAAGGTGTGTAAATCTTAAATGCGATTTGTTTACCTCATTGTTGTTACCAGTTTAAAGCATGATTAGACCTTTTTACATTTATCAAATGTTTTAAAGTTTTGTTTCCATAATAAAATAGATTTTTTAAATATAAGGAAGATAAAAGTTTATAAAGGTATCCAAATTTAAATTAGTTTCAAATTGTTTTGTCTCAAGAAGAAAATAAGAATTAAAATTTTCTTTTTGTATTAATTTCATTACATGCATATTCGCTGATTGAAAAGATAACGGCAAATTTAATAATTGTTTTTTTTTTATAAAATAAAAAATATCTGTATTTTATGTATTATACTTTTTATTATTATCCTTTGTTTTTCCTATCCCGATAAATACAACTAGAAAACTTTGAACTCACTGAACATAAGAAATATCAGAAGTTTATTTTTTAGGACATTGATAACGAGAAAGTATATTTTTGTGATTGTTTCAAGTAAATAAATTAAAATCAAAAATACAAAATCATAACAACTGTCGCCCAAACGTGTGAAGCTTAGAAAGTATTTCTAGTTGGAATTTAAAAGGATAGGGAAAGAAAGCAGGTTGATTGAGAATTTATTTCCGATGGTCAAAGTTTATAATAACTGCATTTTATGACATAACATTTCAAATTTCTCTAGGTACAAGTTTTGCATGATATATTTTATTATATTTGATTGATTTTTACAATTGACAAAAGTTTTAAATTTTATTGCATTTATTTAAATTTATTGCATTTGGGATAAGAGAAAAATTTTTTCGTCTTTGCAACATTACTCGAATTTCATATTTGGCGGGGATATTATTGCACAAATTTAAGAGTTTCATATCAGGCGGGGATAAATTTGAACTACATGTCGATCACGAGAAGCAAAAGCAAAGAAAACAAAAAACAAGAAGAACATATAGAACAAGAAGACATTTTTGAAACAACAATCATGGCATCAGAACAACAGGAATTGTCAGGAATAGAGAAAATGTTACAAATAATGATGCAAAAAATGGATAAAGTGGATAAAACAATGGAACAGAATCAAAGAGAAACTCACAAGAGAATGGAAGAAAATCAACGTGAAACGAAACAAGCAATAGAAAAAAACCGACAGGAAACACAACAAGTGATAAAAGAAGTTAAAAGTTGCTTAGAGAATGTTAAAAAAGAAATGGCAGAACAAGAGGTGGAAATTAAAAAAATGAAAAACAAAATGGAAAAGGAATTAGAAGAGTTAGAAACAAAGTTTGAAAACGCTCTGCAAGAAGATAAGGAAGAAATAGAAATAAGATTGAAACGGAATGAAAATTTAATTAAGGAAATAAGACACCAAAATAGAGTCGGAGAAACAAGAGAAATAGTTATCCAGAATTCCGGCGAAATAAAAATACAGTTTGGCGGGGATGTAAGAAAACTACACCCCGTACCGTTCATGAATAATCTAAAGAAGAAGATACAATACATGGGAAATTTTGAGACAGCTAAGGAAGTTATCAGAAATCATCTCAAAGATGAGGCAAGTCTATGGTTTGACAGCAAAGTGGAGGAATTTGAAAATTGGCAAGAATTTGAAAACAAATTTCTGAGTTTTTTCTGGGGAAAGACAGAGCAATTACAGATAAATAAGGAATTGCAAAATGGGAAATACCATGAGAAGATGGGTATATCAGAAAAAACATACGCATTGCAAATGTACAATAACGCAAAACATCTGCAATACAATTATTCATCTGAGCAATTAGTCGAGTTGATTGCAAGACACTTTGAAGACACAATGGAAGACCACATAAATTTACAAAACTACAAAGATATCGATAGTTTATGCCAATTCCTACAAATAAGGGCATCACGGATACAGGAAAGAAGAGCAAGAAGGTCACAAGAGAATTATAGACATCGAGAAACTCAGGAATACAGAGAGAGAGGACAAAATTTTAGGAGGGATTACACTAGACGAGAATTTATTCCCAGGAGGGAAAACGAGAATCGGGAAAATAGAAGAGGAAATGATGATTTCAGAAATCGGCCATGGAATGAAGACAGATATCGAGAAAATCAAAACAGAAATAACACCCGCACATATCCAGAAAACAGAAATTACAATAGACGAAATGAACAGGAATATCGTGGAAACCGAAACGGATATGACAGACCAAAAGAAAATAGAAGAGAGGTAAATCATACACAAATAGAAGAAAATGAGGATGAAAGAAATAGAGATGAGAGAAGAAATACGGAAGAACAACAGTCGGTTTTTCACGAAAGCACCCACTAAAAACAAAAAACCAGGCAGGAATTTTTTGTCACCCGAAGGAATTCATTAAATTGGCAGGAAATAATGAGGAAAGAAGAGGAGTTAATTTAAAATTTGTAGATGGTTTCATTAACAATAGACCAATAAAGATTTTGATAGACACCGGGTCAGAAATAACCTTAATAAACAGAAAATTAATAGAAGAAGTACAGTTGACAAATTTAATATACAAAATACCAAGGGTAAATTTGGTGGGTGCGAATAAACGGATTTTGGCAACGATAAATGAAGGCATACGAGTGATGGTACGACTGGATAAAAAAATGTATGCATTACAATGTGTAATAATGCCAAACATGTCGCATGACATGATTGTAGGAGTGGACGAACTGGCAGAAAAACATGTAGTAATAGATTTCAAAAATAACACGATGAAACTGACTGAAGAAAAGGAAGGAGAACAGGAAAACGAACATGGGAAACAGAAAATTGATATTTCGGAGAAAGAACAAACAGTGGAAATGAATCTGGCAACGAAGCAAGGACAAAGAAGAAAAAGGAAAAGAAGACCAGTTACTTTCCAAAAAGGTGAGAAGGTTATGGTGAGAGCATTGCGAGTGTCCAACATCCCTGGCAATGTATGCGCAAAGTTAATGCCTGTTTTTGAGGGTCCTTACGTAATAAACAATGATAATGGTATAAATAGTTATGTTTTGAAGCATTTGGATTCAGACAAGATTAGGGGAATATATAATATCAACGATGTTTATAAATATTATGAATAAGAGACAAAGAATGTTTGCATAAGAGAAAAATCCCTACATAATTCAGTAATTTTTATCATATGCAAAGGCGGGGATTTATTATACTTCTTCTTCCACAAACGCGGAAGGAACAAAAATAATTAAGGAATCCATCGGAAGTAAGTTTTTAAGAAATCTGAAGACAAAATATGTATTAATTTTAAGATAGAAAGTTTGTATATTTGTAAATAGATAGATTAGTACCGAAATTTTATGACTTATAAAGAACTAAGCCATTCTAAACGAGTTATTGACAAACCATTTGTACATTATAGAAAATAAGCTGTTACCTGAAGGATTAGTCCGGTATTGTGTTGTATAAATCTTCTATTATGACTAAGGCAAAAATCTTTGAAATGTATAAAAATTATTTGTTTACAAGGAAATGACCATTGTTAAAAGATTAAAGTTCCTTGCTTGAAAACGGTAATTAGCATTCCAACAAGTGTGGTAAACAAATTTGGATTTTGTGATGAGACGATCTTTTTGGAAGGGGAAATCGACAGACCGAGGGTTGATAGAGTTTTTGTTGGTTCGAGAAGACAGTGATGTTTGAGTGATCGAAAAGAAAGGTTGCGTCTCGACAGGCGGTGTGTTCGTGAGTTGGAGGCCGGCATTGTTAAGTGGATAAAGTTACCAGTCTTGTTAGCAGAATTGTGGAAGAAGTAGATTGCAAGTCGATGTAAAGAAATCCTTGAATCTAAAGTGTGCAGTTTCTGGAATACGTGTTAAATAGTTGTGGCACCAGGTGAGAAAAGAGATCCTTGGGTCACGAAGAAGTTATATGAATGTTTGAAGAAGTGATTTTCGTGTGTTAAGTGTTGGAGAATTGAGTCAGGAGGTTAAATTAAGTCAGTTAAATTGGCTGAAGGAGCAGATACTGAAACAAGAAGCCGAGGCGCAAGGTGGAAGAACACATTGCTGTGGAAGGTGGACAATTCTTTGTGTGGTCCTAAAACAATCCAGGGAAGAAAGGTCAGATATTTTCCTTTTTCAAGTTGAAAGGTGTGTAAATCTTAAATGCGATTTGTTTACCTCATTGTTATTACCAGTTTAAAGCATGATTAGACCTTTTTACATTTATCAAATGTTTTAAAGTTTTGTTTCCATAATAAAATAGATTTTTTAAATATAAGGAAGATAAAAGTTTATAAAGGTATCCAAATTTAAATTAGTTTCAAATTGTTTTGTCTCAAGAAGAAAATAAGAATTAAAATTTTCTTTTTGTATTAATTTCATTACATGCATATTCGCTGATTGAAAAGATAACGGCAAATTTAATAATTGTTTTTTTTTTTATAAAATAAAAAATATCTGTACTTTATGTATTATACTTTTTATTATTATCCTTTGTTTTTCCTATCCCGATAAATACAACTAGAAAACTTTGAACTCACTGAACATAAGAAATATCAGAAGTTTATTTTTTAGGACATTGATAACGAGAAAGTATATTTTTGTGATTGTTTCAAGTAAATAAATTAAAATCAAAAATACAAAATCATTACAATATATATATATATATATATATATATATATATATATATATATTATATATATATATATATATATATATATATATATATCTGAGTAAAACTTTCCATTCTAACAAGATGGAGAACGCTAAAATAGTACATGATCTTAATACTATAGGAATAAGAGACATAAACACTGAAGTAAGAAACTAATAAGATGAACCACAGGGAATATTAGAAGAAAAAGTCAAAAAAAGGAGAAGTATATAAAGAAAGAAAAGTTAATGGTTGCGTAACGAAAGTAACGAAACTAGACCTACAGATGACGAAAGGATTTAATTCATCAAGCTCATAACAGAGAAAAATGTCCCGTATTAGTTGGCAACGTCAATCAAGCATGCACTTATTAGAAGGACGATTGGCATGTTGAAGAAATTAAAAAAGAATAGCATGTATGAAAACTGCAAAAGAATTCAAGATGTTTTGGCATCATAATCCCTTAGTATTTGAAAAGAAGTGAAATTTGAAGAAAAGACATTAACCTTAATACATCTTCATAAACAAAAACATTTTTCTTTACATACAAATTGTGTTATTAATCTTCTTTAATAATCTTTGCAATATGCAAAATGCAATATAATTTTTACTTTATGAAAGCTATATATTTTATATTATATATTCATCACTGCACAAGTGAAACATTTTTACACAAAATGTGTTACCTACCTAGAAAATTGGAGTACAAATTTACTATTCAAATGGATAGATCTAAAAAGTGAAATAACATGGAAAGATGTTTGTTATTCTCTCGAAGCTTTTAAATTGTATATCAAGGCAACTATTTTAAAGGAAGATCAACTCTTTGACGAACTGGAAATTTTGAACGACATGGCTACAAGTGAAAAAATTGCTGAGTGGAACAGAGAAGAAAAAAATGCTTACAAATATTATGCGAATTTATTTTTTGTCTTTTGGCTGCACTAGCTAGGATAGTGCAGCTATCGAGCGTTTATTTTCTATAATAAATAATAATTATTGGACGTCGGAAAAATCACAAATGTCCATTTCCACTCTCAAGGCAACGTTGCAGGTGTCTGTAAATTTTGATAAGACTTGCAATGAAATGTTTGATGTGCTTCAGTCGAAGCCGGACCTTCTTAAATTAATTTTAAGTTTAAAAAAATATGAATATTCCAAAAAACCGGAAAAAGATGAGGATATTCCAGGTTCCTTATCTAATAATTACAGTATTTTTATTTTTTCAAAGTTTTTTTTTTCAAAGTTAATA
Organism: Diabrotica balteata; assembly: GCA_918026665.1. NCBI lineage: Eukaryota > Metazoa > Arthropoda > Insecta > Coleoptera > Chrysomelidae > Diabrotica > Diabrotica balteata. The sequence continues at coordinate 103,580,744 of OU898281.1, read as the reverse complement.
TAATATTTAGTTTAATTAATATAATCTTTTATTGTTTTAATGTTTAGCATAGTTTATTGTTTATTTTCAATGGCAAGAAGTTATGATTTTCCCATAAAAAGATTTATTCTGTGTTTAGGTAAGTGACCAAATTCAGACACTGTCCTAAATTCAGACATATTTCTGTTTATTCGGTTAAAATAAGAAATTTGGTATATTCAGATAAATATTGTTCTGAAGCTATTTTCTTGTGGCATTGTAAATTAATTACTATTAAACTGGGAATAAGCCACAATTAAAGATAAAAACAGGTTTATTGACGTTTCAATTTCCATTTCGGAAATCGTTTTTTTGAAAACGATTTCCGAAGTAGAAATTGAAACGTCAATAAACGTATTTTTATCTTTAATTGTGGCTTATTCCCAGTTTAATAGTAATTTATTCAGATAAATATTATGACATCTATTGGTTTAATTTAACATTGATTTTTTTATTTCAAAATTCGTTTCCTATCTTACCGACATTGTATCTGTCAATGCATAACCTAAAAGTTGGACGGTTCTTGCAAATTGTGTGTTGTGTCCATCGAGAAAGAATTTCTAATAATGTAAGCAAATTATTTTATTTCCTATAAGATATTACTAGTTAAGAAAATTAGAATAAACTTTGTTAAAGTTGTATATAAGGGCTTTAAATTTTCATTTTAAGTTGGAATTCTATCAGTAATGACAGCATCCAAAAATTTTAATGGTGTCTGAATAAGGTACAAGAAATTTCCTGTGTTGCGTAAATCAGACACTGGGTGTCGGAATTGCGTACTTGAGTTGTAAAGTGGATATAGTTATATTTCTTTCGTTTCTCTTATATTAACATAAGTATATACCATTTTAGTTAGTAAAATTATTTTTTACAGCTTGTATCCAAATTCCGACATAGGTGTCTGAGTTAAGGACTTTAACTGTCCGAATTATGTTTAATTTGTGTAAACGGATATTCTCTGTTATTTTAACATTTAGATATCATTTGCAATAGTTTTTTGCTTTATTTACAGAATGTCGACGAAAAAGAAGGCATATACCCAAGATGATGTAAGCCGTGCTTTAGATGCCATTAAAGGTACAACACCTTGTTTAGCCGCAACGAGGCTATGTAACGTCCCGAGACACTCATTGTGAAGATCCGGGGCATTTACCCAGAAGAATGTCGCAGTGGAGCACCTTCTCTACTATCCTTTCATGAAGAAAATCTATTGGTCCAATGAATAATTAATATGGGGCTAACGGGTTTTCCTGTCTCCAAGGATCAATTGCTTGATAGTGTTTGCCTACTGATAAAAAATTTAAAGCGCCCTAACAATTTTACAGATGGAAGACCAGGTCGTCACTGGTATGAATTATTTACCTAAACGCATCCAGAAATGAGTGAACAAATAGCTCAAAACTTATGTAGATCTCGAGCAGCCGTAACTGAAAACAAAATCAGAAACTGGCATAAGGAAATTGAAGAATACTTTATTTCATGTAATATTAATATAACTGATCCAAAAAGAATATACAACACGGATGAGTCTGCTTTTTTTCTCTCGTCAAAAAGTCGCAAAGTACTTGCCAAGAAAGGAAGTAAGTCCCTGCACGATAGATCCGGTGATGACAAAAAATGCTTGATTGTTCTTGTTACGGCTAATGCTCCGGTCAACTAGCTCCACCCATAGTAATGTACGCATATGATGTGACTGATGGGTGCAGAATGGACAGGTGAAATTAAAGAGTTTGTATGAAGTTTGTTACAAACTATATCAGAAATCTGGATTATCCCAAAATATTGAGAAAACCGCCAACATTATAATCTATATTCAAGAAGTCCTAATTCTAGAAGGTGGATGGAAAAATAAAGTGGAATTTACAGCTGATTATACGTTACAAGGAGTAATTTTGGACATACAAGACATAGTTAAAGATACTGAAACCGAAGCAGAACTTCTTGGCCTCAACGCATATGCTGAAAAAGAATTAACAATTATTGAAGAAATGAAAAGCATTGTCGAAACAGGCACGAAAAAAATATTCGACGACACAACAAAAACTAATGTTATAGGAAAGAAAATTAATGTATTAGAAATTATTTCTAGTACATTAATTACCCCAGAAAAACGAATTGATATCATTGAAAGCGAGAAAATACCAAAGGAATCAGTCAATAATAAAAATAATAGTAAAGAAATATTAGGAAACGTTCAGTTGACTCCAGAAACACAAAATTATCATTGTAGACGAGCAAGTAAAAGAGGAATCGGCCAAAGAAGAGGAGAATAATACTGAGAAAAATCAACTGTTATTGAAGAGAAGCAACTAAGAGTGGAATTAGTCAATAAAGATGAAGATATGAAGACTTGCATAAACAATAAACATTCTCGTGTTCTGCCAAGAATGGTTATACCATCCCCGTTTAAAAACTCATTGTTCTGGCCTGAACCTACGAAAAAAATAACCTCAAGAAAGTGTTAAATTAAAGTTCCTTCAGTAGGCACATCCGACGCTTGGAGACAATATTTTTTGAAAAAAAAAAGACGAAGAACAGAAAAACGCAATTAGAGAAAAAGAAGAGAGAAACAGAAGAAAATAAAAAATTGCGCGAGAAAAATAAAAAAAAACAAAAAAACCTAAAAAAAGATCATTAAAAATAAACAAACAAGCACAGAAGTAGAAAAAAATGGAACAGTAAGTGACCAAGACTCAACTAAAGATAACGATGACATTAAAAATTCAGGTAAGACACCATTTTATTTAAGTAACTAGGTTTTTTGCATAATTACTTTAGATGAGGTTTTGATTGGAGAAGTAAAAATAGGTGATTTTGTAATTGTCACCTATTTTGAAGAATATTATCCAGCACAAATTACAGATAAAAACAGTGAAAATATGTTGGCTAATGCAATGGTTAAGGCTGGCGATTGGTGGAAATGACCAACTATAAAAGATGAAATTTGGTATGATAACCATGAGGTTGTTAAGATCAAACCTCCCACAGAAATAAATAAAAGAGGATTTTTTTTCTATTAAGAATTAGAAACACATGATAATAAATATATAATGTTATAAATAATCTGATCTATTTTATATTAACTTTTCTTAAATGAGTGATTCTATTTATTGTCGGAATTAATGTTCTTCAAATTTTTGATTTAGGATCAGTGTCTAAATTAGGTTCACTGATTTTGGAGCAAACTGCACTGCTGATATCGGAATTAGGTGATTTTTGTATGGTTATAATGAATATAAAAATATAATTAATTTGTCGAAGTTTTGTGATTAATAATTTTCAGGTTCTCTTAGAAATAGTTATTAAGTAAGTCGAGAAAATAAAAACTGATCAATGTTACTCAATAAGTATTAATTCCAATAAATAAAATGTAACGTGAAAGTCTTAACATGTCTGAATTTGGGCCACTTACTACATTTTTGAATTTTTGTCCTTTTTTCCAAAAAATATATTATTATGGTCACCGTATATATAATATATAATGTCGCAAAAGCATAAAGAGCACTGGAAAAAACAAAACATATATATAGACGCCAGGTGTAAGTCCTAGAAAAAACTTTAAAGATCAAAACTATCATAGATGAAACAAAAGAATAATATGAACACTACACGGAAGAGCAAAAAATGAAGGTGAAGCCTACATTCAAAAGTTTCTCTCATGGCCTACAAATAAAGATAAAACTAGTCAAAAATGTCGAATAAGAATAAATTTTGCCAACTATTCGCGACAACCTTTAAGGTATTATTTAAGCAAACTTTTTGCATGTAGAATAAATAAACTACACAGCTTATTAAGAATCAACTACGTTTTCCTAATAAATGAAGGTTGAAAAATTGCCTCCAATTTAAAACTCTGGCAAAATTTCATTGATGTTGAAATTAACCCAAAGCGAAATGAGACGACAAAATGAATTACACTATTTGCATGGTCAATGAATTGGGAGAAAGATGGCATGTTTAATTTACGCCGAGAAATGATCAGTTTAATAATTATAATAATCGTCAATCAAATGTCTTTTTATATCTAATAATTTTATGTCTATTATATCGTGCAATTATTAGTTTTTAAAGTTTAAATAAAAATAGAATAGCATCACTGTGGTTTTTCGCTTTTGAGAAAAATATGTTCCACGGAAAATATGATAATTATACTTTTACGATAAAAAATTATTGGTAGTTAATATTCTCGCATTAACCATGTCTATTTATATTTTACCCTCACTCAGTTACAAACAATTATTTTGATATATTTCTGTAGATGCCAGAGCACTTGACTGAAACTTTTTATACCTGAATTAACATCTGTATTAACTTAATATAACAAAAATGAGTTATATTATATTAATGAGAAAATATAATTATGACATTATCACGAAAACATTCTTAAAACTACAGAGGAAATTTTGAGATGGGGATTGAATGGGATAATCAATCAAACTGAAGGAAAGACTAAAATGCAACTGCGGTGCATTATGTAACCTTCATTAACCACACTGTTGTATTTCACTATTTCACTATTAACACTATTTAGTTTTTGCGGATCTCAATTTAACAAAGCAAAAAATTACGTTTTTTTTCTCTCCTGATTCCAAAAGTTCGGATCGATAGCATGTCTAGAAGTCTCATCAGATAGGTATATGGCTATCGTAGTAGAATAAGATTCAATGAAAACTATTATGTGGGACCAAAAATGGAGCTCCTAGAAGTTGATGGAAAGATAGGTCGAGGAAAACCAAGAAGAAGTGGAAGGACTGTATGGGAGAGGACTTGAGAGAGAATTGTTTAGGTGAAGAAGACACGATGGACAGAAAAGAGTGGCGAATAAGAGTAAGAAACAGTGGCACCTGAAAAAAGGAAAAGCTAAGTTGAAAGAAGAAGTATCTAACAGTATAAGCTGATATTTTATAAAGAAAAAACATCAAAATTGCAAAAAAAAACCTTAAGTACAAGGATTATTGTTGGGCAAAGGTTTGTGCAAATTTTATTAAATTTAATATCCGCCGTGTTATAGTGCACATAGTTCTAACTATCATAATGGAAAATTGTAGGCAATACAATCTCCTGATCTGAATCTAATTGATAGAATTCAAGTATTCCTCAAATTCGAATTATGCGGGAAATCTATTTTTTAAACCACGAATAGGTATATTTGCAAAGACTGATCACAAATTGAACAATAAATTTTGGATAACCGTAGAAGGTTTAATGCACAATAGATGTTTAATACTACTTAAAAGACCTACGCTAAAACCACATATTGATTATAGTTTTCAAAGCCATTTTTATTAGAATGTTTTAACATATTTTAATAGTTAAATAATAATCAATTATATTGTTTTTGAACAGGTATATCATTTTTCATAAAATAACCATAGACAGCATTAATGTCTGAATTTGCATTCGACGAAAATTTTATGTTTATACAATTGTAATTTGTGTCTGCGTTGATTGTTAATAACTTCGCATTTTAAAGGGAGTAATAAAAATATCGTAACACTGTGGTTTTCCCATATGTTAGAAAAGATTAGCAGACCGGTGTTTAAAAACGCGGTTCTTGTGTTACAAATGTATTCACAGAAAATATTTTTCTAAGCCGTATCAAATTGTGCCAACTCGCTATTTCAAGTAGGTGTAAATATGAGATGAAGCAAAATTAAAATCCGGAAACGGGAAGCTATGTTTAACATTAAAATAAAATGTAATAAATATCAAGTATGTACCTTTCTGTCATTGATTACGCAATGCGTTCGAAAACGCACTAAAATCACAGCACTCTGAATCTAATAGAAGCAGCCGACACTGATTCGCAAAATTCGAGATTCCGCATTAGACGTTTGAATATTAGGAACCACTGTCAACCGCCGAAATCTAACGGTACTGTCAGCAGTGTCGGCGTGTAGGTACCCGGAACCACAATATGGCGGCACTGTGATCGCACGTGTTAGTAACAAATACACAAGATGATATTAAAGTAAAAGTATGTATTGGTAGTGGGTGGCTGTGGACTGTTTTTGTACTACTCGCTCTAACCTGCCATGGCGTGACGTCGACCGTCGACTGTCTAGAGCGGCTAAAGCGATGTCAGTTGCTGGTAGTGTCGGGCCACTTCTGAAGCGACGTTGCCAATTAGGTTAGGTAGAAAATTGGTGCGCTCAGGATGGACTACGTTGGTCGATTTTTGGCGAGATGATTGACAAGTACTTATTGGAGGCTTACGGACCGATGAGAATTGCATAGAAGTGGTTACTCCGAAAATGCAATGTCAGAGGTCGTGGATTTTAAAACGATTTTAACTTTTCCTGATAAAGTATTGAGATTATTCGGATTTGACGGTGATGTTAAAATTAAATTTGAATGGAGATCAACACTAACGTATACCAGGGTTTATCGAAAATTTCAAGATCGATAGTATATTTAATTAAAAAATATATTTCCTTCTTAGAATATATTTTTTTAAAGAGTTCGCGTTTGGTTTTTGATAATTTCTTTTTAATAAAGTTTTATTAAATATAATAAAGTATGATACCAGATTTAGCGAAAAATACGACTTTTTAAAAACATTGTTTTTGCGTGGTCCCTTTGGAATTTTTGTTATTGGAGAGCATTTTTTATTAGTTAAAAAGGTATTAACTTGCCATAGGCGCCGCACTAAGGGACAACTCATATAAAAATATAAATTATAATAAAAATGCCTGCCTTTCATTACAAATGTTAGTTAACATTTGTTATATTAAACGAATATTTTGGATGCGATTCCATATTTTTTGTGTTAGTTTTACACATTTTTATACAAAACTTATTGATCAGTGTTGTAAAAATAAGAAATACAATAATTTTTCAAATGATTTTTAAAGGCAAGAAATAAACAAATTTTGTAAGGCCTATAACAAAAAAAAATTAACTCCAACAATGTTTTGATGTTATTTATTTATAACCATGCAATTCGTTGAAATTGGGGAGAGAATACCAAAACAAACACATGAAAACATTTTCATATGTGGTATATGTAAAAATAAACAGAAGAACTGCTTCACATGGGCAAGAACAAACTGAGAACAGTAACAGGAATGTTGACCGGGCATGCACCAGTAAGAGAATTCCTGAATAAAATAGACATTTACTATGGAGACCTTAACTGCAGACTCTGCGATATCGAACTAGAAACTGTGATGCATGTATTATTCCACTGCGACGCGCTGGATCGTAAAAGACAAAATTTATATGGGCAACCAAGAGCAGAGTTATAGTATACCAACCAAGGTATAGTTAGAACACACCAAGCAGAAGATCTGTACAAACTTCTACAGAGTAAAAAATTCTAGACTGGGTATAGGACACAACAATTGGCAGCAAACACAATAAGCTTTAGCTTCAGTAATAATGGAGATCTTTTTGATTAGACGGGCCCAGATCGAAGAAAAAATCACGCACATTAAACGGATCAATTGGTTCCCTTTTCACACAAACCAAACTTATCAACAGCACACAAACTTATCAAAACCAAACATATCAATATCTAAAAGAACGGTTATCTCAGAACAAAGCATAAGCACTACGCTAAATAGAAATCCTGTCAAATAAAGAAAAACAATAATGCTAATGTTTTTTTTAAGAAAGATCCGAATACCTACCGAGGTATAAATTTGCTTAACACTGCTCTGCAATTAACAGCAACAAAAAAAAATATCGAAAGAACAACTTTAGAAAAAGAGCTAAAAAGATTCAGGAAGGAAACATTTGCGCTGATTTAGGATTGGATACAGGAAATTATCCACGTAGTGTACGCAAGATAGATACCTCTAGAAATAATCAAAACGATCGAAAATATGTACCAGAACAACACAATAAAATTCCGAAATCCTGAGTACTCTTTGAATGGAAAATGGAAAAAGCTGCTTAAAATAATCTGCTATGCAGACGACGCAATGCTAATCTTTTAAATTGAGATTATTTATAACGTATGCTGCACCAATTTAATATAGCTGCCGGAGATTTAACAAATTTATTTTCTTAAAAAAGGTAAAATGCATGGTTATCACAGCAAATCTTATTAGAGCTGGGGTATCAGACAATAGAACAACTGATAGAGATATATAGGCATCACACTATCTAGTGGAAGATCAAGTGAATAAAGCAAACAGAGTAACAGGTTCCCTGAATGAAACAATATGAAGAATTGAAAATATCGGGAAAGAAATGACAGGCAGAATTTACAAAGCAGTCATCAGACCAATATTGACAGAAATGCGACTGACCTGACAGAGAGAACAAAAAGAATACCAAAAACAGCAGAGATTGAAACCTAAAGAAAAATAAATGGTAAGACACTATGGGACAGAGCTAGAAGTACAAATATACGACGTGAAGAAAATCAAGGACTGGGTAAGAAATAGAAGAGTAAAAGGGAACCATTACACAAGACGAAGCCCAAAAAAAAAGAGTAGTAATGACGGACAAAAGCGGTTTCCCAATAAAAAAAACCATCAGTATGAAGACAACGAAAACGATGGAACGACAACTTACTAGAGGAACATTGAAAAACAGAGTCAAGTCAACACGGAAAAAAGAAGCAAAATAAACCTTGACAAGATAACAAGAAGTAAGAAATAGTCTATGTTGAATATGTGCAGAAATGAAAATTAAGTGTTTCATGGAAAACGTTGATACAAGACATGTGTCTGAAGAAAATGAATGTTGGTATAACATAGCATAGGAAATGGAGGAATATAATTAGAGAAGCAAATCCCGAATTCGACTCCCAATGAACGAAAACCCCAAAGAGAATGTTGATAATGATGATATAATTTTGATTTATGTTATATTCTTGTTTACTTGAAATTATATCTACAGTGAAACAGCGCAAGCTAGAATATCTTGGATATATAATGCGAAACGACCAGGGAATGGTCTACGGAAATAGGGGACCAGGAAGAAGAAGAATATCTTGGCTTTAGAAGTTACGAAAATTGTTTTCCTTGACCACTTCAGGACTATTTCGAGCTGCGGTCAATAAAGTTAGAATTGCCATGCATTAGCCATGATGGCTACTACATCATCCATAACGGATAGGCACCACAAGAAGAAGACTTGTGTCTTTTTCTCCCGTTGTTCCGTTTTTTTTCTGGATATATAAATGGAATTCATTATATTCTTAAAATAACCTTTTTTTTTGCTAAAAAGACGTTTTAGAATGTCATTGTGGTAAATATTGGGTATGTTCGGGATAATATTAATAAAAAGTATCCAGAATATAACAATAAATTGCCACTTATTCTAGCTGATACAGTTCTATATAATTTTATTGAAGAGAATAATAGGAAATAAACCTTGTACTGACAGTATTTATAATAAGACTTTCTATTTCGTCTCTCTGTCTGTAATTAACTACCTATCTAGTTTTGTTCATTCAGTCTGTCCTATGGTGGACGGCAAGTACTCTGGATACAGGATAATTACAAGCCACATAATAAGTAAGTCTCAAAATTAATAGAATAATCCACCAGAGTTACATTAAAGTGATTTAACACGAAGAGCTGGCAAATTTGGAGAATAAACGGGCATTCAAGAAATAATGGGCACCGAAAAAAATGTTCCAAGAAAATCCAATTTTAAGAAGTCAATCCAAAATCAAAATAACCTGAACTAAAAAGAAGAAATACAACAATACAAAAGAACGTAAACTGTAAGATACTGACAAAATATATAACAGTCATAGAACCGTAATAATATAAATAATGTACTAAGCTTAATGTAGCAGATAATTGGATGCTATCTAGACTTTATGGAATTGGTTGTTTACATTAGATCATGAACATTGTCATATATCTTTGTTGCTGATCTATCGGCTCTTGCGGCAAGATAGATGTTTGTTTTTCTATATAGATTATATATAGATTATTATAGATTAGGTATTTAAGATGTCACGATATTGTAGCAGCTTTATTTTCTTGTTCTACAATTCAAACATATCTTAGCTATGTCTGCTAAAAGTTATCCTCTGATTCTGCAATACATCCAGCGTCATTGTCATGCCCTAGAATGCATATTTTATGCGTTCCCATATTTATTAAATAATTAATTTCTGAACTTGGCGGATACCCGATGTTGCTCAGAAATGTTTCGTGAGAATGTAGTTGATCCATGTTTCTGTTGTTATGTTTTTGTTTAGATCTTCTATTGCTTTAATGTGTTCTTTGAGGGTGTCATTATCTTATCGTTTTACTCTACCGAACAACTTTGTTATGTCAAAGAAAGATATGCAGGTGTGTTCTACTGAGATCTTTTTATTATTTACCTGATTATAAATAATGAATTCACATTGAATCCATTTCGAATGGCCCTGTTATGCTGTTTTTTCATTCTGCTGGTATTTTTTCATTTTTAATTATTATAATGTTGGATAGTTTTTGCATTTTTCTATAATTCACCGTATTAAATTAAAAAACGACTTTGAATTTTGAATGAACCACAAATAATTTTAACTATCTAAAACGAAAATTTAAGTACTTAGGACTTGTAATGGAATATAAAATATGCACTATGGTAGCTCAGTATGAACGGCAGCATACAAGAAAGGCGAAATGTGGGAGAAGAATAATTTCGGCTAAGTGGCCTAGGAACCTGAGTGACTGGTTGGGATGCAGCAGCTGAGACGTGATTAGTGAAGCAACAAGGTTCGTGTAACAATGATGATCTCTAACCTTCAATCAATGATAGAATCATCAATCATGGAATCAAAGATGGACAAAAATGACATTGTCTACATGATAAACAAGCTAAAAGTAGCTTTTAAAAAAGGGATTATGATAAAACGCAATACTTGGTCGTTAGAAACACTGCGGAAGACTTGGAAATAAAAAGCAACTCAAAACAAGCAAATAGGTATAAATACCTGGAGGTAACAAATACAGGATCAGATTAAACGGATAAAATAAACAAAATAAAGAAAGGATAAACAATAACAAGACAATTACATTCGACTATGGAACGACGATATTCCAAGTATAACTTATAACCAAATATTTAAGACAATAGTAGAAAGCTACTGCAGAATGTCCTTGAAGGATGAGGCAGACGAAGAAAAAGAAGTTAAAAGCTGCTCAATGTATGGCATAGACGTGAGTGACAAATAAAAGAATGGAAAATAGAATACATGGAGTGAAAATAATGTTTTGGAGAAGAAGCTGCACATTAACACTACTAAACAAAGTAAAAAATGAACGAATTAGGGAACTAATGAATGAGGAGACACTAAATGATCAGATAGAAAAACGAAAATTACTCTGATATGGACATATGCGAAGGATGGACAAGACAAAAATACCACATTGAATCCAAATAAAAGGAGAGAAAGAGAAAGTCCTAGATAGGGATAGGTCCAGGTGAACGGACAAATAAAAACATCAACGGAAAAAAAGAGACCTCACTAAAAAAGATATTACATACCACAAGAAGAAATGGCGATTGGGATGTGCTAAACGTAAAACATAATATACTGTATAAACCCAAGAATAAGTAAGTAAGTCATAAAAGGTGGACCTTAAAAAAAATCTAATATATAATAACGAATAAATTAAATAATTTAAAGAAATAAAATAACAAATTAGAAAATGGCGATGTGGTGATTTACGTATGAAGGGCATTTGTCAATTAAAAAGAGGAAAATGCAATTTATTCTACTAATAAAAACTTTGTTTTTGAAAATGCCATACTGTTGTAACTTTTTCTGTATACCAGCTGAATTTAACCTTTATAAAAGAAGACATTTATCGCAATTTAACATAAAATCTCCTAAATACCAAATTAGTGTACTGCAATTTCAAACAAGAGCATGGCCAAACATTTTGGATAAATGTATGGGATGATATCAACAACCATGGAGAACGAGGATAATAAGAAGTATAAGCATTAACAACCGAGAATAATTATCAAGACATTACTTTGTAAAAACACACAATTACAGTACAGTATATAACTAAAGTATATAACTACAGAGACGCTATGTACTGTACGATCTCCTATCACACAAATAATTCACGTTCAAATGATTTTACAATACTCTTTCTTATCAAACATTAAAATGATATTGAACTTTGTTAAAATGAGAAGCATGCATGCAGAACAGAAACAAATTGTGTGTTTAAAAATACCTCCAAAAAATGTACTCTTAATGAGCATAATAATCTTAAAACATATAAATAGATAACATTAAAGATTTCCCTACACGCTTATATTTTATCACTGTTTGTAGGTATACGAATACTTTTACCGAAGACGGCTTGACAACTTTATCAGCCTTGAGTATTTGCATTTAAATATTAAAAGTTTATCATAATTTCATATTGCATAAACCTTTTTGCTTATCTGATAATGCTTTTGCTACTTAATATATACATGAATAGCGTATGTATTTAAAAGGAAAATGTCCTTAAATTGTTGTACCTATAAGTACCAGAGTTTTTTACAACCGAACCAGTTTAAGATGTTCTATAAACAAACTGGATTCCAATTATATTCGTACTTGTATATAAACAGAAATTGTGCAGTTTTATTATCAACAAAAATATCATATTAAGGTCTTTAAGGTCTTCTATTAATCTGCAGAAACGTCTGTATTACATATTAAAAAACGAGCAATGTTTGAAAATCTTTATCCTTACTATAACATGTAACAACTAGTCAGTGGTTAAATGTTAATCACAGGGAATGTTAGATCTGTTTTAAATACTTTTAGAATAACACTGTTATTTATTTTCATCTTTTGCATTAGTTTTTAAAAGGAAGGGTAGAATATACACTGGTCCAAAAAATAGATCTATCGTTTGGTAATATAAACGAGTAAACAATTTGGCAAAAGTTACAATTTAATAATTAAAGTGTGAAAATTAATAAGGATTAAAGTGCCAAAAACAAAGTTTTAAGATAATCTAAAAAACAATATAAAGATCTAAAACGATTTCTAATAAAAACTGAATTTGGTACATATATTTACCACAAAATGGTAAATATATCTTAAGAAAGGTTATTGCAAAAGTAACTTCCTATAACTAAAAAAAAATTAACTAAGCAAAGTAGGAAAAGACGTGAGTGCGTTAGCGTTTATGAGATACATTTTAAGAATGCAATTCGCGATAGCCAATTCCGACAGGGTGCGCTGAAAATTGAAAAGAAGTTGAAAAGATGGACGATAACTTCGGGAAAACAAATCATTTTGTCATTTGATCTCTAAGCTATAAAACGTTTAATATAAAACATTTACACGTGTGTTTTGCCAAAGTAAAAGTTGGTGTACGGTACGTAATTCGAGTTTATACATACAGTAATTGACTCCCAAATCTGAATAAAAATAAAATTAAATGTTTGTTGTTCTACAGTATGTCTGAAACACGTAAGTAAAATTTACATTATTTTAATTATTTATGTGGTTGCAAGATCGGCAGAGATCTTTAGTTGAAAGTGAGGCAGTTTTTGGAGCTGGCCACGTTATATTTTGTAAATTATGTCTTACAATTTCTATTAATAACTTCATGAGACCGTAGGGGCAATTTAGCTGATGAAACAGCATTTTTCTTCAGTCTTCTCAATTTAGTTTCAGGTGTTACTATAAAGTAAATTGAGTATAAATATATTAAAATATAAATAATATTTTAATCAACATTTGGAAAGTAATCGTTCTCAGTAAAATGTAAACTGCACACAGTCATGTACTTGGTTATAGGTCGGCCAGTTCGCAAAATGCATTGCCAAAGCTTTCTCATATTCTCGTCCAGCGAAAACTTATGGATGAATTTTTTTTGTGAATTATAATAGGATGAACATTAAGGAACTCTGCAATAGTTTTTTGAAGTCGAAGTTATTGTTAATTACAATGTAAACCGGTCGCTAACATGTATACAAAATAATGACAATTTCAATGTTTCCCGAAGTGGATGCTTTTGAAATCTACCACCAGGCGTCGCCCACTTTGCGGTTCCTCGCGAATACAAGAGCCAATAGAAAAAGCGCTTACACAGAGGTATATACAAACTTAAATGTGGCGAGTGCCCAAAAACTTACATTGGTCAAACTTGTAGTTATTTTAACAAACGGATAGCAGAGTTAATGACCAAGTTGAAATTCTTCACGTTCAAAATAAAGGCTTTAATATATCTTAATTACTCTGCCGAAACCACTGTAGTGTTAATAAATTATTATAATGAATTTTTGTGGAAATTTTGAAAACAAAAGTTTTCAGTGTTTTATTGTTAGATAAAATGAACTTCCATCAAGTAACGGTCGAATCCATCAGTTTTCTTAAATTTTTCATGCATCTTCTTCAATCTCAAGCAGTTGTTTGTAAAAAAGTTGGTGTTTTGGAGACTGTAGGTGTGGAATAAAGCTTCAAAGGGACGTCTTTTTTGTATATGACACCCTGTTCTCTGGAGCCAGTTTGAATATATCAGCTTATTTAAGTTCAGCTAAAGTTGTTTCTTTCTTTAAGAAGCAATAAACAACCAGGAGAAGACATGAGGCAATTTTGTTGGCTCCACGAGAAGCTACTCCCTCATGCCATATATACATATAGACCTCGTTCGTATCACCAACATAAACTCCAACTGTGAGAAATAGAACATATCGGTATAGCTCCATAATGGAACAAACATGACCTACTGGAGAGCCGTAGATAAACAACACTTTGTGCTTCCGAGATCTTGAGAGTCAATGGTATCTTGGTTTAACAACGCTCTAGCCCTCTCGATGTTACAGTGATAAAGCTCTAGTTGAGTAGTGACAGATGCACTTGACCCATCCTGTGCTTTATTTGACAATAAAGATTGCCACTTGTATATGCACGTATCAACTCGTAGTCTGTGGAAAGACAAGCTTGAAAAGTCTTTGATGAACACAGACCTATAAAAATAATAGATGACTGTCGAATCTTTTTCGAGGATTTTGCTCTTGAATACTGACCAATATCCATTGATATCATGTTTATATGGTTTCTTATCATTAAACCATCTGATTTGGAGCAGCATGGTTGATACGTTTAATAGTATAACACGTTTCACTGAACTTTTTCTTCTCGACAATCACGCGCAATATTTTATCATTGACAGATAATTTAAATAACAAAAGCACAAAGCAGTTCATTTTACTTCAGTTTATAATAAGGGAAATTCATTCAAATTGAAAATAATAAAAATTTATATACCAAGTGTTAATAAATAAATTGTTACCTCTGGATATCTGAGAACTGACTTTAAACGACAGTATACACAAATGAGAGGGTTAAAAAACGGAAAAATAAATCTCACTTATTCTTGATACTTATAAACCTTATATCCGGATAATATACAAATATAATAAGTTTATTAATTGATTTATGTATTATTTCAATGCATGTCTTTTATTTGGTTTCATCTATATTTGATATTATCCAATCCCAAATATTTGTATGGTAGATATCATCTTCCTCGTCAGGTATTCCATTCATCGGCGAATATAAGCCCCTCCCTTTTTTGAAGCTGATTGGTGATTTACCTGGTTGTAGTTCAGTCAATTGAATTATACCTTCCGTATTGACGTACATCTTCCGTTCGTGTAACATTCTGGCATAGATTTAGTCTTATTGACTTCTTACCAAGCCAGGATCGACGGCTTTACATGCCATCTGAATCACGGTAACGACTCAGTTAATTTAAAAATTGAAAGATTTCTGGTGTACTACGAGATTGAACCCGCCGGCTTGGTAAACCACTACCTATCCACTAAGCTATGGCCGCTACCTAAGCCTCCCTGAAATGTGTCCACTCGTTTTTGTTCTTTGTTATTTGTATCCATTCATAACTAGCTATTCTTTTAATGTTATCAGTCTCTCTGGTCTGAGATCTGCCTATTGTTATCTTGAGTTCCCTTGGTGACTATTTGAAAATTCGCTTCGTCCATCGGTTGTCTTACATTTTCCTTATGTGGTGTAACCAGTTCTATTTTAACGCAAGAATTTTTTTGGATTGTATATCTTAATTACCGTTGTGTTTCTCACTAGATATACGATTTCTGGGTTTAATATTGAGAATTTTATGTTCCGTAGCTTTTTGAGTTACTTGCCGTTTATCAATTATGTTGTTGTTGAAAGTCCATGTTTCTGATCCATACGTTAAGGCTTTAACGACGGTTTGTTATCATCTAAGTACGGCCTAGGCTAAGCAAGACCTTCTATTCACATTAACATTTATAAACTGCTTTAAAAATTAAATTTTTTGTGCTAAGTATACATAACATCTTACTTTCTTTGTATGTTTATTGTCCAAAGGTATTTCTTATGTTACTTACTTACTTACTTACTTACTCCGTGGCGTTACAACATTTTGTGGGTTTAGCTGACTCGACAACATGCCTTCACTGTTTTCTGTCTTGAGCAACCTCTATCCAATTCTCCACGCCCATAGTACTTCTGCTTCTAGGTCTTCTGCTACATTATCTCGCCACCGGAAACGGGGGCGTCCGCGTGGTCTCCTTCCAGTTGGGACTTCCTCCCACACCAGTCTTACTGTTCGTTCGTCAGAATGTCTTCTGAGGTGTCCTGCCCATTGGAGTCTTCTGGACTTTACTTTATTTCTTTTATGATGTGGGCATCTGGGTAAAGTTCTTCGAGCTCTTTGTTAGTTCATATTGTCCTGATGCTTCATCCAGCACAGGACCAAAGATCTTCCTTAGGATTTTGCTTTCCCAAACACATAGTCTATCTTTGTTTGCCTTTGTTATTGTCCACATTTCGCTTCCATACATCACAACGGGTCGTATGATTGTTTTATAGACCTGTATCGTCGTACGTCGTGTTAGTTGTTTTGATATTATAAGGTTTTGGAGGACAAAAAGACATCTGTTGCCGGCCTGAATCCTGTTGTTTATTTCTTGTGATCCGTTATTGTCTTCAGTTATTGTTGTTCCAAGATACTTGAATTCTTTAACGCGCTCAAAGTTAAAGTCATCGATGGTGATGTTCTGGCGGATTCTGTGTCTGCTTTGATTATTGCGGCTCATATACATATATTTTATCTTGTTTTCGTTAATTTGGAACCCCATCTTCGCTGCTTCCTTCTCGAACCTCACGAAAGTCTCCTTCATCCTTAATCGTGTGTTTCCTATTAGATCGATATCGTCTACAAATGCCAGTAGTAAGTTTGGTCCTTCTCGATGAAATACTGTATTAGGTTTTTCGATTCTTGCACTTCTGATTATGTGCTGCAGAGCTAAGTTGAACAGTTGTGGTGAAAGTGCATCTCCCTGTTTTAGTCCATTGTTTATTTCAAATGTCTTCGAGTATTGTTGTCCAACTCTCACCTTACATCGTAACCGTTCCATATACATCCGTATCAACCTGACTAGTTTTTTTGGAAAGCCAAGTTCCTGCATCGCTGTCCACAGTCTGTCCCTGGATACTGTATCAAATGCTTTGTTTAAAATCTATAAACATCTGATGAAGCTCACGATCAAACTCCCAGCATTTTTCCATTATCTGTTTTATTGTGAACATCTGGTTAATAGTAGAGCGGCCCGGTCTAAATCGGCATTGATAATCTCCAACGATTTCTTCTGTGTATGTTTTGGTTCTTTCTAGCAGGATGTTTGCTAGGATTTTGTAGGTGGTGTTTAGGAGTGTTATTCCCCTGTAGTTAATTTAACAGACAAATCATAGCATGTGATTCGTCTTTAAAAGGACAACCATTATCATGATGACAATAAAATTCTTCTGTTAGTGATTACATAACATAAGAGATTACATACGTAAATCATGAGGAAAAACACAGGAAAAACCTCATCATACTACCCCGACATGGTAAGTATTTGGTCTCACATTTAGTTTTTCTCTTAATAAACACCAAATTCTGATTTGGTGTTTATTAATAAACACCAATTTCTGATATATGTATGTTATTTAAAAGACATAAATGATGTATCCTCAAGACCAACTGACAACTGGTAACAGTTACCAGCTGTTCTCCTTGTGAAGAGATTTACTCTCCGGCTCTGGAACTCACTTCAGCCATGTATGTTACCTAAAGTAAAATTTAATTTAATACTGAACATCACAGTTTTTTTACAACATGATGTATGTATAATCTTTTACAACTATATGTAATTTAAAGGGTTTTTACCCAGGTATTCTGGTGGCTCAGGCATTATAACCTTGCAATTTTAAAATTTTAAACCTGATGATGGACTGTTTAGTCCGAAAACGTTTGTTTTTGATGTAGCCCTTTTAAGGGTTTTTAAATAAATATACCCTTTTACGAAGACTAACCTCTTTTTTATAACGTAATTAATCCTCTGCAAACTCCGCCGTACCCTTCTTGTAAGTAATACTATTTGAATCAGCCATGTATTCATATATAAGCCAGACTGCTGATAAACCCAGCTTTAATATTCCCTTAGTTTTCTTGTGTTGATTTTATAACCGTATTACAGATAATACTTTAGTTGCAGGACCTTTACTGCGAATTATTCTGTTTTAAGCGTACTTTTTCAAGCATTGTGTAATAACTTTTAGCAATGTATTACGCCCAACCAATGTTGTGGATCATCTGATAGTGGTTTACATCTTCACCATAATCAGACGAGTTCTATAACAAAATATTCGACAGAAATACTTCGTTTGTTTTGTATTATCCGCGGTATCAAAATAACTCTGATTTTCACAAAAATATTTTGTTTCTTTTGAACCGCTGTTATTCCTGATAATTTCTTATCTTTACGCCCGTTTCGCTTTCTAAATTTACGGAAACCAATAAAATTAATAAAGCGAAGGGTCGACCAAATATAAAATATCGGAAAATCAAAGTCTATGTTAAAAACAAATGACATAATAATATACTAGCACCTTCTTCTGTCATAGTTTAAATTAGAACGTTGATTTTGAAATAAATATTTGTACCTACATGAAAACCAATTAGGTTTAAGTAAACTCTGGTTTTGAACCTTATTGTATTTCTAGGACTAAATGATGTAACGTTAGCTTTGATTCAGCTTCACAGATAATCAGTGCTAAAAGTTTAAGTAAAATTCTAAGAAAGTTACACAATAAAAGCTACAATATATACCGTTTGATAAGTGGAAATATTTTCGAGGAATTACTACGTTTTAGTAACTTTTATATCATTTTGCTGTACTAATTCCATATTTGATTTGCCTTTAAGCAATATAAGCATATGAATTAATTTTTTTCTCTCTACCTTAAACCATCACTGCTAAAAATAGAACGCGTCGTTTGAAATTCAAATCTCTAAACCAGTGGTTCCCAACGGGGGCGGTACCACCCACCGGTGGGCGTTGAAGAGAGATAAGGGGGCTTTTTGGGTCCAAGAAAAATTTGGGGGGCGTTGAGGAACAGCTGCCGCCCCCCTAAAGTAACTCATTGCTTCTTTGCTTCTAACAACTTCTAACAATCGAAAAATATAAACGAAATGTATATAATACATTTTGGTTATGCACCGTGCAATTTTTTATTTATCAATCAGTCCAACACTGCAACAATTTCGACGTTGCAATCGAACGTAGAACGTTTCAGTTTGGTTAGTATAATTCAACTTCCAGTAGAACCTTTCTGTGACCAAAAAATCTTGGTAATCGCCTTCATTGTTCACTACACTATGTAATTACTGCAGTTAACAAGATCAGAAGCAGTGCTCTCAATGATAGATTGTTTAGAAAACTGTGCGATGAAAACGACGAGAATTTTAGTCGTTTGTGTTGCACACAGAAGTTCGATGGCTTTCGAAGGGTACCTGTCTAAAAAGATTTTATGATCTCTTTGACTCAGTTTTAGAGTTCTGTAAAAGCAAATATAATTCTTTGAGAGACAATTTATTAAAATTTAAGAGGGATTTTGCTTATTTAACTGATTTATACGACAAATTTAATGAAACAAACCTACAGCTACAAGGTGATAATTTGAATTTGATCAAAACAAAAGAAACTATTTCCTTATTCGTGTCAAAACTTAATTTATATCGGCAAAATTTGGGTCCGAGACAATTTCATCAGTTTCAAAATATTTCCTCTGCGGAGACAAATGATGAAGATATTTTGGTATATTGCCAGCACTTGGAAGCACTTCAAGAAGATTTTAGGAATAGATTTCAGGATATCCTTGGTTTGATTATTCCAGCTTGGGTGCTAGAACCGTTCTCAAGTTTAGAAACAGCAGAATTATTACTACAGGAGGAATTGATAGAATTGTCAACAAATAAAGAGTTAAAAATGAAATTTAAAAATGGATATCAAGAATTTTGGCTGCATTGTCAAATTTCAGTATTATATCCAGCTTTATGGGCTGCATCAAAGAACTTTTTCATTGCGTTTCCTTCATCGTATTTAGCCGAAAGAGGATTTAGCATAGTCAGCAATTTATTAACAAAGAAGAGAAATAGGCTGTCCATAGTGGAGCGCGGTGATTTAAGATTGCTGATGACAAGTATGGAACCAAATATTGACAGATTACTATCATTACATCAAGCTCAGCCTTCTCATTAAAAATGTTATATTATTATTATATTGTTTTTTATGATTATGTATTTCAGTTAAAGTTTGATCAATACATGAATACTGTATTTTTGAATAAAACATTTTTTTTTAATTTGTTGTTACTTGGATTAGTTAAGGGGCCGTCGAATCATATTTAAGGTAGCCTTTGACACCAAAAAGGTAAAACAATTGTGAATGAAAGTGCGTTAATAATTTTAAGAATGGAAGAGTTTTTTAAGGGGGGCGTTAGGTATTTTGTTTTTGGAAAAATGGGCGGTAGGCCGAAAAAGGTTGGGAACCACTGCTCTAAACTATCCTTTGTTTAAGAATATCTCCAAATGCAGGTAGATACTGTACCATCCGGCAACGTTGTTCGAAACCTAGCGCCCCCGCGATTCCCCGCCAAAAACGTGTGAATGCGGCGCCCGAAGGCGATGCATTTCGTCTCGACGTGTGTGCACTCTGTCTCTCTCTACCTCGTTCGCCGCGAGTTCTCTTCTTCTCGTCTTCTTCTTCTCGCACTGCTCCCGAAAATTGCAGCGCGGGCGGCCGTGGCCGATGCTGACGCGGACGCGGATGGCTAGATGGATCTTCTTCTCTTCGGTTGTTGCGTCTCGTCTCCTGCAATCGGTGTTTACTTCCTTCTTCCGTCTTTCGCAACAGCGTACGCGCTGCCGATCGGCCGCTTAATTCGGAATTCGGTGCTCTATTCTCTGGCGTTTCGTCTTCCTGGGTGCTGGGTCTTTGATGATTCAATGCCAGGAGATAATGAGGGGATTTTGAGAGCGGTATCGCATGACAGTCGAGACACGAAGCCGGGAACCATGTTCTGGATAACAATTTATTTTAAATTAAATATTGTTGAATATGTAGAATTAATCAATATTGTATAACATAAGATTTTAGAAAATATAAAATTCTATAAAAAAACGAAAACACTTATCATACCAAAACGTTATGTTAAAATCTAAGAGTCGTTACAATAATTGGATGGTCCCATACCAGAGTGAACCAAAAGCCGAAATTGAAAGTTTTCAGTACGACAGTTTAAAGTTATACAGGTATTCTAAAAATTACACAATACCTATATTACAATCTTGTTTGAAGTATAAAAGGTTCTAAGACCCATTTAAAGAACATTTCTTTAAATTTTTTAGTAACAGCACATGATTTCGTCTACATTTATCAAAAGGCTCTTTTATCAGTGTTTGCAGTACATGGTTCACTTTGGCAAACTTTTTAGCATCTAGTTTGTTTGGCATGAGAAGTATAAATAAACCGTTCTTTTTGTTTGTAATAAGTTTTATTGACACATTATTAAAATTAAACTAACAATTCTTCTTCTTCAGGTGCCATCTCCGCTACGGAGGTTGGCAATCATCATAGCTATCTTAATTTTTGAGGCAGTAGCTCTAAATAGTTGTTTTGAGCTGCATCCAAACCATTCTCTCAGGTTCTTCAGCCATGAAATTCGTCTTCTTCCGATGCTTCTTCTGCCATCTATTTTTCCTTGCATTATGAGTCGCAGGATGCCATACTTATCGCCCCGCATCACATGTCCGAGATACTGTAGCTTTCTTTCTTTAATTGTAAGTTCAATTTCCTTCTCTTTGCCTATTCTTCTCAGTATTTCATTGTTTGTAACTCTATCTACCCAGGAAACCCTCATAATTCTTCTATAGGTCCACATTTCAAAGGCGTTAAGTCGTCTCATGGTATCTAGATTTAACGTCCATGATTCCACTCCATAATATAGTACACTGTATACGTAACATTTTGTTAGGCGTACTTTAAGAGCTAATGTTAGATCTTTGCCACATAGGACCTTTTTCATTTTTATAAAATTAGAACGTGCTTTTTCGATTCTGACTTTGATTTCTGTAGTCATTATTTTCTGTTATAAGTGTTCCTAGGTAAGTGTACTTTTTTACTCTTTCGATCTGCTGGCCCTCTACTATCAAGATTTCGTTAGTATTATAGTTGTTTTTACAAATTTTCATAAACTTCGTCTTTTTGACATTAAGAGAGAGTCCGTACTCCCTACTACACATGACTATTTTGTTCATGAATCTTTCCAGGTCTTGTAAATTATCGGCTATATTATATAACTAACAATACATACGAATAAAATAAAAAAATAATAGTGGCAATATTTAGATCGCACTGTTCATCTCAATGTCCTCTTCATTGTTATTGTCGTTTTCTTCTTCTATGTCATCTTCCAATACTTCACTTTGTTGAAGTTTATTGTAAAATTGGTGATGGCATGGTGGTACGAATTGCAAAAATGATCTGATATCATTAAGTTTTGCTTGACTTAATTTTCGTCCTTCACGGTACGAAATACCCTGCTTAAGTTTAAAGAAGCTTAAAATTGTGTTTTTTTGTTATGTGTGCATATGAATTTCATAACTTCTCTATGATCTTGAGTAAATTTCCTTTTTTTTTTAACCATTCTACTTTTTGTTCATCTGAGTCTTTTTTGTCATTTACTGGATTTTGTTTTAATGCAACCATACTCTTGAAATGATCTTTTTCAATACATACTACTTTAAATGTGTTATTTTTAACTCAAGTTTGAAATTATGTTATGCCATTGTGTAGGCACATAAATTTCACGATGATATTTTAATTTTTTTTTTTAAATTAGGACACTACACTATGTACATTGTACATTCATAACGCGGCAATATTACTTTTGCGGTTATGGCCGCCACATGAGTCGGACCAGCAATGAATATGTCCTTATGATCATGGGTATTTATGTATTTTAAAATATATGATCCTATTTCCTGGGAACCTCGTGAGGCAGTACTCTTATCCCAAATATGCATTGTCCCTACATAATTTTTAAAATTATTTATACCAAGATTGTAGCATGAAAGCTGCCTCCTTATACTAAGCAACTACTGTGATTAGTTTAAAAAGAAGCATTACTTTCTGAAGATCAACATGAATTACTGTATCTTACCCTTTTTTACTACTCTTTACGTCTTCATTTAGGTCTGAGCGAGCTCTTTTAGCTTTTTTCTCTCTTAAACTATCAATATAGAGTCTGTATATTAGTGACAAATTTTAATTACAATCCAAGTATTTTTTTTTTATTAAGTTCTACATAATTGACTTACTATGGTAGGGAAATGTCGTATGTGATTTTTCATTGAATCCATTGTGGATGGTGAAGTTTTGTTGTAAGGCACTTTTGTCCGTCTAAGATCACTTATTTACACTTCTTTCTTAAGCAAAGCGCGATGTACTCTACTACTATTAATTTGTAATATTTCCATAAACATTTTTTTGCATTTTAATATCTCCGTTTTCAGAAGAAATATAAAATTCACGATTCCCTGTTTTTTTTTTTGAAATATCAGTGTTTTCACGACGTCTTAATTATCGTTCCACATTTTACAGCGCCACTTATTATGCTTGTTTGTTTCCCAAGACTGTGACTCGTTATAAAACAAATTAGAAAATTTTTCTTTTTGCCGTGCTGTAAGCTTATTTGTATGGGGTTGAAGCTTGGACACTTACAAAATCTAACACCTAGAAGCATTCGAAATGTGGTGTTACCGACGTATTTTGAAAATATCATGGATGGATCGCAAAACAAACGAACAAGTTCTCGAACAACTAGGAAAACAATGCGAAGTTTTAAATTCCATAAAAATCAGGAAATTAGAATACTTGGGGCACATCATGAGAGGTGAAAAATATGAACTACTAAGGAATATAATGCAGGGTAAAATCAAAGGCAGAAGAAGCTAGGAAGGAAGACGTTAAATCGAAGAAGAAGGAAGACGTTACATCTCGTGGCTACGCAATCTCCGTGAATGGTTTGGATGCAGTTCAATTGTACTATTCAGGCGCGTAACCAACGAAATTATAATTGCCAGAATGATCTCCAATCTCCGATAGGAGTGGGACTTGAAGAAGAAGAAGAAGCTTATTTTGGCATTTAATTTTGCAATTAAAAGAGTAGTCTTAAAAGATTTAGAGTGTATGACAGTACCTAAAGTATTGACATATCCTTTACTAGCTGCCCTTTTTTGCTTGTGAATACTTTTTTTTTTGCACTTCATAGGATTAGATTTTCTTTTCTTGTTTTGAGGCTCTTCCTGATCTTTGGTATTTTCTTCATCTGTAAAACACAAAATTATTAATATTTTATACACGTAAATATTTTACAAGTAACAATATTTACGTATATTAACAAGTAACAAGTTTTTATGTTATAATACATAAAAAATACTTTCAAACACACATTTACTATGCATAAGACAGGTAATTTGCATTTGCTTTTGACAAAGTGAATTGTGTGATTTTAATTTTTTTTACAATTCCAATTCAAAAATGATGGGGTACATTGCTTCATTCTAATATAGATAGGTAAAGACCATGTTCGTGCGTTGGTACAACTGCTAATATTTCACTAGCGCTCCCAGCGGACACTGAAAGAGATATATTCTCACATGGTTTACTTTGGCAAACGAAACATTCCAAAACATAACCATACTTTTATAATGAAGTTGTATGTTAATAAGTATTATTATCTTACCTGATTCTGTAACATCCAAATTGGATGGTAATCATCTAAAGAGCCACTACTAGAATCAGGGAGTTCATCTTCACTAGAATTTCTATCAGCAATGTTATGACAATGTGAACGGGAAGAGCAATATTTACATAGTTCATTTTGGCATAAGTTTAGAACAAAAGTTTGCCTCATAATAGTAATGAAAAAGTAAAAACGAAGAAAATGTACATAGTTCACTCTGGCATGAGACCATCCAATTGTAAAGACACGACAAGAAGGGCTAAGTGTCTTTTGTGTGAATTAAGTTTGAAAGTTTAAAATGTCTGTACATTTATCGTACCTGTTAAATTATTTACTCACCATATTTTTAATGTACAAAACAAATAATCGTGATTGGCTTGAATACGTACGATTTTGTACGAAATTGTTTTCAGCTGCTGAGTGATTAATGACATTTGAGGTTAAGTTGCGAAAGGAGTAATTTTACACAGTTACAAATTATTCGACCGTTAATTGAATAAGATGGTCTAAATCTAATCAGTTGTCAATCACGAGTGAGTGTAATTCAAATTACAACAGCAATTTGGTCGTGCTGTCAGCTGTCCAGATAAAGAGTTTACGCAATATTCAACGCAGTTTAGAGCAAAGGGGTCTTCTGACTAATCGTTCAAGACCAACATCTTACCTGGGAATGTATAAATTGTCAAATTTTAGTGCTTTTTTTATGGCTTTAATACACTTATACTTACTTATATTGTGTGTCTTGGCGATATGGTGCCAAGAAAAGGCACTATGAAATGAGAGCGTTATGTACATGTAGTAAAAAATAATATTTTTTCTTCCGTATGGGATCAGGGCCGCATATTGTAACATGACAATACTTAAAAATCTCGCCAAGCAACCAATTTTTTAGAATTTCAAGGAAAATAGTTGGTCATTTTTAAAACAAAATATGTACGCCAGAAAAAATATGGGACGAGATGAAAATTCCTAGATGCGGTAAAATATCTCTGACAGAATGACCGTAATATACGCGATATATCTATGTAGAAGACTAAATAAGATGCAAGAAGTCGATTAGTTTATAGGAAATTTATATGCTAAGCTATTTTCCTACACTTTTTGGAAACTCAGTAGCTATATGGAGAATCGATGGAATACCGGCACAAACTGCCGAAACAATAAAATAAATCTATTTAATTTAACCTTATATATCCGGTCAAAACATACAAATAACTCATTACTAATCAATTAAAACTAATAATATTTGCGGTAGTTCTTACACCTTGTCCTTGATTCGCGCACTACACAGTTTAGCACGTTCTATAGTACTCGCTACACAAATTTAATAACTCGGAGCGTTTCATATTTGGAAAAAAACAATGCAGGTAAATCTAATGTCGTGTGGAGGTCAAACTGCTAATTCAAAGCAGTTCGCAAGTAAGCAAAGTTTCTCCGGTATGTTAACATTATTTATGATTTGATGACCATCCTTCGATGACTATACTTCGATGACTATGACTTTGATGACTATATTTCGCTATATTAAAGGTATATTCGGTTAAAAAAAGCGTATTACTACTTGGGAACTCAGTAACTTATTAGTTTTAAGTTATTTCAATTACGCTACAGACTGTGAAAAAGTAATTTGGCATTTACTGTATGTTTGCTCTCCAAGTAAGCTTCATAATTTTTATAATATATATGATATTTATAAGCTTGCTAGAGTCATGTCTTTTTCAAATACCTCAATATGTAAAAATGCAATATCGTCTCTTTTTCTGCTCACCTATCTTCTCTACAGCCTTAACTTTAGAAACTAACATGGTTGATATTTTCTTTAAATAATTATTTTATTTCAATTTCTTTTGATTTTATTTATCTATTACCTTTATCTTTCATTTTACTATTTTTATTTTAAAAATAGTTGGTGCTCATTTTCAGTCAAATCTTTAACCAACTAAATATCGTATTTAATCTTTATTTTCCATTTTAACTATATATTCTAATTCCTTTATTCAGACCCTATTATGTTCTATAAGATCATATATAAATGTCTATGCCACACTTCAGGCGAAAAAGTATATCTGTCAGCTGGCTATTCTTTGGCTTCTGTCATGTCATTTTTTCCTGGTTTTTTTGTTCTAATTTTTTTCCACCTTTTTGGGTGAAGAATTCCACAGCACATAGTCGACCATGCAATAGTAATAGCAGCCGCTATTCAGAACTTAATGGCCACCTGAAGATACAAACATGAAAGCATCTATCGGGCAAGCGCTAGGAGAACTACAAGAAGGCGTATTAGTCAACGGAATGCGTCTAAACAACATTAGATATGTCGACGACACAGTAGTTTTTGGAGATAGTCTGGACGGTTTGCAAAGAATAATGTCGCGTATATCAGATATAAGTAAAGACCACGGACTTGATCTTAATACGAAGAAAACAAAGTACATGGTAGTCAGTAAGCGCGAAATATTAAATACACAGCTTTTGGTTAACCAACATCCAATTGACAGAGTGGACAGCTACAGATACCTTGGTACCAACATTAACAGCCAATGGGATCACTCCAGTGAAATAAAACAACGCATAGGAAAAGCGATATCAGCGTTCATAATGATGAAGTCTGTTTTCAGAAGTCACGGTTTACCACTTGCTACCAAAATCTCTCTTATTAGATGCTATGTACTTTCTACGTTATTATACGAAGTAGAGGCCTGCACACTTTCCGAAGCTTCTTTAAGAAAACTAGAGGCATTCGAGATGTGGTGTTACAGACGTATTTTAAGAATTTCATGGGTGGATCGTGTGACTAATGTTAAGGTCCTACGTAGAATAGGCAAGGAATGCGAGATTATTACCATCAAAGAGCGCAAACTAGAATATCTTGGCCATGTTATGAGAAATGAACAGAGATACGGCTTGTTGCAACTCATTCTTCAGGGCAACGTATTTGGAAAGAGAGGACCAGGGAGAAGAAGAATATATTGGCTTCAAAACCTGAGAAAGTGGTTTAATACATCGACAACCGGACTATTCAGAATAGCAGCAAGCAAAGTTAGGATAACCATGTTGATCGCCAACATCCGGAACGGATAGGCACCGTAGGAAGAAGAAGAAGAAGAAGAAATATGACTAGTTAATATCTTGGTTTATTTGTCCCACACAAAGTCATTGTTCAAATTTAGTTCTAAGATAAGATGTTCTCACAGCTGAGAGACTGAGCTAGACGGGGCCTAACAATTGGCTTCCAAAGAAAGTTGTGAGTTTAATTGTTCTATATTGACTCCCAACACGAAGTCAACCACGCCTATATTAAGCCTATATTTACGCTCATTGTACTCAACTGGCACGGTTGGACCACCGCACATATACCTTTTTACGGTTGAATAAGTAAACTTATCGCCTCAGCTGTTTGAGATCAACCGTGAGTTAGTTCTTGTTGCCAGATAAACGTTTTTGGTTGACGCTCGTCACTCGTGCGCCTAACTACATTACTAATTGAGATCAGGTACATATTTTATTGTTTGTAATTTTTTGAAATATTTATATATTATTCATATTTTTTATTCAAGGTTTTGTTGTACTTCTCCTTCAAGTGCCTTGTCCATTGCGAACGTTGGCTATTAACATGGCAATTCTGATCTTGTTTGCGGCGTGTCTCAATATGTGGCCTAGATATTCAAGCTTTCTTTGTTTAATTGTATTATATTGTATTTGCTGTACAATATTTTTATTTTTGTAACACAAGTTGCAAAAAAATAGGAAAGTGCAAAAAAAAGAAAAATAGATCGTACCAAGGATCCAAATAAGAGTATGAAATGAAAAATTTTCTCAGTAGGGACGATAGTGATAATGATTTACCAGATGACAATAGCGACCACGGTGAGGAAGATTATATTGAAGAAAATATGAGTAAGTTAAATTCTTTACACGAAGTTAACGATTCGCAGTCTGAAGATGAGAGTGAGCATGTAGATAAACTTTATTTTGTCGCTAAAGACGGTATAACAATACCGACAAGGCTCGTGAAATACGCAATGAGCTAGATATTTTTGAGCTATTTTTTGACGATGCTATTTTTGGAATTATAATTACTTGTACGAATACCTTTATAGATAAAGTAAGAGAAAAATTTTCTCATAAAAGAGATTCAAGAGATACGGAGACTGTTAAAATAAAACCTTTCATTGGATTGCTTCTTCTAATAGGTTCGTTGCGGTGTTCTAGAAAAAATTCTCATACACTTGTGGGATAATTTAACCGAAAGTGGCTTAGAATCCTGTGATTTATCGATGAGCTAGAAGCGAATTAGATTTTTGTGACGATGTATTAGGTTCGATAATATACATTATAAAAATCAGAGGAGAGAAATTGATAAATTAGCTTTCATCAGAGAAGTTATGACTATATTTAACAACTGTCAAAAATATTAAAGTGCTGGCAACTATATAACAGTTGACGAACAACTGCTATTTAGAGGCAGATGTTCAATTCGTCAGTACATTCCTTGCAAACCTGCTAAGTATGGTTTGAAAGTTTTTGTCTTAGTTAATAGCCGTACAGTCTATACAGTCAATCTGAAACCATATATTGGAACACAGCCTGACAAACCTTACCGAGTAAGCAATTCGGCAGAAGACATTGTTTTACGCTTGATAAAATCGATAAAAATAAAAACGGGAAAAAACCGGTTATAATTGGTTCACTAGACTCTCTTTATAGGAATATTTCAGGAGAAAAAAAAATAAAAAAAGAAATACCACAAAAAAACTGTTACCAAGAAAAGAAGCGATTGAGACAAAGAGAAAACCATTGACATTAATTTTTGGTTTTCAAAATAATTGTACAATAGCATCATATTGCCGTAAGTCCTTAACGTGGTTCTGTTATTGTCTAGTATGCATTTTGACTATACAATAGACGACAAATACGACAGAATAGACGACAAGCACGTAAAACAGAAACCAGAGATAGTGTCGTTCTATAATATGACAAAGGTAGTCGTTAATCTTGTTGATCAACTTTGTGCAAAAAATAACATCGCTAGCAATACTAAAATATAGCCTATTCTACGATTAAATGATTTTGATTTTATGTGTACACTGATCCAATTTAAACTTTTATAAATACATACATAACAAAACCATTCATTCTTTCAACGATTCACTCGTATAATTATTGAAATGAAACGTAGCTTTTCTCAATTATGCACACATTGGGTCACAGAAATTAGATCTCCGATAATTTACTTTACCCTATTTTTAAAATACCATGTAAGATATCATACAATGATACCAGAAAATAAGTAGCAAATATGTAGAATATGACCAAAAAATTCTAATAAATGAAATGGTTGGAAATTAACTGGACAAAAAAACCCGAAAATCATAAAATTTTGTAGAAAACAAAGGAGGATCCGGACCTGACATCTATCTAGAAATTCACAGAAATGCCTGACTTCGTACCTTAGAAAATATAGGTATATGGAAATATTCCTTTATCTTAAACACTGATAATAATGAAATAATGAAATCAATTATATTCCAAGTAGCCAAATATTCGTTTGAATATTAAGGAACATAAAATAGAAGACAGATGAAAACTGACCAAAACGAATTGCCGAATAAGTCACCACAGAGAAAGTTTCTGAGTTTCTGTTAACTGATTATATAAAAATCTTCATCAGTCTATATTTTACTTGCAATTATCTAAGCTAGATAATTAATCATAACGTTACTGATTTCGTACGCATTTGTACGGGCAGGGCAAACGGAATAATAGTTTTGATCTTTTTTGATAAATATACCCCTTATTTGTGTCAATATCTTGGAATCGATTGTTGAATATGATGGGGCTAAGTAATATTCGTTGTTACGATTCCACTAGTTATAATCATCGATATATATATATATATATATATATATATATATATATATATATATATATATATATATATATATATATATATATAGGAACATCAACCACTTAATAGTCGTTAAACAAACACACTCGTTAATCCACCCGAATAGAATCTCAAATCCTTAATTAACTCTTATCATTTCCGTAGATTATAATAATGACTAGTGTTTTGCCCTTCACCATGCGACGGGGGATCCAATCAATTGCCACCTACAGTCACCCCACTCCCTTCTATTTAATGCTAGGAAGTAAAAAAAATGATATTTTAGTGGGTTGTACAACTTTCATAACAAATCAGTCACTTTTGGAGAATCGCTTAACTTTTGTGTAAAGTTGTCTTATGAAATTAATCTACGTACAAAAACCAGCGTATTTCTAGTTTGACAATTCATTTTTTCGAAAAGCTCGAATTTTGTATTATATTTTTTACCGATCACCAAATTCGCAGAAATATTTTAGAATCAACAAACTTTCAAAAGAGTTAAAAATTAAATTTTAAAATAATAAACTTCTTGCATGAAAGAGCCACTACCAGATAAAAATATTGTCCTATCTGACAGATACATAGATCTGCCGAGAGATAACTATGCACTGAGATAGCTTCTGTATGTCGTCATTTTTCTTAGTCGTGGTTCAATCATGAAACATATATGATCAAAATTATTTTGGGATATTCGAGTAAAATTTCTTATTATTTCTTCTACTGCTTCAAATTTATTGTCTTGCATTAATTAATGATTTTACTGGACCACACTTGGCTCTTCTTCAATATATTTCTTTCGCCCAGCACCGATGTTTTTTTATTCTTACGTTTTTTGTTTTTTAAGTTAGTGAATTAGAATAAAAGCAGCAGCACGTGACTGAGTACATTCATGATTAATTTAAATTAACTACGGTGCTACTTATACAGCATACGGTTGTACGAGATGGCTCGAGGTTTTACGCACGGTACAAGTTAATTTAACATAAAATCATGAGGGTGCGCCGCGCAGAGCAATTCCCAGACCGCGCGCGGCCTTTACAACATTGTTTTAATTCGAGAAACATAAGACACGAGTTTATATCTTTACACCTATTTGACTAGTAAATAATTTAAAAGGTTTAAACATTGTGAAGATGTGAACTTTTCCGAGGATTTTGAACTATCGAATTGATTTTCAAAAATTATTATTCCTATTTGTCTTACAATAAATTGGTTTAGAAAAATAAATTTGCCTATTTTTTAACCGTAACGTGATTTATTTCCCGTTTTAACAAATTTTTCTACCAAACTTAGTATGTATGTATTAGGAATAAAAAGTTCTTTTAAAATCTGCAAAAATATACCAGATCAGACCTTTCCCGGACAATGAATTGGTAGATTGGATAGTATTGAATGGCCTCCTCGTTCACCGAATTTAAATAATGCTTCTTCTTATTTTTATGTAGACATGTCTGTTTTTCTATGTGCCTCCAGTAACATGTCGTTCCATCGTTTTCGTAGTCTTCCTGCTGATCGTCTTTCTATTGGGAACCATCTCTTGCCGCCTTTACTACTATATTGTTTGTCATTCGGCTTATATGATCATTCCATTCTACTCTTCTATTTCTTATCCAGTCGTTCTTCACCTTGCATCTACGTTGTATATCTCAGTCCCATAGTGTTTTACCATAAATTTTTCAAAGTGTTTTCATCTCTGCTGTTTCTAATATCCTTTTGGTCCTTCTGTGTCAAATCGTATTCACTTGTTCGTAGCTAGAAAGTGTGATGCCTAGATGTATAAACTCTATCACTTGTCCTATTATCTGACCTTCTAGCTCCAATTTACATCTTAGTAAATTGTAAATTGTAAATTATCTTGACTTTGAGAGAGTAATAATGCGTCGTCTGCATAGCAGATTGTTTTAAGTTGTTTTATTTGGTATCCTTTTTTATTATTTATTTCGTCCATGCTTAGGGCTCAGGAAATTTCCCTGTCTTATTATGTTGCCAGCTTCAATTGTGTCAATTAGTGCTTCTTCTACTTTTACTTTTATTGTGTTGTTTTTGTAGATATTTTCGATCATTTTGATTATTCCTAGAAGTATTCCTCTTGCTTACAACAAGTGGATAACGACATTTAATTTAACTCTGTCAAATGCCTTTTTAAGGTCCAAGAAACACAGATATGCCGGTTTTTTGTATTCTAACGTTGCACATGCCTTAATATAAATATAGAGACCAACTGTATGCTATTGTCCTTCTGCTAGTGTTGTAATGCACTTGGTAGTTAATTTTAGTGTTTAATAAATTAATTCCTCTGTAATTTTTCGTGTCCGATTTGTCTCCTTTTTATTTTTTTCTGTACAGTATTTGTGATATATCTTTCATTTCGTGATTTTATGCTTTACTTTACACCATATATACATATACATATATATATATATATATATATATATATATATATATATATATATATATATATATATCACAAGCTAATAAAAAATATGAGGTTAAACTTGACGCCAAAATATGATACCAAAGTTAATGTTTCATATATATCAGCGTTTCAGTAAAAAATTGCATCGCCTTTCGTTGCATGCGATGTCAGCACTATTGATAAGAATTTTCTAATTATAATTCTTTAATTCATGTACCTAGATTATCAGCAGGTTAGGACTTTGTAGTCTATCCTACAGATAAATGTGTATTAGCGAGAACATTGAAGGTCTGTAGTCAGTTTTTGCAGAAAAGGAATAAGTAGTAACGATATCTGCGAAAACTGTTAAAGTAATATATTTCAGGTAATCAATAACTCTACAGTTCCACTTTATCCCATTAAAACAATACCGGCTATTATAATGTAGAAATGATGCCCAGAAATGTTGTTTCCCCCATACGTTTGTCTTCCCAGAACACTTTTTCGTCCACTAGTATTTGTTTTTTTTAATGTACCAGTTTTCATCCATTCTTTTCATGATCATGAAATTATATTTTTTCTTGTCCACAGTACCTAATTAAATTAAGCAATCCTTCATTTCTTTATTAAGATTTCTTACGTAATACCTTTTTTCTTCCTTTATTTTTCTTGGAATGTTTAGACTAAAAACTTAGACCTAATTATAATTTTTTCAATCACAAAAGTAGAAATCCGAAGATTTCTATTAATGAAATCAAAATCCAAATTTTTGCGTTAATCTGTGTCTTCTAAGGATTGCAGGGCAAAACGGACGATGCTAAAGATGCAAAGAGAGAAAATGGGGAATCTAAAAATTGCATTTCACAACATATCTTCTCAACTAAGCAAAAATCCTTGGCTAATTGGTTTCTTTTTTTCATAAAGAGTATATCGAAATAAAAGAAAGACAGTTATTTTATTGCTGCCTCTTTTTTGGCAAGATTGTTTTCACGTTTAGAGCTAAAAGTCGCTATGATTATTCCTGACAGGATAAAATACGCATAAGCGAATATACAGAGGCACTATACTTGAAATCAAGTTTTAACTGTCTTTCTATTACTATTTTTTTTATGGTCAGTCATTTAAGTCATAGATATCTAATAAAGTTGGTTTTATTCCTTATGACTGGGTTGAAAAAGCTATTAGAACAATATACCTTCGGGAAAAATAAAAAAATATGACACACTAAAAAACGTGATTTCAGTTTTTGATGAGATTATATTCGGAAAAAAATATCTAAATAAAGTAAAAACAAGCACAGCTGAGATGCAAAAACATTAGGGTGATAAATCATGAGTTAGATATCAGCACCGCAGGGGTGTAGAGCTAGTTCGCGTCCGTAGTAGAATACTACACGTGCACCCTGGGTAACGCTAAATGAACTAGCACATACTGGCAGTCAGACAATCCTTAGGATCTCCTGACCAAACAACATTTCCAACGAAAGATGATAAACAAAATAAACGGCCGTTATGAGGACCGCACAACTAGACCAATCGGACCTATAGTTCGAATTTGCCACATAAACATAGAAGGCATAAGCTATGCTAAAAGCCAGTTTTTATCAAAACTATTAAAAGATGACAACATTGACTTAGTTGCTATACAGGAAACTCGCTGTGAAACAGAGGAGCAACTACAAAAATGGGCAAAATACCGGGATATGAACTATTAGGCGCAACTTACCACCGAACATACGGCACAGCTACATATGTCAAAGCAGATATTGAAAATGCTTCGCTAATCTCTACTTCCACTGATGACTGTATTTATAATGTGGTCACAAAAATCGCTAGCATTACCGTGTCCAACACTTACAAGTCACCTGCTACTTCTTGGCCAGCCCAAGCAATTCCAGTACAGCCTCACCTTGCAGTATATGTTGGAGATTACAATAGCCATTATGAACAGTGGAAGTACAAAAATAGTGATGCAAATGGGAATGCTTTAATAAAATGGGCAGAAGACGAACGCCCTTTGAAAATACCACACTTTCCCACAACAAAACACCGGAGTACCTGGGCATAACACTAGACAGAACGCTATCATTTCAAGAGCATTTAACAAAAACTGCCCAAAAGTTGAGTACAAGAAATAACATTATACAGAAGCTCTGCTGTACCACCTGGGGAGCATCGGCTTCCACTCTCCGCTCTACTGCTTTAGCCCTTGTTTACTCGACCGCTCAATATTTTGCCCCAGTTTGGCTACACAGTCCACACGTAAAAAAGGTCGACACTCAGCTGCACAGCACTATGAGGATGATAACTGGTACAATTAAATCAACTCCCACCCAATGGCTTCCAGTATTAAGTCATATTCCACCTCCACATTTACGACGATATCGACGACACGACAATATAAACCTGCCGATTCACCAAGATACCGAGGATGCACGAAATACCCGTCTATGTTCTAGAAAACCACCAATGAAACGGCAAGAATGCATGGTCCCAAGAATGGAATGCATGGCAAAATAACATGCCCTGCATTACCCACAAGTCACCAGGTTTTGATCTTCTACGTAAAACATGGTCCACTCTAACCAAGATCCGAACCAGACATGGCAGATGTGCATATATGCTACATAAATGGGGAAAGAATCCGTCTCCTCAATGTGACTGTGGGAAGAACCAAACGATCGACCACATTATTGAGGAGTGTCCCTTAAGATCCTACAATGGATGGTAGTCCTGAAGACTTCCTGTTTGCAACTTCAGAGTCAATTGATTATGTTAATACACTTGATGTTTGTTTGTAACTATTTAAAGTTTGTCATATACCTATATTACTAGTGTTTGTAATTTTGTTCTAAATGTGTTGTAATTGCCATACGATAAATAAATAAATAACCGCAAGAAAAAGAGTAATCGAAAAGATTACTAATTATGTTGAATATTCCAAGTTCTTCCTAAATATTTTTTTCTAAACATATTTTGTGTAGCAGATTAACGATAAGTTTAGGAGCAGCATTTACCAGATGGCACAATACATTTTATAAGTATAATGTGGCGGAAATGAGAATGCTTGGATGGATAAGTGGAGTGACAAAAAAGGATAAAATAAAAATGTGTATATTAGGACAAGTTTAGAGTGACTCTAATTGATGCCAAAATGATAGAGCATAGGTTAAGAAGGTTAGGGCTTGTTCAATGTCAAGGACATTTAAGGTCACTTCGGCGAGCTTTGGGATGTGGGTCTACAGACCGCTCATTAGGGATAGGGGATACGAAAGTCAGAAATAATAGAGAAAATAAATCCTGATAACGTAAAGAAGATGGGCAATAATTAAACCAAATAAAAATGGCACCACCTTGTCTGCTCTCTAAGAGACAAAGAAAACTCTTAAAAACCAAAATACATATATAAAAAAATAACAAAAAAGATTCATACTTACCTTGTATGGATTTTCAGCCATATTGTTATTAATTACTTATCTTTTATCCAAGAGAAAAAAAATCGGTATAAAAATCAAAAATATAATAAATTACTATTTATCTGGGAATAAGCCACAATTAAAGGTTAGAATACGTTTATTGACGTTTCAATTTTCACTTTTGAAATCGTTCTTTTAAAAATTCAAGAAGATTCCGAAGATTTAATGGTGGCTTATTCCCAGTTAAATGGCAATTAATTTAAAATGCCACAAGAAAATAGCTTCAGAACAATATTAAGAAACCATTATGGGCCCAGCGTTATTCAAAATTTTCGGAGATTGGAAATTCTATACAAAAATATAATGTTATTAAATACAAGCTACATTTATTTCCAGTTAAATCATAAATTTAACTGGACGTATTAATTTGCATCTTAAAAACACAAATGTCCATTACAATTTGATACCTTCTTTCAGCTTAATATAGTGTTATATATTAATTTCTCCCGATTACCTGGTAAAAATATTTGTGTTAAAGATGATGTGAAAGAGAAAGACTGTTTAAATGAATAAAAATTTAAAATATTCCTGGGACATGTAGTTGGGGAATTTTTCTTAATATCTACATATAAATTTAGTGTTATACATAAAAAACAATGGTTATTCAACAAAAAAGCTTTTGAGGAATATATCATCATAAAAAAAACACTGTCACACTGCACTGCACTAGGTACATGTAATGTTGAAGAAAAATATAAATGACAATAGGTGCATAGATCACTAACATTGAAATATTCAGCATAGTTAATAAATTTGCTGGTTTATGATACATACAAAGTTAAATACTTACAGTGAGTTGTGGGCTTGTTTAGCTTTACCCACTATAATAAAGGATAATCCAATGTGCACTAACCTAATCTATATGTCTCATTTCGTTTTTATTTGGTGGGTCACTACATATTTTGATTTACCTCGAACTGTTTCATTGACTGTATGCTATCACCAAACATCACTACTGCCAAAGGTATATTTGATATCCAAAGATGTTTTCAAATTAAAAAATCGGTCTAACAACAGGCCAACAACTTTTCCGACCAGTCTATTCGTTGACCAGATGAAAACTGCTCTCCCAACAAAGTCCCTTCTTAACAATCTCAGGCTAAGCGGATTTTTGATAGCTTTATTTATGTTTAAAGTAGTAAAAAGATCTTCCAATTGCTGGTATACTTTGATTAAAAACAATTATTCTTTAAATTTAGATAGAAAAAGAAACGTATGGTAATATATAATTAGGGAAGCCGGCCCCCTCATTGGGATAAAGGCAAGGATACAGGTGATGAGACAATAACTTTTATAACTAAATTTAATGTAGTTCGGAAAGTACTTTCTTAAGACATTTTTTATATGAACTACTACATTTTTTGAGAATAAAAAAAAATTAAATAAGAACATTTTATTGTTGACGTACTAACTCGGAAAACATTCTCAAAATGTAAATTAGATTATTTTTTATTTTCTGTTACTTGGATGTAGAAAAATTCTTCTAATAGTTTAATTTTATCTGCTCCACGTTACAATTTAATTATATAATCCACATTTTAAAGTGAATGACTTTAAAATAGTATTTTTAGTATTTTTGAGATCTAGTGTTAGTATTTTTAAAATCACTTTATTGAAGGATGGTGTGATAAGAGTACCTGCCATAAAATCAATATAGGGTATAATTAGTCTGTAATAACACTGTAAAATTCAAAATATCCAGTCATGATATGAAAATTTTGTTATTGATGACTTCACTTTGTATACATTCTTCTTCTTTTCATTATATTCGGAACACGAAAATGAGAATCGACGTTGGTTCTTCAGATGGCGGGCAATATAGTTTATTGTCTTGGGTCTACGTTATACAAGTTTAGCAATATACAAATAGATTAGTGCTATAATCCAACGGTCTGTTTTTACATAAAATACTTTTTTTATTTACATTATGTCCACCTGGCACTTGGAATATTTTAATAAATACCTAAATGTGTTCGTGGGTGAAAGAATTTAAACTCGGACCTCTCATGTTATAGTCAAATATTCGAGTACACGTAAACACCAATGAGTATAAATGCACTTGTACATATTAAAAACTCATCACCGCAATAAAACCAGGGATTTTAAAATAAAACCGGAGAGATTTGCAAACTGATCACTGACTACCTGCACACCGTGGTAGATAAAGACCATAAAATGCTGGCAAATCGCTAAGAGTTAATAATTAAAAAAATACTCCCAGTGTGAAAAGAAACATTTTTCTCTACTTGCCCTTGTTGGTTTAACATAGATTGCTCATTGTTTACCTCTAAAGCGTCTAATAGGCCACTCACCGTGAGACACCCGATATAAATAAATATGTCAGTTAAATTTTAAGGCAATTTGCTTAAAATAATTTCTGAATTAAATAGATTACCACGTACATAAGAAGTGTAACAGGTAACAGGTAATCTTCCGTATTAAAAACCAGCGCCTTGGGGTAAAAGTGCTGGTGATGAGTTTACATATTTGCGTTAATGAGTTTACGGTTTCCAAAAGATGCTAGTGATCAATTTGATATATGTCAGAGGGTTTAATAATTTTAGGGGGGCTATAAAGTGATGAATTCGTACACGTCCAAATACTTTGCAAATTCGTTTTTTAGTTTATTTTCTAATACCATATCAATTCAATCTGTCCCTTTAACGAATAAGATATTTAATATTCTTCATATTTCTTCTCAGATCTCAAACTCTGTAACTGGTAACTAATTACAAATTAGGTATACCTTTTTCCTTCGATCTAATTGAATTTTCTTTATAAATTAACTACCATTATGATGACTGAGGAATGTGAGGCAAGGTATGACACTTTCAACATCCATAAGAAGGTTAAAGAAATGATTTCAGAAAATCGTAACAAACCAATCGGGATATTAACAAATGCAGATGGTACCACTATAACTGAAACGCAAGACAAATTACGTAGATGGAAAGAATACATTAAACACCTATTTTATGACCAAAAAGTAGAACAATTAGAAGTTGACGGAGAAACCGCGGGACCAGAAATAATGAAAGAGGACGTTATTTATGCCAGAAAACACACAAAAGGTAGAAAAGCTCCAGGACCCCATAAAATACCAATTGAAATATTAAAGATAATTGATGAAAATAATATTGATGTCTTGGTAGACCTTTTTAACTCCATATACAAGACGAGACATATACCCAAAGAATGGCTTCTCTTAACTTTTGTAACGATTCCAAAAATCACAAATGCTAAAGATTGCAATGACAATCGGACAATTGCATTAATGATCCACACATTGAAATCCTTCCTTAAAATCATACATAACATAATCTACATGAAATTAGAACAAAAAATAAGTGATTCACAGATGGGTTTTAGAAAGGGTCTAGGAACTAGAAAAGCATTATTCGGAGTCACACATATGTTCTGACGCAACGATGTCTGGATATAAATCAGGACATATATGCTTGCGTCATAGATTTTAAAAAAGCTTTTGATAGAGTTCAACATTGAAAGCCTTTAAGTATTCTTAAGACCAAAAACATATATCGTAGAGATCTACAAATTATATCGAATCTGTATCCAAATCAGAAAGCAAGAATAAGAGTCGAAGGAGAACTGACAGAGAAAGTACGTGTACTTAGAGGAGTTTGACAAGGGTGCATACTTTCACCACTCTTATTCAACGTCCACAGTGAAGTGATATATCAAGAAGCTTTATTGGATATTGTGGAAGGTATGTTGGTCAACGTAAATAGCATTAATAATATTAGATATGCAGAAGATAGGGTCATATTTGCAAGTGACATTAATCATCTACAGTACATAATACAACATGTATACAATTCATTTGAAAGGTACGGACTGCAAATGAATCTCAAAAAAACGAAATCAATGATATTCACAACATTAAAAAAACAACACAAAATGTAGATAACCTGATCATTAATAATACAACCATCGAAAGAGTAACAATATAAAAATATTTAGGAACGTGGATAACCAAAGATGGAGATCAAACAAAAGAAATCAGATCTAGAATAGAAATGGCAAGAAACACGTTCATAAAATTGAAGAACTTAATTTGCAACCGTAACCTTAATCTAAAGATCCGCACAAGAATGCTACGTTGTTATGTTTTTTCTACTTTGCTATACGTCATGGAAGCATGGATAATAAAACAGTCTGAAATCAAAAAATTAAACTCCTTTGAGATGTGGTGCTATAGGAGCATCCACATAATATCGTGAAATGAAAAAGTAACTAATATATAGGGGTTACAAAGAATGAAGAAGGAATGCGAAGTCATAAAAACTGTTAAAATTAGAAAGATTCAATATCTGGGTCATATAATGAGAGGCGAGAAGTACGCATTACTTAGGTTAATTATACGAGGGTGTAACCGTTTCAAAAGTTTTAGAAAATTCATTATAAGTTTGATTATTATTTTTTAAATAAAACTACTAACCCCACCTATCTGCCAGGTGCTTGTATTCGACTCAAGGTTTCTACGGTAATTCTCAACATATCCGATAGATGAGAACGATATTAACTTGTCAATCACGACCCCAATTCAAAACCGTTGAAATAGCGTCGCTTCCTTTCCTGTTACAAACGTCCACCCGATAGGACGTGTTTTAGAAGTGAGTCTCTAAACTAGAGACTCTTTCCGGTAGGTTAAAATTAATTGATTATGTTAAGTTAACTGAGACAGTTTCCTATGGTCCAATACTTCCCTATATATGGTTTCTAATAATTACTTATAATATAAATGGATTCCTATTAGTAAATATTTGATGAAATAACCAACGGATGAGAAGAAGCAGAGTATATCCCTTTTTCCTGGTTCCCAGAGATTGGATAAATAAGGTTGTACCTATTTTTTTTAACCCTATCAGAAACGCGAGAATTATTTATGGATACACAGAGACAAGAATATAGTGAAATATTTAAAATTTTGTTTAAAGACTTAACTTTTCTATTATGCCTAGTTAATAAATAGATTTAACTTTTCGATGTTGCCTAGTTAATAAATAACTACTATAATATTTTAAATGTAAACGAATTTCGAAATTTGAGAATAATATATAAATTCATATGTTTTTATCAACCAATTCTTGATTTAAAAAGATAGAAAGTTGCTTTGTTTATAGTAATGTAATTATGAAATGGTATTTTAGTATCCTTTGGAAATACCAACTTTTAATGTTTCTTTTTATTACTGAGAAATAAAGTGTAATTTCGCTGTAATTTTTTTTATATATCTTATTTTTTTATTCTCTCTCGTCCCCTACGAGGATAAACAAGGGATGGCGTCCAATGATAAATTATAATTTCTTGGAAATACCAACTTTTAATGTTTCTTTTTATTACTGAGAAATAAAGTGTAATTTCGCTGTAATTTTTTTATATATCTTAGTTTTTTATTCTCTCTCGTCCCCTACGAGGATAAACAAGGGGTGAGGTCCAATGATAAATTATAATTTCAGTTATCTAATTGTGTTTGAAATTTTGACATACTCCGTAGTTTTTTTGTGCATTTGACCTTACCACACCTTCTCTCCGACATGAGCTAACCTGACCTTGAATTAAATGTATGTACTAGATGTTATCAAATATCGACGTTATAAGTGAAGAAAAACCCAGGACGACGCAAAATATCCTGGCTGAGAAATCTGAGAGAGTGGTTCGGTTGCAGCTTATTAAAATTATTCAGAACCGCGGCCAATAAAATTAAAATAGCGATTATGATTTTCAACCTCCGACAGGAGAAGGAACCTGAAGAAGAA
This sequence comes from Diabrotica balteata, assembly GCA_918026665.1. Taxonomy (NCBI): domain Eukaryota; kingdom Metazoa; phylum Arthropoda; class Insecta; order Coleoptera; family Chrysomelidae; genus Diabrotica; species Diabrotica balteata. The sequence goes on along the minus strand of OU898281.1, from coordinate 103,538,132 downwards.
TGATGATTTGCATTGTATGGGGTCCGTCAGTGAGGTATACTATCACCCTTGATGTTCAACATATACTCTGAGGAAATCTTTCAAGAAGGAGTAGAGGATGTTGAAGACAGAATTCGAATTAACGGAGAATGTTTCAATAACATCAGATACGCGGATGACACGGTGTCATTCGTTACAGTTATGAGCCCTCCAGCAGTTAATTAATAGAATCACAGAAGTGAGTCAGAGGTATGGACTTTCACTAACATTAAGGAAACAAAATGTATAATGATATCTAAGAAGAAACAGAAAATTAAAAGAATCAGTGTGAATGGTCAACCGATAGAAAAAGTAAAAACATACACATACCTTCGTACGAAGGTCAATGAAAATTAGGACCAGTTCCTAGAAATAAAATATAAGATAGAGAAATCAAGATCTGATTTCAAAAAATGACTAAGCTATGCATTACCATAATTTATCAGTACCAATAAAAATAAGATTACTACGATGTTATATCTTTAATTTACTCTTGTTGATTCTCACAGACGCTACCTGCAAGAAAATTGAGGTTTTCAAAATGTTTCTCTATCGTCGAATCCTAAAGATATCCTATACCAAGCACATTACTAACCAGGACGTTTTATAAAAAATACAAAAAGGAAAAGAACTCTTCTTCTTCTTTTTATATAGACATGACTCTGATTGTTTTTCAATGTGTCTCCAGTAAGTTGTCATTCCATCATTTTCGTGGTCTTCCTACTGATCGTATTCCTATTGCGCTCCGTCTCTTGCCGTCTTTACTACTCTATTTTGTCACCTCGGGGGAACAAATAGCGGTCTATCATCCTTCTATTGCCTCCGGGTGCTCTGTGGAGGGCTTCGGAGACGTCAACAAAAGCACCTCTACCCAAGTCCATTTTCAGGATATGAACTTGTAAAAGTTTTCTCATCTGATAACTCGTCTTGAGAAAGACGAGTTATTTCTTACATAACGAAAATTCTCCGCTGAAATAAACCATCAGGTTGTCTTCTATGGTGACTTGCCTTGATAAAGGCAAGTTATTTCGTACATGAACACGAAATATACACGCTGAAGTAGCGATAAATAGGGATTTCCAGGTCAGGGACCAATAGAAAAAAATGAGGGGCGGGGCGATGCGTCTCGAGCGCGAACTAGTCGCGTCCGAGAACAATTTATTGTCATTCGGCTTTTATGATCGTTCCATTTCCGTCTTGTATTTCTTACTCAGTTCTTGATGTTCTCCACCTTGCATCTACGTCGTATATCTATACTTCTAGCTCTGTCCCATAGTGTCTTACCATCAATTTTTCATCTCTGCTGTTTCTAACATCCTTTTTGCCCTCTCTGTACCAGGTCTTGTTTCTGCGGCTTATGTCATTATTGGTCTGAGTAAAAGAATTGTTAACCACAATAAAAACAGCTAAAATCGAATATCTCTGACACATCATGAGGAATAGCGAAATATATGGGTTGCTGCAAATAATTCTACAAGGAAATGTGGAAGGAAAACAGGGAGCAGGAAGGCGAAAGATTTCTTGGCTAAAAAATCTACGTACGTGGTTCAACACAACAACCACAAATCTTTTCAGAGTAGCAGTTTGCAAAATAAACATTGCCATGATGGTCGCCAACATCGAAACGGATAGGCACTACAAGAACAAGATGATGATTGTTTATGTATGGCTATTTTATTTTACAAATTACATATTTAAACATATATTTGAAAAAGAAGACGATTGACAATACATATCATTTTAGGATTTATGTTCGGTAGAGCAGTTTCTTGTAGCAAAATATTATTTTTACAAAAGATTTTTTTAAATAAATATCCAAATAATTTGGTAACAAACACAGCAAGCAATATACTGAGAATTTTATGAGAAATTTGATTTAGTGAAGTAAGTAGATAATTATATGCTAATAACGAGAATATTGTGTTCCAAACTCCAATTTTAAACTACATGTTTTATATGATGAACCGTATAAACATGTTAGATAATCCATATTATACACAAGTAAATAAAATAATAATAATAAAGATAGTTTTTACTCAAAATTTGTTAACTGTGTTATGACGACGTTTTTTAAGTCTTCAATAAATATACACTTGATTTTCAAGTTACAAATAAATGTAACTTAACATTTAAAACAACATGAGATTATAATGATCACCCATGAAGTATAAGAAGGTCTGCATAAGACCAAGTAAATAGAAGTTTTTAGAGAAAATTAGAGATCAAGGATAAGCTAATGATATAAAATGGATAAGTATAATGACTCGTATCACCAAAAATTGGCAACAAAGAGCACAAAATCGCAAAGAATGGAGTAGTTTAAAGGAGGCCTATTTCCAGCAGTGGACGTGATAAATAAAGGCAGGATGATGATAATGATGATGAAAATGACTCGGCGGACCGAGTCAACTATCGTTCGAACTCATTTGCAGCCGACTTTTTGATAGTTTGCAGTATATGTTCTTTATATCTTTCATTATGTCCAGCATATATAATGATCGAATAAATTTTTGAATATCTGGGAGGCATTTGGATGCCGCTATTACGATTTGTTAACAAATGGGTAAGAAATAAGACGAAATAATTTGGCACACGTATTTTAATTTTGATTGTGTAATCATCATCCCTGTTTTAATATTTGCACTTTAAAACTTTTGAAGTATGTACATATTATATTTTCAATTATAATATGCAAAATAGCGAGAAGTTATTCTAGCGCCACGAAGAGGTTTGCTTTCCTTAAGATATTTATAGCCGTACTGTAAACCAGTTTTTTTCAGTTATTTATTTTCTATGTAATAGTATTAAATTAATTATTAATAAACAGAATAAATAAATTATGCCTAATTCATGGATTCTGAATTTCTTTTATTTATCTCTAATTAACCCTGAATTCGTCCCTGATCTTTTAGAATGAAGTTCAGTTTTAATACCGCTTCTAACGTTCTGCACGAGCGTTTTTCGGCGAGTTGCAAAATAGACAGACACGTTCGCCTGCGATGCCGTTCACAATTTAGGCGATAGGCGCTGCCTATGCGTTTCGAGGTCACGTCCGATCATCGAATAAGTTTGCGAAGTAACGGAGGCGAACAGGGGGCGCGAGGAGAACGGTTATTGGCGAAAGCATGTTGGGGGGCTGAGGGGGGTTTGCGTGCCGCTATTGCGAATTTGCGAGCTCATTATTTTTTGTTATCTAGCCGGAATCTGCAACACATTTCTGCTGCTTGCTAGTGTCTGAGGATCGGGATAATTCGGATTGGAGAGGTTATGGCGATAGGGATTACTTGGAGATTAGGGATTGCCGAGAATTTCGAGTGCAGCTTCGTTTTAATAGGGATTAGGGAGATCAGTATACAATTTATGTAAAATATTTTTACCAATTGCTCTTTATATGCTAATACTATTTTATACGACCAAAGCGATAATTTTTTAGCAGTACGTGAGCTAACAGTAAATATGTGGATGAACAAGCAGCTACCTGAAAAATAAAAGACTGGCATAATTGTACCACTACAGAAAAAAAGAGATCAGTGGAAATGTGGAAACTACCGGGGAATCACGCTACTAAATACAGTATACAATATATTGTTCAACCTAATTTATGAAAGATTAAACACCGTACGCCAAAAAAGAATAACATTGGAACACATCTCTGCATAGACAGATAGAACGAGCTGCACAAAAGAGTAGCTTGAAAATCAGTTCAAGCTACTCAGGCCTCTGAAAAGCTCAAGCTGAAACAAAATATATGCATGACAGTAAATCAAAGTATAATAAGTAGCCGCAAAAACTCACAATTCTAAAGTACAACTCTAAAAGTAAACAAAACTGTAAATATTTAGAATGTGTAGTTACATCCGATAACAACGACGTTCAGTAGTGAGGAGACGAATATTCATCGCCTATAAAAGCTACCATATATTCATTAAGCAACTAAAATCGGGATCAAGACCAAGACAGGGTAAAAATGATCTGGAATATATGGAAAGGAAACATCAATAGAAATAGGGCTGGAAATTTATATAACAAAAACTAAAAATTAGAGACAATTAGACAATTAGAAACGAAACACATGCACTTGTAAGAAAAATAAAAAATTATCACTAGGAACGCTTTTCGAAAGAAATGGAACATGACTTTTACGGTCTACAAAAGGAAATATGGCTCTTTATAAGAGGTCCAAGAACGAAGGTGAAGAAACTAATAGGACAAAAAACACAGAGAAAAGGATATGTAGATTAACTAACTAAAAAAGCTCTATGCAGAGGAAGAACAAACGACGCTAGAACCGGGAATACCAGAAATTGCCACAAATAAACAATTTAATATAAATGTACAGGAAGTTCGAAAAATAGTTAAAAACCCAAAGAACAGAAAAGCAGCAGGTAAAGACGGGATACCAAACGAATTACCGAAATATTTTGGAGCAAGAATGACAGAACAATTAACAAAATTAATTAATTAAATTATAAAATACCGGAAGAATGTAGAACGAGTGAACGAATTGTACTATTCAAAAAAGGAGATAAAAAACAGCCAGAAAACTACAGAGGTATAAATTTGTTAAATACTACGGTAAAGCTAATAACACTTTAGTGCTAAAAAAAGTGCTAATAAATTAGAGTATAAGTTTAGCCGATGAACAACTGGAATGTCGTAGTGGAAGACCGTGTACAGATGCAATATTCATTATAGAGCAAATTACTGAGAAATCACTAGAGCATAATAGACCAGCATTTTTGTTTCTGATTGACCTAAAGAAAGCGTTTAAGAAAAGTAAGACTCAAATATGTAAACCATCTTCTATATAATCGAAAAGTTCTCCTAAATATAAAAACTATTGAAAACTCTTACCAAAACAACAAAATGGAAGTCAGAATAGATGGACAACTTGCATAGCCTATAGAAATAAGCAGCGGAATAAGACAAGGTAATTCAATCAGCTCATTCAATTTGATCATGGATGAAATCATGAAAAGCGTTAACAAAAGAAAAGGAAACAAAATGGAAAACAAATAAATAAAAATAGTCTGTTACGCAGACGACGCAAAATTAATAACCCAAGCTGAAAATAGTCTGCAAAGACTGGTCTAACATGCGAGATGAGAAACGCGCGTGACGAGTATAAAGATAATTTAGATATATATCTGTGCTGCGCGTGAACGCTAGCGATGGTGTGTGTGCAGCGTTGCGTGCGACACACACAAAAAATAGAGAATTGGCGGGGGGAGGGTTGGGGGCGTGGAATGAGGGATCGCAGGGGGTGGGGGGGGAATGGGGGGGGGGGGATTGGGGGAGGGGGGGGTTGGTGTGGGTAGATGGGGGGGGGCGGGTGTATTTGGGGGGGGGTGGTCGTGAAGGGTTGGGGGGGGGGGGGTGGTTGAGGGGGGGGGAAGTCTCTCGGGGGGGGGGGGGGGGGGGGTGGGGGTGGGGGGGGGGGGGGGTTTGGGGGGTGCATCGGGGGGGGGGGGAGGGGGGGGGGGGGGGGGGGGTGGGTGGGCAGGGGGGGGGGGAGGTGGAGGGTGTAATCGGCTTGTGTGTGTAGTGAGGGGGTGTTTGGTTGATTGGTATGGGGGGGGGGGGGGGGGGGGGGGGGAGGTGTTCAAGGGGGGGGGGTTTGTGGTAGATGGGGGGGGAAAAAGTTTTTATATTGTTGTCGAGAGAGCGAGACATGTAGCGGAGTGGATTGTTTTTATATGGGGGTTGGGTATGAATGTGGGTGGGAGGGTTGGTTGGTGGGGTGGGGGTAAGGGAGTTGTAAGGGGGTTAGGGGGGGGTGTTGAGGAGGGGGTGGGGTGAGGTGGTAGGGGGGGGGTGGGTGGGTTTTTTGGTGGTTGATGTGGTTGGGGTTTTGGTGGGGGTGGTGGGGGTGGGGGTGGGGGGTTGGGTTTTTTTGGGGTGTTTATAGGTAGGAGGGTTGTAAGGAAATTGTATTAGAGATGATTAATGGTTTTTGGGTGGGGGAATGTGTTTAGATTAGTTTTTTTAGATATTTTGGTTTAAGTTTATTTAAGGTGGTGTATAGAAGTTTTTAAAGGTGGCGTCCAGAACATAAGAGATGTAATGAGAGAGAAACTAGAAACCGTTGAACAAGAAGAACAGAGTGTACAGCAAAATAGAGTTATATCAAAGACGTCATGCACACTGTGAGAAAAGAACATCTGAGAAAGAAAACAAGAGTAAAAAATAAAGAATGGATAACTGATGACATTCTGCAGATGATGGACCAAAGAAGATTAATGAAAAACAGGGACGCAAAGAAATACCAAGAAATCAACCAGAAAATTTAAAAAAATACGAAGAGCCAAGGAGACATGAATGCAAGTAAAATATAAACTAATCGAAGAGCTCCAAGTGAAACACGATCATCTAAATATCCATCGAAAGATTCGAGAAGCCACTGGTCAATACAAGAGGAGAAACACACACCTCCTCATGACTAACGACGGAAACCTGGCGACGATAGTTAAGGAGAAGTTGGTGACCTGGAAAATGTACATCAAAGCTTTTCTGGGACTATCGAGGTAACCTTCCAGAAATAAATTGTATGACAGGGCCGGCAATACTAGAAAGCGAGGTGAAAGTAGCTTTTAAACAGTGAAGTGAGCACACAAAGGAGTTAACTGAACTGTTTTCTGAAGTTAAATGAAGTATTCTTCACCTTACAAGTCCTACTTCAGAGATGTCGCGATATCAGTTGTGATGTGTATATTTGTTTTATTGACTACGCCAAAGCATTTTATTGTTGTCAGCACCAGAAGATGTTTGCCGCCCTACAAAGAGTAGGATTGGATGAGAAGGACATTCGGATCATCACGAATTTATACTAGAACCAGCGTGCTCAAGTCAAGGTCGAAGACCAGCTGACCGACCAAGTGAAGATCATGCGAGGAGTAAGGCAAGGCTGTGTGCTTTCGCCGACTGTTTCAAAACCTATCTCGGAACTACATTCAACTCACAATGGGACTACGTTTAAGAGATTAGATCCAGAATTAAAATGGCACGGTCTACATTTATCAAGTTGAGATCTTTGCTGTGCTGCAGTGATCTCAGTTTGGGAACCAAGATGCGGATAGTGAGGTACTACATTCTTCCAGTGTTACTATATGGAGTTTAAGCCTGGGCACTGACGCAAGCCACAGAAAAGCGGATTGTAGCCTTCGAGATGTGGATCTACAGAAGGATACTAAAAATATTTGGACCATGTTACCAACCAGCGAGGTTCGACAGCGAATGAGAAAAGAAAACAAAGTACTTAATTAAGTGAAACAATGTAAGCTTGAGTACCTCGGGCATCTGATGCGGAACGAAGAAAAATATCCAATTTTTCAACTCGTTATGCAGGGTAAAATATTTGGCATGAGAGGATCGGGACGCCGTTGTATCTTGTGGTTAAAAAGCCTCCGACAATGGTTTGGGATGACCTCTGCGGAGGTGTTTCGCAGAGCAGTCAACAAAACCATGATAGCCTTGATGATCGTCAACATTCGGACCGGATAAGGCACTGATGCAGAAGAAGAAGGCGAAACAGACACATTAACACTGCGATGAAATCAAGATTTTATAAAGCCAGTGTAAGACCAATAATGACATATGCCTTAGAAACATGACCCGACACAACCATAACACAAAGGCTACTGGAAACGGCAGAGATGAGAGTACTGAGAAGAATTACAGGAAATACGCTGAGAGATCGAAGGATAAATGAAGACATTAGAAAAAAATGTAACGTACAGTGTATAAATGAATGGACACAAAATAGAAAAAATTGCTTATAAAGAGGAAGAATGAGAAGAAAAACTAAAAATCTGCCAATAGGAACTGAGATGACGAAAATCACATTAGAAGATAATGTAGGGTTTCACGTGGGACAGGCTATTGTCCCGTCCGGCGTTCCGGCGTCCGGCATTCACTTTTGTGTTTGACCATCTGTCTTGTCCCAAGGCTATTTTTGTTGTCCCTCACCCGTTCCGTGACACGGGGACGTCCCACTGTACCCCAAGACTAACTTAAATTATATTTTCTAAATCTTCTTCTTCTTCTTCTTTTTTATAAGCAAAATGCTTGTTCAATGTCGATTAATGCCTCTATTGGAGGTTATCACTCCATCTTTTGCGTGGTCGCCCGATACTTCTTCTACCTTTTGGTGATTTGTCCCTCGCTACTCTGACTAATCGGGTCTCTTCCATTCTGTTTATGTGTTCGTTCCATTCCTTTTTTCTGTTCAGTGTCCTTTTTTCTGTTCAGTGTCCACTCATTTATTTCTGGTATATTGCATTTTCTTCTGATCTCTTCACTCCTCATTCGATCCCTCAGTGTGTTTCTTGTAATTCTTCTCAGTAAACGCATCTTTGCTGTTTCTAGTAGTTGCTGAGTTTTGGAGGTATCCGGTCTTGTCTCTGAAGTGTATGTCATTATTGGTCTTATTGTTGCTTTGTAGATTCTTGATTTCACGTTGGTATTAATGTGGGGATTGCGCCATATCGTGTTATTAAGACAACCTGCTATTTTATTAGCCTTTTGTACTTGATTTTTCACTTCCTTCTCCACATCTCCGTAGCTAGACAGTGTAATTCCTAGGTAATTTGTCTCCATTACTTGCTCAATGCTGATACCGTCGATTTCCAGTTTACATCTAATTGGTTCTTTACTGATTACAATTGTTTTAGTTTTCTGTGTAGAGATCACCATATTAAAGTCCTTTGCCCTTGTGTTGAATCTATGGGTTAGTCTTTGTAGATCGTCTTCATTGGATGCAATTAGGGCGACATCATCTGCATAGCAGAGTATTCTGATTTCTTTGTTCCCCATTTTGTATCCTGGTGGTTAAAGGTTGGTAAGGGACCTCGGAGGCAGTACGAGTTGCCGAAGCTCACACTGCAATAAAACTCTGAGAAACGTCCACTGTTTTCTGACGAAAAAGTCGGAAGTTCTAGGAATAGAAGTCAGCTCTGCCAACAAATCCTACACTCACGTCCTCGAAGGCAATACGCCGCGTAACCACTGGGTGCATGGCGCACAATGGGTGTGCGTTATGTAGCTGACGAGAGAGGGTGAAAGGCGAGTTTCTGGCGCCTTAAAACTGGAACATATCGGCTATGGGAATAAACCCTGACAGAAAATTGGTCTTCAACCAGGTTAGCACCCTACTGTAGGACTATAAACCAGCCAGCTCAAAGAAACAGGTTAAAAAAAATTTTCTAAATAAGTAAATATATTTTAAAAATAATGGTATAAAGACAAATTTAATATTTATATTCTTTTTCTGAGTATATGTTGCTTTTACAAATTGTGTTAAAATTAAACATCACAATTAGGCCAATTTAATACTTACTTCAGTTTCTATAAGTGGCACCGTTTCTTGTATAATATATTGCGTAAAAATTTCTATTTATTTCTCACATTTAAATTGTTTCAGATACTAGACTATATAGGACCATACACGCAACAATTCAATTAGAAGTTTTCAATGTTTTATTGTCGTATTTTTCTAAAAATTTAGACAAGGAGGAGGAGGTAAATGATCATCATCATCATTTGGCTCTACAACTCTATGTGAGTATTGGCCGCGTTTACTATTGTCCTCCATTGTTTTGAGTCCTGAGGTCCTGAGCAGCTATTTCCCATCGCTGTATTCCCATTTTACATAGATCATTGGCTACTGCGTCCTTCAGGAGTCTTTCGTCACTCGATCTTAGCACGTGGCCCTCCCATCTTATTAGGTTTGCTTTAATGTAGCGTACTATGTTTTCATCTCCAGATACTGTCTCGAGTTCATCATTGTGTCTTCATCTCCATTTTCCTGTTGTCCCTTCTCCGCAAGGTCCATAGATAGTCCGCAGTACATTTCTTTCCAGTATCAGTAATTTTTTCGTTTCCCGCTGGTTCAGAGTCCATATCTCGTTCCATACGTTATTGTGGGACGAATTATTGTCTTATCTTATATACTAAAAGGCTAAGCCCTTTTCTTGTGCGCAATACTCCTCCTAAACGGTGATAGATAGGAGAATAATTTTTTCGAATAATTAAACAGATTGTTGAGTAGATTCCCCCTAAAGTTTCAAATTTAAAAAATTTGAACCGGTTTAAAAATGGCGGCCTTAAAATGAATTATTCCTATAGTAAAGTATAGGAATTTTACAGGTTTCATTCTTCAAAATTTACAGTCCTAATTTTCAATGTATTTTTAAAATATGACCGCGCCTACTTTTTTCTTATACTTACTGATTGAATTCAGAATTATGAAACCGGAAGTATTTACTTCCCGACTTTCGGATTTAGTTTTGAAAATTATGGTTTCTTTCACGGTGTTCCAGAGCATATGGACAGGGCCGCGAGTTCTCAAACCGAGTTCTTTTTCTTAAACGTGGCATTTTACAATCTAAAATATGCAAAAAAAGTTACTTCCGGTTTTACTTCCGTTTTTTATTTAAAAGTTGCTTCCGTTTCCTAATGTAAATCTTCCTGAAAATCCTAAAAAACTAGTGTATCGATTTTCAATTTAAAAAAATTGGCGTCGATACAATTTATTTTTAGGATTTTTGGAACATTTACACGAGGCGACGGAAACGATGAATCGTTAGACTCCGCCCCTCTTAAATATCAGCAAAACTTACATCAAAACTCGATGTCGAGTTGGTCCGCTAGTACACCCTTATTTTTGCTGGTATTGAGAGTATTTTTGATTTAAGTATGGTCATTAATGAGTAATATGCCCTGTTTCCTGCAATGATCTTGGTTGTCACGTCCTTTTCATATTTATTTTCAGATGTTATGATCGCTACTAGGTACTTGTATTCTTTGACCACTTTAAAGTTGTGTTCATTGATATTTTTATGTATTGTCTAACCCCTGGCCTTGGGTTCTTCGTAACCACCATGTACTTGGTCTTGTCCTCGTTGACCTCCAGACCATGTTTCTTGGTTCCGTTTTCGAATAGGGTGAAAACTTCTTTTGCATCTCTGGTGGATTGCGCAATTGTGTCTACGTCATCCGAAACGCAATAGTATTTTTGATCCTTGGGCGGCAAATCCGTTTCTCAGTTGTGGTTAAGCTTTTCTTACCGCATGTTCCAGTGCAAAATTAAATAGCAGGGGGCGAGAGGATCTCCTTGTCTAAGCCCGGTGTCAATGAGGAATTCCTCCGACGTGGTGCTGCCAATTCTAATCCGTGTGGAAGCGTTCTCTGTGCTCACCTGTGCTAATTGTACCAGCTTTCCAGTTACTCCCATTTGAACCATGATCTCCCACAATGCTTCTCTGTTAACAGAATCGTAAGCTTGTTTAAAGTCCACGAAGATTTGGTAAAAGATGGTAAAAGAGGTAAAACATGCTCCAACTAATTTAATACTTTTTATTTCTTACTTTTGTTTAGACTAAAAAGCGCTCTAAGCTTTCTTATTTTCAACGGAATCTTAAAATGTTATGAATAATTTTGAAGTAATATTATTAAGTTATATTATTGATAACATGTTTATTATTTTTTTTTAATTTCCTATTAATTTATACATCCATATTTAGTATGCACTTACAAACTACTGAATTTTTGACAGCGAACGTCTAATCGCTTATTAGAATTAATAAAATAAAAGAAATAACACCTCTATTAAATAAACAATTCAGACCGTTTATCATAACCTTTGTCCTTTAATGTACGTACAAACTGCGCTTTGTATGGATAATATAAACCGTAGTTTTTATTTGGAATCAAATTTTCTTAATAACGATTGTCGATATAGTTAAAATTAAAGGTAGGTACCTATGTACTTTACTCTTTATAAAATTCATAGTTTTTGACAAACTGCGTATGCGACTGAAAAAAAAAATATCTGATGATTGTATTTTAGAACATACAGTTCTTTATAAAGAATAACTTTTTCATAAAATCAAAAATAAAAAAAGTCTCATTTGATGCCGACTTACTTTGACAGTCACAAGCCACATTTGGACAAAAATATTAGTTATTTAAATGTCCATTGATTTTCCAAATCTTTATTTATATATCTATAAGTACTTAAAAAGAAGGGACGTGTATACTTAAAAAATCGATATCAAAGAGTGCGACTAGAAGGGAAATTGAGTAGTGCTAAAAGCATAAATTTTGGTATACCACAAGGGACTGTACTAGGACCCATATTATTTATACTGTACATAAACAATATTCTTACTTACCAGACTGAAGGTGAGATATTAAGTTTTGCAGATGATACAGCAATTTTGTACTCTGCAGACACGTGGATGGAACTAAAGCGAAAAATGGAACATGACTTAGGAAGAATTATTGATATATTTAACCACAAACTTCTTACAGCAAATAGGGATAAGACAGTTTATGTTCCATTTACAAGCTATAATAGAGGTGTACCAGATTACAAATTTATAAAAATTAAAAATATGAGTATTAATGCAGTGAGTAACACAAAATACCTTGGTGTTCAAATCGACTCGTATCTACGATGGGATATACACATAAACCAAACGTGTAAAACATTGAGAGGCCTATTGTACATAATGCGATATTTACGTAATATACTGGATATCCATCATCTGAAGGTTATTTACTATTCTTTGGTAGAATCGCGTCTACGTTATGGAATCCTTAGTTGGGGTGGAGTTGCAAATACATACCTCCACCAATTAGACATTATCCAGAGAAAAATATTAAAAATTATTTACAATAGACCTTCGAGATACCCTACTAATGATCTTTATACCGAAACTCAAATGTTAGATACAAGACAGTTATAGATTCTTACAATAATCACCAATTTATACAAAAATAAACACTTACTCACACCATTAGGGCATACCTATCATACGAGAAATAGAGCACAGTCTTTTGTCAAATTAAATATTGCAAAGAAAACAGTTGGTAAACGAAATTTTGAGTATTTACAAGGAAGAATCTACAATTTGCTCCCTGAAATTTACAAAACATACCTAATCACTATAAACTCGCAAAAAATGATTAAGACATTGTTTACTAGGTATTTGAAACAAAATCATAGACAACTGTTCAGCCACCTTTTTGAGACCAATTAGGTTATAACTAACGTCAAATCAAGAATAGATTACGAAATCTTAAAAATTTATATATGCTATTATCTTGGTTGATTGCATGCATGAATTGTCTCTCTCTTGTTAATTAATTAATAAAAAAAAAATTTTTTTTGTTATTTTTTTTGTTTTATCTTAATATAGGTAATAATTATAACTAATAAAGTAGTAAAACTCGCCTTGCTGTAGGATCAATATAAATAAGCAATTTTAAAAATGGCCCATGCTCAACTTAATTGTTTTAATGGGCACTACTGTTTATTTACCTTGAACCAATTACAGAACTACAAAGTAAAAGTAATATTTTTTAAAAATTTTATTGTCATTTAATTATTTTATTGTAATATTATTAATTGTATATTTCATGGAAATAAACGTTATTATTATTATTATTCTTTAATTAAATATTTAATCTTTTGTTTGCAAATGGACCTGAATCCTCGCTGAGCCGGCTTCTTTGTTTCCTTATGGTCAAGCCGGCATTGGAGGAGAGCCTGTCTTCTGGGACGATCGTAACTGGAATTGATAGGTTATTTTTGGGTAAACGAGCCATGGTAGAAAATGTTTCTGGTTGTCTTCCAAGGTGTCTCCAAGATAAGATGTCTATGGTTCTGTCTTCTTGTTCTTCTGCTAGATATCGATCCAGTTGTAATTGTTATTGATATTTTCTGATTTTTATTAAGCGTTGTCCTCAAAATTGTACAATTTTTAGTGAAAATAAAGCGTATTTCTTTTCTATTCTATTCTATATTTCGTCGTCAAGGCGTACCCTTTTCTTGTACAGTGACAAAATTTTAAGACAGTCGTCGCCAGTAGGGACACATAAGAAAATCCCCCTTTCTTGTTGCTCCCATGTTAAGGCTCATTTTCTTATTTTTTATATAATTCTCTGAGTTTGGTCTCTCTGGCTTGTTTCAAGGAACGACTCCATTCCAATAAATCGAAAGCTTCCAATTTGTGGCAAAGATCGATTACTAGAGAAATACTGTATACCCAATTTTGTTTTATTGTAGTATTTAATTTGATAATCTTATTTCTTGCTGCTATAAAAGAGTTTTTCAAATTAAATTTATAGTCATTGCTTTGGTCAGTATATATTAATTTCGAATATTTTTTTTGTCGAGGTAGTCGACTGATAAATTAATGTAGAAGTACTGACCGAAGAAAGAAGAAAAGGTATTTTTATTTATCTAAATTTTAAAAAAGTATAATTTATCCAGTATGTAATCTAGGTATACCTAAGAAATACATCAGCCTCATAAAAATGACGTTGCAGGGTTCTAAAGCCGCAGTCAGAGTAGATGGAGAACTGACTCCCCTGTTCAACATCAACATGGGAGTAAGACAGGGAGATGCCCTATCAACCATGCTATTTAACCTAGTTCTTGAGGCTGTCATCAGAAAAACCAATATAACCGGCCCTATAAACACCAAATGAGTACAAATTACTGCATATGCAGACGATGTAGCCATCATTAGTAGGAATAAGCCACGACCAATGGAAGTGTTCAAACAAATTGATCCTGAAGCAAGAAAAAGAGGTCTCAAAATAAACGAAGCAAAAACGAAGTATATGACAGTCAAAAGAATAACTGACAATGAAAATATCACAATAGACAACTATACTATCGAACGAGTGGATGCCTTTACATATCTCGGCACAGAAATCAATCAGAAGAACTCCGTAAGTAGCGAAATTAATGCACGTATTTCCAGCGGGAATCGTACATACTATGCTAATAAAAGATTGATGACATCGAAATTATTAGACAAAAGAACCAAAATGACTATCTACAGAACACTGATTAGACCCGTATTAACCTATGGATGTGAAACTTGGGTAATGACGAAAAAAGATGAAGCCCAACTCAAGACATCCGAGAGAAAAATACTGACGAAAGTATATGGCCCGGTACAAGAGGAAGATGGCACATGGAGAATCAGGAAAAACGACGAGGTTAATGAGTTAAGTGAAGGTTATGACATTGTAAGATTTGTGAAAAGTCAAAGACTGTCATGGCTGGGACATGTGCAGAGACAAAACGATGCAAAAACAACAAAGAAAATGTTACAATGGAAGCCCATAGGAAGGCGAAAAAAAGGAAGGACCAGAACGAGATGGTTGGATGAAGTGGAAGACAACCTAAAAACAATGAACATAAGACAATGGAGAAGAAGGGCACAAGAAAGATCTGAATGGAAGGACATAACCATACAGGCAAAGACCCATTCAGGGTTATGATGCCAAAAGAAGAAG
The DNA here is from genome assembly GCA_918026665.1 of Diabrotica balteata. Taxonomy (NCBI): domain Eukaryota; kingdom Metazoa; phylum Arthropoda; class Insecta; order Coleoptera; family Chrysomelidae; genus Diabrotica; species Diabrotica balteata. Next base: position 103,522,802 of record OU898281.1, on the reverse strand, counting down.
AAGGAGATAATTTTTCCAGTCCCCCCATTTATCCAGTCTCAGTTTGCGTGGAGAAGAGGCTCTGGACCGAGTAGGAGCCTTTCCGTGTTGCACGTAGGGCAGACTAGATGGAGAATCCCTATGGTTTAGGAAATATTAAGATGTTATGACGAGCTATATAGCACACAAATCGAAAAAACAAAAAATTAAAGAAAAGAAAAATAACAACAATACAAAGACTAACAGTCAAAAAAAGTATGATGAACCCATAATACAAAATCGGTCACATCATGAGGAACAGCGAAACATATCGGTTGCTGCAATTAATTCTTCAAGGAAAAGTAGAAGGAAAACGGGGACCAAAAAGGCGAAGGATTTCCTGGCTAAAAAATCTATGTAACTGGTTCAACACAACAACCACAAATCTTTTCAGAGCCGTAGTTTGCAAAATACAGATCACCATGATGGTTACCAACATCCTTAACGGTTAGACACTACAAGAAGAATAAGAAGATAATACAAAATAATTCCATAAAGCTATATTTACCTATTTACCCTGACTGAATCAGTCAATAAATCAATATAATTAGTACAGAAAACATTAATCCTGAGTAGACAACATTGTTTATTTGCTAGCTAAACACTACAAATATCTAGTAGTACTATTTAGCCTAATGAATATACTACAATTAGTAATAGTGTTCCTGGCTGTATGGATCCACTCCTAATGGCAAAAAATAAAAAAAAGTTTCATCATGTGACGGTGTCACGTAATGTCGGGTGACAGATTATAAGAATGACCTAAACCAAAACAATTGTTTGAACAATATACATCAAATAAGAACAGTTAAAGATACAGAAGAGTTTGCAATTATCGTAGCCAACCTTCATTAACGAGAGGGCATTTTAAGAAGAATTCCCGTAACACGCAATCTAAATCATTAGAAGCGGTTTTTGAAGCGAAGCTTCTTGTCTATACATGCGTTGTATTACTTTTTTTTTTCTATAGTAATATGCTTAGACGCGCGTCACGGAATAGCGCCACGAGAAGACGGCGTCACGGGTAACGGTACAAAATAGCGATTCTTTACATCGATTCACTAGTCCTGATCAATTCGTTTCTAGTTATCATATATTTATTCTAAGCAGATTTAAATTTAAAAAATACATGAAAAATAACTAAAATACAAAACTAAACTAAAATAAAAATATTAAATGAAAGGTAAAAAATTTAAAAAATATCAATGAAAGATTCGATTCGTAACGGTTTTCAAAATTTAAAAGTCATAAATGTTATCAAATTAATAATAATTTCGAGCCATCTGTTGAGCAAAATTTTTATGTCATTTCTGGTTTTCAAACAATTTCATATAAATATAATTATTATATTTAAATTTACTATGAAATGATAATTATTTATATTTTATTATTAACTTAATATATCGTCTGAATTTGTCAGGTCTGTTAGAAGTAAGTTACTTTATTTAATTTTGCGTTAAATGTGCGTTAGTCTACTCTACTGCCGACTACATCCTCTTTTTTTTTTCATATAACAAGCGATTTTTACCAACGAATGAAAAAAGGCCACAATTTTCACCTTAACATTAGATATTCCTTTTTGCTTGTAAAAATTTATTTTTATTCCATATTATTGCATGGATTCAAAACGTACTTTAGAAGCAAATGTAATGCGGCAACTGGAAGCTTTAGAAATATGTGTTTTTGTAAAGACGGTTAAAGATCTAATCGACAAAATTCAGATGAATAGAGAACTTCTAAGCATTATTTATTAAAATACGCAAAACGGAGTAACTAGGACACATTTTCCGAGAAGAAAATTCTCATAATCGTCTATCTAATGTACTAATCTAATCTAATAAGAATTAGAAAAATCTCAGTATAATCTACGTCTCATAATAGAAAGAAAGGTTGAGAAAAAAGGGTTCTGCGAGAAAAAATAAATGGAACAGGTATATATATTATTATGATATGTAAAATCGAGAAAAATATTGGTTTGCTTAAAATATTTCAAAGTTCAAAAAAATTAAAATAATTCAGATAAGTAGGATAATAAACAATAAACATTTCGAAGAAGGAAAGTCTTTGAAGGAAAGTCTTGGATTACCTGTATTGAACAAAACGTAAGATATGCATAAATTATTTTCTTTGTTAAAATATATTTGAGTGACCTGCATAAGCTTAAGTGAAATCTTTGACAATGGAAGCGGTTTTTCCAAATAAATGTTGTGCAGTAATTAGGACAATAGAATAGATTTTAGAAAGATATGTTTTTGTTAGTTCTTAAGAATTGGTAGGAAAAGATTATTTTGTAAATAAGTTTAAGGAAATTTTTATAATTGTAGGTAAAAATTTGTGTGTTATCGAAATGAAGAAATGGGAGATGTATGACGCGTTTTGATTGGATGAGAGTGAAAAAGGTAGGATGGTTGGTTTGAGAATGAGACTTTAGTTAGTTTTTGAAGAAAAAAAGATAGTCAGTTGGTTTTCAAATGTACAAGGTGAAGGGCCGTTGTTCTCGGGTAGTTTCCCAGAGGTAGGAAGCAGTAGCAGTGAAAGTTTGTGAGTTTTCGTGTAGTTAGTGTATCTGACAGAAGCTGATCCAGTAAAAGATTGTAAGTCAGATTTTTCTACTTATATTCCAAGAGTCACTGTTCAGGCCAACGAGAGATTCAGTTTATCGTAAAGAGAAGATATTCCAAGAGTCATTTTTCACTCAGGCCAATGAGAGATTCAGTTTATCGAGAGGAGAAGAGGCTAGCATAATTTGAACGATTCGTGCATTTGAAGGAGATCATTAAGGACGATCAACTTGCAACAATTTGTTGTAAGATTGCTGATTACCTAGGGAGCTGCTAAGAGTAGATAGTATAGGCTACAAGGAACAAGGATTTGGACCACTCATCATCAAAGAGAGATAGTTTTGTTTTCTGCAGTTTTTCTTTTATTGATAACACAATTTTTACACTTACTTTAAAAAAGATATAAATATTTTGATTAGGAGATTTAGAATAATAATAGGGATTTTGAGATTTTAACTAATATTGTTTGTACCATTAATTTTGAAGGTTCACGTACGTAGAACAAAATTTTGAGAATCATTATATGAGATTTTGTTTATTGAAAGCATTTGAGTGTGAATTTTATTTCATTATTTTTATTTCAATATATAGTAGTAATTTTATCAACGTCAGAGGCATCTTTCGGGTGAGCAGTTTGTATGCATTCGTGTAATCGTTTTAAAGTTAGGCCACCGGATTTTTTCAGAAGAGTAAACACCGTTCTCGCAAGCTTACGCGTGAGTATGTTCTTAGACATCTTTACTTTTAAATTTTGTCGAAAGAATTTGCATTACCGACAATCTACTACCGATTTCAAAAACAAAATGGCATTTTTTGAAAGATGCCTCTGACGTTGATAAAATTACTACAGTTCTTCAAAAAGCAGCAGCCATAGGAGCTATACAAAAGAAAAATAATAGATACACTTTGGGAAGTTTGATCAGAAATCGTGGAAAAGCAACGACTATTGCCTGTAGAGGAAGAAGAGGTCGTCGAGGAAGAAGGAGAGGGCGAGGTAGAGGTCGCAGAGGTAGAGGAAAACGCAGCCGAAGCAGACGAAGAAGTCGTTCTAGGAAAAGTAGCCCATCTAGAAGAAGGGGATAGTCAAATCAATATATAGTGTTATATCATATATGTGGTTTTTTTATTATTCCGGTATTCTTTGGAACTTACCTTTCACATGTATTGCATAGATATTGAAGCACGAATATATATAGATAGATAGAGTCATAATCATATCATTTAAATAATTTTAATTAATTAATTAATTAATTAGCTAATTAATTGCTTGGCGCACTAAGACTTTGAATATCACAATAATATATATATATATATATATATATATATATATATATATATATATATATATATATATATATATATATATATATCTTTGACATCTATATATGACTTTACAATCATTAGAACTGAAGAAGTGCAGAAAGGCTGCAAGAAGCGTTATCTATTAAAAGATTAAAATAGTTTTTTCATTTTTTATTTCTCTTTGACCGATATCCTCATTTACAGATTTTATTCTCACTCACATTGTGTATTTAAATTTAGACGGTCGCACTCCTTTCAATGTGTTTTTAGGATTTTTTTTTCCATAACATCAGGTTGGAATATGGAGATAACAATGTCAAATCTTTAAAACATTGGTCCAAACTAGGTCACAAATTAGCGAAACTTGAAGCTAGAAGAGTTTTCTTGTTAGAATGCTGTAGGAGAAAACAGATACCTACCTTTATTTAAAACCAGATACATCGAATGGTCAACACCATCTTCAGAGCTACCAGAGGTTCAGTTAGACGCAGAGTGGACAAGTTTGAAATTCAGGTGAGAGTTCGCCTTCTTAACATTTCTATACAATCCGTTACATCATGATATCGAAACCGTCACTCAACAAATCCAATCTCTCACTGCCCAACTCAGGAATTCTCTTTCTACTTATATCATCCACAATTTCGACCTTATACTTCACAGACAATTTCAATTTATCTTCAATAAATCTCTTAAAACACTCCAAAAAAAGATTGCCAACCTTGGCATCACCCCTTTTTTTAAAATCAAATATCAACAGAAATGTTTAAGAAACCTTACTGAAATTGAACTTCCTCCCAACGTTGCTAAATTATTAGCTCTTGGTCCTAAATTTGTATTATCGATGACAAGAAACAAATTGATCGAGAGTAGTAAATCGACGTAAAGCTCTGCTTTTTTGTGACAATACCCGTGACAACGCCATCATGTAGCGCTACATCCGTGACAATGTGACCGCATGGAGGAACAAATATATGAGCAAAGAGTGCAACATCCAGATACATAATGCATGTGTAAGACAGTAATAACATACGCAGTGAAAACAATAACAGAAATGCCGTTACAACGTAATGCCAAAACAAAAAGATCACAGAAAGACCCTTGAAAATGTGGTATCACAACTAAATAGCAATAAGAAGATTTTCTAGTTAATTGTTTTCCTCGCTGCTTATTTTTTCTATTTATATATTTTGTTTTGTAAGAGCTATTAATACCGTACACTTGTGTAAAAAAAATACTAAAAAATTTTCAGATACACACAAACGACACAATTTCAGATAGTGCCGCGCTTTATTTTTTTCATAAAAGGATTTACGACTTAATTTATATTTTATATACAGAACCAAATAACATTTGAAATTGCCTTTTTATTGGTTGTAGTCTGCCACGTATTTTCTTTTATATTTCTTGTTGTGATTGCCACCCTGTTAACACATAAAAGTACTTCCAATTCAAGACAGCCAACTCATAAAATGGCAGAATTCCCAATTCAAACCCCACATCAAGCAGGCTGCGTGCAAGTGCATCCATTCCTGCAGACAAAGGGAAATTCCCAACTGTTCAAATATCCCCCCAAATACTCCCCCCGTCCGTACCCCGTGTCACCCCCATATTCTCTCCCGAAAATTCTCCAGGAATCCCGGCTAGAACTAAAAAGAGTCCGAGCACCACTATCGCCCCCCGTTTTCGAAGTGTCGGGATCCCAATGGGGTGAGGGGTAGGATAACATCAGTGACGGCGTTAATCTCTAATCCCGAGAGAAAATGGGTAAACAAATTTAGCGGTACTGATGGAAAATGGCGTATTTACTTATTGGGGATTTTGCTTGTTCCAATCTACTTACTGACTTAATTTGTATCAGTAAGGAGAATATAAAATTCTAATTAACTGTAAAGACTCGTTTATAATGTTTGATTTGTTTTTAAGTTGGTAACTAACTGTAAATAAAAATAAAACCTTTATTGACTTGATAAAGTAAAGAAAACTGACCTTTATGTGTTTAGATCGTCTATAAAACATCCGGATATATTTAGCTTTTCGTTTGTTATTTTCGTAACTTTAGCTAAAACTATGAAACAAAACTATTGAATGAAATAAATAGGAAGATTGAAATTAGATTAGTTTTATGCAAGAGTATGTCTTATTCTACATTTTAAGTACCTAATTTAACTCTACAGAAAGTTGTTTTGCCCAATCCAAATCTAATCAGTATGAGTTAACGGAATACCTAGTAGGAGATATTTAAAAACGTATTAGGCCATTCAAGATTCGATCACTTCACATTTACTTAGAAAAAAAAAACTAAAAAAAAAGAAATTTACCTAACAATACTGTTTAACTTTGTTACCTTACAAGAAATGTTTAAGTAGGTACCGTTTTGAAATTATACCACTGCACTACCACGGTCGGCATTTAGCTCATTTATCATGTACATACGTCTGTTAGGAAACCACAGATAAGTATGGAGTTATCAGACCGCACATGAAAATCTTACTGATTCTCCATCAGTGCTACTACAAACCTAGTTGAGCCTCGACCTTCCCCAGTCTATATTGCCTCCTTCAGAAATTTGGTTTACCACTACTCCTATTTCCTACTGGTAGCGCTAATAGGATTTATAGTAAGATATGACATTGTTTAGATAAATATGACTCATACCTAAACAGTAAACATATTTTTTTAACAAGTATTTTTTAGTAGGGTCCCCTCCGCTAAAACCTGTTCCATGGCGTTCGAGAACGTTCAGCAAGGGTCACCGGTCGAATTCTAGAGAACTCAAGAATAACGGTTATTAAATATATATAGAGGAATTGTTATTGAAAACAGTTATTCTGAACAGAATAATTGTATCGAGTCGAGTTTGAATTTTAACGCGTAAAATAAATGTTTATTTATTTCTCTTTTTTTCATCGCTAACCTTTGCCGGTTTGCTGCGCCGATCTTCCTCGCGTCCTCGTCCACACCATCCCTCCATCACAGTCTTGGTCTACCTCTACTCTTATTTCCTGCTATTGCCGCTAATAGGGTTTTCCAATCGCTCCGTTTAACCATTTAGGTTAAACGAAGCAAAAATAATATGATTCAATTTAGTGCATGTATATGCTATACTAAGCAATATTTGAACAAACTAAACTGAAACTATTAAACTTATTAATCTTTCTTTTCCATAATTCATATGTATATCTGAAAATGGATATCACAAGTCACTAACCTAAAAAAAAGTGGATGCCTTCGAGATATCAGAAGTTTTAGTCTTATAGAAAAATGTTACGAATATTACACCTACACAGAGCATCTTACTAATGATTTTAATAATTATAAAGGGTCAACACAATACTGACAAGAAAAATAACTCAGTCGTACTTCAGACACTTTGGATACAAAGCGAAAACACAAGGCCCAGAAAAACTGACCGTTTTTCTACGCCAGTGCAAAGAATGCTCTCCTCTGATCCACGTTGGGTAGATCAAATCAGAGGAATTATTGGTCATGACAGTCTACATGAATCTTTTCTAGCAGCCCAATGAAACCAGTTCATTATTATCTATCATACATTTCCTCTATTTTCAAAAAAAGTTATAAAAGTTCGCCAAATAACTATAAAGGGATCAGTGTAATGTCTTTAATAGCAAGATTTTTTTCCACCGTAATAAAAAAATAGATTAACACATATACCATTATGGACATATACCATCAGCATCAAATAAATAAGCTGCTAGTATTTAAAAGAAAGGTTCTAAGAATTATATTTGGACCTCAAAGAGAGGAATTGATAGGAGAGTGGAGAAGGTTCAACATTGCTGAATTATTGACTCTGTGAATATGTGGTACTGAAAACATCATCAAACATATAAAAGCTTACCGAATAAGATGGGCAGATCATGTGGTAGGATAAGAGGAAGATAAAGTACTAAAGACAGTGTTTTTTAAGAAACCAGACGGAAGAAGATCAGTTGGCCGTCCCAGGAAAAGATGGTGGGGTGATGTTGAAGCTGATTTATTTAGGATTGGGGTACAACAATGAGAAATGGAAGCACAAGGTCATCGAAGATGTAGAGCTATAGTGGATGCAGCGAAGACCCACCCCGAGTTGTAAAGCCAGTCAAGAAGAAGAAGAAGAATATACACAATTATGGCGAAGAACAAGACAGGTGACAGAAAAGAACAAAGGGGAAAATAACAAAGAGAAAAATATTCAAACACATATGATAATAAGACAACACAATGAGAAAAATACACGTTAGAAAAAAATGGGTGAATATACCACAAAGACTATATAAAATTCAGAGCTGCAAATAAAGTTAGGCAATGAAATAAGAAAATAAGCACAGCAACAAAAGGTTTCAAACGGGGATGTGGTCTATCATCTACACTTTCTAACATGGTATAGAAAACGCGAAGTAGAAGAGAATAGAATGCATTCACTAATGGTTTTCGTACATAACCAAGTCATTTTGGCACAGGGACAGGCATATATGGTAAGGAAATATATGGTAAGGAAATTAGAATATAATAAATAGAATATAGAATATATTAGAAATAAGAATATGAGCGATGGGGACTCAAGATAAATATGTGTAAGATCGAGTACTTATGGATTGGGTCCGAGGTTGCAGATTTGAACTTAAGTTTAGAGAAGAACAATATTAAGAGTTATAAAACTTTTACGAATTTAGAGTCAATGATTAGCCAATAGGGTACCTGTATAAAAGATATAGAAATAAAAATAGCACGGAAAAATAAGCCACAAAAGCACTTCATGGAGGGATATGGAACAACACTCTAACCAAAGAAAACAGAATAAGGATCTTTCAGAATATAGTGATGAATGTTACTCCATATGAAGTGAAAGTATGGCCAATGACATCAATGCAAAATAAAATAAGAACAGTTGAACTGGACTTTATGGGGAGATGTCTACAAATCACCAGAGTGAGTAGAATATAAACAGAGGAAATATGGAACATAATGAAAGTAGAATGCTGTGGAATAGAGTGCTGTGGAGAACGAAAACGGTAAACTCATAATGGGAAAAAGCCGAAGAAGAGTTTTTAAGCCATAATACCGTAAAAGGAAGGAAAATAGGTAATAACAATTCTAAATGTCATAGGCGAGGTCTTTATTTATATTTTACACTAAATCGGTGCATTTGCTCATTTTAGTTGTCCTTTTGTTACTTCATTCCAAAGTTCATTAGTTGATCATTGATTATATTTAGTTTTATTTGATTAATCGGATTTTATAAATAATCAGTTCGTACTATTCCTTGTCCAAATGTATAACGTAAAACAATTTAATGTGTTTTTATGAATTTATGAATTAATTAATTAAAAAGAAAATAAAAAAGTAAAAATAAATGGATAATTAAAAAGTCCGTGGGTCCAAAACTACTACTTGCAAAACATGACTTTTTCAACTTCCATAAAAAATCAAAGAAATAACAGGAAATCTAACTACTCAAAAATAACAAAAGACACATCATAGCAGATCACAACGAACTATGCACACTCTAGCACAAATAACATACTAGACCTTTTCTATGACGATCTTAACTTAGATACTGCCCACCTATCGTATCTATCCACCAAAAGAATCGTAGACCTATGTAGAGTCCTGGGCGAAAAAATATGCGTCGAGTACTAGACGAAAGAATGCAAGCTTATATGAAGCATTATAGAAAATATTGGATTCTCCTGTCAAGCAGTGGACGTTCAATTAGTAAATAGAAAAAGGTGACATTTGACGAAAAACTACATAGTTTTTCTAGTAGATGTTGCGACGGTTGGGGCTGGGAAAATTTTACCGACCGTGGGAAAAAGCGGCATCCTTTGATGTTTACACCTCACGTGAAAATTTGCAATATGCCGATGATACAGCTATCAAAGCAGAGAAAATACAATAATTACAAAAAAAAGTGAATAATATTAATACAGTGGGAGAGGAATACGGTCTCAACATTAACATCACAAAACCAAAACTTATGAAAATCAGCAATCTCGCGTTTAAGCACAGTTAAAAATAAACAACCAACTTATGACAGAGTTAAGTAATTTAAATATCTTGAAGTTAATTTAAAGTGAAAATGAGTCTAGCGATAGCTATAAATACTTTTACCAAATTCAGTAACTACTATTTTCAGCAAGAAACTTCTTTGGGTCTCTGTCTTCGCATGATAAAATAATACATACGCCTGGTCACTTAAAGTAAGATCTCTACATCTTATTGAAGAATAATAGCCAAAGAGAGCTTCTAAACTTAAACAGCGAAAGGTCTCATATTTAGGTTAAATTTTAAGAAGACAGGAAAATATAATCTTTTAAAAATCATTTTAAAGGAAAAAATTGAATGTCGAAGATGACCAGATCGCAAATGACACTCATGATTCAGAGACCAGTCCTGAGTTTAGTCCTTACGGATAAAACAACCAACATAAACGCCTATATGGTGCATAGCGTACGGTGCCAGAAGAAGATGATGAAGAAGAAGAAGGTAAGGAAAAACAGGAGGCAGGACCCGTAGATAGGATTCTTTTTTTATTAGCTTTGTTGTCCTTTTGTTATATTTTATACTAATTTAAGCTTCTCGTTTCAGGTCTATAGTTTGTTTGCTCAGAATCCTACGTTAAGGCTTTTTATGGTAATATACTATAATTTTATATTAATGGTTTTTAAGGCTAGGTTAAAAAAATAGTCAATGGACAAAAGAAATGAAGTATAAATAACCATATCGATGTGACAACCTAAAGGTAGAAAACCACAACTAAGAATATATCTGTCTCCAGCTTACCCTAGCTGGGTTGATGTTAAATGACAATAACAACTTTAGTTAAGAAATATAATTATCAGTGTCACTATACCTATAAAGACTTGGTAGGTTCAAAATATATAAAACAGTTATAAGTAAAAAGATTATGGATAAAATAATAAAAAAAGTAAGAACCCTCCCAAAAAAGACAAAATGCATGATTACAAGAGCAAATTTAATAAGAGTAAATTGCAGCTGGAAGTTGGGAAGGAGTTTAAATATCTAGGCATCACATTATTTAGCTACGAAAAGCTCGAAACAGAAACCAAGTGAATAGAGCAAACAGAGCTGTAAGTTGCCTGAATGAGACCATATAGAGAATAAAAGGCAGAATTTACAAAACAGTCATCAGACCAATTATGTCATACGCGGCAGAAGCAAGACCTAACACAGAGAGGACAAAAAGGAAGTTAGAAATAGCAGCGATAAAAACAACAGAGAAAATTTAATGGTAAAACACTATGGGATAGAGCTAGAAGTACAGATATATGACGTAGGTGCAAGGTGGAGAACATCAAAGACTGGTTAAGAAATAGAAGAGTAGAAGAATATAATGGAACGCTTATATAAGCCAAATGGCAACCAATAGACTAATAAAGACGACAAAAAATGGTTCCCTAATAGAAAGAAGATCAGTAGGAAGACCACGAAAACGATGGAGTGACAACTTACTGCAGACCTATTGAAAACAGACAGAGTCATGTCTATATAAAAAGAAGAATAAGTTATAAGGCTAGTAGTATGGAAATGGAAGCGACATGTGGACTCATTTTAGTACTGGTGAAAGTTATTTTTGAATCTTTGAAAATTATTAAGAATGATAGATGGACCAACCCATTGTAATGAGGGCTCTTGACCATGAGCTCGACGAACTAATGCAGAGAGCAGGTATTGTCATATTTGCAAAGTCACAAATGCTCGTCATTAACGAGTAAAAATATGTTATCTTTGTTAATTGGCGGATTGATATTTCTATGGAAGTTTGTCACTCTATTTTGCGCGTTCATCTGATAATTCTTCTACGGATTAGTGTAGTCTCTCTCCCATCTCTCCTATTCTGTAACAATAAAACACTAAAAACTTTGTTTTCAAACTTCCACAAAGTTTATTTTAAATTTTATCACTATAGCTGTTTCGGCTGATTGCCTTTCTCAAGTGATCTATTTTTGGCTTGGGTTTACAAATTTATAGTCTCTAATGAAATAGGTTGAGGAGGGGAGAACTGTTTGTCTCAAGTTGATCATTCAGAATTATATCTGTGTTTTTTAATTTGTTGACATAGATTCTAACAAAGATAGCTTAAGGCCTTTATTTTGAATGTGAAGAATTTTTAATTTGTCATTAAAAGAATGATTATGATCTAGAAGGTGAAGTGCGTATGTCGAATCTGTTTTTCTATTCTTAAAAGCCCTTTTATGTTCTGCTATTCGTTTATTAAAGTTTCTACCAGTTTAACCGATGTAAGTTTTTGGGCAGTCGCCACATTGAAGTTTGTACACACCAATATTTAAGTGTTTTTTATTTTGGCTCTTGTTATTTTTAATATATTTGCCTAGGTTGTTATTTGTTCGGAAAGCTGGTGTTATTCCTTTCTTTTTTGTGTGTTTGGCAATGTTTGTTGTTATTTTGCCTGTATATGTAATCGAGCAGAAGGTACTGGGTTTTTTCTCTGGTGGTGGAAATACTAATTTCAGGGCTTTCTTGTGTAGTTTTTGGTTTAACATTTTATTAATTGTTTGTTCGTTGTATCCGTTGTTTACTGCTATTTGCTTAATTATATTTAATTCTGTCTCAAAGTTGTATTTTGATATCGGAATTTCTGTTAATCTATGTAACATACTATGATAAGCTGCCAGTTTATGTTGTGTTGTATGGGATGATGAATTGTCGTGTCAGTATGGGTAGGTTTATGAAATATGGAGAAGTCATGTTTGTTTTGAAGTCTGCTAATTTTTAAATCTAAAAAATTTATGGATTGATTTTGTTCTGTTTCTATTGTAAATTCAATATGACTATGTTTCTATTGTAAAATCAATCCATAAATTTTTTAGATTTAAAAATTAGCAGACTTTAAAACAAACATGACTTCTTCATATTTTATAAACCTACCCATACTGACACGACTATACACAATTCATCATCCCATCCAACACAACATAAACTGGCAGCTTATCATAGTATGTTACATAGATTAACAGAAATTCCGATGTCAAAATACAACTTTGAGACAGAATTAAATATAATTAAGCAAATAGCAGTAAACAACGGATACAACGAACAAACAATTAATAAAATGTTAAACCAAAAACTACACAAGAAAGCCCTGAAATTAGTATTTCCACCACCAGAGAAAAAACCCAGTACCTTCTGCTCGATTACATATACAGGCAAAATAACAACAAAAATTGCCAAACACATAAAAAAGAAAGGAATAACACCAGCTTTCCGAACAAATAACAACCTAGGCAAATATATTAAAAATAACAAGAGCCAAAATAAACAGCACTTAAATAGTGGTGTGTACAAACTTCAATGTGGCGACTGCCCAGAAATTTTAATAAACGAATAGCAGAACATAAAAGGGCTTTCAAGAATAGAAAAACAGATTCGACATACGCACTTCACCTTCTAGATCATAATCATTCTTTTAATGACAAATTAAAAATTCTTCACATTCAAAATAAAGGCCTTAAGCTATCTTTGTTAGAATCTATGTCAACAAATTAAAAAACACAGATATAATTCTGAATGACCAACTTGAGACAAACAGTTCTCCCCTCCTCAACCTATTTCATTAGAGACTATAAATTTGTAAACCCAAGCCAAAAATAGATCACTTGAGAAAGGCAATCAGCCGAAACAGCTGTAGTGATAAGATTTAAAATAAACTTTGTGGAAGTTTGAAAACAAAGTTTTCAGTGTTTTATTGTTACATAAAATGAATTTCCATCAAGTAACGGTCGAATGCAACAACTCTCCTATTCTGTTTATGTGGTTATTTCATTCTTTTTTTCTGTTTAGTATCAATTCTTTTCTATATTATACATTACATTTTCTTCTAATGTCTTTACTTCTCTTTCAATCTCTCAGCGTATTTCCTGTAACACTTCTTAGTACTCTCATCTCTGCCATTTTCATTTGTCATTGTGTTGTGTCGGGTCTTTATAAATACACTATCTTTATAAATGGTTGACTTCATCTCAGTGTTAATATGTCGGTGGTTTCGCTATATAGTGTTAGGGCATCCTGCTAGTCTGTTTGGTTTTTGTACTTGATCTCTCACTTCTTTGTGCAGGTCTCCATAGCTGGATAGTGTAATAGTGGGATATTGCTAAGCTGGCCAAAACTCACAAAGAGTTGTTGCATTAAGATTTATTAAAATAGGGTACCTATGCGTCTCTTTGACATTGTAACTTGGACTTAAATGTAGAATGAAGTATATTAAATGCAGCATTCTAAGATAGATAGGGGACGAACATTTTAAAACTTAAACATATGTTTTTAGTTAAATTATTTGTTATATACATAGGTACGTTATTAAATCGAATTTCTATTGGAATCAAACAGCCCATAAAGTATGGACATTTATAAAGAAGTTATACGGTTATGTAATTACTATTTAAATGAAAATAAGCCTCAATTAAAGGTTAAAGTAAGTTTATTGACGTTTCAATTTCCACAAACCTTAGTAAATTAAACAACTTTTGTTTTTTTGTTACTTGGTGAAAAATTCGTCTAATAATTTATTTTATCTGACTCATTGATAATTTTGCTTATTAAATGACTCATTCCCATTTAAACAGTAATTACTTTAAAATTCCCAAGAAAATAGATTCAGAACAATATTATATGGTTATGGTTATGGTAGATTGGAGTAGGGTCCACTTATATGTCCATTAATTGTAAGGGGGTTAGACAGGGCTGCATTCTTTTTGATATACAGATGATACTGATATACTGGCCGATAACATAAGAGATCATCAAATGATGCTCAATCTAGTAAATACTACAGGCAACCAATTTGAACTAAAGATCAACACAAAATAAAGCTAAATTTATGGTGGTTAGCCAAAAAATCATTCAAAATTTCTACCTGCATATTGAAACCAAACATATTAAAAGAGTGTTTCTTCTTCTTAGTCTTCTCTCGTCGATTTTTGGACATATGCCTCTCTTAATTCCTTCTATCGATCTCTATGCTGAGCAACATCCTTCCATGATACCGTCCACCCATCTAATCTGTGTCTTCCTCTTGGTCGTCTACCATTGTAAGGTCTCCAATGAGGTGATGAAGGTGATATCCTCAACTTTTGTTTTTGATCTCACCCAGTCATTCCTCTTTTTATTTTACAGTCGTATACCTAACATTGCTCTTTCCACTGTCCTTTCTGTTGTGACTAGTTTATTAATATTAGCCTTGGTTAGAATCCAGGTTTAACATCCATATGTTAAGATAGGAAGTATGCATTGGTTGAACACTTTTCTCAAGTATTGAGGTATTTTATAGTTCTTCAATATCCAACTAAGTTTTCCAGATCCTATCCACGCCAGTCTTGCTCTTCTAGCTATTTCCGCACTTTGTTTCGATAAGTAGGAACACCACAACAACGATGGAACTATAAATTACTGGAGGTACATTGAAAAACAGACAGAGTCATGTCCACATTAAAAGAAGAAGATACAGTAAATGATCAGTGAAATAGCGAGATCTAGATTCATAAAAATGGGAAAGCTCTTAAGCAACTGCAACCTAAGCGTTAGCATCCGATGGTGAAATGTTCGTAAAATTAACGTACTCTCTACGATTTTTCGTAGTAGAAGGGTGGACATTAACAGCAGCAACTATAAAAAAGTTAGAGGCTTTAGAAACGTGGCTCTACCGATGCATACTGAGAATACCTTATACAAAAAGAGTGACCAACACAGAGGTATTGAAACTAATGGATAAATAGATGGTTTGCTACAGCTTATAGTGAAAGACAAGATTGAAGGTAGAAGGGTTTGGGCAGAAACAGAAAATCCTGTCTGAGAAACTTAAGAGAATGATTCCAAATACCAGAAGATCCAAACATAATGCATGCGGTACGAAGCAGAGAAACCTGTCGTCTGATAGTCGCGAACATTCTGTAGAAGACGGCAAATAAAGAAAAAGAGTATGAAATACGTAATTTTATTATGTTCATAAAATATTTTTATTATTTGAACATCATTGGGTTTTTTAGTTTTAGAGCAATATGCCACATATTTGGCATCAATGTTTATAACTCCTACATTTAGTTCCCACGTTCCCCCAAAGTCGCACGTTCGCCTAGAACTGCGTTATAAAGTCAAGACGTGAAGATGTCCTGGTGCATCGGGCCGGAGTGTGGGGCATTTCGAACGGGCAAGGGGTGTCGGAAGAGAAAGGGGGTAGAAGGAAGGGTTACAGGCCCTCTGCCGTCGAAATTAGTGGGTGAAGGTGGCCTAGATCAATACCTAGTCTAGGCTAGTCCACCGGCTTTCCCCCTGCCTCCCCTTCCCTGACCCAGACACTGCGTCACACGCGTCGTCTACTACTCACCCCCCCTTGGTTCGTTCTCTTCGCAATGTTGCCAACCCCGATGCATCAGCCACTCAGGTCGACTCCGTCGGTCGTTTTCTCTCCGGGTGCTAAATTATACAACGGAATTGATATATTTGAGTGGTTAATATTGCACGGGACACGTAGCTAAAACGATAACAGGAATCCTCGTTCGGATCTACGGCTTAAAGGTTATTGCTCGCCGTCTACTGTAGGTCTCCCGCTACTAATTATACAAGAAAAAAAACTCCAATCTTAAACACAGTCTAATATTTAAAATATAGATCTATTGACTTTGTCATGCAATATTGATTAATATTAGAACTAGAATTCGGCTTTTTCGATAATCTTGAATGGCATCAAAAAGTTATTTTTAATGGTTTATTTTTCTGGTGCATGTCTTCTAGTGGTTTATTTTGCTGTAAGCGTATTTTACCATTTACGATAAACTTAAGATGTAATATGTTTTTTCAGTATTATACAGATTCTCAGAAAGTACAATATACAGCTGATTTTAAGGGGTCGTAAGAATCATAAATGTTCAAGTAAGATGAATAAAGAAACAGAGTGGCAGTTGTAATAATAACAAAAAATCAATTACCTGGAACATATTATGAAATATATCAATTACTACAAGTTTAAATAAACGGAAAGATAGTTGTATGCTACAGTGAATATTTTTAAATAGACCATTTAAGAAACGTATTAATACTCGTGTACTAGTCTTATTACGTACTCATTTAGATTTATGCACTTTCGTCACTAGTGGCAGTAGCTTTTTGCACTCTTGTGTAATAGGCACAATACCGCGAAACCAGTAAGAACAATATACAATAAATACTGAAATATTGTGGAAGAAAAGGAAATATAGTTAGCATTAAATCAATGTATGTGAGTTAATCACAATAACAGTTATGTTTGGCAATAAAATGGGTTTTTACAAAAAAAAAACTAAACGGAATCGAAACAGAAGACAAAATGTAACAGAATAACAAATGAAACTATCAGAGAAAATCTAAAAATTAACCAATATTTCAAATGATAATACAAGACAATTTAAATGGTGCGGACAGCATGGATATGACGTTAGAATGTACGCATATAGTTTACTAAAAAAATCAGAGAAAGAGCCAGAAAAATCTGAGATGAGTACATCAAAGCAAGAGAGAGAGAGGGATGATAAAATTAGCGGTTTACTTTCAACAGAGTTAGATTTATCGAGGAACAGATGACGCAAGTTCAAGATGAGATATGCATCGTAAACATTTGGAAAAACCAATTTTAATAGGGATCGGAAATCACCCAAAGAATGTGCAGTGTTGCTTTCTAAGAGAATAATGATCATCATCCAGCCTTCTGCGTACATATTGGAATATATGTCTCTCCTAATTTCTTAGACTTCTGTCAGCCTTGAGCTTCCTACAGCCAGTTCCTAGCGATTATTTTGACGTCGTCTGTTCATCATGTAGATGGTCTATCTCTACTTCTACTGTCTGCTCATGATCTCCACACTGTAATTTTTCTGGTCCACCACTCTTCAACAATCCTGACCACAAGGCTTGACCAGTTCCACTTCAGCCATGTTAAGCGCTCTATGACATCTGAGGAGTCTGTTCTTCTTATTTTCTGGTTTCTAAACATGTCTCTCCTGGTTGTTGTCCAACAACCATTTAGATTTCGTATTTAGAATTCGTATTTTAAGATACATTTTACATCTAAAAAAGTAATTTTACATCTTCGCTAACATTTACATATTTTGCAGCTTCTATTAAGTTTTTAAATAAATTTTTGTTATTTTTAATGTGTCACCATTAGAAATACGAAAAATATGTTCCAGTTCACTACATACTACATACATCCAAAGTAACTTTTTTTAAAAAACCTATCAAAAATAAAGTATTACATCATGGATGTCCATTCGAATTTGCCGCCAAAAGATGATTAGTATTGACCCCAGTCGCAAGGGGTCCTAATGAACGAAATTTATACATTGAGTTGCCTATCTATTTCTACTATTATATTATTTATCTATGTTATCAAATAAATAGAATGTAAAATGTTAGTTTTGCTTTAAAAGTTGCAAAAGGTGCAAAATTGCAGCTACATTTGAAGTAGGTAGCTTAATAATTTTTTTTAATATCATGAGTGAATAATAAATAAATAATAAACAATTTATAAAAATCTACAATTAAATATACAATAATATTTACAGTGTGTTGATGTAATAGGTAAAATAATTTAAAGAATGAAACTTTATTTAGCTCAAATAATAGTTGAGATTGCAAGATTATGAGATGTGTTTCATTTTCATCGCCTTCAGAATCTAAACTGTTATCTCCATTAATACAGGTTCGATATTAATATTATACATCTAATAAGCCACTGTTCAATTAATTTGTTACTACTACTCAATTCAATAAAATGTTTTATTTTTGTCATTTCTTTTGCTTTTGCGGAAACTTAAACAAAACCATTTCTTTACTGTGTGAATAATGTTAACTTTGTATGTAAATTAATAGCAAAATAAAATGCTCTTATCATAAAGTTTCAAACACCAATATAAAATTAGTTGCTAAAAAAATTGGTTGTGTAATATAAATAACTTTTAAATGGAAAAACAGGACAAAACACAGCAAAAAATCCAACAAGCAGATAGCCACAAGTAAACAAACCAAAATAGTCACAAATTGTACTTAAAATCTGAAAACGACAACAAACGTCTTTTTTATATAACTATTTTCGATGTACTGAGTCTAGAGCGTTTGTAGAAATAACATGGCAAGCGGTAGCTGGTTTTTCTTTAATTTCATGCGTGGAAGAAAGTAATCATTACTGGATTAAGGCTGTGGGAAGTAAAAATCCTGTAGGTTTATTCCAGATACTCACAGGCGTCACTCACATTATGAGTTAAGCGGCTGTGATACTGCGATGGGGAAGGCAACGGGAAACCACCCCATTATGATCCCTAGTAAAGTTATCATGGAATCAATGAGTGTAACGAATACTACTGATCATGGGCTGCGGAACTCAAGATCCGGCAGGGGAAGGAATACACAATCAAACCACAGGGCTTCCCAGGTCGCTAGCCAGCGAAATCCCTGTGAGGAAAACATCACTAGACATACGATGAACATGGAGAATCCATACAAAGTATGAATGTATGGAATGTAACAACCTTATATGAAGCCGGTAAGTTGAGAAATCTACTCTCTGAAATGGACAGAAAAAACATTACTATCATGGGGGCGAGTGAAACAAGATGGCCAAACAAAGGGAATTTCAGTGCAAATGGTTACGCCGTTTATTTTTCTGGAAATCAAGACCATATGCATCGAAATGGAGTAGCAATAATTATCAAACAGCATATTAATAAGTATGTCACTAACTTCATCCCAATATCAGACAGAGTAATTTTAATACAGCTGAATGCTAAACCTGTAAATATAAATATCATCCAAGTTTATGCTCCCACTGCTGACGCAGATGAGCAGAATATTGAAGAATTCTACCATCAAATAGAAGTGCTAAAAATAACAAAGAAACACGAAGCAATAATAATTATGGGTGACTTTAACGCTAAAGTTGGACAGAAGATGACGCAGGGCATCACCGGAAAGTTTGGCTTGGGAGAGAGAAATCAAAGAGGTGAACGGCTAATAGAATTCTGCCAAGAATGACTTCGCCATTACAAATACCTGGTTTCAACTTCCAGAAAGGCGTTTTTACACGTGGAAATCCCCTCAAGATGGACATCAAGGCAGAATAGTACGGAATCAAATAGACTACATTCTAATAAACCACCGATTTCGAAACAATATTAAAGATGTAAAAACTTACCCCGGCGCTGACATAAACTCAAATCACAATTTACTCTGCTCCAAAATACAAATTAAATTGAAGAAATTAACAAAGCCAACTAAGCCTTATAAGATATATCTCGACCCCCTGAAAAACCCTCAAACGTGCGAACACATAACACAGCAAATAAATAGTAAAATACACAGAATATCAAATATACCAAACGAAAAAAGAACCATTAACGAATGCTGGTATGCCATTCAAAACTCGATTTTAGAGAACGTACAAGAGTCTTTGAAAACACCTACCATGTTGGCAAAAAATGAGTGGATGACACAAGAAATTCTAGATCTGATGGAAGTTCGACGGCAACACAAAAATAGAAATATTATCGAATATCGTGAAATTAATAAACGCATAAAAAGAAAAATTAAGCAAGCCAAAGAATCCTGGCTTGAGAATTTATGTAAAGAAATAGAAGACCTCCAAAAAAGCATGACAGCTTCAACCTGCATAAGAAACTTAAATATACTGCCGGAATTAGAAAACAGAAAAATGCTCACATACTTAAAAGCGCGGACGGAAAAATTTGTGATCACGAACAACAGTGCAAAGAATGGGAGAGATACATCACTGACCTTTTTGACGATGCTTCTAGGGAAAATGCTCCAAATACTGCCTATGACAACCAGTTGGACAGAGGTCCCAATATACTGAATTCGGAAGTCGAAAAGGCAATACAGCAAGCCAAAAACAATAAAGCACCTGGACCAGATCAAATCCCTACCGAACTACTTACACTTTTGGATGAGGAAAGCATTGCCTGCTTAACCACTTTCTTCAACAAAATTTACAACGAAGGAAAAATACCAGATGATTGGTTAGAGTCACTGTTTATAACATTACCAAAGAAAAGCAGGCCCACCAAATGCAGCGATTTTAGACTAATCAGTTTGATGAGTCACAAACTGAAGATACTCTTACGAATTATACAAAACCGAGTATTCCTTCTATGCGAAAGTAAGATGGGTGATAAGCAATTTGGATTTAGAAACGGTCTAGGAACTAGAGAGGCACTATTCTGTATGCGCGTTCTATTACAAAAAAGTTGTGAATTCCGAAAGAATGTTTATGTTTGTTTCATCGACTTCGAAAAGGCGTTCAACAGAGTCCAACACAATACACTTTTCGACTGCCTACGGGCAGCAGGACTTGACCACTATGATATAAGACTGCTGAAATACTTATATTACAATCAAGTAGCCTCTATCCAAATTGGAGACAGTCCCACTGAACAAATATCAAACGTGGAGTACGGCAGGGTTGTGTTTTGTCACCCACTCTTTTTAATCTGTACTCTGAAGAAATCTTTAGGGAGGCTTTGGATGACAGACAAGAGGGAGTAAGACTAGGTGGAGAAGTAATCAACAATATTAGATACGCTGACGATACAGCCGTTCTTGCAGAAAGTTTACAAGATCTCCAAACATTACTAAATTTAGTCAGTGAAGCAAGTTATCGGAGAGGCCTAAAAATCAACATTTCAAAGACAAAGTGGATGGCAGTTGGAAAGATCCATATAGATCAAGGTCTGCTTTCTCTTAATGGAGAAGAGATAGAAAGGGTAAATCATTTCAAATACCTTGGCAGCTGGTTAAATGTAAATTGTGACTCTGATGAAGAGATAATATCCAGGATCGAAATATCACGTAAGACTTTTATGACCTGGAAACCAGTTTTATGCAACAGAAACCTGTCAATGAACATTCGTAAGAAGGTCCTGAAATGTTATGTGTGGTCGATTCTATTGTATGGTTGTGAGACATGGACGTTAAAAACCACAATGCTAAACAAGTTAGAAGCATTCGAAATGTGGTGCTATAGACGAATCCTAAAGATATCGTGGGTTTCGCACACTTCCAATGAAGATGTTCTTCAAATGATCAACTCAGAACGTCTGCTCATAAACATCATAAAGACGAGAAAAATAGAATACTTCGGCCATATAATTAGAGGACCCAAATACCATTTACTTCGCCTTATAATACAAGGAAAAGTGGAAGGAAAGAGATAAATTGGTCGAAAGAAACTTTCATGGCTGCGTAATATTAGACAATGGTGTGGTTTCACAGTAGAAGAATTATTTCGCGCAGCAGCCTCAGAGAAAGGTTTCAGGAAATTGTAAACATGATGACGGCCAACGTCTGAATACGGACACGGCACCCAAAGAAGAAGAAGGAAGAAAGTGATGCGTGGAAGAAAGTGATGCTAGTATGTCTTCTTTATTTTTCTTTCTTTCAACTTTCACAATTTTACTTGACACTTCGTTTCTCCGTCGTTCCGAATCTCATTGTTACTGTATTATAGGGTTCAATATTTGACTGGTGTACAAGCCAAATTATTCTACAATTAACACCCGTACTCCTCGCTAATCCAGAAATCCAGCCTTCATCATAAGAAAGTTGACTACGCAGCAAAGTCAACATACAGTCCAATGATTCCACCAGCCCACAAAGCACACCAAACAGTCAGTTTTTTTTTGGATGTAATGGTGTCTCAATATACAATTGAGGTTTATCTTCACTACAAATATGGCAGTTTTGTTTGTTGACATAGCCATTTAACCAAAAGTGAGATTCACCGCTAAACAAAATTCTTTTATGAAAATCAGAATTAAAGACAGTGTCATTTTGATCTCATTCACAGAATCCATGTCTTGCTAGGTAATCGTGTAGCTTCAACTCTTGCACGAGTTGGATTTTGTAAGCACCCAAACCAAGATATTTCCATGTCGAGCTGCCTGTGCACGATGCCGGATAGACTGATTCGGGTCTTCCTCTATGCTACGCTTTACATTAGCAACAACTTCTTCTGTATAAAATGGACGTATTGTGCGATACGTATTTCGAACAAAATCATGATTTTTAAAACAAATTTGCACAATTTGGAAGCGTTGTTCAAGCGTCAGTCTTTTTATGATGAAATGCCAAATCAAATTAAACATAAACCACTTGACAGCTGTCAAAATGATCGCCCTTTTTTGAACATTTTACCTGGATATTTTGTGATATTTTGGATTATAACATTTTTAAATATAGTTACTGATGCATTTTACCTCTTTTATTTTATTAATTTTTGCATGCAATGCAATTTTGAATGCATTTTTTTCTCTTTGATTTGTGTATATCCCATCTCTGTTTCTTGGGATTCAAACACTTAAAAACAGTGGCGCCTTTTTTTCAAGAGATTTGTATTTCTTAATTTTCTTTCTTTGTCGTTTAGGATTGTGTCTTCCTTATGTTTCTCGCCTCTAAGAACGACTTTGTCCATATTATAGCCGGACTGAGCAACGGGGACTTCGAGCCTATTCTGTACCCGTGTTCTAAGATTAATTCTTCACAGTCTAAATCGCTAGGTATCGTACAAATTTGAAATTTCCCAATTAGTCAATCAACAAGGTATTTTACGTTGAATTTCTAACAAAGAATGTATGACACATTGAGAAGAAAACAGCGATTTTTGTGTTTTAGCAAAACACAAAGTTACACAACTCCACTAGTCTGCCTGCAGCCTCGACCCAACTGAAAGTGCCACTTAAAATGTTAAGTTTCAAAGATATAGACCCTTCAAACTAATACGACGAAAGGAAAAACTGAATTTTTTGCTGCTTCAGTGACTTAAACTAATAATGAGAGCATTTTTATACGTCAAGTTGTAACCATAACTATAGTTTTAGAGGTAGCTTACGTAAATAAATAAAAAATAAAAATTAGTCAATTAAAAATTACTTTGAGGAATGCCTTGGAACTAAATGACGAAAAATAAATAAAGTATTGCGAAAGTATGAACAAAAGTCGACTATTTTCGGGACAGGCCTCGTATATTGCATGGATTATGTCACAAACATGTGAACAATTAATTATACTTAATTAAACTATTAAACATATTTTATGTACGTATTTTAGTCCTTTTATTTCATTATAAATACTACCAGGAAGCTTTAATTTAATGAAGTAAGTTTAAAAACGTATTATTTTTTATATTAGTACACTTACACATTTATTCTAAAGCTTTTAACTGCGCTCTTTTCACTTAAAAAAAACGTAACTTTCAAAGATCTCTAAAAGTTTCTCTAAGAGTGAAATACTTTACAAGATTGAATTAAAGATGTTTTAAACCTTTCTTTGAAGTATTTGCGACAATTTAAATTTTCTCAAATTAGGTTAAATGCACGCATATCTCAAAATCGGTCCACACATTTGCATCGATTATTGTGTGTACCATTCTCCTTTGTGTTCAAATACAGTGTGACCTGGGAGCCTAAATTTTAAATCACTTAATTTTCAGTTGCTCACTTCTGGTGCTCGTTCAAATATGTAACGAAGAACAAAAGTCTTTTGTTCTCCCCCTTCCGTACCGGTTAACTAACTTTGATCTACTGACACCGTTTAGGAGGGGAAACCTAACTGAAGATCTTTTTAACGTATACTCTGAGACGGCGTTATTAGTATTCCTATAGTATGTTAACAAAGAAATTAATATCTTTAATTAGAAAATATGAAACATTATTAAACTTCAACAAAGAGGCAGCAATTAATATTTGATGGAGAATAATAGGACGCTCGTAGATATGGTGAGCATATTTCTAGTGTGTGATTTTAATTAAATACTAAAAAATTTCTTATAAAAAGGAATGAAGATTTAATGTTGCAATGAAAACTTATTCAGAACAGAGTAAAAATATAAGAAAGTTAAATGATAATAGAATAAAGAGAGGTTCTTCCGATTTTTTTTTGAGGGCTGAAACATGATCTTGATATATTCTTGTATTATTATCATCTTTTTCTCTTCATTATCTTTATCTATATACATTTTCAGAGAATTTATTCTAATATAACTTATGTTTTCGACTAAACTACTATTTTCCTTCTTCTTCTTAACGTGCCCTATCAATTTCCCTTGACTTTGGCGATTAACATGGCGAAACTGTCTCTGTCTCGAGTTATTCTAAATAGTTGCTTAGCTTTCTTTATTCCTGTCCCCTCCCTGATATTCTTCAACCAAGAGGCCTGCTTTCTACGCATTCCTCTGCGTCCTTCGATTTTAACCATCATAATAAGTTGAAGAATATTATATCGGTCTCTCCTTACTACGTGTCCAAAATAGGCCATCTTTCTACATTTGATGTTATCGTTGATTGAATAACCCAAATTTGGGTTATTCAATCAACGATGTTATCAAGCAGCTCGCAAACAGCATTTGCTCTCTCAAGGACTGCCACATTTGTCAGCATAGCCGTCCATGGAATTTTTAGTATTATTTTACTATATAGACTATTTTCCTTACCTGTTTTATTGTCTCACATTTTCTTACTTCTTCTTCTTTCCGCTCCTCTCCTATCGGAGGTTGGATATCATCAAGACTGTTCGGACTTAATTATTAATTTATTACAGTTATTTTAAACAGTTCGATTGTAGTGTAACTAAATAATTATCTTAATTTTCTCATCCAGGACATTCTTCGGCGGTCCAGATTCTGTTTTTCTTGACCTGATAGATTTCTTTATGTACAAAAATATCTTTTAATCATGAACTCTGATCACTCACTGATAATTTTAATTATGAGGGGTACAATGATCAAAAAAGAGTTCAATCCAATATTGACTAATAAAAAAACTGACTGGGAGAGCTTCTAAATAAACCTTGAACACAAAATTAATCTTGCTGTTGGAAAACGGCAACTGGGCTAGAAGTAATGAACGGGCAGCAGAACGATTTGCAGATAATTTAGAAAGCACGTTCAAACGCAACGACAATGATGGTGAAGAACTGAGATGGGAAGAACCATTCCAAACCGAAGAAAGAATAACGTTGACATAATTTACAGCAGTATCAACTGAGATAAAAGAGAATATAAATCCTAAGAAAGCTCCAGGATATAATCTCATAACAGAAGAACTTTTAAAAAATCTACCAAGAAAAGCCATAGTTAGCTTAACTGTAAGCTAACTAATAATACACACACAATAAATACACACCTAATAAATACTACTTTTAGATTGAGATATGTTCCCAGACTCTGAAAAGTAGCCGAAGTCATTATGATCGCCAAAATGTCACAACGGTTTGAAAATCTTCTATTGAAAAGATTAAAACCAATAACAGAAAGAAAATTTTTTATACCAAATCATCAATTTGGTTTCAGAAATAAACATTCCATTATAGATCAAGTTTACAAAATAACTAATATAATAGAAAAAACATTAGAAGAGAAGAAAGTCTGCTCTACAGTATTCTTGGACCTAGCACATGTGTTTGATAAAGTCTGGCGTGATGGTTTAAACTATAAACTAAGAACGTTCATGCCTAAACAGTGTTCCGAAATCTTAGAATCATACATTGCAAATAGATATTTTAGAGTAAAACAAGAAGAAGTGTACATCGACTTAAGGGAGATCAAAGCTGGCGTGAAACAAGGGCGTGTATTAGGTCCGGTCCTGTACCTATTGTATACGTTTGACATTCCAGAGCTAGAACAACAAAACACTATTGCCGCCTTCACGAATGATACAAAATAGATGGCCCAATATTCCAATTGTATCTTTTATATGGTAAGTATTACTCTTCATTTGTCATAAGGTTAACCTTTTCTTAATATTTGTCAGTAGCACCACATCTTGAAACTACCAAAGCTATTTATATTGTTTTGTTTGCGAGCCCATGCTTCTCCGCAGTACAACAAGTTCTTTTTATTAATGCGCCTATCCGTCATGAATTTTGGCGATCATTATAGCCATCTTTATCTTATCTGAAATAGCCCAGAAAAGCTGCAGATATGTTCTGAGGTTCTTTAACCAGGATTTTATTTTTCTTCGTGGACCTCGATGTCCAAATATATGTGCTTGCAGGATGGCTTGTATAGCGACATATCTGCATTTTGTCGTTTAATGCGTCCAAAGTATTGAAGCTTTTCGAGATTTGATCGTGATCAGTACCTTCTGGTTCTTCTTGGAGAGGTTATGGCTCTAAAAGAAGGCCCCCATAGAGATTGAAGATTAGAGGAAATACAATACAGCCTTGCCTAACTCCACGCATGATTTTTATGTATTCAGTGTGTTCACCTTAAATTCTGAGATTTGCGGTCTGATTCCAGTAAAGCTTTCTAATTATTTTCAGATCTTTTTTTAATTCCTTCTTCTTTCAGTATTTGCATAATCTTGGCGTGCTGTATTTGATCTAATGCTTTTTCATAATCAACCAAATATGCGTATACATCGCATTATAAATAGTAAGTTTTTGTTTAATCCATCCTGCTGAGTCGTTTTATCTTTTTGACCTTTTCCAATTTAATACTCTTGGAGTTTTAATAAAATCCTTAAATAATATTTCCCTCTAGTATCCGTTTCATATAATGAAAAATCAAGGCAGATACGAGCTACTTGAATACATTTTGCAAGGTAAAATTGAACGAAAAAAGACCCCTGGATGACGAAGAATATCCTCCTGAGAGCATGGTATAGAAAGACCTCAATGCAGATATTTGGTATAGCAAAGTCATCATAGCCAGAATGATCACCAACGTTCGAAACGGACAGGCACCCTAAGAAGAAGAATCCGTTTCACTTGTGTGGTCTCAGTAAAAGGTTTAAATATTGTATCCTTGGTTCTGTTTCCTTGGCCTTTTTAATTTTTGTTACATAACTAGACAAATTAAGAGTTTTCTTTGTTGATGTTTTAAACATCTTGCCTACAGAATATTGTTATCAAATCTTATCCAGTAAACTAGTTACCTCAAAATCTGCTGTTTATATAAAGAAATGTAGTAACAAGAAAGCACGGTGTATTGCGGAGTCATTTTTTGTACTCGTAAAGTGTTACTGTGTAGCCCACTTCCTTATTGCGAGTGATGGAGAGGTAGCTACAATAAGTAGTGGTGAATCTGAAGCAAAAAGTCTCTCAAAAATAACAAGAAAGAAAATACAAAAAAGTATGGTGACACCCCAACTTAATAGAATATGCAGAATATCTTCTGGAAAAAAATATTCAGAATGGTAGAGGGACATCATAAAAAAAAGATGAGCTAAGAAATGCATGAGCTCTAGAGATGGCGAATGAAAGAAGTCACAAAGAATTATAGAAAACATAAAAGAAAATTAGAAAAGAAACCTAATTCATTAGACTATGCACACAAAGCCCAATTAAAAAAAAATTTAAGTCAAACTAATGCAAATGTAGTATAAATTTTATTGAAACAGGAAAGAGAAATGGAAAATGGTGGGTGATAGAGTTTCATGAAATGGATAATAAAATTTCAGAATAAAGATGAAGTAGAGAAGCAGGAGCTAAACTAAATACAACAAAATAAACATGTTATTACGACTGAAATATTGAAATGTAGGGGAGAAGTGATACTGAAAGAGGCAAACTTAAGTAAATGAAGATTAAACAAAATAAATCATAGACCTTAGCAGGCTCATGTATTTCTTGGAGATAGGGGATTATAGTTTTGAATAGATGGGACAGTTTAAGTAATTCTGTGTCCAGAAAAATGAAGCAAGTAAAAGTAAATAATAAAAAGGTTTGAATAATAGTAGGAGACAGATCCATGTACCCTGTACGACAAAAACATCACAAACTTAAAAAGCATAAAATTATTGCATAAATCAGTGTTCCGTTTTTTTTGGTATATATGGATTAGAGATAGATTTTGACAACGATTAGTGAGAACATTTTCTCTACTGAAATTAAAAATAATAAATTCGTATCTACATATGCAAGTTTAGATATGATATAAGCCTATTCAGTAAGGTCTGTTATGAATATTGCAAGGAAGTATTTTTTCTCTATCTGCTAATCCGTATAGACTTACCACCAAGACAATCATACGAGAGTTGAAGCTTAATGTGAGAGGAAGAACTCAGCAGCAAGAAAGATCATCCAGCCTGCATTTATCACGTCCACTGCTGGACATATGTCTCCCTTAAACTCCTCAATTCTTTGCAATTTTGTGCTCTTTGTTGCCAATTTTTCGTGATACGCCCTGATGCCTTGATGCCCTGATGTCGTCAGCCCAACGTGTAGGTGATCTTCCTTTACTACGTTTGTCTGCTCTTGGCCTCCAATGTGTAATTTTGCTCATTTATCGTGAGTAATGCATTCTCGCTACATGGCCTGCCCAATTCCATTTTAGTTCCGCTATGTGTTCCACAACATCAGCAATACTCATTCTTCTTCGCAGATCTTTGTGTCTTATTCGGTCCCGCAACGACACTCCCAGCATAAATCGTTCCATTCGTCTCTGTGCCACTCTTAATTTCGAAGCCGTAGTGGTTAGAGTCATAGTTTCTGCCCCATAGGTCATCACCGGTAATACGCATTGGTCAAATACTTTTCGTTTGAGGCTAATTGGTATGTTGGCTCTAAGTGTGTCTTGCAGTTTTCCAAAGGCTGCCCACGCTAAAGTAATTCGTGTTTGAATTTCGCATGTTTGGTTATCCCTGCTGATTCTTATTTCGTGACCCAAATACGTATATTTCTCCACCAGTTCTACCACTTTGTTTTGAAATGTTAAATGGTTATTGGGGACCATATATGTCATAAACTTAGTTTTGGACAAGTTCATTCTGAGGTCCACCTTCGAACATTCGAAGTTCAATTCATTTAACATATCTGTGGCTTCTCCTAAATTATCTGTGATATGGACAATGTCATTTGCGAAACGGAGATAGTTAAGTTTATCACCGTCTATTGTTACTCCTCTGTGGTCCCAATTGCCCATCTTAAAGGCTTCTTGCCTTATCCCACGTTTTATTTTTATTGGTCGAGTTTTATCATGTATCTTAACAGTCATAGTGGAATTTCTGTAAATATTGTAAATAAGTTCACTATACCTATAGTCAATCCTGGTGTCATTCATTGCTCCTATAAGGCTGTCTATTTCGATCGTGTCGAATGCTTTATGAACATCTATGAAAGTGAGGACAAGAGGTTTGTTGTATTCTATAGATTTTACAATGAGCGTCTTTACTGTATAGAGGTGATCATTGGTACCAGAAACCATTGGTAGCAAGAAATAGAGCCCTAATAAAAGAAAAAAAAAATAATTATCCTTATATTATAGCTGTGGTCAATATTGCTCTCTTGGGCATGGGTATATTCAACGAATGGTTTAGAATGTTTTGTAAAGATAGGTATACATGCAATGATAATATATTAAAGTTCTACAAATTTTAACGTTTTCAGACGACGTCGATATCAAAATCTAGAAGTAGAAGAGACCTGATAAGAAAACAAAACAAAATATTCGAAGCGATATTAAAATATAACTTTGAAAGCGTAAAAAACGTATGAGCATATCTGGGTTCGCTACTCATGTAGACAACTTATCCCAAAGTGTCAATAAAATAAAGTGCCAAAATGAATGAAAGTTTTATAAGATCAGTATTAAAATACGCATTATAGATAAGGACATTGTTATTGAGCTATTAAAACCGAACTAAAATATCAAACAATTAGATATCAATAGGAAGAAAAACAAAGCGCAAAAAAAATCCCAATAGAGTGACAATTTAGATCAAGTAAAGAACCATAATATCTTGTATACTATCTTTTGATCCCTACAAACACCAGCAGACAAGCCACCGAAACTGAAGTAAGAGAGTCGAAGTTTAGCGTCCTACTCCTAAGAACGTCCCAAGAAGACATCAGAAGAATGACAAACGGAGTAAAAAGCGCATAATTCTATTAAAATAGGTAGAAAAATGATCTTATATAATAGCAGAGGTGAATAATTTTCATTAATTTGGAGTGAAAAAGTTTACGGTAGGAATTGTTGAGTTGTGCCTATAGGACGAAGAGCGTATTTCTTTAAAGCATAAGACAGGGATAAAGTTTATTTCATGTATTAAAATATTCATTTTAAACATTTAAACTATATCTTAAATGTTACTGAAACGTTATTTTAATAAAATTATAAAATATTTACGCCACACAATCTACCAACGTCAAGAATCAGCTAAATCCAATATATTCATTAACACCAACGATATAATCTAATTGCAAGTCTATCCTATTCATAATCTCAATCCAAATCATAACAAACAACGTCTGGTTGTTTGCTACTGAATGTAGAGTATATCAAAATGCAGAACTGATGTTAGACATTTGTATCATATCGGTAATCGCTAATGGATAATCGGCAGAACCCGGATGAGGGCCCCTTGTCTTCTTTCTACTTCAAAAGAGGCCTATTCAATTCCGCATCTCGAATTCGCATTCCGTCTGGCCCGCGTGTTTATTTCCTTTCACGAATTTGCCGGTTAAAATATTATCGAACATTTTGCTACGAGGTTCTGCGGTACGAGTACGAACTGCACTCATTTTCTAATAACAAAATTTTTAAATAGTACGTAGGTAGCTGTTTACAAACTGTGTTTTCATATTTCCTTTTGCAGTATATTAGTACGAGGTTATTCTTTTTAACTATTCGATTGTTTTTTAATATCTCTATCAACACATTATAACCTCTTCTGATTTCATATGTAACTTCAACTCTCATCTATGCTATTTACGATTTGTCTTTGTATTATCATTATTTTTCTTTGAGCGCCTCTCCTATCGGAGATTAGATATCATTATGGCAATTCTAATTTTATTTACTGCTGTTTTGAATAATTTGTTAGAGGTACAGCCAAACCACTCTCTTAAATTTCTCATCCAGGACATTCTTCTACGGCCTAGATTTCTGCGTGCTTGGATTTTTCCTTGCATGTTATTTTGTAGGAATGTCTACTTTTGTCCTCTCATCAGGTGGCCTAAGTATTTAAGTTTTCTCTTTTTTATATTAATGATAACTTCTGGATCGTTATTTATTCTGCGTATTACCTCTTTATTTGTAATTTTATCCACCCAACTTATTTTTAGTATACGGCGGTAGCATCTCTGTTTAAGAGTCCATGCCTCAACACCGTAAAGCAAAGTATTGAATACACAAAATATTGGATTCTTACTGAAGGTCATATATTTGGTTTTTTTTTTTTGACGTTCATACTTATGCCGTAGTTATTACATATCTCATTCATATTTTCAACTAGATGTTGAAGATGTTCCGCTGTTCTTGCCATTATCACAATATCGTCAGCATATCGAATGTCATTGATAACTTCTCCATTAACTCTTATCCCTTCGTTTGCATGGGAGAGAGCTTCTTGGCATATTTGTTCGCTGTAGATATTAAACAAAAGCGGTGATAATATACAACCCTATCGTACTCCTCTACTTTCGATTTCTATTTCGTTCGATTTCTATGTCGATTTCTATTTCGTCCGATGTTTGGTCTTCTATTTTTGTATTAGCTCGCTGATTCCAGTACAGATTTAATATTATTTATATGTCTCTGGTGTCGATGTTCTTACCTTCCAGGATTTCTTTGAGTTGATTGTGGCGTACTTTGTCGAAAAGCCTTTTCAAAGTCTATAAAGCAGGGGTGTACCTCTTGGTTAACATCTAGACATCTCTGTATTAGGACGTTTAAGGCAAAGAGAGCTTCTTTTGTACCTAATCCTTTTCTGAATCCCGTATGTGTATCGTTAATATCGATATCTAACTTTTGATAGATTCGGTTGTGGATGACCCTAAGAAATATTTTAAGCAAATGACTCATCAATGAGATTTTTCGATGATCTGAACATTGCATTGCCTTAGTTTTCTTCGGTATGGTGACAAACGTAGACAGCAACCATTCTTGAGGTATTATACCACTACTGTATATTGTATTGAATAGATGTAATATTATGGTTACGGATTTATCATTCAAAAGCTTCTACAGTTCTGGAGGAATTTCATCAGTTTCATTTGTTTTTTGCATTTTTAGCGTTTCTTATTGCGTATTCTAATTCTTTTTTAAATACGTCTGGCCCAGTTACATTGATGGAAATCTTATTGTAGATCCCCAGATCTACAATAAGATTTCCATCTTTGTCTTTAAGTTTACCTATTTGGCAGTTCTTTATGCTTCCTGTTATCTCTTTTACTTTTTTGTGCATATTGAACGCATCGTACTTTTTCTCATAGGTTTCCATTTCTTCACACTGTTCTTTAATCCACTCCTCTATGGCTTCTTTTATTCTCTTTTTTATGTGTTTATTTATTTCTTTGTATTTGTCTGGCTAATTCTTCATGTTTCTTCTTTGTTCCATCAAGTCTAGTATATCTTGTGTCATCCACCCCTTATTGTTTGTTGTTGTTTTCGTAAGATGTTTCTTTTTCCTCTTGTTTGTATAGTATTTATGTACTTAAATTTTTGGTGAACGTTATTTGTATTATATTATCATTAAGTCCGTTACATTTATTAGTCTTTCTTCTATTTTGTCATTAAGCAGAAATTTGATATTTTGATTTCACAAGTATTTTAGGTTGATCTATATAAATTAAATTCAATTACTCTACTAGTAATGCATTGGATATTGGTCAGTGTAGTAGTGTCTGAGGGCTCGGGAGACTGAAACCTCGGAAACCCTGAAGAAGACATCAAAGGGGATGTCGAAAGCTCGGCGCAATGATAATCGACTCGGTTCAATCCGAAAGACTGTTGAGTTTAACCGTCTCTGCATCTTCTCTTCATGACCGTTTTGGGCTATCTCATTTTCTTTTAGTGGGTGGAGTCCATTTTTCTATCATTTTTTCATTTTATTATCAGGTATTCTCTGCGGGTGTCCATGCCAATTTAGTCGTTTGGCTTCGTTAGTATCTATTACGTCTAGGTTAATTTCTATTTCTTTCCTAATGTCTACGTTCCTCAGCCTATCAAGTTTTTTGTGCTGCAACATCGTCTCCAGTAGTCCATTTCCATTGCCTTAATTTTAAATTTGTTTTTTTTATTGATTTCTTAAAGTTGGGCGCCGTACAACCCAATACTTTCTATTATTTTTATATAAATTCTTCTTTTATGTTCTTTTGTTATTTATTAGATTATTCCATAATAGTACGTGTAGCTGTCTAGTGGCTGATCTTGCTTGGCCAATTCTAGAATGTTTTTCTTCATTACTCCCTGCTTTGGGTGTTATTTGAATACCTAAGTATTTAAAGGCTTTCTAGTTTTTCTTCTGCAACTAAATACTCGGTTTTTTGTATATTAATTGTAAGGCCCCACTTGGTGTACTCCAGTGTGTATCTTCCAGTTTTATAAGCATATAGTCTATATCCCTCTCGTCTTCAGCTAAAATGTCTTGGTCGTCAGCGAAGTGTATCGTGTACAATTTCTCGTCTTTGATGGGAATGCCCTTATTGCAGCATTTTCTTATCTACACTGAGAAGAAAACACAGGAAAAACAGGTTTTTGTAAAATATGCCACTGTTACATTAACACAATACTTAAATACTTAAAATTAATATGACAAAATGTATTTCAAATTCTCAAAAAAGAAGTGATGTTGTTCTAGGATCGCTCTGGATCTGCATAATTTCAACAAATCATTTTTATTTTTAGCGATTGAAGCAGAGCAAGTACATGCTGGTCGTAAATTTCAAACATGTGTTTTTTTAACAAAACAATTTTATTATAAGTGATTTTGTTTTGTATTATTACACAACATGAAGTTCAAATAATATTTAACTACAAACCTCTACAATAAATATTATCTTCTTTGTAGAAATAACTCCATCTTTAAATAAAGTATATTTTAGACTTTTTTCGTGAAGATTCTGTCTCAACTTCAGCTTTAATTAGTTTTACATTACCACAATTAGTACCCAGCACAAAATCTCTCCTCATATTATTATTTACAGAGTATGAATATCACACTAACATTTGTTTCTTTATTCACATATTTATCTATTAGGTGCCTCATAATTAAAATTTCTTGAATATGCCTATCATAAATCCAAACTGATTTTCTGATATTTTCTGTTTCTTTACGTATCCATCTATATTCTCAAAATTGTTTTGTAGTCATAGGTATTTATTGTTTGTTTATTTTATATCAATTCAGTTCGCCTCCATATCAGTTAAGGCCGGTTGACACGATCCAAGAATGCTTGGATTATAACTTTGACCAAGTGGACTTGTACAAGTATATTTATACCAAGTCGCTTGACATGGTTAAATGACTTGGATGTCAAATAACCATTTCAAAGATGACGGAAGTGATTGTGGAAGGTGTTCTAGTGGTTCTCACTTCTAGCATCCCTATCTTAATATTCCTTTATCCGTACATTCCATAATATTTCCTCAGCTTCGTATAACTCCAAGAATCCAACACTTTCTTTTTAGACCACTTTCTGTTTGTGTTTACTTCTCGTTTTCGATTTTTCGACACCGACACAATTAATTTTACAATACCACACTACTTCTATCCAAGGAAGTTGGCAAGCGTCCTACTTAACTTGGATAGAACCTGTTGATACAAGTGTACTTGGATAGTCAGGAGAAACGATCAAAGTAGCTTCGACGTGCTGCGCATGCAACTTCAAAGCAGACTTTAACCAAGTACACTTGGATCGTGTCACCCGCCTTTATCGTATAGATATATATAGGCTACTATGGTTTGTTTTTTAACCAAGAGGAGTAAACTAAAAAGACATATTCACATAGTAATCAGTATCGAACAACCTCACACTTTGATTACAACCTAACTTTGTTTGTTTATGTTTGAATAATAATTTTTATCAATCACCAATGCAAGGATAGAAGGTCGACCACCAATATTTTTAGGACATCTTACTCTTCCCATCTGCTTATATTTCTTAATTGTTCTGTAAATATTTGAATTCGCAACACCTAAAATTAGCACAGTACTTTAGTAAGTCTTGATTTTAACAATAACTATTCTCCAAAACTAACCTGTTGCCTGCCTTATTTTTGCTATTAGGCTGTTATTTTCATTCCAGGATTATCAATTTTTATTTATCTGTACATGTTTATAATGCATTGTTTTTCATTTGATGATAAATGACCCAAATCTACTCGGCGTTTTTTAGGCGGAGAAGGATAATTACCACTAGTACTTGGCATTGAATTCATATTGTTATCTTAATAACATTAATATGTCGCTAAATAGTTCTGAAAATATAAATTCAAACGGAAAACCTAAAAATTAACGGAATAACGCAGAAAATACAAAACAACGTCGATATAAATTTTGAATTTTAAAATTTCATAAATGTCATTTCTGGCAATCCCGTTATTTTTAAAATTTTGGTCAAGTCTATTTTCTTACCACTATCTACATCATATTTTTCTATCGTTTATTTTATCTTGGACTTCGTTTGATTACTGTCAGATCTTCGTTTCTAAAACATAAACATAGTTTTTGCATCTCTGCAGATCTTAGCTAAGAGACAAAAAAAAACTAGAAATGTTAATAATTATCAGCAGGTGCCATTTATAATTCCTGCCTTATAATAAACTAAACGTACTTATATCATTTTGATTAATAACTATAAAAACTGGTATTCATTATTAAATCTAATCCTCAGACAACAGATTAAATTTGTTGCCACCGCGTCCAATTCACACTTGCCTCCGCGGGCTAGACAGCCTCCAAACTTTTTCTGTTTATAAAAATATTACTCCTTTATTGTTGTTCTACGCAGGACGAGACGCAAACAAGTTATTTTATTTTAGATAATAATAATGGAATTCCCCGAAAAAAAAATGGTCGCTGTTTGTTACTAGGTTTAAAAAATTTGCAACAAAAAACGATTTTAATTATAGTAGATCATATCTATTAGACGTTCCGTCTGTTAGGTCATGGAAAGATTTGAAAAAAGCCTTCTTAGATAATGTAAAATTTATTTTAATTTCAGCAGGTTATTATGAGATAATTAACAAAAAAAATGAATTTGATATTACCATAATTGGTGCATGACACTTGGTAAAAATATCTATTTCTTGTTCTAAAGCTGTGTATTTGTCGCATCTCAGTTTTTTAATAGTTTTCGGGAATAACTTTATAAAAATAGTAAAATAATTTGTTATTATAAACTTGCACTACAAATTCATCTTGACTTTCAAATTGGAAGCCGTCAACGAATTAAAATTATAGAGAACACTGTTAACTAGATAACTTTTTGAAAGAAACTTTCAATAACTATCTAATATGAAGGCGGAAAAATATGCATTTTTGTTATATCTAGCATAGGGTTTCACGCGAGACAACCGGACATGGGACAGGCTCTTGTCCCGTCCTGAGTAACGCACTTTGTCCCGTCTTGTGTCCCGCAGGACATCCCATTGTCTCGGAAAGCTAACTTAAATGATATTTTCTTAGTAAGTAAATATATCTTTATAATAATGATATAAATACAAATTTAATATTTATATTCATTTCTATGGAAGAGATACGTTGAGAAGACATTCGATGTCGATAGAGATAACAACCAGATAATTATGGAATATATGGACCAACTAACAGAGGAAGTTGCAAAAAAGAGATAAGTACGACAGGACTGCATACTCTCTTCCCTATTATTTAACGTCCATTCAGAACATGTCATGAGCCAGGCCTTAGAGCATATCGAAGAGGGTATTCTTATAAATGGTGAGCGCCTGGATCACATCAGATATGCAGACGACACCATCTTCTTTGCAGACAGTTTAGAACAGTGGTTCCCAACCTTTTTCGGCCTACCGCCCATTTTTCCAAAAACAAAATACTTAACGCCCCCCTTAAAAAACTCTTCCATTCTTAAAATTCGTAACGCACTTTCATTCACAATTGTTTTACCTTTTTTGGGTCAAAGGCTACCTTAAATATGATTCGACGGCCCCTTAACTAATCCAAGCGACAACAAATTAAAAAAAAATGTTTTATTCAAAAATACAGTATTCATGTATTGATCAAACTTTAACTTAAATACATATCATAAAAAACAATATAATATTAATATAACATTTTTAATGAGAAGGCTGAGCTTGATGTAATGATAGTAATCTGTAAATATTTGGTTCCGTACTTGTCATCAGCAATCTTAAATCACCGCGCTCCACTATGAACAGTCTATTTCGCTTCTTTGTTAATAAATTGCTAAATCCTTTTTCGGCTAAATACGATGAAGGAAAGGCAATGAAAAACTTCTTTGATGCAGCCCATAAAGCTGGATATAATACTGAAATTTGACATTACAGCCAAAATTCTTGATATCCATTTTTAAGTTTCACTTTTAACTCTTCATTTGTTGACAATTCTATAAATTCCTCCTGTAGTGATAATTCTGCTGTTTCTAAACTTGAGAACGGTTCTAGCACCCAATCTGGAATAATCAGACCAAGAATATCCTGAAATCTATTCCTAAAATCTTCTTGAAGTGCTTCCAAGTGCTGGCAATATACCAGAATGTCTTCATCATTTGTCTCCACAGAGGAAAGATTTTGAAACTGATGAAATTGTCTGCGACCCAAATTTTGCATATATAAATTAAGTTTTGACACGAACGAGGAAATAGTTCCTTTTGCTTTGATCAAATTCAAATTATCACCTTGTAGCTGTAGGTTTGTTTCATTAAATTTATCGTATAAATCAGTTAAATAAGCAATATCGCTCTTAAATTTTCATAAATTGTCTCTCAAAGAATCATCTTTGCTTTCAAAAAACTCTAAAACTGAGTCAAAGAGATCATAATATTTTTAGACAGGTACCCTTCGAAAGCCATTGAACTTCTGTGTGCAACAATAAACGATTAAAATTCTCGTCGTTTTCATCACACAGTTTTCTAAACAATCTATCATTGAGAGCACTGCTTCTGATCTTGTTAACTGCAGTAATTACATATTGTAGTGAACAATGAACTAAGATTTTTTGCAACTAAATGCTCTCTGTGAATTACACAATGCACGGCGAGTATATTTGGTACCGCTTTTTTCAAATATGCTATCAGTCCTCGGTGTCGTCCAACCATTGCCGGAGCACCATCTGTTGCAACAGTTATGACATTTTCCAGAGGTATACCTTTATCTGTAAAATAGTGTTCCAGAATATCAAATATCGATTTGCCTTTAGTATCTGTTTCCAGTGTTCTTACAAATAACAGTTCTTGACAGATTTTTTCACTTTTTATGAAGCGAACGTACGCAAGAAGTAAAGACTCATTGTTTGGCAGAGTTGATTTATCAAGCTATAAAGAAAACTCAGTAGTCTTTAAATAATCAGTTAGAGAACGCTCCACATCCTCAGACATTTCGTCAATTCGTCTCTGTACCGTATTATTGCTTAATGGAATTTTTTTAATAATATCAGATGCCGGCTGGTGCAGTACAGTCCGCAAAACTTCACTTACAGCTGGCAGTATTAATTCTTCGCCAATAGTATGGGGTTTTCCTGATTTAGCTATAAGTAAGGAAATGTTATAAATAAGAAGCACGTAGCTCATCATCGTCTTGCTTTGATGCTGCTGAAAACATACTAGCTAAAGTTGGACGTTTGAAATGTTGTTTTTTAAGCATTTCAAAATATGATAAATTTCTGTCTTTTCTGTCGGGATGTATTTTGGTCAAATGTCCTTGTAATCGTGAAGGTTTCATGGCTTCATTTGAGAAAACTCTCTGGCAAATTAAACACATTGGTATTGCCTTATTAGAAGGCGACTGAATAAAACCATACTTCAAATATTCGACATTGTATTGTCTGCACTTTTTCTTTGGATCGGACATACTGTAGGTATATCTGTAAAAATAAATATGCTGTAGCCACCGCTTTGATAATTTTAAATATTAAACTTTTAAATATTTTTTTAGTGAGCAAAATCAATATTTCAGAGTGACGGAATATCCAAGCAAGTAGTCGAGAAATTTAAAACATGCCACAAGTAAATAAATATACACTGAGAGAAAAATTTGAGGAAAAATTACAAAACAACTTATTAAAAATTACCATACTGTACACATATTATAAAAATAACTTTATATTCAGCAAATAGTTAATTTTTGGCAGTCTATGATCAGTATAGTAAATTTTATTAAGATTTTTGTACTTTTTCCCCAATTCTTCTCTCAGTGTAGGTAGGTCCTAATTAACTTTTTACTTTGATCCAGTTTGTGCAAGTTGGTACTTTTTGAATATTTTACAATAACTATACATAGAAGGAAACAAATTTAGATTTATTACATTTTTACAAATACCTCGTAAATTACGATAGGGAAAAATAATAAAGAATTATAGTAAGTGATATAAATGCCACGTAGATACTTACCTCTGTGACAAATATGTATTACAATAAAATATATTTCTAATAAATGCACTGCAACTTTCTGCAAATAACACATAGAAAATTCACCACCCTGCTTTAGCGAAACAATCTCGAATGATTAAGTTATGTCTGACCATGCCGCTGCGCGAAGGAGGAGCCAAAATTCACTTAAAGCAGAAAGGTTCTACTGGAAGTGGAATTATACTAACCAAACTGAAACGTTCTACGTTCGACTGCAACGTCGAAATTGTTGTAGTGTTGGACTGAGTGATAAATAAAAAATTGCACGGTGCATAACCAAAATGCATTTTGTGCATTTCGTTTATATTTTCGGATTGTTAGAAGTTGTTAGAAGCAAAGAAGCAATGAGTTACTTTAGGGGGCGGCAGCTGTTCCTCAACGCCCCCCAAATTTTCCTTAGACCCAAAAAGCCCCCTTATCTCTCTTCAACGCCCACCGGTGGGCGGTACCGCCCCCTTTGGGAACCACTGGTTTAGAAGGTTTACAGACACTAGTAACGTAGTTGTGGAGAATCAGTCAGGAGTACGATTTTAACATCAAGACAACAAAGTACATGGTCATCAGTAAGAAGCATATTCCACCTAGTCAATTACTGGTAGATCAGCAACAAATACTCCAAGTGCCCCGTTACTACTATTTAGGAACCGCCATAAACGACCAATGATACCACTCAGTTGAGATAAAACAAAGAATTGAAAAAGTCAGGTCAGCGTTTGCCAGAATCAGCAAGATATTTAAGAGCCACGGCCTAGACTTAAAAACAAAAATCCATTTATTGAGATGCTACGTGTTTACAGTGCTGTTCTATGGGGTTGAATCATGGACACTAACCGAGGCATCCATGGGCGTTTGAGATGTGGTGTTATAGACGGATACTGAGGATCTCCTGGGTGGACCGAATAACAAACATTTAGGTTCTACGTCAGATGGATAAAACATGTGAAATTATATCCACAGTGAAACAGCACAAGCTAGAATATCTTGGACATATAATGCGAAACGACCATAGATATAACCTGCTGCAACTTATATTACAGGGAAAGGTCTACGGAAACAGGGGACTAGAAAGAAAAAGAATATCTTGGCTCCAGAACTTACGAAAATGGTTTTTCTTGACCACTACAGGACTATTTCGAGCTGCGATCAATAAAGTTAGAATTGTCAGGCTAGTAGCCAACATCCTTAACGGATAGGCACCACAAGAAGATTCATTTCTAAGCATATTTTATTTTTACAATTAAATCAATTTGTAAAAACAAAAAGAGAAATCATACGATTTCTACATGGCGAAATTGAATTCAAATATAAGCCGCCGTGCTCCCTAAAACTTGCGAAGCAAACAGCTTCATGAATGAATCGGCAAGGGAGTCTAAAAATTGCACCAAAAATGCCGTTCATCATGGCCTATATTCGTAGTGAATTCGATTTCTGGTACTCCGAATGAAGTAAATAAACAAAACAAAATGACGGTATTAGATTTTGATTTGATACAGAGCAGCAACAAGCCGCATATACGTATTTCGATCTCTTTAGATCTCCTCAGTACGGTATAGCTACTACTCCATATCAAACCAAAATATTTTTCCGTCGTAGATTATAGTTATTAAAAATAACTATTTACGGACGTAACTACGCCATCTAAGAACAAAAAGAGAAATCATACGATTTCTACCTGGCGAAATCGAATTCAAATATAAACCGCCATGCTCCCTAAAACTTGCGAAGCAAACAGCTTGATGAATGAATCGGCAAGGGACTCTAAAAATTGCACTCCAAATGCCGTTCATCATGGCCTATATTCGTAGTGAATTCGATTTCTGGTACTCCATATATTTTGGTTTGATATGGAGTAGTAGCTATACCGTACTGAGGAGATCTAAAGAGATCGAAAGACGTATATGCGGCTTGTTGCTGCTCTGTATCAAATCAAAATCTAATACCGTCATTTTGTTTTGTTAAATCAATTAGTCTTAACAATTACATATCAAGATTATATTAGATTAATTTAATAATTTCTGCAGTTTCTACAAGTGACGTGACACCTTTTCCTGTACAATGTATTACGTAAATTTTTTTATTTGTTTTGAGTTTCTCCCGTTTAAATTGCCCCTTTAACACCTTTTAATTTAATAATTTTGTTATTAATAATTTTGATTAGACTGAAAATCACTGTAAGCTTTGTTATTTTAAATGAAATGTTGAAAGTTGATGAGTAATTTTGGAGTAATATTATTAAGTTATATTAACCTTTATCCGGGCAACACATTTTGCTTACGTAACCGGGCAATTTGAGTCCGTTGGACCCACCACTGTTCTTGAATGTACTACATATTCATATTTACCCATATATTTCTAATATTCTATTTGAATTTTTTATTAAAGTTTAATTTAAATTGTCTATATTAAAAAAAGGTGCTAACTATAGCATGCGATCTACCTCGAGGAGCGATCTACCGGAAGGATTTGCACAAAATAATGAACTGCAAGAAAACTTTTGTAGAAAATATTTATTCATAAGTAAACATTTGGAGCCAAATAAAAACTTAATTAATAAATAAATACAAATACATTTTATTATTTACATTATTTGAAAAGGGGGGTTGATGTTTACCCATACCCTAGAAAGTAGTAGGTTAAAAAAATAAAAATAAAAAAACCATAGATTAGTCATATATTTTTCTTTATGGCAATAGTTACAAACTCTTTTAATTATACAGTGATCGTTACACACATTTCTACTGCATATTTTAAGCCGTGTCCAGACTATGTCGATCGACGAGGTCGACCGACATATGTCGTTCGACACTGTCGCCTTTTGACTTGTCCACACACCACAGTATATGTAGACTAGTTGAGCGACAGTCAGTGATCAAGCACGTTAAATAAATTAGTGAATTTTGATAACATTTTTTAAATAATGAGTGACTCTGAAGATGCTGCAGTTGCGGCTGCTGCAATTATCATTGCAGTTGCAGAAAGTCAACGGTTGAGAATTAAACGAATCATCAATTTCAACATCAGATTTTTCAATTGCAAAAGAAACTGCAATTTCCATAAGACCATCATGTCTTTTATTCCGATTTTTGTATAGGGGGTTAGTTTGATCCCACAAATATTCATGTTCTCTATACATTTCTATAAATGAAATGGTTTGTTCATCATTAAACTCCATTTATAAATACGTGTTAATAAAAATGTTTTAAAAATAAAATTATTTTAAATAGAATAATTTTGATAAACACAAATAAACAGCTAAATGGAATAATTTTGATATAAACACAAATAAACAGCTAAATGGAATAATTTTGATATAAACACAAATAAACAGCCTAAATATTTACTGAAAAAGCTGACCGACACGTTTCAACACGTCCACACTTACTGATGTCGCTCGACTTCCTTTGATCCGTATCGACTTGATTTGGATTGCGTTCGATTCGACCCGACATGGTTCAACAAAGCCGGGCGACATGTCCATACTTGTTCGACAGTGTCGGTCGACCGAGTCGAACGAGACCGTTCGACATAGTGTGGACGTAGCTTTACAAATTTGTTTTTGTTTTCTGTCCTTTTTTGTTGGGCACATGTGACACCTTTTCCTTGTTAAAACAGGAGGTTTTTCTAGTTTTTTGCTTTTTATTGTGTGGTTCAACTTCCTGTATGCATTTTTTAATAGGGGAAGGACGGGGAAGATGACGCAGCGTCTAAGATGACGCACCTCTGTATTTTATTAAGTACTTCACTAAATTCAGTTTTTATACCCGTGGCTCTCTCCTTTAGAAACTACTATTACTTTAAAACTTCATCGGTCAGCTTTCGTACTGTTTAGTATCTGTGAGGCAGAGTAACGCGATACACGTTGATTTCTTGTTATTTTTGACACTGCGAATATTAATGGTAAGTTGTTTAAAAATGGTTCCATT
The DNA here is from genome assembly GCA_918026665.1 of Diabrotica balteata. Classification (NCBI taxonomy): domain Eukaryota; kingdom Metazoa; phylum Arthropoda; class Insecta; order Coleoptera; family Chrysomelidae; genus Diabrotica; species Diabrotica balteata. Next base: position 103,478,638 of record OU898281.1, on the reverse strand, counting down.
GGATTTTCTTCATATTCATGGGAGTAGGAGATATTTATTTTCAGTTAGCGAGGATTTATCTGTTAAATATTTGATGATGGATAATTTTGAACCATTTTTTGTAGGTTATGCTGAACAGGCTAAGTTGACGGAGACTGCGTCATCTTTGCTGTTATAGTGCGTCATCTTTGCCTTTTCAGTTCATCACCTTAAATAACAATGGAGTATAGAATATTTATTATTTAGTGTCTATTTTGCATTTTGAGGCATCTTTTTCTTTTTTAGAAATGGGAAAATATATACGAAAAACACAGGGAGGATCATTTTCTACAGCAGCTCTTAATGCAGCATTGAATGCAATTTGTAGAGATGGTCGTAAAATTCGGGAAGTGGCAAGGGCATTTTCAATACCAGAAGCTACATTGAGGAGAAAACTTAAGGTTAAAAATTTATTAAAGGAAGTCAAATCAGAGTCTCTTGGTAGAGCCCCATTGTTTTCGGCACATCATGAAAAGGAGATACTAGATCATGTTCTCAAGCTGGCCAATTAATTTTTTGGTATCACTTGCATAGAGCTGAGAACCATGGCATTTGCTTATGCAGAACGCAATGAAATTAAACACAATTTTAATAAGAATAAACTAATGGCTGGAAAAGACTGGTATCTAGGATTTATAAAACGAAATCCTCAAAATTCCTTGAGAAAGCCAGAAGCTACAAGCATTAATAGAATAACAACCTTCAATAAAACAGAAGTAGACCGCTTTTTTTAAAATTTGGAAACAGTGCAAGAAAAATATAAATTTCTGCCAGATCGCATTTACAATGTTGATGAAACCGGTATATCTACGGTTCCTAAAAAATCATGTAAAAGACTTGGACCCAAAGGAGTAAAGCAGTTTGGAATCATTTCTTCGTGGGAACGAGGGAAGAATATCACGGTAATAATGGCGTTCAGTGCCTCCGGTAACTACATACCTCCATTATTTATATTTCTCAGGAAGAGGATGAGCCCACAGCTTCAGAAAAATGGATGGAGTAATACGTCTATGTTTTTATTATGGCTGAAGCATTTCCAAAAAAAAAGTCCAGATAATCCCGTGCTGTTAGTATTAGATAATCACTCGAGCCATATTTCACTGGATATTTATAATTACTGCAAAGAGAATGGGATTATAATGGTTAGTATTCCACCCCACACATCCCACAAATTACAACCTCTTGATGTGTCATTTTTTTCTGCATTAAAATATGCGTATGGTCGCCATTGCAATTCCTTTCTAAAATCTAAGATCAGCAACTCAGAGTTTGAAGATAAAATTACTCCATATGATGTCGCCGAGATTTTTAAGTTAGCATATGATCAGGTGGCAAATATTGATAAGGCCGTTTCTGGTTTCGGAACGTGCGGAATTTTTCCGTTAAACTCTGATAAGTTCACAGAAGATGACTTTTTTCCTGCTGATAATTTAAACAATGATAGCTTGGATAGAGATGTTTCTCCTGAACCTGAACCTCAGGGAACACCTCCACTAATAACAACACCATCTATAAGAGAACCAGAATTACCACGTTCAACCAGCCGACAGTCTCCTGAAAGTCGTCACACAACCCCCACAAAACAAAATGAAATAACCAAACGTCCACATATTTCTCTTTCACTTATTTCTCCAGTTCCTTTGCCCAATAAAAAAATTAAAAGAAAATATGGACGACAAAAGCAACATTCTGAAATTCTAACAAGCACCCCTTTAAAAGAATTCTTAGAAGAAAAAGATAATAAAAAAAAAAGAAAAACTGGCGAAGTCGGAAGAAGGAAGGAAAAAAGTAACCAGACAAGTATTGGTTAATGATGCAGGATTAAAACTAAATAAAAATAAAGGGAAAGCCAAAGTACAAAAAATATTCAAACAAAAAATAAACAAAAAAATCTTGGAGGATAGCGATACTGAAGAAAGCGATTTTGATGAAGAAGGTCTTTGCAATGACGATGAGTTGGATGACATAATCAACGAGGGAGGTGAAACTGATATCTGCATATTATGTGGAGACTTCGGCAAAAAGACGGAAACATGGTTCAGGTGCACAAGTTGTGGACAATGGGTGCATAAAAATGCAGTGGAGCCAAAAGTCCCCAAAACTAAATTTGTGACTTTTGTTTATATGTTAAAAAAGCTTTGTTTACATTTTCTTACTTTCAGTATTAAAAAATAAATTTTCTTTTCATATCACTTGCGCTTTTAATATAGATACCTACATGCGCCATCTTCACCATCACTGTGCGTCATCTTTCCCTCGGTGAAAGGTAAGATGGCGCAAAAGTGTTTTTTAAAAAAGCCGCATAAAAAATACTTCCTTTTATTGAATTTAAAAATAATCCTAGAAATTGGTTATAGAAATGTCCAAATTACAGGCTCGTAGCATTCAAAGTTAGCTTAAATATTTTTTATCCTTAAATAAAATGTATTTTGCTTAGGTGCGTCATCTTCGACGTCCTTCCCCTACACTGTTTTGTTTTCTACTGTAGTTCCCTTTATTTTCATTCTCAAAACTTGAGACAACTCTAGTTGTTCTGCTGTAATAAACAGTCTTTGCTTTTAATTTTTGTTTTTGTTCCATTTTGGATGTAAATTTGTCCAAGTAATAAATAAGGCTACCCCAGCTACGTCATTCACAAAAAATACAAAAGGCCAAAGGGTAATTCGTCTTTTGCACATATATTTATGAACCATTTGGTCTGTCGTATCGACACCACATTTTGTACTATTATAATCGAGTACTATATCTGGCTTTTTGTCAACATCTGCACAGCAAGCATTGTGATGCATGGTAGACAGGACTAGGACACTTCTTTGTTTTTTCGGAACGTAAGAAACAAGAGATGCTTTTGGAGTGAATCCGAAAATTGAAGATTTCTCTAAACCGTTGTAATGTTAGAGGGAACGTTACCGTCACCATTCTAATAAATGCCACTGTTATCATTGTAAAAGACGCCTGTCTCTAATCCTTAAATGCGTCTAAATATTTTAGGGGATACTTAACCCAGCGAGCGGAGGCAAGGCTTACTGGTCCCACTAGTCTAAACGGACTGTTTTAGCCCTCGCGGGTTTTCAGGAGGGTAGGGAATTTGGGAAAAGGGGATGAAGGACATCCAGGTTTCAGGCCTTGTAAAAAGTTGAGTCTATGGGCTTAGTTTAGAAGCCGGAGAAATGTATAAGCGGAGATGTGTTCTCTTCTAGTCTCTACCTAGTAATGGCCGGGAAAGAACAATAAAAGCAAAATTCGAGTTTACAATGTATTAAATAAACTGTATTCTACAACTAAGACAACAAGATATCAGTTATAACTAATTATGATTCGTTCAGACTCGAAGGGAGACGAGAGGAGACATTAGCAAGAAAATTAAAGGGTGGACAGTCTACGTTGCCCCTGGGTTAGTATATAGATTTAGTTACCTTCGCGTATTTAGACCCCAGCTAATAAATACGCCTTTCAATTCTACTAGAATTCAGAATCAGTCTGATGGAGCACCGCACGCTATCACGAATTTTTAGAGATACCAAATACCCGGCACTTATACGGTACTACTATCCCGTCGAAATACAATAGCGCGCTTTCTGGTGCCGCGTAATTATTGCCCCGACCATCCGCGCTTCTGGCATTAAGCACTCACGGGAACTACTACTGACTCGCTTACCAACTTCGTTTTTTATGAACCCGTATCCTCAATTACAAATCGCAGTACCGAGGTCGAGTTTATGCTGATCGAGCCCTCTTTCCACGTGCTAAAAATCGGGTCATGCGGTGGTGTTATTTTCCAACGAAGGTCTATGTTTTAAACGTAATTTTTAAACATTCGTAGCGACCTGATATCGAGACTCGTATAATACACTTAAACTATGTCGAATTTTCATTCTTTGTTTAATTTGAAATGTATACGTTAACTATGTCGAATTATTTGTTCTTTATTATAATTATTAATATATAATAATTATTTAAACAATTATTACTAATTATAACTACTCCTTATTTTTTTATCTTTTATTTCCTTGCCATGTTTACATTATACCTTTCTTGTTTGGTAGAAATTCCCGAGGAACAAATATCTTAGTTTTTTTCACTGTGACCACAAGAGTTAGTGAATTTGCCAGTTTTTCATGTGCAAGAGCAAGATCAGTGAAATAGTTATCGCATGCCACATTACTCTTGGAATTATAATAAGGCTCAATGGGTTGCTTTACAACTTGCAAGACCTATGACTACTGTATTTCCTTTTTTTGTTCCGTGTTGTTGTTTTGTTTTCGACTTGTTTTCGACTGATAGCAGATGCATTATTTATTTCAAAACATATATAGGTACCTACCTAACAATATTATTGCATTCCAACAAAAACTATCAGTTTTTAAAATTCATTTAGAATAGATATAACACCTATTGTAAGATGTTCACATCAAAGAGATGTTTGTATTGTTTGTTACATGTTTAGACTTTATTATCGAATACCGAATATTTTGAAAAGCTCATGACTATGTTGAAGGAAACATACTTCTAGTCAAATTTAGTGATGCATAAAATTCTATAATTTTTTTTATCAGTGTATGATAAAAGAATTGGCGTCTTGGGCTGGTTGGACCCACCTTGCCCGGATAAGGGTTAATCTAGTATTATGAATTTTTCTCAGCAAATGTGTTATCGCTAGTTGTAATTTATAAAATAAAAGAAATGACACCTCTATGACCACACAATTCAGACCGTTCATCATAATCTTTTTCTTTTAATATATGTACAAACTGTAGATTGTATAGATAGATGATATAAACCCTAGTTTTTAATTTGAATCAAATTTTCTAAATAACGATTGTCGATATTGTTAAAAATAAAGTACCTACTTTACTCTTCAAAAAATTCTTTATTTATGACAAACTGCGGATACGACTAAAAAAAATTAATATCTGGTGACTCTGAAGTTTTAGAACATGCAGAACTTTATAAAGAATAATTTTTTATAAAACTAAAAATAAAAAAGCCCTGTTTGGTGTCAACATAATTGTACAGACACACTGTATAATATAATATACACACCTAAACAAAAAAGGTCTTATTTCAATATCCATTTATTTTGCAAATCTTCATTTATATTATATTATTCTTTAGTATTATTTAATTAAATTAAAAAATACTGTATCTTCGTGTCCATGACTGGACACAAAGAATCGCAGCCACTGAATTCTCGCTTAACCCGCTTCTTTGTTTCCTCATGGTCAATCTGGCTCTGGAGAAGACGGACGTAGCTGGAATTAATAGGATATCGCTGGCCAAACCAGTCATGGTAGGAAATTTGTCTTCTTGTTCTTCGGCTAGATATCGATCCAGTTCGTCATCAAGGCGCACCCACCCATTTCTTGTACAGTAACAAAATTTTGAGATTGTCCTCGGCACTAGCGAGGGCCCAGAAGAAGATTTAACTTCCGTGTCGCTTCTAGGTTGAGGCTCTTTTTTTATATTTATTATAAAATTCTGAGTTTTATCTCTGTTTTTTGTTTCAAGGAATGGTCCCATTCCGATAAATCGAAAGCTTCCAATTTGTGACCTCTATTTAAAGGCCTCTTTAAAAGCCATTAAATGGATATATAAGCATTGGAATTAGTATCTATATCATTCCAGAAGGGAAATATATTGATTAATGGGGTCGAATTTTGCCTTAAACTATTTTTTTAGTTATTAAAACTGAGACTTATTAAGTGGAAGCGATAAAACGCTATATATTCCTGTAAGTTTAATAATCTTCATAAGTTATTAAAAGAAATGAGCAATGTGATTAATTTTACAACAACCGAAAATGGTTTTAATAGTCGAACATCACATAAAAAAAGTCAAACATGTAATGAAGTCACAGATATGCACATGGAATCTCTGGTACAAAATTACCAAATCAATATATTATATGGTGTAGATTTTTTTGTGGTATTTGTGATATTATTCTTATAACATAAACTGGCGAAACTGATGCAATGGGTGGGAGAGCGTACAATCGCAAATTGTCGTAAGTTATTCTAACGCTTTAAATTTGTTATTTAAAATTGAAACAACTATGTCAAAAGCTACTAGGAAAGACATAAAGAACTCTAACACTAAAGAAACAGCTAATACCATAGAACAATACAAGAGTTTAAAAGTTTTATAAAGAAAGTTAAAGACAGGAACAAGGAATATTCATAAGTTAAAAAATAAACAAGAACGTACCATATATGAACAAAAAGAAATCCTGATCTTTGAAATCTCATCAAAGAGTACTACAGAACATTATATTGTCGAGATGCTCACTTTCCAGAGATAGAAATCTCAGCAATATAAAATCAAATATGAGAGGAATTTTCAAATCTAACCAAAGAGGAAATTAAATCAGTTTTAAAAGGTGTGAAGAACAACAAAACACCTAGAGAAGATAGCATCGTAAGTGAAATGATAAAACTAGGTGGCGAATGCTTCATAAAAGCTTTAAAAACTCTCTATAATGCTACAAAAAGCGCTCTCAAAGGACCCACATCGGCATATCGACATATTACCGAAGGAAGATGAAAACAACTTTCAACTTCCTACCTTTGCTAAAGTGCTGAGGTTTCAATCAAAATACACCTAGCGCCTCAACAGCACCAAACTGGACAGAAGAAGCAATCATACCCTCAATAAGCGACTGTCATCTCACCAAAACAATGATTAATGAGGAAAGATAAAATGGGCCATATTGTGCCTCACTTCTTTCAAATCACCAGGGCCTGACGGTATATATCCAGCCCTACTACAGTGGGAACTGGATATCCTTCTGCTGTACCTTGTAGAAATATTCAGAGCCTCTTTGGCTCTGATATATATTCCTAAGAAGTGGAGAGAGGTACGTGTGGTCTTCTAGTTCTAGATACCCTGGTTGACCAATTCAGCTGCAACGGGTTCTACACAATAGCCTATGCAGACTATATTGCTATCCTGCAAAGCAATAAGTGAACACACTATGTGAGAGATTACAAGTTATCTTCGACTAATAGAAACATGGTGCAAGGAACACTCACTATCTATAATTCCTAAGAAAACAGAGATGGTCCTCTTTATCAGGAAAAGAAGTATAACGGGCTTAATACCCCCAAGGATTCTAAACTACAGTCTAAATTTTTCTGACGAAGTGAAGTACGTTGGTATTACCCTTGACAGGAATTTAACATGGAACTCACACTTAAATGGTAAAGCTAAAAGAGCATATATTGCCTATGAGCAATGTCGACGAACAGTGGGAAGTACCTGGGGCCTTTCACCCAGGGTGATCGCCTGGGTCTACACTGCTATCATTAGGCCAATGCTAACTTACGGAGCGATTATGGCTTGCATAAATATAACAGGTGTCATGAAATCAACACCAACTGTTGCAATGGAGTTGATCATTGGCATCACGTCTCTAGACATATATGTCAAAGAGGTGGTACTGGTGACAATAATGTGACTGCCCTCAGCTTGTGCAAACCCTAATGTAGGGATGGGACAATTGAGAACTCGTTTCTGGCGTTGAGAGCAGGATGCGCTACCCTTGCTACAGGAAGGCTGCGACTAAATTGAAGCAAAGTTTGTCTTTGATAAATCCTACAAAATCGAAACAAGACAGTATAGGGAGACACACGTGCAAATGCCTATTGCATATACACCGACGGCTCAAACTGGAAGAAGGCTCAGGATGCGGGATATACTCTAGATCAGTGAACGTAAGAATAAAGTGGGGTATGGGTAAAAATGCCAGCGTAGTTCAGACAGAACTTGGTGGTATCTCAATAGCCGAAAAAGAGATAATCCAGAAAGGTATAGCAGGGAAAACTGTAATAATCTGCACAGATAGCAGACAAGCGCTACTAACCTTGAATAGACAACTTGTCACATCAGGGTGAGTAATGAAGTGTCACAAGCCACTAACTAAAGCTTCGGATGGTAATACCATCATCCTGAGGTGGGTTAAAGGACAGGATAGGAATAAAAGCAACCGCATTGCTAACCAATTGGCTAGGAAGACGGCAGGCCTAAGACTATTAGGACCTGGAGATCTTTTTTTTGGTCAACTACAACAATCGTGGAAATTGTCAAATGTCACTCCTTTACACAAACCGTAAAAAGATGGGAAGAAGGGCAAGGATGTAGACTTGCCAGGGTAGTACTAATTAACCTTGAAAAGTCAGCTTCAAAGAAGTACTTGGGAATGACCAGGAAAAACCTAAGCTTGACAATTGGTTTTTTAACTAGTCATTGTCAACTAAGCAAACACCTCCACACACTGGGGCTAGTAGACACACCACTATGTAGGAAGTGTGAACGAGAAGACGAAACTGTAGAGTATGTCTTATGTGAATGCCCGGAGTTATCGTTAATACGAGAGAACGCGTTCGGCGAGTCCTGGTCTACACCTGCCCACATAATGGAGATGTCTCCTGGTGACTTGTCCACCTTCCTAGAAATGGCAGGATGGACAATGAGCTAAGGACGGCAGCTTCCTGGGAGGATGCATAATGGATCAATTGTGGCCTAAGTGCTGTGAAATTTAACTCGCCCTTCCTACTTTACAGATACGGAGAAGGTATGAAGAACAACAAAATACCTGGAGAAGATAGCATTGTAAGTGAAATGATAAAACTGGGTGGCGAATGCGTCATAAAAGCTTTAAACATTTTTATAATGCCCTGTCATCACCCCAGAAATCATTTTTATTATAAATTTCGAGGTGAATATCGAAAGGACAAAGATGACGGATTTTCAATTAAAATGATGTTTTCTACCATTTAATGAAGTAGATGTCAATCTTGTTTCCCAATCCTGGTATCATTTTAGATATTTATATATTAGCAGTACTATTTAAATATTTCTGTGGATATTTTTTAGGGTTTTTTTCATATCTATTTACAGATTTTGCATCTTTGACTGTTCCGTAAACTCAGATCTGCGTTTTCTGCATTATTCAATCTTGTTTCTTAATTCTGGTATCATTTTAGATATTTATACATTGCAGTACTATTTACATATTTCTGTGGATATTTTTTATAGTTTCTTTCATATCTTTTTACAGTTTTTGCATCTTTGACTGTTCCGTGGACTCAGATCTGCGTTTTCCGCATTATTCTTCCTCTATATTTTCAAATCTTGCAGCACTTTTTCAAAATACGTACACCAATGCTGTGTTTGAAACACATATTTCTCCAAATATGTGTTTCAAAATAAATATTGTGTCATTAATGTGACTTTTGTATCACGTAAAAAACTTTTAAATTCTTTACTTGTGATACTTCTCTATACAAAGTATATCAACTGTAAGAAAACAATGATCATCAGACAACTAAATCTTTCGCGGCTTGTTTTTTACTGATTTCTTCGGATTACCTAAGAACGATTATATTATTTCTAAGAAATACCGCCACTTAAATTTGTGCAAAACAAAACCTTTGTGCGCTGTCCGCAACGTTTTTTGGAAAAGCTGTTATAGCCCAGTCGAGCCTAACAGACTAGATTTATCCTTGAGACGGTCAGTCCCAACCAAAATGCGTGCATAATGAATAGTTATGCGCCAGTGATCAAACATCGTTTCGGTCTGTCTCACTCGGTACGATTGCCACTCTCTATTGCGCTCGCGCTTTTAAGACTTGTTTTTCTCACCTCCTACGAATAGCGCCAAATCGCGATAATAGTCCAAGACAATTTGGATCGTTTTAAGATAGTGTGTTAAAAACTTAACAAAAGTTATTAAAATATGGTAACGGATAAAAGTCTAGTTAAACATAAAAAAATCACTTAGGTTGGATATTCTACAAAAGCAAATTATTATTGAATGAAAGCAGACTGATAAGCAGAAATTGTTTTTGATTAGAGCAGAGAGATATATTGATAGGAAAGGTATAATTAGTTAAATTTAGGAACGACTTTGAAAGCCTACAACCGGCACGCTCATTGGATTCGCAGTAAAATTACAGCCGATTATGTTAGTAAGAGAAGTAAGCTCGACCTGTAATGACCCGTTTTTATAACCGACGATTACAGACAAGTAAGCGCGAGCACGACTATGTAGAGCTGTAGTATACTTGCCCATCATTGTCTGTGATAGCCTGCAACCCGTGAATTGTCGGTTTTTTGAGACGCATCAAAGGGAATCGCTTGATGTTTGTATATTCGACATAGTATGACAGTAGTATGTGTATTGAATTCGACATACTATTACCGACGATCGTGTGGACAGTTGCAGGATGACTGTGCCGATCATAGACTGTCACAAAATCAGCCGTAATTTCCAATAGTGTACTGCAGGCATAAAGTCTCGGCGTTCATCCGTTTCTTTCTCCCAGTATACTTTCTTTGTCTGCTCTCTGCGGGGTAAATATTCTTCAGAAAAGGTGTTGATCAGAAAAGGATCATTCATATGATCCATGAGACCTCAAAAATTCTCTCAAAAACTTCTTTTATCAGTTTCTGATGAAAATTATGGGCTTATTGTATTTTAAAACATTGTTTTTAATTGTTAACGTAGCACGCATGGCAGGGAGAGCGCTTATTTGTATAATGAGAATTTAAACCAGCAAAAATTTTTGTCATTGATCTTAAATCTCTCCTTTATACACACCCCAGCTCCTTGAACTCGAAAACGATTAAGTTTACAGAAAAATTAAAGGAGACCTATTTTGCTCAGAATAATCCAAATAACTTATTTGGATTTATTGTAACAATTTGTTAAAAAAAATTGTTTAAAAAAATTTGAACAACATTTCGCCTGTGCGACCTCTTTTGGGGTACCTCATGAAAGTTAATATGTAAAAAAATCTCATAGGACTATTTTTCCGAATGAACTTGAGTTTTTCGCTTTGTCTAGGTGGCTTTAAAGTAAATTTATAGAACATTATCTGTAGCAAAAACAATAGGAAGCACTTGTTTCATTTCTTATTGTAATAAAAGTAATAAAAACGACAAATACATTTACTCTTTATTACCATTGCAAAGAACGTTATTTCACGAATTTTGTGTTTATAGACATTTACTTCAGATACCTGAAATTTTTGGCGAATCTTACCGAACATAAAAGAATAAAAATTCTTATTATGGGACATTTCTTATTATGATCGTATGAGAATTTATGATAAGGTAACTCAATTATTTAATAATACGCATCCAAATCTAAATAAATCGCTGAACTTTCAGTTTGAAGACTCGTGAACGGTTTTGAAGAAGTCGAGTTCTAAGACGATCTAAAAATAAGTTACACTCCTTATTCGAATTGGCATTTTTATCTAATTCTGGATGTTGTCCTGACGAAATCTTTGAGCCGGTCAATTCATTTTTGGCACACCGATGGTTTCAAGGTATTACGTTACCATGCTCGCTACGTGTGGCCGCGCGTTGTCTTGTATGAAAATAAAGTTTTCGCCCACAAACACAGCAAAAGGCATAACATGCTCGTCTAGAATTTCGGTAATCTATCGGTGAGCATTCATCACCCATTTATCAATAAACACAAGATCAGTACGGCCTTCGAATAAAATACCTGCCCAAAACATTACCTAACCTCCTCCAAAAGTAACACGTAATCATCGAACACAAGCTGCATATCGTTCTCCACGTCTTCTGCATGTTTTGGTGCTACCATCTGAGCCATAAAGAACCATCCTGGACTCATTACTAAACTAAACATTTTTCCAGTCTCTATCGTCCAATGCCAACCTAAAGTCGGCGTTGTCGATGTGCTGCTGTTAACTTGGGTCCTGTTGATGGGCAGCCAGCCCTCAGACCACATTCCCTCAACCTTCTTCTCATTGTAGAAGTGCTTAATCTTCACCCATAAGCATTTTTAAAAAGGTTTTGGATTGCTATAGCCCTAAAGAATTGATTTTGCAAAGAAGTGCGTTGTAAAGAACGGTCTCCTCTGGCCGTCGTGATTCTTCTCGTGCCTGATCCTGGTCGTCATTCGTGAGATCTAGTCTCTACGAATCGTTGGTGTGTTTTTGTACCATAGCTGTCTGACTCCAAGCTGTCTGGCTACTTCTCTTTGACTCATTCCATTATCAATCAAAGTAACAATTTGATTAGACCTAGCAAATCTCTCAGTCATAGTTTTAAATTTCAAAAATTGCACAAGTCCACTCTTTAAACAACTGTACACTAAGGAAAGATTTTTGAAAAACAGAACAGCCATGTTCCAAGAAAAACAACGTACAAACAACACGTGCATTATAGTTTGAAGTTGTAAAACTAATAATAATTCCGGCAAATTATTACCAGCAATTGAGCTGTGGACATCTAGTGCCGACAGCTTAATTAAGCGTAAGGTGCCCAAAAGGATTGATGCATTGTGTAAGTTTAGTTTAAATAGAATAAATTGCATAAAATTAAAATTATTAAAAAATCCTTATAACTAGGCGAACACTTAAGTCAAATTTTGACGTTCAAATCCAAATATAGTTATTCCAAATAGCAATCATGAAAGGTAAAATTGGTTAATGGAATTTATTACCAAACTTTCCACATTTAAGAGAGCTAATTGCTTCAAAATATTTATTAAGGACCACTGAAGCAATAAACCACTTAAGGCGTATTTTTCCTTGGATTTATTTATAGTGAACTTAAAGACTGATTGTACATTTATAATTATCGCAATTCTGATAATGCTAAAAAGACTTATACAAATAACAGAGTATTGAGAGAAACAAAACTAATTACGGTTTAACACAAAACACCGGTTCTAACGCTAGCGCATCTATCACTTACGCTTCACGCACTTTTCGGGATCGACAACACACCCCGTATTCACTTGACGAGAGGCAAATTCGCACTGTCCTTGTCCTAAGCTGCCTAAGCGTAAGTCCTATAAAGCGGAATGGAGAGAGATTATGAGGGAGAGGGTCGCAAACACATTAACACGAGAGCTGACGAGGTTACCGCACAAGTTAATAAAATAACTAAATACGATTAGAATATTATATAGGTTGTTTTTACAACAATCAACGCCAGGTCAACGAATATACTATATTGTATTTCTGTAAATAGGAAGCCAGTTTCCCATTCTTATTTTATGTTTGATTTGGATAAAAGCTTTGCTTGAACCATGGATGCGCTACAAACTAAACATACCAAATTTACGGCGTAATTTTCGACAGGGCATAAACGAAATCCTAAATATACAATCAGTTCTTCAACCAAATAATCATCTCGAAAGAATACGGATATTATGCTACTTTGAATTTTTATGCTATTATGAAGAATGACACCAAACTTTTGTGTACAGTTTAAACGAGCAATTAGCGGAAAACACAACAAGAATATTACTATCCAATATGTCCATTTTCTTAATATAAGAGATAATAACATTTATGTTGACATTAATATATTATAATTTTATTAAACTTTATATAATATTTATTGTGAGAATATAAATTTTAGTTTTTTTAAATGTGTTGTAATTATTGTCGTAAATTGTAAGATGTATTCGTATTAAAGATAATTTGCCAACGCACTATAGGTACACGGCACTATAAGAAGAAGAAGAAGGATATTTAAATCATATTAGTACTTAACCCATTAATGCCCAAAATTAAATTTTTATCAAAATTGAATCAAAATTTCAGATAGAAATAAAGAGAGGTTGTTTTTAATAGAAATGTGCCAAATTTACGTTTTTTTTTTCTTTGTAACTGTCTTTTTTTTGACGTATGATATATTATACGCTGGGAAGGACACGATATTTCATAAGATCTATTTTATTTTAAAATATTTACAACGTGTGATATTTGACAAAACATTTCTCGGAATGAAGTCCTACATTACATTTAATGCATCGATATTTGGTACACTTGCCACATTTGCCGCACTCTCGTTGTTTTTCAATTTTGTCCACCAAATGACCCACATTATCCAAACGAATTTTATCATCAACATGTTTTGAAGATTTTGGACGTACTTCACGTGGTGTTGGAATATCTGGAGCTGTCAGCAGGGCCTCCACAATTCGTCTGTAAAATTCTAATAAAGAAATTGCCTCAATGTTGCGGTAAAGAAGCCTCATGTTGACTATTACCCCATTCAAGCAATATCTAAATATCGCCCAATACCATTTCGAGTTCGAATCCTATATAAACCTCTTAGCTTATCGAATAAGTCTACACCACCCATTCCCTTGTTATACATTTGCACAACGTTTGGTTGAGAGACCGCTATAATTTTTCTGTCTTTTCTGGACCATCTGTTACAGTTTCCTATAGTAAATATTTCTGGAGTTGAAATATTAGTTTCCATAGTCACTTCATTATTGTCATTCCAGCGAAGAAGAGTGAGCTGATGTTTTTCGTTATATAGAGCGTGGGAAGTTCCACGAATTTCTTTGAGTGGGGCTTTTTCAATTCTGTCTTTTCGAATTGTGCCGATACAGTGTATCTTTTCATCTCTCAATCGTGTCAGTAAAGGTAAAAATGTAAAAAAATTATCAATCTAGATAACACATTCTTGTGGTAAAAACCCTATACACCGCTTTTCGGTTACGGAACTTCCTAATGAGTTGCCCTGTAATTTATCTCCACTTCCAGTATAGGGAAGAAATTTTGCAAGGTAACCTTTACTGGTCGCAACACACCAGAATTTATATCCGTAACGGATGAGTTTTCCTCGGATAAACTGCTTCATTGAATGATGCCCATAATACGGCTCCATCGCTTCGTCCACTGAGAAACTTCCGTTCACTGGCTGGAAGTAATGATGAAAACGTTCATTTAGATGGTCAATTAGGGGTTGAACTTTGAATGCTTTATTGGTTTGTTGGTACAACGTATTATCGTTAAAGTGTAAAAATCTATGAATCTGTTCAAATCTGTTTCGACTAATAGTATTACTTACTAGATGTGAGTGAGAGTCACCCTGACATTTCCAATACATTCTTCTAGAAGGTGGTGGATGGTATCCAGAGGACAGGATTTTTGTGAAGCATAATTTACGGTTTCTTTACAAAGATACATAAATTTTTTATCAGAGAATAATTTAAACACATCGATTGGCTTCAAATTTTGTTGTCTCCATTCATTTAGTATATGTGGTTCTATATTGTTTTTGAAAACATCATTTATGGCTCCTTTTTCTAGTTCTTTTTCTTCCTACTTACGATCGATTCTTTTCATAGATTTTTTGCTGTTTTCAGAAGTTTGTGAAATTTCTCCAACCTCCCTTTTTCTTTTCTTACCTGATTCGTGAGTATTAGCCACAGTTGTATTTGACATCACTGTTTTCTCAATTGCTGTATTTTTTTTGAGAAACAGGTTTAATATCCATACCTTGAGACAGTGTATCTCGGCCAATACGTTGAAAAGCGTAATTGAACTGGTCTTCCACATCACTTCCGGCATCGTCTCTGTCAGAATCATTTCCATCATTTGGATAATACAACGTGAGTTGAACTTCATGACACTGGTCAATTTCCTTAGCCAAAGCTAAAGCCTTAGCCATCTTCTAAACTCTCATATATTTTCAACAATTCCTCTGCACCTTTGGGATTATTAGGATCATATTTTTTCGTCATTTTTTTCTAAAACAGAAACAATATTGATTAGTTACCATAAGTGCCCAGCGTATTATATATCATACGAAAGAATCAAAGATCTTCATAATACTCACCAGTATAAATTTCAATACTATTTATATCACTATTCGATATTTAGAAGCCTTTCTAGTTGAACAGTACAAAAGATTTGTCAAAATAAGCCAAGAAAGTCATACAAACTCTACTAAAATGAAAACGGTGTACTATAATATAACCTAAGAAAACTTGGCGCAAAACTAATCACTCTTCACCGCCAAGCGGTTATAAATTTCTCATTTTATGATAAACAGTTAGAGTTAATGGATTTTGGGAACAGCTATGACCTTGAAAATGCCACACAGAATATAATTAAATATCTCTTTTCTTACTTATACTCTTTAAAGTCTTTTACAATATTTTTTAATCAAAATTATTTAATTATATTATTAATGTATTGGATTTTGACAAGAGCTATGCATTATGCCTATTTAGTACACAAGTTTATGTGAAATGTTCAAGGTCATAGCTGTTCCCTAAATCCATTACCTCTACCTTCTATCATCTACTTTGTAATCCATATATGGGGAAAACAGCTAATTTATACTTTTTTTTAGATAGTTAGATGCGCTGTGTATAAATGTATATTATAGTAGTCTACTTTTCCCGTGCTATAAAGAACACTAATCGTGGAGTGGGCCTAAACAGGACGCACAAAAAATGTAAATAATTTTGTGAAGAACATTCAAGGTTGTCGATGCTGTTTTGGTTTTGCGTCTGTGTTGTCGCTAACGCATTAAATTTGCTATAAACTTTGGACAAATATAAACTACAAGACAGTCTCTGAATGTATTTATTTGTCAATAGTTTGGCCCGAGCCGTACCAAAAAGTTTTTCCATAGGGCTTAAAATGCCTTGAATATAAATATAAAGCTAAGGCATTTTTCGAATTTAAAACAAGGTAATAGGTAAAGGACAAATACCATCACTGTATACAATATGTTAAAAAAAACAAAACTAGCTCAACTCATTTTAACGCCCAAATTATCTTTTTTTTTTAATTTCAAAATTTTACTTAGGGTAGGTGGGTAAGTAAAATATTTTACAAATCGGAATCTTGCCCTTCTAATTGAGGCAAAAGTCCGAATAGCGGATTTTTGCTACCTTTGAATAAAAATAATTTTATAAAAATAAAAAATTAATAACGTGTCAAATACAAATCTTTATTTTGTCAAAAAACATTATCTAAAAACTTATAAACATACAAACAAGTAGATATATGACCTAAACGCAAAAAGACAAAAAATAAAACAAAAATAGTGCAACATTAAATCACTTAAATCGGTTGAAAAGCTGACAAAGTCCTTAAATCTAGCAGAACTGCCTAGCAATGGCTTGGAAAGTTTCCTTATAATGTCTGTCTTATTAACAAAAAAACTCTTCGTCAGTTTCTGAAAAACGCATTGTATTGAGTGCCTTTCTATAATAAATACCACTGTAACCCTCATCTACCATTACAGTAATTCGCATAACGTAAATTCGAAATGAGTTCTTGGTTTTGCCGTAAACTTTTACTATATATAGCAAACTCTCCTGGACTTAATTCGGATAATTCATTTTAAGAATCACTTTCAGAAAAACTTATATTGCTGCTACTATCATGAAGTGATATTTGCGGGCCCGAGTCAGAAGAATATTCATATTCCTTTTTATTTAGTATATTTTGTTTTTCTTCAAATACTTATCTTACTTTATTTTTATTTTCCTTAATGCTTTCCTTTCTTTTTTCTCGTTCATTTTGTATTTCTTTTCCAACTGTGAAATTTTCATTTGTAGATTTCAATCCTTTTCTTGTTCGTTTTAACTTTCTGGTTAGTTTTGGTAACGGATTGATATCTGACGGTAACGAAGTAGACATTTCATTTTTCGAGCTTCCAGGTTACTTGAAATGCTAGTTCTATCTGGTAGATTTTCAATATTTGGTTCTTCTGCTTCACCACTTGTTTTTTCTGCTTTGACTTTTGTCTTCGTTAAATACAATCCTTAATTGTGTATCTTTAATACTTCGGTCAAGATCATCTACTTCTTCTTGCTCTTGTTCAGTTACTGAAGAAGGCTCTAAAATATTTTTCAGTAAAGATATTTTCATCTAAAGGGAAAATACCTTTCATTTTAAATCCATTAACAGGTTTTTTTGTAATAGCAGTTTTCTCATCGGCCTGCTTGAATAATCCAGCGACGTGGTATTCAGTGACTACTTGCCCGGGATTAGATGTGGTCCAATTATTACACAAATCATCATAGTAAGCTTTTAATGGTCTAAAAAAGTTTCTATCCAGTGGTTGAGTTCGATGGCTGCTATGAGGTGGGAGGCTGAGCAAATGGATGATATTATTTGTTGCTTAACTGATGGCCTCTAGAGTGGTATGGGATATGTGGTTATCCAAAATAAATAGCACTGGGCTTTCAGCGGTAGGATTTGTATATTTGCGAAAGTGCTCCAAAAATTGAAGAAACTTAACTCTATTCATGTATCTAGAATCAGTTACATCCAAAACAGAACCAGTTGGAGTGTCCCATATCTAAAGAGGATTTAGTCTTTTGCGTGCGAAATAAAGAATGGTGGAACATAGTGTCCTATTGCACTCACAGAACATGCAGCTGTCACAGTTCTTCCTTGCTCTGCAGCTACATTTTTTGCTACTTCTTTTTTTTCATTGAGAGCAACATGTTTAGGTAATTTATTTGGTACTGTTTGTAAACCACTCTCATCAACGTTGTAGATTTTATTCGCTGGAAATTTATATTTCTCCAAGACAGATTTTAAATTTTGAAAATACTGTGCCAATTGATGTTTGTTGAACCCCATAGTCCTAGCTACACTGGTTTTTCGTGGTGTACGTAGTGAAAGACGGTTTCGTTTCATAAAATTTCTAGTCCAATTTCTACCTGCTAATTTTGATTCCTTAGAAAATTGATGCTGGATACCAGTTCTTTTTGCAAACTGATATTCCAGAAAACAAAGCGATCTTAGGGTAAGTCCATAGAATAGGATAAGTCCATAGAAACGTAAGTCTAAAGCTTTTCAATGGTCCACTATTTGCTTTTCCTGCTCTGGAGTAAATACAGGTCGAAATCTATCCAAGAAATTAACGCTGCTGTCCGCTTTTAGCCTCTTTCGAATGGTAGATTCATCGTAGCCAAGAGTTCTACCTATTTCTCGTGTTCATAGACCTGTTTCCTTTAAATGTTTAGCCTGCATAAAAACATCCTCTGTAAATGGTCTCAGGTTCTCATTTTTTCTCTTGTACGTCCTAAAACAAAAACGAAATTTTTACAAACAAACAAAAAAAACCTAATTTATACAAACTTTTAAGTAAAATTCTAGATAATAAACAAAAACGTGCTTAATGAGACAAAAATCCGCATGCGGATCTTTACCCCTTCCGGCATGCGGACTTATACCCCAAAATTCACTATTAATTTTAGCTAGGCATGTTTGGAACAATCTAACCTCAAATTAAAGATTTTGTTTCTAAACATTATTTACAATAAACCGGATTACATAAATTAGTTAAAAGACTTTTTAGAAAAATAGTTTAACACATACAATTTTCAAAAGAACGATTAAAAAAATTAGATTAGAACACCAAAATTTAAAACTTACCTCATATTTTCGTTAACTACCACTGCACGAAGAACGTGTATAATCTGCAGCTCTGTTCGAAAGGTAATGACCAATCCATGATCCATGTGTGAATCAAGTTAATATATTCGCTCTGTCATCTAGAAAGCGTGTGCGGATTCTTACCCCATGCACAGTATAGTGCTTTAAAAAGAATTCTCTTAAAGCACTATACTGTGCCCCATGCGGACTTTCGCCCCCACCTACCCTATACATAGTTATCAATAATATTGTTTTTAGTATAGAAATCTTCATGAAATTGTTTATATCTATATTTTTGATTTTAGACCCGTCTTATAAATAGATCACTGGGCGTTAATGTTATCATAATTGCAAGTATGTATGAATGATTTAAAAAACAATTATGGGAATTAACATTTTTATTTGCGTCTAATAAAAATAAGTTTATGTTTTACGATATTGTATAAAATATTTTTACACAATGTCACAGTATATTTTGCACAATATGTAAGTGGTTTGCCCTTACAATTATCTCCTGGACATCGTTTCTTCTCTTCTTTTTTTTTTTCCCATCGAATCTGTCTGTAAATATTTTAGATGTTGATGTTCTCGATCTTTCAACTATAATGTCTATTAAAGATGACGAAGGTGGTAATATGGGCAATCACTGTGGTAGTTATATGGGCTATATGTCTAGCCCATACTACAACCCCTAAAAGTTTTTTTTTTTCTGTTGCAGAAGCAAAGTTTTAAATCCACGTAAAAACAAACATTATCGGCAGTGTTGGGACCAAGATAAAATGACAGCGGCAATTAAAGCTATATCAGGAGAGAAAATGGGTTTTTTTAAAGCTTCCAAAGAATTTTGGATACAAACTAGTTCATCTGAGAATGCCTCCTGAAGAAGCGGTTTCAAGGAAATTGGGAAGAAAACCAATTATATCCATTCTAATGGAACCCGAACTTGTTCACTATTTGCTACTTATGGAATAAAAGTTTTATGGTCTAACTAGAGATGTTGTTAGGCGTTTAGCCTTTCAACTTCAATTGTACGAAAGGAATGGAGTAGACCATCCATTCTCTGGTATTGGAATGTCTGGCAGAGCGTGGTTTGACCACTTTTTACTCCGTCATATGGATGTGTTGTCTATTCTGTAAGCCAGAAATGGTCCATTTGACCATTCTCTCTCCTGTTACCGACAAAGAATGTAGAGCGTAGAACCATTTTAATTAATTTTAAACTGTTTGTCCTTGTTTTAGTGTAGTGTTTTGTACAATTGGATGTTAAAATTCATGTTTATCACATTCTACGCTTGCTGGATAGCCCTAACTTGACGAAATGCACCTGAAGATGCTGTTTTAAGCGAAAGTACTTAGGCAAGATTTAATTGTTAAAATTGTGCTCGATATTTGCCTTTTATTTTCAAAGTTTATTTATTCGAGCATTCTACCATATATTAATTTTAATAAATTGCCTAGGTACATAAGTAGATAGGGTACACAGCTTTGAGACCAACCCCTAAATTGCAACCCCTAAAATCGCAACCCCCGGTCGTAAGTTCCAAACGGCTGAACGTAGGATGACGTACGAGGGCTCGTTGGAAAGGGGATGAAAAATGGGGTTGAATGCAGTATGTGCCGTGCGCATCGGAGCATGCCAAAAGGTCATGAATATGACCTTTTGGCAGCTTCTACACTAGAAATAAGACTCCGAATTGGATGTATCTTCCTCAGGAGTGTTAATTTGAAAATAATGTACAAACTTTATCGGGATTTCTATAAGGATGAAAAAAAAAAACTCATTGTGTCCAAGACTATGATGTAGTGCATTAAAGTCCTTCCCCCTTTTAAATTCAATGTTTGTTTCGTCCCTTCTAAGTGTTTTCTGTTTTAGTGTGTTTAAATTATCCTTAATTGTTTGTATTTTACCATTTTATTTACTTGACTATTCCAATAATTAACTCATTGCCAATAGAATTTTGAATCAAAGTAATTTGATAACTACAAGTTGGAAAATAATTGCACACCCACACAATTTTTACATCTACACTTATTCATTGTCATAAAACTGTCACCTTCATAAAACAATTACTCAATAAATAACACACATTTCAAAAATATATCTCTGGAATAAGTATAAATAACCTTTAATAACACAATAGTATATTACATCACTTACATTTAACAAACAATCTCACACACATCTCAAATTCATTGGATCAAATCTATCTCCTCAAGAACTTCCCGTTTACTGTCAAACAACTGCAATAATAGTATTGAGTTCTCCATTCAACAATATAAAGTAGTTTCAAACATGTTCTACCATCCATCTATTAATAGAGTACCGGCATCATTTGTTTAACTTTGTACCGAGACCTGAAGATGCTTTGCATGTTGTAGAAAGCGAAACCGGTCGTCTGATAGTTAAATTAAATTGATTGTGAGTAAGTCTTATTTATTATTTCTTTACCTATTTAAAACTTTAGGTTTGAGATCGAAAATTGTCAAAATACAATATTTTGATTTAAAAAATATATTTTTTTATTCTAGCTTTAATCCTCTTTGCAAACTCTTATGCGTGTTATGGATTCGCCAGACCTAGACTATCTTTCTGATTCAAATTTTCAAGGTGAGTATAATGTTATTGCCGAATTTTATGATGTTTTATTCATCGCTGATTATTTATTTATAAACTCGCAGATTTGCTAATTGGAAACTGTTTTATTTTCAGACGATATCCATCTGATATCGAAAAGTTGTAAATACCGTACTTTTTATCGAATAGTGTATAATCAAGTCAAGTTTCGTAATAGACATGTTAATCATAAAGGTTAATTGACCAGCCTAGAAGCCAAGGGGTACAAGTAACTAAATATTGATAATAAGAAAAAGACGGTTTAACTCTCTCTTAAAACTATAAGTAATTCTTTTATACACATGAAACACTTTTTAAAATAACTTAGATGTGTTACATAAGCTGTAGAATAAGTTTTAGATCTTGTCTTTTTGCCCTTTTTTTACAATCATTGGTAAGGTAATAAGAGTGATTACTTGTACCCCTTGGATTCCAAAAAAGAACCAGATATTGACTTTTGGGTTTGTTTTGTATATGAAAATTTGGATTGAGTAAAAAATACAACTGTGGTGAAAATGATGTAATTTAACACAAAATCATTAACAAAATGAGTTACAAAATTGTTTAAATCAGTTTAATACTACCATTTCTGAAGTATAACTAATGAGTTTCTGACTCGCTATCAAATGGCCCTTCGGCATCTGGGGGAATAATAGCATTCTGGTTAACTTCGACAGGGCCATATCGTGCTTCACCCCTTTCAAATCACCAGGCCCTGACGGCATATATCCAGCCCTATTACGGTGGGGACTGGATATCCTTCTGCCGCACCTCGTGGAAATATTCAGAGCCTCTTTGGTTCTGAGATATATTCCTAAGAAGTCGTGAGAGGTACGTGTGGTCTTCATACCAAAACCAGGTACGATGGACTACACCCTACCAAAGGCTTTCCGACCAATTAGCCTAACATCCTTTCTGTTGAAAACGATGGAGAGGCTATGCGAGAGGTACATAAGGGATGAAGTTCTGGTTCATAACCCACTTCACCCAAATCAACATGCATATACTTCGGGAAGATCCACCGATTCTGCACTGCATCATGTAGTGGGAAGAATTGAAAGATCGTTGAATAATAAAGAATCCACCCTAGGTATATTCATAGACATTGAGGGAGCGTTTGATAAAACCACATTCCCAACTATCACCCAACAGCTCAACGTTAGGAATGTTCCCCTGGCCATTAGCAAATGGATATTCAGTATGCTCTCTAGTAGAGCAATAAGCATAAATGTAGAAGACGTTTCTGTTAGAGGCATGGCTACGAGGGGATGTCCACAGGGAGGGGTGCTATCACCACTACTATGGAACATAGCTCTAGACACCCTGGTTGACCAACTCAACAGCAACGGTTTCTACACAATAGCCTATGCAGACGATATTGCTGTCCTGCAAAGCGGTAAGTTTGAGAACACACTATGTGAGAGATCACAAGTTGCTCTTCGACTAATAGAAACATGGTGCAAGGAACACTCACTATCTATAAATCCCAAGAAAACCGAGATGGTCCTCTTTACCAGGAAAAGAAGAATCACGGGCTTAATACCCCCAAGGATTCTAAACTACAGTCTAAATTTTTCTGACGAGGTGAAGTAACTTGGTATTACCCTCGACAGGAAGTTAACATGGAACTCACACCTAGATGGTAGAGCTAAAAGAGCATATATTGCCTATGAACAGTGTCGACGAACGGTTGGACGCACCTGGGTCCTCACGCCCAGGGTGATCGCCTGGGTCTACACGGCTGTCATTAGGCCAATGCTAACTTACGGAGCTATTGCTTGGGTACCAAAAGTGCTACAGGCAACAGCGATTAACAAACTAAACCATATTCAGCGGATGGCTTGCATAAATATAACAGGTGCCATGAAAACAACACCAACTGCTGCAATGGAGTTGATCATTGGCATCACGCCTCTAGACATATATGTCAAAGAGGTGGCTTTAGTGACAATGATGCGACTGCGCTCAGCTGGTGCAAACCTTTATGTAGGAATGGGACATTTGAGAACTCGTTTCTGGCGGGGAGTGCTGGATGTGTTACCAGTACTACAGGCAGGCTGCGACTCAATTGAACCAAAGTTCGTCGTTAACAAACCCTACAAAATTGAAACAAGACAGTGTATGGAGACAAACGTGGCAAATGCCTATTGCATATACACCAATGGCTCCAAAATGAAAGAAGGCTCAGGATGCGGGATATACTCCAGATCACTGAACCTAAGAATGAAGTGGGGTATGGGCAAAAATGCCAGTGTAGTTCAGATAGAACTAACTGGTATTTCCATAGCCGCAAAAGAGATAACCCAAAAAGGTATAGCAGGGAAAACTATAATGATCTGCACAGATAGCAGACAAGCGCTACTAACCTTGAATAGACCACGTGTCACATCAGGTTTAGTAATGGAGTGTCACGAGTCACTAACTCAAGCTTCGGATGGTAATACCATCATCCTGAAGTAGGTTAAAGGACACAATAGGAATAAAGGCAACCGCATTGCTGACCAATTATCTAGGAAAGCGGCAGGCCTAAGACTCTTAGGACCTAGGGATCTTTTTGGTTGGTCAACTACAACAATCGCGGAAATTGTCAAATGTCACTCCCATACGCAAACCGTAAAAAGATGGGAAGAAGGGAAAAGATGTAGACTTGCCAGGGTAACACTAAGTAACCTTGAAGAGTCAACATCGAAGAAGTACTTGGGAATGACCAGGAAAAATCTACGTTTGGCAGTTGGTTTTTTAACTGGTCATTGTCAACTAAGCAAACACCTCCACACACTGGGGCTAGTAGACACACCTCTATGTAGGAAGTGTGAACGAGAAGACGAAACTGTAGAGCATATCCTATGTGAATGCCCAGAGTTATCGTTAATACGAGAGTACGCGTTCGGCGAGTCCTGGCCTACACCTGCCCACATAAGTGAGATGTCTCCTGGTGACTTGTCCACCTTCCTAGAAATGGCAGGATGGACAAGGAGCTAAGGGTGACAGTTCCCTGGGAGGATGCACAATGGATCAATTGTGGCCTAAGTGCTGTGAAACCTAACTCACCCTCCCTACTCTACAGATACAGATAACTTCGACAGGAACATTGTTAGGCCCATTAGCGTGTTGTAAGGTGTTGAAAAAGTCGTGGTAGATAGGGGGAACGTATGGCAAAAGTGACTGTAAGTTGTCAAATTTAAGTTTCTTGATTTTTGGCTTGTCTCCTGTTGTTGCTAATAAAGGGAGTTCGTTGAGAGGTCGAGCAGCTCTTGAGGACTTCATGTTTAGCTGGTAAAAGGTAGAAATGTTGATGCTTTTTGTGTAAAACATTGTGTATGGATATTTTTTCACAAAATTCATACGCTGCATTTTACTGATACCTGGTACATTTTTCCTAAAGTAAGGTTATAGTGAATCTAAAGACACAAAGTCACCATCCTCCATTTGCGTCACCATGAACTTCCTACTAGATTTCACTATGATGTCCGCCCACATACTTGGTACATAAACCTGCTGATGGTTTCTGTTTTTCGCTTTTTCGATAATCTCGAAATCTTGGTTATATTCCATGAATGAATGTCCCACTACCAGAAACCTGGGGTCAACAGTATCAATTTGTGTCTTTTAGACTACATAATTGCAGAACTTTGCAATATAATTACTTTTGTTTTGGCCACCACAGTTGTCACTATACAGAATTATGCGCTTAACGGTTGGTGGAAGCGTCTAGATGTATTTTTAAAGGCAGGAAGCAAATTCGTTGTAACCACGATTACCTTGGCCTTCATGCTACAAAAAAATCTGTGCCTGTCCAGTGCAAACATTGTGCACACAAAAATTATAAGTCCAAAGTTGACAGCTATAGAATGCTTTTTTGCAGGTTAAACTAGGAGTTGGAAGCGTCTTTTGTAAATCAAAGCATACAACTACTGTAATTGGGTCATCTTTGAAATTCGATGCATCATCATCCTTTGCATTTTTTGTAGCTTGTGCCTTGCGCAAGTGTGATTCTTTTTCAATGTTTACTCTTGCAACTCTTACTGGATCAACACCATTATTAATAATATTCTGTAGTGTGTCACATTTGTCAGACGTATCGGCGTGAGGTCTCTTAAATGAAAGGTTAAAATTAGTACGGAAAATATACCTATAATAACTCTCCTTCGCAGGGTTTACGTGTCTTTTCATACACAGTTCCACATTCATAGTGTAAATTTTTTTCATTGTTAGTTTCACGCTCAAATATTTCACATTAGGAGATCTAATCTTAGTGTAATGGCTACTGTACTTAGGAAACGACTTTAAGTGCTCTTTGATTAAGTAAATGGTTTCATCTGTTGTTTTATTCGATGGAGCCTTACGACCTCTTTGGTCCTTGTGAGAAACCAAGTTTGTGCTGTTCCTTTTTTTAAATATAACATTAGTAATTCGTTTATTACGGACATCAAGGGTTTTCATAATAGAAGCCTTACATACTCTATACCCTTCTAATATGTAAGTACAGCTTGTTCTCTTTACTTAGCTCGCATTAGGTTTTTTCTTGTAGGATCTTGAAGGCTAATGCAAGAGCATAAAAAAGAAGTTTAAAGGTCCAACTTCCAAGTCCCCAATAACTGTCAAAAATAGATTGGCATTTGTCAATGGGGATATTTGTAATACAACTGTATCTACAGTTATGGTTAAACTCTTCCTTACGCTTTGTTCGATGCACTGTTTCTTTTCGGTGGGTATAAAGGTGCCCTTCATCCTTGCCTGCTTTGCACGTACCCGTGCCCAATTGTCTGGCCTTCTCAGCCCCTACTTACCGGAGTGTTTGTTATATTCTTTCCATGGTTCTGGTTTAGGTAGTTTTGGTTCTACTCCGGGTTCACTGTCACTGTCAGTAGATTGAGGCTGGTATGTAGAATTTGCATCTGAGTCATCTGAAAAAATAAGACATGTGCTAGTTTTATCTGATAATAATCTAATTCATAGCCTTTATAAACACAAACTATGGGCTTTACAGAATTTCCATTTACCGCTAAAGAGGTTACGTTAAGACCCTTGTTCTTCTTCATCTTCAATACTTGCGATGTCCATTTCGATTAAGGTAGCAAAATTTGGTTACTTTACTCTTAAAGTTGCCAACTATCGTAGAATAATATGGGTGAAGTTTAAATTAAAAGATACGACAGCAACAGTGTCGACAAGAGTTTACAACATTCAACAATAAACTCTGATGACAGTCAGTTGGAGGCCAAGGGGTGCAAGTGGCGCTTGTACCTCTTAGCTTCTCAGGAAAACAGCTGATATTTGAGGTAGTACTTATACCATCCGCTAGATTGCAGCATTGTACAGTGATACGCTTGCATCCCTTTGAAACAACAATATTTAACTCCTTAGCAACTTAGTGAGCTTAACTCCATTTTGTATGAAATTGCCCTTGTACCCCTTGGCTTCTAGGCCTTATAGTTGAGATAACACATAAAATGCTATTATCCTCTTCTTCTTCTTCCTTCTAGTATGTAGGCTTTAAAGCCTGTTTCTTCTTCAATATTAGCCTCCTAAAGTGTTTAAATTGTCCCACCATCTTTTTCTTGGCCTGCCAATACTTCTTCGTCCATGTGATGACTTATCCTGTGCCATTCGTACGATTCTATCCTCTGCCATTCTACTGATGTGTTCGTTCCACTCTTGTTTTCGTTTTGTCATCAATCCATTTATGTCTTCTATATTGCATGCTCTTCTTATGTTTTCGCTTCTCTCCCTATCCAACAGACTTCTCCCTGATATGCGTCGGAGTATTTTCATCTCTGTTGTTTCTAGTAGTCCTCTCGTTTTAGATGTGTCAGGTCTTGTTTCCGCCGTTAATATGTTAATTATGTTAATATAGATCTAGGTCTAATTGCTGCTTTATAGATTCTTGTTTGTGTGTCTTATCTTAGGTGTTTGTTCTTCCAGATTGTGTCATTAAGAAAACCCGCCGCTTTACTTTATATTTTAAGCTTTGTTGTCGTACTTCTTCTTCAACATCTCCGTAACTAGTTAAATCTATTTCCAGATATCTAAACCTTGGTTTCTGCTTTATTATTTTCCTATCAATTTCGATTTTACACCGTACTGAGTATTTGTATGTTGTCAGAAATTTGGTTTTTTCTGTTGATATTATCATATTGTATTTCTTAGCTGTTGTATTGAGATATGTGTTAATCTTTGGAGCTTGTCTTCTGTCTCGGCGATTAATGCGGCGTCGTCTGTATAACATAATATTTGGATTTCTTTGTTCCCAATTCTGTAGCCATGACCTTTACGTACTGTTTGTATTATTTCGTCCATTATTATATTAAAGAGAAGTGGGCTTAACGAGTCACCCTATTATCTGACCCCGCTTTCTACTGGTATACACTGTGTTAGTTTTAAATTTTTTATCTTTGCCTGTGTTCGATTATGGAGGTAGATGTTTTTGATGGTTTGTGTAATATTGATTGGTATGTTTCTTTTATACAATAGGTGTACGACGTCTTCGACTTGGATGCGATCGAAAGCTTTTGTCAGGTCTATAAAACATAGATATACTGGTTTATTGTACTCGATGGCCTTTTCTGTGATTTGTCTTAGTACAAATACGGCGTCTACGCAGGATCTTCCAGATCTGAATCCTTGTTGTTTATCTGATAAAGTTGTTAGTGTATTGATTTTATTGGTTAGGACTTTTGTGGTAAGCTTACGTGCGGTGTTCAGTAGGGAGGTTGTTGGGGTCTTCTTTATCTCCTTTCTTGAACATTGGTATCATTATGCTGTTTCTCCATGCGTCTGCTATCATGTAGTGCAATATTAGTTTTTGTATAAGTTTTGACATCTCTAGGGTTATACTTTCTGCTCCGTATTTTAGAAGCTCGTTGGTTATTCCGCTATTAGTATGGGAACGCAAAATCCTGCGAATTATATATGGTCCTTGCAGGGACAGCGTGACAAATGAATGGAGGAGCAGATACAACAATGAAATAGAGACTCTCTTCGGGAAAGGAAACATCGTAAGATACATAAAAGCCAATAGATTAAGATGGGCAGGCCACGTGGTACGGAGTGATGACGACAGACTGATTAGCAATGTATTTTGGGAAAGACCAGATGGTAAAAGATCGACAGGAAGGCCTAGAAAAAGGTGGAAAGACGCTGTCAGGGAAGACCTGGAGAAGATGGAAGTAAGGCCATGGGAAATAATAGCACAGGATCGGAATCAATGGAAGGCAATAGTAAACGCGGCAAAAAACTCACGAAGAGTTGTAAAAGCCAATGATGATGATGTTGGTTATTCCGTCTGGCCCTGGTGTCTTTCTATTTTTGAGCGAATTTATGGCTATTTCTACTTCTTGAACATTGATTTCTATTTCGTGTCTTAATTCAGGTACGTTATTGTGTTGATTATTATTTTCCTTTGCTTTAAACAGCTCCGTCAGGTATCTTTTCCATTCGTTTGTTGGTATGGTATTGTATTCCTTTAATTCTGCTATTTATTTCCGTTGGTTTCTTATAAATCTCCATATTTGTTTTTGTGTACCGTAGAAGTCGCTTTCCATCCTTTTTGTAAACTGTTTCCAGTGTTCATTTTTTGTTTTTCTTACCAACTGCTTTGTTTCATTTCGTATTCTTCTATAGTTGTCGTTTTTCTTTACATTTCTCTTTTATTTCTTTTCTAAACCATGGTGTATTGTTGTTGTTTCTATTGTTCAGTACGACTTTGCGTTTTTCTAGAGCTTCTGTTGCTCCTTCTTTAATGTTGTTTTTAATTTTCTCGCAACTCGTGTCGTCTACGATCTTCGCAATATCTGCGATGTCGTCTATTTGTTTCAGCTGTATCTTCTGTGCTAGCCTTCTTCGGTACATTTCTCTCGTAGAGTCATTCCTTAGTGATTGTAAATTAAATTTTTCCTCGGTGATTATCTGTAGAAAATGTTTTGGTGTTATTTTCATTCTTATCATTGCTAGTACTAGTTTGTGTTCACTCCCTGCGTCTGCTGAGTTTAAAGTTCGGATATCTAGAATTTGGTTTGGCTGAGTTTTTTTATTATTGACTATAAAAACAATAAAATATTTGTACCTCCTGGAGTTTAATTTAAGTTATTAAATCTTAAGTTTTCATTAAATCTTTGGAACTATTTAATTCCGATTCGTGCATTAAAGTCGCCCATAAGAAATAAGGGCTCTTCATGAGGTATTTAATCCAGGATGGTTTGCAATTGTTCGTAGAATGCCTCTCGTTCCTCCTTAGGTTTGCAGTTTTCGGGGCTATAGTTAGATATGACATTTAATTTTTGGTAGTCCATTGTGATGTTCATATGTATTATTCTTTCGGAGATATAAAGGCAGTTATTTATGTTGTCTTTAAATTTTTTATGGACAAGTATATCTACGTCTGCTTGTGGTAGTTCTTCTTTCTTCACTTCACTGTATGTAAGAAAATATTGGGTAAAGTCTTTTTGGCCTTTACCTTTCTTCTTGGTTTCTTGTATTGCACAAATGTCTATGTTTTTATTTATCTGTTCTTCTATTTTCTCTTAGCCTTTGTTGTTGAAAGAAGTAATGTTTCATGTTGCTAATCTGATTTTGGGCTTATTTTTTCTTCTCGTTTTTCTTTTCTTTGCGTGGTTGTTCAGTTTAGGTTCCATGTGATTCCGAGGCTTTATATCGGTTCTTTGAGCCTTGTTTTCTATTACAATGGGTAGGATGCTAACCTGGCTCACCAACCCTTCTCTTTTATCCGGGCTTGGGACCGGCTATGGGTATAAACTCGGCATCTGAGCTACTCAGTGCAACCAGTCATTCCGCTCATAACCCCCAGGCATAGTTACATTAAGTTACAGCTTTAACCTTTCTATCAAATTGCCATAATTAAGTGTTTAAAAAAATATTTTTTGAATAATGTAATAGTTTTTTCAGTTTTATAAATTTAGTAATATTTTTTAGGTCTAGGCATATAATTGCTAGTAAACATGTGTTATATCCAGATATCCAGTATTACTGAAATTTTCAGTAATGACAACAAAACGTTAATTATTTAAACTACGAGAAGACGAATATATTTAGCCTTTTAAGGAATAATATTACTAGAACTAGAAAAAAGAGTAAAACATTAATTTAAAGATTTTTAACTTTTGTAATTGTTTTAATCAAACAATTACATAACCTTAAAACATTCACATTAATAGTAAATATCTTAATACTTTGATCTTCTCACCTCACAAATTCACGAATATCAAATAATATCAATCGCACAAAATGTTCATAACCAAAAGTCCGTATTTATTCTTCAAACAATAAAAAAAATATATTTTAATTAGCGCTACACGCCTTGTAGGCCCCTAGCTTATAAAAACTTAGCTATTTCTCTCCATTTTTTTGGTCCCTTGCTTTCTCTCTTCAATTTTTCACGCCTATTTCTGCCAAATCTTGCTTTACTGCTTCCAACCACTTCTTCTTTGGGCGCCCTATTCTTTTTTCCCTATTTCTCTCTTCTTCAGTATTGTTTTTACATTTCGATTGCTGGTTTTCCATACATAATCATTATTTCTTTATTCGTTTATTCGTCCGTCTTCTCCAAATATTATCTGCCATCTTTATTCCTCCGAAGATTTTCTAAGCACCTTTCTTTCCAAGATCTCTACTTTCTTTTCTCCCTGCTGGTTCATAATCCATGTTTTACTGGCATACATCACTTTGGGTCTGATTATTGTCCCGTAGACTAGCAGCTTAGTTATTGTTGACACATTTTTTGCTTTAAGTAATGTATTTATTGACCCTATCACTCTGCTATAAGAGATATAAATAAATAAGACGATCACAAAGGCAATAAGAAAAGACATAAGAAACTACAATGTAGAAAAAACAAAACAGGCAATAGAGCAAAATAAGAACATGAAAGTGTTGAAGAGGAGCGTACAAAAGGGGGAAATAGAAATTAACAAACTGAGAAACAGAACTGGAGAAGAAACAACGAACAGAGATGAAATATTAAGAATAGTCGAAGAGTTCTACACAGAGTTATATAGATCAAGAAAAAAAAATAACAATACGGAACGGCCAATTACACTAAAAACTGGGGTATTAAACCAAGGATCAGATTTAATGCCCGATATAACAAAATTAGAAATCAAAGAAGCCCTGAAGAAAATAAAAAATAATCGAACCCCAGATGAAGATGGAATAGTATCAGAAGCACTAAAAATTGGAGAGGATGTATTACTTGAAAAAATTAAACAACTTTTCAATATCTGCCTTCACAGCGCCAATATTCCAACAGACTGGAACAACGCTACTATGATTCTATTACACAAAGTAGGAGACAAAGCAAATTTAGAGAATTACAGACCGATTAGCCTCCTCAGCCATATATATATATATATATATATATATATATATATATATATATGTATATATATATATATATATATATATATATATATATATATAGTTGTTTACGCGAATACTAGTTAAGAGAATGAAAAGAAAATTAGAGACATCATCCAAGGGAACAGGCAGAATTCCGAAAAAGTTACGGAACAAATGACCATCTACAAAGTATAAAAACCCTAATAGAGAAAGCAGTGGAATACAATAAACCTCTAGTTCTAATATTTATCGATTTTCACAAAGCCTTTGACATAGTTGAGCTAAGCAAAATATTACAGGCGCTTAAAGAATGCAGGCTAGATTATTGATATACTAAATTATTATACAAAATATACCTGCAGGCAGCAACCACTGTCAGATTACATACTAACAGTAATCGCATAAAAATAGAACGGAGGGTTAGACAACGAGACCCAATGTCACCTAAACTTTTTAATACGGTGCTAGAACATGCTTTTAAGAATTTGGATTGGATGACAAAGGGAATAAAAATAGATGGAGAATATCTAAACAACTTACGTTCCGCCGATGATATACTTATAATAGCTGAAGATCTAGGTATGGCAAAAGAGATGGTACAGGAACTCGTTGTGGCTACAGAAAATGTAGGTTTAAATATAAACATCTCGAAAACAAAATCATGACCAATTTGGTACCCAACCAGAACATCAGTATTGGTGGGAAAGAAATAGAACTCGTAGGTAGATATAAATACCTGGGACATGAAATTATGATTGGCAGGGATAACCAGACTCATGAACTGAAGAGAAGAATCGGCCTTGGGTGGGCAGCATTTGGAAAACTGAGAGAAACTTTTAAAAGTTAGCTGCCCACTTTTAAAAGTTGACTGACATCATCGAGAAGATAGCCAGACTAAAATGGAGATGGGCAGGACACATAGCCAGAATGACATATAAGCGATGGACAAAGATATTATTTGAATGGAGGCCAAGGTAAGACAAGAGAAGCGTCGGTCGACCACCTACAAGATGGACTGACGATTTAAGAAGACTCAATAAAAACTGAATAAGAGCGGCGTAAGATAGACGGGGTTGGAAACATGAGGAAGAGGCCTATGTTCAGCAGTGGACTTTTGAGGCTGGATGATGATGATGATCACTCTGCTTCCCTTCATTAATCTTTTGCCTACCTCTTTTTCTTCATTTCCCGTGTTCGTTATGGTTACTTCTAAGTATTCAAATTCTGACACTTTTTTTAAATTAAAGACAGTCTCTGTTCCTTTCATTTTGATATATTTGTTATTTTTTATGTCTCCTCCCATTTCCATATATTGCGTTTTGGTTTGGTTTATTATTAATCTGTACCTTTTCGCTTCTTTTTTAAATTTGTGGAAAACTTTTTCTAAATATTATTTTTTGTTTTCGCTAGTATCACCACATCATCTGCGTACGCTATGCACTGTTCCTTGCTATTGAAAATAGTCCTGTTTGTGCTTATATTTGACCTTCTTACGATTTGTTCTAATACGAGGTTAAATAAAGAAGATATACTTAAAATTTACTAACAAAATATTTGGTACACAATTACAATTTAGTAGTTTAAATGATCGGTAGCCAAGTTATTAATACAGATACCGAAAAAAACATCAATATAAGTTTTCACGTTCAGAAATATCTATGTTGGAGGAGGGGAGACATTAGACGCATTCTGTACAAATAAATCATAGAAAAGAAAACAAAATAATTTAAATGACATGCCGTTGTAAGTGCAGCTAGCGACTAGTCACTTCACTTCTACAACTATCTGAAATCTCCCTTTTCCATTAACCAACTAATTACATTTCATAATGGAACGCTCTGAGCATTACGATTACAAGTGAGAATGAACTTAATATTTACGCTAAACTGACCTTATTGATGTTATAAATATAATCTTGCTAACATCTTTACAACTACATTAAGCTATTTAATTAAATTTAGGTTTTTATCATTACCTGTAGGCGATTACTAACGGTACTTTTATAAAACGTTCTACATATTTTTTTATCTTAAAATGTTAAATGGAGAATTGGCCAAGTGAGACGGCAATTACACTGAAAAAAGTTTTGAGAAAGGATCTAATGCATTGAACAGTTACAGTTGAGAATTTCGCTGCTATTATTAGCAATATTTTTTCCAATGTAAAATGTGATTTTTTTCATGTTCGTGCTCGTCAGTGGCAACCATTATCGAATAATATGCTGTGCAAATTTTATTAACGTTTACGTATCTCTTATGTGCAAATATATCTTAAAATAATTTATGATATTTTAAAAGTCTATTTGAACATATTTATCTTCTTCTAAATCTTCTAGAGATGTTGGCGATCACATTGACCCATCTTATTCTATTCACAGCAGCTCGAAATAGATCAGTTGACGTTAGACCAGTCCTAAGATTGGCCAGATAGGATACACGTTTACGTCCAGGGCCTCAATCTTGCCATGTAGAATCAACTACAAGTCGGTATTTATCATTACACATGATGTGGCCGAAGTGAGCCAATTTTCTGTTTTTTATGGTTTTAATAATTTCTTTGTTTCTTCTTAGCCTCTGGAGAATAGTTATGTTACTTGTGAGAGTAGACCCTCAACATAGGTCGGTAGCACCATATTTCAAATGCCTCCAATCGTTTTATGGCATCTTCTGTAAGGCTTCAGCTTTCTTCTCCGTACAGGAGAACACTAAAGACGTAACATCTACGAATTTTTATGCGTATATTGGTACTTAAAGATAAGTTGCAGAGAATCTTCCTAATGCTGTTGAAAGAGCTTCTGGCTTTTTCAATGTGGGTTTTTATTTCGTATCTGTGGTTCCAAGTATTTTTAATATTGCAGCCCAAATAGCATATTTTTTCCATTCTTTCTAACGGTGTATCGTTAATTGTAATTTGGGCGTCTATGCCGGTGCTCTTACTAATGATAATTATTTTTGTTTTCTTGGAATTTAGTTTTAAGCCTTATTTGTTACACGCTTCTACAACGTTATCCATCATCCTTTGGAGCCCCTGCGCACTATCTGCCAGCAACATTGTTTCGTCTGCATATCTAATCTTGTTTATAAATTGGTAATTTACAGCAATCCCATCTTCTGATTCGTCCAAGGCCTCTCTAAAGATGTTTTCAGAGTATATGTTAAATAACGCTGGTGACAATACGCAAGCTTGTCTAACTCCTTTTTCGACTGTGAAGGTCTCAGACAGTTCATTTTCTAGCCGTACTGTTGCTTTTTGTTGGAGATATAAGTTTGAGATCAGTCTTATCCTTACCATCGAGTCCTTCTCTAAATCAATGAAACATGCATACACATCGCAGTTGACATCCCCGGCTCTCTGTATTAGAACTTGCAAACTAAAAAGTGCTTTCCTCGTTCCGAGTCCTGCTCTGAATCCAAATTGAACTATACTCAGGTGTTCTAATTTGGTATATATGCGCGAGTGAATGATAGTAAGGAGTACTTTAAGTACATGACTCATCAAACTAATTAATCTACGTTCTTTACATTTTCTAACATTGGGTTTTTTAGAAAGTGGAATGAATATTGACACTAGTCAGTCTTTTGGTAAGTAACCAGTCTCGTAGATGTTGTTAAATAGCTTCGTAAAAGCTGTGATTTGGTGTACCTCTAACAGCTTTAGAATTTAACTATGTACCTCATCAGTCCCTGGTGATTTCTCATTTTTAATCCGCTTAATATAGTTACTTCTTCGTTTGCTGTTTCTAGGCCGTAGGGATTGTTTATTGCAGTCGGACTTCATGCTGCATCTTCAAATAATTTTTGCATATATTCTTTCCATCTTCGTAATTTATCTTCAATGGTAGTCAAAATTTGGGCTTCAATGTCTACAACTATGCCTGCATTGCGTTGTTATCTGGTGTTCTGTACCTCTTTAATTTTTTTGTGCATATGGAAATCGTCATGTTTGCGTTGTAGTGTTTCAACTTTCATACATTTCTCCGCAGCCATGCTTCTTTTGCTCCTTTTATCTCCTTTAGTGTAGTCTTATAAAATTGGCTCTATCTTGTCATTTCTACCTTTTAATTTTCTTGGCCCTTCCACCATCTGCAATATTTTATGTGTCATCCATTTTGTTTCTTTTCTCTTTTTAATTTTAGATATTCATGTCAAATTGTGGTAATAGATTTCTTTATTTCGTTCCACTGTTCTTCTATGCCTCTAGTAGTGTCTTCCACTATTTTCGCAAAATTCTTATTAATTTTTGTTTTTACTTTTTTCTGGGTGTCATTTTCTTTAAGTAGTCTTATATCTATCTTGGGCCTCATTTTCTCATGAATTATTTTGAGTCGTATCTGAGAAGACATCTGCGCCTGGATATGTTTTTGTTGAGATGATAGAATTTCTAAACCTTTTGTTTATGTTGATAAAATCAATTTGGTTTCTTATGATTTTCCCTGGGGTATCACCGGGTGCTGTCCATGTATAAAGTCTTCTTGAATGTAATTTAAAAAGTGTATTCGTTACAACCATATCCGTCTCTTGGCAGAATTGGATTAGTCTTTCTCCTCTTTCGTTTCTTATGCCAAGACCGTATGAGTCCACATTTTCGACTGTACATATTTATGCCACACAAAATTAAAGTAAACTATGGCAACTATTATTTGACAACCAGCACAAATGATAGAATGGGTAATATTCTGTAGCAGTGAGTGAGTCTGTAACAGTAAAAATATTTCTAATATTTATTGTAAAAGACATATTGAGGCCTCCAATATATTTGTTATTTTTCATTGTTATTTAAAAACCTTAGGAAAAAATGTTCTCAATTTCTCAATATTCCAATTTGGTCAGCACGGTTGATCAGATTGATACAACGGAAATATTTTGTTCTAGTACTTTCGACTCATAAACAGTCGGGAACTTCTGCCACCAATAGCTTCCAATCTCGCATTCTCGTAAGAAACGAAACCGGTTAGTCATAAGTAGATGAGAGCAAATATGCAAAATGAATATTTTGCATATTTTATGCAAAAATCTGGAGATCAACACATTGAGATCTATTTTGTCTAAAACCCAACCTAACAATGAACAAGAAAGGACAAAGAATTGTATTTATAAAATTCCTTGTGAATGAGATCAGTTATAGTTAGGTGAAACATGAAAGCCTTTAAATGTTAGAATAATTGAACATCAATCTATTAAAAATAGAGAATTTGATCGGTCTCAAATATGTAAACACGCATGGGATAATGAACATAGGGTTCAATGGTATGATTCAAATATAGTCCTAAATGAAACGGATGGTAAAAAGAAGCGGCTCTAATTATGCTAAATGAGACCAATTGTGTCGCGAATTCCTCGGCAGAATGTAGTAGGATCTGGTTGCCCATATTAAAAGAAGAAGTTATTAAAAAAATCCACAAGGAAAAATTCCTGTAGCTGGCTGTAACCCACGTATAACAAAAAGAGGTTAATCTTTGTAAATGGGTATATTTATTTAAAAAACCCTTAAAAGGGCCACATCAATAAAACAAACGTTTTCGGACCACACAGTCCATCATCAGGTTATTAAAATCGAAAATGCTAGGTCATAATGCCTGAGCCACCAAAATATTAGGGTAAAAACCCTTTAAATTACATTTAGTTATGAAATGTTGTACATTGTGTTATAAAATAACTGTGATGTTCAATATTAAATTAAATTTGACTAAAGGTAACACATGGCTCAATTGGGTTCCAGAGCCGGGTGAGAGGGTACCTCTGCACTCGTTGTTGTTAGTTCCACGTTGTTCTCCGAGTGCAGAGGTACCCTCTCACCCGACTCTGGAACCCAATTGAGCCATGTGTTACCTTTAGTCAAATTTAATTTAATATTGAACATCACAGTTATTTTATAACACAATGTACAACATTTCATAACTAAATATAATTTAAAGGGTTTTTATCCTAATATTTTGGTGGCTCAGGCATTATGACCTAGCATTTTCGATTTTAATAACCTGATGATGGACTGTGTGGTCCGAAAACGTTTGTTTTATTGATGTGGCCCTTTTAAGGGTTTTTTAAATAAATATACCCATTTACAAAGATTAACCTCTTTAAGTTATTGAAAGGAAAATACCAGTATTAATAAGTCAGTAACATAAAGAGGATACATCATCAGACGGATAAATAACAAACATATAAAATTAGAATTTGGTGTTTATTGAAAGTAAACTAAATGGACAACCACATACTTACAATATCGGAATAGTATTGAGGTTTTTGTCCTGTTTTTACCTCATAATTTACTCTGGAATCACTAACAGGAGAATTTTAATGTCACCATGGCATGTGTTTGTCTTTTTAAGGACGAATTACATACTATGATTTTTCTGACGAATATTCTCAAGTTAAAGTTGATGTCTTGTAATGGAATGAACTATCTTACAAGTAAAGTCGTCCCAGGAACGCAACTCAACAATATTGGCAATATGTATTATTTAAATTCGTCTACTTTAAAATGTATAATGTATGTCTGAATTATCAATATAAATGAGTCAGAGAAAATTAAATTAGCACAAGAATTTTTCACCAAGTAACAAAAAACAAAATTTGTTTAATTTAATAATGTTTGTATTTTGAGAACAATTTCCGAAGTGGAAATTAAAACGTCAATAAACTTATTTTAACGTTTAATTGTGGCTTATTCCCATTTAAATACTATATTCATGTTTATTTAGATATGTAATTAGCTTGAAGCACGCAAAACACATTTATTATAGCTGAAAGTGTTAAAGATGTATATTATGTATTCTTTATATAAAACCAGCAGATTTAGTTAAGACCCAAATTTTAGTACCCTGGCTGCTATATAATAGTCGATCTTGGGATCCACTCCACTCCACATGTCTTTTTGTTTGAGTTGCGAGTCACTTCAAGTGACACAATTCATTCAGTTTTTGTTATTGCACCACGTATAAGATGAAATACAACTAATTATTCTACTCACGAAAGTAAGAATCCTGAATTTCTAGCGACTCCCACAGGAAAAAATTTGTTAAAATAATTACATCCCCGGAACAAGTTCAGCCTTACCCTAGGGCAAAGGCAAGAAAAAGGAAAACTGGTGAAAAAAAATCAGGTAAAAACTATGAAAGAGAAAAATGTTATAAAAGAAAAATAAAAAAAAAAACAGAGGAAAAGTAATAAATAATTAAACAGGCAATCTCTTAAAATCATCAAGCACATATATATATATATATATATATATATATATATATATATATATATATATATATATATATATTATTTATATATATATATATATATATAATATATATATATATATATATATATATATATATATATATATATATATATATATATATACTCGTATGAACTTTACACATTGCAGTTTTTACATAAAGAAAAGGAAAAAAAAAGAAAGAAAAAAGTGACAATAACAATAATAAATAAGTAAGTAAATAAGTAAACACTGGCACACAACATATAAAATTAAAATTATTAAATTAAAGTTATTTATTAGTTAAGTTAAGTTAAGTTAATTAAATTATTAAATTAAGTCAAAGGTTACATCCTCGAAGCCAATTTATCGCCTTAGGAGTAAGTTGGTGGATTTCTTGAAGGCTGCCAAAGAACTTGGTGGCTGGACACTCGAAGACGATGTGGTTAATTGTTTATTCAGCAGCGCTGCATTTGTCACATTCCGGGCTGGCATTTATACCCCATTGATTCAGCGATATGTTACAAATTCCATGACCAACTCGTATTCTATTTAGGTTGCACCATTCACGACAGGGAAGAGAAAAGCCGTCTGGTTTGATTGTGGGGTTTTCTATCAGATTGGATTTCTGATGTCTGGATTTCATTCGCCCATCCAGTGTTCTTCGGTAGTGAAAACATTTTGTAACAGTTCTAGTAGGTGGATGTCTGGATTTCAGTCTTAACTGCCTTTGGTGTAGTTCAGCGATGTCTGTGTTTATCGGTAGTTCTGGGTTTTGTTGGCATTTTTGAACTAGAGTGTTAAGTGCAGCTAGTCGTCTTGTTGCTGGTGGAGCGATGTTGCTTAAAACTGGAAGCCATTGGGTTGGTGTGGGCTTTATAGTTCCCGTTATGTGCCTCATTGTTTGCTTTAACTGGGTATCTATGACTTTGGTGTGATGACTGTTTAGCCAGACAGGAGCGCCCATGATGTATTTGCTAACTTATGGATAATATTATTGCGGGTCTTAATTTTTGCTGAAGTGTTTTTCAAATGCTTTTTGAATGTTAGGGTACGATCTAGAGTTACGTCGAGGTATTTTGGGTTAGCACTGTGCTTTAGACTGGTTCCATCGCATTCTATGTTTAGTCGGTAATTTGCCTTGTTGTTGTTTAGATGGAAAGCTGTTACTTCAGTTTTCGATGGGTTTGGATGTAGGCCCATTTCTTAAAGTATCTGTTAACAGTGTTTAGATCTGCTTCTATGGTGGATCCGGCGATGTTTATCTCTTCTTCTTGGGCACCCAAAGCCATGTCATCGGCATAAATAAATTTGCGCGAGGTGGTAGTTGGTACATCTGACGTATAAATATTAAAAAGAAGAGGAGACATAACTGACCCCTGTGGCAAGCTGTTTTGCAGATTTCTGAAGTTACTATTTTTCCCATTTAGGTGTACTTGGAAAAGTCTGTCACTTGGCATTTGGTTTAACAACCTGTTGAACGCACGGAACGGTAACATCTGGTATATTTTATATAAAAGGCCCTCCTTCCACACTGTGTCGTAGGCACAGGTCAAGTCTATGAATGCTGCTACTGTTTTCAGTTTCTTTTGGAATCCGTTCTCAATAAATGTTCTTAAGGAGGGGACTTGGTCACCACAGCTTCTTCCCGGCATGAATCCAGCTTGTTCTTTAGGAATATTTGACTTTGTAAAATAAAATAGTCTCGTTTAATAATCCTCTCGAAAATCTTGTAGCAGAAGCTTAAAAGAGCGATTGGTCTGTAGCTCTTAGGTAATGCAGGGACTTTCCCAGGTTTAGATATTGCGATGATCTTACTTTTTTTGAAAGATTTTGTAAACTTCTGCTTAGTTAGTATTTGATTGTAGAATTCAAGAAGCCACTTTCTGGCATTAAGGTGTAAAACTAGTTCGCGTCCGTAGTAGAATACTACACGTGCACCCTGGGTAACGCTAAATGAACAAGCAACAATAGAACCTCCAGACCTGTCTCTCGTAGATCTCCTGGCGAGCACATTGCAATACATATTATGTACTAAAGCGAAAGTCTGAAGAAAAAAGATGGTATGACGGCAAGCAAGAAAACAGAAGTTTATTAACCAGTCTTCTGATACAAAAGACGATATAGTATTATTTCTTGCTTCTAGTGACAGTGAAGACAGTACAAACAAAGAATCCGTTTACTGTAGGTTTACCAAAGGTTTCTGACAACAGTGGGGAAAAATGGTGCAATAGCAAGTCTTGTGGCTGATGTACTCACCATGTATGTGCCGGAGTTGAAGAGAGTGTTTGGAAGACATATATTTGTGACTTCTGCCTTTAATTGTTTAAACTAATTTTGTTACAAGGAACATAATATTTTCCTTTGTCAATAAAACCGTTATTCCATCTTTGATACCTTTTTCTAAACATTATCTTAAGGTACAAGACGTTTAACTCAAGGTACACAAGCATGGTCCATGGTGCACATAATTGTTTAAACTTACACAAAATAAAAAACAGGAAAGGGCGCTGTCTTTACCATGAGTGCTTAATAACGGTAATAATCTATAAACTGAGTGTTTAAAAGGATAAAACCCAAAAAGTATTCAAGATACAACGTCTCACTTACATCATCCTTTTCAATTGCACAAATGCATATTACGGCTGTAGCTGCGTACTACGTAATTACATATAATTACATATATGTAATTTTAGGCTTTGACAATGATAAGTCTAATTATTAACTATTCTTTGTTTCAAGTTAAGAAAATAACATTAGATACGCTTATGGAGATCAGTGTTGCCAAAACTCTCAAACACTCTCTTTTGCACGGATGTCCAAGATATTCCCTTTGCTTAATTTTTAAATTTTCATTTTCAATTAACATTTAACTGTAAAAGTCAGAATAACTACTAAATAAAAGCTTTATTATCATTATGTAGTCAGAGACGACATAAAATAGCTGACATACGCACATCGTATTATTTTAAGTTGCAATTTTAGTAATTAGATATACACATTCCAAGCGGTCAATATTTTCTACTGATTTATATGATTCATGGCATATCGTATTCTCACCGAAAAACAAATAAACTGTCGTTACTATAATTAAAATAAGATAAAATAAAATTATCTTTTGTAAATACTATTTATCTAATTAAAATCATTTTCCCTACTTTGCATCTCTTGTTTCGAATGGGCACTTTTGGTCAATTACGTTAAAAAACA
The DNA here is from genome assembly GCA_918026665.1 of Diabrotica balteata. Classification (NCBI taxonomy): domain Eukaryota; kingdom Metazoa; phylum Arthropoda; class Insecta; order Coleoptera; family Chrysomelidae; genus Diabrotica; species Diabrotica balteata. Next base: position 103,436,050 of record OU898281.1, on the reverse strand, counting down.
TTAATTTAATTCATGTTTGTGGAAACGAAAATACAAATTATACAACCCTAAATTGTGCTTGTGTGTGTCGTGGCAACGCCGCGTTGCTATCGTCCATAAGAAATACATGGGCCTATCTTCGCAATGTTATTTTCTAAACGTGAAACGTAGTATAGTAACAAGCCACAAAAACAAACTTGACAGTAGATTCATAAATGTTTAATTTTCACATATTATATTCTGTTTCTATTTTCCTTGTTTTCCCACAACATATAATTTTTAAGTTCTATAAAATTTCTCAAACAACGATATCGCATAGAAATATAATACAATTCTAAAATTAACTTTGCTGTAAATGTTCCGAAAAGGTCAAGTTTGTTGTGAAGGTTACGATAGTGCGATAAGTAAGTAAATATTATAAAATTTGCGATTATCACCTATCCTAAACACCAGTGTTACCTGATAATATCAATAAAGAGGTCTTTGTTGCGTTTCGCTGAAAATTTTGTTTTGATAGTTGTTTATTTCTAAATATTTGATATTGTGATTTACAGATGGACTCCATTAAAAAAAATGTTTTCAGTTGTCGATAAGAATAAAGGCAAATATAACACTGTATGTTATGAGTTTAGATATATAAAAAACAATAATATGACCTTTTTTTATTACTAACTGCATCAACCACTGAGAGTTATTAGCGAGAGAACAAAATAAAATAATTACAATATAAAATTTAATAGTAAATAACAATTTTATTTGGTTTATTATGATATGATCATTTTTAATATTTTAAGTATCGGATTATTGAACGAGTACCTATAATAACAATTATTTCCCATTAGAGCTTCGATTAGCTAAGTCGGTCTATCTACTTCACCATCTGTAAACGGTGTTCTGCCTGGTAATGACTTTTGGAAGTATATCTACTGTTAATCCCAATGTTAAACCCCCTCTGTGGCTCAGTGGTAAGAGCGCCTACCTTTAAACCTAAAGGTCGTGAGTTCGAATCTCATCTGGGTGGAGAAATTTTCGTTTATTAAAAATTAATAAATGAAAATAATTTCTATCCTTGTGCTATCGGTACTCACCAGAGGGACCGCAGACGTTCGGATACAATTAGCGTCTCTTATCTTAGCAAAGACAATGACGTCGACTTTGCTAAGTATCAAGACAATTACTCTACACACACACACACACACACACACACACACACACACACACACACACACACACACACTACACTAGGTACCTGACTGTACCATGCCAATGATCATAGTTGTCGAGGCATTAACCCAATAAAAAAAAAATCCCAACGTTGACCGGTCCGTGCTTCGAGCCACTCTGATCTTTTTGCAAAATTTTTACATATTATTTTCAATTTTACATAGCGTAACAACATGTAACAACAATATATATATATATATATATATATAATATATATTATATATATATATATATATATATATATATATATATATATCGAAATTAAGTATAATAATTTTCGTGTTTCATTAATAATTGTAACAAAATAACGAGGAATTATTGGTGGTATGTTAAGACTTTAAATTCAAAAATTTAAAAATTACTTAAAATTTAAAAATTTTAATGACAAAACAAATACCCAACAGTTGGAACGAAGCAATAACACTGTTACTATTTAAGAAAGGAGATAAAAAGGATCTAAAGAATTACAGACCCATAACTTTATTAAATGTGATGTACAAGCTATTAACCAAAATATTAACAAATAGATTAACAACTAAATTAGATGGATACCAGGCAAGAGAACAAGCCGGATTTAGAAAGAGCTTCAGTACAAGTGACCACCTTTTAACGATGAAGATTTTAATCGAAAAAACTAACGAATATCATATCCCGCTATACATGGCATTTATTGACTTTGAGAAGGCATTTGATAGTGTGGAACACTGGGCAGTACAGAATTCCCTACAAAACAGCAGAATAGACTACCGATATACCGACTTAATTACAAATATATACAACAAGGCAACAACAACTATTAAGCTAATGAAACAAACGGAGCCTATTAAAATAAACCGAGGAGTAAGACAAGGAGATACCATATCGCCCAAGTTATTTAACCAAGCGCTAGAAGATGTTTTTAAACGACTACACTGGGATGACTTGGGAATTAATATAAACGGGCAAAATCTGAATCATTTACGATATGCTGATGATATTGTATTAATAACAGAAAAAAGTGAAGAATTACAAAGAATGATGGAAGAACTAGATCGAATCGAACTAGATAGAATCGACAAAAATTGGACTCAAAATGAATTATAGTAAAACAAAAACCATGACTAATCAACCAGAAGAACTTATGATTACAGTGGCACAAACAAAAATAGAACAAGTAAAAGAGTATATATATCTAGGCCAAATCACTAAATTAAATAAAGAAAATCAGACCGAAGAAATAAAGAGAAGAATAAGATTGGCCTGGGCATCATTCGGAAAACTGTCTTATATTCTAAAGAATTCAAAATACCCCCAATACTTAAAAACCAGAGTCTTCAATCAATGTATACTCCCTGTCCTCACATATGGCTCTCAGACATGGACGTTTACAAAGGAAAATATGGAAAAAATAGCAAAGACAGAAAGATCCATGGAAAGACAAATGCTGAACATTAAACTATCAGACAAAAAAAAGAAACGAATGGATCCGTAATAAAACAAAAGTGAAAGATGTCTCAACCCAAGTAGCAAAGCTTAAATGGAAGTTCGCCGGACACACCCTAAGGCAGAAAGATGAAAGATGGACTAAAACAATTATACATTGGAGACCATGGAATCACAAACGTAAAAGGGGAAGGCCACAAATGCGATGGTCAGATGACCTGAAGAAACACGCCGGGTCAAAATGGATGCAAATTGCCCAAGATAGAGAGGCATGGAAGAAGGAGGAGGAGGCCTATATCCAAGGATGGATTTTAAGGGCTGTATAGATAGAGATAGATGTTAAGACTTTAATAAATAAAATATTTTGTATGATTTGTTTTATATAACTTCTCTTTATTATTTTTATTGCATTGTACAAAAAAAAAACAACACACAGTATTTAAATCAAAGTTTTTATAGCAATTATTGATAATTCTTCATCTGAGAAGTTTGTCATCTTCAAAAGATTGGTCGCCGAAGAATGATGCATTCCGAATATGAAACTGAGGCGTGACTGATGTGTTTGAATCAACCTTAAGTGCTACAGTTTCTGCACCATAAGTCTATATTGCTTTTTAAAACAGACTAAATACGACTTCTACGGAACTCAAAAAGAAATATGGAGAATGATCACAAGACAAAAGAAACTAATAAAAACGGAAACACATTCAGAAGGAAACATGCGCAGACTACTTTTGATCCCTATTTGCTAGAGGTTACGATAATGAACGATAAACACCAGAAATGACGACAAACGAAGAAATATTTATTATGAAGACAGATACATGTTGTCTTGAATTCACTGAGACTGTTGTTTAGTGTGGAAGCTGTACGATCTGATTTTCCATACAAGCTAGCTATATTGCACAAAGTTACGACTTTTCCGGGGTTTGTTTTAAGCCATAAAATAACTTCCTCATTAAAATACGCCATTAGGACCATACCTTTAACTGAGCACTGTGTATGTTATTAAAAATAATGTAAAATTTGAATGATTAAAAAAAGAACAGAATGAAGTCAGATTATATGTATCCAGATTAGTTGTAAATATAAAGTGTTCCATATGGGACGTTTTGATTCATTCCTTCGTTTCGAGGAAATGTTATTGCTGAAGGAGTGAATGGACCCGCAGCATTTACCCAGAGTACAATGGTGACATTACGTCTCCTTTCAGCACTTGTTATGAAACCAACTTGTTTCTGCCCTTTATCTGCTAAAATTTTGGGCAACTTGCTAGGGACTATCTGGATACCATACTCATCCATATTATATATTCTCATAGGATTAATATTATTTTTTTTTCTACATCATCTAAAAGGGAAAAAAATTAAAGCCTTTCGCTCTGTTGGCTGAGGTAGCCTCAGGAGTTCTAAAAGAAACCTCTGAATGTCTCTTTAAAAAATCTTTAAACCAAGCCGTTCTATTGACTTTTTGTTTTCAGAAAAACTGTGTCTAATACTGATTCTCTCCGCAAACTTGTATGCTATTTCACAAGTGTTTTTCGGAAAAAAAGACACTGTGGGGAACCACGCTGTCAGTTTTTTATCTCTAAAACATATTCCTTTAAGTAAGTCTCCAATTCTTACGACCACGTTGTTATGAATCGACCAAGGCTTCTGGAATAATCTGTTGATTAAATCAAAGTACCGATAATGTTCTGACATCTCCCTTACGAATAAAGTATTCTACATTTAGTTCACTTACCAACCTATTATGATTTTTGGTCCTTTTTTTAAGTACTTAAGAGCAGCAACCATTACGCCGGCTCCGCACATGGGGTCCAACGTTGGTCCCAACAGGGTTCGTCCAATTTGTGTACCGAATAAACTGTGTTGGAGCCAATATTGGCGCCAACGTTTTTATGACTTGTTCCAATGTTGGGAGTTTTCCGTGAACTGTCGGTTTTTACGTACACATCAAAGGGATTGGCGCCAATATTGGTGTTATCGACCACACATTGGCGCTACAACAGTGTTCCAATAGGCGTTTAATTATGCTATTTGACCATAATTTAGTTGTTGGCGAGTGATTTTAGCATCGTGTATAAAGTTAGTTCCCTAATTTTACACAATCTAGCAAAACAAAAGATAATAAAACAATGACAAGCCACAGTTTATAAAAAGAGTCCTCTTCTTTTTTTTTCTTTTAAAACGCTTGTGCTGCCATTTTACATAGCATTCTTTTTAGAAACTAAAAATTACTTTGTCGAAGAAAATTTCCATTTTGTGACGGTATTAAAAAACAAATTTACAACATAGACAACAAAGATCGATCTTCGGCCACCTGAGCCACATCCGTTGAGTTGTTTTAGATTAACACTCCGATACATATTGGTGGTCTATCAGAACAGGGTTTATGCTCAAAAGGCTATTTCTTACATAAATAAATAATCATTTTGTCCTAATAGACCACCATCGGTACCACCAATAGGAAGGCACAAAGAGCGATGAAGAGACAAATGTTGGGTATATCACTTAAAGATAGAAAACGTAACCAGTGGATCAGAACCAGAACCAAGACATTAGACGCGATAGAACAAGTAGCAAAACTGAAATGGAAATAGGCTGGACACAATGAACGTCTTCAAGACGGACGATGGAACAATGCCATCGGAAAGTGGCGTCCATACAATACAAAGAGATCAAGAGGCAGACCACAGATGAGGTGGAAAGATGACATCAGGAAACAAGAAGGTCCCACATGGCAGAGAACAGCTCAAGATAGGGAGAGATGGAGAGAACTGGGGGAGACCTATATCCAACAATGGAAGGATAGAGAATAGGTTAAAAAAAAGACCACCATCGTATGGTCATATCAGTTTGAAGATATATGTACTTCCATATATTGGCTGTTAATTAAGGGCACGTTTGATGCAAAATATAGCCAAAATAGAAGACTAAGAAATTTGGGAATTGAGTAAATAAAAGAATAAATGGGATTCAGAGCCTCAACGTCAGGTTTCCACCATATATTCAGTCTGCAGTTGCCACATACGGCATCTCTAAAGATTTAGTAGCTTTAAGTAAGGCTGTAGACAAAATGTCGTAAAATTTGCCTTTTTTGTGACAAAACATAATCTAATGCACTCATTACCAGGACAGTCCCAGCCGCTGCAATTTCCATGTTGGACATGTTGACGTTGGCCCTTGAGGGAACATACTGATATCGCCCCTAATACATTTTACCTTAAAATCTAATTAAATATAAAAACTAGTTTACATGAGTGACTTCTGATAATTAGAGAAATTCCAACATAAATGAAATAAACAGAAAAAATTTTATTTTAAATTACATTAAAAAAAAAATCTACCTTCTTTAATAAAAACGCCTCAAAACATAACTTTTTGTGACGCATAAAAGCACGAAATTAGCAATATTACACGTTTTTATAGGCTATAATAAAACTAACTTATAATGCTTCGCACATCTTCACAGCTTCGTACATAAGTGGCACTGGGGGTACTGAGTATAATAAAGAAAGCTAAACGGCGGTTTTATGAAAATTATGTGAAATATTTTGGGGAACCGTTTTACTCAAGGGGACCATTTTACCCTACTTTCTCCAATATTATTTAGAATACGTTGAAATGAAACAATTTTGTAGTAGTGGGTGCTCTAGATCCAGCCATATGTTATAGGTACTGAATGCTAATAAATATATTTAGAATACTTTGAGATGAAACAATTTCGTAGTAGTGGCTGCTCTAAGCCCAGCCATGTGTAATGGCTGCTGGATATTTTTTTTTCTTTAGTTTATTACGTTTTAGTATTACGTATAAATTTTCATGTAGTAGTAATCTTCGCGTGTAAGTTATATACTGAATATCGAATTTTATTGTTTTTTGTTAAGTATTAACAGACGTAGTTAAAAATAAAAATACCGTAAATAGTTTTTGTTTAAATATACAAAGCCATAAAAAAATCGTAATTGGAGCACGCCTTGGAATAAGGCTTTTTGAAGTTATATTTCTATACGCGCGTTCGACGTTGCAAATTTGTACGGGAGTGAATCGACAAAATCATTACATATGTAAGATATAGGTAAGAAAGAGACAGAAGATATATTTTCTCTCTCGAGAATAAAAATGTTCCTTTTGTAAATATATTTAATATATATTAATATTATTATTATTATTCTATTCTGTTCAGATTTGTCTTGAGCCTCGTTAGGCATGTTAAATTATAAATTAAAACTTTTAAATATCTCAAGAAAGTTTAAATGTGTACTTATATACGCAACAAACAACAATTAAATTTTGTATCTATCAATGTCAGACGAATTGACAGTTGTATCACGAAACAATATTTTTATTTTATTAATATTATTACCATGGTAAATTACACATATGCGTAAGTATACTTCATCTAATTTACATACCGTTGCACGTCATTATCACCGTTATTATACCGTTGCTCGACAGAGATCGAACTTGACATAGTTGTCAAAGTATAAAAAAAATCCTGACTCCATTTAAAATCAAATAGGTCACATAATTATTGCAAAAGTATTACCATCTCTTTACAATTCTACAACACACCAATTTTGTTCTAAAAAGAATAGATTTTATTAAGTAGGTAAAAATATAAAACAAGAGGTATTCACTTTGAAATTCAAAATCATAAAGTACAAAAAGTGTCAACACCTAAACTGTCAAATAAGTGTTACCAATTTATGCCAAAATATCACCTTTGTTCCGTTACAGTTACAGTGTGTTCCGAACAAATGTTGTTCATAAAAACGCTTTATAATGCATTTATACAAATTAAATGAAACAGGTGGAATGCATAAAACGTGGTAGATGCTATTGCTTCAGCAAATAGTATCTAGTTTGTAGCATTTACTTTTACATAAAAGCAGGTGCTTTGTTGAAAAGACCGTACTACACAACCGAAGTACTTGCTACTGACCTGAAGGTTCTACCACTAAACGTACCGCCAACCATAGTGCCCTTGTGCGCATCACACCAATCGTATTAGAACTAGTTTTTCATGTGATTTTTCATATGCTTGTGTTTTGTGAATAATTATTATTAGAATAAGTAAGTAGTGAGTAAAAATGAGTGGTTCAGATTCCGAAGCGACAAAAGAGTTAGGCAAGGACAAAAATGAACAAGTATTGTTTGTTAATCTTCTTGAAAATTATCAAATGATAAATTATTAAGTATTTTAATAGATCAATTATTTGATAAAATAATGATCCCAAAAATTAAACATTAAAAGGAAGCTGCATTGAATAAATTAACTGCTGTCTTTAATGAAATTATCGAAATAAAACTGGATTCAAAACAAAGTATGAAGAAATTCAACAACATGAAAACAAAGGTTAAAAAATTGTTAACAAAAAAATCGTACTTACTGACTGGCAAAGAAAATTCTATGCGTTATTAAACATTGGAGAAAATCCAGTCTTGCACAGGCTACCAGATGCTTGTCAGGCCGGTAAGAGAGGAGATTGGGGTTTCATCATAAAAAAAAATGATGAAAACGTTCTTTTTAGCTCCAATTCTAGTTGCCAAAAACTAACAGGCAGAGCTCCCAAATATCCTAGTGCGAATGAGGAGTCGCTGATTGAACTACAGAAGACCTGATTACGAAAACAAATTAAAGCAGCCGAAGCTCAAATTTGTTGTGCTCGAGCTCAACAGTCTTCGGCAGAAGCTCAAGAACGAGCCGCGAATGCATTGATAAAGTTTGCTGAAGTTGGTGATCAATTAGTGAACCGTATAGTTCAACGTGATATGGTACAGTGACAAAATTTGTATGTAGATATGTATTTTTACAAAGTTATAAACTAAATATAAAATAAATATGTTATTAGGTTGTATTTTGTTTAATATTAATAGAATAAAAATCAAAATATTCGTTACGAATTTTTATTAGACCCTGATCATATGGTAATAATATATGTGTTAGTTGGCAATACGAAATAGAGCCTCCGCAACCTCATTTCTACGTTGTGTGCTTCGATTTCGAATTTGTGCTTGATTTCCTTCAGGTATCTCTTCATTTGCATCATAAACTACAATTTGAACTGGATCAAAATCATGTTACGGATCCTGCAGATGTTTAGATATGTTGTGAAGTACAAATTCACTTACAATATGTTTTGGAATGTTTGCAGTTTTTAGGCGAAAAGTATACTGTAATATTAGAAAACGCCTTTCCAACTGACCAAAACAGCGCTCGATGACATAACGTATTTCGCATAATTGTATTATAATTTTGTTGAATAGGTGTGGTTGGATTTTTAAAAGGTGTCAACAACCACGGTGAAATGCCATATCCTTCATCACCTCTCAAGGCTGCTCCTTGCACATTATTATATATAATTCGATGCACTACGGAGTTTCGCCAAATTCGACTATCGTGAACGGAGCCTGGCCAACTCGCATCGACACTAGTAAATATTTCTTGGGTGTTACAAGTAGCTTGTACATTTATGGAATATACTCCTTTTCTATTCACGTAACATGGATACGTGGCTTTGTTATTTTAACGTGGGTACAATCAATAGCCCCTATAACATTGGGCATTTGCTTATTGGTATTTGCCCACTGATTGATAGTATCGGTATGATATTGATCGGTAGTATTAGGAAATGTTATCCAGTTATTTCTATTTAAGTAAATTGCTTCTGAAACACTGATCAAGGTTCTGGATACAGTACTTTGGTTAACATTTAAATCAACAGCAACTCCCTGCCGATATCCAGGATCTCCTAAAAAGGTAATATTTTATATTGTTCAAAGTTTACAACTCATTTCCAAAACTAACCTAAACTTCTCAAAAATATCTCTATTTTTCAAGTGGATGACAAGGCTCCACCTCTTATTTCTACGGAATCGTCATCGTCAAGAAAATGACTAGCAAGCAACTCTCATTTTTTCTGTTGAATCTAAAACAAAATATATTTGATAAGTAAACGTTTTATAAAGATTTTATATTGATACCTAAATATATACATATGCAGTAAGCTAAAATAAGTCTTACCCCCCCGCCTCTACTCTCTTACTTTCCCATTTAAAAAATCAAAATTATGACTATAATATACTATGATTATTTTAAAAATCGACCTCTCCGAGTGTTTTGCTTTTATACTAAAAATAAATGAGTTAATATGGGTGGTAACACTTATTTCAGCGCACTGTATGAATAAAACTGCACGATTCATGATAATTACCTGAATATTTTACGATAAATATCGTCATTGTATATTCTTCCTGGTTTGTAGATTTTTCTACGACGAACATTCATAAATGCTGCCATTTTTAACAAAAAACACCTACGCCGAAGTTGTTCATCTACCAACTTCACCTAAACTGAAGCAAATTCTACTAAGCTAGCAAATACTTCAAAAGCGTAGTATATCCTTCTATGTATCTGGTAAATAGTAGCAAACACTACGGAGGAAAGCAAAATGCTCTGAAAGTGTAGCAAGTACTACAAAAATGTAGAATTACTTGAAGCATTAGCAGATACTACGTTTTATGCATTCCACCCATTGTGTATTTCTTTAAGTTAACATTAATAGAAATCTTTAAATATTATTTCTACGCGTATATAATAAAATATGTCTAGTGGCTGTAATGCCAGTGTACTCGGCAAAGTAATTCCAAAAAAGAACACACCTACCGCCTAAATATTTCGTGTTGGTATCATGTGACCTCACGGACTATGACGCGGATGACGTGCAACGGTAAGTAAATTAGATGAAGTATAAGTTATGTATATTGTCATTTTTAAATACTTGTGAATATTGCATTTTAATTTGTATTATGTTGTAGTGTATTGTATTATATTTTTATATTAATAACAAAATAAACAATGAATTTTACTGCAGAGTATGTGTAAAAAATTTTTTTGCATTCAACTCCTTTCATACATATATGAAAATAAAAGATACTGTTACGATTTTAAATGTTATGGCATATAGAACTGTAAATATTTTATGACTAATTCTTTTTTATTGATTCTCGTAATTTGTAGGTCAAAATCTACCTGAGCTTCGATACCAGTTGTTTACAGAAATATCTAGACCCTAATTTTAGTGAGTCATCCACTACTCGAAGTTGAAAAAGAACTAGTCTCAGCGGTTAATTGCCTTCACCGAAAAAACCAGTATATTCCATGGGGTTCTTTCCAAAAGTAGGTCACCGAACTTTCCAGATAGCGGAAGTTTCTTTATACATAAAGACGAAATTTTATTGAAGAACTTAGTCATAAGAAGATCGGGAAACGCGATTTAATTGTAACGAAACGAAAATAAATTATTTGTAATATAAATTAGGATTAATAAAGACTTTAATAAATTCGTAATTAGTGATCGTGAGTTTTAATAAATTAGAATATAGACAATAAATTAGAATAAAGACAAATAAATTAGAACAATATAAATATACAACAATGGTGTCAGAAGTGGGATTTGAATATAAATCCAACAGTGATTTTTGAAAAAGACTTTTGAATTCTTGAAAAGACTTTTGAACTTTTGAAAATTATTGTTCATCGGGAACATCCGCGTATTTCGGTAGTGATCGTTGTACGAAAGAACATTTAAAAAAAACGTACGTGTGTGCTTGACCAAAGATGCTGCTAGTAGAACTTTCAGTGAAACAGTTGCGTGAGCAACTAGAAGAACGTGATGAAGACTGCAGCGAGTCCAAGAAGATACTCCAAGAACGACTAAAAAATGTTCTTAACAAGAATGGAGATGACCCAGAGACATTCCATTTTCAGTCAGTAGAAGAAGCCGTTTTAACTAAAATAATTGATGGAAAATTCGAGACTCTTTCCAAAAGATTCGATGAAACGTCTCAAAAGATCGAAGAGAGTTCTAAAAAAAATGATGAAAGATTCAATGAAACGTCTCAAATTATTAAAGAAGTAGCTAGACAAAACGACGAGAAACTCGAAAATGTGTCAAAAAGATTCGACGAGAAATTTGAAAATGTTTCTCAAATGATGGAAGAAACTTCGAAAAAAAATAATGAGAAATTTGAAGAAGTTTCCAAAACATTCGAAAAAGTAGAAGAGAAAATCAAACAGTTAGAGACCATGATAACTAACACGAGAGTGCTACCACCAATTATTACGGTAGCTTTAGATCCGGTAGAGATAAAAGAAGACGAGACAAAATGTAAGTTGGAAACACGGCCGAAATTTGAAGGAAGCGGAGGTTATGTTCATGTCAAAGTCCCAACTTTCGATGGAAAATCGTCATGGAACAACTACATGAAGCAGTTCGAATCAGCTGCAAGAGCGAATGGATGGTCTGAAAAAGAAAAGGCTGCAAACCTAACTATCGCTCTTCGAGGAGATGCCTTAGATGTGCTCCAGACCATAGCCGTAGAGGAGACGGATGATTTCGAACAACTGAAGAAGAGGTTAAATATGCGATATGGCCACGAACACTTGGAGCATGTATATCAGTCGCAGCTCAAAAATCGAAGACAAAAGAAAGATGAGGCTCTTCAAGAATATGAAGTAGATATCGCCAGATTAGTGCGATATGCTTATCCAACAGCTCCCGAAGACATGATGGAAAAGTTGGCCGTTCAAAACGTTTATTGATGGTCTTCGTGATCATGAGATGCAAAGAACACTACGATTAGCTCGTCACAAGACGCTGGTTGATGTCTTATCCGCTGCCCTCGAATATGAGTCAGCTACGCAGGCCTCTGGCGGTTACAGTAAAGTTAGGACTGTAAAAGAGGAAGAAGATGAAGATAAACTTGACCAGCTCGTTAATATGATGAAAAGCATGACATACAAGAAAACGAAGACCATAAGATACTGGAATTGTGGCGAAATAGGACACGTACGAAGTTCATGTAAGCATCCTAGGTACGACACAAATCAAGAAACTCACCATCAGGAAAACTAGAACGGGTCGGCCTTAGGGGGGCAGCTTCGACCCAGAACTTTACCAAAGACCCTCTGATACTAATAGCTTCTTTGAAATGTCGTGAAGATAGTGTATATGTAGATGGAGAAATAAATGGTAAAAAGCATACGTTGTTGGTGGATACGGGAGCGACCAGAAGCATTATTCGCCCGACAGTTATAAACAGCCATAAGAAACTGTTACCAACGAGGTTGCGACTGCGGACCGCTACAGGTGAAAATGCCAACATTCATGGAGAAATCCAGGTACAATTAGGAATTGGAACAGAAAAGTTCGTCCATACTGTTATAGTTGCTGACATCGAAGAGGATGTTATATTAGGAATGGACGTAATGAATACGCATGGATTCCAATTGGATTTTAAGAATAAGGTAATCAAAGTTGGTAACGAGGAGGTATTTCTCCATCCACATGATGACAACACTATGCAAGCAGCCGTTTAAAGAAGATACAGTCGTGCCTGCGAGAAGTGAAACGATAATAGTAGCGCGGCTACAGGGAATTGTGGACGAAGGAACACCTGTTATGATGGAGCCTTGGAATCATGACGACGAAGTTGGCCGTGGAATCATAATTGGAAAAGAATTAGTGACTTCGGCTAAAGAAATTCCTGTGAGACTTATTAATGTCAATGACTACCCAGTGACCATCAAGAAAGAGACAAAAGTAGGAACTTGTGTACCTGTGACATCCATAATCCGTCAGACGACAACGTCTGATAATTCCAACGACAAATTTGATCAAATGGTTGCAGTTGCTGGACAGTCTCTGAATCAGATTAAGAAAAGGAAATTAAGGGAATTTCTTCGACAGTATCGTGATATTTTCGTACCGAAAGGAGGAAAGACGGGAAGAACTACCGTTGTTAAGCATAGAATTGATACTGGTAATGCTAAGCCAATTCGTCAAACAGTTCGACGATTACCACAGGCGAAAAGAGAGGAAGCTGAAACGATTGTTCAGGAAATGAAGAAAGACGGGGTGATAGAACCTTCTACGAGCCCATGGGTCTCTCCGGTAGTCCTGGTTAAGAAGAAAGACGGAACAACGAGGTTCTGTGTGGATTACCGTTTGCTGAACAACGTTACCAAGAAAGATAGTTATCCTCTGCCTCGGATTGATGACACATTAGACACATTGGCTGGAAGTAAATTATTTTCTACTTTAGATTTGAAGTCTGGATACTGGCAGGTAGAAATGGACCCGGTAGATAAAGAAAAGACAGCCTTCACCACAGGATCTGGATTATGGCAATTCAACGTTATGCCATTTGGACTTTGTAACGCTCACGCGACATTTGAGAGGCTTATGGAAAATGTGTTGAGAGGGTTATCTTGGAAAACATGCCTAGTTTATCTAGACGACATAATCGTCTTGGGGAAGACATTTGAAGACCATCTGAAGAATTTAGAAAACGTTTTTAATCGACTTAAAGCTGCCCAATTGATGTTAAACCCTAAGAAGTGCCAGCTATTTCAAGGTAAAGTCAATTATCTGGGTCATATAGTCAGTAAAGAAGGAGTGGCTGTGGATAAGGGAAAAATTGATTCCATTAAGGAATGGCCAAAACCAACTGACAAACACCAAGTGAGAAGTTTTCTGGGACTATGTACTTACTACCGGAGGTTTATTAAGAAGTTTGCAGATATCGCTAAACCATTAACGCGACTTACAGAGGAAGCAAGAGAATACCGCTGGGATGTAGACTGCCAGAATGCCTTTGAGACCTTAAAAAAGCATTTAATCACAGCACCAATTTTAGGGTATCCACTGCCAGAAGGAGAGTTCATCTTAGATACAGATGCAAGTAATGTGGGAATTGGAGGAGTGCTGTCTCAGATTCAAGGAGGACAGGAAAAAGTCCTTGGATATTTTAGTAAAGTTCTCTCAAAACCTGAGCGAAATTATTGCGTCACGAGAAGAGAACTTCTGGCAGTAGTGAAATCAGTAGAGCACTTCTATCAATACCTCTATGGAAGGAAGTTTTTAATCCGAACCGACCATGCCGCCCTTAAGTGGTTGATGCAGTTTAAGAATCCAGAGGGTCAGATAGCCAGGTGGATCGAACGACTCCAAGAATATGATTTTAAGATTGAGCACCGGGCCGGAGTTAGCCACCGAAACGTCGATTCTCTTTCCAGAAGGCCATGCCCAGCAGAGTGTTCTCACTGCAACAAAACGGAATCCAAGGAAGCAGCAGTGCTAAGAACGACGGTGGTCCACGACGACTGGACGCCTACCAAGATCAGGGAAGAACAAGAGAGAGATCCAGTTATACAGAAAATCCGAAAATGGAAAAAGGAAAACCGTCGACCACCTTGGCAAGAAATATCGAACCTAGGCTCAATAGTTAAGACGTATTGGGCTCAGTGGGACTCATTTATCATGGAAGATGGCTTGCTCAAACGAGTCCTGGAAAATGATGACGGTTCAGAGAAGAGAAGACAGTTGGTGATTCCAAAGAGCAGAATAGCCGAAGTACTTCGTCAGTTACACGACAGTCCATCAGGAGGGCATTTTGGTGTGAAAAAGACCCTTCAGCGAATTCGGGAACGGTTTTATTAGATGAACAGTTCCGACGATGTAAAAGACTGGTGTAAGAAATGTACTATTTGTGCTACGAGTAACGGGCCTTATCGAAAAAGGAGAGCTCCTATGAGACAATATAATGTTGGAAGCCCGTTTGAAAGAATAGCTTTGGACATTGCTGGGCCATTTCCAGAAAGTGATAATGGAGGCAAGTACATGTTGGTAGTAATGGATTACTTCACTAAGTGGGTCGAGATTTACGCACTTCCAGACCAGAAGGCCGCCACCGTTGCAGATAAGTTGATCCAAGAATATATCAGCCGATTTGGAGTGCCTTTGGAGATCCATAGTGACCAAGGCAGGAACTTCGAAAGCGATTTATTCCAAGGAATATGTGATAGACTAGGTATGAAGAAAACAAGAACTACGGCTTATCATCCGCAATCGGATGGTATGGTAGAACGAATGAATAGAACAGTTGGCAAGTATTTGACAAAGATGGTGTCCGATCATCAGCGAGACTGGGACCAATATCTTCCGTTCTTCACAATGGCCTACAGATCTGCTGTTAATGAATCAACAGGCCAGACACCAGCCAGAGTCCTATTCGGACGCGAGATGCGACTACCTTGTGATCTAGAGTTTGGGTGTCGACCTGGAGAAGATGTAGCAGGTGAAGATTATGTGATCGAATTACGAAGAAGAATGGACGATGTACACGAGTTGGTCCGTTCCCATCTCCAAACCGCTAGTGACCGAATGAAGAAACGGTACGATACACAAGCCGAAAAGGGGTGTTTTAAGAAGAACGATAAAGTCTGGCTTTATAACCCAAAAAGCGAAAAGGTTGTTCTCCCAAATTGCAGCAGTTTTGGGAAGGTCCATACCTCATTATGGAGAAGATCAATGATGTTATTTACCGAATAAGCAAGATTCCGAGAGGAAAGCCGATGATAGTACACCATAACCGGTTGGCGTCTTTCGAGGGTGACCACGACGTAGATGAAGAAGTGGAAGTAAACCAAGTCCAAGATGTGTCTGACCTCACGTTTGAGGAATTCATGGGTGCCTATGGAGGTACCGGTAAAGCAAGACATGGTGTTACCACTGAAGAAAGGCAAGATCTACTCGCGCTTCCCGATGACTACTCACTGGCCCTTACCATCCCGGCCAGTATCAAAGATGCACCAGGGTTGGCATCCGTCTTTCGAAGGAAGTTTGGTCGAGTTGCAGAACTACAATGCCAAGTGCCAGCTCCTGGTAAAACCTTGAAACTTCAAGATGCATCACGTTACCTTTTTTACCTGGTAACAAAATACACTGCCCGTGACCAACCTACCTACCGAGATGTATGGGAAGCCTTACTTCAGTTGAGAGAGCACGTACTAGAGTCCCACGTGCAAAAGTGAGCCATGCCAAAGTTGGAGTGCCGCCAATTAGATTGGAGGGTTATACGAAACATGGTGGAGGAAATTTTTAAAGACACCGAAGTCCAGGTGTTAGTCTGTTGCAATCCGCATAGTTACTGGTGCGGAGAGAACACCGTCCCTTGTCATTTCTATACAACTGGAAGTTGTAAAAGAGGGTCCAGTTGCCGATATCAGCATGTCGTTCCAGTTCCAGTCCCGACAAGGTTCCAGGAGGAACCATCTTTTAAGAGGGGGGCAATGTTACGATTTTAAATGTTATGGCATATAGAACTGTAAATATTTTATGACTAATTCTTTTTTATTGATTCTCGTAATTTGTAGGTCAAAATCTACCTGAGCTTCGATACCAGTTGTTTACAGAAATATCTAGACCCTAATTTTAGTGAGTCATCCACGACTCGAAGTTGAAAAAGAACTAGTCTCAGCGGTTAATTGCCTTCACCGAAGAAACCAGTATATTCCATGGGGTTCTTTGCAAAAGTAGGTCACCGAACTTTCCAGATAGCGGAAGTTTCTTTATATATAAAGACGAAATTTTATTGAAGAACTTAGTCATAAGAAGATCGGGAAACGCGATTTAATTGTAACGAAACGAAAATAAATTATTTGTAATATAAATTAGGATTAATAAAGACTTTAATAAATTCGTAATTAGTGCTCGTGAGTTTTAATAAATTAGAATATAGACAATAAATTAGAATAAAGACAAATAAATTGGAACAATATAAATATACAACCAAACATTTTCATCAAAATATTGATTCAATCCTTCATTTACTATACTCCTGTTACAGGTCAAATGTTGTTTATATACAGCAAACGATGCACCATATGCCTATATACCCAATTCTGTTTCTCTTTCTGCTCTCTCTCTTACCTATAGCATTACATGTGTTATGATTGTGCAGATTGACTCCCATATAAATTTGTAACGGCGAACGCTTGTAGAGAAGTATAAATTCTACCGGCAGTCCCACTGGACTGACACACCCGTTTTATCTTTAGGGTACTAGAATTGTCCGATTGTTTTAAAACATAACTTTAAAGCAAATAAAACTTTTTTTGTTGCTTTTTAACCTATGTAAGAGTTATTTGTTAGTAATTGTTGTGTATATAGGTGTAATGTAATTAAAAGGGTGTAGAATGTATTTTATATTCTTTTATTTCACTTAATAATTAAACATGTGCGTGGTAACTTATGTATATCTTATATGCTATATATCCCTATCTGTCAAGTGTAAAGTGTATTGTCCCCTGACATCCGTCAACCGACAAGTGTCATGTCATGAAACTCCTAAAAGTCAAGAGTCAAGTATATGACACTCTCCTCCTCGTAAGGAATTACTAAACTTGTAAGGTTAGAAAAATAAAAACAATAACATAATACTTACAAGTCCAGCCTAACAGGTTTTTTTATCGCCCGTTGGGACCTTCGTAGTACGGGGGCGTCATCTGAGCTAGCTGCAGTATTTGTAGTGTCTAGTATTTGTGGTAAGCAAGTTGGAGTATTATTTGAATCATGTACATCTTTATCTTGAACTGAACTAGAACAGGGTGCTGCTTCATTTGGCGCAAAAGTATTTGTAACAATTGGATTATTACCCAGGTCAAAATGTGTTGGTTGTATATTAATGTACATAGGTGTATTTTCCCCTATAGATCTGATTTGATCTATATGTCTTTTCCATATTCTTGTATCGTCTAACTGTATAAGGTAGTGCAATTTCCCTAGTTTACGTTTGACTCTACCAAATTCCCATTTATCAGCATGTATGTAATCACGAGTCTCTACTCTCTCCCCCACCTCTAAGTTTCTTACCTTGGATGGTTTTGATTTTGTACAGGTGTTTTGTAAAATGGTTTCAATAAATCTAATCGTGTTCGGATCTCTCTTCCAAACATTAAATTTGAAGGACTGACACCAGTTGTACTATGTGGTGTTCTTCTGTAATTTAGTAAGAATTTGTTAAGCTGTAGCTCCCTTTCATTATTATCTCCTTTTTGTGCACGTAGCGCTTGTTTTAATGTTTGTACGTACCTCTCTGCCATTCCATTTGTAGCTGGATGGTAGGGTGCACTGAATTTGTGAAAGATTCCATTTTGCTGTATAAATTGTTTAAATTCATAGCTAGTAAATGTTTGTGCATTATCTGAAACTAAACAATTTGGAATTCCAAATGTACAAAAAATTTTCCTTAGCAAGTTTATGGTAGTTTTGCTTGTCAAATCTTTCACTATATGTATTTCTGGCCATCTCGTATAGGCATCCACTAGAATAAAGTAGTATGAATTCATGAAAGGTCCTGCAAAATCTATGTGCACTCTTTCAAAAGGGGTTCTAGGTGTCTCCCATGGGTGTACTACTGTTTTCTCTGGATTATTCCTGATTTTGTTGCAGTCTGTACAATTTTTGCATACATCTTCTATATCTTTAGAAATTCCTGGCCACCAGCAGTATCCTCTTGCAAGCATCTTCATCTTGGACTATGCCAAAATGAGCAGTATGTAATTCATTTAAAACTTTTTTACGTAGGTTAGTTGGAATAACTGCCATTTGTTGCCGAAAAATACAATTTCCTTGTAAAGAAAATTCTATCTGTGGGACATTAAATCTATCCCTAGCATCAATCAGTTTTCCAGTTCCTAGAGCATTGTAAAGATTTTGTAGTGTGGGGTCTCTTGTAGTTTCAAAACTTAATTCCTTAAAAGTAACAGGTAAAGTTTCTATTTGACTGATTTCAAACTGATCTCCCACGTCATAATCAAATTCAGAAGTATTATCAAGAGGTAATCTTGACATTGCATCAGCATTTGCATGGACTTTAGTATTTTTTATACTTAATTGTGTAATTAAAACTTTGAAGAAATAGTGCATAATGTTGCATTCTAGTTGTAGTTAGTGTAGGTAAATTTTTAGATGGAGAGAATATTTGAATTAAAGGTTGATTATCCACATAGAGTGTAAACTCTCTACCAAATAGATAATAGTAAAATTTTTTAATACCAAAAATTATGGCATATGCTTCTTTATCTATTTGAGCATATTTTTGTTGTACTTTTGTAAGTGTTTGTGAAGCAAATTGAATTGGTCTCTCAGATCCATCCGGATATATGTGAGATAATACTGCTCCAACTGCATATGGGCTCGCATCAGTTGCAAGTATTAAAGGTAAACTTGGGTCAAAATGTGCTAAAATTTTATCAGAGATCATTTCTCTTTTTACTGCTGTAAACGCTTCTTCACATTTTCTGTCCCATTTGAAAGATACTCCATCTTTAAGAAGATTGTAAATTGGATGTAAAGTATGGCTCAAATTTTGTAAGAACCGTCCGTAGTAATTTATGAGTCCTACTAATGCTCTAACTTCTGTCTTGTTTGTAGGTGTTTTTGCTTTCTGTATAGCTTCCATCTTTTCTTTGGTTTTATGTATACCATTTTTGTCAATTTTATATCCACAGTATTCAATCTGATTTGCTAAAAATTGACATTTTTCATGATTGACTCTAATATTGTATTTTGCAAGTCTGCTAAGAACTAATTCTAGTCTTTGATAATGTAAACTCATCATCGGGTGCTGTAATTTTTATGTCATCTAGGAAAACTGTCACTCCTGGGATATCTTTTAAAATGTTTTCAATTTCCCTCTGCCATATTGCAGGTGCACTGGAAATACCATACATTAATCTTGTACTTCTATACAATCCCCTGGGTTGTTACTAAGTGTTAAGTATTTCCTATCTTCTGGGCGTACTTCCATTTGTAGGTATGCTTGTTGTAAGTCAAGCTTTGTAAACTTATCTCCACCAGCCATGGTAGAAAATAGAGCTTCAATTGTAGGCAATGGGTATTCGTTCTACCACTAAATGCTTGTTAAGTGTACTTTTAAAATCTCCACAAATCCGTACTTGACCATTACTTTTCATAACTGGGTACTATAGGTGTAGCATATTCAGAACTATTAACTTTTTCTAAAATACCTTCTTTTTCTTAACTTCGTAAGTTCTTGTTCCACTTTTGGTAATAACGCATTTGGTATCTTCCTTGCTTTAATAAAGAAAGGTGAAGTGGTTGGTTTAACTTTTAATGTGGCTTGTAAGCCTTGAATTTTTGCCATGCTTTCATGGAAAACTACCGAATATTTGTTAGTAAATTGTTAAGTTTTGTATTTGTAAATTCAGATACTTCTGAAATGTTATTAAAGATTATATCTAACTGGCGTATCCATTCCCTACCCATTAATGGTGGTCTATCTGAATTTACTATGTACATATATAAAAATTTTGTATCTCCCTTGTACTTGACATTCACCTCTGTAACACCCACCACATCTAATGCCTGTTTGCAATATGTAACTAATTTTAAATTAGTATTTTGTAATTTTTAAATTAGGAAAATATGTTTTAAAATTCATTCAAATTTAATAATGTAACAGCTGCACCTGAATCTATTTCAAAAGATAGGCTTACCTTGTTGACTTCAACTGAAATTGTAAATTTTTCCCTATAGTATGAATGATCTGAATGAATGTTGAAAATTTCTTCCACTTGATCTACCTGATTTGAACTTTTACTTTTCATGCATACTTTGCTCAGATGACCTCCTCGTTTACATTTGCTACAGGACTAAATGGTGTTTATTACATTTGTTTGCAATATGTTGTGAAGATCCGCATCTAAAACAAAATATATTTTTAGCTTGGTTATGAATATCATTTCTTTTCCCATTTGTAGGTTGTATGTGTCCTTGTTTATTCTTGACACTAGAAACTTTATTTATATTTGCACTTGTATTATGACTTCTGTAATCGAGCTGCAATCTCGGGTTGATGTCTCCATGCTGGCGGCAACTTCTAATGCTCTCTCTATCGTAAGGTCCTTGTATTCTAGGAGTCTGCTTTGAATATTTTGGTTTCGAAGACCAAATACGATTGGTTTCTCAGGGCTTGTGTTTAAATAATCCCAAATTTGCAAGTTGTGGCTAATCTTCGTAAAGCTGTAATGTATTCATTGGCACTTTCCCCTTCATGTTGTTTTCTTTGTGAAAATCTGAAATTTTCCCACTATTTCCAACGGTTCAGGGTTGTAATGTAGTTTCATTGTATTTACCAGTTCATCATATGATTTCTCGTCTGGTTTTTCCGGTGAGAATCTTGTCACAAAGAATATCATATGCATCTGGACCCATGTAATGTAGAAGGTATGCGGCTTTCTTGTTCTTCTGGTACTGCAAAAACATTGAATGCACTCTGAAGACGTTGTAACCACCGGTCCAAAATTCTTGGATGTATCGTAAGTTTCAATGCTAAATACGGTATGAATCTGAATGAATTGTAGTCTCAGTCATCCTTTTAATGTATATGTAGTTGTAAATCAGACAGATTTCACTTATGGATGTAGATTTGTAAATTTTCACTGGTTCACCACGCTGCAGTTAGGTTATGTATGTATACTGGCCTATTTCCTTGTAGATTCGACCGTCCTCGTCGCCAAACTGTTGTGTATATAGGTGTAATGTAATTAAAAGGGTGTAGAATGTATTTTATATTCTTTTATTTCACTTAATAATTAAACATGTGCGTGGTAACTTATGTATATCTTATATGCTATATATCACCTATCTGTCAAGTGTAAAGTGTATTGGTCCCCTGACATCCGTCAACCGACAAGTGTCATGTCATGAAACTCCTAAAAGTCAAGAGTCAAGTATATGACAGTAATGTAATAAAATTCATAAAAAAGGCCATTTAAAGTCAAACTTTATTTGACTGCATGGAGTGCATTTGGGCGTGTTTATTTTACGTATTTTAGAAAGTTCTGAAATATATGTAAATCCTGAGCTAAACCAAGAAAATATCTACTTTAAAATTATAATTTTTAGTGATTCCAAGTAGAAAAGCACTACCTTAAAGAATGAAATTACTCAAATAACTTATAATACAGCTTTTAAAACATCACTTTGTACTTTACAGATGGAATAGCATACAGGTAAGATTAATGTAGCTGGCGTACACAAATGTTTCATATTTATGTGGCTAAAAATTTATTGATGACTGAAGTGTTATAACCCAAAGATAATACGCCAATATAGAAACTTATAACTGTTTTAATAACAGAATTATATTGAAAGATAATCATATTTAAAATAAAATTACATAATACTATAAAAATTGTTAAAAATTTTGTTCAGTCAAATCTAAACGTACATTAACAACATTTTTTGAGTTTTTCAGGTTGTGAATTAGTGATAAATAGAAGGATCATACAAAACATTTTTCTTTTTCATTTTGTTTCACTCCTATCGTCAAGGTTTATCGAACTATGTTCACACAACACTAAATTATGCTTCTAGATGCAGCGTATAAATTATTCTCATCTATACACACTATGGCACCATATGCAGAAAAAATATGAGGCTGGTTTCAGAGATGGTAACAGATTAGTTTCAGATTGCAACATTGAGACAAATTTTAGAAATAACTGGAATATGGTATAGATACTCATCATATATTTATAGACTATAAGGTAGCCTACGACTCTATAAATATAAGAAAGATGTTTAGAGCATTTTAAGAGCTAGGAGTACCAAATCAGTAAATATAATAAAATTAACCTTTGAAAAAGTTAAATGTAGAAGTACAAATTCAGGGAAACACTCTGAACCTTTTGAAACAACTACCGGGCAGCATCAGGTAGACCCTATCTCCTGGCTATCTGAAAAGAATGGAATTAGAATAGAATAGAATAGAATAGAATAGAAATAGAATAGAATAGAATAGAATAGAATAGAATAGAATTAGAATAGAATAGAATAGAATAGAATAGAATAGAATAGAATAGAATAGAATAGAATAGAATAGAATAGAATAGAATAGAATAGAATAGAATAGAATAGAATAGAATAGAATAGAATAGAATAGAATAGAATAGAATAGAATAGAATAGAATAGAATAGAATAGAATAGAATAGAATAGAATAGAATAGAATAGAATAGAATAGAATAGAATAGAATAGAATAGATAGAATAGAATAGAATAGAATAGAATAGAATGATAGAATAGAATAGAATAGAATAGAATAGAATAGAATAGAATAGATAGAATAGAATAGAATAGAATAGAATAGAATAGAATAGAATAGAATAGAATAGAATAGAATAGAATAGAATAGAATAGAATAGAATAGAATAGAATAGAATAGAATAGAATAGAATAGAATAGAATAGAATAGAATAGAATAGATAGAATAGAATAGAATAGAATAGAATAGAATAGAATAGAATAGAATAGAATAGAATAGAATAGAATAGAATAGAATAGAATAGAATAGAATAGAATAGAATAGAATAGAATAGAATAGAATAGAATAGAATAGAATAGAATAGAATAGAATAGAATAGAATAGAATAGAATAGAATAGAATAGAATAGAATAGAATAGAATAGAATAGAATAGAATAGAATAGAATAGAATAGAATAGAATAGAAATAGAATAGAATAGAATAGAATAGAATAGAATAGAATAGAATAGAATAGAATAGAATAGAATAGAATAGAATAGAATAGAATTAGATAGATATGAATAGATAGAATAGATAAAATAGAATAGAATAGAAACTGGGTTCCAAAGAATTAATTTCTTTTAATGTATTTACATTGGGTTTTTCGATTAACCTTGGGTACTACTGTAGTGATAGCGTAGTGATCAGTGAACAGTGTAGTAGTGTCTGGGGGCTCAGGAGACTGAGACCTCGGAAGCCTGAGGAAGGCATCAGAGAGTTGATGTATATATATTATATAGTTATATATATATATTTATATTATATATATATATATATATATTATATCATATTCAAATAGATGTAATCTAAAAGTATGAAATTTGCTGTCCCTTTTCTTCAAAGTGCACTAAATGGCGCATTGATATTTTCATATAAAATATATAAAAACGGCGTCATGTAAAAATAATTTCTAATAATATTATATTTTTACTTTAATAAAAAGTATCAAATAATCTGCAATTGCTAAAATATGTATAATTCAGTGGTAAATAGACGAGGTACAAATATTCCTATTCGCATATTCTTTACATTATATCGTTTTGAGATTTGAACGTCTTCAAAGGCAACGATATAAAGATTCATAAACCAGACTGTAATATTTTATGTATCCATCTACTTTAAAAATCGATCATACGTAATAGTTTTGGTAAGCAAATACACAGTTTTTCTCGAAAAATAATTTATTTTTCATACTATGTATATTTTATACTAATGGCTGATATATTATTATTACAATTATAATAGAATTAGGCGTATAATAAATTACACAAAGTAATTGAAACACCATTTTGGAATCCATACTTCTGATTAAATTACAATTCAATTTATTATTTTGTGGGTGGAAAACACTAATTTGAATAATGATGACCGAAAGAAATATATGACAAAGAAAAATAAACATAATAATTGATAAACCGTGCTACTTATCTACGACAAAGAAAACATGGAAAAAAGTTCCTATAGCACAATCCAAAGAAAAACCTTTTATACTGATTGCTCTATTGAATTTTAAATTGAGAGTGAACAGAATTCTAATGCATTCTTTTGAATTACACTATAAAAACTATATCAGAACTAAACTAACATTTATGTGAATACTATATATATATTGATATATATATATATATAATATATATATATATATATATATATATATATATATATATATATCAATATAAAATATAATACGTCAACTCTGATGAATATCTGAGACGCAGTTATATATTGTATTCATAATACTATTCATAAGAAGTAAGAGAAGTCAGAGTGCGAAAATTACTGGGGTATCTCTCTTTCTCAACCATTTTCCATCACGCCTAAATGTAGGTTTCACCAATTGCTTCCATCTTTCTCTATCTTGCGCGAATCTAATCCACTGTTTGCCCGCCACTACTCTTATGTCATTGATCATCTTTTTTGAGGTTTTCGCATTGCTTCTTGTTCTCGTTCTTGGTCTCCATTTAGAATTCTACGTGTCCAACCTGTTGTCGTTTATCGGGTACGTGACCTGCCAGTGCCATTTGATTTTTGTAATTTCTTTCACAATATCTTCGTTCAACGTCTAATCTTGTATCTCAGTGATATTCCAAGCATGATTCGTTCCATTGCTCTTTGCGTTGTTTCTCATTTTTTAGCAGATTTTTTTTAAAGGGCTCCTGTCTCCAAGCCGTAGGTACAAAACTGGTAGTATGCATGTGTTTGTGTTATAACACCTTTTTCTTTAGTTTACAGGGAATGGAGGTGTTTTTCAAGATATATGCTAGTTTGCGCGAAAGTGCCCCATGCCAGTTGTGTTCTTCTTTTAATTTCAGCATCTTGATTTGGTTTTCCTAATTTGATGACATGACCTAGATATACATAATGTTTAACATTTTCTATGGTGATCTAGCATCTAGAACCGCAGCATCTGGAATGCTGCGGTGTTATGTCTTTTCTACCCTGTTATATGGAGTTGAGGCTTGGACACTAAAACAGTTGACATTAATAAAACATCGAAGGAGATGTGGTGCTATAGGCGCATTCTCAGAATATCATGGATGGGACCGCTGTCACTAACACGCAAGTACTCTAAACTTTAGACAAAAGATGCGAAATTTCTAATGAGATAAAAACTAGAAAGATGGAAATACTTGGGGCACATTGTGAGAGGTAAAAAGTACGAACTTTTAAGAAACATCATGCAGGGCAAAATTAAGGGCAAAAGAAGTGTGGGAGAAGAAAAAATATCGTGGCTTCGTAATCTACGTGAATGGTTCGGGTTGTAGTTCGATTGAACTTTTCCAGGCGTGCTGCTAACAAAGTCGCAGTGGGCCATGATGATTTCCAATCTCCCCTAGGAGTGGCACGAGAAGAAGAAGAAGATGGTATGATTTTGTATTGTTATATTTGTCTGGTCTCGAATTACTGGGGTATCAGTCTTCTAGATATTATCAACAAGATAATCTTCAGAATCCTAAGAAGCATAGCGGGACATATAATGGGCTATTCAATAAGTTTTGTAGTTATCGCGTGTTCGATAAGAAAAACACAATTTTAGGGTTTAAAATACACTTTATTATTTAGTATGGACTAAAGTCGGGACGCTTGTTCCGACGCGATTCCATTTACGAATTCTATCCCTGAAGTAAGAATTTGAAAGGGCCGGAACATACGCTTCATAGCTGTTATGACCTCATCATTTGACAATAAACGCTTTTCACGCATAATTTTTTTTAGGTGAAATAGATGGAAGTCCCTTGGTGTCAAATCTGGTGAATTTGTTGGTTGCTCCTACAATTTAAACTTTAATTCATGGATTTTAGCTATTGTCAAAATTCTAATATGACACGGTGCATTGTTTTGATAAAAGGATTTTTTTCTTTTGCAAACCAGGTCTTTTTTTATGTTTTTTTTTTTCAGCTGATCTAGAAGGTTACAATAATATTCAGAATTTTTGGTTTTACTAGTTTGCAAGTAATTCTTCTTCTTCTTCTTCTTCTTTTGGCATCATAACCCTGGATGGGTCTTTGCCTCTCTGGCTATGTCCTTCCATTCAGATATATCTTGTGCCCTTCTTCTCCATTGTCTTACATGTTCATTGTTTTCAGGTCGTCTCTTCCACGTCATCCAACCATCTCGTTTGGGTCTTCCTTTTTTCGCCTTCCTATGGGCTTCAATTGTAACATTTTCTTTGTTGTTTTTGCATCGTTTTGTCTCTGCACATGCCCCAGCTATGCTAGTCTTTGACTTTTCACAAATCTTACAATGTCATAACCTTCATTTAAAACTCATTAACCTCGTCGTTTCTCCTGATTCTCATGTGCCATCTTCCTCTTGTACCGGGCCATATAATTTCTCAGTATTTTTCTCTCGAATGTTCCTGAGTTGGGCTTCATCTTTTTTCGTCATTACCCAAGTTTCACATCCATAGCTTACTACGGGTCTAATCAGTGTTCTGTAGATAGTCGTTTTGGTTCTTTTTAGTAATAGTTTACAAGTAATACGCAAACAAAATTCCTTTTGCATCCCAAAAAACTGATGCTAACACCTTCTTGGCGGATTTATGGACACCAACTCGTTTCGGAGCCGAGGAACCAGGTTTATACCACTCTTTAGCCACTTTTTTATTCAGGATTATGGTAAAAGACCCAAGTCTCATTCGAAGTGATAAATCAACGCACAAAATCCACTTTATTCTTTGTAGTGCTTCTATTAAGTCTCTTTCGACAATACGACATCGTGTATTTTTCTACAATTTCTGGTGTTAGTGCTGTTTTTGCTCGTCCTTGACGTGGATTCTTCTCTAGGCTTGTATGATTATGTTTAAATTCCGCAACTCATCTTTGTACTGTACTAACTGAAAGGCGAAAAGTCCTTATACACTTTTAACATTTCATATATATCATATATTAACAATTCTTAAAATTTCATTTTCTTTTAGACCTTCAAAAATAAAAATTCAATCACTCACGGTACTTGATTTTTTTAATTGTAAGAAAATACTGTGAGACGTCAATACCAAATGACTTGTAAACACTAGTGTACCTTGCAGTAACAGTTATAAATAGAGGAGGTGAAGAGAGAGAACTAGATAAGCGATTTTTGAAAGGCAGCAAGGCAGTCATCATTAAACGCACTGTTGAAAGCAAAAAAACGTGTCCCTGTGATGTTTCGAACTTATCAAAAAATAGTAAGTAAAACCAACATGTATGCATGTGAAACTTGGACAATAAATCAAAAAGAAGAAAAAAAGTTAGAGATTTGTGAGAGGAAAATCCTAAGAAAAGTTTATGGGTGGGATAAAGAAGGCTCATGGGGAATGGCGTAGAAGAACAACAAACCAGGAGCTATGGAGATCTGTTAAGAGACTTGAAATAACGCAGAAAATTATAGTACAGAGAGTCTGATGCTTGAAACATGTCTTCCGAATGCCAAAAGACAGAAACATCCTAAGAGTCTTACAAATGGGAACAAAAGACTGGAAAGTACAAGGGAAGGACCTTCAAAAATGGAGAAAACTAGTTAAGTTAAAACATAAAAAATAGGCTAGTAGCAAAGATCTCTTTTTTTTCTTTCTTTAACTTCCATCTTCTTTCAAAGGTTGGAAATCATGATGGCTATGCGGACCCTGTTGACTGTTGCTGTAAATAATTCTACACTGGTGCATTTAAACCATTTCCTCAAGTTCTTAAGCCACGACATTATTTGTCTTCCCCCTTTCGCTTTCCTCGAATTTTCCCCTGCATAATTAGATGCAATAAGTATCATTGACCCCTCATAGCACAGCCTAAGTACTCAAGTATTATTTTTTAACGATCAATATTATTTTAGCTTGATTTCATATTCTTCTAGTATCTTCTGCATTTGACATTATTTGAGTCCATGATATTCGTAGGATTCTTCTGTAATACCAAAATTTAAAGGCAGCCAACTTATTCAGATGCACTTGTTTTAATGATCATGCTTTCAAGCCATAAAGAAGAGTAGTAAATATGTAACACAGTAGCAGTAGCATTCTTAGGTGTAGCACTAACCTTATATCCTGATAACAAAGAAACTTTTTAAGTTTGACGAATAATGCAAGTGCTATTCAATACGTGTCTTAATTTCTTTGGTTTAGTTAACATTTGCTGTTATCCTCTTATCGAACTGCAAAAGTTAATAAACAACCTATTACTTAAGCGAGCTGGTTGGAGAATACCAAAGTGGTTTGAAAAAGAGAGATCCACTATTGACCAAATTTTTTTATTGAAAATGAACCCGAATAGCACGTATGAACAATAGTTAAGCTTACACTTTCTGTTTATTGACTTCAATCAAACCAGCTTACGATATGATAAGAACTCGTCTTTACAAATCTCTCAGAATTATAGAGACTGATTTGGTTAGTCAAAATGACGCTATTGAGAACCGACAATAGAGTAAGTACAGAAAAAAATCTGACAGAAAAATTCATAGTTAAAAAAGATTCTCCAGTCACATTCAATGGCAAGCAATTAGTAAGGGAAAGACACAAAATACTTTGGTACCCATCTTGACCAACGATTAACCTGGCAGTAGCACATCTTTACCAAAAGAAATCAACTAAGCATTAAATTTACATATGTCTGATAATGATTGATTGGTCAAAACTCCAAATTAATATTGAATAACAAACTGTTTAAATAAAAGGCGATCCTCAACCCCATATAAACACATGGTATTCAGCTATGGGACACTGCTAGCAACTCTATCATGAAACCTTCCAACGCTTCCAGACTAAAGTGTTAAGGTCTATAGTAAATGCTGCATGGTTGTTACATTCTCCTCTATAGAAAGAGATCTGGAAGTGCCTTGGGTAAAAGAAGTTGTAACAAGTTACAGTGTATATGGTGAACGGATAAAAGTGCATCCCAATATATTTGGGTAGTCATCGGTTATTCGATGACAATAATAATGAAGTGCGTAGGCTGAAACATTTTAATCCAAATGACCTACCAAACAGATTTAATGTTTCAGCAAAACCAACTGTATTTTAAATTCTACCTTAATTATGTGATGTGTAGTTGTAATTGTGTTTTATTATTTTATTGCTTGTAACTTACATACTTTTTGATTAAACTATTCGTAATAAATTAGGTATTTACAGTTGCTATATAAAGAAAAGGAATTACTATATAATTTCTTTTTGGAGGCAGAAATGCGGATTTGTGGAGGTAAAAATGGAGGAAAGCGGAATATAATCAAGAAGAATTATCTACGATAGAAACCTGGTTCTTACATTTGCCAAACTATATTATGTAGTGCTAATAGCAAAAAGGAAAAAAATTACTGAGCATGATCAATTTACTCAAAAAATATATAGAAAATGGGCCGGACAAAAAGAAAAAATGCAACTCAGGACAGACGTAAATCATGGGGGAGAAAATATTATTTCAATACAGTTTATGGGTTCGAGTACCTAGAGATTACCATAAGAAAAGAAGAAGAAAACCTAGAAATTGCAGAGCACTGCACAAATTATTAAAAGCAAAAACCTTCCAGGATAACAAAGCTGAGGCTATACCGAATAATACTCAAACCCACGCTGTTTAAGATAGTGAAACCTGGATTATGAACAAAAACCAGGAAAATATTGAATATCTAGGAGCGAAGTGTTTCAAAAAAACTTTCGAGGGGAGTAACTGATGAAGGAAATCTTCGGGTAGGAACAGATATACAGAAATTAGAGAGTTGTATGGGAAATCTGAAAATAGTCCGATTATTAAAGCAAAAAGTCGTAGATGGTTAGGGAACTTGGTGAGAATGGAGAACGGAAATTAGGTAAAAGATTCACTGCAGAGAGGAGAAGGGAAAAAGAGAAGAGAAAGATCGCGAAAAAAATGGCTTGAAAACTTTTTAAAGAGGACTTAAAAATAGGAATAAGTCTATTGACAGGGTAAAATTGAGAAAAGAATACAATTTGTAGTTCACACGGATACTTGTAGGAGGGTTATCGGTCACATAACTGGAGAAGAAAATAAAATAAAAAGGATTTTGCTACTTTGTCCTTTATTGTCCTTTATTGTCCTTTTATTTAACATTTATTCGGAAGCCACATTTCAAGAGTCTTTGGAGGATGCAGAGATGGGAATCAAGGTGAATGGAGTATTAATCAACAACATACGATATGCTGATGATGGTGTCTTAATTTGTGACAACATAGTCGATCTTCAACAACTTGTCACTATAATCGGAGAATACAGTAAGCGAATGGGATAAGAGATTAAAACCAAAAAGACCAAATTTATGATCATCTCCAGAAACTTAGATGCACTTGAAAACTCGACCATAACACTGAATACTAAGTCCATTGAAAGAGTGAGTAAATTTAAATACCTGGGATCGTGGCTTTTTGAAAACTGGGCATCGGACAGGGAAGTAAAATGTCGCATTAAGCAAGCTCGACAAGCTTTCGTAAAATTCAAGAAAGTACTGACTTGTTCAGAGTTTGATCTTCAACTGAGACTAAGGTTTACTAAGTGACTACGTTATGGTCAGTGCTGATATATGGCGTAGAGGGCTGGACACTCAAAACGAGGGATATAAACAGATTGAAGCTTTCGAAATGTGGCTTTATCGCCGTATCCTAAAAATACCATGGACAGCGAAAATCACAAATATAGATGTCCTTAAAAGAATAAACCAAGAACGCCAACTTTTCGAAACCATCAAGAAAAGGAAAACGGCGTATCTAGGTACATCATGCGAAATGAAAAATATCAGTTCCTCCAACTTATAATCAGGGTAAAATTGAAGGCAAGAGAGGAATGGGACGCAAGAAAAATGTCCTGGCTCCGAAACATAAGGCAATGGACAGGGATTAACGACATACAATCTCTGATACATATTGCAAGAAATAGAGAATTAATGGAAAATGTAATCGCTAACATCCATTAGTGGATTTGCATCTGAAGAAGAAGAAGTCCTTTATTGAAGATGTTCTGTATATGAATACATACACATCATCAGTTCATAAAATTTGCAGCTATAAAAAGATGGAAGTGAAGCATAACTTCAACTCAGGAACCGTGGAATTAGATGTTTAGTTTTTTTATTGGGAAAAATCATATTTATGTCTTTATTAAATAAACTAGCAAGTATGTAAAATACAGAAGAGAACAGAGAGTACATTAAAAAGAAGGGTTAAAATAACAAGTCCTCTATAACTATGGAGGAACAATAAAATCAGAAAACCAAAACCCTAATAATGTTGTTTAATTATCGTTAATAAAAAGCTTTTATGATTTTAAATTTAGGTAGCGTTTGTATGGGCCAACGGTGTGGTGCAAAAGAAAAAGCTTACCAGCAATATTGGCTGAAAAAAGTTTTACTTAAAACGCAGGCCAAAAAACTAAAGTCAAACGTAGTTTTCTTAATCATCATCACAGTCCATTAACATCTTAGTAGATAGTGTTGTGGTTCATCAGTTGGCTTCATGCAGCTCGGACAGTTTGATATGATAATATTTCTCCACTGGTCGCGGTCATCAGTTATATGTATTGCTCAGTATACTGTTTATGAGAATGCTTTTTAGTATGTCCCCCATCGCTGTGGAACGATCTCGCGCGTTGGCGTTGAGTCTGAGGCCTTCCTTGGACCACCAACCGCTCCATTTTGTGATCACTTCGATGGATATGGCCAAAGACACTTTAAAATTCTAGAGTAAACGGTACTGGAGAGACGCTGTTCCGGTTTAGATTTTATCCAGAACCGAGATATTTGTACGGCGAGCCGTCCATGGAATTCGAAGCAGGCGTCTCCATATCCCACTTTCAAAGGGTCTTTACGTCGTCGATCTGATTCTTTGACTGTCCATGTCTCGCTGCATAGTAAAAATATGGAAAAGACCAGAGTTGAAACGACGTCTCTCTTTTGTTTTGTCATAGTTAATGTGACGATCACGCCCAGACGCCCGTTTAGTTTCACTAAACGGGGTCTTTAGACTAAAACGGGGTCACTAAACGGAGTATTATTAGTTTCTCTAATAATAATGATAATAATCAATTTGCCAACTATGATCTGCAATTTTGGCCTAGAATATATTGAATTTGTGAAATTTAGGAAGTTGTATGATTAGACTTCGTAGGACCTTGAGAAGTCCGTCAACAAGTCTTTTAGCACAGAAGCTTAAAGCAGTTCCTCAGCATATTGCTGATAATGCAGAAACACCAATTTGGAGTTTTATGTACAACGTATTCTCCACGGAAAAAGATTATTATTCTTTTATGTTCATGTCTGCGTTCAACAAATGGATGGTGTTTTTTCAAAAAAAATCTGTTTCTGCTATGAGGGTTATTTGTATCTTCCTCCTTCCCTAATTATATAGACTATTACGTCCATTATCGCATTGACTTATACTGTATAATGCACTTGCAGGAAAATGGTAAAAGAAATAAGAAATAAATCAGGAAGAAATAATTCCAAACTACTAAAACACTATCTTTATGTAAATAAACTTATAAATTACAAAAATAATAAAAAGAGAATATACTTCTAACAATAAAACTCAAACACCCTTAACATCTGTCTTTAGAGATATTAATGGGTAAAATATAAACTTACATAAACAGTATGAAAAGTCTTATAAATAAAATCAGTTTTATTATTTCCTAAATAAATAAAAATCGTCCCAGTAAATTTGATGCGAGAGGTAATTCTTAATAATGCAAAAGCTACAAAATCGAACATTTAGACGATCAGACATCTTGGACTAACGCCAAGAGACCGAAAAACAACATTTGGAATGAGCTTTTTCAAAGACAAGGAAGCAAATCTTTTCTAGCATCAAAAATAAATCGTTCGATTTTTCAAATTTTTCTCTTAATTTATTATTTCTCGCTAATTTTTTAAGTAATAATCAATAATAGAATCCGGTCAATTCAGGAATGTAACTACCGTGTGGTCAAGATTGTAGAATTGTGAGGATTGTCCAAGATGGAGACATCCAGCTCGCAAGCTTTCTTTAAAATACATTTTCTTTAATTATATTCTCCATTTTGTGAATAAATATACACATTACTACAATAACATCCAAACGATTAAAAAACAACGAAAAATATAAAATTTTTTAATAATGTATTGACATATACCACTTTTCAAGAATATTTTGTAATAATTTTCTTTTTTTTTGTAGTATATAATTACGGTCATCAAAAATAATTTCTAAAACTATATAGATACTAAAAAGTTCGTATATTAATATTTCCTGTTATTTTTGGCCAATTCTTGTATCTATACTACTTCCATAAATTGCCCAAAGCTCATAAATATTACATATACCTGCCACTCTCTTCCTCGAAAATTGTTTAGAAAAGAATCTATTCGACCTGCAAATCGCAACTTGTTTAGTATGCACAACCGTTTTCCGAATAACGCAGTGATGTAACATTTAGACCACCCAAAGGGGAACAATCTCCCTGCTATTACAGAACATTTTTTAACAACAACCTCTTGATTTGGATCGATGCAGGTTAGCCAACGTATGGTCACGACAAATTCCTCTACCAACCGCTGCGTGGCAACTTTTGCAGTTTTTTTAGTTGTACAAACAAACGGATTACTCAACTCTGGTCACCACTTTATGTTTTAGTATAGAGCAGCTTAGATTAAAAAGAGAGGTATCACCTGAAATAACAGGTCGCTGAT
The DNA here is from genome assembly GCA_918026665.1 of Diabrotica balteata. Taxonomy (NCBI): domain Eukaryota; kingdom Metazoa; phylum Arthropoda; class Insecta; order Coleoptera; family Chrysomelidae; genus Diabrotica; species Diabrotica balteata. The sequence continues at coordinate 103,401,320 of OU898281.1, read as the reverse complement.
TAAAATTTGGTTGAACATGTGAATGCACTAGTTCAATTAAAATTCGTTTTCTAAATCATGACATAAAAAACGGATTGGAAAGCTCATCAGATGAAGAATTTTAACTTATATAAAAGTTTTAATATAGATTATTTTATATTTCAATAATAAATTGAAAGTAATAAATAATAAAGTCATTTAAATTTTTTATTAAAATAGGAAAATGGACAGAAATGACAAAGGACAGGATGTGAAAAAAATGCAGATGAAGAAATGAAACGCAAGAGAAGAGACCAGCATGAATAATATCAGATATGTAAAATGACAAAGCAAAAACCTAAAAGTAACACGGAGAGAAAGAAAGAGAAAAAGTGGTATTCCACTAATTGATAATAACAGGTACAACTCCTTAACGGATAAAACGGAATGACACATATTATTGAAATTACAAGCATAAATAAGAAAACGTAGAAATGGAAAGTAATAAAACATTATTAAAAGACCATAAAGGAAAGAAAACAGAAAAAAAAGACGACGTGAAACAATTACAAGACAGTATTGTTCTGAAGCTATATACTATTATAATTATTAATAAATAGTAATTAATTACAAGACAGAACGTAACAAATGGACAACACAAGTGAAAAGAAAATGTCTGACTGATTATATCAGGTTTAAAATGATATACAAAATGAATATTAAGACACTAAACGAAAGCATGGAAAACATTCCATACCACATAGAAAACTTGCAGGCGCAAATCAAAACTCGAGGAAACGAAATCAAAAATAGGGAAGAAACAGGTTTACACCACTAGAAGAAACGGAAACCTTCATAGATAAAAATTACAGATATTAAATGAGAAAAAGTAAGAGATAAAAAACCGTTAATAAAATAGCACTATTACCATAAAATTAATCTGACATCAAAAGAAAAGGAAATACAGAAAGAAATAATTAAAATAGCAAACGAAGAAAAAATTACAGGAAAACAGTCAAAAATAGGCTATAAGAAGTTGATCGTGAATGGAAAGGAACGGATATGGGATGAAGAAAAACACACAAAAGATATCTTTCCCCTGCAAGAAACGAAACAACTGGGAAATGAAATATTAAAAATAGGAAAGAGTACACTGTTCAAGAGTGGGGGACCAAGAAATATTTTGGAGTGGGAGTTATGGTGTCCCGAGAAAAGAAAACCCCCCCACCAGCAGTTGTAGATTTGCAGACCAATTTCAGACCGAATATGCTATTAAGTGTAGATGAGGAAAGTGTGAGGGAAGATAAATATCATTAATGTACAGGCGTCACTAAGGGAAATAAACATATAGAAACCAAAACAGAATTAAACGACAAGTTAAGCACCATAATAGGTACATAAAAAAAAACAGTTAATGTGATATAAATATAATCAGTGGGAGATATGAATGCGAAAGTCGGAAAATAAAGAAAGATATAATAAGAATAAACAGGGGGACGAAGTTTACATACGGGAATCATACATTAAACACCGGGAAAAAAGTTAATAGAATTCTGCTACGGTTTATTAGAGATACCCCAACCGAGTGCCAATACACTAATGGTACCAAATACAAAAATAACTATGAATATCATCCTCAAGAACCTGTTAGAGTATAGATAGATTAGAGCGCCTTTAGTGAGTAATAAACTGACTAGGAAAAAAAAAGATAGTAACATAGAGCATATATCAATCAAGACAGGAAATAAAACAGGAATGGCAGATCATACACACAGCCATGTCAGAGGGCTCGGAAAAAAGTGTATAGAAAGAGTACATATAAACAAACGGCAAGACTGGTTCCATGAAGCAATGCTTTGGCAAGAAGGCCCAATGCAAAATTGCAAAGAGATAAAGAAAATATCCAAAATGCGATCGAAAACTAACAGCTAACGAAAAAGAACAGCTAGAAAAGCAATTAAAAAATATAGATAGCCTACATAAACAAAAAGGTAAAAAATGTCTACCAAGAAATTATGAAATCCAGGATGAACACTAAAAAAAGAAAATATAATCCACATTATTACAAAAACAAGGAAGGTTTACTTCTAGAAGAAACAACAGAAAATTAAACAGATACATAAACAAAGCCGTAAACGAAGCCTACATAAACAAAGAGGGTAAACAATTTCCTACAAGAAAACTACAGAGAAAACTAAGAAAAATAACAATAGAATAATTCAACATTGTTGCAAAAGCAAAAATGTATAAATTGATGCATAAATTTTACCATGGTGAAAGAGCAATTCAAACAGTTTTCTTTGTAGTGTAATTGTATTTTTGTAGGTAAACTCTTCTCAAAATGTCTACTTAGATAGTAACTTGTTAATTTCGAAAATGTTTGTCTTTATCAAAAAAAAAAAAAAAAAATGAAAAAGACAATAACATAGGAGCAGTAGAGTAAAAAGAATATACTGTCGCATTTTTACAAGAACTATAAATATTTATTTTTTAAACCGAGAAATGATTTGTGAGCCAATTGATTCACATATGATCAATCATCTGCTAGTGAAAATAGAGTCATGCGTGGTTCTAAATAACAGAGAGAAGCTGAAGTATGCTGTAAAGATAAGCATGCTGTAAAATTCATAACAGGAGCTATTGTTGAATATCTTCCACCACCGCACACTTCATGGAGGTTTTAATTTCTTCTTATCATTGGAGATGTCCCTCTGCAATCAAACACATCCCCGTCCATACTGATTTTCCAGTGCAGTGGAATGTTTTGCTGATTAAATCGTTCATAGCCTACTAATTTCATCGATAACACGCTCATTTTTTAATGTCTTTTTCTTATAAGGGCGAAAAAACAACTCAAGGAAGAGATAAAGGATGATCGACACGACGCGACGTGATCAGGAAACAATTAATTTTAAATTTGCTTTAAAATTTGTCTAAAGAGTCGATATTTACTTTAAACTTTAAAGTCAGATAAATTAGTTTGTTGGACAACCGTCGATTTAATTTTCAAACTATATATTACACAAAAAATCACATTGTCTTCATATGAAATAATTGTCGAATACGTCATATTAATCATAGATATATTAACTGGATAAATATTTAATTGTGAATACAAATAAAGTTAACAAGTTTAGTAAATTATCATTAAAATGTATGAATAGTCGTTTTGGCTATTCACGAGATTTTAATTCTTGAAGTTGGATTAATATTTTTACGATTTTATTTTTAATGGGCCATTGTATATAGGAGGACGGAATAGCACTAATCTTGCTATTATTGCAACGTCTGGGAAGTAAAGTCTAGGGCATTTTGTAGTCTACTTGTATTCAAGACTTAGGTCTGGATTGTATTTATAATCTGAGGTCATGGATAGTTGGGTCTCCAGATTGATTTCCAGGTCTTATTGAACTATCTTCTTCTTCGCGTGCCATGTCAGAATTATCCGACGTTGGCGATCACCATTGCGAAGGCTTCTCGATCTTCTGCAATATGGAATAATTGTACAGCATTGTTGGTATCTGAGTCCATTCACGAATGTTTTTTAAACAAGAAACTTGTTTTCTTTCTACACCTCTACGGCCGTCTATTTGGCCTTTAAGGATCAGTTGTCAAATTATATATCGACTTCCCCTTAGTATGTGTCTCAGATAAGACATTTTTCGATGTTTAACAGTCTTTAGAAGTTTTCTGTCTTTGTTGACGCTCTTAGTACTTCTTCATTAGTTTTTCTTGCTATCCAAGGTATCTTCAGCATTCGTCTATGAACCCATATTTCCAATGCTTCAATTTTGTTCATGATCGATACTTTTAGCGTCCAAACTTCTGCACTATACAAAAGTACAGACCAAACATAGCACTTAACCATTCTTTGCCTTAGTTCTAAACTGAGATGGTTATTGCAAAGAAATGACTTCATTTTCATAAAAGTAGTTTTAGTCATTGCTAAAAACACTAAAAATTTGGTTTTGTTTGAGTTTATTTTAATGCCCATTCCCCCCCCCCCCTCTACCTCGTGAATATAATCAAGCAGACTTGCAGATTAAAAGAACTTCAATACTACCTGATAGAATTACTGTATCGTCTGCATATCTAATCATATTATGTAGTTCCCCATTGATTTTTATTTCATATGGTGGTCTCTCAAGTGCCTTTTTAAAAGCTGGTCCGAGTAAACATTGAACAATGTTGGCGACAAAATGCAACCTTGTCTGACTCCTCGTTGTATGACAATTTTACATGCTGTACTTTATCGAATGCCTTTTCGAAGTCCACGAAACGTTCAAATACATGTTTTCTGTGGCCACGACATTTTTGTAATGGGATGTTAAGCGCAAAAAGTGCCTCCCTGGTTCCCATAGCATTTCTAAAACCAAATTGGGTATCTTCAAGATAAAAAAAAACACAGAAGTTAAAACACTTCACAAATGTGTATTTAGGTATAAAACAAACAAGTTAAAACTTTTTAAAAAAGTGTCGTCACATTTAAAGTTCTGGCAGAACGTTTTCGATCACTACGGATCATCTTCAGTGCCTAGTATTTGTTGCTAAACTATATAAATATGGTGTCTATAAGACTTCCATGTTTGAGTTGTTAAAGTGTCACATTTTACAATAGATAATGTTGATGCTGTAGGTCGATGACAATGGATGTATTTAAAATTTAAAATCTTTTTAAAATTTTACTTTAGGGACTACATGTCTCCTCAGCTCGAGTAATTGCACGTTGTCAGTTGAAGCGACGACACAGACCAAATGGCTGATGTCACAGGAGATAACTTAAAGACAGCTAAACTTGACAGGATTTGAGTATGTATCTAGAAATTAATTTCGGAACATACTGAAATCCTGTCAAGTTTTAGCTGTCTTTAAGTTATCTCCTGTGACATCAGCCATTTGGTCTGTGTCGTCGCTTCAACTGACAACGTGCAAGTACTCGAGCTTAGGAGACATGTAGTCCCTAAGTAAATTTTAAAAAGATTTTAAATTTTAAATACATCCATTGTCACCGACCTACAGCATCAACATTATCTATTGTAAATGTGACACTTTAACAACTCAAACATGGAAGTCTTATAGACACCATATTTATATAGTTAGCAACAAATACTAGGCACTGAAGATGATCCGTAGTGATCGAAAACGTTCTGCCAGAACTTTAAATGTGACGACACTTTTTTAAAAAGTTTTAACTGTTTTGTTTTATACCTAAATACACATTGTGAAGTGTTTTAACTTCTGTGTTTTTTTAAACGATGGTATACAGCCAAGTACGGGGTTTTTCCCATTAATTTTGTATCTTCAAGATCTTCTTCCCAAGTTCTATTGAACTATAAAAATTAAAATTGGAAAAATTTTTCAAGAATGTATGATCATTGTATAGTACTTCCTATGGTTTAGGAGTAAGTCTTGCATTTTTAAAAAGGTCGACGTAGCAGCCTCGTGTATAAATTTCACGATTTCTGAGCATTCTGTTAATTGTGGAGTGCACTGCATCCAAATCCATTTGTGTATGACCTTTTTCAAGGTATTTATGAACCACCACATTTTTTTTTTCATGAGCCATAGACAAAAGTGCGTTTGATAAAATATTATTACGATTTTGGTAGCCGCAACAATTACTGTAAAATATTATTTCATCATTATCTTATTAAGGATTAAATATGAAATTATTGTAGAGAATTCGTTTGCGGACAGTAAACACCTGCCCCGTGCCACAGGAAACAATAACCATCTTTGTTTTTAAGATCAAATATGGTAACATTGTGGACTATCAATTTAGTCTTATAGTAAAGCGCTGAAGCTTTTACATTCGGTGCAAGAAGTACACTCTGTAAATCCGTGGTATATACAAATTTACCCTGCTCCTTGTCTTTAGACTCTTCTGCCCTAGCATTTTCTTTATGTTCTATGGCACATTTTTAACCCTACACTGGTATGATGTTGGTCTTTTTTAAGCTGGTGAATGCTAAGATTCATCTTTTAGTAAGAATCACTTAAAGAATTTTTCACTGAATCGGAATTAGGAAAATACAGAGACTCTTCTTCATCATCAAGTTCACTATTATTCGTAATCTTATTTTTGTCGACTGCAAACTTATTGAGATCCTCAAAACTTTGCACTGCGTTTTCTAACCAACATGCTGCTCTTCTGAAATAGTAAATTAATTAATATAAAAAACCTACCAACAAAATTGTGCGTTTACTCACCACTATTTTTTTGAATAGTAATGGAATTATCATCTGCATTATGTGCGCACTGGACTTTAACAGTGGTAGGTAAGTCAATAAACTCTATGGGCAGATCATTAATATTAATGTTATCTACCCAATGCCCCGAATCAATGTATGTATGTACAGCGTTAACAGGCCTTTTAGACCCATTGCTGGATGGATAATTTCCATCGTTTTTTTATTCTTAGCTAACCGCTTCCAATCTCTGATGCCCATTTCTGACATCTTCCATCACTATATCTCTCCATTTCTTTCTTGGTCTTCCTCTCTTTTGTTTGATTAGTCTATCACCTTGCATTCTTTCTAGATGACCGAGCCATCTACGTTTTTTCACCACTTTTGTTATTGTAGGGTTAGCATACAAATGATACACTTCTGCATTAGTTCGTCTTATCCATTCTCCCTCTACTAATTTTCCACCAAATATTCTGCGAAGTATCTTTCTTTCCATGTTTTCAATGTATTCTGTATGGTTTTGTTCATAGTCCATGTCTCGGCAGCATATAGTATGTCCCGAATCAATAGGTTTTTGAAATAATGGTAAAATAGGTAAAATATTTCCACAATTATGATCAATGTTATCAAAATTGTTATTTTTTTCGGTGAAACTTCTGACGCGGCAACTAATTCTAATATCAGCTCTGTCCGAGATTTGAAGGATCTAAAATAATATAACAACCATAATTTAGTTTCTTTAAATAACACGTTACAAGTCATAAAAAATGTATAATTTGATTTCTTGTTCAATTTAAACAAGTTGAAGTTTTTTCAATTTTAACTTTACTTTTAGTCTGAAAACCATGTAAGTCCCTAGCAGTCAATATTTCAACGTTAATTTTAATGTGAAAACCGTGTAAGTCCACATCAAAAGGTTAAGAATTTCATTTAAAAATTATATTTAATTAAAATGGGATAAAAACAGCGTACATACCTTCCTAACTATTTAAGTTTAAATTTAATTGGAGAACATTAACTATTGCTAGATAAAGCCAGTATTTTTAAGACCGATTACTTACTAACTTCCAAATGTCAGTACGCTTTCATAGAAAATTCACAGACGTAGAAGATTTTCAGAACTATTTTAGACTAAGAGACATAGAAGTTCCTCGTATTACCAGCAGGGACGAGTTACGATTGGTCTAGACTTAGAATCTATTCACAGTTATGTCGGGATATATTTATTAAATTATTTCCGCAAAAAAACACCAGGTATATAAACGGACATAGTACATAATCATAAGTCATAAACATAACTTTAACCACAATCATAATTCACAAGATTTAAGACATATTTAAGATAGGTTTATAACTAGACATAATACCTAACCATAATATTTAAGAACTACTTCAGAAAATACAAACCTAATCAAATTTTTATAGATCTTGAAGAATTTTTTTCTGGTCTTTAGATTCATAGAAAAGTGAAATAATTTTAAATAAATATGAAGATTAATAGAAAAGTTGCTTTGGCCATGGAAGCAGTCCCACTTTATTTAACAATTGTAGCGACTATATCTGCCAGAGTTCTTAAAAAGCAAAGAAGAGTAAGAAGGTTTAGTGTAAGACCCATAAGTAGAAAGCGTGATAAGGAATGGGATGAGGAACAGTTGAGAAGGTATAAAAGAGCTGTAATGGGATGAGGAACAGTTCTTTAATTTTTTACGTTGGATTACGCATGCGCATATTCGAACAATTCCATAATTTTTAATACTTAATTCATAAATGTTGAAAGTTACCAACTTTGAAGGTCACGTTTTAAGGACCAAATTTATGTTTTATGTATTATGGATGCTTTTAAATGGGTACATTTATTTATTAACTTTTAACATTATGCTTCTTCTTCTTCAAGTGCCGTCTTCGGTCCGAAGTTTGGCTATCATCAAAGCTATGCGTATTTTTGATGCTGCAGATCTAAACAGTTGGTAATTGGTGCAATTGTACCATTCTCTCAAGTTTTTCAACCATGAATGCCTTCTTCTTCCTATAGATCTCTTTCCCATAATCTTTCCTGTATAATCAATTGCAGCAACTGGTATTTATCTCCCTCATAACATGTCCCAAATATTGTAGTTTGCGCTTTTTAACAGTAAGTATCAGTTCTTTCTCTTTCCGCACTCTCCGCAAAACCTCCACATTTGTTACTTTCTCTGTCCAGGGTATTCTTAATATTCTACGATACATCCACAACTCAAATGCTTCTATCTTTTTGGTATCGATCTTTTTCAATGTCCATGTTTCCATCCCGTAGAGGAGAACTGACATAACGTAACATCTCAAAAGGGTAATTTTAAGTTTTAGACTTAGATCTCTTCCGCAGAACACCTTTTTCAATTTAGTAAACGTGGCTCTAGCTTTCTCTATTCTGGTTCTGATTTCTTCAGAGCAATCATTATTTTCGTTGATAACAGTTCCCAGGTAATTATATCTTCTTACACGTTCGATTCTTTGATCATGCACGGTTGTGTCAGGGAAGTTTTGTGGTGATTTAGATATTATGCATTATTTTTGTTTTGCTTATGTTAAGTGATAATCCGTGTTCTTCACTGCATTCTACTATTTTGTTAATTAGTATTTGAAGATCTTCCCAAGTTTCTGCGATTAGTACCGTGTCATCGGCATATCTCAAGTTGTTTATTCGGATGCCATTTATCTTAATACCTATATTTTGATCCGAAAGTGCTGTGTTTATAATGTCTTCGGAGTATAGATTGAATAAGGTCGGTGAGAGTATAACAACCCTGTCTTACGCCTTTCTTGATCTCAATTTCCTCCGTTGTCTCTTGCTCTATTCGGATATTTGCTTTCTGGTTATAGTAAATCTTAGAGATAAGTCTAATGTCCCTTTTATCCAAGTTTGTTTTTTTCTACTAGCAGTTTCATTAAGTGATCGTGACGAACTTTATCAAACGCTTTGTTGTAATCAATAAAGCATATATATATATATATATATATTATATATATATATATATATATATATATATATATATCTTGGTTTATATCTAGACATCTTTGGCATATGACGTTAAGTGCAAATAGTGCTTCTCTTGTTCCAAGCCCGTTCCAAAATCCGAATTGAGTATTACTAATATCTGCATCTAGTTTTCTGTTAATTCTTGAGTGGATTACTTTGATGAATACTTTTAATGTATGCCCCATTAAGGCTTATAGTGCTGTAGTCAGTGCACTGTTTTGCATTTGCCTTTTTTGGTAAGGTTACAAAAGTTTGAAAGTAGCCATTCCTTTGGTATTTCTCCTCTTTTGTAGATGCAGTTAAAAAGGTCGAGTAGAATATTCACTGATTCGCCTTCCACAAGCTTAAGCTTATATAATAAAATTATATATAATAAGCTTATATAATAACATTATGCTTATATAATAAAATTACAAAAAACTAAATAGAATAATTCGAAAAAAAAATAACCGAGGCAAAAGAGAAATGGCTGGAAACAAAATGCGTCGAAATAGAAGAACTGCAACAAAGGCACGATTTTTTTAATTTACATAAAAAGGTAAAAGAGTTTACATCGACTACCAAGAGAACGACTTTTCACACCATGCTGAACACGGATGGCAAACTGCTAGAATCAACGGAAGATAAACTGAAAGAATGGGAAAACTATATTAAAATTCTTTTTCACGACATACGAGAAGAACCAAGATTGGAAAATAACAACGAAGGGCCATCAATTCTGAAATCTGAAATCATAAATGCAATTAATCATCTCAAAACAAATAAGAGCCCAGGTCCAGATGGAATATACCCAGAAACGTTAAAATTAATTAGCGAACAAAATATCGAAATATTTGTCCTTTTATTCAATCACATTTATGATACAGGTAAAATACCCCAAGATTGGCTGTAGTCAATATTCATCCCACTACCAAAAAAGCCAAACCCACAACACTGCAATGAGTTCCGTCTGATAAGCCTTATGAGTCATGCAGTAAAAGTCCTACTAAAAATCGTACATAATCATATCTATAGAAAGTGCGAAACAATCAACGGAGACGATCAGTTTGGATTCATGTTTGGACATGTTCAGTTTACTAGTTCTCGCCCAAAATTGTACTGGAACCAAAACGCCAGAGTTAGGATCGACGGTTCCACATCCGCAGAAGTAGAAATTAGGAGGGAAGTTAGACAAGGATGTGTTCTGTCGCCTCTGCTGTATAATCTTTACTCCGAGTTTCTATTTAAAGAAGCATTGGAGGATTCCAAGGATGGAGTCAATGTGAATGGCGTAAATATCAACAGTATCAGATACGCCGGTGATACAGTGTTAATTGCGGATTCCGACTTAGGTCTACAACGACTCATCGACAAGACCAACTCGACCTGTGAGCAATTTGGTATGAAAATAAACATTAAAAAACCAAAGTGATGTTAATCCGAAAAAACCAAAACGTACCTCAACCTTGCACAATAAATGGGTACATTTTAGCTGCCTAAATCCTGATCTAGAAATAAGATCGGGAATAGAACAGGCCAGAAAATCTTTCGAAAACATAAAAAAACTGCTTTGTGATTCTCGAATAAAACTCGAAATTCGACTACGTTTATCAAAATGCTACTACGTCTGGTCCACTCTTCTATATGTAGTTGAAACGTGGACCCTTAAAACATCAACCGTAAATAAATTGGAGACGTTTGAAATGTAGATCTACCGGAGAATACTCAAAATTTCATGGACATCGCATACCTCAAACGAAGAAGTGCTGCATAGAATAGGCAAGGAAAGAGAACCTTTTAACACAGTAAAAGTTAGAAAAACATCATACCTAGGCCATATACTAAGAAATAATATGTATATTATAGTGAAAGGAAAAATCGAGGGAAAGAGAGGCCTAGGAAGGAAAAGACTATCGTGGCTCAGAATCATCCGAAAATGGACAGGGCTAAATTTTGAACAGCTAATAAGAACAGCTGAAGATAGAGAAGAGTTTAAAATTGTAGTAGCCAACCTCCATGAGGAAAGGACACTTTAAGAAGAAGAATAAAATTATGGTTAAAGACTAAAATTATGTTTATGTCTGTTTATAAATCCGGCTTAAATGGCCGAAAATTGAACTTAGAAGGTTTTACAAGTTAGCCGGCGATAAGTAACTAAATAAATGCGTAACTTGTAATTAACACGTTCACGCCGCTACCAGATACATGGGTCTGGTATAAACTTACGTTCACGTAGTTAAACTACGTTTAACCGGCACTGAAATTTGAAGATCTTGCGCTAGCGCCGACAACGATAAAATGGCTAATTATGAACTAAATATTATGATAAAGGTACCTACGGAATCGTCATGATGTGCTTTATTTTTTAGTTCTGTTTTTAAGTTACCAGATGCCAGCACCTGGCAACGTCCCACAAAGAAATTTTTTACGCTATGGGATTTACCAGAACTCTGTATCTGGTTATTAGTGTTATAGTAAACATTGTACAAGTCTGTTGTTTTTTTATTAAAATCCATAAAAATGTCGTCTAGAGGCGAAAAAAATGGTTAAAATAGTGCTAAACAAGCACCAAAATGCTTGGATATAAACTGAAAGTGAATCTGATAGTGATCCATTTGAAAACTTGTCTGATGAAGATCCTGAATACATTCCTAGTGAAGATAGCGACAATTCTGATGGGGACGAATCCATATATTTGAACGAAGAAGTATCCAGTGATATAGAAACTGATAATTATGAATCGGAAAAAGAAATTGGTAAGAAGAAAAATGAATCTTATAATTTGATTCTCATTATCTTTATTTTTAGGTGATGCTGAGATGTATGTACTGACATTCAGGAAAGAGATAAATTAGATTTTGATGAATAATATACAGATTCCAAAATAAATATTCAATGTGAAAATATGAAAAAAACTTATTGGTTTCAGCGAAATCCGAACGACAATGGTTTAGGGCCTTGATGGAAACCCTTAACCTCTATTTGAAGACTTGCATTTGTAATGAGCTAATTTGTAATAACAGATAGAGTATGGTATGACCAAAATACAACGCAAAAGTCTAGGGATATTTTTATAAATAGACGTATTTTATTTATCTGTAATAAACTTACAAAAAGTAATACAAAATTTGTAGTTTAAATTGTTGTTTATTATGTCAAAAACCATAAATTGCAAAAAAAACAGAAAATTGGAGCAAAAAAATAATTGCAAATCACGCATGTTTCACATACCATCATAAAATGTCAATAATACGAAATATAAACTTAAAATAAAGTATGGCCACCACGTTGGTTTATCACAGCTCTACATCTACTGTTCATGCTCCGAATCACATTGTTAATGTCTGCTTGAGGTAGTTGTGTCTATTATTCTCTCAGAAGCTCTTTTAATTGAAACTCATTGTAGATATTGCCCATATGTGTAGTAACTCTTCGTTGGAGCATGTCCCATACACGCTCAATGGGATTCAAGTCCGGTGATTGTGCTGGCCACGGCAATACATCAATACCCTCGTTATCCAACCAGTTTGTTACTATATGCGCAACGTGTGGTCGAGCGTTATCATGCATAAAGTAAAAATTTTATCCAACAGCAGCAGCAAAGGGGCCCACAACAGGTTCAAGAACAGTGTCCAAATATTGCTGACTTGTGAGAAAGCCACGTGGGAAAATTAGGTCAGTTCGTCCGTTAATCATGATTCCGCCCCATACCATTAATGTACCACCTCTGTATGCATACACTTCTTGAAGATGTCGTAATCGTTCTCCATTTCCGGGTCGTCTCCAAACTCTTGTCCGACGACAATCTGGATGAAATCCATACCTAGACTCGTCACTAAACAAAACTGTGGCCCAGTCATTGTCAGTCCAATTCAGAAACTCTTGACACCAGGTTAATCTTGCAGCGCGATTGCCTCTAGATAGAGGTGGACATCTCAGTGGTCGCCGACTACGAAGATTGGCATCATGGAGACGATTTCTCACAGTACTGCTGATTATTGTTACATTATGTGCAAGCTGTAATTCATTAGCCAGCTCGGGTGCTGTGATTGTTGGCTGCCTTCTGGCATTTAAAATTAAATATCGGTCTTGAGCGACAGTTGTAGAGCGATCACGTCCTGGATGTTGCTCGGCTGGACTCCCAGTGTCTTAAAACCGACGCCACAAACGACTTACGTCGCTTTGGGAGACACCCAGCTGGTCAGCAACTTGATTTTGTCGCATACCAGCTTGAAGGAGGCCCACGGCTCTATTCATCTCGTCCAACGTTAAATGTTGTCGTTGCATGGTAAAAGACAATATCTTTAACTTACTTTTTAACCAAGAATGGTATAAAGTGAAAAACATTAAAAATCAACAAAACATAAAAATGTCGATTTTTTTGTCCCTTATAAAAAACATTCTAAAACACATATTGTGTGTACAGTTTTAATTTTTTTTTTTTTTTTTGATAAGAAGTGAGTGTTCTGTATCAACAATTATAGTACAAGCAAATTTATATGGCCATGAAATTTCTGTCATTGGTATTTTCAAATTATTAAAATATCCTTAGACTTTTGCGTTGTGTGTAGTTGTGTAATAAGACAACGAAAGAAAAAAAAAGAGAACAAAGGAGGGAATTGGTTTAGATAAACTATAGTACAGCTATTCAGATTTGCCATTTCAAATGTTATAATATCTATAACAGAGGTAATCGAGATAAACTTCTAAAAACTCGGCTTTGTCATAACCGTTGAATAGTTAGTTATATAATAAGTTTACTTTAATTTTACTATACTATGAAAATTGGTGATACTATTCTACGCTATAAAAGAATAACACTAAATTTATCCAAAAATATATGTTAATATTTTACTAACCAAGCGCACGTCAATAGCTAACAACTATATTTTTATAGTTATTCATGAAATAATCTGAAATTTACATATCGACAGCAGTATAATTTATAAAAATAGCAGTGAGGTTTCCTTTTTTCATTCTAAAATATATTTTTCTCCCCATCCACTCCAACCACCGCGTTATAAAAACAAAATTAGATGACCCACATCACTTCCTTATGACTATTTACAGCACACCCCGTATAACGCTATCAACCCTTCACCGATAAACAACTCCCACCACCTTAAGACAACCCCCCAAAAGGAAAATATTTTATTTAGCACCCTTATAAAATTGTTTCCCAAGTTTGAAACAAAGGGTCGTAAGTCGACCTGATTGCCCATTGCCCCATTTGCCCCACCAACCCTCTTGCGCCCCGAAAGTCACCTACGCACAGGCGTGTCCTCGTCCATCGGAAGCCAATGGGGTTGGATAGAGGGCGGAGCTTCACTGTTGCCCTACATTAGGGGTGGCTTCAACCCTTGAATCTTCTGAACGTGGTTTTCCACTGTTGGATACACTTATTTCTTATTGTTTTGATCTTGTGTAGATATGGGGTATCGTGGGCTTATAATTTGTAAGGGGGTTATACGCAATAAGGGGCAATTATGGGGGATGAGCGGTATGCTTTAGGAATTGTTAATTTTGGAAGACACTGCGGTAGACAGTTAATCGAGATCGTAAATTATCTTCAAGCCAAATAAATATCCGCTTATAATTTTCGATAAGCTTTTATATGATTTCCAATAAGATTTATCACTACTTTATGTATGCCAATTTACACTTTATTTCTTGTACAAGAAATAAATGTATATTATGAAAACTTGTGATTTCTCACTTTAAAGTGTATATTGGAATGGTTTATGTTTATTTAATCCCAAATTATAGAACGTTTTTTATTTTATTTTTCCGCATTAACTACTAGAGTTGTTACCGGTAGGTTTATGATACAAATAGAGAAAATAATATATATTTTAGAAGTCATGACAATATAGTACAATGTACGTGTATGTACATGTAACAAAAATTAAATATTAATTTATTATAGTTTACAGTAATTTAAAAAAGACACAACTTCATTGAATTTTGTACTTCATTGAATTTTGTAAACAGTGCTTCTTTCAGGCTGTTGGGTATCTTGAATATCGCCTTGGCTGAGATGTACTCTGGACATTCTATTATTATACGGTTGACTGTGGAAGGTGTGTGGCATCTTTGGCACATTCGTGGTGGTTTTTTGGAGATTATGTAGCCGTGCGTAAGTCGTGTATGTCCAAGCCGCTGTCTGCTGGGAATTACCTGGTCTTTTCTGTTTGGTGCTATAGGAAGATCTTTTAAAGATACGTCTAGTTTGATACTTTTAAGATTTGTGTTTATTTGATCCCATATTGCTTACCAGATGTTGTTTACATGAGTCTTGAATAAAGTTTTAGTAACTGATACTGGTATATCTGTTGTAGTAGGAATGTTCACATTGTTTATTGCATAAAACGCTGTTTTGTCTGCTAGTTCATTACCAGTTATTCCGACATGGGATGGGACCCACATACATGATATGGTTTTCACAGAAAATTGGAGCTGTTGCAACGCGTCTTTAATTAGGAATGGATTGATGTGTGTAGGATAAACATATTTAATGGCCTGTAAAGAACTTACCGAATCTGATAATATTAGTATTTGTTTCTCATTTGTGGTTTTACAATGATTTGGTGCGTCAAATATTGCTTGGAGCTATGCGTTATAAATACTACAGCCGTAAGTTACTCTAGTGGCAGAAATTACGTTTCCTGATATAGTAGCAGCTGCTACTCCGTTTTATAGAATGTTTCTGTACTTCAAGTTTTAAGAATACCCATAACTGGTTTGGACTTATGTTTTTATCTATTTACTTTACATAGCAATACCATACTTACTGCTTAGCTAGTACGATTTTAAAGTGGTATGTGTAACCTCCCATGACAGATCAAAATATGGAAATAATACATCATGTTGCTTCCCTAGCTTGACTTATACTTGTTCGGATTTTTTTATGATTCTGATTACTAACTTGTTCTATTCTCTATCCACATAAATATAAACTGTATTTGATATTTTGAGTTCTTAACACCATTAATCACGTCCAGTGTCATATGTACTACCGTCGAACTCACTTATTGGAATAGCCTTCGTGCAAAGAAAAAATACTCCTATAACCAGAATATTCTAATAACCCATCATTGGTGGCTAATAGAAATAATTGAACCGAATATACACTCCGTTCGCTGTATCTTTGCACATCATAGTGGTACGAATTAAATCAAAGCGTTTAAATCAAACATTAAGTCTTTTCTAGATTCATGACATAATTAGGAAATGTTTAATATCCCGTTAAACGTATTTATAGTGATTGATTTTGTTTATTTATTGTACTGTATGTTAAAAGCTCATTGTAGAATTGTTTTGAACATAATTTTGAGTTTTCTACATATTCAACGGTATTATGATTATTGGAAAAAATGCTCTATTTGAAATACTGTAGTCGAGAAAGTGGACCCAAAATCAAACAGCTTAAAGTCTCATATCATAAAGGCTCATATTATTTATTTATACACCAAAGCATCCAACAGCCGAAGCCAGTTACTGGATGAAAAAAAAGTTTTCATTCACAGTACAATATTAAATATTTACATTGTATACATATGACATTCATTTTTAAGCTTGGGCATAAGAAAATGCCCTAAAAGATAAAAAAACTCTTGTGTGTGCTTTTTGAACTAAGTTGCTAACACAAAAAAAAAATAATTAAACTTTACAAACAAAACAATAAAAACAATGGAAAAAGAAAAATTTCGAAAATACATTAATTTGTAGAAAACTTAAACGGTGTGACAAATTAGTGCTCAATCTGTTAGGCTAAAATAATACGACTTTCCTTATGTCGCATACCTAGAGACTTAGTATTTATGTTTTATACTAGCTGGTTTTTATCAATTTTTTTTTACTTGTGTATCGAACTTCTCTGTAGTTTCCAAAATAAAGTGTGGAAAGTTATGTGTAAAAGGTTTCATTGTTTTAGCCTAAAGAATGGATTAATTACTTTGTTACAACCTATTTCCACAAATATGACTAAATGGCTAAATTATTAAAATAAATTGAAAAAAAAAACAAAATATCAAAATGATATATTTCCTTCACTTTCAGAATCCGCGCTATCTCCAGGATTTATTATGATGGATGATATTATGATATCTCCACTTTTGAATAATTTCATGAGTATGTCTTACACATTTTTCCCAAATGTCTCCATTACATTGAATAAGCGCCTCCTTCCACATATTTATAACAGCACTATCAGAACAGCCGTCCCTACCAATATGCTTATTGTAATATGACTTGCCATTTGGCCAAATTAATTCAATAACGTTGAATTCGCAATGATAAGAAGGTAGTCTCAACACTTCATGACCATGCTGTCTTAGTAACTCATCAATAACATATACATTTTCTTTTTTATTCATTTTTGCAACTTGTAATAATTCAGGTTTTGTAAATTTTGGGTCAAATTGAATGTTATTTGTTGTCAACCAGATAACAATTTCATTGAAGCAGTGGTAGGTTGCTTTTCTAAAAGAACACTATGATATGGAGCATTATCCATTACAAGCAACGATGGCTCTTCTTAATTGGGAATTACTTGTGTCCTTATCTACTTAGTAAAAATGTCGTTGTACACATCTCCATGGTTATCAATATGTTTAGACTTAGAACAAAACAATAAACTTGCTTCAGAAACAAATCCTTTAGAAGAATCAGCGTGAACAATTATGAAACGTTTACCATCAAAACTTTCTGGCTTACGTACACTTTTGCTACTATTGTCTTGTCAGGAAGTTGTTTTATTTCATTTGGAATAAATCCATGTTTCATCCAAAAAACAAGTTCTCTTGGATGCATACTTTCCAGGTTTTCAAAGTACTTACGAAAGAATTTTGCTATTAAGCAGCAATATTATTAACAGGCTTTAAAAAAAAAGGAAAAACTAGTAATAAAAGTGAAACTTTATTTTAGAAGTGTTAATTTTGATGTGAAACGTCTATTGGCTGGAGTATAAACCAGATCGTTTTTATTTTGTACAATATCAACTTATACTTACTTTGTAGGTACATATTGTGTTTCGTATTGCCATTTTAGTTCCTTCAGCAGATCAATTGTCTTGGTTTTACGATGACGTCTACTTCTGCCTGGACTTGAAAGGATAGGATTGCTTTCTTTTCGTTTTTTAATTGTACATATTGTACGCCGTGATATTTTCAAGGCAGCAGCTACCCTCTTAAATTAAAAACAATTTCATGACAGGTAAATTATTAAACAACATACAATTCATTACAATACCTCTTGAACACAAGCCAAAGCTGCCAATAAGGGTCCTCCATTCCTTTTCTCCAACTCAAAATATTCATACAAATTTAGCATGAGTTGCTGGGATTGAGAATTTATGTTATTTCCAGGCATATTCTAAAAATAAAATCCTTGAAATATATTCTGTTTGATATTTGTTTCATATTTATGACAACAAATAATGTTTTATATCGATCCGTTAGACAGAGTTTTAGCCAGATTGAAAATGTCAAATGAACAAGAAATTCTCGAAAGAAAACGAAGGCCTGGAAGACCAAAACTATACTAAATTTAGGTATGTAAAAATATAATTAATATTTTGTAATATCTCCATCAGCATTGCTAACAGCTTGTAGTCTCCGGTCCATCTGCGTGGAAGGAACTATGAAATTGTCTTCTTCAGAGAGCTCTTCCCAAACCTGTTGTAAACCGTGCCACAACTCTTTAGCATTTTGAGGTATAAATTTACGCCGATACAATGGTGTTTTAATAACACAACCCCACACATTCTGGATTGGGTTTAAATCTAGACTGTAGCTGAGCCATGGTATTGCTTCGATGTTGTTATTCTGGATCCACTGGTTTATTATATTTGCAGTGTGAACAGGACAATTATCTTGTTGGAGGATAAAATTATTTTCTGGATACAGCTGTTCAACACTGGGAAACATTAGGTTTTCTAGAATATTCAGATAAGTCTGCCCAACAAACATCAATACGCCATACCATTCCCATTCCGGCGATTACGCTTTCGTCCAAAATAATGAGTGACATAAAAGAAGGTATATATTTTCGTCCAAGCCCCTAAAATTGAGGTACACAAGTTCGTCTAAAGGGTCAGATAAATTTTCGTAATGCTTTTCGAAGAAGCAATTAATTTTAAATATATAAATATGTACGAATCTTCGAGTTTATTCATTTGTAAAAATATTCTCAAAGTGTTTATATTGCTATAGTCTTGAATTGTGTTATGAAAATCATTTATTCTTGAAACGTTATGGAGAATTTCGACGAACGTATGGTGGTAAAAAAAAATGCAACGGAAAGAGGTGCTCCTCTTTTTTTCGTAAATAACTAACTATAAATTCAATTTTGCCGAAAAGCTAAAAAGTGGGGAATCACGCTGGAGAAGTTGACCAAAGGTTGTAACGCTGTCGTCTACACAATTGGGGATGATAAAGTAATTTCTAGACAAAACTTATATCATTCTCATGAACTGGAATCATTGGAAAAATTGGACCCTATCATCACCTCTAGAAATGAAAACTTTTGATTGGTAAATGATAAGAGTGCAAAATTGACTATTATATCTTGTGAGACATCTCAGACATTTATGTAAGTGTTCTAGAATATACCTATATGGATGATACATTTAAATATTGCCCAAAATTCTATTATCAAATGTTTACAATTCATGGATACTACAATAGCCACTTCATTCCACTAGTATTTTGTTTATTGTCAAATAAATCATCATCTACATATGAAACATGTTTCAATTTGATAAGGACCAAATGTTCAGAGCTAATTTTAAATTTTCTTCCAAAAGATATTGTCATTGATTTTGAAAAATCAATTAATAAGGCTGTTAAATCAGTTTGGCGTCAATCTAAAATAATCGGATGAAGATTCCATCTTTCGCAGGCTTGATGGCGTAAAACTCAAAAACTTGGCTTAACAAATGATTACAAGAACAGAACTGAAGTGGGAACATGGATTGGTCATTGCTTTGATCTTCTTTGTCTAGATCACCAAGAGGCGATCACCAAGTTTTTAAGTAAATTTATTATTATTTGCTATTTATATTGTAAGTTGTAAATGAAATTCACTAATCTAAGGTAATAAGTTTTATAACGCAGTGAGACAACTTTTTTTTAATTATGGGATTGATCCCCGCGGATCCATTCCTGTAGATGAAATCCATCCCCATACATTGGCAATGACCAGCTGCTCGATATCTAACAACACGTAGACGAATAAATCTATTATTATCTGGTCTATACACTCCAATTTTGCCCTTTTTAAAATATTGAAAAATTTTCTCATCTGTAAATATTAGTTCTGTCCCAAAAATTTTGATTTTGTAGCTGATCTTTTAAAGCAGATATAAGTTTTGATTGCATCTGTTGTGGTGTATGCTTGTTTTTTGCTGCAGTTCGGTACCTAAGACACGATGCTTTAATTTTGCGCCAAGTTGTTGTCTTTCTTCTCGGAAACTGTGACATAATTCTTGCAGTTTTCACATCTTCAAAAGGATTCTCTTTTAATATCTCTAAAAGCGTATCCTCTTCATGAGCGATAGATATTTTTCGTCTTCCAGAACCTTGCTTTATTTCGAGAGTTTCTTGTGCTCTTCATCTTTTATTAATATTAGAAACTGTGGTTCCGCTTATGTTAAAACGGCAGATAGTGACCAACCATCTACTTATTTCGTTACAATTCTTGCATTTACTTAGTTCTTTGCTAGCATGTGGAGCCATTTTTTGAGGTTGAACAGAATAAAAAGTGAAACTGGAACAAACCATGAAGTGAAGATATCCAGGAGTGGCTAGTATACCTGTTGAATACAAAGCACGTGGTGGTCGTGTGTATTAAGGTATAAAAAAATGTTTATTAAAAGCTTAAACTTTTTATTTTAAAGAAGATATTTTCGGAATTGACTCATTTCATCATCAGTTTACTAAAAGAGAGAGTAAAAATACCAATATTAAAAAACAAGTAAGTTAAAATTTAAATATATAAAAAGAACACGTTGGTTTTTTACTACTTACATAAAAAGTTGTCAAAAAAACATTGTATGGCCACATGAAAACATAGGAAGGAACTCCGTATTAAAAAACTATCCTCAAGGTGTTTATGAAGGTAAATGCAATAGATTTGTAGATTACTAAAAACTGAAAATGGGGACATCTTACATGACCCCCTGTAGCTGGTGAGGTTTTATTGACTTACATTACCTCTGATCTGTGCTGGAGTCTAGGGCTAACTGATAGAAAGATGGTATGAAAAATTAGTTAGTACCCGTCAATGTCAAGTGGAATGATGTAGTAGGAGCAAAAGTCATTGTGCTTAAGTTTGTGAATAGGCCGTTTTTAGTGAAGACTTGTGTTTAGTGTGTAGTAGAATCAATAGCAATTTTTGGTATTTTAAAAAGGTGGAATAATGTAAAACAATGAGTGACTGTGATGTAAAATAAATTTGATATAACAGGTTAAGGCAAAATTTAAGTTAGGTAGTTGAAATTAATAAATCATTTTACAGGCAATAAAAGGAATGTTGTTACCTAATTGTTTTCTTGTATAAAGTAAGTATACATAAAAGTTGGTTTGAAATTTATGGAAGATGAACCGAGAAAACAGAAATAAAAGAGAAAGAAAGAAAAGGAAATAGGAGATGAATGTAAAGATGTAAGCTGGGGATACTGAAACTGATTGTAGTAAGAGATTGATGGATGTAAAGTGAGTATTTCTAAGAAAACCTGTGTGATTAGTTAGATGATAGTTATCATTATGCAATAGTAAGGACTCTATTGACTTCAGCAAACGCAGTGCAGTTTATAAACTTCAATGTTTTGACTGTGATGCCACTTATATTGGTAGAATTTGTAGATCTCTAGTAACCAGGACCATTGAACATTTCAAGTTAGAGAACACTTCTTCTTTTTCCCATCATCTTAAATATCACAATCACACAATCAAGGTACCAGATGATATTTCTCTTCTTCATAACATCCCAGGTAGAGATTATCTCAAACTTGATCTTTTTGAGGATTTAAAAATAGTCTTCTTCTTCTTCAAGTGCCATCTTCGTTCCGAAGGTTGGCGATCATCAGGGCTATACGTATTTTCGAAACTGCTGACCGAAACAATTCGTTGTTGCTACAACTATACCATTCCCGTAGATTCTTTAGCCAGGAGTTTCGTCTTCTTCCTATGGACCTTTTTCCTGCTATTTTCCCTTGCATAATTATTCGAAGCAGTTCATATCTTTCGCCTCTTGTAATGTGGCCCAAGTATTGCAGTTTTCGTTTTTTGATTGTAAATATGACTTCCTTTTCTTTGTTCATTCTTCTCAAGACCTCGACATTTGTGACTCTCTCGGTCCATGATATTCTCAGGATTCTGCGATACATCCACAGTTCAAATGCCTCTAATTTTTTGGTATCAATCTTTTTTAACGTCCATGACTCCATTCCGTAAAACAGCACAGAAAGTACGTAACATCTCATCAGGCGAAGTTTCATTTCAAGGCTCAAATCTCTTCCGCAGAACACTCTCTTCATTTTAGTGAATATGGATCTGGCTTTTTCTATTCTTATTTTGATTTCCGCTGAGCTATCGTTGTCTTCATTTATAAAAGTGCCTAAATATTTGTATTTGCTAACTCGATCGATAATTTCATTGTGTAAATATAAATTTTGGACATTTTGTGTTGATTTCGATATTACCATAAATTTCGTTTTCTTTATGTTCAAAGATAGTCCATATTCTTCGCTGTAGTCTGCTATCTTATTCACCAATGTCTGTAGCTCTTCAAGTGTTTCTGCGATCAGAACGGTGTCGTCGGCAAATCTCAGATTGTTTAATCTAACACCATTTATTTTAATACCTACGGATTGCTCAGAGAGTGTTCTATTCATTACGTCTTCGGAATAGAGATTAAACAGGGTTGGTGACAGTATACACCCTTGTCTCACACCTCGCTTTATTTCAATTTCTTCAGTGGTATTATTCTCTACTCTCACTACTGCTTTCTGATTGTAGTACATATTTGCTATTAGTCGGATGTCTCGTTTATCTAAATTCTTTTCTGTCAGGAGTCTGATTAGGTGATCATGCCGCACTTTATCAAAAATAGTCAAGGAAAAGAAAAATAGCCCCAATTGTGTTAATCGTCACACCAGCATCAACAGAGACTTCGTCCCACTTCATCGACAATTATTCTTCTGATCTAACTTTCTTTCTTTTAACCACACATCCAATCTTACTTACTTCTACATTTCTTTCTATTTTTCCATAGCTCATTATCACCCTATATAATCCGCCATACTGAACTCTATTCTTGTCACCATTAATACACTAACATCCCCCTTTTCCAATATCCCATTTCCTATCCTCTCCAAAACTACCATCTAACTAATCACACAGGTTTTCTTAGAAATACTCACTTTACAATCATCACTTTAATCATCTTCATCTCTTAGAAATACTCACTTTACATCAATCTCTTACCACAATCAGTTTCAGTATTCCCAGCTTACATCTTGACATTCATCTCCTATTTCCTTTTCTTTCTTTCTCTTTTATTTCTGTTTCCTCGATTCATCTTCCATAAATTTCAAACTAACTTTTATCTATATTTACTTCATACAAGGAAACAATTAGGTAACAACATTCCTTTTATTGCCTGTAAAATGATTTATTGATATTAATCATCTTCATCTCTTAGAAATACTCACTTTACATCAATCTCTTACCACAATCAGTTTCAGTATTCCCAGCTTACATCTTGACATTCATCTCCTATTTCCTTTTCTTTCTTTCTCTTTTATTTCTGTTTCCTCGATTCATCTTCCATAAATTTCAAACTAACTTTTATCTATATTTACTTCATACAAGGAAACAATTAGGTAACAACATTCCTTTTATTGCCTGTAAAATGATTTATTAATTTCAACTACCTAACTTAAATTTTGCCTTACCCTGGTATACCAAATTTATTTTACATCACAGTCATTCATTGTTTTACATTCTTCCACCTTTTTAAAATACCAAAAATTGCTATTGATTCTACTACACACTAAACAAAAGTCTTTACTAAAAACAGCCTATTCACAAACTTAAGCACAATGACTTTTGCTCTTACTACATCATTCCACTTGACATTGACGGGTACTAACTGATTTTTCATACAATCTTTCTATCAGTTAGCCCTAGACTCCAGGACAGATCAGAGGTAATGTAAGTCAATAAAACCTCATCAACTACAGGGGGTCATGTAAGATGCCCGCATTTTCAGTTTTTAGTAATCTACAAATTTATTGCATTTACCTTCATAAACGCCTTGAGGATAGTTTTTTAATACGGAGTTCCTTCCTATGTTTTCATGTGGCCATACAATGTTTTTTTGACAACTTTTTATGTAAGTAGTAAAAAACTAACGTGTTCTTTTTATATATTTAAATTTTAACTTACTTGTTTTTTAATATTGGTATTTTTACTCTCTCTTTTAGTAAACTGATGATGGAATGAGTCAATTCCGAAAAGATCTTCTTTAAAATAAAAATTTTAAGCTTTTAATAAGCATTTTTTTATACCTTAATACACACGACCACCACGTGCTTTGAACAGAATAAGTGATCTGACAAATTTTAAGATTTCACAGTGGCAGTCACAGTATGTAAATAATAAGTATTTATCGTTCAAAATACACCGCTCAATTTTCTACTAAATACGCTTTATGAGTCGTATCGGTTTTTTTAGGAACAGCTATACATACATATACACGTATATGTATAATGGTTTTAAGTCTTTTTATGCCAATAATACAGTAGTGTAACTACTAATTATCTTATTAAAAAACTAAACTACATTATCTGTGCATGCGGTCACTGATAAGTATAAAATGTATGCAATATGTAGATATGCACATTTTTTCTTATTAAAATATACATACAACAGAAATAATTATTTTTTCTTGAAAAATGGTCGGTAATCTTCGCCTAATTTTTTTTTTGTTACATAATATGAGTCACTTGTTGCTCTAAATTATAATAACTAGAAAAATTGACATTGGAATGGCACTCCAGAAAACTTCTTGTAATATTACAAGCTGTTAGGGCTTGCCAATTGGATGGAATTTCCACAAAAACGGAAAAATCTTCGACTTTTGCATCATTTGTGACTTTAATATTGACTTGAAATGAAAAAAAATGAAATCCAGTATCTTCAAAAACCGATAAATTATCGTCAAAAGAAAAAAATCTTGAAAAATCTTCGTCCATCATTTTGTCGAGTTTTGGGTTTTCCTTTGTTTCTAAGAGTGATGTAGTTTCTGGCTCTTTGAAAAACTTGCAGTTTATAGAGCTAGCTAGAAATCGTGTCATAAAAAGCCATATTTGCTTATTTAGATATCAAGTATTTTAATACCCTTATTTAAAAAAAGAGAAACTATAGAGGCATTAACTTATTAAACATAAAACTAAAACTGATATAAATAACACAACAAAAGTGATATATACCAAATAAACTAAGTAAACATTTAAGTAAAATACATTTAGGGCTTTAGATCTAGAAGATCATACACCGACGTCATCCACATAGCCAGACGATTGAAAGAGAAAACAATTTAGTATGATAAGGCAGCATACCTATGTTTTTGGTTGCTTTCAACAGAATCAAACTTATCAATCACTTATTATACCATACAAACATACTAAACATAATCAAAGGTAGCTAATAAATAACCTGACTATACATGAACTTATTATAAAAGTAAGAACAAAAAACGGATACCAGATGGGAAGAAAATAATTTTAATAAATAACCACCGTGTTCACGATCCACCACCATAGAAAACGACGTCATCAAAGCAATGAACAAATTTGTACACCTGGGTGCACTTCTTAACACTAAAAATTATACTAGCGCAGAGATAAACCACATAATTTTCACGGCCCACGAAACATGCTATTTTGGGCTCAATCTTCTTCTTAAATCCACAATTACATTAATACAAAAATCAAACTCTATGGTTTAGAGACCTGGACTTTAACAAAAAGTAATGGAAACATGTTAGATGTTTTGAAAAAAATCTTTCTTCTTCGCGTGCCATATCAGAACTATCCGACGTTGGCGATCTCCATTGCGAATGCTTCTCGATCTTCTGCAATATGGAATAATTGTCCTGCATTTGGTATCTGAGTCCATTCACGAATGTTTTTTAACCAAGAAACTTGTTTTCTTCCTACACCTATACGGCCCTCTATTTTGCCTTTAAGGATCAGTTGTAAAATTTTATATCGACTTCCCCTTACTGTATGTCCCAGATAAGACATTTTTCGATGTCTAACAGTCTTTAGTTGTTCTCTGTCTTTGTTGACGCTCCTTAGCACTTCTTCATTAGTTTTTCTTGCTGTCCAAGGTATTTTCAGCATTCGTCTATGAACCCACATTTCCAATGCTTCAATTTTGTTCATGATCGATACTTTCAGCGTCCACACTTCTGCACTATACAAAAGTACAGACCAAACATAACACTTAACCATTCTTTGCCTTAGTTCTAAACTGAGATGGTTATTGCAAAGAAATGACTTCATTTTCATAAAAGTAGTTTTAGTCATTGCTAGTCTACGTTTTATTTCTATATCTAGATCTAGTTGGTCCCTTATCACAGTTCCCAAATATGTCATTTTATGAACTTTTTTAACTTGGACTCCGTTTAATTGAAGCTTTGCATCAGGATGTGGGTCACGACTAAACACTAAAAATTTGGTTTTGTTTGAGTTTATTTTAATGCCCATTTCCTCTCCTACCTCGTGAATACGATCAAGCAGAATTTTAAGACCTTCAATATTATCTGATCAAATTACTGTATCGTCTGAATATCTAATCACATTAAGTAGTTCCCCGTTGATTTTTATTCCATATGGTTGTCTCTTAAGTGCCTTTTTAAACAGCTGGTCCGAGTAAAAGGCGAGTTGGCGACAAAATGCAACCTTGTCATGTTGTATAGGGATTTCATCGGTGTAGTTATCTCCAATTTTTACGATAGCAGTTTGATTCCAGTACAAATTTTTAATGACACGAATATCCTTGTCATCTATTCCGATATTTTTCAGTATTTGCATTAATTTTACATGCTGTACTTTATCGAATGCTTTTTCGAAGTCCAAGAAACATGCAAATACATCTTTTCTTTGGTCACGGCATTTTTGTAATAGGATGTTTAGCACAAAAGTGCCTCCCTGGTTCCCATAGCATTTCTAAAACCAAATTGGGTATCTTCAAAATCTTCTTCGCATTTGCGTTTAATTCTGTTGTGACGTATTCTGAGGAAAATTTTAAGAGTATGGCTCATTACGCTAATTAATCGATATTCCGAGCATTTTCTCACATTGTGTTTTTTAGTTATTGCGATAAAGTCACTCCGCAATATATTTAATTAAAAAGTTTTTTATGTTATCATTCTCTATTAGTTTCAGCAACTCAGTTGGTGTATCATCTGGCCGCAAGCTTTGCTAATTTTAGCATTATTTATAGCATGTTCTACTTCACATTTCATAATTTCTGGGCCTTCAGTACAGTTTTGGTAGAATTCGACAATATTATTCCTGTCATCTTCAAACAACTTTGATATATACCTGCCATTCTTTTCTTATTTCTTGATCATTTACAATAATTTTGTTATTAGTGCCAACAAGTACAGAGGGAACTCGTTTATTAAATATATTACTGATTTCTTTCAATTTTTTGTGCACATTAAATAATGCGTGTTTAGATATTACATCCTCTATTTCGTCGCACCTTTCTCTCATTGATTTTTCTTTGGCTAATTTGATCTCCTTTTTTATTCTTCTCTGCAGGTGTCTATATTCTGTTACATTAGATTTTATCAGTCGACGTTGTTCCATTAATTTTAAGATGTCGTCTGTCATCCAGTTATTTTTCTTGATTAAGTTTTTGTTAAATTCTTTTTCAATGTTATGTTTTATGTTTATATCGTCAAAGTTAAGTACCTACATTGGTTTTTGGTTTTTGTACTGAATTCGTTTTAACCTTAGTTTAATATCTGCTACGAGTGATTGATGATCAGATCCAATATCTGCCCCAGGATATGTAGTGACTTTTTTGACAGCATTTCGGAAACGCCTATTTACAAGTATGTAGTCTATTTGATTTTTTGAAGACTCAGGGTTATTGCCATCATCAAATAGGGCTTTCCAAGTGTATAATTGTCGCTTGGGTAGTTTATACCAGGTGTTTGCAATGGTCCTATTGTTTTCTTTACAGAATTCATACAATCTCTGTCCTCGATCGTTAGGTTGTCCTAACCTAACCTAAACGATAAGGACCTACAGTCTGACCTCGTCGACCTTCTCCAATTTTTACATTGAAGTCACCTATAATATATAAAATTTCGTGCTTATTAAGTTTCTGTAAGATGTCTTGGATCTGATCATACAACTTCTCGACTTCATCGTCATATTTTCTATCTACAGTCGGGGCATAGATTTGAAGTATGTTAGTTTTAAATGGTTGAGTATTTATTTGGAGTAATATTATTCTATCCGAGACTGGTACGAAATTGGTCACATATTTACTTAGTTCTGATGTTACTAATATACCTACACCATTTTTGTGATCCGGATCTTCTGTGCTGTTACTGGAATAATATAATACACTTCCGTCCCTTTTAAATGAAAAAAAAATACTAAGGCGAATCTATAGAGCAGTAATGACAATGGAGCGTGAAGAATACGATCCAACTTCGAACTTTATGGAATATATCAGAGATCTTAAAACGTTTTAAGTTAGGACGTCTGAGGTGGATAGGGCATGTAATGCGGATGGAACAAAGTGACTTTACTAGTAAAACGTTGTTTAATAGACCCATTGGCAAGAGAAGAGAAAAAGACCCAGAATAAGGTTTCTTGATAACATCGATGAAGCCATGAGAAATATGGGAATACATGTTTAGTAGAGAAAGGCAATGGATAGTAACGACTGGAGAGCAATTCTTGAGAAGACTAGGACCCACGCAGGGTTGTAAAGCCAGAATGATGATGATGATGATAGAACATAATGGGTTAATATCTGGAATTCCTCTATTAAGCCATAGAGAGCTTGAAACAGAAGTAGAAGAACAAGTGAATAGTCACACAAAAATATAAGGGAAGAAGTTAAAATCCGAATTTAGATAGTTGTTGGGGTAATAACAGTTTATGCTTTAACATTAGACAAAGATGTTAAATAGAAATCAATAATAAATGGAATAAAAAAGAAGTGAAACGAAGATATAGAAAGAATAACATGCTGCCTAATAAAAAGATCGAGAGATCTTTTTATTAGGCAGCTAAACGATAATATATTATAAAAATATTAAAAACCATGCAGATATACAAGCAAACAAAAAAAGAGAAGTAGCGACGTATTTAACACATTATTAAATGGATTAGACTCCTAGACTGTCAAACAGAACAACAAAAATTGTAGACAATTGAGATATAGTGCTATCGTCGGATACTATACTCTGTTTTCTTGAGAATGGTAGCACGAATCCTGTAACATATATCATTATCCTCTATAAACCATAGGCGCAGCATATCTCACGAATGCGAAAAAGGTACAATTATATTAAATGTTGGTAACTTTTTAATAATATTTTTTCTTCTTTTTCTTTATAAGCAATTCTGCTTACTCATTGGTGAATTAACATCTCTATGGAAGGTTATCACTCCATCTTTGCGCGGTCTTCCGATACGTCTTCTGCCGATTGGTGACTTATCTCTTGCTATTTCAATGACATATATACACTGTACGATATATTTTCTTCTAGTGTCTTTACCTCTTTTCTGATATCTCAGAGTATTTTCTGCACTTCTTCTCAGTACTCTCATCTCTGCCGTTTCCACTAGCTTTTGTGTTGTGGCTGTGTCGGGTCCTGTTTCTGACGCAGAAGTCATTATTGGTCTTACACTATAGTTTATTTTTATGAACGAGAGAGTAATTAGCATAATTTAGTGTGTATGTAATTATTATTAATTATGTAATATTAAGTGTTATGTGTATGTAAACAAAAGTGACCTCTTTTATCACACACTATATTAGAACTGACTGACCTACATTAAAAAGGGTTTTAAAAAATTCACATTTTTTTTAATTTTTAAAAATTACAAAAGAGAAAAAGAGTTTTTAAAACCGTGTAAGGTATGTTAAATAGATGAATAAAAATATTAATATAAAACTTACAGCTACTTGTTACAAATCTAAATCAGATTCAGAAGATGAACTTTCAGAACCAAGATTTATAATAACTGGCTCGATCATTTTATCAGTAATATTGTCCAGCTTCCACATTTTTTCCTCTTCTTTAATAGTGTGATTTACTGCCTTTTCCCAGTTTTCAGGTTTTACATTATTTACGGCCTCCAAAAACAACTGTTTAACATCATGAATTTTAAAAGTGGTATTTTTTCTTGAAACTTCACTCTTTATCTGTGCCCATACCAGTTAAATCGGGTTTAATTCACAATGATATGGTGGGGATCTAAGTACTGTCATTCCACGATTTTTGGCAATTTCATCAATTTCGTATTTTTTAAATTTTTCTTTATGAAGGGCACACAACGAATAAAGTTCCTTTCTTATAGATCCGGGATGGTACGTAATATTTTTTGAACTCAGCCAATTCTGCAAGTCTTTTTTTAACCACTTGGTTGTGGGCAGTCCTTCTATAAGTCTAGAGTGATAACTTGCATTATCCATTACTATTACACAGTTCTTAGGAAGAAGATCTATCATTTGTTCGAACCATTCTTGAAAGACATCAGCGTTCATGTCTTCATGGTAGTCACCGGTACGAGTTGATTCAAAAGTTAATAAACCACCTTCAACAAAACCGTCTGAACTGCCAATGTGTACTATTATCAGCCTGCGTCCCTTTCCTGATGGTGGGTTTAAACCAGTAGATAAGTTATTTACAAAAGCGTGCCTTTGACTTCACAAAGGCACAGCTTTTGTGAAGTTTCATATTGTCAAAATTTATTTGGTGTATGACCGTTGATCCATGTTTCATCAAGATAAAATATTTTTCTTTTTTGGTTTCTCATTTCCTTTATGGTTCTTAGAAAATGTCTTCTCCATATGACAATATCGCTTCTTTCTAATAAAATAGACTTTCTGGGATTCTTTTTCCAGCGGAAGCCTATTTCTTTTAAAAGTTTCCATAACGTACTTCGACTCATTTCTGGGTAATCCTTATCATCTCGAACTGAGACAAGAACTTTATCCAATGTTGGAAATTCTTGTCTAAAGAAGAATTCATGCACTTTCCGTCGAAGTCCTTCTTTAAAATGATATTCTATTTGAAATTTTGGTTTCCCTGGAGCATTACGTGGCATTTGAAAACTACCACATTTCTCTTCAATAACTCTGTAAATCGTAGATTTCCCAACACCAAGTGTACTGCTAACTAACTCAACGGTCTCATCAACACTTTCACATAAACGTTTGTCTGTAAATGATTTAAAACAATTAAATACTAATGTTTTTTCATTAACTGTTAAAGGACCAATTTTTCGGCGTTTACACGGCACTTCCAAATTTTCCATAACACTAGTATACACAATAAACTGCACCTTGCAACTGAAGTACCTACTTTTAGTGAACTGTTAAGAATTTTGAATACGCCACTTGGACCTTCCTACAAAATGGAAAAACCCACTATCAAATTTTCTGTGGAATAAGTTTAGAAGGTAATTATCTAGTCAATTACTGTCGTAGATTCCTGGAATTAAAGAATTAAATGTTTGATTGTTGAAACCCTTACTTCGTGGAATGCACTCATTTCAGATAAAATAAAACGTTTTATTTTATCTAAAGAATCAAACTTTATTTTGCAAATAGGTAGGTACTTATTAAACTTTTATTGGTTATATATAACCAATAAAATAAACATCTTACATTTCTTGCAAATTCATTAGTACCTGTTAACGTCCATCACTCCGACACTGGCAACCTTATTTAGGGATTAGTAACCCTCACAACTATTGTATTCTATTCTGCTCCAACCTTTATACCTGGTGGTCATACTAAATTTAAAATTGTTTTCCTATATACTTCTGTTAACTTGTTGACAAATATCTGTTTTTCATTGAGTCACCCGTATCAACAGTTTAGGGATTTGCATACATAATTTATTGTTTTATTACTCTCTCATACATAAAAATACACTATAGCTTTATGAAATTTTGACTTCATCTTAGTGTTAATGTGTCTGTTTTGCCATATAGTGTTATTAAGGCATCCTGTCAGTCTATTTGCTTTTTGTACTTGATCTCACACTTCTTTGTTCAAGTATTTATACCTGGACAGTGTAATTCCAAGGTATTTTTATTTCCATTACTTGTTGAATACTGATACTATCAATTTCTATTTTAGATCTGGTTGGTTTTTTGCTGAAATTAAAGAGCATAGAGCGCAACCAGTCTCCCTGTCTTATTCCGCTGCCTATGTCTAGTCTATAGGTTCTGTAAGTTGTTCATCTATTCTGACTTCCATTTTGTTGTTTTGCTAGATGTTTTTTAATACTTAGGTAAACTTCTCTATTATACAGAAGATGTATTATATCTTTAAGTCTTACTCTGTCAAATGTTCTTTCTTTAGGTCAATCAGACACAAAAATGCTGGTCTATTATACTCTAGTGATTTGTTGACAAACCCTATTGTTCATCTTCTAAACGTATCCTTCAATCCAAAGGTTCTTGTAAAATTTTAAATTTTAAGGTAATATTTAACAAGTTTATACCTCTGTAGTTTTCTGGCTGTTTTATCTCCTTTTACTATTCCCTGAATAGTAGAATTAGTTCGCTAGGTTCTCTATTATTCCGGTATTTTATTGTGTTTTACAATGTTATTAATTATTGTTGTTAATTGTTCTGTTATTGCTGCTCCACAATATTTTAGTAATTATAATATTTAAAATATATAAAAATGATTTATTTTAATAATATTCATAAATCGCATACAGTGTAAGTAAAAATGCATTGGTAATTTTAAATGGATAACCCTGTATTTTACTTCACTTTAATAGCATAGTTAGACTACTTCGAGTACTTAATTGTTATGTATTCTCTACAGGTATATACCCTCACAGAAACAAGCAATAAGAACATAACAGCATTCGAAATGTGGCGTTACCAACGAAAATATTTTACAAAGAATAGGTCAAGACAATAGCTGATCTGCACAGTAAAATATAGAAAATTCTCATTTGTTTATATCATGGGAAACGATAAATACCACAAGTTATCATGCAGGGTAAATTAAAAGGAAACCGAGGGCCAGGTAGATGACAAATCTCTTGGATGAAAAATCTCAAGCAGTCAACGGGTACAACATCCTTAGAACCGCTGTAAACAAACTTCTGTAGACCAGAATGACCGTCAATGTTCAATGAGCATATGCCACGGGAAGAAGATGAAGGATAAGAATAGTACTTCAGAATATAATAAAAGAAAAAACTGAAGGAAAAAAGAATCATAGCCCGTAAAAATACGTCATATATCAGCTGTAAATAAGGTTAAGTAGCCTTGACAATTTTCAATCTCTGATAGGAGTGTCACAAAAAGAAAATGATTTATTACAAAATAATAAATTATTATTAATTAATAATAAATTATTTGTAATTATTTTAAAATGCATGCAGATGCCTTTAGTAATTCAATTTATTTTTCTAAAGTTATCAGTTAAAATGCGGAATTAGAGATAGATAGCGCTTAAATTCGTAGAAACTGCAGGACATGCTACTAACAAAACGCACTGCTGCAGTTATAGATACTACTAATCATTGAAAAAACAATTATTTCTATAAATATACATATTCCGCAATAGTTTAAGATACATAAACACAACCAAACACATACAGAATTTGACTAACCTTTATCATAGATAGTGCTAATATTTTTTCTACAAATAGTTTATTAACTTTCGAAAGATAATACTAAGTACCATTAGAACCAAATGTCCGGAGTAGCTAAAATTTAAATTACGTAAACATTAAACGTTTTTAAATAAAAACGACATTAATTTTAAATATTTTTTATAAACTACATTCATTATTATACCACTACAAAGTTGTTTTGTTGTTTTTTTTTCAATTTGGAACAAAGCAATTTTTTTTAACTCGTCATACATTCAAATTTATCAATACTGATGAATGTTTAAAGTTTTAAATTCTTATTTTATAACTCCGCCTCTGGTAGATACTGGGTGGATTGAGTAGCTCAGTAAATGCCAGTGCCGGTCCCAAGCCCGGATGAAGGAGGAGGGTTACAGCGGTAGGTTAGCTCCCCGCCCTGCGTAAAAGAAATATTGCTAAAAATCCCAAGGAACAGCCTCGGAACTCGGATGGCTTCAAAGGAAAACGACATAGGCAAAGAAAAAGGCTAACGAATTTTGGATGTTGGAACATACAAGGACTGAATACAAAAGAAGATCAAGTATTTAAGGAACTCAGTACATACCGAATTGACATCGCAGTACTCAGCGAAACAAAAAAGAAAGGACAGGGGAACCACTACAAAGACGACTATATATACTTCTGGAGCGGAGTAGAAAAATCAAAAAGAGCCAAAGCTGGTGTAGCGGTCGTGATAAGAAAAAACATGGAAAAATGTATTACCAACTGGAACCCGATAGACGAAAGAATTATAACAGTAGACCTTACAACAAAGGGGAGAGACATAAAAATAATTGGCATCTATGCACCCACGGACGACTCAGATACAAACACTAAAGACATGTTCTTCGACAAACTCTCAGAAGAGTTAAATAAAATAAAAAAAAGACAAGAAATAGTCCTGCTAGGGGACCTGAACGGAAGAGTAGGTAAAGCTCTTGACAACAAAATAATTGGACAACACGGAGAAGATGTAGTAAATGAGAACGGAACAAGATGGTTGGAGGTATGCGAACAACATTCGTTAAAAATACTGAATGGATTTTACAAACATAGAGACATAAATAAATATACATGGACTCAAAAGACAAGAAAACTGCAGTCAATTATAGACTATATAGTAGTTAAACAAGAGACATCTTTAAGACCCTACGATGTAAAAGTTTGGAGAGGGGCAGAATGTGGATCGGATCACCTACTAGTAAAGGCACCCGTGGAAATAAGATATATTAAACAACATAAATCCCAAGAACAGACAAACAAAGAATCCATACGGCTCTATAACATAGCCAGCTTAAAAAATGAGTCCACAAGTTTTCTCTATAAACTACGTTTGGCACAAAAATTAGACGAAGAAATAAACGGAACAGCGGAAGAAATGTATGAGACTTTGAAAATCAAAATTCATGAAGCAGCATTAGAAGCTCTAGGTACGAAAGAAAAAGTAAAACGTAGAAATTATTGGTGGACAGAAGGTTTATTAGAACTGGTAGAAGAAAAGAAAAAACTGTATCTCAAATGGTTAGCGACAAAAGATGAGGAAGACCGAAAGAACTATAACAGATACAAATATATAGTAAAAAAGGAAATTAAAAAAACAAAAAACATAACCTGGGACAACAAGTGTGCAGAAATAAGCTCAATGGTAGGAGGATCTAGGTCCAGACAAGCTTGGAAAACTATCAACAGTCTTAGAAAAAATACAAACGAAACAAAAAAAATAAACCCCATAGACATAGAAAGATGGAAAAATTATTACGAAAATCTATTAAATGAACAACGTACACAGTTTCTAGACACACATATAGATATAGTTGAAACGGGGTTAAATGAAGTGGCGATGATTACCGTAGAAGAAATAAAAAACGCATTACAAAAAATGAAAAATAATAAAGCTCCTGGGCCGGGTGATTTACCTATCGAGTTATTCAAACATGCCACTGCAATAACATTAGAATTGCTTTGTAAAATGTTTAACAAGTGCCTACAAGGAGAAAGTATCCCAAGAGATTGGAAAGTCTCGTACATAAACTCCATCTACAAAAAGGGAAACAGGAATGACTGCAGTAATTACCGAGGTATCAGCATTACGTCATCCACTGGCAAACTGTATGAAAGAGTTCTGAAAGCCAGAATAGAAAAAGAAGCCACAGAGATCGAAGAACAAAGTGGATTCCGACCAGGGAGATCTTGTGTCGACAATGTATTTACTCTCAAACATCTAATAGAAAAGAGATTAGCAAGAGGACTAGAACTTCATGCCACTTTTATAGATCTCCGTAAAGCGTTTGACTCCGTACCACTGCAGAGACTATGGACAACATTGGAAAACGCAGGTATAAATGCAGTATATATAAATGCCGTGAAAAAGCTATATCAAGATAACCAAGCTTATATTAAGGTTGGAAACCAAATTTCCAAGGGTTTCACCCAAACAAAGGGTGTCAAACAGGGCTCTTGCCTCTCCCCAACCCTATTTAAAATATATCTTGGTAATGCTTTAAAATATTGGATGAGAAAATGCAGCCCAATGGGCATATGGGTAAATGACACTCCTATATACACAATCCTCTTCGCAGACGACCAGGTAGTTCTTGCCGAGGACCTACAAGATATGACGTACATGATAAACAAACTAATAGACGAATTCAAAAAATGGGGATTAGAGGTTAATACCGAAAAGACACAATACATGAATATAGGAGGCATCGGTCAAGACATGGAAACAGAAAGCGGATTAATTAAAAACGTTGATCAGTACGAATATCTCGGAGTTACACTAAGCGAAGACGGGAGAGACGACAAAGATATAACAAGAAAAATAGGAAAAGGAAAAAACATGATAAAAACACTACATCCGATCCTGTGGAATAAAACTTTAACTAAGAAAACAAAGAAAAATATATATCAGGCTATGATTCAGCCGGTGCTGACGTATGGGTCAGAAGTGTGGGTCTTTAACAAGAATATGTCACAAAAACTCCTCTCAACGGAAATGATGTACTGGAGAAGATGTTCCGGGTTAACTTTGTTTGACCACATAAGAAATGAAAACATAAGAGAGAGAATGAAAGTAAAGAACACAATAATGGATACGATAGCCGAAAAACAATTAAAATGGTATGGACACCTGAGACGGATGAACGAAGAAAGGATACCACGAAAGGTTTGGAACTGGAGACCTACACAGAGAAATAAAAGGGGAAGGCCAAGAAAGAAATGGATATCCAATATTCATATAGAAATGGAAAATAGAGGTCTTCAAGAAGGAGACTGGGCCGATAGGAAATTATGGCGATTGGGATGCGAGAAGCGACAAAATTAAAGTTGCAAACACTCGCTATATATATATATATATATATATATATATATATATATATATATATATATATTTTCTTAGAATATATATTTAGTAGTCAATATATTTCAATATATTGACTACTAAACCCAATATATCCGTATATATATATATATATATATATATATATATATATATATATATATATATATATATATATATATATATATATATATATATATAAATTCTTATTTTATACAATATCCCAAAACTAAATTTCATATTTCAAATTTTTTAGTTGTATTCTTTTCCTACAATTCTGGAACTTATTTTGATATTATAGTATCCTTCAAAAAAACAAAATTCCGCTGTAGTTTTGTGGACAAAAAACTTGCCCACAAAACTATAGAGGAACAACTCTCTTAACAACAACGATGAAACTTTTCACGAGTATTCTTAAGAACAAATTGGAAAGGAAAATCACTAATGCTGAAGAACAACAATGTTTTACAAGAGGGCGGTCTATAACAGATGCAGTATTCATAATAAAACAAATAAAAGAAAAAGCTATAGAATTCGGCATGCCAGTGTATATTTGCTTCATTGATCTGACGAAGGTGTTTGACAGGGTTCGCCTAGGAAACATTCTAAATATATTAATAGAAAATAAAACACCGACCAACATAATAAGGATAGTCCATAACGTAAATAACAACAATGTAACCAAAGTTAGAAGAATAAAGAATATTGTTAAGCTCGCAGATCGAAATGGAAAAGTGGTAATAGATAAAGATAAGATAATTAAGGTAGTTGAAGAATTTGACACATAATTATTTAGAGAAAGGAGCAAGAAAGACGGCACCAAGTTGAGAAAAGTCTAGAATGTGGGTTCAGAGGATATCCCA
This sequence comes from Diabrotica balteata, assembly GCA_918026665.1. Lineage (NCBI taxonomy): Eukaryota > Metazoa > Arthropoda > Insecta > Coleoptera > Chrysomelidae > Diabrotica > Diabrotica balteata. Next base: position 103,363,042 of record OU898281.1, on the reverse strand, counting down.
GAAATAACAATCGAAGAAGTCTCAAAGTCATTAAATCGAATGAAAAACAATAAAGCAGCTGGTGATGACCAAATCGTTATTGAGGAAGTTAAAGCAGGAATAAAGACAGTATTGAAAGCATTGACACAATTATATAACTTATGCCTTTCAAAAGAGGTTACACCATCTCAGTGGAATAAAGCTGTTATAGTAGTTATGCATAAAAAGGAAGATATAACAGAGAGGCATTATTCTCCTTCAATGTGCTGACACAGAGATGTTTGGATGTTAACCGCCCTCTTTACGTCTGTTTTATAGACTACAATAAAGCGTTTGATAAAGTAAAACATGATCGACTCCTGGAAATTCTAAAAAATAAAAACCTAGATGAAAGAGATTTAAGGCTAATAACACACCTCTATTACAATCAGCGAGCAATAGTAAGAATCGAAAAAGAAACATCTGAAGAAATGGAAATAAAGAGAGGAGTCAGGCAAGGCTGCATTCTATCACCTCTATTATTTAACGCCTATTCTGAAGAGGTAATTCGAGAATTTCTGGAAAATGAAACAGTCGGCATAAGAGTAAATGGAGTCTTAATTAACAACATCAGATATGCAGATGATACAGTAATAATAGCCGATAGTTTACAAGACCTGGAAAGACTCATGAACAAAATAGTCATGTGTAGTAGGGAGTACGGACTCTCTCTTAATGTCAAAAAGACGAAGTTTATGAAAATTTGTAAAAACAACTATAATACTAACGAAATCTTGATAGTAGAGGGCCAGCAGATCGAAAGAGTAAAAAAGTACACTTACCTAGGAACACTTATAACAGAAAATAATGACTACACGGCAGAAATCAAAGTCAGAATCGAAAAAGCACGTTCTAATTTTATAAAAATGAAAAAGGTCCTATGTGGCAAAGATCTAACATTAGCTCTTAAAGTACTCCTAACAAAATGTTACGTATACAGTGTACTATATTATGGAGTGGAATCATGGACGTTAAATCTAGATACCATGAGACGACTTAACGCCTTTGAAATGTGGACCTATAGAAGAATTATGAGGGTTTCCTGGGTAGATAGAGTTACAAACAATGAAATACTGAGAAGAATAGGCAAAGAGAAGGAAATTGAACTTACAATTAAAGAAATAAAGCTACAGTATCTCAGACATGTGATGCGGGGCGATAAGTATGGCATTCTGCGACTCATAATGCAAGGAAAAATAGATGGCAGAAGAAGCATTGGAAGAAGACGAATTTCATGGCTGAAGAACCTGAGAGAATGGTTTGGATGCAGCTCAAAACAACTATTTAGAGCTATTGCCTCAAAAATTAAGATAGCTATGATGATTGCCAACCTCCGTAGCGGAGATGGCACCTGAAGAAGAAGAACAGAGCTAAAGAACTACAGACCTATTAGCTTATTATCTCACGTTTATAGGTTGTTTATGAAGATAATAACTAATAGGTTGACATCAAAACTAGACTTGTATCACCCTTGCAAACAAGCAGGATTTAAAGCTGACTTCTCCGACGCCTTTTGACTCCTAACCGCCATTCTTTTCTATTCAACCAGAGGTCAATTTGATTTGTGGTGTGTCCATTTGGTGATATCCAAGTTGCTTTATGGATATTGTTATGATTAAAACATGTACTTCCCACAATTAAACCTTTGGAAGCTGCCATACTAATAAGCCTTAAACTATTGTCATTAATATTGTTCTGAAGCTATTTTCTTGTGGCATTGTAAATTAATTACTATTTATAACTGGGAATAAGCCACAATTAAAGATAAAAAATACGTTTATTAACGTTTCAATTTCCAATTCGGAAATCGTTCTCAAAATAATTGTCATTAGTAACGTCGTGAAGGCTGTGTTTACCAATATAATCTTGGTAGCATATCTCTGTTCCTATCTGGGCGTTCATGTCTCCAATGATTATTTTAATATCGTTTTTGGCACAGTTATCATATGCTCTTTCGAGATCTTCGTAGAATAGATCTTTAATTTCTTCGTCTTTTTCCTCGGTTGGCTCGTGCACGTTGATCAGGCATATTATTATGTTGAAAACGTTTCCTTTTATTCGAAGGATGCATAACCGATAATTTATGGTTCTAAAACCAATAATAAAATTTTGAATCATGAATGTGTTGCTTGTGTGAGTCCATATCAAATAGGTAAAGAAATAATAATAAGACTTACTCACAATCAATTTTATTTAACAATCTGACGACCGGTTTCGCTTTCTACAATTTATCAAATTATCATTTTAATTTGTTCTGAAATATTTAGACTAAAATTGGTTAGTTATAACAGATGATGTATTTCAATTATTCACATTGTTACCTTAAAAAAATTTTTTGTATTTGAAACTTATTAATTATAATTGTTAAAGTATGCCAATATTAAACACATCAATTTACTTTTGATTTCTAAATTAAAACAAATTTTGATACATTCATTAATATCAACATACTCCATAATACTGAATAACTAAACTTACAGTATTTAGTAATAGAAGAAGAACTGTCACACTTCAACCTACATATGTCAAATTTACCTCTTAAATCTAATAGATTAAATATGAAAAAACTCATTTCTTCCAACAGTGAGATGTAGTACTTACAGTTTCTTCCATCCCCCAAGTTTAAGTTTTAAATTCAATGTTTGTCCCGTCATTTAGTGTTTCTGTTCCTGTTAATGTGTGTTTAATTTGTCCCTGATCGTCTTAATTTATAATAATTTTATATACTTTTTATATACCTTTTACATAGTTGACTTTACAATAATTTATTAATTTTGCCAATAGACTTGATAATTACAAGTCAAAATAATTGCACAACCACACAATCGGTACAGCTACTCTTATTCATTGTCATAAAACTGTCTCCTTCATTACATAAATACTCAATAAATAACACACATTCCAAAAAATATATCTCTGATATAGGTGTAAATAATTTAAATAATACAATAGTAAAGAACATCACTTTCATCTGACAAACAACCACAATATACCTATCTCTAATTCATTGGATCAAATCTGTTCTCCTCAAGAACTTCCCGTTTATTGTCAAAACAACTGCAATAGCACATTAAAGTTCTCCAATCAACAATACATGATTTTTGCAACCATGACCTACCATCCATCAATTAATAGAGTACCGGCATGTAAGTAATGTTTGTTTTGTTTTATTTATTTGCTCATTTACTAATTTATTACAATATAAGATTGCTACTTTATACCAATTGTGGGTCTTACCTTGTCTGTTAATACCTTTTATATATTCAAATTATTCATTTTGAAAACACAGACATGTAATATTGGCATAATTACTATAATTTGTATGAACTAATTTATTTGTTTATTTTATCTTTATGAGACACCACCCTAATTGGATTTATTTTATTGCAGCATTAGTTTAACTTTGTATCTCGACCTGAAGATGCTTTGCAAATTGTAGAAAGCGAAACCGGTCGTCAGATTGTTAAATTAAATTGATTGTGAGTAAGTCTTATTATTATTTCTTTACCTATTTAATAAAATTTTGATTTTCTTTGATACTATCTGACCAACACAATTTTGGATTTGGAGAGTTACTAATCATATTCGCAACCTTAATTAACCTGAAAATTTGAGATCATACATCAAGACACATGTCACAAGTATTATTAATTTAATAATTTCATATAATGTAAAAAAATATTTACTTAGTACTGTTATAAAAATTCCATATTAAAGATACTTTTGAAAACCTAGGATAAAAATTTATTTACTATCAGTATACGTGCGACTTCTATTGCTAAGAAACCAAAAATAGTACGTCTATATAATCTTTTTTAAAATTTAATCAAAGCCACATCCTTAAATCATTTTTATGTTTACATCGTCTGTGTAAAACTGGAATGAGGCTTATGCACCAATCTTGATATTTTGAAATACGGTAACCTCAATTTTCCACAGCCACTCTAGTTAAAACTCTGTCAAGCCATCAAACACAGATCTTCTGAAATATCCACCTGACACCGAGTAGACAAAGGCATAGTTGGCTTAGCCTATCTTGTTTTGGGCTCTTAAATTTTATAAATAATAAAAACTAGCATATTTTCTATAAATAACTAACTTACTTAAAGGTTAATTAAATAGTGTAATTTTTTTTTATACTTCTGTTGTAAAATACTTTAAATAAAGTGTTAACACTTATTACGTATTTATAAACAATGAAGCGATCATTGCACTATCAGTCTGATCAGAAAACACAAAATAGAAGTACAACTGAGCGAAACATAGTTTGGTTTCAGAGAGAACCTTGGAACCAGAGAAGCATTATTCAGTTTGCGTGTGTTTTATCGACTTCGAAAAGGCTTTTGACCGGATCACACACGAAAAACTGATTGGTGTCTTGAAAGAGGTGGGAATTGATGAACAAGACCTCCGTATTATTAAAAGTTTGTATTGTCATCAATGTGCAAAGGTACGAATTGATTAGAACTCGACGGAAGCAGTGGAGATACGAGAGGTAAGGGTATATTTTATCACCTCTACTTTTTAATATCTACGCCGGATTTAGTTTCAAAGAAGGCTTAGATGAAGATGCGGGCAATAAAATCAACAGAATTAATACCAATAATGTAAGACTAGCGGACCAACTCGACATCGAGTTTTGATGTAAGTTTTGCTGATATTTAAGAGGGGCGGAGTATAACGATCCTAAAAATCCTAAAAATAAACTGTATCGACAGTAGTTTTTTAGGATTTTCAGGAAGATTTACATTAGGAAACGAAAACAATATGATTGTTAGATTTTCGACAATAAATAATATAAATCTTCAATTTCCGACAGACACTGCCCGTCATACCTAAAGGTGGACGTGCAAGAACTGTTGAAGGTTTGATAAAAAGAAGTCCTCTCCTCTCTGGCGTAGAGTAGAAAAGTTCATGCTTTCAAAAAACATGAGAGTGAACGAAGGTAAAGATCTCTTCGCTTCCTACCTCCTTTCCGTTGGCGATGGAATTTATGGAGAAAATATCAAACTCCCTTCCACCATCAAAGGCGAAGGAGACGTTGTAGAATTTGTTTATGGAAATATTCAAAATTCAATTGCAGAAGGACTGCTAACAGAGCTTGCAATTTGCGCTCCAACTAATGAGGACTGTGCACAGCTTAATCAGCAAGTTCTTGATCTTCTGGACGGCGAAGAACGCGTGTACTTGACCATTGATAAAGTCGTCAGTGATGACATCAATGAACATCTCCTACTTCCTACGGAATTCTTGAATAAAATAGAAGGTTCAGTCTTGCCACAACATCGTCTTCCTCTTAAAGTAAATGCTGTCATTTTACTTATAAGAAATATGAACACAGCAAAAGGTCTCATAAATGGCACTCGACTCAAAATCAAATCACTTCACCCCAATTGTTTTTGAATGTAAAGTTTTTATAGGACATCAAACTTTCCCCGGCTGAAGGAATATTCAGTTTTTCAATTACGCGGCTCCAGTTTCCTGTTCAGTTGGCCTTTGCAATGACCATCAACAGTGCTCAAGGACAAAGTCTCAAGAAAGTTGGGATCTATCTTCCGAATCCGGTCTTCTCTCATGGACAACTGTACGTTGTAATGTCTCGATCTCGATCATTTGATGGCGTCAAAGTTTACATCACCCCGAATACCAAGCAGAAGTTCGACTAATGGATCCATCTGGACTAAAAACGTCGTATTTGACGAAATATTCCATGATATTTAGTGATTTTCTTATTCTTATGTGATTGATTGCGATTGTATTGAACTAACTTTGATTGACTTTAATTTTTGAACTTAAATGAATTAATAAATATTTTGTACTTGAAATTCAAAGTTGGTTTTTTTTTGTTTGCAATTTGGTTAGTTTAGTTTAGGTTAGATTAGGCTGGGATATCTTACCGGAAGTAAATACCGGTTTCATAATTCTGAATTCAATCAGTAAGTATAGGAAAAAAGTAGACGCGGGCATATTTTAAAAATACATTTAAAATTAGGACTTTAAATTTTGAAGAATGAAACCTGTAAAATTCCTATACTTTACTATAAGAAAAATTCATTTTATGGCCGAAATTTTTAAACCGGTTCGAATTTTTTTAATTTGAGACCTTAGGGGGAATCTACCCAACAATCTGTTTAGTTATTCGAAAAAATTATTCTCCTATCTATCACCGTTTAGGAGGAGTATTGCGCACAAGAAAAGGGCTTAGCCTTTTAGTATATAAGATACACAGACGATACGATACTGATTGAGAAGTTCGCTGTAAAAAGGATGCAGCCACATATTTAGACCGTTTTGGGTGAAACATATGCCATAATTAAAAGAAACTGGCAGAATCACTGGTATAAGAACGATGCAGATCCGTCAATAAATAAAGGAATTATACGCCTTTATGCATCTGCCTTCTCACTGATTTGGTGCAAGAAGGGTGCACCTTCGGACCTGCATCCTTTTTGCAGCAAAGAATTGTAAATATTCGGTGATTTTCTTGGAATGCAAGGTCATCTTCTGTTTGCGCTGGGCCGGCAGGGCAGCTGAATTGTTTTGACTTGTTAGTCGCTATCATTACTGCGTGGCATGCGTTTTCATGTGGTTTAATTATTCGTGTAAAAATTTAACGTCGTGTAAAAATAAGTGACACCGAGTCAGATCCGTTTAGCGCTCGTGTGTCAGACTATGAACCTACAAGCTCTGATGAAAGTTGTTTTAATAGTGATGTTGCAAGACCTTCAGCTAGGAGGAAACGTCCAAAGAAAAAACGTATCTCTGTAAAAATCTCTCTGTTGTCAACATAGAGCCCACGGAAGAGCCCTCAGTTGTTTCTTTAACCAAAAATAGAAAAAGTGACAACCCCACTCTCTGGAAAGTAATATGAAAAAAGCTATTGCAGAAGGAAAAATGTATACGAACTGGAAAGGAATACAGAAGGGACTGAGAGTAACTGGATCGAACTGCAACTGCAGGTAGAAGTGTTTGCAGAATGTGGACGAAAAAACAAGAAAAGTTGTCTTACACAAGTTTAACTAAATAGACTACAAAGATTTACAAAATACCTATTTGGGAGGCGTGATTCGAACTACTATTATTCAAAGAACTCGAAAAAAGACTAATAAAAGGCAAGACCGCACTTGTTCCCACAAATACTTTATAAAGCTGGGTAAGCTATTCAAACGAGTTTGTAGACATGCATTTGGTCAATCCACGGCATATCAAGGAAATAAGGAGATCCATTGCACAAGCTTTTCGTGACAGAAATATTGTAGCGCCACCTAGTAACAAAGAAAAGCATACAAATAGACTCAACCGAAAATCTAACGAAACACTCAAAAATATGAACATGCACATCCAGAGCTTTCCAAGGCGTGAATCGCATTATAGTAGAAACAAATCCCGTCGATTCTATTTATCTACAGATCTAAATGTAAAGAAGATGCATCAACTCTATTTGGATCTTTACGAACCAGCAAGTGTTAGCAATCCTAAATATAAACCCAAAGTTCCGTATGACTTCTACTATCGACACTTCAAAGAAAATTTAAACTACAGGTTTGGCTCACTTCGATCAGATACGTGCAAAAAATGTGATGTCTTAGATAACAAACTCAAAGATGTGACCCTCGACGAAAATGAACGAAAAGTTTTGGCAGCGGAAAAGAAGTTGCATACAATTTAAGCCGATTTGTTTTTCAAGGAGCTAAAGGAGAAAACCGCCTTCTGCAAACATAGCAACGAAAGAGGAGGTTCTGACCTTTGAATTCGAAGAAAACCTTCTATTTCCAAAAAGTTCTGCTGGAGAAGCTTTCTGCAAACGCCAGTTGTGGACATACAACTTCTGCGTCCATTCTGGTAAGACAAATTAAGCACACTTTTATATGTATGATGAAACTACTGCTTGAAAGTCACCAAAGGAGGTGGTGTCATTTTTGTACCACTATATAAAAAATATACTCCCTAAAAATGTTAGTTTTATACCTTTTTTTCCGATAACGCTACTGCGCAAAACAAAAACTAAGTAATGATTCAGTTTCTGTATTTGCTGGTGAGAACTAGGTCTATTGACAAGATAGGGCACCGCTTTCCTGAGCCTGGACATAGCTTTCTTCCCTGTGATAGCTACTTTATAGTTATTGAGAAGTTTTTAAAGAAGATGAAAAAGATTATGTTTTTAGCCCCCAACAATATGCTGATTTTGTTAAACAATCATCCAAACAGTTTATTTCCATTCTGATAAAACAAAATATGATCCTGAATTTTAGTGGTCACTATAAAGATTATCTCAGATGCAGAAAAGCAAAGATTCCAGATTTCCAAATACCGAATTTTCCAGTACAGCAATAAACATTTAAATGGCATTCGAGTCAGTATACCTACGGGCCTTTCAAGTTTTCACTTATTTCAAATCTGGAAAAACCTTAACAGCGACTACTCAGTTTCTTCTGATATTTCTGTCTATTGCAATCCTATACCTGTCAAAAAAATCAAATATGCAGATGTAATGCAGTTGGCACGATTCGTTCGTATGGACCTAATGGCTTTTTACACCCGTCTCATTCTGGAGAACCAGAAAACCGAATCATCTGGAACAGATGATAAAAACCGTGTAGATGAATGAAGGATGTGTTTGCCCATGTGTTGGTTTAATTTTTTTTCTGAATGCTATTTTTTTGACATCAACCTGTTTCTTTTTACAGATTTTTTCGTATTTATGTAGTAGGCAAATCATAGTCATTTTGATTTGATTGTTGTAACCGAATAAAAGAGTTTTTGTTGGGAATTTGTTTTTTGTAAAGAAGTATTATTTCACGTGTTTGGTGCAAGAATGATGTAGGTTCAACTTTTTTAATTTTCTTATTTTTTCAAAAATTATCTACCTGAAAATAGTTTCAAGTATTGACTAAATCTGTTTGTTATCGATTGATATTGTCTTTCAAGTTAAAATAAATACTTTTATTAAAAAACAGTTTTTTTTTCAATTTCCCAACAATTGGTAAAATGCATTATTCTTTCACGGCCATCGTCTAACTTGTTAAACTGTTTGTTCGGGCTGTTAGACCGTTGTCTTCTGAGATTAGTTCTCGACCTTTCGCCAACACCAGGGGTTGGCATCTTCTGAAGATATTACTGCTTCGCTTGTAAGCTCAAACTGACTTCAGTCAGTTGAAAGACAAAACTAATGTTTGTCAGCAAAACAAAGTTAAAACCAATGAACTCCAGAGCGGAATAAAGTTAGAAAGAGTCCACAGTATCACCTATTTGGGCGCCAATGTTAACGGATATGAGCAAAGAAATAAGAATACGCATTAAAAAAGCCAGACCCGATTTCTATACCTAAAGAAAATTGTCATTATTAGAGATATTACATAGATCCTTAAAATCAGATTAATGCGCTGCTGCATATTCTCCACAGGTCTGTATAAGATGGAGAGCTGGGCACTTACAGAAACACTAATGAAAATATTGGAGGCCTTTGTGATATGGATTTTCCGACGAATCCGAAATCTCCGAGAGAGATATCAAAAAACATCCGCTAATCTGTTTAGAGTTGCCGTAAACAAAGTTATTATTGTCAAATAAACCAAATCGCCGGGTATAACATCAATATTACAAAGTGACAATTGAGTTTTTATTTCTGGAATTTAAATACGTTTTACTTTCGTATTTTGTAATTGATATTACTTTTATGACCCAAAATTTACTAATTTTGTGGGACTTTTAGGTATTCCGATCAGGGGCCAGACTGGCTCTGACTGACTGCATAGAACAGGAAGAAACGTGTGTATCTCGGGCGTGCAGAGCGTGACAAGTTGACTTTTGCTTTAGCGAGAGAGTCGAGGCTAACGTTTTATCGTTTTAAAACGTTAACGTGCATCCGTATCCTTTTATATCCTTTAGCGCGAATCGCAATATCGCGAGAGTCCGTAATTAGCGTCCCTCGATGTGAACCTCCGCGTCGCTCAACCATGAAATGCAATCTCATTTTTCTTCTTCTTATTCTTCTTCTTTTCCGCTCGGCTTTATGGTGTCTCGGACTTTTGGCTATGCGGATATCATCTCCTTCCTGGATAAACGGTGTGCTTCGCTCCGGCTCGATTTTATTTCAACGTAACATAAATACACTTTTTTTGTTGTTAAACGAACTTTTATTGTTATGTTTTGCTTCTCAATCTAGTTAAGGAAGTATCGGTTATTATTATTTAAGAGTAGATAATATTAGAATCAACTACCTAATCTTTTTTTTTTGTTCCTTCCAATCTAAATTTTAATTATTAATGAAAATTAAATTAATTTACCGTAGTTTGGGGCTAAATTGATTATTTCATTTTTGATTTTGGACGTCAAATTTTTAAAGTGGTAATATAGATTTTTATAAAAAAATAATTATGAATTTTCTCTGTATATCTTCCACACATCTTTATTAGCAAAATTATAAAACAGTTTTCAGTAACGTCAAAAAAGAAAAATAAACAAGACAATCATGGTAGACTTACAAAAGAGTAATATACTAATTAAAATTATAAGAAAAATAGAAATAATAATGCGACATTCCCAAGCTACAATAGACAGCGGATGAGAAAGAACAGAAAATAATACAAATAAACAATGGAGTAAGACAAGGAGATGTGCTCTCAATGGTACTATTTATTCTATCACTAGACAAGATAATACAAGAGCTGTCAAACGCAGGAACTATAAATAAGAATGCAGTACACATAATAATATATGCGGACGATATAACCATAGTAGCAACAGATAAAAAGGCATTAAAGAAAACCTTCCAAGAAATAGAAAACAAAGCCAAACTGGGAATGACCGGAAATAAATAAAAATAAAACAAAACACATGAACGTAAGCAAGAAAAAGAAGACACTTATTAAAGCAGACACACTATTTGGAAGTACTAGTCAACAGAAGAAATGAAAGTGTAGATATAAAAAGAAGCATTCAAGCGAGAAACTGCGATCGAAACTGCAAGTCGAAACACAAAATTGAAAATCTACAAAACGTTCATAAGACCATTACTAGTATATGCTGCAGAAATATTTACATTAACAGCAAGAGAAGAAGAGCAATTAAAAGTTTTTGAGAGGAAGATTATTAGAAAAATACTGGTACCAAAGAGGGAAAAGGAAGAGGATGCATGACAATGGATGATTCACGAAATACAAGAATAGATGGGTCAAGAGAACTTAGTTAGGGCAATAACAGTACAAAGAATTAAATGGTATGGACACATATTAAGAAAAGAGAAGAGAAATCCGTCAAGAGTTATAATGGAATGGATACCACCAGGTAAAAGAACCAGAGGCAGACCTAAACTGAGATTGAGATAAAAAGTGATCGAAGACTTTAAGAGTATAGAAATTAGAAATATAGAAAGGACAATCAAAGACAGGCAAGAATTGAGAAAAGTAATGGAAACAGCGAAACACCAGAAACTGTAAAACCAAACACAGAATGGAATGATCCCCCACCCAACCTAAGTTAAGTTGAATTGGTACGTCAATGCACCATATCATCACCATTATCATCAGCTATTCCATCCATCGTCGGATGTAAGACTCCCTAAGGTGTGTCCATTCATTTCTGTTTTTTGTTTTTTGCATCTATTCCTGACCAGCCATTCTCTTGATATAATCAGTCCATCTGGTGTGAGGTGTGCCTCTACTTCTCTTGTTTGCTCTCTCTCACCATTCAATAATTCGCTTCGTCCAATGGCTGTCTTCCATTCTTCCTATGTATTCTGCCCAGTTTCATTTTAACATGGCAATCTGTTGGACTATATTACTAACTTTTGTTCGTCTTCTTATTTCTTCAATGGACTTGCGATCGCTAAGCTTAAAGTTAAGTATTCTCTTAAGTATAATTGAAGAAAGGTTTGTAAACTTGACTATTGTTTATAGCATTTTATCAGAAAATGTCTGACTCCAACATTCTATATGTAACGTAGCTAGTCGTCCTTTATTATTATTATGTATTACTCCTGGGAGACTTGTAACCAGGTTATGTGACTCAGTCCGTCGCTTCTTCACGCGCTGTGCTTTCATCCATCTAGTGTTTTTTTTCCAAAGTAAAATAAATTGTAGTTGTAAAATCTGGCTCTTCCTCTGTCCCACTCTCTTCAGTATCAGAGTCACCAACCCTTTCATCAGTTGGACGATCTTCCGCATCTGTATCCGGTTCATCCTCGAAATCTTCCACTTGGTTAGGGGATCTTCATTTTCGTCCTCTTCCAACATAAATTTTCAAAGATATTCTATATCATTCGGATTATTTAGGTTGTAAATCCACTTTAAAATAAGTATATAAAATAACACTCAGCTTTAATAAGTAGGTCGAAAATAGCCTAAAATACGACCAAAGTAAAACAACACTTACACGTTATGTCGCAATGTATCAAGGTACCTTTAGATGCTCAGATCAGTTTTCTGTTCAGTTTCAGTTTCAGAACAGTTGTCAGTTCAGTTTGGGTTGTTAGACGTGGTTAGACGATCAGTTTAGTTGTCAGTTGTCATTTGTCTTGCACAGTTCAGTGATGGACTTCTTCTTCACGTGGCATCTCCTCTAAGAAGGTTGGCAACCATCATGGCAATTCGCACTTTCGACACCGCTGCTCTAAAGAGGTCAGCAGAAGTGCAGTTATACCAAGCTCTCAAATTATTCAATCAGGAGATGCGTCTTCTTCCGCGATTCCTTCTATCCTGTATTCTTCCTTGCATTATTAATTGCAACAAGTTATAACGCTCGCCCCTAATAACATGTCTCCGTTATTGCAGTTTTCTGACTTTAACTGTATTTAAGACCTCTTTATCTTTTTCATATTATTCCCAACCCCTCGACATTCGTGACTCTATCTACCCAACTTATTCTTAATATCCTTCTGTAGGCCCATAACTCGAAGGCTTCCAATTTGTCCGAAACATTAAAGTATTTTTTTAAAGTCCAAGCCTCCAATCCATAAAATAATACGGAAAACACGTAGCATCTCAGAAGTCTTATCTTTAAAGAAGTTGAAATGTCCCTACTGCAGAGTACTTTTTTTAGTTTGTTGAAAGAATTTCTTGCCTGTCCTATTCTTGCCTTGTCCAGTGATGGACGAAGATAGCCTAATTGCGTTATGCTTGGCACTAAAAAAACCTCTAGAAAAGAGAAGTAGATGGAGTAAAAATTGGCTCCTCAAAAGAAATACACTTTCGCATTTAAATTAATCAAAAGAACTTCATTTTGAACCTTCTGATTGGTCAAACTATTTAGGAATTAGTGAGGATGCATATCTAGAATTGTTGCAGTTAGTAACACCAATTATAAAAAACCAAGACACCAACATGAGAGAAGCTATATCACCACATGAGGGGCTAAGTGCAACTATAAGATTTCAATCATGTGTCATATCAACTCCTAGCTTAAGCATCTTAATACCCGAAATCTGTAAAGCAGTAACAATAGTACTGCAGGATTATATAAAGGTAAGTGCGATAGTGACAAGTAAATCTTATTGTTTGTTACAGCTTACAAAAAATATGTATCTAGTGATATAACATGTTATATTATCAGAATACAGCGAAAAGTACTAGCCACTGAACTTCCTGTCGGACTTAATTCTGGTGTTAAAGCACATTGTCCATTCCATGAATTTACAAATTAACCTGACTGCTGCAGCTGCTCCTGCTGTTGCTGCTCCTGCTGGTGCTGCACGGGTCACAATTGACCTTGTAACAACGGTTGAGTTACTATAGCTAATGTTTAATTAAGGGAACGCATTTGGCCTCCAAATATAGCATCATTAATATTTTTTTTTAACGAAAAGTAGCATCTGGGGTGCTATATTACTTAATTCTGCTGCAATATGCTTACCAAATGCAGTGTGTATATTACTATTATTCATTAATCGATCAGCCACCATTTGAAGTATTTTTTTAATTGTCACATGAGTGAAGCTGCTGGCTAGTCTCCTTACTTGTGTACCTGAGGATTTCGTATTCGTGAGTCGGGGAACTGATTGTGAGTCATTTTTAGTAAGATAGCGTGACTTTTCAGACCGACTAGTACTTTCTTCTCTGAGTGAGCGATTTGTAGTTTCTTCAGTGGGATTGTTCTCTCCATCGTATGCATGATCGTCAGCACCAATTGAATCCTCCTACAAAAAAATAAATATTTATTAAATAGGTAAAGAAATAATAAATAAGACTTACTCACAATCAATTTAATTTAACTATCAGACGACCGGTTTCGCTTTCTACAATATGCAAAGCATCTTCAGGCATCTACTCTATTAATAGAGTACCGGCATCATTTGTTTAACTTTGTATCGAGACCTGAAGATGCTTTGCATATTGTAGAAAGCGAAACCGGTCGTCTGATAGTTAAATTAAATTGATTGTGAGTAAGTCTTATTTATTATTTCTTTACCTATTTGAAATGGACTCACACAAGCAATACATTCATGATTTAAATATTTATTAGATACTAGATATAGGTCTAGATTCTATATTACAATTTAAACTGAGGTAATGTATTATTTTAGATTTCAGTAACTGAAGCCGAATTGAGACATATTGCCGAGCGGTTTCTAACTAGATGGCAATTCCCTAATTGCCTCGGAGCTGTAGATGATAAGCACATACGCATAATACCACCACCAGACAGTGGATCCTTATTTTGGAATTATAAGTAATTTCATAGCATAGTATTATAGCAAGTTTTATAAAAGATTACTTAACAATGATTTACATTTACCACCTGAAGCAAGGCCACCGTCTAGTACCACAAAACTACCATTTGCTTTTATTGGAGACGAAGCATTTGCATTAAAGCCAAACTTCTTAAAACCATTAAACAAAAATCAATTAAACTATGAACGTATGGTCTTTAACTACCGCTTATCACGAGCAAGACGTATTGTTGAGAATACATTTGGGATATTTACCAATAGATTTAGAATCTTTCATACTTCTATATATTTGAGAAACATGGAAAATGTTGACATTGTTGTTTTGGCTTGTTGCTATTTGCACAATTTTTTAAGACACAAGGCAAGCGTTACTTATATTCCAAGTGAATTAACCAGTTCAGATAGCCATTAACCATTTCTGGAGGTGCGAGGGCTAGTAGACATTCAAGTGACTGCAAATCGGAACGATACTAGTAAAGTAGCAAAAAATGTGAGAAATAAGTACATGCAATATTTACTAAAAGACGAAAAGTTGACTGGCAAGATGAAACAATTCGCACTACAATGTCCTAATTTTTTGTACCTTTTGTTGAATTTTTGTACCATACTTAAATTTACAAAACAATAAAAAAATACGCTATGAATTAATGAATTTTTCCACTGAAATAGGTCTTTTCAAAACATTATTGTGAGTATTTGTATTTCTAAAAGCCATACATATTGGATAAGAAAGTTTTTTTATACCAGTAATTGTTGGTTAAATCGTGGTTATTTAATAAAGCTATTTTGTATAGTTTACTTGATTACTTTTCTTTGTCTTTCATTGGATCCAGTTGCTTTCCTATTATTGTTGTTACATAGTTTTGTCCGTCTCATCTCAGGTTATTTTGATTCAGTCGATGTATTTTTTCTTTGAGTTTGTGTTCTTTCGTCTTTAAACTGGTATTTAATAATATATTCTCGTAATCTCTCCAGTTTGTTTTGTTCATTGAGAATAATATTCCTTCCTTCTTTGTCAAGTAGACTATTTGCGATTGTCGATGTATTTCAACTATTTCTTTTACCTTTTTATAAATACTAAATATCGTTTTTTTTGTCTGTAGTTTCTTTGTTTCAGGACATTAATGGTACTATATAGATGGTTGACATGATTTTTTTTTTAATATTAAAGCCTATTAAAATTTCTGGAGCTTTTTTTGCCTAAGTAGCACCTTATTCAAAAACGTTGAACTTTTCCAAGGAGTGATCCCTAATTTTATTTTAATTCAATTTCTTGTCTGTGTTTTGTTTCATTCAACGCTGTAATTCATTAGATTGTAATGAAGTTAGTATATACATACTCGATAATTGCTAATATATTATACTCCCTCGTATAAATGGCAAAATAATACGCAAATAAATTCTTTATTCCTTTCGAATTATAATTTTGTAACTACCAGTCATTTTCTAATCTATTTATTCACTTGGAAATCATGCGTCAGGCGAAGCAAAAATTGTTTCAAAAATAATCGCGTTTTATGCAATTGTGTTATCTGTAGTTGAGGTGAGTTCAAGTTCAATGTCGGCGTTGCACTTGACCTTGGTATCATAATCGTACTGATAAAAAGCAGCGCACACAACAGATACACGCGTAACGCGTAACTCACTCAAATAACATAAGTATCGAAACTGCGTTGCCACATTTCCATTCTATAAACGGTTTTCTGGAGTGACTACTACTCGAAACTGCGATTGAATGAGTTTGAGGCATGGAAATGTTTATATTGTTGTCTTGACATTTTTTACAATCTTTTTGTTAAGCAATGTGAAATGTAAAGTCGATTTATTTTTAATGTGGACCATCTATTAGTAGTTATAGTTGTATTGTTACTTCGTTGCTTCTCTATGTGAGTGTATGTAGGCACTGCATGTGGCTCTATTGTGTATACCACAGTTTGTATATACATGAATCTTGTTTCTAAGATCCATATTAGTTAACAAGCAATTTCGATCTGTAACATCTGCCGAGCTTCTTGTGACCGCTACATTGTTTTCGATTATTTCTATACTCCAAAAAGCAATCTTGCATTCGGTCTTATCCCATTCGTTATTTATATTTTTTTTTATTCTTATTCATCAGTGGTACACGTAACCTACCAGTCTAGTTGTTTACTTCGCATTTTCCTTTCTTCGTATATTAACAGTCGGTATGTTTAATATATCTTTTATGTTCTAGATCATCCTTATTTTTCGTTCATCAATTTTCCATCTTCTTCTTCCTACTTTTAAGAGGAAGTTTTTAGTTTCAACCGATATCAGACCACCTTCTCCTCGGACATCCTATTGCCTCTCTTCTGGTTGGCGATATGTCTCTTTTTACGTACTGTTCTCTTTTTTGTCATTCTTTCAATATGTTGATTCCATTCTATTTTTATTCTTTTTGTCCACAGGTTTATTTCTTCTATTTCACATTTCGCTCTTAATCCTCACGTTTGACTCTTTTAGCGTTTGATCTTTTGTTTTTCATAAGACTTTCATTTCTGCTGTCTCATAAACTTCGTGTTTTATCCGTATTCACCATTATTTCCCTTATCTGCCCTATCTATTTTCCTGTGTGCATCTATACATCTTTCTTAGTATTATTATTTCTTTTTTTATTGCATTCAATAGTTTTTGTATCTATTTCAATTGTATTTATTCATGTTTTATAATTCTTTGATTTTCAGACACTATTTTTGATATTAAGCTATTTTGATGAATAGAACTGTAGTCTTTTATTCTTTTCCTTCTCCTGCTTGTTGTGCCTAACCGTTTCGGATATTGGCGATCATCATGACAATTTCGATGCTCTGAAAAATATTTGTGGTTTTTGTGTTAAACCACGTACTTAAATAGATTTTTCAGGCAGAAAATCCTTCGCCTTTCTGGTCTGCGTTTTCATTCTACTTTTCCCTGTAAAATTAGTTGCAACAATCCATATATTTGGATGTTCTTCATAACGTGACCGAGGTATTTGATCTTGGCTGTTTTTATTGTAGTTAACAGCTCTTTTTCTTTTCGTATTCTTAATAAAATGTCCTGACTGAATATGTTGTTAACATTTGTTTGAGCTTTTCAAATGCTTCAAATTCAGACTATTTAAATTTAAATGGAACATTCCTTTTAACTAGGTTATACAATGGTTTGGCTATTTGAACAAAAGAAGTAATAAATCTGCAAAAATAACTAGCTAGACTAACAAAGCTGTGAACTTTCTTGGTATTAAGAGGAACTGGATATACTAAGACTAATGTTACCTTATAGACCATTAAACCATTTTTATTATTATGATACCTCAAATAAGTTATCTCGATATAATTACTATTTAAATAGGAATAAGCCACAATTAAAGGTTAAAGTACGTTTATTGACGTTTCAATTTCCACTTCGGAAATCGTTCTCAAAATACAAACATTAGTAAATTAAACAAATTTTGTTTTTTTGTTACTTAGCGAAAAATTCTTCTAATAATTTTATCTGACTCATTTATATTGACAATTTAGATATACATTATACATTTTAAAGTAGACGACTTCAAAATGATATTGCCAATATTGTTGAGTTGCGCTCCTGGGACGATTTTACTTATAAGATAGTTCATTCGAATACATGAAATCAACTTTAACTTGAGAATATCCGTCAGAAAAATCGATATAGAAAAATCTGCATTTATCCAACCGAAATTGTAATCTAAATTTTTGAGCTAATTGTAGCACTTCTTTGAATGTATTAAAATGTTCACTCAGATCTTCAGTCGCTATGAGTACATCGTCTTGATATACCAAACGTTTATTTTCCCTAATCAAATCTATGATTTTATATGATCAATACTAAAAACAACTTTACTAAAAACTCTATGTTAATCAGTCAAACCAAATGTCATTCTCAAAAATTCATACTGACCTAACGGGGTCGCAAAAGAAGTGCATTTGACACTGTAATCTGCCATTTTTATATGGAAGAATCCATTTTTTAAACCTAAAGTGGTGTACAATTTTTTTTTAATCTATCTAACTGGTCATCTATCAATGGTGTAGAATAGTTACATTTGTTTGTAATTTTATTCAGCTCTTGATAATCTACACATAACCGTGAATCTCTATATTTATTTCTAACCAATACAATTGGACTTGCATATGGAGTATCTCAGTAAAAATTATTTGTATACTTGGTTGTGCAATAAAATCCCTACCTACTATAGCAGCATATGCCATACTATTGTTTGATACAACATAAAACTTTAAATTTACCATAGTATTATTAATGCATACATCTATTTGAAATATACTTACTATCACTAAAGGAGTCCCATTAATCCCTGTAAAATTATATTCCACTGTGGGTATAATTTGTGTGGAACATATTTAAGTTTAATAATGCTAATAGGTGATCCACGTTCTATTTAAACAGTAATATTAAAACTAGATACATCATTTCCTAGTTGAGCTCGCTCTGGACAGTCTTTAAGTTTATTATCCATCTTTCCACATTTGAAGCATAAACCCCGTTCTCTGCGTGGCCTGGTACACTCACTTAACTGGAGCCTATCTTGATTACAATTAAAGCAGGCGGATTCCAGGACGTTGTACTGCTGGTGTACAACCCCTTTGATGAGAAATACTAGTTGTACTCTTTGGAAATCGATTATGATTAATTTGTGTGACAGTCTCCTTGACCACATTAGAGATTTTGCTAAATAGGTCCCCCATAGTTCTAATTTCATACATCATCATCCTAGCTTGACTCTGAAGTGTCCAATTGTCATAACCATCAATAATATATTGGATTAATTCACCTTGAGTTACTCCTGCACTATTTCCCAAGGTAACTTTTTCTTGGTAGTAGTTAGTGAACTTCTTGCATGCTTGACTTGAACTTTGAAAAGAGAAGGTGGAAATCACTAGGTTACAGTGTCTGCCTGGTTGGAGAACATATTTCTTAATTCAACTTTGAGTGTTTTCCAATGTATTATAATGTAGTCACCTTTAGAGTCAAACCAGCTTTTTGCATGGTACCAGTGAGTGTAAGAGTGTAATAAGTCTTTGCAGTCATAGCATAATATCTGTGTTCTGGCCAAAAAACTCAGATAACAGGTTAGCTACTTATTTGTTGCTAAAGGATCGCTCTTTTTCTCGTGGCCATGTAGTCGGTGTTGTCTTCTAGAGTTTTCCTGTCGGTCCTTTCATGACATAGATAAATATGAGACTTACTGCTTTTTACATCATGATTAAAAAAAAATTCACTGTTAGTTGCCTCAAATAGAAGGTTTGCTCTACTGGAATCATGGACAGTGGAATATTTTGCATATAATCAAAAGCAATTGCTAGCACATGGGGTTCTTTCCTCGCACATCGTCTCGGTGAGAATTATTTTTCTTTCCGCTAATTCTTTGAATATTTCTGCTTGTTTGAATCTAAGTTATTGTACATTCCATGTAGCCTCATTTTCCTTTTTGGTTGCATTAGTCGTCTTTGTTTTGATCCATTATTTGTA
This sequence comes from Diabrotica balteata, assembly GCA_918026665.1. Classification (NCBI taxonomy): domain Eukaryota; kingdom Metazoa; phylum Arthropoda; class Insecta; order Coleoptera; family Chrysomelidae; genus Diabrotica; species Diabrotica balteata. The sequence goes on along the minus strand of OU898281.1, from coordinate 103,342,848 downwards.
TTCCGAGGTTTTTGGTCGAAATTTTTAACATTTATTTGTTTTGACAAGTATGAGTTTCTAGCCCATCGCCGCAACCCTCTTCCTTTATCCCGGCATTTACTGAGCTACTCAATCCACCCAGCACTTACCGGAGGCGGAGTTTTAATTCCTTTATCGAAAAGAATAAAAAAATCCTTTCATAAAAAGATTAATACAGAGAGATATGTATTAAAATATTTATAGTTTTTAGCTAAACTAGTTAAATATTTATATTGCAATGTACTTTGGAAGTCATATATTACAGCTTACGTAGTCTAGGACGCTTAGTCATTTTCATGTGTGTACATGTAAGCGGTTACTCGTTGCTAGTTGGAATAGATAAATAATGAATGCCAATGAAAAAACAAGGTCATAAATGTGAGTGTAGTAGTTAAAAACAATATTGATAATGGTGAATGTCGTGGCCACAGCCGTTTTGAAAAAAATATCTCATACCAATATTACAAGTTAATTATTTCTAAAAATAGTAACAGTCTCTTACATTTTGCTTAAACTGAACCCGAAGCTCTTAGATAACTTTCTTTGTAGACGCTATTTTGTGGCAAATGATTCAATGTTTTCCTTCGTTTTACATTCTTTCAATCTTGATTTATTTTGACAGCCTTTCCTTGTTTACTTCCAACCACATATCTGTTTTTCTATAATATTTTTTATTTTTTTTTTATTTATTGTTTAGATTAACTTGGGCTGTTTCAGACTGTTTTCCACTCCACTATTTTGTTTACTTGTTATTTTCTAATCTATTAATATAAAGTAATTTCTCATCTAACACCTGATGGTTTAATATGATAACCCATATAATACTCTCAGCTTTTAATCATATTTAATGGGCTATTGTTATAAGCAATAAACATCTTCAAGATTGGTCGTATCTCTCCAGATCTGCTACAAATATAAAAGCTATGATATTCTACTATTTCACCCACAAAAATATTTAGGATGAGTTTCATCTTAGACTAACACTATGAATGGAGACATGGTAAGCTCTGCTTTATTCTAAAGAGAGACAAACATACAAAGTCTTATAACCTCCTTTTCCCTAGAACTAAACATAAAAAATACTAAACATAAGATTGTTATTCTTATGCACATGTTTAGTATTTATGTTACTATAATAATGTTACTATTAACTAGTAAAATTCACTACACATGATTAGAATTGTCTTGATAAAGACTTTGAAAAAGCTCTTTCGTAAAAAAAGGATAAATATATATTACATGTATTCATAGAGATATGCCATTTAATAACTTCTAATTGTGATCGCTAGTGTATTTCGTGCTCTGGGCTATGCCGGTGATCGAGATGTTAGTGTTAGAAAGAAGCAATTTGATTGAACCCAGCCTATGAGACATGTTCACCCAGGTAGTACGATCGGGTGTAACAATTCATTGGAGCAAGGTGTTTTAATTCGTGTTTAAAAACAGGAATCACCCCACCGTGCTCCAATGCTCTAGACCATCCCTTTCCCCCCTATAGCAATCTGATTCGCTATAGAGGCACAACAATCAGCCAAGTGCTCTTCATGTGGAGGTCCTGGGTAATTGAACCCCAACATGGTTTCCTAACCGTATGTGAAAACTCAGGACAGCGCATCTCCGCTTTATTCCTGTGTTAGAAAGAAGGGTGTCGCTAAATCTTATATATACAAGCGAGGTTCCTACAGCCTCTGCCGCCTTTTGCATTTCGTACATTTTCTTCCCAGTTGCCTGGCAGAGAATAGAATAGTAGTAGTAGTAGGCAAAGAAGTATTGGCAGACCAAGAAAAAGATGGTGCGACAATTTAAACAATTTAGTAGGCTAATAGTAAAGAAGAAACAGGCTTTAAAGCCTACATACTAGAAGGAAGAAAAAGGAGAAGAAGATAAAAATCTAGATTATATTTTGTAAAAAAATATTTTTGCAGTGTAAAACTTTAATTTTATTATACCTACATGTTTTACATCATTATTAAGACAACAGCAAATCTTTTTATATGGGCTTTTGAGTAATTAATTTTCTTGTATAATTTACATATATGTATCTGTTTTATTGCAAAGGAAATTTCACCTTCAATCCGGAAGAGTTCTGCATTATACACATAATTTAAATTTGATATAAAAAGCAATAAAAAAATTCACTAGGATATAAAAAAAAGATTATTTTGGTGTTCACAACTTTGATGTTAAATTATGGAAAGCAATTTGTATAGTAATTTTTATTCTTTTACACTAGCGCTAAAAGAAATGTGAAAGATTGTTTGCTCATATATCATACGTTACACATAAATCTTCCAACTTTTTGATCTATTCCTGCAAGGTTTTGCTATTTTTATAAACATCAATAATTTATAACGAATTGACAAAGTCCTGTGCTTATGTGACCTATATACGATATTTATTCATGGAATAACCTTGTAACTCACCGAAGACTTATATCTTCCCACTACTAAAACAGGGCAACATTATTATGTAACAAAAGTAAATAAAAAACGAATTTGCAGATCCTGTCCTGGCAACCGGAACCGGTCTACGACTACATTATGTAAGACGAAAAATGTTAAATTATGCAGCATTCACTGGCCATCATTTACGTATGAGACGGTGGTTTACTTTGAGGCAAAAGAATAGACAGGTCGTGAAAAAAGTACTATTTTGTGGTAGAGGTGTTAACGATAACTTCGCTTTAGTACACTAGTATTATTTTAATTATTACTGGTACCAAACAACACCGGAGCAAATGCTACTGTTAGTTAGAAGTAAAAAAGTAGAATTATTAACGGAATACATAAAAAATCTATATGTAAAATTAGAATATATTTTATTAGAGAATGACAAGGACGGAAGTTTATTATATTATTCCGGTGACAGCACAGAAGACCCGCATAACAAAAATGGTGTAGGTATATCAGTAACATCAAAACTGAGTAAATATGTGACCAATTTCGTACCAGTCTCGGATAGAATAATATTACTCCAAATAAATACTTAACCATTTAAAACTAACATACTTCAAATCTATGCCTCGACTGCAGATAGAAAATATGACGATGAAGTCGAGAAGTTGTATGATCAGAACCAAGACATCCTACAGAAACTTAATAAACACGAAATTTTATATATTATAGGCGACTTCAATACAAAAATTTGGGAAGGTCGACGAAGTCAGACTGTAGGTCCTTATGGTTTACCCATACCTTGGGTAAACTACCCAAGCGACGATTGTACACTTGGAAAGCCCCATTTGATGATGGCAATAACCAATAAGAAATCAAATTGACTATATACTTGTAAATGAGCGATTCCGAAATGTCAAAAAAGTCTCTACATATCTTGGGACAGATATTGGATCTTATCATCAACCACTTGTAGCAGATATTAAACTAAGGTTAAAACGAATTCAGCAACAAAACCAAAAACCAATGAACTTAACTTTGACAATATAAACATAAAACTTAAAAAAGAATTTAACAATAAAACAAAAAACATCGGAGAACAACTAGAAGATCCAGAAGAACTATAGACTGAATTTAAAAACCAAGTTAACGAAATCTCCATAAACAATGATTATAAAAAAAAATCAAGAAAAATAAATGGATGACAGACGAAACATTGAAAACAAAATTGAAATTAATGGAACAACGTCGACTGATAAAATCTAATGCAACAGAATATAGACACCTGATGAGAACAATAAAAAAGGAGATCAAATTAGCTAAAGAAAAATGGATGAGAGAAAGGTGCGACGAATTGGAGGATGTAATATCTAAACACGACTTATTTAATGTGCACAAAAAACTAAAAGAAATGAGTAACATATTTAAAAAACAAGTTCCCTCTCTACTCGTTGACGATAATAACAAAACTATTGTAAATGAGCACGAAATAAGAAAATAATGGCAACTGTATATATCAGAGTTGTTTGAAGATGATATGAATAATATTGCCGAATTCTACCAAAACTGTACTGACGGCCCAGAAATTATGAAATGCGAGGTAGAACACGCTATAAATAATGCTAAAATTAGAAAAGCTTGTGGTCCAGATGTTACACCAACTGAGTTGCTGAAACTAATAGAGAATAATAACATAAAAGTAGTAGTAAGACTTTTTAATTCAATATATAACAACGAAGTGATTCCCGCAAATTGGCTCAAATCCATCTTTGTCGCAATACCTAAAAACACAATTCGAGAAAATGCTCAGAATATCGATTAATTAGCCTAATGAGCCACACACTTACAATTTTACTCACAATGCTTCACAACAGAATTAGACGCAAATGCGAAGAAGATCTTGAAGATACCCAGTTTGGTTTTAGAAGTTAGAATATTATTAGATAGAAGTCAGGCAAGGTTGTATTTTGTCGCCAACGTTGTTCAATGTTTACTCGGACCAGTTATTTAAAAAGGCACTTGAGAGACAACCACCATATGGAATAAAAATCAACGGGGAACTACTTAATGTGATTAGATATGCAGACGATACAGTAATTCTATAAGATAATATTGAAGGTCTTCAAATTCTGCTTGATCGTATTCACGAGATAGAATAGGAAATGAGCATTAAAATAAACTCAAACAAAACCAAAGCTTCAATCTTCAATCAATCGATCCAGACATAGAAATAAAACGTAGAACAGCAATGACTAAAACTACTTTTAAAAAAATGCAATGTCATTTCTTTGCAAACAGACGAGATACTCAATATTTTAGCGCGGGAAACAAATCGATATGCCGAACAAAAATTATTGATGTTATAAATCGTAAAAAAGACAAATTAATATCTCACTGACTGGAATGATACTAACAGAGAAGAAATATTAAAATTTTTGGGAATTTTGATATGGATGGGTTTGAATACAAAACCACAACCTCGAGATTACTGGAGCACAGCACTAATTTTATCCATGCTTGCTCAATATACAAGACGACAAACATGTGGAGGTGTAGATTTGAGATAAAATTGTTCAAAGTTAAACCATTGTTGCAGGCGTTCAATAGAAGTTTTCAATCTACTTTGGTCCAGGCAAATGCGTTTGCATTGATGAATCGATGATTCCCTTTAGAAGACTTTTGTCATTTTTACAGTAGGTACACACCTGGCAAATGTAATAAATACAGCATTCAAAGCTTTCAAACTCTGCGGAAAAGTAGGCTACACATATCACGCAAAAATTTATGGCGTAAAGCAAAAAAGACCAGACGAACAATCACTAGCATTCCTAGTGGTCATGTAATTAATAAAACCTTTTGTACAGTCAGGAAGAACTTTGAAAACGGACAATTTTTACCCTAGTGTTAGTTTGGCACACGAACTAAATGATAAAAATATTCACCTAAATGCAACACTTTGTAAAAATAGGAAATACAATCCTAAGTCGGTGTTTGAGGCAAAACTAAATAAAGGAGATATGATGGCACTACACAGCAACACAAAAGTTATTGTAGGAAAATGGATCGACAAAAGAGAGGTAACAGAAATGGTCGACGTTCATACAAAATCAGATAGACTTTAAAACCATACAGCTCATAGAAACAGGATTATGTCTCAGAACAGGATGCATAGACACACGATATAATTAAATGAAGGGGGTGCAAGGGTTTGGACTTTACATCAAGCGACGTAAACGACTAATTCATTTGTACGGCTAGATGATAAGAGTCAACGTGGTACTTCCTAATGAGGCTCTGGCTACCAAGTATGACGAAATAACCCTATCATGATTATATTGTAAGGTCTTTATTAATTCTAATTTATTATTCTTATTTTAGTTTACTAAAGGTTCAATATTTATAACACTTACAAATTTATCAAAGTCTTTATTACTACTAATTTATTTTACACTTGTATATACGTGCAATACAATTTTAACGCGAGCACGGACTTCTTTTTGACTAACTTCCCAATAAAATACCCGTTATTTATATATAAAATGCCGTTATCTAGAAGGGTCTGGCGATGCATCGATGACCTTTCATCCATTAGTTGACTCATTCAGTTAGACTAGAAAAGTCGATCGCCTTCTGGTAAATTCGGAGGGTCGCGCCGCCGGCTGCATTCTTGGTACCTGAAATTGATATTCGACCCTTCTGGAGAATTCGGTAGTATTTGACCTAGAAAATTCGTGAATAAATAAATATGTTTACGGTTTTTATATGCCATAATATTTATTATCGTAACAATATATACTATCGCATAGGAATTCAGGATATTGCCAAAATCTTATTGATCTGTCTAATCACCGTAGATAGTTATGGTCAAATACCCTCAACTACTGCAGACTTACTGCACTTTGCTGCACTATTTTGTATTAAATAGCGATACAATCAATAAAAAAACTACCACACAAATCTCTCCCACGCACTTTAGAGCAGGGGAGAAAGAATGGCGAAAATCGAAATGCAAATGACCAAAATTATACGAGATAGCATAGGCGTCAGAGAAGTGAGAAAACTAGGTGAAAGTCTAAGAACCTTGAAAACAGGCCATTTTTCCTACTAGATAAAAAGCTAAATTGAAACCATTTTCCAACATAATGTCCTTAAAGAATACTTTAATTAATATTGAAGGCTTATCAGAAGATAAAGAAGGTTTGCTGTCTAGTTTGTACCGCGCCCATGGTATGGATGATCTGCTGGTTCAATAAACCTCGATGGATTTTATAGAACTATATATATTAGAACTATATGTATTAGAACTATATTTATTGGGAAGTAACCATAATGTTAAAAATACATTTCTTTTGACGTTTTAATTTCCATTTCGGGACGACCTTTCTCTTATTTCAAGAACGATTTTAAAACGGATCAAAATAAACCTAGTTTTAACTAAAATTATGGTTCAATCCCAATAAAGATAGTAAACAACAGGTATTCAACAACATTAGAGAAGTTTGTCAATCGAAAAATAAATTATCGAGGCGAAGCTCTATTACGACTTTGTCGAACAAAATACAGACCGACATACAAAACAACAAATATTTACTGATATCACAGTTGTAAACAAATTTTTAATCGGTAGAGACCCTAAAATGGTATGAGCTACAATTGAAATGATCGTTCTCAAAGACATCGTTTAATAAAAAATAATTATAGACCAACTTATTAAAATTACAGTAATGTTTATAAATACCAGAACGATATTAGTAAAAAGTTAAGAATAGATTTTTCAATTGAAAAAACGTATATTCACTCAATGAAATAGTAACAGCTATTGAGGACCATAAACAAAAACAGGAGGAAACTGAGCTACCAACGTTACCGACTTTGGAAGAAATGAATAAAGCAATTCAGTCTCTAGCCAGAAACAAGTCACCCCGAGCAGATAAATTACCCGTAGAAATATTTAAATGTGGCGGTCAAACATTTGTGTGACCTGTTTCACAAACTTTTAATACAGGTATGGCAAGAACGCGCTTTACTAGAAGATTGGAATACTGGAATTATATGCCCTATATATAAAAAAGGAAACGTGCTTGACTGTTTCAACTTTAAAGGGATCTCCTTTCTTAATATTACATACAAAATTTTGTCCCTGATACTTAACCTTTTAGGGATAACGTGACATGATGGTACAGAAAATGTAACGTCGGACTAGCAGTCCGCAAATCTAGAAAATGTATAAAAAACAAATATTTTCGAAAAAACGGTCCGAGAACGTCTCGATTCTTTAAATATATAATTAAAATAGACAATCCTCACTGCTGTCTTCGGAAATACCATCCTGTAGGTAGTCGGAGCAAATGAATTTTGCGTGTTCTAAGCATACACATTTTTCTCATTTTTTGACAGGTATATCCGGTTGGTCTATTTTTTTATCTACTACAGAAAAAACAACGACTTCGAAGATTACTGCTGCCCTGAAAAGTCCGGTAGTGGTTAAGTTAAACCACTTTCGCAGGTTATGCAGCCAAGATATTCTTCTCCATCCTGGATCTCTTTTCCCATGCACTTTACCTTGAAGTATGGTCCGAAGTAGGTCATATCGTTGTTCATTGCGCATTATATGGCCCAGGTATTCTAGTTTGCGACGTTTTATGGTTAGGACTAGTTCGCGCTCTTTACCCATTCTATGTAGTACTTCTTCATTGGTAATTCTGTCTATCCAGGAAATCGTCAACATGCGTCTATAGCACCACATCTCAAATGCTTTGAGTCTCTTCAGTGATGCTTTAGTTAAGGTCCATGACTCTACACCATATAAAAGAACGGAAAATACGTAGCATTTTAGTAAACGGACTTTTATTTTGAATTTTATGTCGTGGCCGTTAAAGATTTTTTTCATTTTGACGAAAGCTGATCTTGCCTTCTCGATCCTTATCTTAATTTCCATCGATTGGTCCCACTGTTCATTTAAGTTTGCACCCAGATAACAAAAGTTGGTGATTTGTGTTATAGGTTGTTGGTTAACTAGTAATTGACCAGGTGTATCCTATTTTTGCTTATAGCCATCTATTTGGTTTTTTTAATGTAAAAATCAAGCCCAAACCTGCCACTTCCTTCTGCCACCCTGGAGGCAAGTGTCTGTAGACCTTCAAGACTGTCTGCAAAAATGACAGTATCATCAGCGTATCTTATGTTGTTCAATCGTTCTCCGTTTATAAGTATTCCCTCGTCTTTGTCCGTTAGTGCTAGGTTCATAATGTGCTCTGAATATGTATTGAACAATAATGGGGACAATATACATCCCTGTCGTACACCTCTTTTTATGACACCTAATTGATCTAGGAATATGTTTATTCAAAAATCGACTGATTTGCAGCTTAGATTTGATAGAGCTTCTAGAAAATGTCTTCTAGGTATTTTATCTATGTCAATAGATTTATATTTGCTTATTACAAATAAATTGATACCGGCAGCGTTCATTGCAGAATAAAAAATTGACCATATGCCATCGACGAGTGCTTGAGCGCAATTGTAGGCGGCACACATTTTATCAACTAGATTTACTCCTCCTCTAGATTTAATAATGTCAATATCAATAGTCAATGATAATTTCTGGCTTGCCCGTTAATTCGTCAAGCAAATCATCGTGGTGCATAGTTGAGAGTAAAATAGTGCCCTAAGTTCTAAAATATCTGTATTTTGTTCAAAATTTATTACTAAGATTGTAAAAACACTGTTCAATAAAGATATTCGTGTTTTCTACAATCGTTTGCAAAATCTCTTCAGTAAAAAATCAACTACAAATATTTGATGCGCTTTTAATATGTCGTACTTCCCTTGTTACTCCAGAAATTTTTACCTTCATTAAATTGTCACTGGCGAGTTCGTATCCGACAATTTTCTACATGTTACTTCCATTTAGTTGTTCCATCCTTACCAATGAAATGCAGTACTCTTTGTGAAACATTCAAAACTTCTGAGATTGGCTCCTCAATTTCTTATTCCATGTCGATGTCATGGTCCTGTATCTCTTTTTGAAATTTCCTTCCAAACTTGCATCGTCATTCAGGTTCAACTTCTGGCTCAGAATCATAGAGAAATTCCGCATGAAGCTTTTCAAGATATGCTTATTGCTTTTTAAAACGCATATTCAAAAAATTTGTAAAAAAATTAGATTATATTAATCAAATATACAAAAAACATAATCAGTATATCACTTCTAATTATAAATTACATGAATATTTTTTATTTAGCCCAGAAATAAAATATTTTAAAATTGAATCTTACCTGAAGATTTGTAATAATCTGTATAAGGTGTGGACTTACGTTCTGCAATTCAATATAGCAGCAGAACTAAATGCCCTAGACAACTCTTACAACTATACTGAATAGAGTGTTCCCTAGAATAGAAATCATAATTAATCGTCAGAAGTCGACAAATAATTCGGCAAGCGGTCTCATAGTCGGCAATTTAACTCTGAAAGGTTAACGAACGATTGGCACAGTATACTGACGATATAATAGGATAGGATGAATATAAAGAAAAGTGAGGTGATAAAAGCTATAGATCAAACGAAAGATGGGAAAGCAACAGGATGCGATGAAATACCAGTCGAATTCTTAAAAGTTTTTAACGAGAACAACCTGAATGTAGTATTGGAACTGTTTAATAAGATATACGATACTGGTCAAATTCCATCGGACTGGTTGAAATCTACATTTGTGCCCCTTCCCAAGAAATATAATTCTAAGACGTGTAGTGAATATCGCCTTATAAGTTTAATGAGCCACACCCTTAAAGTATTTTTGCGTATTATCCATTCCAGAATACGAGCAAAATTAGAACACAGCATAAGTAAAACACAGTTCGGTTTTAGATGCGGTTTTGGAACTCGAGAACCCCTCTTTGCAATACAAGTTTTGATTCAAAAATGCCTGGATCAACAGAAAGATGTTTACGTCTGTTTTATCGACTATGAGAAAGCATTCGATACTATCAAACATGACAAACTCATAGAACTATTACGTCTTTCAGGACTTGACACTAAGGACATCCAGATTATAAAAAATTTATATTGGAATCAAACAGCCCACATGAAGAATGGACATATGGTGAGTGAAAACATAACCATTTCTAGAGGGGTAAGACAGGGCTGTATTCTTTCGCCACTGCTTTTCAACCTGTACACGGAACAAATATTTCTAGAGGCACTAGAAGAGTACAATGAGGGCATCAAGATTAATGGCGTACCAATAAGTAATTTTCGATATGCAGATGATACTATTATACTGGCCGATAACATCGAAGATTTACAGATGATGCTACATAGAGTTAATACAACTGGCAGCCGATTTGGACTGAAGATCAATAGAAAGAAAACTAAATTTATGGTGATCAGTAAAAAAAAAATTTCAACATATCGACCTGCATATTGAAGACGAACGTATTGAAAGAGTACACCGATTTAAATATCTGGGATATACAGTAAATGACAAGTGGGACCCAGAAGTAGAGATTAAGATCCGAATTGAAATAGCAAGATCCAAATTCATCAAAATGAGAAAGCTTTTAAGCAACCGCAACCTAAGCATTAATCTCCGATGGCGCGCCACGAAATGCTACGTACTCTCTACGCTACTTTACGGCGTAGAAGGGTGGACGTTAACCGCAGCAATTATAAAGAAGTTAGCGGCTCTAGAAATGTGGCTGTATCGACGCATACTGAGAATACCTTGGACAGACAGAGTGACGAACACAGAGGTATTAAGACGAATGGGTAAAGAGGTGGAATTGTTAACAACTGTTAAAAGGAGGAAAGCGTCATACCTGGGCCATGTGTTCCGTAATGATAAGTACAGTCTGCTACAGCTTATCGTGGAAGGCAAGATTGAAGGTAGAAGAGGTTTGGGCAGAAAGAAGAAATCATGGCTGAGAAACTTGAGAGAATGGTTTCAAATACCAGAAGCTGCGAACATAATTCATGCGGCACAAAACAGAGAAACCTATCGTATGATGGTCGCCAACCTTCGGTAGAAGACGGCACATAAAGATAATAGGATCATACCAAAGAAGTTTTTAAAATCCAGTCTACCATTGATCACATATGATCATCCATTAGACAAATATTAGAAAAAGCTACGGAGTACGACATAGACTGGCCATTACATCTTCGTAGATTTTAAGTCAGCGTACGATACTGCTGATAGACCCCAATTATATTCGGCTATGATTGAATTTGGAACACCAAAAGGGATGTGTAGAATTAATTAAAATGACAATGAGAAAAGTTAAATGTAAAGTGCGACTACAAGGGGATCTTTTAAATATGCAACAAAATAACAAGAGGTGCAAGACGAAATTATAGAAACGGTGAAGAGTTCTGCTACTTGAGGTCACTTCTTCTTCTTCTTCAAGTGCCCTCTCCGCTACGGAGTTTGGCAATCATCATTGCTAGTCGTATCTTTGAAGCTGTTGCTTTAAATAATTGGTTAGATGTGCACTGGAACCAGTCTCTTAAATTGCGCAGCCAAGATATACGTCGTCTCCCCACGCTTCTGTCTTCCAAATTGATTGTATTAGATGGACTTAGTGGATGGAAAGATATTTTTTTAGTTTTAGCAATACACATTTTGTGCCACACTTTATTAAATGCTCTTGCTATGTCTACGAAAATAGCTGAGGATATTTTATTGTATTCTAGAAATCTCTTTATAATATTTGTTATGCTATGTATTTTGACCATTGTTGAGTGTTTATAGCGGAATCCAAATTAGTGGGAAGGAATAATTTCTTTATGGTCGAGTCAAGCTGTATTCTAAGTATTAATATCTTCTCAAATAATTTGGAAATAATTAGTAGCAGCGATATTGGTCAGTACGATTCTACATTATTTACTGGTGTCCGTGATTTGGGAATCATGATCAGTTCAGCCGTTTTCCACTTTGTTAATAGATATTGTAACCTTAATACTGCAGTTATAAGGCTTATGAGTTTTTTCTGTTTTAAGTCAAAGGCCTTTATGGGATCGATATTATTTTTGATTACTTTAGTTACTTATTTAGGGGTACGGTTATTTATATATTTAAAGAAAATATTTCATATTTGTGCCAATATAATTATCTTTTAACTAAATTGTTTTATATATATGTTATATTTTTCCAAAAAGTAGCTATAACTGAAGCTGCACCCATCTTGCATCAAGGTCGTCAATTTGACTTCATATTAAAATATTTAGGAATACAGGATGCTATTCGTAAAGGTTACTTAAAAAGTTTGGATGTCATATTTGTAAAAGTAAATAATATTCACAAAACTTTATACAAAAAATACTTAAATTAATCCGACTTTTATTTAAATAACACTTCTTTTGGAAGAAAATTTAGTATTTATTTCTATGTTTTGTTTTACTATTCCCAATATTTTTATTTAACATACAAAGAACATACATAAAGCGTTACATTGAGTATTACAAAACGAATTATTATTATTATTAATATATTAATATATTAATATAGAGGTGTTACAAAGAATGAAGAAAGAATGTGAAGTCATAAAAACTGTTAAAATTAGAAAGATTCAATATCTGGGACATTTAATGAGGGGTGAGAAGTACGTATTACTGAGGTTGATTGTGCAGGGGAAGATACAAGGGAAGAGAAACCCAGGACGACGCAAAATGTCCTGGCTAAGAAATTTGAGAGAGTGGTTCGGCTGCAGCTCATTAGAATTATTCAGAAATGCGGCCAACAAAGTTAAAATAGCGATGATGATTTCCAACCTCCGCTAGGAGAAGGAACCCGAAGAAGAAGAAGATATTAATATATAATATATAATATATATATATATATATATATATATATATATATATATATATATATATATATATTGATAACATTTTTAAATCGTAAAACATTTTGGTCGCATTCAGGAACTTATCGAAAACTCGAAAACAAACGGAATTGCCTTTGGGGGAATTCTTTAACAATATGATGGACGGAATGCACCACAGTCACACTCAGGAATAAGGAGTATAATTAGCTGTCAGCACATCTACCGCTCCTTATTCTTATTCTGTTTAGCGTTGTCCATGTATTGCGGGTCAGTTCAAAGCCTAGCGGTTTCTGATCGGTACAGACTATTTGGTGTACTTCCTGCGGTGAGTAGCTTTCCCATTGTCTTCTCCAAGCGTTGGTATTGAGTTGTCTCCAAGTTGAATTGAGCCATACTGGGGAAGCATATTCAGCCTCCAAGTATACACGTCAGAGAGCGGATGAGCTGAGTTCCGAGACTGAGGAACCCCATGTGGTGCCACATAGCTTTTGGACTATATTATTTCGCGTTTTTAGTTTGCTGCCATTCTTTATAGGTGTTCTTCAAACGTTGTCTTTTTTCCAAAACAACGGAGAGTTTTTTGTAGGCTTGAGCAGTATTCAGATGGCAACAGCACACTTCGGTTTTCGTTGCATTAGACCGTAGCCTCCATTTGTAAAAGTGTTCTCCCATAACGGCAAGATCATTCGTTGGAATTGTTTCGGTAATATGTTATTATTATATCTATGTTATGTAATGGCCCAGTTGTCAGTGTAGCCAAATTTCTGCAAAAATGTCCCAGGTACGTCCGCAATGTATAAATTAAACAATTAGAATGCCAAAACAGATCCCTATGGCAATCCATTGCTGAGCTTCATTTGGACACTTTTGAAGTTGTCCATTGTGACTTGAAAATTTCTGTCGGTAAGCATGCTATCAATGGGTTTAGGTACCTTTTGACACGGGATGGCACGGATTAGTGTGCAGATTACTCCTTGTCTCCAAATATCATCGTATCCAGCTGACAGGTCAATGAAAGCAACGGATGGTTTTTGCTTTTTTTAAAAACCTGCTTCAATATGTGTTGTTAGGAATAGGATCTGATCTGTTCAGCTGCAGTTAAGTCTTAACCCTGCTTGCTCAATAGATATCAATTCAAAGATGTTTCTACTAATTCTGTTGTAGACTAAGCGTTACAACAGTTTATAGACACAGCTCAGTAATGCAATTGGTCGGGAGTTTTAGGGCTGATCATTTGCATTTCCTGGCTTTAATTTGGCTATAATGAAGGCCTTTCTTAGCGAATTGGGGATTTTTTCTGATTTTAACATATCTGTGTAGAAATCAGCCAGCCATTTACTAGCATATTTGTCTTTCCAGACTTAATTTCTGAATTTGCTGAAATAATTTCTTCTAGAATAAACTCGTCAGAGTATTCAGATATATTTGGGCATGCAGACTTTAGTATTTTTAGTTCTTGTTTTACTTTGGTGGTGTGGTCAAGATCTCTAGGTGCTCTTGAGGTTGGTACAATATGGAAGCTATTTGTACTTTGTCTCTAGTTGGAAGTCTGCTGTTTTACCAAGTTTTCTAAGTAAAGATCATGCTTTTTTGCTTAATTTAGTTTAAATTTTTCACAGTTTTCATTCATTTTTGTCGTCTGGCTGCATCCAAACTCTGCAGTAATTCTTCCGCAATTTCTTGGTTTTGGCTTTCGTTGTATTCTTGATACAATTTCTCACATTTTTCATTATATCCTGGGACATACTCTTTATGATATTATCTGGGTATATTTTTCTTCGCTGTAGAGATAACCACTGTGCCAACAAATCTCTTGTAGTTTGCACGTGTTGGTCAGACATTTGTCTAATCTCTTAATAAAAGTCGCCCAGTCTGCTTTTTGAAAGTTCCACCTAGGTCAAGGAAGAGATGATATTATTGGTATTTAGTTGTCAACTTCTATTACAACTGGTCTATGTTGACTATGTGAAAAATCTGGGATTACTGTACATGTAGCTGCCAGTGGTTGATTGTTTTTATTTGTAGAAACAAACCACGGGCCTGGGTTGTATTCTAGCCTCCAGACTGGAGATCGAAAATTTCCCCGATCTTTGGCGTTAAAGACTAAATAAGTGTCAGCCACTTTGCTTCAGTTTAGCATAGTCGCGCCGTTTTGATAACTGTGCCTATACTTCCGAAGTTCATAATGACTTTTGAAGTCTTCCAAATAAACTGAGGGGTGTGGGTGGGCGTGAATAACATACGGATACCACAGGACTACCGGATATATTGCTATATATTATAAATTTTTGCTGACAGTAATTTTGCCAATTTGTATAGTAACCGTATGAATGTTATTTATCTCTGATGTAGACATATTTGCACATTTTTATTTTGTTTCAAACATAGGTAGCCACTTCATAAGCTGGATGGTAAGTTGCACCCAATAAATCATAGCCATGAATTTGTTATTCGTTTTTTACATGGGTTGTCTGAATTGCGACCACGTTGATATTATTTTCAATTACTAATACTTTCTATATTTAAATGGCAGATTCGGTCCTTTTGTCGTTTGGTCCTGAGAAGGGCCTTTTAAATTTTGGGTTGAAGGCATATCTTTTATTCGTAATGTGTTCTTGCCAGGAGATCTAGAGGGTCTAGATTGTCTGACGCCTATTGTACCAGTTCATTTAGCATTACCCAGGGTGCACGTATAGTATTCTATTACGGACACGAACTAGCTTTACACCTTAATTCTAATATTTCACACAAACAAGACTAATTTAAATAGATGCGAAGTATCAGTCGCTGTTGCGTCTCATCGGATTATTGAGCCACTTATATTGCAAAAGTTGTGATTAATAAAAATGGTTTAAAACCTTTAAAACTTAACTAAAACCAATAACGAAAAAAGGTACATTTTAAAGCACAGGCACTATATTAATTTGTGTTTATAAACAAATTCATGGAAATCCTAAATCAATACCAATTCGGCAATTTTAGTATTAATATGTTTATCCGACATACGTTTTGATTTTGAATACAATATTACTAAATATTTCAGCATTAAACAACTAAACAGCAACGTGGAAGTTCACGATGAATTATTTTGTACGTATTGTTTAATTCAAATTCTGCCGGATGCTCGAGTGACGTGACACTGATGTTTTTCAATAATTTTGTGACCCTCTCTAAAATCAAATCGTAGTAAACTATATTTAAGGTATTATATATTCAGGTTATCTATGCTATATGGCATACAAAAATTCTCTAAATAATTTAAAATCTCCAAATCAGTTTCATAAAAATTATTTATTGACGTAATAAATTAATGATACCAGTATAATGGCAACATTTCAACAAATATCATATGCCTTATGGACTTTGGAATATCTGGCATATATAGATCTTAAAAAGGCTTTTGACACTTTACCAAGGCGGAAAAATTATGGGAAAGATTAGAAAAGAGAGGTGACAAAGAAAAATGAGGGTAATTAATAACATTTACAACAGCAATATCAACTATGTCATCATTTAAAATATATCCAACAAAAAGTCCAATGATATTTATAATAAACATGGATGTGGGTTATAGAGTAGACATCGTCCTATTGTCCGAAAATGGACTAAATATGAAATGAAGTACTAAAAAGTGGGATGACAATTAGTAAAAATAAAAAGTTATGGTGATAGGAGAAAATGAAGAAGAAGAAAAGATAAATATAAAAATACAAGAAGTAGAAGATATCATATTAGCATTGAGCTTGTGTTTAACAAGTCACAGAATTTGATTGGTAAAAAGGGATGGCGTGGTATATAAAATGTGTCTGTCTGAGTGTGGCGAAAAGGAGAAGGAGGGATTGAAGTGAAGGAAGAGGTTTTGCCCAGAACCAGGACGATGTGTGTGATTTGAACGTCAAAAGAAGCAAGTTGTTTGTGTTCCATATCCTGCAGTGAAATTTAGCAGAGTTCTTGACAAATAATAATTGAAAGGTGTTTTGTGTCTGTGGAACGAGCCCCAAACATTGGTAGCAGTGGACAACTAAATTACATTCTGTAATAAACAAACAGGTTTATGGTATATTTGATACTAGTCGATAAAGTAAAAATCCCTACTTGGCCATATAATCAATAACGACTTTCAACCAAATAATAACTAGAGCATAATTAATTTTCAGTGAGTTCATTTCACAATAAATATAATCTTTTAATTCAGATATAAAAAATTAAAAGAAGTAATATTTCCTAAAAGAAATTTTTTGTCTTAATTTAATTTAAAAAAGAAAACAGGGACAAGAAATCTTTTATTTGAATACAAGTCCCAACAACTATTGATAATGTGTATAGGAATTTTAATGAATTTGTAATTTTAATTATACGGATGATATATGATTTTGATTAATTGTAAAACTGTTTGACCTTAATATATTTTTTATTTTTTTCTAATAAATTATTTAATATTTTAGCAACACAAAATTATTTGGTTTAATTTATTTTTCTATTGTCCATCCTTTCCTCAAAGGCAACTGCTTAAAGAATACTTTGAAGCCACTTATTATAATTACCGATAAAAGAAGCCCTGACATTAAAATTAAGCTTAAGATATATTAAATCAATTAAACATATAAAAGGTCCAAATTTGCAAATCATAATGCATTAAACCTAAAGCTAAGATTATTGCTATTACAAAAATTTATATTAACCCTTTATAGGTCTGTGGTCGATATTTCGACCACTGCTCTTATTAATACTTATGAGCTAGTAATTGACATGAAAAGTTACCGAAGTGCAAATTCAGTGTTTGTAAATGAATTGTACCCAAAATGAACACCACAGAACAAAATACGGCAACGTGGCAGCAATGTGGTTGATTCGCCAACCACAACCCATCATACTCTGTAAGTTACCGTTGAACGTGATCACAGGTTTTTGCTGTTTGTAAAATTTAGAAAAATAATTTACAAAAGATTTATACGTCAAACTCAAGGTAACACATCACAGTATTATGGTCTTTTATTATCTATTCAGATTTTATTGGCGCTAAGATGATATATCTTGATTTACTAAACATAACCTCAAAGTAGCACATGCTGATTTTACAATTGTTCTATTGAAATGTATTTTCACTTTTGTTTATTTTAAATCTATACAATTATATTCTTTTTTTACGTAAATCTGACTAACCTGAATAATATTTCCAAGAATTACATTGCTGTGCGGTAGATCAAGTAATTAAATTTTTCAAGTATTTGTATACAACAATGTACGTATCTTTTGCAGTAAAATGGAACACCGCAATATACTTGAAAATTTAAAAAATATGACTCAGGATGATTTATTTGATTACATAGATGGTATTCCATATCAACAAGCCATAAATTCAGATTTTGAGGGTGATTCAGAAGATAATCTTCCTATTTCCAAACGAACGTCGGTTGCATCCAACGCGACTATTATTTCATTGTCTAATGATGACAAGGTTGAATTTCTTGATGTTGATTCAGATGACTTAATGGATGATATAGCTTTCCACCCTCAGGTAAGAACAAATCGCATTTTTGACGACGTCGATACTACCTCAGGCGAAGACGAAATAGAAGAGAACCAAGAGAACACAGTAAAGTACGATGATACATATAAATGGAGAAAGAACGCTTCTGATGCACAAAAATATTCGAATGCGCCGTTTACCAGACCATTTGGCCCAGCAGAACCGGTCAATATAAATTCACCATTCGATGTGTTTTCTTTGTTCATGAGCAAAGACATTATACCTAATATAATTACACAGTCAAATCTCTATGCTCAACAACAAAATCATAATAATCTCGACCTAACTGTGGAAGAACTGAAAGCATTTCTAGGGGTTCTTATAATCATGGGGTTTCATAAACTACCTAGTTTGAGACATTATTGGTCAACTGATATTAACATGCACGTGCCAAGAGTTTCGCAAATTTTTACGCAAAAACGATTCTTAAAAATTCTTCGTTTTCTCCATCTAAACAATAACAAAAACATGGAAAGAAATCAAAATAACCCCAATTTTGACAAACTGTTCAAAGTAAGGCCTTTGATAACAGAACTGCAGCAACGCTTTCAAGAGAACTTTTATACAAGTAGAAATGTTGCGGTAGATGAAAGTATGGTTGATTTCAAGGGGCGAAGTTCTCTCAAACAATATATGCCGAAAAAGCCAATAAAAAGATGCTTTAAAGTTTGGGTCGTTGTATGCTCCGAAACTGGATACATGCACAAATTTAGCATATATGAAGGCAAATCTCAATCATAACATGCTGAATATGGTTTAGGCGCTAAAACGGTATTAGACATTACCGAGTCTCTTAGAGGCGCAAACTACTGCATTTATTTCGATAATTTTTTCTCGAGTTTTCCTCTTCTTAAGAAAATGTTAACCTATGATTTGTTCTGCTGTGGAACTTTTAGAATAAATCGTAAAGGCTTTCCAACACAAATGAGAAAGGACAAAACAAGGAAAATGGGAGAACACGATTATTTCATGTCCAATGATATGTCTGTTATTAAATGGAAAGATCGTGGGCGCAAATGCGTTTTAGTCGGCAGTACTATGCATAATCCACTTGAGATTACTTCAGTTTTGCAAAAAAAACCGAATGGTGAACAAGAAAGTGTTAAGTGTCCAAAAGCCCTAAGTGATTACAATCGCTATATGGGTGGAGTCGATCTATTTGATCAACTTCATGCTTCTTATCCAATTTCATGGAAATCCCGAAGATGGTATATGAAGATTATTTACTATTTGATTGATGCAGCAGTGGTAAATTCATATATAACTTATAAGACTACAATCAAAATGAGGTCCATTAAATCGAAACCAATGAGGCACCTGTATTTTAGAAGTGTATTGGCCAACGAGCTCATAGGTGATTTCTATAACAGAAAGAGACCAGGACCTAAGGTAACAATAGGAAGAAATAAACTGAAGAAAATGGGAGCAACCACTAATTCTGTTAGCGTTGAAAGCACGGTGAGACTAAGCGATGTTGGCAATCACATGCCAGAAAAAGGAACATCAAGACGTGCACTCTGTTCAACGAGAGCAAAGCCAAAACGTTCAAGTATTAAATGCTCAGATTGCCAGGTTGCATTATGTATTCAATGTTTTCCATTATTTCATAATAAAAATGTTTAATTAATGTGTTTTTTTCTGTGGTCGATTATGGAACCACAACTACATTTACCAAAGTCAACATACCTAATCAGGCTGTGGTCGAAATTTCAACCACCTAAAAAAACAACAAGGAGTGAAAATAAAAGAAAATACGAATGAAAGTTCAATAACGGATCATTTCTTATCTATAATCTGCAAAGAATTTGTTTATCTTACCAAAAAATAATTCTGCCCTATAAAGGGTTAAACTCAACTGGCTACCGGGTTGAAGCGCGTCGATTATTACTCTGATGTCTTCTTCAGGGCTTCCAAGCCTCCAGAGACTACTACACTAATCACTTATGAATACATTGCTACTACTTAGTAATTAGTAAAAATAAAAAGTTATGGTGATAGGAGAAAATGAGGAAGGAGAAAAGATAAATATAAAAATAGAAGAAGTGAATATAGAACAAGCACGAACCTTCCAGTACTGTGCAAATAGAGTCAACATTAGAATATATAGAAAGAAGGCAACTCAGTTGGTGGGGTCATCTTCAGAGAATAGAGAATGCAATTCGGGTGAAAGACATTTGGCAGGCAAAAACTCAAAGACAAAAATAGAAAGGTAGACCACGACAAGCATGAGATATAACCCTAAAAACATTATCGAAAAAAAGGCGAACAACATAGACGGAAGCAAGGACGCCGGCCATAAATAAGAAGGAATGGCTAAAATTTACACATAATGTAAACATACAGTAGAATTTAGTTGAGATTAAGGTTTAAGGAACAGCGAACGGTTCATTTTGATTGGAGGCTGGAGCGGAAATTTTTTCTATATGAGAGGTCCTATCTTTTATTGAGACAATTTGACCTTTTTTAAATTTTTATGGCTTCTCGGATAATTCTTGGTTTATAGAAGCGAATGAGGGCTCTGGTTCTAAAGTTTTTAAAATCAATTTTGTGACCTGTATGAAGATGGTGTTCACCTAGAGCTCTAACTCAATCGTAATTGCGAACAGAAATGAAATACTTATAAATCCTATTTTAGATTATATAATTTGTTTGGTATATAAGATCTGAGGCAGTCTGCACAAGCAATTTTGTAAACTCCGTGTTGTTCATTTAAATTACTATCTTTGATTGATCGGACAAGAGATGAAAGTTTTTGTTAGAGGAAAAATATTGTCTTCCTCTTGATTTAAGAATTAAGTTGATTTTGTCAGTAATACCTTTTATGTAAGGAAGAAAAGTTGTAATATGATGAGGGTCTGAGTCTTGGGTGGAGATTGAGTGGGAGACTGATGCCTGTGGATGCTCTTATTGATGTGATTGTCGCAGTAACCGTTTTGGATGGTGGCTTGTTTTAAACAAGAGAGCTCAGCGGGTCTGTTTGCATCATCGCAAAGACGTATTGATCTGAAGACGAGACTATTAGTTACTAAATTAATTTGTGAAGGTGAATGATGAGAGTTGGCATGCAAGCAACGATTGGTATGGGTGAATTTTCGATCAACAGTCATGACAACCTTGTAATTGGTTTTTCTTTTTCCAGCGACTTCCTGGTCCCTTGTGTCCTGTCTATTTTTTTAGAACTATTATAATTATCTCATATATAAGTCCATTTTCCAATAATTAGTTTAGCTGTAATAAAAGTTTGTATTGCAGTTTAAATATTCATACAAAAATTATTTAATTTTGTTCTGTTAATTTATTGTAATCTTGTTTTAGATATTTAGCATCAGGATGATCCATGAAGTATTTGCATTATTTCCATAAAATTAATGTATCAACTATAAGTAAAATCACCTGGAGTATTTGCAGGGCACTGTGGGATGTTCCACAAAAAGAATATATTCGAACCTCGTCTTGAGAAGAAGAATGGATGAGAATAGTGAAAGGATTCAAAAATAGTAATTTCCCTTATTGTTTGGATGCCATTGACGATGAATATATAAGGATTTTAAAACTCCCTGATAGGGGTGTCACATATTTTAATTATAGAGATTATTTATTTTTCTATTGTATTATTGGCAGTTGCTGATCCTGAATGCAGATTTTTCTATGAAGATATATGTTTATATGGTAAAGACTGCGATTTAACAAATTTTAAAAAACTCTGTGTTATGAAAAAAAAAAATACCAATATTTCTTTACAAATATCAAAATGAAAACCTCTATCAGAGTCTGTAAATAGTGCGCCTTTCATATTTGTAGGTGATGAAGAATTTTACACGTAATAACTTATTACCTTGTTCAGAGAAACTCGCTTCTTCTTCTTCAGGTTCCTTCTGCTATCTGAGGTTAAATATCATCATCGCTTTTTTAATTTTATTGACCGCACTTCTGAATAATTCTAATGAGCTGCAAAAGAACCACTCTCTCAAATTTCTTAGACAGGATACTTTGCGTTGTCCTGGGTTGCTCTTCCCTTGTATCTTCCTTTACATAATTACCCTAAGTAATACGTACTTTTCGCTTCTCATTACATGATCGAGATATTGAATTTTTCTAATTTTAACAGTTTTTATGACTTTACATTCTTTCTTCATTCTTTGTAACGCCTCTATATTAGTTACTTTTTCAGTCCACGATATTCTGTGGATTCTCGTGTAGCACCACTTCTCAAAGGACTTTAATTTTTTGATTTCAGACTGTTTTATTGTCCACGCTTCCATGCCGTATAGTAAAGTAGAAAAAAAGTAACAACGTAGCATTATTGTTTCTCTAGATTCAGGTTACGGTTGCAAAGTAAGTTTTTCAACTTTATAAACGTGTTTCTTGCCATTTTTATTCTAGATCTGATTTCTTTTGTTTGATCTTCATCTTCGGTTAGCCACGTTCGGCTAAATATTTAGATGTTGTTACTCTTTCGATCGTTGTATTATTGATGATCAGGTTATCTACATTTTGTGATTTTTTTGAGAAGATCATTGATTTCGTTTTCTTGAGATTCATTTGCAGTCCGTACCTTTCACATGCATTGTATAGATGTTGTATTATGTATTGTAGATCTTCTATGTCACTTGCAAATATGACCGTATCGTCCGCATATCTAATATTATTAATGTTATTTCCGTTGACCAAAATGAGGTTAATCTTTGTAAATGGGTATGTTTATTTAAAAAACCCTTAAAAGGGCCACATCAATAAAACAAACGTTTTCGGACTACACAGTCCATCATCAGGTTATTAAAATCGAAAATGCTAGGTCATAATGCCTGAGCCACCAAAATATTAGGGTAAAAACCCTTTAAATTACATTTAGTTATGAAATGTTGTACATTGTGTTATAAAATAACTGTGATGTTCTATATTAAATTAAATTTGATCAAAGGTAACACATGGCTCAATTGGGTTCCAGAGCCGGGTGAGAGACAACCTCTGCACTCGGAGAACAACGTGGAACTGGGCAGTTCCACGTTGTTCTCCGAGTGCAGAGGTTGTCTCTCACCCGGCTCTGGAACCCAATTGAGCCATGTGTTACCTTTGGTCAAATTTAATTTAATATAGAACATCACAGTTATTTTATAACACAATGTACAACATTTCATAACTAAATGTAATTTAAAGGGTTTTTACCCTAATATTTTGGTGGCTCAGGCATTATGACCTAGCATTTTCGATTTTAATAACCTGATGATGGACTGTGTAGTCCGAAAACGTTTGTTTTATTGATGTGGCCCTTTTAAGGGTTTTTTAAATAAATATACCCATTTACAAAGATTAACCTCTTTTTGTTATACGTGGTATACAGCCAGCTACAGGAATTTTTCCTTGTGGATTTTGTTGACCAAAATACCTTCCAGAATATATAATAAAGCTTCTTGAAATATCATTTCACTGTATACTTACTTCCTCTGTCAGTTCTCCTTCGAAATTTATTCTTGCTTTCTGATTTTAATACAGATTCGATATAATTTGTAGATCTCTACTATTTATGTTTTTGGTCTTAAGAATACAAAAGCTTTTCATGTCGAACTATGTCAAAAGCTTTTTTAAAATCTATGAAGTAAGCATGTATGTCCTGATTTATATCCAGATATCTTTGTGTCAGAACATTGACTCCGAATAATGCTTCTCTAGCTCCTAGACTCTTTCTAAAACCCATCCGTGAATCACTTATTTCTCGTTGTGATTTTGTTATGTATGATTTTAAGAAAGGTTTTCAATGTGTGGCTCATTAATGCAATTGTCCGATAGTCATTGCAATCTTTAGCATTTTTCATTTGTGGACTTGTTACAAAAGTTGTCTTGTATAAGAAGTGAAAAAGGTCTACCAAGACATCAATATTATCTTCATCAATTATCTTCAATAATTCAATTGGTATTTTATTGGATCCTGGAGCTTTTCTACCTTTTGTGTGTTTTAAAGTATAAATAACTTTCTCTTTCATTATTTCTGGTCCCGTGGTTTCTCCGTCAACTTCTAATTGTTCTACTTTTTGGTTATAAATAGGTGTTTACTGTATTCTTTCCATCTACGTAATTTGTCTTGCGTTTCAGTTACAGTGGTACAATCTGCATTTGTTAATATCCCGATTGGTTTGTTACGATTTCCTAAAATCATTTCTTTAACCTTCTTATGCGTGTTGAAAGTGTCATACCTTGCCTCACATTCCTCAATTTCTTGACATTTAATGGACATCCATGTTTCCTTAGCTTATTTTATTTTCTGTTTTATTTGTTTATTAATTTCTTGATATTTAATTTTATTTTTGTTTTTATGTATTCTTCTTTTGTCTATCTTTTTGAGAATTTCTTGTGTCATCCATTCTTGTTTGGCAATTTTTGTAAATGTTAATGTGTTCCGTCCCACAGTCTCTATTGTGTTCTTTATATTTCGTCAAAGCTTGATTTTGACGAAATGCCCCTGAAGATGCTGTAGTAAGCGAAAGTACTTGGGCAAGATTTAATTGTTAAAATTGTGCTCGATATTTGCCTTTAATTTTTCAAAGTTTATTTATTCGAGCATTCAACCTTATATCAATCTAGTGAATAGTTTGACAAGGACCTGCCATAATCTTTTTCTAACCACTTTCAAGACATTTGCCACTATTTGATCGTCTAAAAGGGACTTATTGTTTTGCATTTATTGCATTGAACTTCGAACTTGTACTCGAAGAGTATGTCTAGCTACCATTAACGTTGTCACCGCTTTCTTGGTTATTCATTATATCTAATAATCAATCCCCTCGTTAAGTAATAATTGAGTCTAATATTATTCCACGATAGTTTACTTTACTCACCAGATAGGCTAAAAGAACCCTGTCCCCCTTAATGGCTTTAAATTCCTCCTAATAAATTTTATATTGTACATCTGGAGGCCTATGTTAAGTTCTACATTTGAAGTCTATTCTTTAACTACACTTAAAGTATGTTGCATTCTCTCTCTATTTGAGTGATTTAATTTTCTGTGGGTTAAAATGACAGGTTCATCTGCAAAGTTCAGGATGCCTGTCGTTGCTGCGGTTAAATATCATCTCATCCATGGCCAGATTCCACAAGAGAGGAGATAAATCTCCCTCTGCGGATGTCTGGCTTTTTGTACTAACACTATATCCCTAGTAACGTTACGTGTATCACATGAGTTCTTAGCACGCGATCTGTCTATCTGCAGCTTGATTCGTCGATTTATTTTAGACGAATTTCCCTTGTGATTGTTTCATAAGAGGTGTTGTAGAGGAGTCAAATGCTGTCTCTATATAAGAAATGCACAACTATTTATTTTATAATCTTGATTCCATGCTAACGAATGATTAATATCCCTAATATCTGAAAACAAGTCAAGCGGGCTGGGCGGCCGGTTTCTTCGGTCCCCAGCTCGGTGTACAGAAAACAAAAAGGCTAACGCAGCAGTTTACTCCTTCATAGATCCCTACCGGAAGGGCGTACTGCCTAAATACCGATATATATATATATATATATATATATATATATATATATATATATATATATATATATATATATATATATATATATGAGATATTATTGTTACGAACATGCATTTAGCGTGGATTACCTAACGGTCGCATCTCGAAGCACCGAGAGTTTCGGCGATATTTCGAGCTCTGTAAAATTCCACCCGTCAAATAACGAATTAGAGGTGGGACTATTCTCGAATATTCTCGAATATAATACTTTGGTATATATATATATATAACGAAATTAGGATTTAAGTTCAGTTGATAAGAGAATACCGAACTGTAAAGTTATAAATAAATATATTTATATAAATTCGAACCGCTCGTTTTATTTAAAACCGGTACAGTTGGTGTCACCGTGTGAGGACAATTGATTTGAATATAAATTTAACAGTGATTTAAAAAAAAAAGACTTTTGAACTTTTGAAAGGTATTGTTCGTCGGGAACATCCGCGTAGTTCAGTAGTGATCGTTGTACGAAAGAACATTTAAAAAATACGTGTGTGCCTGACCAAAGATGCTGTTAGTAGAACTTTCAGTGAAACAGTTACGTGAGCAACTAGAAGAACGCGATGAAGACTGCAGCGGGTCCAAGAAGATCCTCCAAGAACGACTGAAAAATGTTCTTAAAAATAATGGAGATGACCCAGATACATTCCAGTTTCAATCAGCAGAAGAAGCAGTTTTAACAAAAATAATTGATGGAAAATTTGAAAATGTGTCGCATATGATTGAAGAATCTTCTAAAAAAAATGATGATAAATTCGAGAACGTTTCCAAAAGATTCGATGAAACGTCTCAAATTATTAAAGAAGTAGCTAGACAAAACGACGAGACTTCACAAATTATTAAAGAAATATGTAATCAGAACAATGAGAAATTTGAAGAAATTTCTAAAACATTCGATAAAGTAGAAGAGAAGATCAAACAGCTAGAGACCATGATAACTAACACGAAAGTGCTACCACCAATTAATACGGTAGCTTTAGATCCGGTAGTGAAAGAAGAATCATCTAGAGACGAAATGACACATAATATGAGATTCAAATTACCACCATTTGATGGAAAGTCCTCTTGGTCCATATACCTTAGACAATTTGAAGCTATTGCGACAGCCAATCATTGGACAGAACAAGAAAAGGCTGTTTCCTTGACTGCTGCTTTACGAGGTGATGCTGCAGATATCCTAAGATCGATTCCTAAGGGTCAAGAAAAATGTTACCAGACCTTGTTTACTCGACTACACAAACGCTACGGAGATGCCCATCTACAACAAGTCTACAAGGCACAACTAAGAAGTAGAGTTCAACGAGCAAGTGAAAATTTGCAAGAGTTTGAAGCAGATGTTGCTCATATAGTGCGGTTGGCTTATCCGGAGGTACCAGACAACATTTTGGAAGAAATAGCTGTAGATACCTTCGTCAATATGTTAAAAGAAAGTGAATTACAGAAAGCTTTACGACTAGCAAGACCGAAAGTTCTAGATGAAGCGCAAACTTCACGGAGCCATCGAGTAAGAACCATTGAAGAAGGCGACGAACCAAACGATGAACGTCTGGAAGAAATGGTACGAAAAGTAGTTCGTAACACGATGCCGAAGAGACGCGAGCCCAGATGTTGGAATTGTGGTGATGTAGGTCACATTCGCCGTAATTGCAAGAAAATGATACAACAGTCGGAAAACTAGAACGGGTCGACACTAAGGGGCAACTGCCGACCTTGAGAAACACAGCCCCCATAGTAACTGTGAACATTACGTCCTCCGGTGGAATTCATAGCTTGTACATCGAGGGTCGTATCAATAATAAATGTATATCGTTTTTGGTAGATACCGGTGCAACAAGAACTATTGCACGGCCAGAAGTAGTACGAGACCATCTTAAATTATCGCCTGCAACAGTAAAGGTTAGAACAGCAACTGGTGAGATAATTAATACATATGGCGAGGCTAATATGTCAGTATCCATTGGCCAGACCACAGTGAAACATCGAGTATTAATTGCAGACATCTCCGACGAGTTCATATTGGGGATGGATTTACTACGGAAAGTTGGGGCTGTATTGAATGTCAAAGATGGAGTTCTCGAGATCAGTGGTGAAGAGTTGCCGTTTCATGAAGACAAAGAAGATGTTAACAGCTTAATAACTACTTGCGACGTAACAATATCCGCTAATAGTGAGAAAATTTTGATGACCAAACCTGATGGTTACTGCCGAGAGGGAAGTTTAAGGATGGTCGAAGATGTGAACAATGCCGAGTTCCTAACGGCAAAAGCTTTGGTGAGAATTCGAGATGTCGTTCCTGTAAGAGTTATGAATTTAAAGGGAACTGCTATTAAGTTAAGTAAAAGAACTTTGATCGGACAGTGTGTTCCCGTGGCTTCGATATGTTCCATGAGTACTAATGAGCAACCGTCAAAATCTAAGTATCCAAAGGAGCTTGTTGAGACGATGATTAAAACGTGCCAAGATCTTGATGATGAACGAACTAAAAAAGTAAAGTCTATGCTAATAGAATTTCAAGATGTTTTTGCCATTGATAAGAAGGATAATGGCAAAACAAGCATAGTAAAGCACAAAATTAATACCGGAGACGCTCAGCCAATCAGACAACAACCTAGACGACTTCCATTTGCGAAAAGAGATGAAGCCGAAGACATCATCAAAGATATGAGCAAACAAGGGGTAATTGAACCATCAAACAGTCCATGGACATCATCAGTAGTACTAGTAAAGAAGAAAGATGGTTCAACACGTTTTTGTATTGACTACCGACAGCTCAATGCGGTAACTAAAAAAGATAGTTATCCTTTGCCCAGAATAGACGATACTTTGGATACACTTTCTGGTTCTCGTTGGTTCTCCACACTCGATCTGAAAAGTGGATATTGGCAAGTAGACATGGAGCCAGCTGATCGTGAGAAAACCGCATTCTCGATAGGATCAGGGCTTTGGCAGTTCACAGTTATGCCCTTTGGTTTATGTAATGCCCCGGCCACATTTGAAAGATTAATGGAGGCAGTTTTAAGAGGTTTAACATGGAAAACATGCCTGGTTTAGTTGGATGATGTAATTGTAGTAGGAAGATCCTTCGATGAACATGCCAATAATTTGACAGAAGTCTTTCAACGATTGCGGGCAGCAAATTTGAAGTTGAGTCCGAAGAAATGTCACTTGTTTCGACAAGAAGTGAAGTACTTGGGACATATTGTAGCAAGTAATGGTGTAACAGCTGATCCTGAAAAACTTGCAGCAATTAAGGATTGGCCGGTACCAAGAGACAAACACGAAATTAGAAGTTTTCTTGGCCTACGCACATATTACCGACGTTTTGTCAAAGGATTTGCCAACATCTCCAAGCCATTAACTAAGTTGACAGAAGAAGGCAAAGAATATACATGGAGCGAAGAATGTCAGAGAGCTTTCGAACACTTACAAATGGCTCTGATCAGCGCACCGATTTTAAGCTACCCTAGACAGGCAGGAAAATTTTTATTGGACACCGATGCAAGCAACAGTGCAATAGGAGCTGTTCTCTCCCAAATCCAAGATGGGCAGGAGAAAGTCATCGCTTACTTTAGCAAAGTCTTGTCGAAATCAGAGAAAAACTATTGCGTTACCAGGAGAGAATTGCTAGGCGTAGTAAAGGCTTGCGAGCATTTCCATAAATATTTATAAGGCAGAAAGTTTCTTCTTCGCACGGATCACGCTGCTCTAAAATGGCTCCTACAATTCCGTAATCCAGAGGGCCAGATGGCAAGATGGTTAGAACGATTACAAGAATATGATTACGAGATCGAACACAGGGCTGGAAGAGTTCATTTAAATGCTGATGCGCTTTCGAGAAGGCCGTGCAGTGAACATTGTAATCACTGTCTTAAATTAGAAGAAAGACTTTGCCCCGTGAGACGAACCACCGTCATTAATGATCAATGGCAGCCTCAACAGCTACAAGACGCTCAAGCAGATGATCCATGTATAAAACGAGTATTGGATTGGATGCGTCGAAGTGAAAGGCCCTCTTGGCAAGACATTAGTGCATGTAGTCCTGAAGTCAAGTGTTACTGGAGCCAATGGAATTGCCTAGTGGTAAAAGATGATCTTCTTTATAGAACCTTTGAGAACGATGATGGTACAGAGTCTAAGCTTCAGTTGATTGTACCTAAAAGTAAAGTGTCAGAAGTATTGCGTCAGTTACATGACGGTGCATCAGGTGGACACTTTGGTATTACGAAGACTCTGCAAAAGGTTAGAGAACGGTTCTATTGGGTGAACTGTAAAGATGATGTAAGAAGATGGTGCCGGAAATGTGAACTGTGTGCAACCAGTAATGGTCCAGTTGGTAAAAAGAGGGCACCCATGAAACAGTACAATGTTGGTAGTCCTATGGAAAGAGTAGCAATCGACATTGCAGGTCCACTTCCAGAGACAAATGATGGAAATAAATATATCCTGGTAGCCATGGATTATTTTACGAAATGGACTGAGGCCTATGCGCTACCAAATCAAGAAGCTGCTACCGTTGCAGAGGTACTGGTTAAAGAATTCTTTAGCCGATTTGGCGTTCCCTTGGAGATCCACTCCGACCAAGGGCGAAACTTCGAGTCAAACCTTTTCCAAAACGTTTGTAAATTGATTGGTGTCAATAAGACCAGAACGACACCCCTTCATCCTCAATCAGATGGAATGGTCGAGAGAATGAACCGAACGATGGGTAAACACCTGTCCAAAGTTGTATCAGAACATCAAAGAGATTGGGACCAGCACATTCATTTATTCCTAATGGCCTACCGCTCGGCTGTGAATGAAACTACGGGCCAGACTCCAACCTGCCTGATGTTAGGTCGTGAAGTTCGTTTGCCCTGCGACCTAGAGTTTGGCTGCAGACCTTCCGAAGAACATGTTGCAAGCGAAGATTATATCGACCGCCTAAAGTTAAGAATGAACAACATTCATGAACTTGCCCGACAACACATCCAGTTAGCCAGTGACAGAATGAAAGATCAATACGATTCACGATGCAAGAATGAAAGCTATGAAGTAGGTGATCTTGTTTGGCTTTATAATCCCCAACGTCGTCGTGGCTTGTCTCCTAAACTGCAAAGACAATGGGAGGGTCCGTATGAAATTAAAAAGAGAATAAATGACGTAATATACCGAATTAGGAAATTGCCGAAAGGTAAACCAAAAGTAGTTCACATAAATCGTCTTGCACCTTATGCTGGCTCAAACGAAACAGAAGAAGTCCGAATCCTTCAACATGAGATCAAAGATGATCGGCGACCAAGCTTTAATGAGTTTATGTCAAATTACGCAGAGAGAAAGAGTGCTAGATTCGGCGTGACGACAGAAGTTCAGCAGGATCTTTTCAGTGTTCCGCATAACGTCACTCTAGCCCACTGTGTTGCCCAAGATCTTGAGATGACTAAAGGAATCTCATCCGTATTTCATAAGAAATTTGGTCGCTTGGACGAGTTAAAAAACCAGCAGCCTAAAGTTGGAAGAGTGCTGAGATTAGAAGATGGTTCTCGATCTTTGTTGTATATGGTGACCAGAAAGTCGTATACAGACAAGGCAAGCTACGAGGATATATGGCGTGCTCTGACTAATTTGAAGAAAATCGTCTACAATTACGACATTAAGAACTTGGCTTTACCCAAGATAGGCCATGCACTAGATAATCTGGATTGGAAGATTGTCAGAAGCATGCTTGAAGTGATTTTCCGAGAAACCAGTGTAAGAATTACTGTGTGTTGCATTAATCCGAAGAGATCGTGTCCTTCAAAGACAGTAGACTGTTATTTCTTTCTGAGGGGTTCATGCAGAGCTGGAGAGTCCTGTAGATTCCGCCATCCTGGGCCTATAGATAGAGTTCCTGATCGGGACGCTCAGATCTAAGAGGGGAGCAGTGTTACGAACATGCATTTAGCGTGGATTACCTAACGGTCGCATCTCGAAGCACCGAGAGTTTCGGCGATATTTCGAGCTCTGTAAAATTCCATCCGTCAAATAACGAATTAGAGGTGGGACTATTCTCGAATATTCTCGAATATAATACTTTGGTATATATATATATATATCCTCTAAAATAACAGCTGATCTGGTAGATGAAAGTGAGTTGAGGTTAATTGGGTATACAGCTGAATAAAAGCCAAGTGCACTCTGTTCAACAGTTCATTATATTTCGCCAATTTTCATTGGCATCATCAGATGAAAGCTACAATTATTTAAAACATGGTAAAAATAAATAAAAATAAAAATAATAAAATACATTCAATAGTCTTACTTGATTGAGGTTGTGGCAATATGATTTATGTTATCATCAGAAAGGTTTGTGGTATGATGTGGATTGTAGTTTTTTTGGATATATAACATGTAGTTGTAAAAATGACAATTAAAATATTAAATGACAATATATAAATTAAAAAACAAAATAAACATAAAAACGTTTAGTTCGCAGATAGTCATTAAGGTTTAGTACTAGAAATACCAAATATCGAATGTTATTGATTGATGTGTAGCAGGAGATAATTAGTTCTATAGTGTTAATATAGTAGTTGTTTATTGATTGGGATTTACTGTAAAAGTGTGTTTTAGATAAAAAATTTAAAAAATTTTTTTTTTTTTTTTTTTTTTTTTTTTGAAAATTTTGGAATTACATGTTGTGTTACAATAATTATTTAATAGTTATGTTTGTTTTTTCGATATGTAATAGATAAGCATAAATCTCACTCAAATGCTCAACATCTGATTTCTTATTTATTAAGTTATCCATTTGGGTGATAAATGCCATCTCGAGGAAGAGTCTTTTATTGAGATTATTCTCCATTGCTGTATACCCAATTAACCTCAACTCACTTTTATATATATATATATATATATATATATATATATATATATATATATATATATATATAACGAAATTAGGATTTAAGTTCAGTTGATAAGAGAATACCGAACTGTAAAGTTATAAATAAATATATTTATATAAATTCGAACCGCTCGTTTTATTTAAAACCGGTACATTATTATATATGAGACAAAACTAGATATTATATGTCATTTAGCAAAGACTTAAGGCGATAAAAGGGCAACCACAGAAATTTATAAGGTAAAGTAATGTTAGATCGAACAAAAAAGTCGTCTAAAATTAAGATAGCAAAACAAACAATAAGCAAAAACTACAAAATAAAGGAAATAATAAGTTAAAAAAATAGATACATTGTAAATACTAACAGATGAAAAAAAAAAGCAATAGAGATAGACATATAGACAAGTACTTATATTTAATGAAATGTATTTGCTTAGCTGTATTCGTTTGCATGGTTTCATTCGAGAAAAAATGCAGTTTATCATTAGTATTAACATTGAACTTGAACATGTGTAACAGTTTAATGATAAGATAACTGCGTAAATAATTTTTTATAATTAACTGTGTTTAGATGAATCTATAATGCCATACTTTAGTATGCTAGATTAACTATTCTTTATATAAATACTATACCATACTAGAATATTTATATGATAAATATATATATATATATATATATATATATATATATATATATATATATATATATATATATATATATATATATATATATATATATATATACACTCACCGGCAAAATTAACGGAACACCTTAAAATTGGGACATGTTAGATGTCTCGAATTTCCTAAACCTATTGTCCGATTTTAGTGATTTTTTTAGTATGTCATAGGTATATTATTTAAGAATATCGATGTAATAATATTGTTGCTAGACAGGTCAATGTCATTTTATACCGGGTGTAACAATCCTACTGTGTTTTTTCCTTAAAGTTCGGAACACACTGTGGAATATTGTAGCATATATAAAATATTGAAATTAAAACTAAATTATAGCCTCAGGCTTTCTTAACATTTTCTTTTTTGATTCATTTGCTTATGTTTGATAATAAAAAAGTTAGGTACGTTAACAACTAGCCCTGTTTTTCATCAATAAATCCTCATTTTCTGCTTAGTTTAATAAACAAGCCTAAAGTAGGCTATGAGAAGGTAACAATTTAATACACACACCAACAAATTTAAAGAATTTAAAGGAACCTGTTATTAATGCAATATTTCTTTATATTTGTATTTTATAGACTATATCTACATAGCTTTGAAAGCTCCTTGTCACAAGAAAGTCTTAAATGTCAAATTAATTTGTTTATTTGTATTGTGTTTTACATTTTACAGTCATTCTGTCTGTTCATAACAAGTACAAACTTGTATTTAATTGAGCGCATAGTAAGAAAGAGACTTAAAAAAGCCGGTCTCAAGTCATATGTGCCAATAAAAGCTCCCAGACTCCAGAGACACCATCGTTTAGCACGACTACAATTTGGTCGAGTACATCAAAATTGGAATGATAACCACTGGATTCAAATTCTCTTTACGGACGAGAGCCGTTTCCGTGTAAATTACATCGACGGTAGAGAAAGATTGTATCAACGCCCAGGAGAACGAAATGCCCCTTTCAATTTTACTACGACCGTACCTTTTGGTGGAGGTTCCATTATGGTGTGGGGCGGTATATGTTTGAAAGCAATAACAGAGGTAGTGGTGATTGATGATGGAGCATTAACAGCAGATAAGTATATCAGAGATATTCTCCAAGACCATGTGGTACCTTTTTCACCATATATTGGCAAAAATTTTATTTTAATGCAGGATAATGCGAGCCCACACGTCGCAGACTGTGTAAGATATTTCTTATTACAAGTGGGTATAACAACGATGAATTGGCCAGCTTGTTCCCCAGACCTAATCCCGATAGAGGATATGTGGGACCTGCTAGGCAGAAAACATAGGGCACGGGTTCCTGCTATTCAAAACAGAGAGGAAGTCACAATTGCTTTGATTGAGGAATGGGAGAGACTGCCCAACCACTGATCGATAGCGGTATCAGAAGTATGAGAAGACGAATAACTGCAGTTGTAAGGGCTCGTAGGGGAAACACACGCTATTAACGCCAAAAAAATGCATAAAAAACCAATTTAAGTTCAAACTGTACAATAAAGTTAATGCGTTTAAAATCCGTATTTTGTTGAGTCTGACATCTTTGTATTTTATTTCTTCTTAAACAGGTTTTATATTGTACTACCATTGTAATATAAATTCAAAATACTTCACCAACATGCGTATTATGATATTATCTAAACATTTTATAGACTAGAGAGAAAATACTCAGATTTTATGGTTGTTCCTTTAAATATGCTGGTGAAACTAAGAAGAAAATGAGCATTTATTGATGAAAAACATGGCTAGTTGTTAACGTACCTAACTTTTTTATTATCCAACGCAAGCAAATGAATCAAAAAAGAAAATGTTAAGAAAGCCTGAGACTATAATTGAGCTTTAATTTCAATATTTTATATATGCTACAATATTCCACAGGGTGTTTCGAAGTTTAAGGAAAAAACACAGTATGATTGTTACACCCGGTATAAAATGACATTGACCTGTCTAGCAACAATATTATTTCATTGATATTCTTAAATAATATACCTATAACATACTAAAAAAATCACTAAAATCGGACAACAGGTTTAGGAAATTCGAGTCATCTAACATGTCCCATTTTTAAGGTATTCCGGTAATTTTGCCGGTGAGTGTATATATATATATATATATATATATATATATATATATATATATATATATATATATATATATATATATATATATATATATATATATATATATAAGACAAGGTTAATGCGAGTTAATAGCACAATAAAGTTAGTAGATATCGCCATAGCTCGCAACAAAGGAAAAAGATATAATAGAATATGTGTATAAGATGAAAGTCAATCGTATATACGCATTTCTGACTATTGGTAGTCTTCAGTACGGTGCAGCTAAGTTAGAAAGGAACACGTTAACTTAATGAAAGGATCACTACAGGAGCAATGCCACCAATTTCTGGCAATATGTTAAAAGACTGAGCATTCCGGACCAACAACTAACACATCCATGGAGGAAGGTTGTTGTTTAATTAACATTTCCTATATTCAACCGTATTATCACATATTCGAGAGGCTGATTGAATAGTGTCGGTACCAGTACGTCTCCTGGCTTTAATCTTTTGATTACTAAAAAGTTCTCAGTGAGCTTATTTTGTGTTCTGACGACTGTTGACGGGTTTACGATTCCTTTTTCTAGTTGGATATATTTTTTGAGGATTTTATAAAGCTATGCAATATTTGATATACCTTGTGCCTATTCAAAAACGAAAGAAGAGTTAGACAAGGATGCGTGTTGTCACCTGACACTCTCACCTGACATTATCTTTCATTGTCTGTATATTACCACAAATCACCTATCTCTAGATGCTTCACGAAAATACTTTATTAAGATATGAAATTCAGCACTACAAGAGATTTGTATCGGAACTAATTCAAGCGGGAAATTACGCGGGAATTTCCAAATTTTATTTTTTTTTGGGAAAATTTAAAAAAGCTTAAAATATTTAAATATAATTTGGTATATATGAAAATAAAATTGCATTTTAAATTTTAAAAGGTGCAAATTCTTTTTAAATCCAAATAAACACAATACCATTTAAGAAAAATTAAAACAAAATATAATTTATTTATTTATTTAATACATGTCAAACAACTTTGTATATGAATTTAGAATATAATAGAAATATACTTTATTTCAACTGAAAATTGTACAATTTTATATACTACAATAGGGTATCTCAAATGATTGAAGCACGTGTGTAGATTGTGCATCTCTACTTCATGAAGAACTTTCAACTAAAACAAAAAGTTGATATAATAATTTATACCATGATTCACTTCAAGTAAAATAATTTTTATTAATTACAATGTAATGTCATATTAGGGTTACTTACTTTATATTACATTTGCTTCCGTGCACAACATTGAAATACTTCTGGTATGTAGATTAGAAGAAGAATCCAAAATCAATCAGCTATTTGTTCTCGGAAATTGCATTTTGGAACAAGCTATGACTCCCTGTAGAAGCAAACTTATCTTCATATTCGTTTTGTTTTAAAAACTGTAGTGGAATTGTTTAATTCATCATATCTAAATTAGGATTTTTTATAACACTAAGCCACATGTTAATGGTAACAATAACCCAGTGATATTAAACCAAGATTAGTTTGATTTCTTTGCAATAATAACCATCAAACCAAACAATTTAGACGAATAATAACCATCTGAATATATAGACGCTAATCAATTATTATTACTGATACTGACAGTTGGCGATTGACAATTATAATTTTTAGTGTGGTTCTAAACCTAAATTGAAGTAGTATAGCGACATCAAAAGATTTGTATCCGTACTAAAAATGACATGTAGTTTAGTTTGACCTTGAGCTACCTACGTCAAACGTCTAGTAATTAGTGGTCTGTGTATATTACTGTGTATAGATAAAATTAGTATCTACACAATAGGACAAACATGAAGAATGTTCTACATATATGGTATTATTCAAGGAAACCGGGGACGGTAAATACAAGTTAAATCTTGAAATATTTGTTATGTATGGCTTCCTACTCACTTTATAATGCTCTAAAA
Organism: Diabrotica balteata; assembly: GCA_918026665.1. Lineage (NCBI taxonomy): Eukaryota > Metazoa > Arthropoda > Insecta > Coleoptera > Chrysomelidae > Diabrotica > Diabrotica balteata. The sequence goes on along the minus strand of OU898281.1, from coordinate 103,304,996 downwards.
ATTGCGGATTCTGTATTTTAATGCATATTTTTTCTATAATTCTCGTTTAAAAATTGCGTATTTTGACATCAATTTTCAAATAATTCGTCCATTTTGATTGTACTGTTGTTAATGTCATGTCACTTTTCCACCACTGTTGCCATATTTTCAAAAAATATTGTTTCTTGCAAAATTTTGTAAAAATATAAATATGTACAAGAAAATTTTATTTTGTAAAAAAGAAAATATTTTGTTTTTCGTTGCGTTGAATTAGGTTTGATCAGGTCAGGTTTAATCAGGTTAGGTTTGATCAGGTCAGGTTTAATCAGGTTAGGTTTGATCAGGTCAGGTTTAATTAGGTTAGGTTTGATCAGGTTAGGTTAGGCTGGGTTGGGTTAGGTTAGTTTAGGCTGGGTTGGGTTAGGTTAGTTTAGGTTAGGTTGGGTTATGTTAGTTTAGGTTGGGTTGGGTTAGGTTAGGTTTAGTTGGTTAGGTTAGGTTAGGCTGGGTTATGTTAGGTTTAGTTGGTTAGGTTGGGTTATGTTAGTTTAGGTTGGGTTGGGTTAGGTTAGGTTTAGTTGGTTAGGTTAGGTTAGGCTGGGTTATGTTAGGTTTAGTTGGTTAGGTTGGGTTAGGTTAGGTTTAGTTGGTTAGGTTAGGCTGGGTTAGGTTAGGTTATGTTAGTTTAGGTTGGGTTGGGTTAGGTTATGTTAGTTTAGGTTGGGTTGGGTTAGGTTAGGTTGGGTTAGGTTAGGTTAGGTTCGGTTAGGTTAGGTTAGGTTCGGTTAGTTTAGGTTAGGTTGGGTTTGGTTAGGTTAGGTTGGGTTATGTTGGTTTAGGTTGGGTTGGGTTTGGTTTTGTTGGGTTAGGTTAGGTTGGGTTTGGTTAGGTTGGGTTATATTAGTTATATATTCTTATTTCAAATTCTTAAGTATATACTCATATATTCTTATTACAAATTCTTATATATTCTTATTTCAAATTCTTATATATTCTTATTTCAAATTCGTAATATATTGTTGTTTCAAATTTTTACAATTTATTGTAAAACGCAATTATAATATACCCCATATAAAGCAATTATAAACGTGGCAACATTGCGAATGTATGTCGAATTATAATTATTAGGCAGATGCCCAGAGTTCTTTTGACAATTTTAATAAATTATGACTTTTTGTCAAAATTTTTACTTTTTTAATGGTTTAGACCATAAATATTAGTATTTATATTTATTTATATATATATATATATTTCATATAATTTTGTAAGTAGTTTTATATTTTTACATTTTTATAGTAATTTCCTGTTTTTTATGATTTTGGTAATTTTTAAACGAGAGTTACAGAAAAAATGTGCGTTAAAATACAGAATCCGCAATTTTTAGAGCATTATAAAGTGAGTAGGAAGCCATACATAACAAATATTTGAAGATTTAACTTGTATTTACCGTCCCCGGTTTCCTTGAATTTTACCCAAATACGCAAAGAACTAATCAAAATCCCTACTACTAGATACTACTTACTAGCTAACAAGTCTCTCTAAAGTGTATATGCACTATTGTCTATCGAAGCCGTTATCACGAAGATTGTGAATCTATAGATGTACCAGCCACGTGGGAGGCTACAAATGCAAAAAAACTTATTATTGATTGTTTTTATACCATAAGCTGGACGAACCTTTGACAGATTCAGAGAGCACTGTATAAATGTGTCAGGAGTAAATCCTTGATGAGGATTTTTTTAGGGCTTCTTTCTGCAAACAGAGATGTTGCACCGTGCGGGACTAAATTCACTTTGAGAGTAGGCGGGGTGCCTGCTTTTTCGGGGAGTCTTCTTTTTAAGCGCACAAAAAAAACTATATACTAAAAACTGTTGACAACAATTTTTGACAGATACTTGACAATGACATTTATATCTTTTTTTTAGAGTGAGTGCACTTTTGTCAAAAGTGAAGTTAAATACTAAATTAAAAATATTAATAAATAGTTTTACATGTTCGAATGGATTTATTCGAACACTGTGACTGAGTAGACTTCTTTCTAGAAATTTAATTTAATTTTAATTTTGTGTACACATTAAAATTGGCAATTAAAGATATGTATAAATAAAGGGGCTATTATAAAAAATAATAATCAATTAAGTTTTCAGAATAGCGAGTTAATTTTTTACATATGAATTTTAACAAAAAATCTAAACTTTGTCATTTGTTCAAATGTCTGTTATTTTGACCAATGCAATGTTTTTTTTGGTTCGGATAAACTATTTTAAAAGCTAATTTTTTAAATTGGTCTTTCTTATGCCCACCATTTTGCACCAGTTAGCTAACTTAGCATTGCGTTACAAGTTATAAGCAGTTAGTCGCTCTGTGGGCGGACACAGATTTTATTTAGGTTGTAAACTGGTTGTAAACCGCTTGCAGATAATACTAGTTTTCAACCGTTGATTTAAAATAGTACTAAATAGGATGTTGTTGGTAAGCTATGGTTGTAGTATACTATTGCTTGCCTAATTAATAATAAACAAATATTCTGACGAATTATATTTTTTAAATAAAGTTATATATTCTCAGATTATATTCTGAAATTGTCTTTCTTTGTATCTACTTTTACAGTATTTATGTGAATAGTGACAGTTACGCCAAACTACTTTATAATAATTGCTTTATATATTACATAATATTAAGATAGTAAAAAGCCTCATGCAGAAAAATATACTACATATATACATAATTGCACCTACATCTAAAAAATGGTGGAGGAACCCGGTTATGAATGACCGATTCAGAATCATCCAATATTTGGGTCTGTATTGCAACCTGTCAACAAGCTTCCACGTTTTAATTATCTTATTTTCTCTTTACTTTGATAATTTCGTGGGAAAACACGTATATTCAATTAGTTCTCATGGTTTTACGACCCTTCAAATTTTTACAGTAATAAATAATTCGATTAATCCTAGATATTTATTGAAATACTTTAAATAATCTCTTGTGAGAAGCCGCAAACAGTATACCTACATTGTTTATTGGCGACGTGCAAGTACTTGGAGGGGATACAAGAAACGATCGTGCGTGAGCAGCGGAGAAATTTTGCATTTTTTACTGTACATTTCATAGATTTCATAAATTCATATTGTCAATTGTCATATTTCATTTTCGTTTTGTTTATTTACATTTACACCTTCTGTCTCTGAAGAAAATGGGATTTAGGAAATGCTGTGTTATAAATTGTAAAAATACAACAAAAAATTGTCAATTTAAGTTTTATTCGTTTCCAACTTCGAAGCACAAAGCTACTACAAAGAGAACAGTGGATTTATATCATAAAAAAGCATAAGTGACATAACCTATATTATGCATTATTCTTGCGCCCGATTTTAAAGTCAGTTTGAAATAAATAATAAATAAAAGTTCACTTTTAAGTATAAATTTTGGTTTCATAAGAGTTCACTTAGAGTTCATTTTAACCCAAAAATCAAGTTTAATGTTTAAATTTTATTTTTTTGAAGTTTACAAGAATGCATCAAGTTCAAGTTTTTCTGAAGATGCATTAAGATATATTCGGTGTCCAAAAGTTTACAGGGAAAGAATTAATTGTTCAAACCAATCTGATGATATCATGGGCTTAACCTGCTAATTTATGCATGAGCATTATTTATGGTAATTTATTTTTCTTCATTCTTCCATTATTTTTTGACATTTGCCACTACTAAAGCTTCTCCTTCTCTCTTGACTCAGTGCTTGGCTGAAAAGTTATTTGGTGATTTACTTTCTCAAATCCAGTTTTTATTATTGAATCCATATTAACAGTAATGCTGTAATTCAATAATATATTTATTTGTATTTACGCTACATCAACGTTTACCTTTTAATAACATACCGACATAACCTCAATCTTACTTTTTCTTCTTATTCTTTTTTGGGGCCACGTCCTTTACAGTTATCCGCTTACCTCGATTTAACATAAAAGCGCAGTAAATTTTGCTAATTTACGACACCAGGTATCGCTGTTCCGAACTTGCACGGTCCCAATACCATTCTCGTTTGGATTCACCCTTTGTTGAATGGAATTCCCAAAAATTTGTCTAGGGAGTTTATGTTTCGTATATTTGTGGAATGACCCCTTATTTGATTGGATAAGATATGTCATAATTATCTGAAATATCAATTTCTTACCATGTACAAATTAGAAATACAAACGGAACTCATATAAGCTACAAAATCTATGTTTTAAGAATATAAAGTGTCCATTAAAGTGCAAACAAGAATCATAGGAGACTTCATCACAACAAAAGGGTTCCTGCAGGGTTGTTCCACATCTCCAACCCTATTCAAAATATACTTGGAGAAAGCCTTGATTACATGGAAAAGAAAATACGAAGGCATGGGAGTACCGGTACGGAACGAATACCTATAAACGTTAAGCTTTGCAGACGATCAAGTAGTGATTGCACAAGACCAAGACGACCTCAGCTATATGATGAAGAAACTACAAGAAGAATATACCAAGACTGGCCTAGATATTAACCTCGCGAAAACATAGTACCTATCTACATGTGAAGAAGACGTAGAAGATCTAGAGATTGATAACAACGTAACAATCAAAGGAAATGATAAATTTAAATACTTGGGGTTTATAATAACGAAAAAGACAACAACAGAGGAAGAAATTACACAAAGATTAGGACAAACAAGATCAGCAATCCGACAATTTAACTCAGATTTATAAAACACAGGTTTATAAAACATTAGTGCAAAGTATTATGACATATGGGGCTGAAAATTGAATTATAAACAAGAAAAACAGCAGTAAGGTAGTAGCAACCGAGATGGAATGCCTGCGAAGATGCTGCAGAGTAACAAGAATGGATAGGAGAAGTAATGACGAACTAAAGCAAAGAACATCAATACAAATAGACATACTAACATATAGAACAAAAAGGACTCAAGTGGTATGGACATGTAAAAAGAACTAGCAACAGCAGATGGATAAAGAGAATAACCGAATGGAGCCCCATATTAAGGAGGAAAAGAGGATGACTCCAAACATCCTGGAGGAACGAAGTAAACGACGCCATAAGTAAGAGAGGCCTAAACGATAGAGAATGGGCCCCAGAGAGAAATGGAAACGGTTAAGCGAGTGAAGGCAGTGAATACTGTAAAATCCCTGAATATATATATATATATATATATATATATATATATATATATATATATATATATATATATATATATATAAATTTCTAAATTTTGTATTTCTCATTTTGTCACCGGTTCGATATCCTACTGTTACCCATTACGGGGGGGTTTAGTGTCCCAAATTAAAAAAAAATTACACCAATGCTAAGTCAAGTGACTAATTTTATAAACAGTGATAGGATAGCCACTTGAAGATTTCCATAGGATTTGACTCTAACTAATATTTCTGCATAAAATATCTATCTATATATATATATATATATATATATATATATATATATATATATATATATATATATATATAGTAGTTTTGAGTTTCTTGAACCGTATTATATTTAATATAAAATTAATATTTCTTGGGTTAGGTTCAATAAAGATATGTTACATGTGGAACTAGATTTTATTTTCCATTGCAATTAATCAACGTTTCGGCAGGAAACCCTTGCCTTTGTCAAGATTCTAAAATGTGTATAAATATAAGGACAAACAGATATGTTGTACAAAAAAGGGCATTTTTTGCTTTTTTTATTGCAGTTGGTCTGTATTCTGGATCTGTTAGTTTTATAGATTTATCAGCGAGACTTATAATTACAGACTTCTTATGGGAAAATGGATGATGGGAATTGTACTTAAGATATCGTGAAGACCATGTTTCTTTTGTAAACCACATGGTTTTAACTGTATTGTTAATGCATTTTCCCATAAGAAGTCTGTAATTATAAGTCTCGCTGATAAATCTATAAAACTAACAGATCCAGAATACAGACCAACTGCAATAAAAAAAGCAAAAAATGCCCTTCTAAAGAATGCATATCCCGAACATTTAATCGAAACTATTTTCAAATCAAGACTCAATAAATTTTATAACAATACAACTAACAACAAACCCAACAGTATCAAAACCACTTATACAACTCTTCCATATATAAAAGGTTTATCCGAACAACTAACAAATCTTTTAGCCAAACATAATATAACAGTAGCCCACAAAGGCAACAACCTCTTAAATAAATACTTCACAAAACTAAAAACACAAACTCCAAAACTTAAAAAATCACATGTTGTTTACGAGATACCATGTACAAACTGTGAAGGTGTCTATATCGGTCAAACCAGTCAACTGCTTCAATCCAGAATTCGTTCTCACAAATACGACAAGAACAACGTCACTGCGCTCACAAAACATGAAAGCGGGAAGAAGCATAAATTTGACTTTGAAAAAATTAAAATTTTAAAAACAGAAAAAAACAAAAAGAAAAGGGAGATATACGAATCAATAGAAATAAAAAGAAACACCAACACAATAAATGACAAAAAAGATATACAAAACCTAAATAAAATATATTTCAATCTGATTTAAACAATAATAATATAACATCATAAAAAGCTCTTAAAGTCATAACATATCTCCACCTTACCTTTTTCAAAAACATCAACGATACGCCCATATAAAAATAATTATATACTAATGGCAGTAAACAATGAGATATCAGATATCAACTTTTATATGTCAGTTCGTTAATGTCTGTGTCCCGTTTTACGTTTTGGTAAGTCTTATATATATATATATATATATATATATATATATATATATATATATATATATATATATATATATATATATATATACATATTTTACAATATCTGTTTGTCCTTATATTTATACACATTTTAGAATCTTGACAAAGGCAAGGGTTTCCTGCCGAAACGTTGATTAATTGCAATGGAAAATAAAATCTAGTTCCACATGTAACATATCTTTATTGAACCTAACCCAAGAAATATTAATTTTATATTATATATATATATATATATATATATATATATATATATATATATATATATATATATATATTTTACATTTCTCTAATTCACGTTTCTAAATAATTTATCCCTATAATAAAATCCCTTTATTTTTGTTTATTGTTTTGTTTTTATCCTAAAAATCAAAACAATTGGAGCTCAAATTTTACTTTTTTTTTCTGTCTTGTCTACTAACTTTTCGATGCCCGTGGTATCTCAAAATTTTAGTATTCATAAATCATTTAATTTTTTTATCAATATTCCTCCTGTTTGTCGTTTCACCATAACTCGGGTCACGTATAATGGGATAAAAATACAGAGATTAGTTTTGCTATTCCACCAGGCTCGATCCCAAAGCATGGTGCAGTACTCGTTTATGTGTTAAACTACTAAGAGACCTGATATCATATCTAATATCAGCAATTTTCCATCCTGCAGCCATTCAACGAAGGCAGCAGGGTAATTTAAATATTTTTTTTTGACAATTTTTTTTTGTTATTAACGTATTCAGCAACTTTTTACAGGACTTACTGTAAAGGCAGGTGTATTTATTTTAATAAAATGTTTTTTTGAATTTTGTGTTACGCTTTGATCTCACTTGTGATTGTTTTTACTATCATTGTTTATCTTGGGGCTTAACTGAATCATCTCTAAGAAGAGTTAGCCAGGGTAGGGATCTCCATGAATCTCTTTGTGGTGTTAAAGAGGAAAAACTTTAATTAAGGTTAGGTTAGGTTAGGTTAGGTTAGGTTGACGTCTATACGATCTTAAGTCAATCCTGGATTTTAAAATAGTATAACCCTCGTGGTTAAAACCTTACTATATATATATATATATATATATATATATATATATATATATATATATTTATATATATATACATATATATATATATATATATATATATATATATATATAATATATATATATATATATATATATATATATATATATATATATATTGTTGTACTTTTGAATGTCCATTAGCAATAAAAAACCGATATACAAATTTTATTACTTAAATAAAAATTAAAATTATTGATATTTCATAAAGACACGGGCATATAAATTTTCAAACATCCTGTATAAGACAAAATATGTATTTTAAGTTGTTCGAAGAATTGTTCATTAGGCCTCAGAGACAAGACTTTCAAATATTATCGATAAGAAATTTAAATAAGTCGGTTATTGTGGAATGGATTTACCCAGAATAAAAGTGTATATAGACAGTGTTTAAACAATAGACCGGGATTTGCGGTGGTTTTTCTCCCCGAAAGATTATATCGGTAAAAGTTTATTAACAAAAGACATTGAATTGAGAAACAGGTATCGTTTGTAGCTATTAGTAAGAAATATTTGTAAAGCAGATAGATTTAGTTAGAATAATTAAAGAATGTTGTTTTCTGGAATTACCCGAATGACGTTTTATAAAGAGAGTTGGTTGGTAACGATATACGTCACAGAGGTGGATGATTTTTATTGGTCAATTTTTGAATGCAATGGAGGTAGTGGTTTTGGCTATGAGATAGGAGAGAGGAAAAAAGTTAGTTAGTCAGTTTTCGTCGCCCAAGAAGGAAGGAGCTTTGTGGTTTGTGTTTGTTTGAAGTCCCGAAGACGTAATTTACCGGGTGTGTTTATTTGCTGTGTAAAAGCTGATCAGTGTGAGGAACGGGGTACAGAGAGATAGAAAAACCAAAGGGTATAAGAATATTAATATCAGACGAAGCCGGAAACATTTGAAGTTATAAACAGGCGCGGAGATTCGCTCAAAAGGAGGCTGCATAGAATTACACGAGTTGTTGGGTTGCAGATACAAGGACAGATAGGAGAAAGGTGTACGTCATCTGGACCACAATAGGAGCAGAAGCAGAGAAAGGTTTTTTTTTATGGCGTGGCCATAGAATTACAACGGCAGAGAACGAAAGGTCAGTCAATTTTCATTAGAGCAGGAGTGTGGTTTTCATTTATTAATTAAATAAATTGACTAAATAATAGAGACAGTTAATTTTGCGATCATTTAAAGAAAAAAATTATAAAGAGAGTTTAGTTATAACACATATTAAAAATCAATGTAAAATAACATTTGGGTCCATGATAGAAAACAACTTCTCATATATTTAAAGTATTATATTGCAAATATTACAGCATTGATTGTTATATAAAATTTCATTAAAATAAAGGACATCTCACATATAGTTCAATTGAAATTCTGTGTATTTTATTCAGGTCATATTACCTATCCCAATTAGGAAGCCAATTGGAAAATATTTTGAATCCACGATCAAAGGTAAATAGTACAAGTTAAATAGCCTGAGATTGTAATTAATTAATGCTGATTTATTGTGATTAATTGGAGATTAGATCATTTAATAAATATAGACAGGATCTTTTCTAAATAAGCAATAGAATACAATTTAAATAGCATAACAAAATGGCCCCCAACGTGTAAAGCTTTGAAAAATATTTCTAGTTGGCAAATTTGAAAGGATAGGAGTAGACGAGCAGATATTTGAAAGTTTATATGCCGTGGATAAAGTGAAATATTATGTAAAATTTGAGGACATAAAGATTTATATATTTTTTTAAGATACAATTTACCATAATTGATTTATTCGTGATATTGACAATTTATAGGTTACCATAATTGATTTATTTGTGTGATATTTACATTTGATAATTTTACCATACTTGATTTATTTGATTGATTTTGAGATTTGATATTTTACAATTTGATTTATTTGTGGGATATTGAAATTTGATACTCGTATTCAAGAGTTATTACATTTGAACAAGAAAAGTCCCGTTTGTTGCAACACACCAGTAGAATTTTATATTTGGCGGGGATAAAAACATAATAAATGCCAAACACAAGAAACAAGAGCAAAGAGAACAAAAAACAAGAAGATAAATCAGAACAGGAAGAATATTCAGACCAGGAAGACGTATTAGACACAACAGTAATGGAGACAGAAAAACAAGAATCGGGAATAGAAAAATTATTAGCAATGATGCAATTACAGACACAACAAATACAAGAATCAACAAAACAGGCCTTACAAGAGAACCAAAAAGAAACATCACTAAAAATCGAAGAAAATCAACGGAAAACAAGACAAGCAATAGAACAGAAATTAGAAGAAAATGATAGAAAAATGGAAAAGCGTTTGGACAAATATGAAAATGAAGTAAAAGTCTGTTTAGAAAAAGAGAAAGTGAAACAGAGAGGAAACTAGAGATGCAGAGAGAAGAAATGGAAACTAAAATGAAGGATATTAAGGCTGTCCAGAAAAAGGAACTGGAACAGTTAGAAGAAAAATTTGAAATGGCGTTACTAGAAGACAGGAAAGAAATGGAAAGGAAACTTAAGCAAAATGAAAAACAAATTGCAGAGATGGAGATAAGAGGAGTAGAAAGAAAGGAAGTTATCGTACATATACATACATTTGGCGGGGATATAAGGAAACTACACCCAGTGCCTTTTATAAATAACCTAAAGAAAAAAGTCACATACATAGGACCGTTTGCAACAGCAAAGGAAACCATCCGAAACCATCTCAAAGAAGAGGCAAATCTTTGGTTTGTCAGCAAGGAAGAAGAATTTGACAATTGGCAAGATTTTGAGAGAAGATTCTTAAATTATTTCTGGGGAAAAATCCAGCAACTACAAGTAAATAAAGAGTTACAAAATGGAAAATACCATGAGAGGATGGGCGTATCAGAAAAGATGTACGCATTACAACTCTATAATAATGCAAAACATTTGCAATATAATTATTCATCAGAACAATTGGTAGAGTTGATATCGCGACACTTTGAAGATACCTTGGAAGACCACATAAATCTTCAAAATTACAAGGACATTGACAGCTTATGTCAATTTTTGCAAATGAGAGAATCACGTAGGCATGAGAAAGAGAAAGAAGACCGCAAGAAAATTATAGACAAAGAGAAAACCAAGAATATAGAGATAGAGGTCAAAATTTTAGAAGAGATTATCCAAGACGAAAATTCATACCTAGACGGGGATACGAAAATAGACCGAACGGAAGAGAGAATTATGAACCCAGAACCCAGAGATGGAATGAAAACAGGGATCGGGAAAAACAGAGTAGAAATAACCGCCCATACCAAGGAAACAGATACAATAACCCACGGAATGAACAGGAATCTCGCGGTAACCGATACGGGAATGATAGACCAAAAGAGAACAGAAGAGAAATAAATAATATGCAAAGAGAAGAAAATGAATATGAGAGAGAAGATGACGGGCGAGAAAACACAGAAGAACAACAGGCGTGTTTTCAAGAAGGCGCTCACTAAAAACGAAGAAACAAACAGGAATTTTTTGTCACCCCAAGGAATTTATTAAACTGGCAGGAAACAATGAAAAGAGAAATGGAGTTAATTTAAAATTTGTGGATGGATTTATAAATGAGAAACCAATTAAAATTATGATAGACACAGGCTCTGAAATAACACTGGTCAACAGAAAATTAATCGAAGAAGTAAATTTAACAAGTCTAATTTATAAAATACCTAGGGTGAATTTAGTGGGCGCAAATAAACGGACATTGGCAACAATAAATGAAGGTATACGAGTAATGGTACGATTGAGAAAAAATATGTATGCACTTCAATGTGTAATAATGCCGAATATGTCACATGACATGATTGTAGGCGTTGACGAATTAACGGAAAAACATGTAGTGATCGACTTCAAAACCAATACGATGAAAATAACAAAGGAAAAAGAAGAAGAACAGGATAAGGAACAAGAGAAACAAATTACGGACGAATCAGAGAAAGAACAAACGGTGGAAATGAACCTGGTGACGAAGAAAGGAAAAGGAAGAAAGAGGGGAAAAGGTCAGAAAAAGATCAAAGAAAAAAAAACCTGGGATTCCTCAAAAGATGAGACGAGCTCAGGAGAAGAAGATGGAAAGATTTTGACAAGAAATGAAATCAAAACTTGGGATTCCTCAAAAGAAGAGACGAGCCCAACAGAAGAAGAAACAAAGGAAATGAAAGAAAAGGAAAAGGATTCAGTTGAAAAGAACATATGGGATTCCTCAAAAGAAGAGACGAGCCCAACAGAAAAAAAAACAAAGGAAAATGAAGAGGACACAATGGAGACAGTGGTGTTTGAAGAAGACACGAAGTACACGGTGAATATGTGCGAAGAATTTGATGGGAGAGACAAAAAATTGATATGTGGAGAAGGCAAAGAAAATGATGTGCGTATAATTTTAAGAGATTACGAAACGCTGATAAATGAGGAAAACCGAGTGGCCACAAAATACGAGCACTCATTTGAGGTGAAAAACTTGGGAAATTTTCGATCGAAGACTTATCCAATTCCTTATAAGTATCGGCAAGAAGTAAAGCAAGAAATCAAAAAAATGTTGGAAGATCAAATCATTGAGAGATGTGACTCACCCTATATTAACCCAATTGTGATAGTGAAGAAGAGCAGTGGAGAGTTAAGACTCTGTTTAGATGCCCGAAATATCAACCAACACACAGTATCACAATATGAATCACCGTTAAATATCGAGGCCATTTTTGGAAGAATCACGGGATCACATATTTTCTCAAAAATTGATCTAAAGCATAGTTTTTGGTTAATACCTTTGGCTGAAAAGTGTAGAAACTACACTGCCTTTTCAATTGATGGTATAGTATACCGATTTAAGGTAGTTCCGTTTGGATTACAAAGCGCCTGTGCAACACTTGTACGAGCTTTGCATACCATTTTGAATCATCATGAAGAGTTCATCGTCCATTACATCGACGATTTATTAATTTTTTCACAAGATATGCAGAGTCATGTGGAACATATCAAAATAATTTTGAAAGAATTGGACACAGCGGGATTAAAACTAAACATTGAAAAATGTCAATTTTTTCAAAAGGAAGTGATTTATTTGGGTTTCAAACTTGACACCAAAACTGTAAGTCTAGCCGAGGACAGAGTAAAGCTCATCGACGAATACCCAAGACCAACAAATCTAAAAACATTGCGAGGGTTTCTCGGTACGATAAATTATTTCAAGAAATTAATTCCCGATTTAAGCCAAAAAGAAATTCCTTTAATAAAATTGTTAAAGAAAGGGACAAAATGGAATTGGAAAGAAGAACAGGAGGAAGCTTTCAAAATATTGAAACAAGAATTTGCTAAAGGAACGAAAATATATCACCCTATTTACAATTTGCCGTTTATACTCCGTACGGATGCGTCGATACAGAAATTTGCAGGAGTGTTGTCGCAAATACAAAACGGCCAAGAGGTTCCGATATGTTTTATATCTCGAGTGACTAAAACACATGAGAGAAAATACAGTGTCACCGAGTTGGAATTCGCCAGTGTACTATTTTGCGTAAACAAATTAAGGTTTTACTTATTGGGAGCTAAATTCACCATCGAAACGGATCATGCAGCATTGATACACATCATGAAGAATCGATTGGTAAATAACAGAATACACAGAGGCATTCTGCTCTTACAAGAGTATGATTTCGAATTCCGATACATCAAAGGGAAAGACAACATAATAGCTGACGCTTTAACACGGGACAAAGATACAGGAAAAAAAGAGACAATTACATTACATGTGGGATTGAATATATTGACACAAGCCGAAGGGATATTTTCGTTAAATGAGATAAGGACCGATCAGGAAGGCCTAGAAGAAAGAGAAAAGAGAAGAGCGGAGCTAGAAAACGAGATATTTTTTAAGAGAATAGACGGAAAGGAATTATATTTAGTGACACCGACATTGGCAGAAAGAATCATAAAGAAGCTACACGAGGAAAATGGACATATTGGCAGTAGAAAGGTATGGCTTGTGTTTAGGGAAAACTACATCAGTCGACAAGATTACTGCATTGCAAAAGAGATCACACAGAAATGCGAAGTATGCCAGAAATACAAGAGCAGGAATTTTAAAAACGAAAATATTGCAAAGAGCATTGTATCCCGGAACAACCTGGACATTATAGCCATCGACATGTTAAGCGATCTAATTGTGACCACCCAAAGGAACAAGCATATTCTGGTGATGGTGGATGTGTTCTCAAAATACGTGAAATTATATAGTTGCCGCACCACAAAAGGGGAAGAAATATTGAGAAAAATAGACAATTTCATCGCTACGGTAGGAACCCCAAGAAAAATTTTACTAGACAATGCAACGTACTTCCGAAATGATCGTTTCAAGGGACAGCTTAGAGAACGGGGAATCGAGACGAACTTTGTAAGCATCAGGCATCCCCAAAGTAATCCTTCTGAGCGATTTATACAAGAGGTAACGAAATTTCTTCGCATTGCAACGGATAATCAACATCGGCGATGGGACAGAAAATTGGGAGAAATAGAGATGTACCTAAATTCCATGCCAAGTACAGTAACGAAAGAAACACCAGAATACATCATGAAAGGCGTCATGCCGATAAGACCGTGGGAAGATCCAGAACAAAGAGAGTATCGACAGGTTATAGAAACGGTTCAGAGGAGATTAAGAAGAAGCAATGAGAAATACATCCAGAGACAGGGTCATAATAGGAAACGAAGACCAGTAACTTTCCAAAAGGGTGACAAAGTAATGGTAAGAGCATTAAGAGTGTCAAATCTTCAGAGCGGTATTTGCGCAAAATTGATGCCTGTTTTCGAAGGGCCATACATAGTAAACAACGAAGATGGAGTAAACAGCTATGAGTTGAAACATATGGATTCTGAAAAGATCAGAGGTATTTATAATATCCATGATGTATATAAATATCACGAATGAAGATTTAAATTTGTATAAAGTAGATAGTAGGATAGGATAATACGTAGCATAAGTACAGCTAGCATACAGGAAGTGCGTTTTAGTTTGCCTCAAGAAAATTTAGTTGCATAGATTGATAAATTTTATCGATTACAAAGGCGGGGATTTGTTGTACTTTTGAATGTCCATTAGCAATAAAAAACCGATATACAAATTTTATTACTTAACCCTGCATCACTCGCGCCATGAGTATTTCTCTCACACCTACCAGTAAAATGCAAATTTTATTAACGGTAAATCACGCATACTGCTACCCCCACTTCTAGCTGAGTTTCTAAGGGTCTTCGTTGTTACGCTTGAGCGCATGCAATATTTAGTGCATGTTGGTAATAGATATCGGGCACTTGTCGATCGTGTGCAGATCTCTGTGAGAATTTCTCTCATCGCGCAAGTTCTAACGTAGTATATTTTCTTAAGGTTGAATAAAGTTTTGGTAAGTAAATTTAAGATTTTTTTATACATAACTACTTTATTTGCTTTTTAAATAAGGTCAAGGTGTTCTATTATTGTGGTATTGTTATTTTAGATAGTAAACAATGAGTAGAGGACTGACGCTTGCAGAATTAGGGCGAATTCGATATGAAGAGGCACAAAGAGAAGGTATGTCAGCTAACATACCATGGAGTGGGCAAGAGGAATGTCAAAATCAAGAAATTATGGAAGATGGCGGACGAGTGGATGTTGAAAGTGACGCTTCCAGTGAACATAGTATGCATAATACCGATTCCGAACAATCTGATGTAGAAGTTGAAAATTTTGTTTATGAAGTTGACGATAATCCCGCATATACATCAAAACATCATTTCACTGGTAAAGACAAAAAAACTCACTGGATGGCTTATCCTCCACGACCTAACGTAAGAGTGCCTACAAAAAATATTGTTAGTCATCTTCCCGGAGTAAAAAATATTGCAAAAGATGCAAATACTGTCGAAGCATGCTGGGAATTATATATTACAAAAGAAATGGTTGAAGAAATCGTACAATGCACAAATATCTATCTAGCAAAAATACGAGGTAACTATACGAGAGAAAGAGATTGCCGTGACACAGACGCTACAGAAATATATGCTTTTATCGGCCTCCTATACATGGCTGGGGTACGAAAGGCTCAATATCTAAATACTAAAGAACTTTGGGCTGATTCAATATTTGCTCCTGCTTGCTTTAGACTAACGATGTCACGAGAACGATTTCATATTTTAGGAAGAGCACTAAGATTTGACAATATCAATGACCGAAACGAAAGAAAAAAATACGATAATTTGGCTCCCATTCGAAACATATTTGAACAGTTTGTGTCCAAGTGTCAAGAAAACTACCAAGTTGGAGAGTATTGTACAGTGGATGAAATGTTGGAAAGCTTTAGAGGGCGATGTAAATTTCGGCAATATATAGCCAACAAGCCGGCCAAATACGGCATTAAAATATATGCCTTAGTTGACTCAAGGATGTTTTATACCTGCAATATGGAGATATATGCAGGAAAACAGCCAGTTGGCCCTTTTTATCTAGACAACTCTGCATCTGCTGTTGTTATGCGTATAGCAAATCCCATATTAAACACAGGTAGAAATATAACTATGGACAATTATTTCACGTCAGTGCCGTTAGCCAAACAATTACTTGATAGGAAAACTACACTTGTTGGTACCCTAAGGAAAAACAAGAGGGAAATTCCGCCAATATTTATAAATGTGAAAAGACCTGTACCTAGTAGCATGTTTGGTTTCCGAAAGAATACTGTATTATTATCGTATAAACCCAAACCTCAGAAAAACGTATTGATGTTATCTACATTTCATTAAAGAATAAAGGTGCAAAGATCGCTACCTGGAATATTAAAACAATTTATGAAGCCGGAAAGATACACAACGTCATACAAGAAATGCAACGCATGTCTGTCAAAATATTGGGACTAAGTGAAACCAGATGGCCAGACTCGGGTGAACAACAGATTTTAAATTCCAAAATATACTATTCGGGAAATAATGATCCAAACCATCGAAATGGAGTAGCAATCATTGTTGATAAGAACTTATGTCAATCAGTCACTTCTTTCAGTCCTATCTCAGATAGAGTAGTTATGGTTTCTTTAACAATGATCCAACGAAAGTTAAATATAATCCAAGTATATGCTCCAACTTCCGACAAGACAGACGATGAAATAGAACAATTCTATAAAGATATACAACAAGCCCTGGATAATACAAAGCATAGAGATATCACGATTGTTATGGGCGATTTTAACTCAAAAGTAGGAAAAGGAGAAGTAGAAGATATTGTAGGGAAATATGGACTTGGTTTAAGAAATGAGAGGGGGGAAAGATTGGTGGAGTTCTGTCAAGAGAACAGTCTGGTAGTTACAAACACTTATTTTAAGTTACCTAATCGTCGACTCTACACCTGGAGATCGCCTGCGGATAATGATAGGAAAGTTATTAGAAACCAGATAGACTATGTTTTAATAAGAAAAAGGTTTCGGAACTCCATTAAATCAGCAAAAACATACCCTGGGGCTGATGCAGCCACAGACCACAATCCCGTTGTTGTATCATTCGATCTCCGATTTAAAAAACTAACTGCACGTTGCAATAAGAATCAAATACAACGTTCATTTTTGAAAAATTCATTTGTAAGAGATCAGCTATCCAAAAAAATTAACGAGGAAATAAAGATAAATATAATCGATCCAGACGAAGATTCGAACAGAAAATGGGAAACATTTAAAAACATAATGCTGAATCCAACGAAGGAGATTCTAAAAGGAAAGAAAAATAATAACACAACAAAGTCATGGATTAATGATGAGATACTGCAATTGATGGAAAAGAGAAGATTGTACAAGAACGTAGACATCGAAAAATATAAAGACATATATGGTGTAATTAGAAAGAAAATAAGAGAAGCCAAGGAAAAATGGTACTCAAACAAGTGTGAGGAAATAGAAGTACTATTGGAAAGGCATGATGACTTTAATCTACATAGGAAGGTAAAAGAACTGGCCGGCATCAGAAAAACAAACCACAGTAGTGTTCTATTAGATGAAAAAGGTAAAATTATCCTTGATAACAACAAGAAAATAGAAAGATGGAAACAATACATACAGGAATTATTTAAAGATGAGAGACAACCAGAAAACATAGAACTATACAACAGTAGAGAAACGGGGCCCAGTATAACAAAAGAAGAAGTCATGCATGCAGTAAAATTGGCAAAAGATAATAAAGCTACAGGTCCTGATGAGATACCAGCGGAAATTATAAAATTAATCGCAGAAGATCAAATAGATATACTAAAAGACTTGTACAACACCATATATGATACAGGCGTCATTCCAAAAGAATGGCTTAAGTCGACGTTCGTGACTCTACCGAAAAAAGCTAACGCTAGAGAATGCTGTGACCATCGAACCATCAGCTTAATGAGCCACACTCTAAAGATATTCTTGAAAATTATACATCAAAGAATTTTCAGAAAACTGGAGCAAGATATTAGTAACACGCAGTTTGGCTTCAGAAACGCAATGGGTACAAGAGAGGCCTTGTTTGCCCTGAATGTATTGGCCCAAAGATGTATGGATGTTAACCAACCTCTTTATGTCTGTTTCCTTGATTACAATAAGGCATTTGACAAAGTCAGACATAATCGCCTCCTACAGCTACTTCAAGATAAAAATCTGGATATGAAAGATATTAGAATAATATCAAACCTTTACTTTAATCAAGTTGCATCTGTAAAGGTTGGCAACGAACTATCAGAAGAAATAGAAATACAACGAGGGGTAAGGCAGGGATGCATATTGTCTCCGCTGCTTTTTAACCTCTATTCAGAAGAGGTAGTTCAGAAGGCACTAAAGGAAACATCAAGTGGAATTAAAGTCAACGGAGAACTTATAAATAACATCAGATACGCCGATGATACTTTAGTAATCGCAGAGTCAGTTGAAGAATTGCAGGTTCTGATAAATAAGATTGTAGACAGTAGCGAAGAGGCTGGACTTACTTTAAATATCAAAAAGACGAAATTCATGACCATCGCAAAGACACAACAACAGGACACGTTATGGATTAGGGACGAACTCGTTCAAAAGGTGAACAGATATACATACTTGGGAACAATCATAACCGAAAACAACGATTACACACAGGAAATCAAATCACGTATAGGAAAAGCCCGATCAACATTCAATACTATGAGAAAAGTACTTTGCAGCAATGATCTGAGTCTGCAACTTAAAGTACGAATGCTTAGATGTTATGTATTTTCTGTGTTATTATATGGAATGGAGGCTTGGACGCTTAAAAAAGATATAAGTAACAGAATAGAAGCGTTTGAGATGTGGGCTTATAGAAGAATTTTAAAAATAAGTTGGATCGATAAGGTTACGAACAACGACGTTTTAAAAAGAATGAACAAGGAAAAGGAGATATTAAATACAATTAAAATAAGAAAATTGCAGTATCTGGGTCATGTCATGAGAGGTGAGAGATATGAGTTGCTGCAGATCATTATACAGGGAAAGATACTGGGCAGAAGAAGCATAGGCCGACGACGTGTATCCTGGCTAAACAATTTGAGGCAGTGGTACAATTGTAACTCTGTTGAGCTGTTTAGAGCAGCAGTGTCAAAGGTGAAGATAGCCGTGATGATAGCCAACCTTCTTAAAGGAGACGGCACTTAAAGAAGAAGAAGACATTTCATTCTGGGGACTACATCGATCCTGAATCTGGCGAACTGGAAAAACCTGAGATCATTACATTTTATAACCTAACAAAAGGAGGTGTCGATGTGGTTGATGAATTAAAATCAACTTATTCTGTTTCCAGATATTGTTGCCGATGGCCACTTAGAATTTTTTTTACAATTTTGGACGTTGCTGCTATTAATTCCAATATTGTATATAAAAGTAATACCGAAGTTATTGAAGAACGTAGAATTTATCTCAATCATCTGGCCGAAGCTTTGATTAAACCTCTGTTGATTCGTCGTTCATCGATCAGGTCTTTGCCAATTAATATTCGAAGCATGCTAAGGGAATATTTAAATATGCCTCAGATTGAACAGAACAGAGAATCTGTTCCAGATTTCTGTGGATTTTGTCCAAGAAGAAAGAACAGGAAGTCAAAAAAACGATGTGTTAGCTGCAATGTTGCCATTTGCACGGAGCATACCACCTTCACATGTCCAACGTGTTCTGGCGTAAACGATAATAGTGGTACTTCAGATGATTAAATTTTTGATTAATATTATGTTTATTTTATCTGATTTAAGGATAACATTAATTTAAAGATAGATGTAAAATAAAATATACAGGGTATTTTTTTTTAGTTCTTAGCATTGTATAAGTTTTCTTTTTAGTATTTTTAATGTACTTATAACTCTATTTTTGGCATTTATTTTAAATAAACCCTTTTATTATTACCAATAGTTTTGTTTCATTTGCATAAAAAAAAATAAAAACAGTTACACCGAACAAAATCTTGAAGGGTTCGTCGTGTGAGAGAAATTCTCACGCGCGAGTTCTCGCGTAATTTTGTAAGGCGCGAGTGATGCAGGGTTAAATAAAAATTAAAATTATTGATATTTCATAAAGACACGGGCATATAAATTTTCAAACATCCTGTATAAGACAAAATATGTATTTTAAGTTGTTCGAAGAATTGTTCATTAGGCCTCAGAGACAAGACTTTTAAATATTATCGATAAGAAATTTAAATAAGTCGGTTATTGTGGAATGGATTTACCCAGAATAAAAGTGTATATAGACAGTGTTTAAACAATAGACCGGGATTTGCGGTGGTTTTTCTCCCCGAAAGATTATATCGGTAAAAGTTTATTAACAAAAGACATTGAATTGAGAAACAGGTATCGTTTGTAGCTATTAGTAAGAAATATTTGTAAAGCAGATAGATTTAGTTAGAATAATTAAAGAATGTTGTTTTCTGGAATTACCCGAATGACGTTTTATAAAGAGAGTTGGTTGGTAACGATATACGTCACAGAGGTGGATGATTTTTATTGGTCAATTTTTGAATGCAATGGAGGTAGTGGTTTTGGCTATGAGATAGGAGAGAGGAAAAAAGTTAGTTAGTCAGTTTTCGTCGCCCAAGAAGGAAGGAGCTTTGTGGTTTGTGTTTGTTTGAAGTCCCGAAGACGTAATTTACCGGGTGTGTTTATTTGCTGTGTAAAAGCTGATCAGTGTGAGGAACGGGGTACAGAGAGATAGAAAAACCAAAGGGTATAAGAATATTAATATCAGACGAAGCCGGAAACATTTGAAGTTATAAACAGGCGCGGAGATTCGCTCAAAAGGAGGCTGCATAGAATTACACGAGTTGTTGGGTTGCAGATACAAGGACAGATAGGAGAAAGGTGTACGTCATCTGGACCACAATAGGAGCAGAAGCAGAGAAAGGTTTTTTTTTATGGCGTGGCCATAGAATTACAACGGCAGAGAACGAAAGGTCAGTCAATTTTCATTAGAGCAGGAGTGTGGTTTTCATTTATTAATTAAATAAATTGACTAAATAATAGAGACAGTTAATTTTGCGATCATTTAAAGAAAAAAATTATAAAGAGAGTTTAGTTATAACACATATTAAAAATCAATGTAAAATAACATTTGGGTCCATGATAGAAAACAACTTCTCATATATTTAAAGTATTATATTGCAAATATTACAGCATTGATTGTTATATAAAATTTCATTAAAATAAAGGACATCTCACATATAGTTCAATTGAAATTCTGTGTATTTTATTCAGGTCATATTACCTATCCCAATTAGGAAGCCAATTGGAAAATATTTTGAATCCACGATCAAAGGTAAATAGTACAAGTTAAATAGCCTGAGATTGTAATTAATTAATGCTGATTTATTGTGATTAATTGGAGATTAGATCATTTAATAAATATAGACAGGATCTTTTCTAAATAAGCAATAGAATACAATTTAAATAGCATAACAAAATATATATATATATAATATATATATATATATATATTTATATATATATATATATATTTATATATATATATATATATATATATATATATATATATATATATATATATATATAAATATATATATATATATATATATTTATATATATATATATATATATATATATATTTATATATATATATATATATATATATATATATATATATATATATGTATATATATATTATTT
Organism: Diabrotica balteata; assembly: GCA_918026665.1. Classification (NCBI taxonomy): domain Eukaryota; kingdom Metazoa; phylum Arthropoda; class Insecta; order Coleoptera; family Chrysomelidae; genus Diabrotica; species Diabrotica balteata. The sequence continues at coordinate 103,282,995 of OU898281.1, read as the reverse complement.
GTAGTCTCAGCAATTGGTCTGTATGAAATGAAACTCTATTTGTTATTTCTCAATATTTCGTCACGATTTTGTGACTTCTTCAGGAGAAAACTGTAAAATGATTATAATTATTATATGTAAACAAAATGAATATTTCAATACTTACAACTTAAGATTAAAAATTTAAATTTTGATAACATATCCAATTTAAATAAATGACATTTTTTTGATTTTAATTTATTTTGGTGTTATGGTAACCGCAATATTTTATAGAGTGAATTCCCATTGTACAATTTTTAGCGAATAAGTTTTAGTAAACAATTACATATTGTGACAGTATTATCCATATAATAAGGTGCAAAAGTAGAATATTAAAAAAGAATCAGGAACATGGTAAATTGTTGATCTATAAAATGTAATTGATGGTACGTAATCAGTTATTGGTCTGATGTTGTTAGATACTGATATTAAGATCTATCATATCATATATTGATTAGTACATTACAGTAGATATTACTTAAATGGTTGGTGTCTGTCTTATAATTGATAGATTCTGGAGTTTTATTAATGTGTACCATTTCAAGGAAAAGTCGATTTTTATAATTATCAATTTGTTCCAAGATTTTTACATTATTAAAGTCAAAGTTATGTCCTGTCTTTAAGTGGTGGTCGACTAAGGCACAAGAGTTTTTTCGTAAGTTTCAGTCACTTTTGTGTTGAGTGACACGTTGTTTAAGCCACTGTTGACTTTGTCCAATATAACAACTTTGACATTGACTGCAATTTATTCTATAAATTATATTACTCATTAGTGAATTTGGAGTTTTAACTTTTATTTTTGAGAACAACCTTGAATTTAAAAATGGATTGTATTTAATTAATTTAATGTTCGGAAATGTTTTGAAAAGTGGGACAATTTGGACTGTTATATATATATATATATATATATATATATATATATATATATATATATATATATATATATATATATATTAAGCCAAAGGTGAATTTCCTATCATTATTTATTTGAAAGATGATGGGCAAAATCCACTCATAACCATTTTAAATTCGATCGCAGACGAAAATCCATTAGATGTCTACGGAATAAAAAATCAGCCGGTAACCTTGGTTATATAACAGTAGATTTGCATGGTCCAACTGCCAAATTATTTAGACATCGAACTTGACTCGCTGACGCATACTACGTCTGGTTTTTTGACATAGTCGTACTGGTGAAAATATGTGGAATGTACCCATCTCGTATTATTAATTTAAATCGAATTGCTTTATATTCGTATACCAACAACATGCAGATCTTATCATTTTTATATAAGCATTTGTGTTTTTTTATGTACACCAATTATAAAAAAAAATTGACAAGAACTTTTTAAAATTTTTTAATTCATTTAATTGTATTGGAAATTAATAACAATATAAAAACATTTACTAGTGGTATATGCAAACATAATAACTGCTTTGGTATGAGGTAGATGTCTTTGTTAATGTGTCCTGGTAAATAGGTTATTTGGTAATACTTTTTTTTATATTTCCAGATGATTTTGATATCCCATACATAGAGTGTTTCATTAGGAACTATCCATATAGTAACCTTAGCACAAAATACGAACATTTACCCTAAAACACTTTAATAAAACATATTCCTCCTTACCGAGATACAGAGTGTTTAATGACAAATATTTAAAACAAGTTTGGCCCATTGTTTTCCGGCGACCAGCCGGAAAAGAAGAGAAACTGAGCGAAAACACCAGAAACCTCATTAAAGAAAGAAAAATCAAGAGATCAGAGTAGAAAGGCGACTCAGCTGAACTCAGAAATCTGAACAGAGATATCTCAAAAGCAATTCGTAAAGATGAGAGGAAGTATAATACTGAGAAAATACAAAATGTGATTAAGCAAAATGGAAATATGAAAATACTCAGAAGAACGCTTTGTGATGGTAAAAAGGAAATTGTTAAACTAAAGGACAAGGAAGGTAATATAACAACAAATAGAGAGAGAATAGTAGAGATAGCAAAAAGCTTCTATGAAGAATTATACAAAAGCCAGTTAACAGAAGAAGACAAAACACAAATTAGAGAACGCAGAGTAATGAACCAAGGATCCGAACTTCTGCCTACCATAACGATAGAAGAAGTGAAACGAACTCTAAAGGAAATGAAAAACAACAAGGCTCCGGGAGATGACCAAATAGTAATAGAAGCTGTTAAAGTAGGAGACAAGAAACTACTGGAAGTAGTAACTGAACTATTCAACCTATGTCTTAACCAAGGTATTGTCCCTACAAAATGGAACAATGCAATTACTATCCTAATACACAAAAAATGAGATATATCAGATCTAGAGAATAATAGACCGATAAGTCTGTTGTCACATCTCTACAAATGGTTTACCAAGATCATCACAAAACGTTTAGAACGAAAATTAAATTTCTATCAGTCTAAGGAGCAAGCTGGGTTTAGGAAAGGTTATGGAACAAATGACCACCTACAAGCACTTAAAATAATAATTGAAAAATGTGTTGAATATAATAAACCACTCACGTTGATTTTCATAGACAACAAGAAAGCTTTTGATACCGTGGAATTACCGGCAGTATTAAGAGCATTAGAACAAAGCCGAGTAGACTATAGATATACAAATTTGATAAAACATATATACTACAACGCAACAGCATCTGTTAAACTCCATGACTTTACCGATAAATATAGAATTGAGCGAGGAATTAGAGAGGGTGACACCATCTCCCCCCAACTATTCACTGCAGGTCTGGAATATGCCTTTAAAAAACTAGATTGGGCTAAAAGGGGAATAAATATTGATGGTGAATACTTAAGCCACTTGTGTTTTGCAGATGATATTGTCATTATAGCAAAGAGTTTAAATGAAGCTCACAAAATGATGGAAGAACTAAAACAGGCAATAGAACAAATAGGCCTGAACATAAACTTTGAAAAAACAAAATACATGACCAATTTAGTTCCAAGTGATGTTATGAGGGTAGATGGGAACGAAGTACATCAGGTCTTTAGCTATATATAGGGGAAGGGCGGGTAAAATGGCATAGGCGGGCAAAATGGTTTTTTGTTCTCGTAGTCAAGCTAACGGTTCTACGTCACTGTAATTCTGGATACTTATTACAAACAGTGGCAACACTGTCCACATTAAGTCTCGTGCACCTAATTTAACGGCCGTCCACGAGATTGGTGTATTTGTGAAAAAGTGCTGGTCGAGTTCGATGGGTCAATGTAAGTTATATTCAATAATTTATTAAATTAAGGTTATAGAGCTTTTTGAATTCTATTTTTGACAATTATGTTTTATACTCTGCATGTGACCTTAAATAAAAATTGTGTTTATTTTCGTTATTAATTTTTTTCAACTATCAGCAGTCGACAAATACAAAACGGGCAAAATGACATAGCATTATGGCGGGCAAAATAACATACTATGCCATTTTGCCCGTCTGTTTTTCAGGTTAAGGTACATATTCAGTTTTTTTTGCAGATGGTTTATTCATATAAAAGGAAGTCTAACAGAAATAGTTGGAGTGAGGAGACATGCAAAGAGCTTTGGAGGCAGTCCGAAATTCCGAAATGGGTTGGCTTAAAGCAAGTAATACATTTCATGTACCGTTCTCAACACTACAACGTCGAGCAGGTAATAAAAATAAAATTGCCATTGAAGCGAATAAACATTTGGGCTCCCTGGCAACAGAATCCTGCGCAGAAAGCATTATTAATTTTAAACGGACACTCCAGCCATAAAAGCTACGAAGCTTTAGAATTAGCTAAACAGAATTCAGTGGTATTACTTTGCCTGCCGGCACACTGCACGCACCACCTTCAGCCATTGGATGTTGCCTTTTTCGGACCACTCCATAAATATTATAATCAAGCTGTTACTCATTGGCTTAGAGAAAATCCTGGTCGTGCAATAACCATATATCAAGTGTCCAGTCTCTTCCAGAAAGCATATGAGAAAACAGCAAATATTTAAATCGCAATCAATGGTTTTCGGGCCACAGGAATATCACCTATAAATCGTGACATTTTTCCGGAGCATGCATTTTTGCCTAGTGCAACTACAGATGTGCCTGGTTCTACTAATAAACCTGACATTGCTTCTACATCTTTACCTGCTGATGTTAATGTTCCTCACGCTGCAACTTACGATCACCATGATGTCCAAGAACCATCGGCATCTGGTTCTAAAGATGAATCTGTTGAAGGAATCCTGATGTAATTGACACCGGTACCTCAGAGTAATGTAAGAAAATCTACCAAACGCAAATCTGGTCAATACCAAGATGTATTAACCGAGACCCCCTTCCTGAAATATCTCCGCGAAAAAGAAAATGAAAAAAAAGCACAAGAAATAAAAAGCAGAAAAGGGGACGTCGTGAGAAGAAAAATAGTCAATGATTTAAGTGATGGAAGACGCATGTAAACAAAGATAGACATCAGTCGGAGAGAATAGGCAAGAGAAATATTGTGATCAGACCAATACTGAACAATATATCAAGTGATGAAGAAGAACCCTTTAGTATTAATGATGATGAACAAGAAGATTACGCTTGAATTTACTGCAATGATACATTTAGTAGGTCCAAATCTAATGAAAGATGGTTAAGATGCCAAATTTGCCAAAACTTGTCACATTCAGAATGTGCTGGACTTCCCAAAAAAGCAAAACAATTTATTTGCGAAGTTTGTTTGAACTAAAATGTTTAATTTCAATTTTTTTTCTTCGTAAAAATAAAAATTTATAATTATTTTTGTATTTAACACTATTGTTTATGTGTATGCCATTTTGCCCGCACCGGGCGGGCAAAATGGTTTTTTGTTACATTTTGATTTTGATTTTTTTTTAAATAAATCTCTTTGTATGAGTGATTTTTTGTTACTTAGAATAGTAGAAAAATGACCTGGCTATCATTATACATCAAAAGGAATGATTTATCTCTATTTATGTCTCAGATATATGGAAAATAAACTAAGTATGCCATCTTGCCCGCCCTTCCCCTATTTAGGGCATGAAATTAGAATAGGAAAAGACAATCAAACTTGTAAGATCCAGCGTCGCATAGGCTTGAGATGGGCAGCATTTGGCAAGATGCGAGATATTCTAAAAGGAACGCTACCGATTTGCTTGAAGAAAAAGGTTTACAACCAATGCATACTGCCAGTAATAACATATGGTTCCGAAACAATAACTTTGACCAAACATTCTGCAAATAAATTGAGAGTAACCCAAAGAAAAATGGAAAGAGCAATGTTGGGAATAACTAGAAGAGATATGGTACCAAATAGGATAGTGAGAGAGAGGACTAAAGTGACAGATGTCATAGAAAAAATTGCACAAGCCAAATGGAGATGGGCTGGACATATAGCACGTTTAAATGATAATAGGTGGACGAAAAGACTCATAGAATGGAGACCTAGAGAAGACAAAAGACACCGAGGCAGACCACCAAAAAGATGGATGGACGACTTGAGAAAAACAGTCAGAAATTGGATACAGAAGGCGCAAGATAGAGAACAGTGGAAGAACATGGAGGAGACCTATATCCAACAGTGGATGCAAGAGGTTGAGGAATGATGATGATGATGATGATGATGGCCCATTGTTTTAACACCTTCCAATATTAATGTTTTAGTTCATAAAAATCAGAACTATGATTTTTATTATACTAAAACAATTTTTCTTGGCAAGTTTTCGGATCGAGCTTGTTAATAAAATGATGGCTACATAAGACAAAACTATTGACAAAATATTTTTTAATGATCGCCATACGAATGTTGGCGATCATCATGGCAATCTTTATTTTATCTGCAGCAGCGCGAAAAAGCTGCACGGATGTTGTATTGAACCAGGTTCAAAGGTTCTTTAATCAAGATGTCTTCATTTCGCATAATATGTCCGAAGAATTGTAACTTTCGAGATTTAATGGTGGTCACTACCTCTTGGTTCTTATTCATTCTTCTGAGGACCTCCTCATTTGTGACTCGGTCAGTCCACGGGATATTAAGTATTCTTCTATATAGCCACATCTCAAATGCTTTCAGTTTTTTGCACATATCTTCGTTCAAGGTCCACGATTCGCAACATCGCAGCATTCTTACTTTTGTATCAAGAGAGAGGTTGTGACTTTTGAAGAAGGCCCCCATCCGATTGAAGGTGAATCTAGCTTTTGCGATGCGTGCTCTAATCTCCTGGTTGTTGATCCATTCTTCATTTTTTATGGTGTCGAGGTAGTTGTAGTGCGTCACTGTTTCTACAGGGGATTGGTTGACGTAAAGTTGACCTTCTGTTATCATTTTCTTGCTAATTATCATAAGCTTTGTCTTCTTAACATTTATATTGAGTACATATTGTTGACTGTACTACGTGATTTTGTTCATAAGAACTTGTAGGCCTTCTAAGTTGTTCGCAGATACTATAGTGTCATCTGCATATCTGATTTTGTTTAGCCGCTAATCATTTAGTACCTTTTTCAGTTTCGTGCAAAGCTTCAATAAATATTTTTTCAGAGTACAGATTGAAGATTAGAGGAGACAAAATATAGCCTTGTCTCACTCCACGCATGATTTTCACATAGTCAGTGCGTTCACCTTTAACTCTCAGATTTGCTGTCTGATTCCAGTAAAGATTTCTAATTATTTTCAGATCTTGGTTGTTAATTCCTGCTTCTTTTAGTATTTGCATCATCTTGGCGTGCTGTACTCGATCAAACGCTTTCTCGTAATCAAACAGACATGCGTATACGCCGCAGTTGACGTCTCTGTATCTCTAGAATAAGACTTGTACTGCCCTGCTAAGCTAATAGGTCCTATCTACCAATTGTGCTATTTTGTGAAAAACGCAATTAACTTTAGTTTGATGCGCCATCCGTAATATTAATGATATCGAACTGTAATTTTGAATAAACTTAATTTGTGTATATAGAATTTATGGGATAATCCAAGGAAGTAATTAGTTTAGAGCATACACGAGTTTTGATAGATAGGACAATTTAGCTTAGGATTTTATTAAAAATCTCAGATAGGACGAAATTTTTTTTATACCGAACTTTTATTGCACTTATAACGAGACATTTATTTTTTACATTATATTAGTATAGCCCTCTACGTTGTAAAAAACTTATAATACTCTATTTTCCTGCTCTTCAGCTACATAGCCTACCAGGAATTCTTCCCAAAACTGTCTCTAGTTGGCTGGAGCTAGAATTATAGTTTGCAGGTTATTCAGCAACTTCTGCGTTCTCTCTTGACTAATTCTTTGGTTAGAGTTTTGTGGAGGTGGAAGTGTCACACCAGTTTTAAATGTACCTGCAGTTAAAAAGTTCAGTTTTTTAAATCTTCTGTGTCATACGAGTTTTTATATTTTAATGTTTTCTCGCCTCTCGTAAAAATTGCCAGCCAAATATTATTGAGATAGCAGCATGGCTTACATAGTAATTAAAATCCTAAATAGTTTTGACCCTTTTTAATGATTTTTCTACCTGGTGGTGAAAATGGTCCGCGGACATAAAGGTCTGTCCGCGCTAAAAATATTTTATGGTTAAATTAGTTTAAGTTAACTTCTGTAGCATTTACTATATGGACTAAAAAGCTGAACAAACACCAATTCTTGTTCTTATTTAGCCAAACTGTTATTGAATCTTTATCCCTGTTTTTTAGGAAGAATACGTAGAAAGTATATATCTTCTTCACCATATCTTCTTTTCTTCTTCCTGATATTCCTTCGTGTCACAGAATTCCTAAAGGACGGACGTCCCGACCTTTCCCGACAGCAACAAAACTTCCGTTATTTAAACATATCTGCTCTTGAAAGCATTTACTTTCTGAAGATCTGCTGAAACTATGAGATCTGATGATTTTAGTTGCAATTCCGCATCTTTTTCATACTTTTTTGGCAGTTATATGTTTATTTCTGTGAGATGCATAGTTTTAACACACTACACAATAGTGTGTTGTATTAACATGATTGCTTTAGGTCTTATGGAGATCATATGATGCACACTGGAAGCACTCTTCACAGCCAAGTTGTACAAACGATATGTTGAGTTTTGCAATTTCCTGACAATAGAGTTCATAATACCCTGACAATCAGGATTTTTTAGTTTGTAGTCATTGTACACCATTGTAATTGAAATATCCGATGGTATGTATAGACTATTTGGAGCATACTTCCGACGATAATGAGATACGGTAGGTCGAAAAGACTTTATATGTTCAAGTGAAAAATATCATGACTAAATGACATAAAGAATGTTAAAGACCAAAAACTACCAAAAACAAACACTTTCGATTTTTAGGTTATGTTGTTTTAAGGCGCAATGCTGAATATGTCCTATCTGTCACTTAGAGCATAGTAGATTTTGGATAGCATTACATATTGCAATACTGACTGTCCTATCTGTTACAATAGGACACTTCAGGTTTGTAAAGCTCAGATAGGACGTAATGCTTAGTAATTAGGTTTTAGTTGGAACTTAGGACAACAGGGATCACCTCAGAACAGCTATTTAATGACACATAGGACAGCTCAGCTTTGAAAGTAAGATACAGAATGCTTTTCGCTACCACCCAGTACCGTTAGGACCAAAACTGCGATTTTGTCAGTTAGGACCTTTCAGCTTAGCAGGGCAGTGTACTGAGAATTTTTTAGTCTACTGTAACAATAAATAAATTTAATAAATTTTCAATGTTTAAATCAGAAAAATTTCTCATAACCTTTAGAAATATTTTCGGTTGATTTCTAAGAAAATTTGCGACATTCTCTATTTGTTGCCATAATTTTTGTCGGGTGTTAATTTCTTGAGCATACAGAAGTGCCTTCCTATGTCCCTAAAAATAAAAATCTAAGGGATTAAAATCAGGACTCCGAGCAAGCCATGGAAATTCACTTCCTCGCCCTATCCACCTGCAAGGAAACTGATTCACCACATTTATCTTATTTAGTTTAATAGTTACTCTTTTAGTTTATCAAAAAAGGTACGTTGAAGAAATTCCAAATATGAATTGCCGTTGAAATTTGCAGTTAATTCAAAGGGAGCTATTAAAATATTTTTAAAAATTCCACATCTAACATTTATTCTCAGTTCATCATGAAAGTGTGCTTCTTTAATGGCATGTGGATTTTCGTTATCCCAAATGTGACAATTTTTCCAGTTGAGACAACGTAAATAGAAAACAATGTAATTTTTTTGGAAACTGTTAAGTTTAGAAAAACGTGTTAGAGGCATTTTTTGTTCAAAATTGTGTATTATATCAACACCTTAAAAAAACACTATTTTCGGGGACACCCTTTATATAGTCCTGTACTTTTTGTAGTCTTCTTGGTCGCCTTTTTTTAGCAATCGGCACTACAATTCCTTTATTTAATTCATCTGATATCTAGTATATTTTAGTACATATTACCTATGTTAGGGAAAATATTTCTTTATACAATGATGCTCCATATTTTATGAGCTCTGCTACTATATCGTCCTCACCGGCACCTGCTGCCTTGTAATTTCATGTTAGAGTTCATAATTATGTATTATTTTGTTATAATAACACATTATAAGTTTGTTGATATGAAGATTTATTTTTTTACTGATGACTGGGATACTAATAAAGGTATTTGAATAATTGAATAATTTTAAATAAAATTATTAGCGTTTGTTCTATGTACCTATGTACTTAGAAGATAGTTTTATAACAGTATCTAATGGAATAATAAATGTCTACAATCATAGCTGCATTTATATCCACTTTTAATGAAACTTTGGATGTACCGGGTGGTCCAATAAGCCGATTTCTCGGCTATATATCAGAAACTATTCATGATATAACTTTTATTAGAAAAAATTCCTTAGTAAAAGTGACCAAGAGAAATCGCTGGAAATAACTTTCAAGTTTCTGGGTTAACCGCTAGGGGCGTAACCTGTTACGAAAACTTTGAAAACCAGTTTTTTGGGAAATATGTCCAATTATACCAAGTGTTAAATAAGTAAACTAGAAAGAGGCATAAATTCTGCACAAAGTTGTTCAAGTATTTTTTTTTATTTTTTCAAATAAAGGGTGGGGGAGAGTGGGAAAGTATTTGTGGATAAATACATATAACTTTGGTTTGGATTAACCGATTTTAACAAAATAAGTGTCATTAGAAAGAGTGTGGATGAATTAATTTACATCTTTTATTAAATAATTGCATTTAGTTTTAATTGCCATAGGTAGAGGGTACCTTCGAATAGAAAAAATTAAAATTTGTTTTTGTTCAAAATGTTTAATAGAAACACTTATTTATTGTAAATTATAATGGAACTGAATTAAATTCGTAACAAAATGGTGCAAACCGCATGTTAATAGCTTTTGTAGAACTCGAGATATGAATAAAAACGCATAAACATAAGTAAGTATAGTATGGACACACCCTGTATTATAAATTAAATTAAAAAATAAGTCAGTAGGTCTTTTCAAATTTTTTTATAGCAGAAGAATCTTAATGTTGATACCTATTTTGACCATTGTTATTTCATATGATAAAAAATAGTTTTTTCGAAACTAAGTAGGTAAATATCAAGAGCTCAAGACGTCATCGAAAGAACCACGACGCTTAAGTGGAACTGGGAAGGACACTTAGCCAGAACACAAGATAGATGGTGGACAAGACGTATTATCAAATGGAGGCCCAGAAACTATAAAAGAAGCCGAGAACGACTACCGACTAGATGGAGCGATGATATAAAACGTGTAGCGGGAAACTGGCCACAAGCAGCCCGGTGTAGAGAACACTGGAAAGAATTGAGAGAGGCCTATGTCCAGCAGTGGACGCGATTAGCTGATTGATGATGATGTGAGTTACCTCGTAATTTAAATTTAAAAGCAAGTTGGCTTAAATCATAATATTTCAATTTGTAGAATCTACTGTTTCCTTTCGGTAGAATTACTAAAGGACCACCCTATATATATATATATATATATATATATATATATATATATATATATATATATATATATATATATATATATATATATATATATATATTTAACGTAAGCCTTTCTGCTACTACACAAATCACTCATTGTTTAACATTGTCATATAATAACACAGTAGAATTTAAAAAAGCAGATAAATTTCGTCTCGATTTTGTTAAGTTACCCACATTGTGTCCATTAGAGCGTTTATAAATCAATCATAACTTATCATTAGTAACAAAGTTTAAAAAAGCTTTTAACAAAACAGATAACTCAATAACAATGTATCTAGGTTTTTGATTTATAATGGTCAAAAAAAATTTAAGCATTTACAGTGTGCTATTACTAAAGGAATGATAATAAATGGATATTTTCCATATTTTAGGGGCAACGCGTACATTTACAAAAATTTTAAAAATCGTCGTCTCTACGCATAGGAATATTATTTTTTGCAAAGTTTGTGTGTTCTTTGTTTGTTTTTTTTTTAAGTTAGTTCTAAATAATGAGTAAACTTCAGTACATATATAATAACATCTTTAATATACTACATATTGAGTTGTAAGTTATAAACTATTAGATCTGCATTTCTTATAAACTTTATGTCATCTATTGTATTTTAGAGATCTGATGAAGCTTTAGAAATATAAAGCGAAACGTCTTCGATAAACTTATGGAGTAGTTGACTTCTTTTTTTTTTATTTTGCCAACCTGAATGACCGATTAAACCTCTGAATTCACTAGTTGAATGTATATATATATATATATATATATATATATATATATATATATATATATATCTGGTTTTTTTAGGCGTTACGCCCGTCCGGTAGGGATCCATGGAGGAGTATCACCGAGCCGTAAGCCCTTATCTCTTGCCGTACTGCTCCACCATAGGCCGATCAGATCCCAGCATATCCTAGTCTAAGCCGCAGATTCATCTAGAATTTTTAACTGCTGCGTTAGACTTTTTGTTTTCTGTACACCGAGCTGGGGCTCGATCCCACATCCACTGAACCATTCGACAGTGAAGCGAATGAGAGGCGGCCGTACAGCCCGCTGAGCTATCTGACCGACACTAGTTGAATACTTTATTAATTTAAATTGACGGTGGTAGTCTTTACAATATATATATATATATATATATATATATATATATATATATATATATATATATATATACATATACATATTCTATGAACGAAAAGTCATTATGTAATGAATATAAAAGTAAATTAACATAAAAAATAGTAATTAATCTTAAGCATTTCTTCCTCTGAGTTTTATTAAACTTTCCATGCGATCTTTTAAAGTCCTTATTAAATTTCTGACTGATTCCTGAGAACCGCTTCCCACTCTTCTTGCCTGCAAAGGTAAAGTAGTATATGTGAAAAAAGTGAGTTTTAAGAGAAATGACTTTTTGTTTTTTTACCTTGCCGTTCTGTTATTTATAAATTTAGATAAATTAAATTTGGAATATAAAAAAAGTAGGTTACTATAATAATTATTATAACAACAAATACGTGCATTTTTTTTAATGTGCTTGTAAAGTGACATATCCTGTTTTTTCATATTTTAATCTGGCATATTATAGTTCTTATTATTAGAGAAAAACAGTATAAATAATTTGTAAACACTTTTACCATGGAAAAAATCAGTAAATGTATTAATTAAAACATCATTATGAATTAAGATTACAGCTGATACTCATCAGCTAACAACATAAAACGAAAAAATATATTGTCATCAACTTTCGTCACATACAAAATATATTGTCAACAAGTTAAAATTACCTAAACACCTTCATTAATTAAATCTACAGATGCGTCGTTTTCTGGAAGGTTGACCCAAAACTGCTTCCTTTTTGCAGGTATTCTAGAGACAAGATCTGCTAGAATTTCTGTTTTCTTATTTACAAATATTCCTCTGTCTGTTGTCATTGCACTGGTCATAATTAATTTTGCATTTCTTTTTAACATATTTTTTTGAAGATAAAAAATCACCTCTAGGAGCTGTTTTGTAAGTAAAATCAGTTGAGCCACTAACAAATTTTGCACAATCTTCTTAAAAAAAAGGAATAGATTCCTCGCCTTGATTCGATCTTCGTCAACGAATTATATTTTCGAATTCTTAAAAATCAGAACATTCTAAGACTTTTATATCTGCACGACTCAAAGATTTTGCGCAAACGTGTTTAAAATCATTAAAGTTGTAGGTGATTTTAGCCTTTCGCATACCTTGCTAAATTCGGCCATGTAAGTCGTCAGCGGCCATGAATGTATAACCCTTAACTAAATATTTTACAATAATTTTAATGAGTTGAACAATATGGAGAATTTAAATAGCAAATAATCCATGAATTTAAAGCAAAATGTTTGTTCTGCCCTGGGCAGTTATCCATACAAATAATTATTTTATTTGCAACTCTAGTTTCAAAATGCAATAAAGGCACTTGCAACGTCTTCGGCAATGACCACCTATCCACTCATGCCATAAAATTTATAAAAGCCAATATTCTTATGGTCTACTATTTGTCAGTAAATTTCATAGCATACTTTATTATCTGGATGAGAATTATTATAATCATTAAACATAGATTTAATAGTTAAGTCTGGAGACAAATATTTTCACTTCAAAGGATTCTATCAGTTAATATGTACCACAATGAAGATTTTATCTTTTTTATTAGGCGGTGAATGATTACCATGCTGATCTTGTCGTGGTACTAATCGTTTGTTTTTATTTGCATCATTTGAATTTCTGTATCCCAAGGCACTTAAAAAAACTTTTGTTAAACATTTACCATAATTATTTATTTATTAGGATTCTTTTTGTTTGGTAACACATATTTTCTTGTAATATTTCTTTGACCTCCCTCTTGAAGTTTTCTTTTATAAAGTTTTTCGGCAACCTTAGGTGAAAGCCATATTCGCTGTAAATGTCGATATTGTAAAGTTCATTCATGCCGACTATTTTAACATTTTCACTGTCTTCCCATTCCTAAAAGTAAAATAATTGAGATAGTTAAAAATTTGTTCAATTAAGTATTTAATTGCAAAGGCTATCATACAGAGAATAAATAGAAAAAAGTTATAAAAAAGTAAAAAAAAGCAGTATTATTGTACTTTATTTTTTTATATTAGCAAAACATTATTTTAAACTCAAAATAAGAATAAAACTATCTCATTTGACACTTAAAACACCACATAAAATAACTTTTAATCACAGAGTTGTAACAGCTACGCCGGCAAACAAACCTAAAATGTTGTTGATATAAAGTGTCAAAAGAATATATAAAAGCCTTATCCGTATATACTGTTGGAGGAGATAAAAATTCCTATTGGTCATACTATGGTAAAACAGTATATGAAATGTTATACTATTTCAGCATTGTAATTGGAACGCAGTTTTTATAAAGTATGTTACGGTACAACAGCATATACCACATATTCTATTTTACCACTAGAGTTTGAAAAAATAGATATAACATATATATCAGGGATAAATAGTATAAATGCTTAAATATTTTTTGCCATGGTAATTTCCAGCTGTATTTTCAATCAAAGCAGTATAAGAAGATTTATACTATTCTGTCTTTGTAGAGTTTGCTGAATATACTGTTTTACCATAGAAGAGACGCAAACACACGTACGTATATACTGTTTTACCTGTGCCATATTGTGAGAACTAAATAAGATAGAAATAATCTAAAAATTGCATAAAAAAGGGCAGAAAAAGTAAGTCAGTTTCGGCGGAAAATTCCAAAATCGCTTTTTTTCACATGTACTATTTTACCTTTGCAGGCAAGTTTTCATCTAATGCAGTTTCAAACCCTGTACACGAACCGCGAACCACCCCGAAAACATACATGAACCACCTTCATAGCTCACTGTTTCGATACTGCACCACTGAGTAAATAGTTTTCCGGGCCTCCGATAGACGAGTTGTTTTGTCATTGTTATACAAGCACATTTGACCCGTATAAGAGAATAAAACTCTGCTCCATTGGCCAAGGTCCCAATTGACGTGTTCTGGGACAAACTGATGTCGAGCTTGTTTCTGACGTGTGTTTAATTTGGGCCCTGTGTTAGCTCCTCTGGAAGTTAAAGGGGCAGCTTTAAGTCTTCTCCCAACTTTCCACTGAGTGACAATGACACCTGGTACATGCCTCAAGGATTGTTGAAGCTCATCTCAGCGACATTTTTTTGACTATACCCCTTTCGAAATAATGCAATTACCTGGGCCACCTTCACTGGTGAAGTGTCCATTTATAAAATATTTACTTACTGCACTTTAAAACAAACACACACGTCAACATTTGAAAAGCGACTGAGACGACCACCAGCAAACTCATAGAGGTCTACATTGCTTAGAACATGCCCGTTACAATGTTTGTTGCATTCCCTGTACCATACAGAAGTGGGCAAATTTTATAACACGTTATCAATGTCCATAAAATAATTATTTTTAGAAAACTCTATAATAATAGATAATACAGTTAAATTCAACACTCATGTGTTAAGGATTATTCCGAGATCTGTCTACTTTCATGATCTTTGTCTTACTCATATTTAGCTTTAGTCTATATGTTTTGCTTTTCTCCTCCAGACGTCTCATTGTGTGTTCCATTTCTTTCTGATTTGCCGCGATTATTAAAGTTTCATCAGCATATCTCAAGTTTCTGATTTTTTGACCTCCTACTGATATTCCGCTGTTCCATCCGTCTAATACCTTTCCCATAATGTGTTCGCTGTAGATATTAAACAGAGTTGACGAGATTATGCATCCCTGCCTGACACCTGCCTCTGTTCTGAAATGATCGGAATGGGTGTTGTTTATTTTTACTGTGCACTTATTATTTTTATATAGACTTCTAATTGATTAAATTAAGTGGTGGGTTGTTCGTATTTCCGCTAGTATGGACCATAGCTGCCGCCATTTGACTTTATCGAAGGCCTTTGTGAAGGTCTGACATTAAGGATGTGTTCTCTTGTGCCTTTTTCTGGAATAAATCCCGCTTGTTCTTCTGATATCTGAGGCAATGGAAAAGCTTTTAGTCTTTCATGTATTACATGAAGTAGAAACTTGCTTGCATGGGATAATAGGGTTACTTCTGTAGTTGGTGCAATCTAGCGGAGTTCCTTTTTTGAATATAGGGATGAAAGTAGATGTTGTTCAGTCGTCTATCATTTATCGGTTAGTAATCATACACGTATTGTGAAACTTTTTTAGTCACCATAATTGCAACTAGTTTGTTCTTGTGTTATTTGCTCCCGATATGTATACAACATGATCTGCCGTTCGGAAGTGTGCTTGTCCTTTCCAATGGGTCTCCAAAAGTCTGAATATTTCTATATCCTCTCTTTCGACTTCTCGTTTTTATATGAAGTTTACCTGGTTGCCATAATCCTCGAACATTTCAGGTTCAAACACATGCCCGGTAGCCCATTTGACACTAGTTGACCCGGAACCAACTGGGCGCCGATCGCTAATCGGATCGCTAAGCATATGTAACTGATTCGATACATTCATGATGGTGTAGTTACTGGAATATAATCACGTGGTTTTCCCTTTTCTTCCTGATCACAGTATCACCGTCTTTTGAATAATTATGTGATATCCGCCCGTCAGTATCTGCCATTAAGCCAGCAGTAGAAATCATTCCGCTGTAGCCTTAATGAAGTAATGTTATAGCTGCTGCCCTATGCCATGTCCTCAGTTGGTCCACGGGTGCTTATTTGCTTATTTGGCAAAACCTATTTTAACACATATCCTACATACCTGTAGGACGTTTCCCTACGGAGGACTCCTCCGCCTGTCTGTCTTCCGCGAAGTACATAAGAGTCTACTTAATTCAGAACTCCTCCTCCACGCAAGCTGGGACGGACATGGCTTGTTTAATTGTTTCTGTCCAATTATCTCTATCCTGTGCGTATTGCTTTGCTTAGGAGAATAAGAAACCAGTCTTCTCCTTTATTTGATCCGACCATCGTACTGGAGATCTTCCTCTGGATCTTTTATCCATGTTACCTTTGCTCGATGCCTTCTCTTCTTCCAGTTATATGTCCAAAATATTTCAGTATATTTTGCTTGATAGTTCTGATAAGTCTAGTTTTTATGTTAATTTCTGCTAGAATTGAGTTATTTGTGCGATGAGCGATCCATGGTATGCGCAACATTCTACGGTAGACCCACATTTCACATGCCATTATACGCTTTGAATCTTTTTTGTGATCTTCTAAATTTTTGTGAGTTTGACTGTTGCCGATTTGGCCATTGTAATGCGTCGACGGATCTCGTCTTCGCATCCTCCACTGTTAGTAATAACGGAACCTAAGTAATTAAACTGCCTGACCACTTCATAACCTGCCATGATTCTTATCACTGCCTGGTTGTTTCTAATTCTATCGATGAACATCTCTTTGGTTTTCGGCATATTTATTTTTAAACCATATTCCGTACTCACCGTGCCTAGCTTATTTATAATTTGTTCCAGTTGTTCTGGTGATGACGCTAATATAACAGTGTCATCAGCATAACGTGGGTTTTTGATTTTTCTTCCTCCTATCGTTGCTCCACCTTGCCATTCCTCAAAAACTTGACGCATAATATGTTCACTATATATATATATATATATATATATATATATATATTGTAGTGAGAGCAAGAAATGCAATAAATTAACATAAAAATATATACAATCAAATATACAATGTTAATTAATAAATTTATTCAAATAGTAATTAAAGACATAATTTATAAGTTATATACTAGATAATATTATTAAAAAATAATTATATGAGGGTATTTTTAAGAATTTAGCATAAGAATTAAGTTTAAGAAGTTTTTTTATTTTATTTTATTTAATATTAGAAATGTTTAATTCAGCCAGGTGCATATGCAACCAAACATACACTGTGTTCTTTGACGTTTAGATGGAAAAGTGAGGTTATTTATTTTTGTAATGTTAATTTAGAATATAATTGTGGATGTAGAATAGTAAAAATATATTTTGTATGAATGTTTAAGTTACATATAATAGTGTAGTTCTGATCTGGAGAGCCTAAAGTCGAGTAAATTGTAAATGGAAAGTTCTGGAAATGTCAATGGGACTGTATGCATAGTACATAACAGACAAAAAAAGAATTCCAGAATTTTCAGATAGAACAAATAGAATGATTCGAATATTATTTATTGCTAGAGTATTCTGGAAACAATGAAAAACATAAAAAGCCATGTAATTTGGACCAGTTCAGTTATGAGTTAAGGTCGATTCACACACATCAGTCACGTCACAGTCACGGTACCGAACCGGTCCTGTTTCCGTCCTGAATGACGGATTGTTCGATTCGGCGCAATCACTGTGACGAGATGGTGACGAGACGTGACTGATGTGTCTGAATTGACCTTTAGAGTTCAGTCAGTGAGAGTTCAGTTCAGTTACCAGATCAGTCAGTCAGTTATCAGTTATCAGTTAGTTAGTTTGTTACAGATTAATCAGTTAGTAAAGTGAGTCAGTAAGTTATAATTCAAGAATTTAGTTACAAGAAGATTATTAATTGAGTTAAGTGAGTTAGAAGAACTTAAATCAGTTACAAGATTATTATTGAGGAGTTACTTATAACAATTCAAGGATTATTAAGTCAATTACATGTGATTATTAATTACAAAGAATAATTGACAAGAATTTATGAGGTAATGAAGAGATTATTAGCTAGAAGAAGACATTGATTAAGTTAAATGAATTATTAAGTTAAATACAGTTGATGATTAATTATTACTACAGTAATATAGTGACAGTTCTGAAGTTAATTCATTGAAGTAAGCATTCAATAATACAACCACAAGATCCAGTATATTTCAAAGTACATTATATGGAAATTACAAGGAGTTAAATATATATTTATATGGTGAGTGGAGATAATTTCACGTTCAGTGAAAGAAGGTACCAAATTTTGTTAATAATTTAATAATTGTAAGAATTTCAAATTGTGGATAGATTGTTTTAAATTGATATTGCTTATATTAGATAGATAGGTTTGTTTCATATTAGTTATAATAAAGATAATTTAAAAAAGTACTTGCAAACTAATTCTTTGAGAACCGCGATAAAAACCCTATACTTACATATATATCATTCAAATTTACTCATAGCTCATACAACAACAACACATCATAACAATATATATATATATATATATATATATATATATATATATATATATATATATTTATATTTATATTTATATTAAATAGAATAGGGGATATTATGCATCCCTGTCGAACTTTCGAAACCTTATTATTAACTCTTACATTAGCAGTATTACTTTAAATTCATAATTCCAAACAGTTTACTTATCGGCTATAACTACAACGTTCAAAATAATATCCACCAACGTCGATATAATTATAAAGTCGCTGTTGGAAATTACGAAGAACGTTTTGGAGAATTTTAGGAGTTTGTTAAATCAGTGACTTATTAAATGGAGAGCAAGATCACCAATTTAACTCTCCTGGACTTCTTTATATAGGGTTATTTTAAAATTCGAGATTTATACCTACAATTCCAGCTTTATTGGAAGAATTGCAAGGCGATATCGCAAGGATGTAGACGTGCTAAGGTAACAATAAGTACCGTTAAAAAGTCATCAGTAAAGAAGTACTGGGAAATTACAAGAAAAAACCTAAGCTTTACAGTTGATTTTTAACTGATCGTTGTCCACTAAGCAAACACCTCCATACACTGCACTGGGGCTAGTAGACACACCTCTATGCAAAAAGTGTAAACGCGAAGTCAAAACTATATAGCAGGGGTTACCAATTATACTCCCTGAGGGTCCATTTTGAAAACCTACAATATTTCCAAGGTCCGGACACTCAGCCTTAAACCAGGCAGTGGTGTAACCAGGGGTGGTTAACCAGAAACCCTTTCGTAGTTGTAACTCCCTCTCAGGTGATCATTTACTTAGTTGAAACCAGGCAACTAGGCCACCTCGTTTAAGGAAGGTTATAAAATAAACCGAAAAAAAAAGATGATTATAAAGTTATTATATTATTTCTGCAACCCTAGTGTCTTTCTTTACTGTAAAGATTTGGATTTAAACTGCAACACAACTCACTTCGATGAATAATACAATATGGTACGATATTAGGTTTCCATTTCACATAGGATCGCTACTCAGTTGCTGAACCAAGCCTTTTCTAGACCCAAACATCGCTGCAGCGCCAACCGTAGTAATCGAAATAACTTTTTTAAATCCAAACTACAGTTACCAAAATAGTAGTAGTATTCCTCTCCCGTAGTAGCTCCTGACATTGGCAAAATAATCAAAAGTTCTTCAACAAACTCTTCACTGGTTCTGTTCAAGTAGCGCACGAAAATTACAAGCTGTGCTGTATCTGTAATATCGCATAACCCATCCAATGCCAAAGCAAAATATTTAGTGACATCCAAGATTTGTTTTAACGTTTTGTATATTTTATCGGCCAATACTTGTGTATTCCTTGTGCTTGAAGTAGTAGATATTGGAACACGCTGAATAGTATCAACAACATCATTTTTATTTTTTAATAATAAATTTCCTGCTTCCAGAAAACATCCTTAAACGATAGCCGCATCACTACATGGCTTCTTATGTTTGGCAAGCGTCCAGGAAATGTGTAAAAAAGCCTCAGAACATAACAAAATGTTCTGAGGCTGAACTGAAAAAAACTGGAAAAAACATTTTAGTTTTATTATAGACTGGTTACTAGGTACGTCCTAAATATGCAAATTAAAATAATTTTAGTGTTCAGATAGTTTCCTCATCGTAGTTTGCTAAAAGAATCTTTTTAGGTGGGTACTACTTGGAATTTTGGAAAACCGTTTAGTCGAAACATATTTATATATTTAGATTTGATTATAATTTTACACTATATTTTTTTTACTATATTTTGAATTTAAAGCGGTCCGCAAAAAACAAGCTCGCGGTCCGGATGCGACCGCGGTCCGCCATTTGGAGACCCCTGCTGTAGAGCATGTCCTATGTGATGTAAGGAGTTAGTACGAGCGGCGGGCGAACTTTCGACACCAAATTGTCTTTGTACCTGGGGTAATCGAAGGGTCAAATTTTATTATAGGAAATTTCGACACCGCGGCGTAAAGCAGGTAGGTAGGTAATTAGCGGCGATGGACATTTGCACCCAAGCAGGCCAAGCGGGTTTTCCCAATATTTATTGTCATGGCGGGGGGCGTGGCACTTGTGTACTTGTGACTAAATTATTTCAGTTGTAATTTATTTCTTGTTTGACCTTGACTTGTGCACGTATACGGATATTTAAAAAATGAGTTTGATAAAAAGTTCCCGTGGTCGAGATTTATTGGTGGTGAAGCATCATTCGTTCTCGAAACAGAAAGTGTTAAAAAGCGGCGAGATATTTTGGCGCTGCATCCAAAGAAACACTAAGTGTTCCGCAAAAGTGTTTACAATAGGCTGTGAGGACCTCACCATCACAAGAAGTGATTTGGTACATAATCATGAAGCCGATCCAAAAAAGCTTGAAGTAAAGATAATAACCAGTGCATGTAAAAGAAAAGCCCAAGAGGACATATCGGAAAAGCCTGCCAAAATTACAAGAACTGCTGTTGCTGAGTGTGATGCCAATTTGCTGACGGTTCCTGACATAGCTAGCATAAGAAAGAACATTTACAACTGTCGTCGTAAACTGTTACCAGGTCCGGTACCAAGAAGCATATCAGAAGTCCATAACGCGGTTAGTAATTATTCTCCTAAAACCTGTCGCAATGAAAGTTTTTTGTTTTTAAATCATCCTGAATTAAATGTAATTGTATTTTCATGCGAGACAAATATTCGTTTGTTGTGTAAATTAAAAACTTTGTATATGGATGGTACATTTTCATGCAGTACCAAATATTTTCTACAATTATTTACTATACATGGCTTGGAAAATGGACATTATGTTCCTTTAGCATACTGTTTGTTAAAGGACAAATTGTCAATGACATACAAAAATTTATTTTCTTTATTAAGGTCTAAGATTTTTGAAACATTTCAATTAACATTAGAGCCAACTGAAATATTTGTGGACTTTGAGAAAGCAATTTACTGTGCTTTATTGTATATGTGGCCCAATGCAAAAATTAGTGGATGCCGTTTTCACTTACACCAAAACTGGTTTAAAAAAATTCAATCTTTGGGTTTGGTACAAGAATATAAGGATACAAATTCAGAAATTGGAAAATGGTTAAGGCATACGTTTGGTTTAACTTATTTAAATCCAGCAGAAGTTGAAGAATGCTTTCTTTATGATTTAATGTCATATAAACCTATAAAGGCAACACTTGATATATGCAGATTATTTACTGGAAAATTACATTTTCGATAGCGCTCTATTTCCACCACACATATAATCTAATCAGAATCCGTCTATTGCGAGGACCACAAATGCCTGTGAATCCTTTCATTCGAGATTTAATTCTTCTTTTTATTCAACACATCCTTCCATTTTTATTTTTATTGAAAAGTTAAAAGAATTTCAAGTAGACACTTATGTCAAAATAAATAGTTTACATATACCAGCAAAAATCAAAGATACTACTGTTAAGGCTAAATTGGCATTTTTGGAGAAAATGATGGATAAACTACGATCCCAACAAATACGTAGGTTAGATTTTATAAAAGCTGTATCTTATCATTCCTATAATAGCAAATAAATCATTGTATACAAGTATATTAACGGTAAAATGTACAAAAATTAGGTACTAGTTGTATTATATTTAGATATTATTACAGTTATAAAGAAATAAAATGTACATTACTTTTATTAAAATAAATTAATTAATTAATTATGGTATTTTATTTATGTCACAGCTATATTTATTTGGTGTCAAATATACCTGTAAGATAAAAACGGGAATTGGGACTGGTGTCGAAAATTGCCATTAAATATTAGTCGCTACCTGCTTAGTGTCGAAATTTCCTACGCCCAGTACGAGAGTACGGGTTCAATGAGCACTGGCCCACATAACGAAGACGTCCCCTTTAGTCTGAAACAATAAATCTTTCAATAAAAGGCGATATTTGGCTGTGAGAAATAATTTTGAAATTTTTATTATTACCAATGAATAATAATGAAGCTCTTAAATAATTGGCCGGATTATACACCCTAGATATGAATTTTCTTATACTATAAGTACTATAAGATACTATAAGTATTTGTAGCAGAATTATTATAATATAGTTGAACTAACTATTTGAAATGTGATTTAAATATATTAAGCATTTTCTCCTTTTTTCAATTTCCCAATTTAACCGCCGCGACAAAAGCATCCCTTCCTTTAACGACTACTTGATCACAAAATAGTTGTTCGGCTTTTTTACAGTCAAAAATTAGTAATTAAGCATAGTCTGGAAAACACATGGTAATTTACATAGCGTGTCTATTCCTGCACAATGAAAAGGCAAAAAAGCGGGCACACTGCATCCATCCAATATCCAATCTGTTAAAAATTGCCCGCCTTAACAGCTTGCAGTGTTCACGAAAATTCTGGAGTTTCGAGCAAACTTCCTTCTGCCAGGATTCCCATGATCCCGATAACACAACTCCAACTCGGGAGGAGTTAATTAACCCTACATAATACACGAAAAACATGGTTTTCGTGTTAAAATGATAAAGGAAAACAGTAGCAGGTCCCGATGGGATTTATAAAAGGAGAATATATTACGTGGTACACGTGAAGTCTGGAAACAACAAACCTTTGAGGTATTATAAAAATATTCAAAAATCTGAAAAACATTTTAGTTTTACTTGGAGTATCTGATTTGTCGAGTTTATATTGTATTACAGCTATATGCATTTGTTCAGCAGCTATATGCATGTACAGCAGAAGCTCTTTGGGTTGTTTGCTGATTCTTGGTGCTATCTGGTGAAAATTATCAGGGTGGTGAAAGTGTAGCAAAAACTTACCAGAATACTTTTTTATTTCGATTATAAGTAGAGTACAGTGGAATAAAAATAAAATTTCGCCATAAATTTTAACTTGGGAATAGACTTTTTTGGGAATAGGGTGTTTTTTCATGATTTATGAAATTTACTGTTTTTATAAAATTATGATCTTCAACTTTGAATTTCATTTTAAATATAATAAAAAGATCTTTTTTCAATATTTTTTTTTCTATTTAGTTATTAGTATGGTAATGAATGTAATTGTCTTTATATAAAACGAATTTGTTTTTAAAAAGTGTCAAAAGTATAGCTTTCTAATACTTGTTCCCAGAATGGGAACGTTGGCATGTTTTAGTAGGGAAATCCGGCAACAATAAAGAAACTTCTCCTTCCCGCTCAAACTGTTCGTAATGTAGTACCGATAACAAATTGTAGTTGGTTCGTTCTAGCAGTGTAGTGTTGTAGTGTTTACTCAGCATAATTTACGAAACATTTTAAAATTAGAATATTTAGTTAGCTTATTTTCCAATTTTACCATGGACCCAAAAATGTTTTACGGGTAAGTTATACTTTTTATTTTAGCTTATTCTTATTAGCATCTTCTGTACAGTTACGTATAATACATAACCTTATATGTTTCATTGTGTAAGCTACTTATCACTCAAATTTGCTAAGAAATAAGAGTCTTCAATGTAACCAGATATAGAAATAATTTTACTTGTTTTTTTATCATTTGTACGAAAACACGTTTATTTTGTTTTTAAGTGACTCTTTTAGAAGATATAGATTTCTGAGTGAGGCTATTGATTCATTGGCTTCTTCCTCACAAGGAACAGCTGACATAGTTCTTCTGCCACCTGATTCTGGAGACAAAGCCAATGAAAGCGACGAGGATGGGGGAAATGATGAACTACTATTAGATAATCCAGGTCTACCGAAGGAAGTTTCTGGAGAAGTAGAGGTGCACGAATGAGATAATGACTCTTTCAGTAACACAGAAGAACCAGGACCTTCCAAAGCAAAACGAACTGGTAAGAATTTTTCTAATAAAGAAATTACATGGAAAAATCAAGAGAGTATACATATTCTGACTCCATCAGTCGCGCCTAGAAAAGTAGGAGAGGAGCACCTTGGAAAGTCACCTTTTGAAATCTCTGACCTGTTTTTTACAGCGGATATTATGGGATTTATCTTAGAACAGACATTATTGTACGCTCATCGAGAAAAGAATAATCCATCCTTTCAAATTACTGATCAAGAACTGAAACAATTTCATGGATTATTGCTACTCAGTGGCTATCACTCTCTTCCCAGCGAGAACGATTACTGGTTCTCGCTGGGAGCTCAGGGCTCGGCAGACTGAGAAGTTTGAGGTCAGATGACCCTTAAATTACATAATTTAAGTGAAAAATATTATCCTCAAGGTAACTCTCCCTTAAAAATATAGTCCTTTATCGGTGACCTAATGTCTTATTAATTACAATGTTAGTTACTCAAATTATGTAATTTAGGGGTCATCTGAGCTCACCATGTAGCTAGTTTTAAATACTGTATAGACGTTTTTCACTAAGGATGATTTGATAAGATCAAAAACGATCTGAGAGTTCATAAACCCATTTGGAATAATTTTTAAAAAATTTAATAATAAAATTTTACACTATTTTACAAAAAGAAGTATTTATTTCATTGTAAGTTTTTTTTTAAACTATCGTATCCAGCCAATCACTGGGAATTTCCCTTTTAAATCTTAAATAAATAATTGTTGAATAAGTACATTCCTAAACAAATATATCGACACCTCCTACGTAGAATATCGTAAGTGCATTCGGTCAACTTTACAGTACAGCTGTTTAAAGGTTCGCTCATTGTTTAATAATGATTGTTCAGTGATGGAAAAACCAATATATTTGAAAATTTGCATATTAATTACGAAATGGGTGGGTAATAATCTTGTGTAGTACTTTAATTAATATTATTTCTTATTTTTCAGAAAAATCACTTACGATATTTTACGTTTAATAATATAAAACATAAATTATAGTATGTACCTAACACTTACTATGAATTACGTTGAAAACTATACAAAGTTATTTGTCGTATGTCATACATACTATATTCTTCTTTGTAAAAAATGGTAAATAATTGTTGTATGTAGAAGATAATATATCCTACTCCGTTAAAATTTTAAATAATAATGTAGTAAGTTTATTAACCTCATTGTAATAAAAATATTTAAAAAATTAATGGGAAAAACCCCGTAATTGGCTGTATACCATCGTTTAAAAAAACACAGAAGTTAAAACACTTCACAATTGTGTATTTTGGTATAAAAACATACAAGTACTTAAAAACTTTTTAAAAAGTGTCGTCAACATTTAAAATTATGGCAGAACGTTTTCAATCTATACAGATCATCTTCAGTGCCTTTGGTATTTGGTGCTAACAATAAGGTGTCTATAAGACTTCCATGTGTGGATTTAAAAATATATCACATTTTACTTTTAATAATGTTGACAGTCTAGGTCGATGACAATGGAATTGTTTTTAAAATTAAAATTTACTTTAGGGACTACATGTCTCTTAAGCTCGAATACTTGCACGTGGTACTTGTCAGTTGAAACGACGACACAGGCCAGCTGCTGTTAGCTATGAAGATTTACCAAACATTCAAAATGTGGGGAAGCTAACAGAAAAATTTTTAATTAAAAAATTCTCCATTAAAATGCCTAGTGTTAGACAATGGATGGAAGAATTTGAAAAAGAATGTGAAAGGAAGAATTTGAAAAAGAATGTGAAAGGTTTGAAATTTTAAATGAAGAAGATAAAATAGAAAGTTTGAGACACATACCTGAAAAAGAATGTTTAGATTCGTATGGTAGTATTTTAATTAAATATACAGTAAAATCAGATGGGAAAACTTGGAAAATAAGAAATAAAGAATGCTAAAAAATATTTGAAGATTAAAAAAATGTGTTGTTAACTCAACCTGTACTAACTCTTTTCGATCCAAATCTACCAATACACATATATACTGATGCTAGTTTACTAGGAATAGCAGGTGTGCTAAAACAACCACAGGAAAACAATGAAGAAAAACCAGTGGCCTATTTCTCAAAGAAACTAAATGAAGTACAGAAGAGGAAAAAAGCTATATACTTGGAGTGCCTGACAATTAAAGAATGTATTAAATATAGGCAAGAATACTTAATAGGTAAGAAATTTAAGAACTGTTTTTTCTGATCACAAGCCATTGGAGAATATGAATATAAAGTCTAGAACAGATGAAGAACTGGGTGATTTAACATACTATTTATCGCAATATGATTTTGTGGTGAAATATTACCCTGGAAAATATAACTTAGAAGCTGACTGCCTTAGCAGAAATCCTGTCTTAGAACCCGATGAAAATATGGAGGAACAGTTGGAAGTTACAAATTTGATAACTCTTGAAGATATTTATTAAAACCGTTTATAAAAGGTATGTATATATTTATATTATAAATATATACCGTTTATAAAGGATTTCAATTAATTTTTTAATATATGGTATACAGCCAACTACAGGAACGTAGATTCCTTGTGGATCTTGAAGATAGTAGTAACTAAAAATAATGTTTATTACAAAAAATTAAGAGGAAACGAAAAAATCATTCTAACCGAAGATCATAGCATACAATTTTTAAAAGATGTACATGGAAACTTGTGTCATATAGGAATAAAACAAATGCATTAGATGATAGGACCATACTATGCGGCTAAAAACTTAACCAAAAATAAAAAGGAAATATGTCAAAGCTGTGCAGTATGTACTAGAAACAAATCAAGAGGTAGGAAAATTTGGATTAATGTCACATTTAGGTCCAGCGACAAAATCATTCGAAATTATTTCCATAGACACAGTTGCAGGTTTTGGAGGTTCTTTATCTACTAAAAAATATTTACATCTTCTAGTGGATCACTTTACACGATATGCATATATTCTAACATCGAAAATTCAAACTGCAAATAATTCTATTAAACTTGTGAAAAGCATATCAGAGACAGATCAGATTGATATGATTCTAACAGACCAGTATCCGCGAATAAATTCAAAAAATTTTAAAAATTTTTTAGATGAAAAATTTATATTAATAATCTTTACTGCCGCAAATAAAATGAAACAGAACATACTGTCACTGGTTTTGCATCATCATACTTAATGTATGGCCAAAATGTTGCAATGTTGCCAAATGAACTAAAAAAATTAACTTCTGATAAAGATTGGAGTCGTTATAGAAATATTGCTCTAGACAGAACGATCAAATCTCATAATTATAATAAACAAATTTATGACAAAAACCGTAAATATTTTGATTTCAAGACAGGTGATTTGGTATATGTGGCAAGTGGAAACAAATTACACAGGAACAAACTTAGGACGAACTGAAAATAAGGCCGTATGAAATAACGGAAAAATTGTCAAATTCAATTTACAGAATAAACCTGAACCGAAGAAAAATCAGAGTCCAATCTGTTCCATACATCCAAGCTAACTCCAATCTCAACACCTGAAGATGAAGAACAAGATGAAGAAGACGTAGACGATTATTAAACTTTTGAAGGCATAAATATTTTCTCCTCTGGGAAGGGGGATATAATGAAACTATAATTTTATCATTCCAATATAGCTGCGTTCTTCCGAGCACATTATCTGGAATAGTAGACACAACCACTTCTGTCATCTTTATATTTAAAAACTTCTCGCCTTGTCAGATTTTACTTGTGGTTAGGATAGAAATGTTAAACATCTAGAGTTAGTAATAATAAATGTCGTTTCTCTAATTTCAGGTAAACTTTTGTGTAAATAATGTAAATACATAGAACATAAAATGGAAAAGTCAGTTAACATCTTTTTTTTTGTGTGTTTTGGCTTGGACAATTGTCATTCAGCCAGTCTCAATCAAGATAAGTTTATTAATGTAGTGTGTGTGTGTGTGTGTGTGTGTGTGTGTGTGTGTGTGTGTGTGTGTATGTGTGTGTGTGTGTGTGTTTGTGTGTGTAGAGTAATTGTCTTGATACTTAGCAAAGTCGACGTCATTGTCTTTGCTAAGAGACGCTAATTGTATCCGAACGTTTGCGGTCCCTCCGGTGAGTACCGATCACACAAGGATAGAAATTATTTTCATTTATTAATTTTTTTAATAAACGAAAATTTCCACCCAGGTGAGATTCGAACTCACGACCTTTAGGTTTAAAGGTAGGCGCTCTTACTACTGAGCCACAGAGGGGGTAGTTAACATCTTAACGTAGACAATATTTAGACTTAACATATTACGGTATTACATATTAGAAGGCACAGATTAAAGCAAAAATCTGAATTTGGTTTCGAAAATTAGTTTATGGATTTTAAAATGAACATGTTTTAATAAATTTTTACATTCAGAAACTCAAAAAGTTGTGTTACTAATTTATCCAAAGGGAACCTTATACATATTACAAAATATTTACTGTATTATGTTACAGAAAAATTTAAAAGAGAGATATGTTACGACATAGCATATTAATAAAAGTATAAACAAATAGAAACCACTTTATTAAATTAAATTTATAATATTTTAAGGATAAAATAAATTTTATTATGTTTTTTTTTATAAATTAGATAATGACTTCCTTGAATCTTGCCAAACGTACTTTCAGTTCAAGTTTCTAATACAGTGTCCCGATAATACAATAAACTTTTGCTCCGTTCTCAGAGAGGTCATAAATAATTAATAAAATGATTATCCCCGTGACGTTTGCCGTCACTGAAGAAAGCCGTCGGAAAAGCTGTGTATAAGACAGAGCGTCGTCCACGCATCGATTTTCGATGAATTTGTCTGGTGCAAGGCTTACTACGACGACGAGAGATGGGGACGGGGGAAATGTGACGACGACGGCTTGCATTTTACACCGATGACCTCAGAAAATGGCCCACCACCCCCAAACACCCAGCCATCCATCCCTGAAATATCCCGTCCACTGGCGCACCTAGAAAAAGACCCGAAAAGTCAAGTTTTACGAGTATACTATTTGTGCGTTTGATGAAGATAAGCTTCTTTTCGTGTGTTTATGGAGATTAGAAATATTAAAACTTAAAAAATTAAAAAAGATTGTCTATTATAACTCTGAAATTAAACAATTTTTGATACACCACGAAATTACACTCAGTTTCAGCTTTTTGACATGTTTTGTCTTCGATTTGATCAAGATCTAGTAGATTCAATAATCTATAATATAAAAATTAATCGCAAAATGTGTTGGTAAGAGCATAAATCAAAAACGTTCTAATTTTAACAATTCTTTTTTTTAATGTTTCTTGAAGTCTAAGGATGGTTTTTACGGTATGAAAAATTCGAATAATTTCCGGGAAACCCCTAAAACAGCCCTTTTCTTTTTCCCATACAAATATTTTCTAACTAAGTGTGGAGTCAATTTGAACTTTATTGCTATTCAATAAAGTTTATATTAAATTACAAGCACTCACTGTTGTCTAAACAATTTAGGTGTGTTCCTAAGGTCGAAGATTCAATTTGCGCTTTATTGTCGCTGCACAAAGTTCAAATTCAATCAAATTTATGTGTGTGCGCGTTCGTGTGTATGCGTGTTCGCGTTAGAGGATCTAATGCGTTTACACAAAAGTGATAATATCGTGAACCCGACCAAATTGAAAAGTCAAAAAATATAAGATCTATAGATTTGATTAGCCTCGCAATATTCTTTTTTTTGCTGATGGACTCTGATTTTTCTTCGGTTCAGGTTTATTCTGTAAATTGAATTTTACAATTTTTCCGTTATTTCATACGGCCTTATTTTCAGTTCGTCCTAAGTTTGTTCCTGTGTAATTTGTTTCCATTTGCCACATATACCAAATCACCTGTCTTGAAATCAAAATATTTACGGATTTTGTCATAAATTTGTTTATTATAATTATGAGATTTGATCGTTCTATTTAGAGCAATATTTCTATAACGACTCCAATCTTTCTCAGAAGTTAATTTTTTTAGTTCATTTGGCAACATTGCAACATTTTTGCCATACATTAAGTGTGATGGTGCGAAACCAGTGACCAGTGACAGTATGTTCTGTTTCATTTTATTTGAGCACACATTCTTGTGCTATTGTTGTTCAAGCAGTTTTTTGTTCGGTTTCGTTAATTTTACATCTTATTTTATTAATTAGGGTCTGATTTAATCTTTCATTTAAGCCGTTAGAAAATGCTGAATTTGCGGCAGTGAAGATTATTGGTATAAATTTTTTATCTGAAAAATTTTTAAAATTTTTTGAATTTATTCCTGGATATTGGTCTGTTAGAATCATATCAATCTTATCTGTCTCTGATATGCTTTTCACAAGTTTAATAAAATTATTTGCAGTTTGAATTTTATATATGCATATCGTGTAAAGTGATCCACTAGATGTAAATATTTTTTAGTAGATAAAGAACCTCCAAAACCTCCAATTGTGTCTATGGAAATAATTTCGAATGATTTTGTCGCTGGACCTAAATGTGACATTAATCCAAATTTTCCTAAACCTCTTGATTTGTTTCCAGTACATACTGCACAGCTTTGACATATTTCCTTTTTATTTTTGGTTAAGTTTTTAGCCGTATAGTATGGTCCTATCATCTAATGCATTTGTTTTATTCCTATATGACACAAGTTTCTATGTACATCTTTTAAAAATTGTATGCTATAATCTTCGGTTAGAATGATTTTTTCGTTTCCTCTTAATTTTTTGTAATAAACATTATTTTTAGTTACTACTATCTTCAAGATCCACAAGGAATCTACGTTCCTGTAGTTGGCTGTATACCATATATTAAAAAATTAATTAAAATCCTTTATAAACGGTATATATTTATAATATAAATATATACATACCTTTTATAAACGATTTTAATAAATATCTTCAAGAGTTATCAAATTTGTAACTTTCAACTGTTCCTCCATATTTTCATCGGGTTCTAAGACAGGATTTCTGCTAAGGCAGTCAGCTTCTAAGTTATATTTTCCAGGGTAATATTTCACCACAAAATCATATTGCGATAAATAGTATGTTAAATCACCCAGTTCTTCTTCTGTTCTAGACTTTATATTCATATTCTCCAATAGCTTGTGATCAGAAAAAACAGTACTTAAATTTTTTACCTATTAAGTAATCTTGCCAATATTTAACACATTCTTTAATTGTCAGGCACTCCAAGTATATAGCTTTTTTCCTCTTCTGTACTTCATTTAGTTTCTTTGAGCAATAGGCCACTGGTTTTTCTTCATTGTTTTCCTGTGGTTGTTTTAGTACCCCTGCTATTCCTAGTAAACTAGCGTCAGTATATATGTGTATTGGAAGAGTTGGATCGAAAAGAGTTAGTACAGGTTGAGTTAACAATACATTTTTTTAATCTTCAAATATTTTTTAGCATTCTTTAGTCCAATTAGATGGTTGACCTTTTCTCAGAAATATCACAAAAGTTTGTTTTCCAAGTTTCCCCATCTGATTTTACTGTATATTTAATTAAAATACTACCATACGAATCTAAACATTATTTTTCAGGAATGTGTCTCAAACTTTCTATTTTATCTTCTTCATTTAAAATTTCAAACCTTTCACATTCTTTTTCAAATTCTTCCATCCATTGTCTAACACTTGGCATTTTAATGGAGAATTTTTTAATTAAAATTTTTTCTGTTAGCTTCCCCACATTTTGAATGTTTGGTAAATCTTCATAGCTAACAGCAGCTGGTTGTAGTTTTTCTTCTAAATACTGATCACCAAATTGTAAATTTTCACCTTCATCCAAATAAATCTTCCTTATTTCATCATCTAGTGGGACCCATATATTTCGTTTTTGACCTCTTTTTTTTTCAATGAGTTTTTTACTTTTGTAAATGTACTGGAGCTAGATATGTATGTATGTTTATTTACCTGCTTAAATTCGTCTGAGATATCAAAAATATGACCATCTGGAGTCTCAATTGAGGCAATACAAATTTCACTTCATTTACTGTCTGATGATCCTAGTATTATGAATTGGAATCTTAATTTTCCCATGATCCAAAATGTTGTTTTTATCTTTAATTGCATTTTATCGCAAGTCTTTATTTGCATCATCAGGTTGCTACAATAAACAAAATTAGTACAAATTACAAAATAAAAATTATTTTGTATCTTACACTAATTGAGGTAAGTTGTCATGATGTTTATAAAATGAAATGGACAACTCATTTGACTACTTCAAATGGCGAAAATTATTCAAAAAATTTTTGATTTAAAAACGTTCTTTTACCCATGACTTTGAATTGTTGAATCGGTAATTTACACCATGACTAAAGATAAGCATCTTAAGTCTAGAAAGAATTAAATATTTAACAAAATTTCAGGTTATAACAACATACCTACATGGTTCCCAATCGTTTTGCTAGGAATAGTACGACTTTTATAGTAACCTGATTTTTATGGGTACTGATAAATCGTGGCATTTGAATAGCTTAGCCATTTTTTGAAATTCAGATCTTGCTTTCCCTATCCTATATTTTATTCCTGGAACGATCAAATCTTACCAAAAATAGAACAACGATAATGAAGTATCAAATTATAAGGTAATTAATTTAAACAAATGTTATACATTTCAAACATTTTAATTAAAATGATAAACTGAGTCACTGCACAACAAAAAACAGTAGCTACTAACAATAACGAAGAACAATTTAAAAAAAACCTAAAAATATGTACATAGTTATGATAAACCCATAAATTAGAACTGGACAAGATACAATAATGGTAACAAAATAAAAATAATTCAAAATAGATTTTCGAAATGGAACCCTGCAGCCTGTACACATTTTTGTTGCCGAATTGTTAATTAACGTATTGAATTACGGATACTCTGGGGATCGTTTGTAGTAGTATTACAACAATGTATAATTCTATTAATTAATTGTTGTCGGTTATTAATATTCACTGCGTAAACTAGTTGCTTCAATCGTCCCCAAATGTGGTAATCAACGGGATTGAAATCAGGGGATCTTGAAGGCCACGAAATAGGACCTGCACGTCCTATCCACCTGTTGCCATAAACATTATTGAGATGTTGTCTCACTGCCAGTAAAAAGTGTGGGGGTGCCCCATCATGCCGAAAATACATCCCTCGGATAGCAACGTTCGTGTTGGAAAGCAAATTCGGCAAACTATTTTGTAGAAAGTTCAAATAGACCTGCCCTGTTAAAGGACCATCAAAAAAGTGAGGACCTACTAATTGGTTATTTATGATACCAATCCACACGTTAACCGAAAACCTTAACTGAGAACGACGTTCTCGAATAGCATGGGGATTTTCTTCTGCCCACACATGTGAATTTCGTGAATTATTTATCCCGTCTCTGGTAAATTGGGCTTCATCTGTAAATAGTGTCCTGTATAACGTTGGTCGATTATTGTTAATCCATCTACAAAATTCCAACCTATCGATCTCATCTCCAGCATGTAGTCGCTGAACCATTTGAATGTGATATGGGTATAGATTATTTTTTTGTAAGACTCTACTTACTTTTGATTGAGTAACATTGAGTTCTCGACTTACTTGTCTAGTGCTTATTGTAGGGTTTATAGTAACGGCGTCATAATGTCATCTTCCTGCGCTTCATCTACATGTCGCTCTGTTGTTCCACTAGGAAAAGTGCCATTTTCTCGCAAATAATTAAAAGCTGATCCAAATATTGGATGACTGGGAGTTCGACGATTAGGAAATCTCCTGCGATATTCTCTACTAGCAGCCCTACCATTCCCATTACAGAATCCATAAACAAATATTACGTCTGCATATTCTGTGGTCGAAAACTGATGTGGCATTTTGAACGAAAGTAACAAAAGCTCTACCAAAACTAACACAATGTACTAAACGTAGATATGACAGAAGAAATATGTATTCTTGTACACATAAATAACAATTGATAATGACAATAATGACAATGGGTATAAAATATCAAGAAACGTCAAACGGTCAACGCCAACCTTCATTTTAAACTTTTTTAGATTTATTTTTATTTAGTACAGTTGATGCAATGTATTATTATTTGACATAAAATTTTAATCATTTACAATCAACAAAAACTAACACATACAAGAGGTTTGACTTTTTAATCAATTTAATTTATTATTTATCGAAAATAATGCCCCAATACGATCTATGAGTAAAAATTTAAAATTGAAAAACAATTGATTCTATCGAAGAGATAATACAAAGTGACAGTAAAGATGTTAATTTTCTACGTATTAGATTATGTTGTAGGAACTTATTTTAATTAAAATGTTTGAAATTTATAAGATTTGTTTAAATTGATACTTCATTAGGGTTGTTCTATTTTTGGTAAGATTTGATCGTTCACTAAAAATTTAATAAAAGTGCGACAACATTGTCGCATATGTCGTTTTCATTGGCTATTTATGTAGATTGAAAATCACTTATTGCATTTAAAAAATATATAAATACAGGTTGTAATATTTAATACGAATCCCTAAATTAATTTTTCCAAAGCCAGTCCTGAAATTTTTAGTTTAGCTAATACCAGTCGAATGCTTGATAGTAGTGTACTGTATCATGCAAAAATTAAAAAAATCAAATAAGCCGTATAAACACTACAGTAAAATGAAATAAATGGTCAATTACACAAATCACCCTGTTAATTAATAAAGAATAGGAGTTGACATTTTTTAGTGGCCACATGATATGCTCCCTGAGGGACTCTACATATGGTAGAAGTATGTAAAGTTCCTCATGACTCACCCTGTATATATATATATATATATATATATATATATATATATATATATATATTAATGTTACAATTTAGTAGTGACTTCTTGGGGCAAGCAAATATATACAAACTACTAAACAGATGTAATATTTTCTAACCCTCAAAATTGATATTTTGTTATTCGACACTTCCTTACATCGCCCTAAGTTTGATTTGATTCTCCATTTAATTTGTATAAAAATAAATGATGACGTATATGCAAAAATATAGCTAATTAATTATATTGAATATCGTCAAACTGTCTACATTTTTCTTTGGATTTAAACCTTCTAGGTTTATTTCATAATTTCCATTCGGTGTTAATTAGTGCTCTGAGATTACGGACTAAAGTATATTGTACGTAATCACTAGCCCAAATCCGAGTATGATTCGTAACATGTGCATTATATTTAAAATACTTCCTACGAATTCTGCATATTAATTTTCCTATTTTCAGCCGTACATTGTTATGACTTTCAGACACAGAAATCAGAATACTAGCAATGTACCTAACACCGTAATATTTAAGTGTTGTTTTTTTGGCGTGACAACCGGCGTTTATTGCGTTTTACATTTTTTACTATTCGCTTGTTAATGCTAGTACACTGATTGTTTGAAGACTGTAATTTACATTTCGGCTATTTTATCCATTTGTCTTAAGCGAATGAGGGATATATTATTAAAGAACCTTCAGTAAGATATCACTTGGAAATCGGACTGCGAGGGTTGTACTACATGTATTGTGTATCGTTTTTTTTTTTTTCGACCGCATATTATTCAGAACTTTTAACGAGCTATCGCCTCATAGGTACACTAAAAGTGTTCAACCTACAAACACATGTTCTTCCAGGCAATTGATTAATACTCTGTTAATAGTCTGATTTGTTATGGCAGGGCTGCTTAAAAATGATCTGTGTGAAAAGTCATCAGCCAAACCTACTTTCTTTAAATATAAGTTGGGTTAGGTTTATTATCCACCAAACGATAAAATATCCATTTTATCGTTTACAGTTTACAGTCCTAATCTCGCCCTTTCATATCTTCTAATGCAGTCCCGGTCCTAGCGTGTAAGGTACCCGCCTTAAAAAATATATAAAACTAGTATAGGCGCTCTTCGCTTTTTAAAGCTTGTCTACTGGCGTTGTATTACTTTTTTTCTCAATAGTAAAATTCTGAGGTGAGCGTCATGGAACTAGCGCCAAAAGATAGCGTTGTCACGAGTATCATTACGAAGCTAGCACCACAGGATGGCGTCGTCACAAGTAACGTCAGAAAATAGCGGTTCTTCATATCGATTTACTACTCTTGATCGATTTGTTTCTAGTCATCATATATTTATTCTAAGTAGGTTTAAACTGGGGTGTAGAGTTGTGTTATAGAGGTAGCACCTTTTATCGGAACGACCACATCGAGCGTCATAGACGGGAGATGGTTCTTGCTAACTGGTCCTCATAAGACAACTAACTCTCACTTATGGCTCCACGTGCCACACCCCGGGCAAATGCATTGGTCTGCAGGCTAAACTAAGTGAGGGTAGCCAGATATGGCGAAAATTTTTACCGAGCAATTGCCGGTATAAGCGATCTCCCACTTGCTGTCCAACGGCTTCGGGCGGATGAGCTGGTAAGTGGTAGGAATCAAAACTAGCACGCAGCGTCTGACCCAGAGTGGGCGGCTGCAAATAGCGTCTGTGCCCAGAGGATCGGCTAAAATACAAACCAGAGAAGGCAACGGGAAACCACTCTGGTGTATATTTCCCAAGAAAACTACAATGAGAGCACAAACAGAATTGGCCCCTAGTCCCCGGCAGATCTTAGATGATCAAGGGGTGCGGAGAATCCCCGGGAGGAATAGCCTAAATATTTTAAATACAAACTTTAAGATTGCAACATGGAACGTTAGAAGTCTGTTCGAAACAGGAAAACTAGCAAATGCATGCCACGAAATGAAACGTTTAGGGTTGCAGATATTGGGTTTGAGTGAAGTTAAATAGCCAGGTTCAGGTAAAGTTAAAACCATGAACAAAACTTTCTATTACTCGGGTAATAACGATCCGGTTCATCGTAACGGGGTTGGAGTAATTTTAGAAGACAAATATAACCATGCCGTCACAAACTTTGTGCCATTTTCGGACCGATGTCTTCTTATTCAACTATCCGGAAAGCCAGTAAATATTTACATCATTCAAACTTATGCCCCTACGGCCGATAAACCCATAGAAGAGCTAGAAGCGTGGTATGGTGACGTAGAAAAACTAATAAAGATGACCAAAAAACGAGACCTAACATTTATCTTAGGTGACTTTAATGCTAAGTTAGGTAGAGGAAAAGTTTCTGGATTGATCGGAAACTTCGGACTTGGAGCAAGGAACGACAGGGGAGAGAGAATGACCGAATTCTGCCAACAACACAACATGGTAGTGACAAATACATGGTTTAAATTACACCCTCGCAGATTGTACACTTGGACTTCACCACAACACAATGAAAACAGAGTAATCCGTAACCAAATAGATTACATATTGGTCAACAAAAGATATCACAATGCAATCATCAGTGCAAAAACATATCCTGGAACTGACATCAATTCCGATCATAATCCTATTGTTGCAAAAGTTCGCGCAAGATGGACACTAATAAAGAAACAAAAACCTCAACACCAACTATTAGACATCCAATTATTGAAAAACGAAACCATACATCAGACAGTAAATAAAGAATTAAACAAAAATTTAGGAAATATCGACCACAATAGAATTAGCGAGTACGATGACATAAACGTTCTGTGGAAAACTATTAAAGAACAAATGAACAATAAACGGAAAAACATCTAAAAGTAACACCTAGAAATAACAAACAGGAATGGATGACAGAAGAGATTTTACAATTAATGAACAAACGAAGAGAATCTAAAGGAAAAAATGACAAGGACGGAGAATACAAAAGACTAAATAGAATAATTCGAAAAAAAATAACCGAAGCAAAAGAGAAATGGCTGGAAACAAAATGCGTTGAAATAGAAGAACTGCAACAAAGGCACGATTTTTTTAATTTACATAAAAAGGTAAAAGAGTTTACATCGACTACCAAGAGAACGACTTTTCACACCATGCTGAACACGGATGACAAACTGCTAGAATCAACGGAAGATAAACTGAAAGAATGGGAAAACTATATTAAAATTCTTTTTCACGACATACGAGAAGAACCAAGATTGGAAAATAACAACGAAGGGCCAACAATTCTGAAATCTGAAATCATAAATGCAATTAATCATCTCAAAACAAATAAAAGCCCAGGTCCAGACGGAATATACCCAGAAACGTTCAAATTAATCAGCGAAGAAAATATCGAATTATTTGTCCTTTTATTCAATCGCATTTACGATACAGGTAAAATACCCCAAGATTGGCTGGAGTCAATATTCATCCCACTACCAAAAAAGCCAAACCCACAACACTGCAATGAGTTCCGTCTGATAAGCCTTATGAGTCATGCAGTAAAAGTCCTACTAAAAATCGTACATAATCGTATCTATATCTTGCCCAAAAATGCTACGACCAATAGAAAGATATATTTATATGCTTTATAGACTTCGAAAAAGCATTTGATAGAGTAAGACACCACCTACTATTAGAACGTTTGCAAGAAGTCGGTTTAGATGGAAAAGACATCAAATTCTTAAAAAACTTGTACTGGAACCAAAAAGCCAGAATTAGGATCGAAGGTTCCACATCCGCAGAAGTAGAAATTAGGAAGGGAGTTAGACAGGGATGTGTTCTGTCGCCTCTGTTGTTTAATCTTTACTCCGAGTTTCTATTTAAAGAAGCATTGGAGGATTCCAAGGATGGAGTCAAGGTGAATGGCGTAAATATCAACAGTATCAGATACGCCGATGATACAGTGTTAATTGCGGATTCCGACTCAGGTCTACAACGACTCATCGACAAGACCAACTCGACCTGTGAGCAATTTGGTATGAAAATAAACATTAAAAAAACCAAAGTGATGTCAATCCGAAAAAACCAAAACGTACCTCAACCTTGCACAATAAATGGGCACATCTTAGAACAGGTCAATAGATTTAAGTACCTGGGATGTAGGATCGATAGCAGCCTAAATCCTGACAAGAAATAAGATCGAGAATAGAACAGGCTAGAAAATCTTTCGAAAAAATAAAAAAACTGCTTTGTGATTCTCGAATAAAACTCGAAATTCGACTACGTTTATCAAAATGCTACGTCTGGTCGACTCTTCTATATGCAGTTGAAACGTGAACCCTTAAAACATCAACCGTAAATAAATTGGAGGCCTTTGAAATGTGGATCTACCGGAGAATACTCAAAATTTCATGGACATCGCATACCTCAAACGAAGAAGTGCTGCATAGAATAGGCAAGGAAAGAGAACTTTTTAACACAGTTAAAGTAAAAAAAACATCATACCTAGGCCACATACTGAGAAATAATAAGTACCAATATGCCCAACTTATAGTGAAAGGAAAAATCGAGGGAAAGAGGGGCCTAGGAAGGAAAAGACTATCATGGCTCAGAAACATCCGACAATGGACAGGGCTAAATTTTGAACAGCTAATAAGAACAGCTGAAGATAGAGAAGAGTTTAAAATTGTAGTAGCCAACCTCCATTGAGGAGAAGGCACTTTAAGAAGAAGAAGAAAGTTTAAACTAAGCACGGCATGAAAAATTACTAACACCATGCAGACATTAAATGAGAAGTAAAAAATTAAAAGAATATCTGTCAATAAAAGATTCGATTCGCAACGATTGTCAAAATTTTAAAGTCATAAATGTCTTCCAATTAATAACAATATTGAAACAGCTGTTTAAATTTTTATGATATTTCTTGTTATAAAATAATTTCATATAAATACAATTATTATTTCTACACATCTTATATAGTTTATAAAATAATTAAATTTACTATTACGTGATATTTATTTTTATTTATTATTAATTAAATAATTCGTATAAATTTGTCAGGTCCCTCAGAAGTAAACAACGTATGCTTTGTTAATGCATTACCAGGTGGCGTTAGGAGCAAACACAAAAATTTATTAAATTATTTTAATATAATAGAACTTGTTATTCTGTAAAATCTTATTTAGTTTATATAATAATTAGATTTACCTTCAAATGATATTTATTCATATTTTCATAATTTCATATAAACATAATTTCATATAAATACAATGTTGGATTTTTGCAATTATCAGTTCGACTATTGCATTAAATTTTCATGTTTATTTAGTCATAGCGGAAGACTCCATTTATGTACCTAACGAAGTTAGGTATAAGGGTTTTGTATATAGGTTTTGTATTTCATATATAGGTTTTGTATAACGTCTCCGTTATATAAAATAACAAAACTGACTATAATTTGTTATTTCGATTTTTGTAATATTTTATAACTTTTTGTACAGAAAACGTAAAAAAGATCTTACTAACGAATGCGATAAAGCATGTAAAAAGCTTATAGTTTCATTTAGCAACTTTCTGAAGTACGTATATCGGATTTGCTTTATTTCAACATCGGTTCTTAACACTCTTTCATCTGCGCTATTATTCTGCCTCACGAGGGTCAAGTCCTTTGATGACTTGTCCCTTGTTTTAGCAATTCCTTCGGGTGTCTCAAACTTTATACAGCTGTGCAGACTTCCTTAGTAGTAGCTATAGCGCGCTTTGCTACCTGTCATACCCCTTTCTAGCTTCTTTCTTCTCTATAACCTTCTGTGGTACTGTTCACTACCAAGTTTATATGTCGCTAGGAGGCCCTTTACCAGATGTTTAATCTACTATTTCCTCTTCGTCTTGCATCACCACTTTACTGTTGGCTTCTTACCAGTTCTTTGCAGTTTCCTCAAATCTTCCAGCACTCTACTCTTAAGTGCTCAACTCTTATCTTTTAACTTTCACCACTTTACTTTCTGGTATCCTACGTGCTTTTCTGTCCGCCTTATGTTTATCTTCGCATTCACTATCAACAGTCGATGTTGAATAGCCACATACTTACCCTTATGTCTTTACAGTTGGTAACGTCTTTTATCTGACTTCTTCTACACAGCACAAATTCTGTCTCACTTTCCCTCCCTGGTCACTATAGCTAACATATTAGTCTTCAGTCTTCATAAACAACGTGATAAAGAACGTTAATAACAACCAAATCCCATGCCACTGCGAAGTCAATCACACTATTGTATTTATCATTTCTTATTCCCATTCCCAAACCTTTATGAACCATTTCTATTCACGCTCCTTCTCTACCTATATGTCCATTCTAATCACCTCCATTACCATATCCTTCATACAGAAAAATCCAATACCGAACCAGAACCAACCGGTACAAATCCAGCATGCAAATCAGGAATATAAACAGCGCACCTTTCAGGAGCCCCTTAGTTAGTGGCCATTCGCTGGCAAGTAAGCAATTCCAGTGGAGAGTTTTCCAGAAATTTTTTCAGGTGATATTTTAAAAACTTTTAATATTATTATACTTTATAGGTCAGTTTGTGTATTAAACTAAATATTGAAAAGCAAGTTAGTTGGATTATTGTAATGTAATATAGATAATATATTATAAATAAACTGTTTTATTTTCTTCTTTTTCTCAGATTATTTTGTCTTTTGTACGAGAATCCTAGGTATTTAAAACTTGGTACGTG
This sequence comes from Diabrotica balteata, assembly GCA_918026665.1. Lineage (NCBI taxonomy): Eukaryota > Metazoa > Arthropoda > Insecta > Coleoptera > Chrysomelidae > Diabrotica > Diabrotica balteata. The sequence continues at coordinate 103,240,601 of OU898281.1, read as the reverse complement.
CGATTCTATTGGTATAAGCATGTTGGAAACCTAGCAAATTTGGCGCCAATTTCTTCTCAAAGTCTTTTTGTTAATTTTGGTTTAACACGGTTTTTTTCTTCTTAATTTTCTAAGGCCTATTAATTTTGTTGAAAGTAAACTTCTGGAGTTCTAAAACTTGGCACATAAGTTTTCAATGGTGTAAGAATGATCTTTTGATTTTGGGATCGACTTGTCTCCATTTCCTTTTCCTTCATTCTCTCACGTATTTTTAAATCTTTCTTAAAACTTATCATATAGGTTCTATTTGGTATACGAAAGAACCCTATGGATTTTCGTGTCGTCCTCTCTTCTTTTTCTTCGTTCTCACTCGTATTCTTACAATTTTTTTTTAACAATAGCTTCCAATCTTACTTTATAAAAGCTTTATATATAGGTTTCATTTATTGTAGGATAAGGGTCCTTATTGATTGTGGAGTCAACACTTGTACAGAACTTGCAAAACCTGTACAGCAACGGAAAAAAATATCGACCAATGAACATGAATAATGAAGACCTAGCTGAAAAACAACTGCAAAAAACCTGCATAATCTTAGTAAATACGTATTTGCGGTTACCTAGGATCTTTTTATTAAATTTTTTAAATTCTTTTTGAACAAGTTTTGCCATTAACTCTTTTTTATTTTTTAAAAATATATACTTAATCATTCACCCTTTTTATTAACTTGTCTCAGCTATTATTAGTTGGCTACACCGTACTGATGACTATCAATGAGTCAGAAATACGTATTTACAAAAGATTTCTATTATTGTCCATCTTTCTATTGCATATTTTTTGCATTTGCATATTGCATATTGCTCTTTTTACGGATTATTTCCTGTTAATATATTTCCTATAATAAGGTTTAACTTATCTTCCTTTGCCAAAAAAGGTTTTGTATTCTATTATGTTTGATTATTGAAAATTATTATGTTAAGGTACTTGATGGTTTTGATGAAGTAGTTTAAGAGTTATTGCATATCGTTTTCGTTGCTTATTACTAGTACATAGTTCTCTGATTTTGTATTACCTTATTTTAGGCATTATATAACAAGTTTTAATTTGTCTTTCTTCCTAGATTAAAACTCTGCCCCTATATATACTCACAGACAGCTGGTAAATGGTATTCTAGCAAAAAGTTTCAGTGATAAGATCAAGAAATGTGTAAAGAATCAAATCTTTTAGCGAAAGCCGCTATCGCTGTATGTATTAAATGGCCAACTATATGGCCTAGGAGACAAATTCGTTAAACTTCCCGTGCTCGAATTGGTATCACTAAAGTGTTATGATCATTTCGGCCTATCCCAGCCATCGTCAGACACTTGGGCTGATACAAATTCAAACTCGGAAAGTAAAACGAATGTCTCCCAATCTTCACTACCGTGTAGTTAGCTTATAAAGGCGCCCTCTATTTTGAAGGCCGTGAACGAAACGATATGAATAATCGTTTTCTGTATCCTTTATGCTATGCGAAATGTGTAAAGAATCAAATCTTTTAGCGAAAGCCGCTATCGCTGTATGTATTAAATGGCCAACTATATGGCCTAGGAGACAAATTCGTTAAACTTCCCGTGCTCGAATTGGTATCACTAAAGTGTTATGATCATTTCGGCCTATCCCAGCCATCGTCAGACACTTGGGCTGATACAAATTCAAACTCGGAAAGTAAAACGAATGTCTCCCAATCTTCACTACCGTGTAGTTAGCTTATAAAGGCGCCCTCTATTTTGAAGGCCGTGAACGAAACGATATGAATAATCGTTTTCTGTATCCTTTATGCTATGCGAAATGTGTAAAGAATCAAATCTTTTAGCGAAAGCCGCTATCGCTGTATGTATTAAATGGCCAACTATATGGCCTAGGAGACAAATTCGTTAAACTTCCCGTGCTCGAATTGGTATCACTAAAGTGTTATGATCATTTCGGCCTATCCCAGCCATCGTCAGACACTTGGGCTGATACAAATTCAAACTCGGAAAGTAAAACGAATGTCTCCCAATCTTCACTACCGTGTAGTTAGCTTATAAAGGCGCCCTCTATTTTGAAGGCCGTGAACGAAACGATATGAATAATCGTTTTCTGTATCCTTTATGCTATGCGAAATGTGTAAAGAATCAAATCTTTTAGCGAAAGCCGCTATCGCTGTATGTATTAAATGGCCAACTATATGGCCTAGGAGACAAATTCGTTAAACTTCCCGTGCTCGAATTGGTATCACTAAAGTGTTATGATCATTTCGGCCTATCCCAGCCATCGTCAGACACTTGGGCTGATACAAATTCAAACTCGGAAAGTAAAACGAATGTCTCCCAATCTTCACTACCGTGTAGTTAGCTTATAAAGGCGCCCTCTATTTTGAAGGCCGTGAAAGAAACGATATGAATAATCGTTTTCTGTATCCTTTATGCTATGCGAAATGTGTAAAGAATCAAATCTTTTAGCGAAAGCCGCTATCGCTGTATGTATTAAATGGCCAACTATATGGCCTAGGAGACAAATTCGTTAAACTTCCCGTGCTCGAATTGGTATCACTAAAGTGTTATGATCATTTCGGCCTATCCCAGCCATCGTCAGACACTTGGGCTGATACAAATTCAAACTCGGAAAGTAAAACGAATGTCTCCCAATCTTCACTACCGTGTAGTTAGCTTATAAAGGCGCCCTCTATTTTGAAGGCCGTGAAAGAAACGATATGAATAATCGTTTTCTGTATCCTTTATGCTATGCGAAATGTGTAAAGAATCAAATCTTTTAGCGAAAGCCGCTATCGCTGTATGTATTAAATGGCCAACTATATGGCCTAGGAGACAAATTCGTTAAACTTCCCGTGCTCGAATTGGTATCACTAAAGTGTTATGATCATTTCGGCCTATCCCAGCCATCGTCAGACACTTGGGCTGATTCATATCGTTTCGTTCACGGCCTTCAAAATAGAGGGCGCCTTTATAAGCTAACTACACGGTAGTGAAGATTGGGAGACATTCGTTTTACTTTCCGAGTTTGAATTTGTATCAGCCCAAGTGTCTGACGATGGCTGGGATAGGCCGAAATGATCATAACACTTTAGTGATACCAATTCGAGCACGGGAAGTTTAACGAATTTGTCTCCTAGGCCATATAGTTGGCCATTTAATACATACAGCGATAGCGGCTTTCGCTAAAAGATTTGATTCTTTACACATTTCGCATAGCATAAAGGATACAGAAAACGATTATTCATATCGTTTCGTTCACGGCCTTCAAAATAGAGGGCGCCTTTATAAGCTAACTACACGGTAGTGAAGATTGGGAGACATTCGTTTTACTTTCCGAGTTTGAATTTGTATCAGCCCAAGTGTCTGACGATGGCTGGGATAGGCCGAAATGATCATAACACTTTAGTGATACCAATTCGAGCACGGGAAGTTTAACGAATTTGTCTCCTAGGCCATATAGTTGGCCATTTAATACATACAGCGATAGCGGCTTTCGCTAAAAGATTTGATTCTTTACACATTTCGCATAGCATAAAGGATACAGAAAACGATTATTCATATCGTTTCGTTCACGGCCTTCAAAATAGAGGGCGCCTTTATAAGCTAACTACACGGTAGTGAAGATTGGGAGACATTCGTTTTACTTTCCGAGTTTGAATTTGTATCAGCCCAAGTGTCTGACGATGGCTGGGATAGGCCGAAATGATCATAACACTTTAGTGATACCAATTCGAGCACGGGAAGTTTAACGAATTTGTCTCCTAGGCCATATAGTTGGCCATTTAATAAGATCAAGAAATGTTGAGTAAATTATTTTCTCTATATAACTGAGTGTACTATATAACTGAATTTCTTTTCTTGTATGTTAATTTTTCAGCTCTACTTTTACCTTAAATCTTTAATGTATATCTTTGGTATTATTTGTTGCATCATCACGGTGTCACGTTGTACATAATAATACATGGAAAAGTTTTGTGTTTTATTATGTTTGATAATTGAAAACTTATACCTTATTTAAGGCATCTTTTTATTATTTCGTCATTAATAATATTAAATAAAACAAGTTTCAATTTGTCCTTCTTCCTAGATTATAAATCTGACCCTATAGATGCTCGGACAGCTGGTAAATGGTATTCTAGAAAAAACTTCAGTGATAAGCCAGTCGTCGGCGCTCGGTCCATAGCGACATTCGACGCCTAAATGTCTCAGTAGAAACCTAAGACTGATGAAAGCACTGAATCTTTCTTTTGAAATATCAGTTTTCCCGGCTCTTTGTGTAGTGTCTTTTTCATTTTCGAGAAAAAAAATCTTCTATCTCAAGATAAAGTTGAAAATAGTATATAGAAATTAAAAGTTTTTAAAAGTGAAACTGGAACAAACCATGAAGTGGAGATATCCAGGAATGGCTAGTATACCTGTTGAATACAAAGCACGTGGTGTTCGTGTGTATTAAGGTATAAAAACGCTTATTAAAAGCTTAAAATTTTTTATTATAAAGAAGATCTTTTCGGAATTGTATCATTCTATCATCAGTTTACTAAAAGAGAGAGTAAAAATACCAATATTAAAAACAACAAAGTTAAAATTTGAACATACAAAAAGAGAAAGTTGGTTTTTTACTACTTACATAAAAAAGGTTGTTAAAAAACATTGTGTGGCCACATAAAAAACATTCGGTGGACATCTTGATTTAAAAAATAATATTCTTCGTGTTAATTATTCAGGTAAATGCAATAGACTCTTGACTTGTGTAATATAAAAAAAAATGAAACTGGGGGCATCTTATATGACCCCCTGTAGTTGATGAAGTTTTATTGACTTACATTACCTCTGATCTGTGTTGGAGTCTAGGGCTAACTGATAGAAAGATGGTATGAAAAATCAGTTAGTACCCGTCAATGTCAAGAGGAATGATGTGGTAGGAGCAAAGTCATTGTGCTTAAGTTTGTGAGTAGGCAGTTTTTAGTGAAGAAATGTGTTTTGTGTGTAGTAGGATCATAAGCAATTTTTGGTATTTTAAAAAACTGATGGGATAATATAAATCAATGCGTGACTGTGATGCAAAATCAATCGGTATACCGAGGTAGGGAAAAAATTTTTTTGTAATTTAAGTGGTTAAAATTAATAAATCATTTTAAATGGGATGAAAAGGATGTTATTACCTAATTGTATCGTTGTATTAAATTAGTATATATAAAAGATGGATTATAATGTATGGAAGATGAGTCGAGGAAAAGAAAAAGAAATAAACGAGAAAGTAAGAAAAGGAAATAGAAAGTGAATGTGACGATGTAAGCTGGGGAAATTGAAACTGATTGTGATAAGAGGTAGATAGATGTAAAATGAATATTTATAAGAAAATGTGTATGATTGTATGTGTATGATTAAATGAATATATATAAAAGTAGGATTCTAATTTATGGAAAATGATTAGAGGAAAGAACAAGAAAATTTCTTGTTCTTTCCTCTAATCATCTTCCATAAATTACAATCCTACTTTTATATATATTCATTTAATCATACACATACAATCATACACATTTTCTTATAAATATTCATTTTACATCTATCTACCTCTTATCACAATCAGTTTCAATTTCCCCAGCTTACATCGTCACATTCACTTTCTATTTCCTTTTCTTACTTTCTCGTTTATTTCTTTTTCTTTTCCTCGACTCATCTTCCATACATTATAATCCATCTTTTATATATACTAATTTAATACAACGATACAATTAGGTAATAACATCCTTTTCATCCCATTTAAAATGATTTATTAATTTTAACCACTTAAATTACAAAAAATTTTTTCCCTACCTCGGTATACCGATTGATTTTGCATCACAGTCACGCATTGATTTATATTATCCCATCAGTTTTTTAAAATACCAAAAATTGCTTATGATCCTACTACACACAAAACACATTTCTTCACTAAAAACTGCCTACTCACAAACTTAAGCACAATGACTTTGCTCCTACCACATCATTCCTCTTGACATTGACGGGTACTAACTGATTTTTCATACCATCTTTCTATCAGTTAGCCCTAGACTCCAACACAGATCAGAGGTAATGTAAGTCAATAAAACTTCATCAACTACAGGGGGTCATATAAGATGCCCCCAGTTTCATTTTTTTTATATTACACAAGTCAAGAGTCTATTGCATTTACCTGAATAATTAACACGAAGAATATTATTTTTTAAATCAAGATGTCCACCGAATGTTTTTTATGTGGCCACACAATGTTTTTTAACAACCTTTTTTATGTAAGTAGTAAAAAACCAACTTTCTCTTTTTGTATGTTCAAATTTTAACTTTGTTGTTTTTAATATTGGTATTTTTACTCTCTCTTTTAGTAAACTGATGATGGAATGATACAATTCCGAAAAGATCTTCTTTATAATAAAAAATTTTAAGCTTTTAATAAGCGTTTTTATACCTTAATACACACGAACACCACGTGCTTAGAAATTAAAAGGTTTTGTGTTTTGTTCTTCTTCTCTGCTTCTTCTTCTTTTTGTATAGACATGACTCTGTCTGTTTTCCAATGTGCCTCCAGTAAGTGGTCATTCCATAGTTTTCGTGGTCTTCCTACTGATCGTCTTCATATTGGCGAACCGTCTCTTGTCGTATTTACTACTCTAATTATTGTCATGGTTTATATGATAGTTTCATTCTACTCTTCTATTTCTTACCCAGTTTGTAATGTTCCCTAACTTGCTTCCACGTCGTATATCTGTACTTCTAGCTCTGTCCCATAGTGTCGTACCATCAATTTTTTAAGAGTTTTCACCTCTGCTGTTTTTAACATCCTTTTTGTCCTCTTTGCGGATCTGTTTGCCTTATTTACTGGATCTTCTACTTCGGTTTCGAGCTTTTCGTAGCTAGAAATGTGATGCCTAGATATTTAAACTCCATCACTTGTTCTATTATTTGACCTCCCCGCTCTATTTTACATCTTACATAGCACTGAATCTTTCTTTTTGAATATCAGTTATCTCGGTTCTTTGTGTAGTGTCTGTTTCATTTTCGAGAAAAATAGAATCTTCTATCTCAAGATAAAGTTAAAATTAATATATGAAAATTAAAAGGTTTTGTGTTTTGTTCTTCTTCTCTTCTTCTTCGTCTTTTTATATAGACATGACTCTGTCTGTTTTTTAGTGTGTCTCCAGTAAGTTGTCATTTCATCGTTCTTTTATTTCCGAAGAAAATTCTAAAATTTTCACAACAATTTATTCTAGGTCTTCGAAATATGTGAATTTCTTTTCTTGTTTGTTAATTGTCAATTCTACTTGTTCCTTATATCTTTGATATGTCTTTTGTGCTGTCATTCGTTGTGTTTTAGTCACGTTTTTACGTTTAATATAATATATTTAAAGTTAGTTGAGCAGCAAGTTAGCAATTTCAGCCCTTTTTTTCTTCGTTTTTTCTCATCATCAGTTGGCGCTACAGCCCTTCGTGAGCCTTGGCCTGCTTCAAAACATTCTTCCATCCTTCCCTATCTAGTGTCTGCTATCTCCAGCCTCTCACTCCAATCTCTCTAAGATCTTCCTCTACATCGTCCAGATATCTGAGTTTAGGTCGCCCCCTTCTTCTTCTTCCGACCGGCCTGTTTAGCATAGTTATTTTAGTGAGATCACTCTCATCCATCTGCATAACGTGGCCCACCCACCTTAGGCGGTTTATTTTGATGGTCTTCGCAATATCTGCATCACCAAAAAGTCTATTGAGTTGCAAGTTATATCGCCTTCTCCACAGACCCTGTTCATTTAATCCGCCATATATGGTCCTCAATATTTTTCTTTTAAATAATCATAGTAACTCTTCATCTCGGGTCGTCATTGCCCATGTTTCCGATCCGTATGTGAGCACTGAGCGTATTATTGTTTTATAAAGTTTGCATTTTGTTGCTATTGACATACTTCTCGCTCTTAGTTGAGGGCCTAGGTTAAAATAACAGCGGTTAGCCACCCATATTCTTTTTTTTTTATCTCGTTGGATGTGTTATTTTTGTAGTCTACCAGTGATCCTAAGAATTCTTCTACCATTTCTATCGTTTCGTGTTGCACCTTTAAGTTATTTTGTTGAATTCTTGATATGGCCGACATATATTTAGTTTTCTTGATGTTAATCAGAAGTCCGATATTTTCTGCGGCATTTTTGATACGTGTGAAAGCCTCCACTGCTTCATTTTGGGTTCTTTCAATTATGACGATATCATCAGCGTATGCCATTATTTGTAGACTACGGGTATATATCGTACCGTTTAAGTGTATTCCCGAATCTCTCATAACTTTTTCTAACGCTAGGCGCAATCCTCTGTTGGTTTTAAATGGTTTTGAAACATCCCCTTGTACGCGCACTTTACATTCGACTTTCATCATTGTCATTTTAATTAATTTTACCAAACCTTTTGGTATTCCTAATTCGATGATCGCCGAAAATAATTGGGACCTCTCAATAGTATCGTACGCTGCCTTAAAGTCTATGAAGATGTAATGGCAGTCTATGTCGTACTCCGTCGTTTTTTCTTATATTTGTCTGATGGATGATATATGATCAATGTTAGATTTGTTTTTCCAGAAGCCTCTTGGGTAGGATCCTATTATATTGTCAGTATACCGTGCCAGTCGTTCTTTAAGTATCAGTGACACAATTTTGTATGCTGTGTTAAGAAGGGAAATCCCTCTAAAGTTGGAACATTCAAGAACTTTTCTTTTTTTGTGTATGGGGCATAAAATTCCAGTATTCCAATCTTCTGGTAACGTTTCTTCTGGTAACCAATTAAATAGTTCTATTAAATAAATTATACATATACACAGGTTTATAAAACTCTGTGTATTGTACAGTTAACTTTTTAAAGGTATTATTTTATTTTTTGTTGAAAATTTTAATTTTAGCGAAGTAGTTTTGTATCTCGGTAAGTCCCGGTTTTTTAACTCCGCCTACAGGATCATTGACTTACTACTTCAATGATCTTGTTGCCGGTCCTAAGCTCGGAAAAACGAGGAAGATTATTAGATCAGATTAGCACTTTAAAGTTAAAAACACGTTGTCTTTTTTGAAAAAATATATTTTTTTGGTTTTCGGTACAGACTATTCATGACTTATTTTAAAAATTTGTGACTCTCAGATCAACGATGTTGCTAAAATATTTTATATTGAAGAAGTTGCGTGACCAGCGGAAGGTTCTAGTAATTTTAAAAGAATCAAGAACAATCTAATCGAGAGTGGAGATAACATACGTACTTACTTATGAAAATAATCAGGAAAATGTCCCGTAAAATTGATGAAACCTGTTTTCTAGAAATTGTAATTGGTAATTCAAAAAGGTTTTAAAGTAAAGTCGAGGAATGAATTAAAAAAAGTAAAAACGTTTTCTGGATCAAAATCGAAAGATCAAAACATAAATATGTTAAATTTTTTAAATTTATATAATGTTAAACCAAAACAATTACAGATTCTTCTATAGTATTCATACTTATATAAGCAGTATTCATACTTTAAATTCAATTAAGTCGTGATAAAATCCACAATTAGTACCACATTTTAGTAAACAGCTGTGTGGTGATTTGAAACCAAGTTTTGATTTTTGTATTCTGAAAATATAGTCGGCAATTGATTTTTGGCGTAAGTTAGCATTTTTGCAAATCCACTATAGTTTTAAAATTACCTGCTCTTACAGTATCTTGACGGACTTTTAGTTTATTAAGCTTCTATAGAAGGAGCGACTAGACTGCAATAACATTAAGACATTAAGTTACGTATTTTCTGTAAATACTGTATACTACTGTAAAAATATAAACGTAAATCATAAATCTGAAACTACATTGACCAGCAAAAAAGTGGATACCCTATAAATTTCCATAAATAAAAATTCGTCAGAAGTTTTATGCACTGTTTCATATTGTATACTCAACATCTTTTTATTTTTAATACAAAAAATGGTTATTACTGCTTGATTATTGAGCATAATTTATTTAATTAGAAGGCTACAAAAGAAAATAGTGTAATATGTAATATGTAATTGTTTAAAATTATTTCAATGTATTTCTTTTCTATGTATAATTCCTAGCAATAAGATTTAATTGTCTAGACGGCAACCCTGTCAGCCCTCGGCAAAGTCGTTATAAGACCAGTATGTTTCGATATGTTGCCATAAGAGCACTCAATAAAGAACGTGTGAAGAGATTTGGTTTTACAAGTTATTTCTTCACCCTATCGATCAAATATTTACCACCACGATTAACCAGCGACCAGTCAATTTAAATCAACAATTTAAACATACATTTTTTGGTGACATTTGTTACCGGAGAAGAATTGCTGTTTATGTATTCCTCTAAATATGAAATTGCTGTATAAAAATGATTTTCAAATGGATCACGTTCATTAAAATGACTTTCTAATTGATCGTCCGAACATTTCTCCTCGATAGATTGTTGAATAATTTCAAATTGACTTAACAATCTATCGAGGAGAAATGTTCGGACGATCAATTAGAAAGTCATTTTAATGAACGTGATCCATTTGAAAATCATTTTTATACAGCAATTTCATATTTAGAGGAATACATAAACAGCAATTCTTCTCCGGTAACAAATGTCACCAAAAAATGTATGTTTAAATTGTTGATTTAAATTGACTGGTCGCTGGTTAATCGTGGTGGTAAATATTTGATCGATAGGGTGAAGAAATAACTTGTAAAACCAAATCTCTTCACACGTTCTTTATTGAGTGCTCTTATGGCAACATATCGAAACATACTGATCTTATAACGACTTTGCCGAGGGCTGACAGGGTTGCCGTCTAGACAATTAAATCTTATTGCTAGGAATTATACATAGAAAAGAAATACATTGAAATAATTTTAAACAGTAATGTAATATATCGGGTATTATGCCCTAAAACATCAATAACCGTTTGCATACGATTTATGACGAAAAGGAAAAAATTTTAAATAAAGACATACTTTTTTACGAAGCTTCTTCTTCTTTTTGGCTAGCCTGTTTGACTTCCAACCCTACGATGAAGTTTATCCCAAAGATGTTCGATGATATTCAGATAAGGCTCCAGGTTGGGCAATAGGTCTCCATTAGAGAGTATTAATTTTCTATTTCCCCTTAAGTAGTTTGTTACGATTTTTAATCCATATTTAATTAATTAATATTTGTTATTATCATGCATAAAGTCAAAATTTTCTCAATACTGTACTGCTCGAATTTTTATTTTTGGCAATTTATAGGGTGGCCACCTTTTTGTCGTTCAGTGTACCTTCATGTAGCATGGTTAAGCTAAATATTAGGTTTTTATGGAATTAACCACAATTATTGGTTGTGATTGTGATGAAAATCACATTTTTAATTAACTATTTGAAACCAAATTTCTTCTTCATTTGGAGCTATTTCTGCAAGTCTGGGTAAAATCTCTTCTTGTAGCAAGTCTAAAAACATTTTTAAATTTAAATTTTCCTCATGGAATAATGGTCCAACAATATTGTGTTTAAATATTCCTAACCAGACATTTATTTTTCGACGATATTTGTTATGGCTTTCAATAATATCCAGAGGCTTTCCTGTCGACCAAATCCTATAATTTTTAACCTTTGGTTTATGATTGAATGTAAATGTATATTTATCACTAAACAAAAGGTTTTTTTTAATTGTGTGTCTGCATTAGCCCTCCCTAAAATTTCATAAACAAAATTCCGCTTATCACTCAACCTCTCCTTCCCTTAGTTCTTGATGACATTGAAATTTATATGAACGGAAATTATTCATTTTCAAAATTTTTAAGACCGTGGAATTATGAATATTAAATTGGTCTGCAATGGTCCGACAACTTATTTCAGGATTTTCTACAACTGTTGTTAATACGTTTATTTAATTTTGATTTTCTAAACTTCTTGGTACCTCAGCAATATTGTTGGTACAGGGACAATTAGAAATCACGGTCCCCGTATTTTCAAAATTTTGTAAAATCCTTTGAATTGTTGAATGATTTGGAATTGGTTTATTGCGATATTTTACGCTAAATAAAGAACCGACAATTCGCGCACTATTGTCTGAATAAAACATTTTTATTATTGCTACTTTCTCCACACTTAAATACATTTTTAATCAACTTGATTGTTTTTTAAATAATAAATCACAAAATAAAAATTTTGGTAATTCAAATATTGTCAAATATCAGAAACATTAATATGACCAAACGCAACATGTCATACACATTCTTGCACAGCGTGTGGCCTGACTTTAAGGGGTGACCTGAAAAATGTATTATATTCTTGCAAAATTTTGGTTCGTCGCCGGAACTGTGACGGGACTTATTACTAAACATATATGTTTACAGGTCGATTCAAACGAATCAGTCACGTCTCGGAACAGTCCCGGCGCCGAACCGAACAATCCGTCATACAAAATATTCTGTAATAGAAATATGCCGCTGGCATTCATATTTATCAGTTGACGAACAGTTTCCTAGCAGTCCGGTTTCGACATGGCTATGGCCCGGCCGATTTTATAATCTCAACGACGAATTTTTTGGTTTTGCTAGGAACATGACGAACGGTACAGGTGAACAAAATAAAATTATTGACGAACAATTAATAGAATGTTTAAGAAAATATAATGATTTGTCGCATGCAAAATACATAATATTTGGCAAAAAAGCAATTTGTCGACATCCTAAAATATTGATGAAATTTTACATCATCACGAAGCAGTTCTTTATACAGTGTCACGTATTTTCCCTTGGGTGTCCCTTTTTTTCCATGCGTCATGGATCCATTTCCGTCTTTTTGCTTGGTTTGCTTGCGCTTCTTCTTCCTCGTTAAAACATATAGCAATTATTGTTAATTCTTCATCCGAGAAACTTTCCATCTTTTCAACAGATTGGTCGCCGAAGACAGATGCATTTCGGGTGTGTGCGAAGAGACGAACGAATAGTTCTGTGACCAGACGGGACCAGTTCGGCGACGGGAATGTGACGGGACTGATGTGTTTGAATCGACCTTAATTCGCAGAACAATTTTAACATTTGTTTTCGACACATATTTCAGTCCTCTTCCAATAGTTTTTCTTGACTTTTGGTGTAAAATAATTAGGGAAGCAGGAATTCAACAATTTAGAGTTTTCCACTGGGTTTCCTATGACCTGTTTGACGATTCGCCTCCCTGTATAATTGAAACTTGTTCTTAAATTAATAAAAGTCATAAATACGCTCGTAAGCTTTTTCTCAGTTCCTAATTAAAATCTTTCAAAAGATAATCTTCAGGAAATCAAAATCTTGATATCAGTTGACAAAACTATAAAGTAATTGTAGAATTTTTGTGTTGTTAATATAAAACAAAAACTCCGAAAGATACCATTACGACTTAGGTACTAAAACTTTTTATCGAGCATTAGCTTATGTAAATTTAAATTTAAATAGGTACTAGAGCCAAAGCCATTTTCTCGATGCGCCCCTGTTTCCTTCAGTTTATGGCACCTTTTGGCCGCCCTGAAGCCCCAAGAGATAAGACCGTTTTTCGAGATGAGAATAGCTGAACAGCGTTATCTACTTTTTGCCAGATGGGCTTCACGGGTGTGATACTCTACTTTCAAATGGAATATTTTGGGAAACTGCAATAGGAAATTAGTTTCTGCTGAATTTGGTCTTAACGGATTTCTATAAAGAAAGAATTTGAGGGATTTAATAAAAAATTAATTGGTTGGAAACGTTTGCTAGATGTTGCAACCATGTCGCACACCTGCGAGAAAAGTGACACAAACCAAAAATACGGCAGTTGAGATAAATCAACTTAAAGATTGCTATTATAGAAAACTTATACTGGAATTTTAAAAGGTTTTTCCTCAAAACAATTATATTGGTTGATTGTGTTATATATAATAATTCTATGCAAATGATGCACATCTACTTGTGGAATTTGTGTCATTATCAGGTAGATATAGATAGGCTCCTTGAGTTATGTCACTTTTCTTGCTTCTATTTGTTTATTTTTTTTTATTATTATCCTTTACTATTAGTTATTATATTACAATATTATATAATATCAAACCATTTTATATTTTAACTGTCTTTAGCATAATACCTATCATAAGTCATACATATATCTGAAAAACCTACAGCTTAACACGTTCAGCTCCGGTGTTATAATTTTTTTTCTTGTCCATTGGTCAGCATTTTATTTTTTGTAAATAAGACGGGAGTCGTGGATGCCTTTCCGCATTTTTTATTCATTTTCAAAAAAAATATATTTGACAATAGAGTTATTGCACAACGTTTTTGGGGCATCACATTGATGCCTCGCTGTCCGAGAACTATAAATTTGTTTATCTGGATGGCGTGGCATTTACGTGATGCCTCAAACTTGTTCATTCTTGTATGAAGCGACGGAAGTATTTGACGTTATATTTTGAGTCATTCTTTGTTCGGTGCTCTTTGCGTACGGTTATTGTATGAGTGTAATATAAAGTATTAATTAGATTACCTACGATTATTCCTACAAAACAACAGAAAAGACTTGTAAGTTTATACGAAGAGCTTATGTCAGATGAAGACGTAGGAGCAGACGACAGATAAATGGTCGACCTGTTGTAGCCAAATCTAAATGTAAACGTTGGATACCAACTACAAGAAAAGAAATGACAATATTCTTTGGGGTAACTATTTGGAAGGGATTGCTAAAAGCACCACGATTACGCGACTATTGGAGCAGAAATTACTTTGTTATACTTTGTTAATTTGTTACCAATATAAGACACAAAATGTCTAGAAATCATTTTGAGCAATTACTGTCAAATATTCACTTTAACAATAATGAAACAGCGCCACAACCAAACTCACCGGATTTTGATCGACTTCACAAAATATCTCCGTTGGTTTAAAAACTTATGTTTAGATTTCAGCACATTCTTACTCCAGGAGAAAATGTCTGTATTGACGAGATGAAGGTACCTTATCGTCGTTGCTTGAAATTCAAGCAATATATCAAAAATAAAAAACACAAATTTGGTATCAAATTATATAAGCTTTGCTTAGAAAACGGCTACACTTATGACCTCAAAATTTACTATGAAAAAGATAGTCAGGGTGGTCAAAATGCCTCTTTATCTGTTGTTATATCACTTACGGAAGGGTTGCTAGATAGTGGTCGTACTCTCTTCACAGATAATTATTATACGAGCGTCAACCTTGCTCATACACTGCTCAGCCGTACAACTCACCTTGTAGACACTGTTCGGTCAAACAGAAAAATGAATTGTCCCGAAGTTGTCCAGAAAAAACTAAAAAAAAAATAAAAAAATTGCCCTACAATGTAATTCCGGAGTTGTAATGTTAAAATGGTGTGACAAAAGGGATGTCTTGATGATAATTAGTACAAAGCATGAGGATGAAATGTTGAAACGTTTACACAAAAGCAAAGAAATTGAAAAGACCAAAATTATTGTTGATTACAATAATTCAAAATCCTTTATTGATCTCTCAGATCAGAAAAAAGCGTATTCACATTGTTTGAGACGAGGGAATAAATGGTACAGGAAATCAGCCACAGAATTATTGTTTGGTAGTGCCTTGGTGAATGCTCATATTGCATATATACAGGTTACACAAACTAAATTGACTATAACAGAGTTCAAAACAGAAGTCGCTATAGAACTACTGGGTGAAATGTCCGCTATTGAAAATAATATCAACGATAACAACGATGTCAGTCATGAGCTAGTAGAAGGAAGAAAAAACAGATGTGGTTTGCTACGTCAGATCGAGAAATGAATTGAGACGAAAAAAAGCTCAAAACAAGTATTCTCATTCTAAATTTGTATGCAACCAATGCAAAAAAAAACATGATTGTATTTCTTGTTTTTTCTCAACACATAATGCTGTTTTAAAACAGTAAGGTGTTATATTATTATAACTATTTTTACACATTCTGAATAAAATCTTTTATTCTTTCATAAAGTTTTATAATTTCCATATCTTTCGTAAAATCTGTCTCACATCGATCAGGAAATATTATTTTGCTCCTTGGACCACCCTGTCCAACTTACAATGTAATTTATAGAGCTGTAGGGGCACAGTTAATGCCACGGTGTCCCGAATACAAAACTGTAGTGTGGCATTAGAATGATGCCTCACTGTCCCAAGAGTACTATTTAGTGAGGCATCATATTGATGCCACCCGGGGCTAAACGTGTTAAGTAAGATTAAAAAATAAAACACGTCGATTAAATGCAATTAAAGTAATTAAGCACCGTCAAAAATTGATTTATTAGAAAAATGCAAAACGGAAAATGAATACAATTTAATAAAGAACAACTAATAAGATACAGTTAAAGTAAGAAAACATAGAATCATAGATGTGCTTGTAGAGCGTACAATGTAGGAATGCTTTCCGCCGAGATAAGTGATTCAATATGAGCTTTATTTATATCAGAAATATGCATTTTTTTCTTACACGCTGCAATGTACTGCGGTATAGAGATTTGTATGCTTCTTTTGTTATGATTGACGTTGATCTGCGCAAATCCCTTTACTCGTATGTAGTTTTCACCAAAATAATTCCTGTACATATAAATATATATATATATATATATATATATATATATATATATATATATATACATATAATGTTCGGAAAGATTTCCGCGGTTAGTACAATGAAACCTAGAGCTAAGATTAATATTATTACTAAAATTAATATCAAACTCACCAGTCTTCCGGGTTTAACCGCGTCGATATCCATTTTGCCGAGCTTTAGGCATCCTCTCTGATGCCTTCCTCAGGGCTTCCGAGGTTTCAGTCTCCCGATCCCCCAGACACTACTACACTGTTCACTAATCACTGCACTGTCACTG
The DNA here is from genome assembly GCA_918026665.1 of Diabrotica balteata. NCBI lineage: Eukaryota > Metazoa > Arthropoda > Insecta > Coleoptera > Chrysomelidae > Diabrotica > Diabrotica balteata. Next base: position 103,223,745 of record OU898281.1, on the reverse strand, counting down.
CTAGTAGTGACAGTGCAGTGATTAGATTAGATTAGTGACTTAAATTAAACACGCAACCGTATACGTATATTTATCTAAAAAATACTTAAAGTTCACAAAAATAAACTAGCCAATGTTAAAAATGTTTAAAAAATAAATTTAGAACATACTGTATTTGTTTAAAATTACCGATTTTAACAATTTTAAATAGGAAATAGCATTTTATTTATATAAGGTAATATCTTTGTATTTCTGCAATTGAAAATAGAAAAAAATATCAATATAAAAACTTGCTTTAAGCAGTATTAAAATAATCCGTAATCTACCATACCGATGAAACTATAATTTAAAATAAACTTGTCAATAAAAAAGGGTAATTGAAATAATTTCGTTAAACCGCAAAAGAATTGAGATAAGTCCATGACAAGCTTTTTATCATTTAAAATTGACAATGAACTCTTCGGGTATTTATGCCTTTTTTATCAAAGGTGTGAACAATTACAATTGTCTTATTTTAATAGAAACTGTACACCATAATCTAGAAAGAGTCAAAAGTAGTCAAACAACAAAAAGAATTTTATGTATTTAATAAAACGAAAAATCTATTTAATTTATGTTGGTTTTGGGCAGATCTTGCAAAAATAAAGACAGCAGAATATAATAAGATGATCAAACTAACTTAAAAATGTTTTTTATTCAGAAAAAAAAAGTTAGAAAGCTGGACGTGTTGGTAACGATTAGAGGCGTCTATATTTAGTGATTTATATTTCTCACAAATCTAAATGGCAGACGGAAACAAGAAAATGGCCCTCAGTATGGGGCACTACTTAAATGGGGAGATGGTGCGAAGAATCCATCTGTCAACTACTATTGAGGTCCAAGGAAGTTAACAAGAGTATATATATGACAGGATAGTACGCATTGCCACCTGGAACGAATACAGCTTATTCATGTCTGGTAAACTTGCAAACACTGAAGCTGAGATGAGAAGAATGAAAATAGAGATCTTGGGAATGAGTAAAGTAAGATGGCCTGGTTCAGAAAAACAAAAAACAAAAGATGGATACATCTATTGGTCAGAAGGAACCAACCCAGAACATCAATGTGGAACGGCTATATTGGTATCGGACAAAATTGCGCAGTCAGTCAAAGACTTCATCACTCTAGATCAGAGGCGCTCAAACTTGAACTGCTGGCGATCTACCTCAATATTTTTAGACTACTTACGATCGACTCTGAGAGACTGCAAGTGTGTGTGATGCAGGGTTGTCGTACATACACGATACAACCTACCTACCTAGGTAGGGCGTACCGTAGCATATATAGATATTAGCTTTCTGCACAATATAGGTACATTATTTTAGTCAAGGTTTGTGTTAGGTTTAGTTAGGTTCTTCTCTACAATATCAATGAAAAAAACTCATAGTTATTCAAAATTGCGAGTTTATTTGTTTTTACAAAACAAAAGAGTTACATATGGTAATAAACTTAACTAAGGAGTGGCTTTGGATGTTGAAGCGTGGCACTACATGTCCTCAGCCTACTTTTCATAAGATGGCGTAATGTCATATTATGATCGTCAGTTAGTCGATTGCGATATTTTGACTTAATTATCTTCATTTCAGAAAATGCAGACTCGCACAAGTAAGTTGAGCCAAAAAATGCCGTCAGTTAAAGGGGATTTGCCTTACATTCGGATATTTATCTTCAGATATAAAACGCCAGAAATTTGTATCAGATACTGTAGCTTTGAGATGTATATCTGATATAATCTGCACCAACTCATTTTCAACAGAACATGAGTTCATATTAAACTGACTTGCTATTTCAGTAGCTAATTCCTCAATGTTTTTACATGAAAAAGGACGTCACTGTTAAAAGCAAAGGAAAATAATAATCAACACAATATCGTACCTGAATTAAGACACCAAATACAAATCAGTTTTCAGGAAGAAGAAATAGCCATAAATTCGCTTAAAAATAGAAAGTCACCAGGACCAGACAGAATAACCAACGAGCTTCTAAAATACGGAGAAAGTATAACCCTAGAGATGACAAAACTTATACGAAAAATAATATTGCACTGCAAGATACCAGACGCATGGAGAAACAGCATAATGATACCAATGTTCAAGAAAGGAGATAAAGAATACCCCAACAATAATAGAGGTATAAAGCTACTGAACACCGCACTTAAGCTTACCACAAAAGTCCTAACCAATAAAATCAAACAACTAACAACTTTATCAGATGAATAACAAGGATTCAGATCCGGACGATCCTGCGTAGACGCCGTATTTGTACTAAGACAAATCACAGAAAAGGCAATCGAGTACAATAAACCAGCATACCTATGTTTCATAGACCTGAGAAAAGCTTTCGATCGCATCCAAGTCGAAGACGTCTTACACCTACTGTATAAAAGAAACATACCGATCAATATTATACAAACCATCGAAAACATCTACCTCCAAAATCAAATACAGGCAAAGATAAATGAAAAACGAACACAGTGTATACCAGTACAAAGCGGAGTCAGACAGGGTGACTCGTTGAGCCCACTTCTCTTTAATATAATAATGGACGAAATAATACAAGCAGTTCGTAAAGGTCATGACTACAGAATGGGGAACAAAGAAATCCAAATATTATGTTATGCAGACGTCGCCGCATTAATCACCGAGACAGAAGACGAGCTCTAAAGATTAACATATATCTTTAATACAACAGCTAAGAAATACAATATGATAATATCAGCAGACAAAACCAAATGTATGACAACATCTAAATACCCACTACGGTGTAAAATCAAAATTGATGGAAAAATAATAAAGCAGGAAGCAAGGTTTAGATATCTGGGAATGGATATAACTAGTTACGGAGATATTGAAAAAGAAGTACAACAAACCTTAAAAGCAAGTAAAGTGGTGGGTTCTCTTAATGACACAATCTGGAAGAACAAACACCTAAGACAAGACACAAAAACAAGAGTTTATAAAGCAGCCATTAGACCTATATTAAAATACACGGCTGAGACAAGACCTGACACATCTAAAACGAGACGACTGCTAGAAACAGTAGAGATGAAAATACTCCGACGAATATCAGGGAGAAGTCTATTGGATAGGGAGAGAAGCGAAAACATAAGAAGAGTATGCAGTATAGAAGATATAAATAGATGGGTGACAAAACGAAAACAGAAGTGGAACGAACATATCAGTAGAATGGCGGAGGATAGAATAGTACGAATAGTACGAGATAAGTCACCAAGTGGACGGGGAAGTATTGGAGATCAAGAAAAAGATGGTGCGACAATTTAGAAGGCTAATATTGAAGAAGAAACAGGCTTTAAAGCCGACATACTAGAAGGAAGAAGAAAAAGAAGCTGATGGAATATACTGCAAATTATCTTACTTTAACATAATAAATGCGCTTACTTCATAATAAAAAACTACAGTATTGCCCAAAATAAACAGTACGGAAACTGACATAGTATAAACATAGACGTCTCTTTGTGCGAGCTGTCATATTCAAATTAACTAGTATAAACATATCAAATAATCCTCAAACAATTAATTATTAAGGCCTAATTGTTGAAAATGTTGTTAAGTACAGAGAAGAAAGTGTTTCTTGTAGAGCATTATTTTTACTCATACAGAATCGGCCGATGTAATTGTGTAAGTCTGCAATACTGTGTGATCAATTTACACAATGTTTAATAAACGTTCTCCAAGTAAAACTGTAGTTTGGAAGGTTGTTGAAAAGTTTAGAAATACGAGTAATGTATTATGCTAACTAAAAGGAAACTCACAACGTCCAAGGACAGTTACCATAACCATGAACGTTTTTTTGAGCGAATCTTAGAAAATCCGAAAGCCAGCCAGGCAAGAACAGCGTTGCATCTTGGCTTACAACGAACTTCCTTGCAAAGAAGCCTGAAGGAGCTGGGTCCAATTTCGTATTTGATTCAGGTACACCAACAATTACATCCCAGCAATTATCACAGTAGTGTGGAATATTGTGCCAGAATTCTTGCATTACAGTATAAATCCTGAATTTTTGAAAAATGTATGGTTTTCAGACGAAGCACATTTTTATTTGCCAGGTCATGTAAATCGTCACACACATCGATTTCTGGGCTTTGCCAGATCAGATGAAGTTTAAGAAGTTCCTTTACATAGCGCAAAATTGAGTATCCCGGTGTGTAGTTTTGGGACACAGAATCATTGGTCCATACTTTATCGAAGAAAATAGTGGGCAAGTCACACCTAATCAACAGAGGTACATACAAATTTTAACATGCTTTATCCCTGATGTATATCAATTTTGTTGTGCACGTAATTTGGCATTTCGAGACCAATTTTTCCAGCAAGATGGATCGACTTGCCATACTGCTGTCGCAGTTCGTCAATTTCTTCAGGATCATTTTTCAAACAAATTTATTTCAAGATTTACCGACTTCCCCTATCCTGCACATTCTCCAAACTTAACATCTCTAGAAGCATACAGTTGGAGCATGACTAAAACTGCCGCGTTTAAACAGTCACCACAAACTATCAATGAGTTAAGGATGCCGTTAGAGCTTTCTTCGCGAACTTAAGACTACCTTTATTCCATTATATTACGAAAAATCTGAAATATCGGTATGAAGTCTGTCTTGAGAGAGGAGGAGCTCATTTAGAACATGTTATAAAGTGTCAATAATATGTATTTTTTAAAACAATAAAATAATTACAAGTTCACTACTGTTTATTTAGGGCTATATTGTAATTTAAATATTATGTTTATATGGAATTAAGCCACAATTGATCGAAACGTCAAACAACAGATTTTATCAATGTAATTTTCATTACAATCAATTGTGACTTAATACCATATAAATATATAATTTAACTTAGACATACCACAAAGCTTCTATTCCAGTCAAGAAGTCCTACTCAGCCTCCTAAGCTCAAAAAAAAACCTTCTCAGATTGCTTTACGATAACATATACTTCAGTACGTTCTGGAGCTAAGATAGCTAAGATTTCAGGTAAATATTAGTCGCAATGTTAAAAAATGTGTTAAAATATGGTCGACAGGGAACGGACGAATAAGCAATTAAATATTGTTATTCATGCTTTATCAATATTATTTTTTGCTTTTTCTATAACAGTATTCCTAAAAATTCAAAGTCTAAATAATAAAGAGAAATTTTCCAATCCTCTTATCCAAAGCTTGAAAAATTTTCGCTCACTAAATCCTAACGATCCTTTGTTCTTTTTTAACTAAATTCGTCGATAAATTAACTAAAATTTCCATCCAATCCGGCTCTGTCCCGATAAATCCCATTGCGTCTCCGAATTAGGGATAACCCATCAGGCCAAAGAGGAGCGAGAGACGAATGGAGAGACGGAAAAAGAAAGAGATAGTTGCATCGTCGCCATCATCAGGAAGGAAAGTAGGTCAGCGGGCGCAACGGAAACGCAATGAACGTTTGATGTTGCGGCGTCCCAGACGCAGACGCCCGTAAATTTCCAGGACCGAATTTGGTGGACGCCGGATATTTCGGAAATTAGTAAACAAAAAAAAAAATGTAAGTATACAATTTTTATTAATACATTATTAGAAAATCGAAAAATTTTTTTTGTAAAAATCTTGAAAATTTAATTTTAAAATAATTTTAAAACTAGGAGATTAAGAACGTTTTATATATAAAAAAAGGGAAGTAAAAAATAATCCAGTAAAAATAAAACCAAATCTTTATCGATATCAAGCAAGACATAGTAAGACAAGTAAGTAAGACAAGTTACAAGCTTATACCTAACTGAGTCATAAGAGTCTTTCTTACAACCTTTGAAAGTGACGATAACAAAGAGATAGTACGATAATTAGCAGGTAAATCGTGGTCACCACCTTTATACAGAAGAATAACCTTAGCACATTTTAAACAATCGCTAAAGTGACTCGTTGAAAAAGATTTGTTAATTTGCTCCGCTAAAATTCTCAGAACAATATCAGGAAGAAGGCATAAAACTTTAGATGGGATATCATGTCAGCCTGCAGCCATAGTATTTTTAATGCCTTGTATAATATTTTTTATTTCAGCTGAGTTGTTGGAATGAAAATAAAAGGAATTTGTAATGTTTACTCCATTTAAAAATGAATTGGATCAGAAGAAGAATTATTTTTTCCAGCGAGTTCTGGACCTACAGAGCAGTAATATTTATTCAGCTCACTAGGATCTAATACTATATTAGTAGCTTTTGTAGCTATATCATGGTGTCTAGAAAACGTTGAAATTAATTAAATTTATATAAATGACGTTAGATAAGAGAGATAGCAGAGGAAAAATAAATTGTAGATGAGAGACAGAATTTAAAATAGCATAATACTTTAAGTGAAGCAAAACTAAGATTTAACCGAACTCTCATTTAAATTTTGTTAATTCTAAACAAATAATATTTGGTAGTCAACAGAAAAGACAAGGATAATACATTGAAATAAAAACGTATTGTACTGCAAAAATGAGAGGTAAGGACGATTGAATTCCGGTAGTTAAGAGAAACAACGTTAATTGAACAGAACAGAATTAAGTTACAGATATCTACTGGTTGGAACACGTGGCAAGAACTTCGGGGGCTATATGGAGAAGAACTATTTTGCTAGGATCTGAAGAAATAAAAAAGAAGAGTACGTATCAACTCACTCTGAAACATACAACGACGGCAACAATTTGTTTAAAAACAAGAGCAACAAAGCAGCAAAACCTCCAAGCGATGGACATTTATAGTTAAGAACTCAAAATAAACTATCTTGGCTAACACTACGGTATACTACGGTGCCATTTGAATCGCCAACCTTCGAAAGGAGACGGCACCATGAGAAGAAGAATTAATACTACGGTATAGTATATAGGTAAGATTGTTCCCTAGTTAAAAATCGTAAAGAACTAACCATAAAGCAGTGTTGTTCGTAAACAACTATCCATAGCGGTTTTGTGATAAGAAATTCAAATTATTCACCATGAAATATAGCGCGAATGTCCAGTCGTTTTATGTCAACATTCAGTAGGTATTTCATATAGTAGTTACAATATAGTAAATTTCATATAAAATCACTTTAAAAATCAAAATGACAAGATCTTTGTAAATAATAGTTTGCTTTCGCTGTAGCAGGATCTCCATAAACAACATGTAGACCGACATAGTACAATATTTTGACCAGTCAATATTTCTAGTAACTTTATAATTTATACAATTAACTTTCGTAGTTTTCGATTATCCTTATTTCTTGCCGTGGTCGTCTTCATAGTATCAACCCCGTCCAGAGGTTGTACATTATTTCTTTGAGCAGTATTCGTTTTTACAATTGGTAGGTTGCTAACATTGCCAATCACCCTCCACATTTTATCCGGGCTTGGGAGTGGCTGTGGTAACAGCAGAGCTACTTAATCCACTTTGCAATCACCCCACGCAGTGTTACCCTAGAGGGAAAGAAAGCATTAAGGAAATTAAAAAATTAAAAATTACCAGGAAGGGACAGAATACCGAACATACTTATAAAGTGACAATTATGACTTATGACAATAGCAAAAGATCCGCTCAGATGTAAGTTAGTGGTTGAGGACAACCCCATAGAACAGGTGATGCAATTCAGATATCTGGGCATAGATATATCAAGCACCCACGACCCAGTAAAGGACCTGAGGAGTCAAATCAACAAAGCATCTGCACTGTCAGGATGTCTGCGGGAGATAGTCTGGTCAAATCCGTATATGCGCACAGATAGTTAAATTAGAATCTATAAGACTTGCATACGACCGATCATGACATATGGCATAGAAGTGCGCGAAGATACCAACAAAACGAAACAGATGCTAAGGGTTGCCGAAATGAAAACCCTAAGAACAATAATGGGGAAAACAAGAAGAGACAGAGTGAGAAATACAAACATTAGAGAGCAGTGCAAAATTCAAGATATTGTAAGATGGGGAAGGCAGCGCAAGAGGATGTGGTACAACCATGTAAGACGAATGGATGAGAATTGACTCCCAAAAATTGCCCTAGAAAACAATTCGCCCGGTTCAAGACCCCCCGGAAGACCACCTAAAAGATGGAGGGATAGTTGGCAATCTACCTCCCAAGAAATTAACCAGAGGCAGCTTCAGAATTAAACAGATCGAAAGATCTACAAAAATTAGAAGAAGAAGAAGACTTATAAAGTATGGAGGAGCAGATCTGACGAAAACAACTATTAAAACTTATCCAAAAAATAATAGAACAAATCAGAATTCCTCAAGAATGGAGATCAAGCATCCTAATACCTCTTTTCAAAAACGGAAACTAAATGAAATTATAACACTAGCAGAAGAACAACAAGGTTTTAGGTCGGGAAGATCATGCACCGACGCTATATTTATCATGAGACAATTGCAAGACAAATAATTAGAATACAATAGACCTGTATATCTCTATTTCGTGGACCTTAAGAAGGTATTTGACCGGGTCACATTAAAAAACTATCCACTTATTATACGCAAGCAAGATTTCTCTAGGAATAATCAAAACGATCGAAAATATCTACCAAAAGAACACAATAAAAGTAAAAGTAGAAGAAGAACTAACCGACCCTATTAAAGCTGGAAGTGGGATAAGACAGGGAGACTCCCTGAGTACTTTATTGTTCAACCTGACTATGGATAAAATAATAAAAGAAGTATGAATTAAAAAAGGATACCAAATGGGAGAACAACAACTTAAAATAATTTGCTATGCAGACGACGTGATACTACCCTCTTAAAGTGAAGATTATTACAACGTATGCTGCACCAATTTAATATCTTCTTCTTCTTCTTCTTTTGCCCTTTAATTCGTCCAATTTTGAACATAGGCTTCCCCCAGTTTCCTCCATTCGCTTCTGTTTTGTGCTTTCTGTTTCCAGTGTATTCCTCCTATCTTTCTAATGTCATCTCCCCATCTCATCTGGGGACGACCCCAGACGACCAATTTAATATAACCACTAGAAAATTTAACATGTTAATTTCCCAAAAAAAAAAGACAAAATTCATGGTTATAAGAGCAAATTTATTAAGATGTAAATTGGAGCTTGAAGGTCAGATGATGAACAAGTGATTAAGTTTAAATATCTAGGAATCACATTATCTAGCTTCGAAAAGCTCGAAACTGAAGAGGAAGATTAAGTGAATAAAGCAACCAGAGCCGAACCAGAAACACTAGAATTACAGATATACGACGCAGATGCAAGGTGGAGATAGGAGAGTTAGGAGATAGAAGAGCAGACTGGAACGATCATATAAGCCAAATAGAGTACTAAAGACGGCAACAGACGGTTCCCTAATAGGAAGACGATCAGTAGGAAGACCACGAATGGAACGACGAAGCTCCTGGACGAAGCTCCTAGACGAAGCTCCTGGACAAGCTCCTGGAACTTATGTGAATTGTAAAATATCTAGTCTCATTTATAGTTATAGAAAATAGAAGAAACAAGAAAAAAAAGGAAATTAAAGGAAGAATATGAGATATGGCGACTCAGGATAAATATATGTAAGACCGAATGTATAGGATCCGCGGGTGCATATTTAAGCTTAAGTTTAAAAGAAGACACATTATTATTTGTAAGACTTCTGAGTATTAGGGTCAATAATAAATGGAGATGGTACTTGTACGAAAGATATAGAAATGAAAATAGCACGGCGAAAACAATCCACGAAAGCACTTCATTCAGTGATATGGAACCACACTCTAACCAAAGAAAACAAAACAAGGATCTTTAAGAGCATAGTGATGAATATTACCCTATGTGGAGTGGAAGTATGGCCAATGACAACATCAATACGGAATAAAATAAGAACAGTTAAACTGGACTTTATGAGAAGATGTCAACAAGTTACCAAAGCAGATATAATAATAACAGAGGAAATGTGGAACAGAATGAAAGTAGAATGCTTGATTACAAAAAAGTTGGAAAATAAAGACCTGCAGTAGTACGGGCATCTACAAAGAATGCCAGAGCAGATGTGGACGAAAATAATATTGAACTGGGACCTTCCGAGAAAGAAATGAAGACCTGCTACAAGATGGAAAACTTACATAGGAAAATTTCCTATTATATTTCATAGCATTTAATGCTATGAAAGATAGAGACCTCAGGGAAGATGACAGGAAAAATAAAATGCTGTGTAGAACGAAAACGGTGAACTCATAATGGCGAAAGTCAAAGAAGAAGACGAAAAAGAAGAAGGAAAAGAAGAAAAAAAAGAGGAAGGAGAGGAAGAAGAAAAAGTAGAAATAAATAGAATAGAAGAATAATTACAGAAGCTATAAAGTAGAACAAAATATCACAAACGCGTGCTCAGAATAAAAGTTTTTGATAATATATACAGATTTGCACTAGATTTTAATCACCAATTGTAAAAATATGAAATATGATGAGCTGCACTGCATGTTCTGAGATACTGATGATGAACAACTAAATTATTGTTTTTACTTCAGAAAAAATAAAACATCGGTACATAATTTAAAAAAAAAACAACGCCAGTCCATTCCTGGAGATTCATCGAACGTCGACTCCGGTGTGCAATGTCGCCGTCGTCGTCGAGGCGTCGTTTTCGGCATCCTCGACGTCGGATGCAGGTTGACGGTGGTCGCGGACGACGCAGCAGGAGAAGCGGCAGCGAAGGGCTTCAAGGCTAACAAACACCGAATGCACAAAGGCAGACGCACACGTGGTGAGCGATGTTGTCGGATTTACAGAGAAGTACGCTCATGTGGAGAAAACCAGTTTTCAAAGAAATATTGTTTGGTCAAATGAGCAAACTTTGGACAAACTGACAAAGATAAAACTTTTATATAATAGATTACATAAACTAATATATGATTTGGATCTATTAATAATTTATTATTGTAAAAGGTTTTATTTTTTTATTTTTTCAAAATATCAGAAAATCAAATTTCTAAGGTATTTATTTAACTATTTTAAAATAATTAACTGGAATATTAGACACGCATTTTTTAAAGTTCGAAAATATCTGCAGATCGAATAAAACCAACAATATTAATAGTGAATGTGTCGCTTGTGAGTCCATTTCAAATAGGTAAAAGAAATAATAAATAAGACTTACTCACAATCAATTTAATTTATCTATTCAGATGACCGGTTTCGCTTTCTATAATATGCAAAGCATCTTCAGGTCTCGATACAAAGTTAAATAAATGATGCCGGTACTCTATTAATTGATGGTTGGAAGAACATGGTTCAAACTATCTTGTATTGTTGAATGGAGAACTTAAGTCTGCTATTGTAATTGTTTGACAATAAGTCTTTGGAAGTTATTGATCAAGTATGTGGGATTGATGACGACGACAAAGGTTATCTGGAATATCCAGGTAATGAGGAGGCGTTTGATGATAGTGACGCGGACCCAGATTATATACAAGAAAGTGATACTGACTCCGATAATGACATCCCAAAGAAAAAGCTGCAAAAAGATACAACAGCACTTATTGCACATGAGTCAGGAAGAGAAATCTTAAAAAATAAACCTGGACGAAAATCGCTAAAAAATGAAACTAGGCTAATTCGTGAGGAACGAAAGCAGAACAGAAACCTTGGGTTATCGTACACCACGAAAATTGGGAAGGTTATAAAAGCACGGACATGTCAGGAGCTATTAGGTTGCCGCTTAAAATGCAAAGACAGGATAACTGAAGAAAAACGACAGGAAATTTTCAAAGAATATTGGTATTTAGCGAGCTTTAACAAACGCGTGTCTTTTATAGCTAGGCTTATAACAACAGACGAAAAGAAAACCACAAAACGTAAATTAGAAAACAAAAAACATAAAAATAGGCTTCTGTCACACAAATATTTTTTACCACTAAATGGTCAACTAGTTAACGTTTGTCAAAGTTGTTTCCTAAAAACTTTTAACAAAACAAAACGGTTTCTAACCGATGTGACAAAAAACAAGATTTCTTCAGCTTCTGCAATGCCACATGATGATTTGCGAGGTCTTGCCTCACCATCTAACAAAACTCCCGAACAAGATATTCAATTAGTAAGAGTTCACATTGGATCAATCCCAACGTATGAGAGTCACTATTGTCGTCGTGACTCATACAAGAATGTATGAAGAATATAAAAAATGGCTACCTCACGAGAAAACCCCAGTATCGAAATTCAAATATCAAGAAGTATTCCATTCCATGGAAATAAAAATTCAAACAGCCTAAAAAGGATACCTGCGCTACATGCGATAAATATCATATGCTCCTGAAAACAACTAAAGATGCACAAAAAATGCAAGAAATTCAAAATCTTCTTGATAATCACCAACAAGAAGCATCAAACGCTTATGAGGCTAAGCGTATAGATAAAAATGCTGCGTTAGAAAATGAATCAAAAATCATTTATACGTTTGATTTGCAACAGTGTCTCCCCACACCTGATCTTCAGACTTCAATAGCATTCTATAATAGTTTTCTACCTGCAATGTTCATGATGGTTTTAAAAGAGAATCCCAATCTATCATACATTAACCACAAATTTCTTGTTCCTGGTCACACCCACATGGAGTGTGATTCAGATCACGCAATTATAGAGAAAAAAAAGAAAAGATATCCATGTTCGATAGAACACCCAAGAGACTGGATGAATTTGGTAAGAATATGTGGAAATAAGCGAACTTTTTTAGTTACTGAAATGTGCAGATCGGATTTTCTTGAGTTTTCTTCTTTGTATAAGAATGTCCTTCAACAAAGAAAAATTAACAACTTAGGAGAAAAAGTCATGTGGAAACAAATGAAATGGTTGAGATTTTCACAGAATCCTGGTGTCCTTGAATACAAAAGTAGCTTAAATGTAGACGAACCATTTAAAAGCGTATGTTTTTTAAGAAAAGGTAATACGTGGCCTAAAAACATAAAAATTCCTCTGTCATATAAAGGTCCCAATCCAATAAACATCGATAAAAAAAAAGAACTTGATAGAGCTATTGCCTTATATTTCTGAAACATTTCATGATTTTTATAGAAATTTAACTACGAAGGAGGATATACCAAATACGTTACCCGAGGATGAAAATAGTAGTGACGAGGAGAGTGTACACACAGAAATTGAAATTTTTAAAAATTAAATAAACTTTTACGTTGTATTTGACTATAAATGTACCCCCTTAATTAAACATAAAACTTTTCAGTTTCACATTTTTTTATTTATAATTAATAATTAGATTTGTTACTATATCTTCCGGAAGGGCTTTTTTCTTTAATAAATAATTGTGAAAAGTGATATAAGTCATATTTTTCTTAAAAAATTGTACAACTAGGTCCTTTTTACTAGTAGATCTATTTTAGTCCAACAAATTCAAAGCTATTTCCAAAAATTGTTTAACGAAAATATCTTATTTGTATCCGTAACAACAATATTAAATTTGAAAAAACTATAATTGCGTTTTTCTCGAAACTTAAAATTTAGACTTATACCACTTTTCTCCAACACCCGCCAATTATTAGATAGATATCTGTATCAACGAGGATCATGGAAAAATTGTTAGTTCCATGGAGTCGTATTTTCGAATTCAATGGAATTATTTCGTGTACGCGTTAACTCGAATGAAAAATCTCATATACGAATCTGAATGTGTATTTTTGAACATCCTTAAAAGTCAAATACCTACTTTTGAACTCAAATAATAAAAAAAAAGAATAATTGTCAGTTCTACTTAATCTATTTTATGGTAATTTTGTCATCTAAAACAATTCGTTTCTTGTAAATTAGCTGAAAGTTCTAAAAAAAAGGGCATGAAATATGGTGGCTCAGTGTCGACCGAACAGATAAGAGCCTTTCAAGTCTATCAACTCAATTGTGAGGGATAAACAACGATTAAAAACTATCAACTGAAATCTTATCTGACGGACATGGGCTCAGTGACAACTGAAATGACAACAATTACTTTAATCGTATAGTCCAGGCTGTGAGGCCGCTCCCGTTGGGAAAATGTTTCTGATTCGGTTTCTTCGCGGATTCCGGTTTAAAAATGTCCCCTTTAAACAAATCTGAAGGGTGCCGGGCGAAATTTTTGGGCAGAAATTGTTTAAACAATTTTTTTAAACAAAATCCAAAAATAATTTTTTTTAATCTGAAAAACATTTTTTTAGGTTTCTTGGGCCATTTTAAACAAAAACAGTATTTTGTCATTTTTCTCTCAAGTTGATAGTTTTCGAGTTATAAGCGATTTAAAGTCTGAAAAACGCGAAAATACGCATTTTGAGGCTTGAAAACACATATGTAAATTGTTATTTTTGAGGTTACCAAGTGTCTAAATTAAAGTTTAAACATTCAACTTCAAGATTGTGAAGAGCAATCGGGGCTTATTTTAATTTAGACCGTTGTTTTTTAATTATTAAGTATGCGCGTACACTCGATTTTTCAGCCGCCGCGGCGCCGCGCGCTACCGTGCGCCTCCATCGTACTTATGCATAGTTTACATATACTTACAAATAATTATTATTTATTGAGTATATATTTATTTATATCAATTGAGTTCTAATATAAATTTCGTCTAAAGTCTAATAATAGTTACATAAAATAATTGTACAAAAGATTGTTAAATAACACAATAATATCACTCAGTAAAAGTATCTTTGTTTTCACAAAAATCTAAATCACATCCACATAATGGTACACAGTTGACATGATTTTTCTTTCAGTTGCAAGCATTAGTTTTGCAAGTCTTTTTGCATTTGCACGGTTTCCCAACCCACCACTATCAGAGATATAGTATCCATATTGTGTAAAATCGAGAGTTTGATAGCGGGAATATATGGCATTTCGCCAAATATATGTTTTAGCGAAAGCTCTTAACAAGTGTTGGTAAAGTGCGTCAGAGGTACAAGGTATAATTGGCTAGATTAAATTAAATTTTTCAGTCACACTGTCTTTTCGTCGAAGAGCAGCATTTTGTATTGTTATGTAAAAATCTACTTTAGGTTTTTGCACTAACTTAATATTGTTGATGTTATTACAAAAAATACAAACTAAATTTTCTTCGGTAAGTTTTCATTTAAGAAGAGGTACGGAAAAAGACATTTTAAATCCATTCACAATTTTTTTAATAACACATTAATAATATAATACCCTTTTAATGGGCATTAAACAATAGTCTTCCTAATGATCGTTTAAGTAATAACAAATCAAGTATGAGCGCGCGATTGTTAAACAGGTAAAAACTTGCATTTTTGCGATAGTAGGTATATTGTTTTTAAACACCGCGCAATTAAAAATTAAGTTTACTAATATTAATATTTACTGCATTGTATTATTTAAATAATAATTTAAAAATATTATTTACAATTGATATAAATAAATATATACTCAATAAATAATAATTATATTGTTCAAATTTGGAAGAAAAAAAAACTATATACGGTTATTACATTGCGATGATTGATTTATTTAATTAGCCCAATGACAATAATTAATACCTACATAAATAAATTATGGAAAAAACTATGTTAATAAACTTCAAGGATTTGTTCGGGTTTTTTTGCGTAAGTGTATATGTAAACTATGCATAAGTACGATAGAAGCGCACTCTAGCGCGCCGCGCCGCGGCGGCTGGAAAATCGGGTGTACGAGCATATTTAACATTTAAAAAACAACGGTCTAAATTAAAATAAGCCCCGATTACTCTTCACAATCTTGAAGTTGAATATTAAACTTCAATTTAGATACGTGGTAACCTCAAAAATAATAATTTACATATGTGTATTCAAGCCTCAAAAATGCGTATTTTCGCGTTTTTCAGATTTTAAATCGCTTATAACTCGAAAACTATCAACTTTAGAGAAAAATGACAAGAGACCTTTTTTGTTTAAAAAGACCCAAAAAAACCTAAAAAAAATGTTTTTCAGATTAAAAAAATATTTTTGGAATTTGTTTAAAAAAAATTGTTTAAAACAATTTCTGCCCAAAAATTTCGCCCGGCACCCTTCAGATTTGTTTAAAGGGGACATTTTTGAACCGGAATCCGCGAAGAAACCGAATCAGAAACATTTTCCCAACGGGAGCGGCCTCACAGCCTGGACTAGTATACTTGCATCGATATTCGAATGATTCAGGCCAATTTGAGTCGCCGTATATAAATAAAATTGCACACGCAATTTTCAAAATTACAAATAATAAAACGTATTTGACGTAAGCTAAATCTATATTTGTAAGTGGGTTATATGCTTTCCACCGACCCTCCTTGTTCATTTTTATTATTCTATTGTAGAAATGTGGGATCTAGATAACTGCAGAGATGCTGAGGCTGCATTAGCTTATTTATATTCCTTACCTTGCAAATAGAAACATTCAGAAGAAGAAGCAGATGAAGATGCTTTCGAAGAACTTAAAAATTTGTAAGACTGTTTAGATTCTTCTAGTGTGAATACAGCCTTGCTGTATTCAATCTTCACATGCTTAATATTTACGTAATTTTTCTCTCCCTACATCTCCATTACATTTTTAATCATCTGGATCAGAAGATAGTAATTAAAATGATGAGAAATGGGATCAAAACACAGATTTCTTTGACAATCTTGCACTTGATTTTTTTAAAGATGCCAATTCTGCGTACGATTTTTTTATTAAAGGCAAAGAAATCGATTATTTCGAAAGAGAGACGAAAATGCCACTCAACCTCTAAAAACATTACGAACAAGCTGAATTTTGCCGAGAATACTAATTATCGGACCATAAAAAAGATGCAAAAAAGTTTACCACTTTTACCCCCGGACTTCCCCCTAAAACCCCCCGCTAAGGTTTATGCTCTGCTTATAGGGGTAAACCGCTCACCTATACTGTTTACTTAATAAACCTAATAAAAATTGAATAAAATGGGACACATTTATTTTTTATATGATACCCTTTCAACATTTTTTTCTGATATTTTACCGTATAGACATTTACATTACGGGGATAGATGGTACATCATTAAATAGTTGCCGAGTTTTGAAAATAGTTGACATGTTAGCGAGAAAAGTGGACTATAGTTCATTTCCATCATATTGATAGCACATTATGTATGCAAATCTCTAAACTGTTGATACGGGCGACTCAATGAAAATAGATATTTGTCAAGAAGTTTACAGAAGTATATAGGAAAACAATTTTAAATTGAGTATGACCACCAGGTATAAAGGTAGAAGCAGAATAAAAAACAATAGTTTTGAGGGTTACTAATCCCTAAATAAAGTTGCCAGTGTCGGAGTGATGGAGATTAACAGGTACTAATGAATTTGCAAGAAATGTAAGATGTTTATTTTATTGGTTATATATAAAATAATTTGTGGCCGTAACAGGGGCCGATTTGTAAAAAATGAATATTATTTTAATCAAATTCCATTTCAGATTCATTGCTTTCTTCAGAATCTAAGGAATCTTCAACTCCAGTGTTAATTATTACCGGTTCCAGCATTGCATCAGTCATATTCTCCAAATTCCACATTTTATTTTCTTCTTTGTGAGCATGACTAACAGCATTTTTCCAATTTTCTGGAGTTACTTTTGATAAGGAATGTTCTAATAATTGTTGTAAGTCTTCTAATTTAAAAGTTTTGTTGTTGCGTCCGACTTCACTCTTTACTTGAGACCATATATTTTCTATCGGATTCAGATCACAGTGGTATTGGGGTAAACGTAAAATAATTACATCACGGTTTAATGCCATTTCATCAATTATATATTTTTAATAATTTGCTTTATGTTGCCTTACAATAGGTAATAATTCCTTTTTGTCGAATTCTCCTTGTACTCAATTGCGTGTTTATCCAACCATTCGATTATCTCTCCTTTTTCCATGCCGTTGTTGGCAATTTTTCTGCTAGTCTTGAATTAACTAGCATTATCCATAAATATTACAGAATTTTTTTGGAATTACATCCAACATTTGCTCAAAATATTCTTCAAAAACGTTAGCAGTCACTTCCTCCTGGTAATCTTTGGTTGATTTTGAGGCAAAACTTAATAATCCACCATTGACAAAACCGTATTCGTTTCCAATATGGGTTATTATGAGTCTGCGTCCTTTTCCAACGGTAATATTGTTTATTACAGTAGATTAATGTAGATACACCTTCGATGAATGCCTGACGGGAACTTTTCACATTTGTATCAACCCATAGATATGGTACAGTATGACCTTCATTTAGCCAAGTCTCGTTCAAATAAAAAATTGTTTTCCCTTCTTCTCGGTACTTTTTAATAGTTCTTTTGCCAACGAAATCCCATCTCTCTCAATAGTCCCCATAATTTCTTGTTGCTTATGATTGGTAACTCTTCGTTTTCTCTATTTAATGTTTGGATTTTGTCCAATGTTGGAAATTTTTTGTTAAAAAAAATGAGTGGACGCTGCGTCTTATCATGTTTTTATGTATTTTTTCAATTTCCAAGGGTTTACTCCTTCCACTCTTCTTGGGAGATGAAACAGTTCCTCCTTTTTTTTTGGAACCTATAAATTTTTTTTTGACCTGTTGAGGATTTGCAAACATAATGTGCTATCAATATGATGGAAAAGGACTATAACACTAAATGTTGAAAATATGAAAATTCAAAAAACACGACGATGATAAAAATAGTTAACAAATATATTGTTAACAAGAATAATAACTATACAGAAGAAATAAGGACGAGAATTAGCAAGATTTGGGAGAAAAATTACGTGATATCGAAAATAAAATCTAGTATACACAATATATAAATTATAGTATACGTCTCGAAATCCACGTGAACAAATCATAAAAATAAAGCAGATAAATATAGCTAAAATTAATACGGAAATTAAAAGAGCACGCGGAAGGATATTGACATAAAAGAAATTAATGACTGGGCTGTTTTACAAGCTGTCTGTTAATCTCCTATCATGCAGTCGATGAAAAATAATATGCTGCATGTCAAAAATAAGATTAAAATTCATCCAAAATAAAAACTAATAACAACCTCATCTAAACACACCCAGTTTCTAGTAACACTACTAGCTTTATTGTATATTTAAGTTTATTAACAAACTTTTAATTAATCTTCGTTACAGTTTTCGCCGTTACAGAAAATTTATTGATTTAAACAGGTTCGAGGAGGACTTTTTAGTCATCTGTCTGCAGCTCAGAACATAGCTTGTTTGCTTGTTAGTGCGTCGACGTCCTGTCCTGTCCATCGCATCTGACGGCGGGCGTCGCTAACTTCCTTGTTTTCGAGGAGCTTGGTTGGCCCCGCGACGAAGAGCTTTATTTGATTAGATCAGTAAAGTAATTAAAAGTAAATGTAATATATACATATATATATATATATATATATATATATATATATATATATATATATATATATATATATATATATAGATATATATATATATATATATATAGATATATATATATATATATATATATATATATATAATATATATATATATATAATCTTATATATATATATATATATATATATATATATATATATATATATATATAATATATATATATATAAGGATCACTCAGACGAGTGGTGGGTTCTTATATCGGTCTCTAGGTGGAGAAATAAAAGACAAAGTTGATAGGCTACTTTATCTATTTTGAAGACGTTTCGCTTTCGAGTTTTGAAAGCATCATCAGTTCATCTAAAAAATTTACAATATGAGAACCACACAATCATGGAAACGATGTTAATTGATACCTTAAAAAGACATGTAGCAGTCAGTGTTATTAACAATAATGTGAATGAATAATAATAATTGTTAATAACTTTGTCTTTTATTTCTCCACCTAGAGACTGATATAAGAACCCACCACTCGTCTGAGTGATCCTTATATATATATAATATATATATATATATATATATATATATATATATATATATATATATATATATATATATTATATATATATATATATATATATATATATATATATTGGATTGACGGTCGTACTCCTTTTTCCGATATATATATATATATATATATATATATATATATATATATATATTTTGTCATGTT
This sequence comes from Diabrotica balteata, assembly GCA_918026665.1. NCBI lineage: Eukaryota > Metazoa > Arthropoda > Insecta > Coleoptera > Chrysomelidae > Diabrotica > Diabrotica balteata. Next base: position 103,203,740 of record OU898281.1, on the reverse strand, counting down.
TCTTCTTTCCCAACCAAAGAAAAAGAAATAAAAAGGTCCATCGGAATAACATTTTAAGATATCAGTATAAACAAATTGTATATAGTAATTTAAGATAAGATTTAGTGTAGATAAGAATAGAAATTTGTTTGTCAAACGACCTTTTCCGTTTCCAACAAAATTATCAAAAAACCCCTTTGTTTAGAATTAGAAGACATTTTACCTGTAAGTTAATCTTTTCATTGTTTGTATAATCGAGTATTGAATGACCATATTCTAATCTTTTGAAATATGTATACATTGTGTATTGACAAAACCAATTTTAAAGTAAGCTATTTAGTTTTTCTCTGAAACAGAAATTCGGCTTTTCCAAAATCATGGTAAACACAATTTGAGCTTTCGATTGAACGGTCGTTTTTTGAGTGGGAATTTGTGAGCCGATCAGGAGGACCGGAGAGGTTAGTTATAATTTTGTCATCGAAGGAAACAGTCGTTGGTCTCAAGATAGGGTGTGGTTCGTGAGTTGGATATCGGCATTGTGAAAAGAATTGAATAGTTTTGCAGAAGGAGATAACAAGTAGATTAAAAGAGGTCCTTGTATCTACTGTGGGCATTTTGTGAAAATAGGTGAGACTAGTTTTACAGATTAAGTTGACAAAAGGAAGTCCTTGTGTCATTAATAAGTAGCTGAGTTTTTAAAGAAGTGAATCAGGTGATTTTGGTTAGTACAGGAGGTTAGTGCAGGAGGTTAGTGCAGGATAGTGCATTGCTTTTGAGTTTTTATGATTTTGTCCATGTTTGCTTTTGTAAATGTCCACGTTTGGGAACCATAAGTAAATACGGGGAGTACGCATTGATTATATACTTTGGTCTTAAGATTCTGTGGATATCTTTTGTTTTTAAGAATGTAGCTTAGTTTGCCAAATACCGCCCATGCCAGTCTAACTCGTCTCTTGATCTCTGCTGTTTGGTTCTCTTTGTTAAGTTTTATAGTTTGACCAAGAAGATATATATATATATATATATATATATATATATATATATATATATATATATATATTTAATCCTTAACTTGTTCTATTTCATCTTGTCCGATTCTCATTGTGATGTCTTCATCTGTATTTGTTTTAGTGTTGGTCTTGCTGTAATTCATATTAAGGCCTATCTTTCCAGCTTCTACGTCCAGTTCTTTCATCATTTCAAATAATTCTTCTTTTTTATCGGTTATCAATACGATGTCATAAGCGTACCTTAGATGGTTCAAGCGTTGTCCACAAATTTTTATACCTTTTTTTTTACCATTCTAATCTTTTAAAAGTATCTTCAAGAGCCTGATTGAAAAGTTCCGGTGATATTGTATCACCCTGTCTCACGCCTCTACTTATTTGTAATGATTTTGTTCCTTTATATACTTTAATTGTTGTTTTATCTTCCTCAGCATACCGTCAGCATAACGGATATTATTTGTATTTTCAATTTTTATCTTGATCACTTCTGTACAGCTTTCAAGTGCTAATTTTAACACAGCCTGTTGGTTCTAATAGAGATTTCTCACTATGTTAATGTCATTTTTGTCAAGTCCTTTTCTTTTTAGACATACCATGAGAATGTTATGTTTAACTTTGTCGAAAGCTTTCTCATAGTCTATAAACGTAACGAAAAGATTTTTTTGTTAATCTCGACATTTTTGGGCAAGAGTTGTGAAACTATACAGAGCTTTCACTGTTTCGAAGCCGTTACGAAAGCCAAACTGTCTATTACTCATGTCCGCTTCGCACTTTCTGAATATTCTTGCATGTATAATCTAAAAATGTTTTTATTAACTGTGACATTAAGCCGATTAATCTACAATCATGACAGTGTTTGGGGTTCCTGGTTTTTGGTAGCGGAACAAAGGTCGATAGCAGCCATTCTGTAGGTATCTCACCAGATTTGTATATACTGTGAGTATAGTTATTGCACTTAAATTATCTTCGTCTATAAGTTTAATCAGCTCGATATGACCCTCATCTGGCCCAGGGGCTCTGCCAGATTTTGAGTTGTTTATATGTTGGACTTATAGCTTTTAATATTATTGGAGCTCCCTCGTTATCAATTTGTGTTGGTTCCATTCTTGTGTCCATGAAAAGATCTTCAATATATTTAGTCCATACTTGTTTTATTTTATTTGGGTTATTAATAGGTTTATTCTTTTTGTTAATTAATCGGTTAGGTATATTTGATAGTGATTTTTCAGATAATTCTTTCACTTTTTTATGTAAATTATAATAATCATGCGTTTTCTTCCATTCTTCCACTTCGATGCATTTTTTCATCATTCACTTTTTATCAGTCTCTTTTATTTTGTTACTTATTAATTTATGTTTTTCTATGTACTTATTTGGGTTTTTGTTTCTATATTTTCTTCTTTGTTCCATGATTTCCAGTATCTCTTGAGTCATCCAAGGTTTTCGGCTTTCTGTATTTTAGAGTTTCTTTCTGTGTTTTTATAACGGAAAATTTGATTTTACTCCACATAATGTTCACATTCTCAGTCTTTTTCATTTCTGATGTTAATATCTTTTGTTTAGTCATCATTTCTTGATTGATACAAGTTAAAGCCTTAGCGTAGATTTCATTTATCTTGAGTAACTGAGTATTCATCTTGAAACTTTTGGATTTTAATATCTTTTTTGCCCTCAGTTTCATTTTTAAGACCAGGAAGTGATGGTCTGAGGGGACATCTGCTCCAGGAAACGTCTTAACGCTTACAATGAAATTTCTAAATCTTAGATTGGTTAGAATAAAGTCGATCTGATTTCTAATGCAATTTTGTTCATTATCCTGTGGTGATTTCTTCCATGGTACATCGTTATTTAAACTTCTAATTTTCTTTTATACGTTCTTCCCATTCTGATTGATATTCTTAAATCTGTAACAAAAATTACGATTACATAACCATACAAACTAATTTTATAACACTAAAAATAGCAAATTTACCTCCGTTTTTTTCTCTACCATAAAAAGTTCACACACTAAAAATTGGCCAAGAATTATGGTTATTTTCAAAGCAGCAGAACTTCTTAACAATGTCAATTGCAAAGTAACAACAACGTGAACTGATCAGTGATCATAACCATGGCCTGGAATCTTATATGAATAACCTTGAACATTTCCCCCATCACTTTGACTCCAGTCGGTTAATAAAGAGAGATGACAGCCTATCTCGCTCACGAAGACTTTAACCAATCATTTTATTTTAACACCATCTCTGAATGTCACAAATAAAATAATCAAACGAAGCTTAATTCCGCCATGTCAATTCCGTCAAAAGTAATGACAAGTTGATGAGTGATATTTGTCATCGAGTTAGAATCTATTTGTATATTTTCGACTTTCGTCCATTTTCGTCTTCCACGTGCTTTGGCTTGTTTACAGTTTTCATTTTTAATTGAATTATCTTTAACTTTCGTTTGTATTTAGTCTTAGTAATTTAAGTTGGTTCCTTAGTTTTTAAAGTTTATTTAGTTGATACCTTAGTTCTCATTTTTAATTTAATTATCTTTAACTTTCGTTTGTAATTAAATCTTAGTAATTTTAATTTAAGTTGGTGCGTTAGTTTATAGTTTTTAAAGTTCGGTTAGTTGATTCTTTATCTTTTTCAGTTTAGTTTAATTTGATTCCTTAGTTTTTAAAGTTTAGTTATAGTTCCTATAAATAAAGATTTTCGTCTCCCTACAAAACTTGTGAAAAAGCAGATAGGTATTGTCACATCACTCACGATATGTGAGATTATTCCATTGGAAAATAATAAAATATTTTGAATTTCCCACTAAATTTTAATTAGTACCGAAATGACCAACCAGAGGCGCTAAAGGGATAAAATTAATACTTAACCATTTGAATTTCCCACCAAATGGTGATTAGTATTGACTCCGCTCACCAGTGGTGCTAATAAACCAAATTTATATATAGAGTTGCCTATCTATCTGTATATACTATATTATTTATCTATGGATCATAACCGAGACCCAAGAAATGAGTATCGCCACATGCAGAAACAATTTTACGTTGTTGCCGGTTGTGTCTACATATATGCGATACAATAACAAATGATTAATCTCACACCGTAATTTTACGGTACATTTTGTTTTCTGTACCTACCTAGTTTTTTCGTCATTTGTCTTCTTTATTTCCCCTCTAATGCAAGTAATTTGTACCCCCTCCTTCTTTTAACCGCATCTAAGAGATCCACATTCTTACTCGTTAAACTTCCAGAAGTATAAGAGTCGATGCTACCAAATTGCAGTATTATACTGCACCCGCTTACATTTCTACTCAGTATCCCTACTGTAATGATCGTCGTGTCAGCCAAAGTATTGTTGTACTTATCTCGCCACTAGAATGCACATAATAATGCACTTAATATGTTTTATATACGTTTTTTTTCCTTATTAGTATATTTTTTTCATTAACTATCGTACAATGAAACTTACCTCTGATATATATAAATCCAAAACATATCTACTTTCTGTATTTTGAACGCTAGCTAAAATAATGCATAGATGATCTTTATCTTGCAATACTGGCCTATTAGAAAGAAAATGAAAGAAAAACAGGAAAAACACGGAAAAGACGAAATCAAGGAGTGAGCACAGGCGGAGTGGGCCGTAGAAACGCCGGTCATCAATAAATTAAAAGCCTACCAGACAAAACACGATCGATTGTTGGATCGCTGCACTATTGCGTGTGCATTCCCGCCTTTTCTTCCCTTCAAGCCGCCAATTCGACCTTCTAATGGCCCCCAGATTTCGATGTGTTTCTTGGCCCGCTGGGGGAGAGTTATTACCTTGAAATTAGCTTGTACGTTTGTCCATTTTTTAAAGCTCATCGCAATTTCATGAACTTCTAATGGAATTGGTAAAAATACAATGGCTGTTAAAAAAGTTTACCTCAGTAAATAAAATACATGAATCGTAAAAGTTTTAACAAGCTAGCTGTGCATTTGTAGACACATATTTGTACATATTATCGGTGTATAAAAAAAGCAATTATAATTGTAGTTGAAAACATTATATTTAATCAAAAATAATTAAAAAAGTCAACTTTGTAAGCCAATTCTTCGAGTCCATTCAAATCTAATATGATGCATGCATTAAGAGGTTTTAAAAATACGTTTTTTAAAATAAAAAATAATGTCCAGTGAAGTAACATATGCAATAAAAACACTAAAAACCAACAAAGGTCCTGGGCCTGATAAATACAATGAAATATTGAAACCATTTGAAAACAACTAACTCAAACTCCTAACGAGTCTACTAAACAAAATCTATGACACTGCAGAATTTCCTACAGATTGGCTAGTTTCCACCTTCATCCCTTTTACCAAAACGGCAAATGCCACCAGATGCACTGATTACAGAATTATGAGCTTAATGAGCCATGAATTCAAAATCCTTTTTTCTGCTATTTACTCTCACATAGAAACCTTAAAAAAACATTAGCAGTGTTTGGGTTTAGAAGCGGACTGGGAACGCGAGAGGCATTCATACAAGTATTTTTATACATATTTTCCATACAAGTATTGATACAAAGAGCTCCAGACGTAAATTTCGAAGTCTACGCATGCTTCATAGATTTTGAAAAAGCTTTTGCAAAGGTGCAACATCAAAAATTATTTCAGATACTGAAATTTATATAATATTTACAGCAAAGGGCAACTGTACGAGTAGACAATGAAACCTCATAAGAATTCACGATAAAAAGGGGAGTACGTCAGGGCTGCATTTTGTCACCGACGTTGTTCAATACTTACTCGGAAATGCTGTTCAGGGAAGCTATTTAAGAGAAGGTATAAAAATTAATGGTGAAATCATAAATAATTTAAGATACGCGGACAATACGGTTTTGATTGCTAATAATGCGGAGGATCTGGAAACATTACTAGACCGTGTAGTGAAAGCCTGTGACAGATACGACATAAAATTAAACCGTAAGACAATTGGAGAACAAGTAACCAATGACAAAGGAATGCGTCTTAGAGATTTTTGTGAAACAATGTTTCTCAAAATTATGAATGGATTTTTTCAACATAGAGACATCCACAAATTTACATGGATACAATGTACTAGGAATCTGCGCTCGATAATCGACTATGTAATCCAACGTCAAACTTCCCAGATGAAAACAACTGACGTAAGGATATATCGTGGATCAGGATGTGGATCCGACCATCGTTTAGTTATGGCCAACATGATAGTTAACTATCGCAAAAACAATATCACTCAGGTACAGAATATAGAAAAGAGACAAGAAGTAACATCCCCTTAATATATCCCAGAAAGCTTAAAAAAAAGATTCAACGAAATTTCTTTACAAATTACGACTGGCCACAAAACTACAAAATGTGGATCGAGAAAATATATCAGAGGAAGAATTATACCAGCAATTTAAAAAATGCATTCATGAGGCTGCGAGCGAAGCTTAGGGTTATAAACATGAAACAAAAAATCAAAAATGGTGGTCGAAAAATATGCAAACGTTAGTCAACAAGAAGAAAACTGCTTATCAGAAATGGATGACAACGAGAAAGAAGGAAGATTACAAGATATATCAAAAATTAAATCGAGATGTAAAAAGAGAAGTAGTGAAAAGTAAAAATGAGATGTGGGATCAAAGATGTGCAAAGTTGGATAGGTATATGGGGGGAACAAGAGTTGGGCAAGCTTGGAAGGTGATAAAATCTCTCCGAAGGGAAGAAAAGGAAAAATCTAACACAGTTAATAGATCTGAAACAATGGAAAGACCATTATGAGGTCTTACTGACAGAGGATAGATGTAAATTCCAAGAGATCGAACTGGAAGAAATATCCGAACACACATGAATAATTGAGATAACAACCGGAGAGTTAAACGATGCCCTCAAAAGATCGAAAAACTAGGCCTTTGATAAAGTGCGGCATGATCACCTAATCAGACTCCTGACAGAAAAGAATTTAGATAAACGAGACATCCGACTAATAGCAAATATATACTACAATCAGAAAGCAGTCGTGAGAGTAGAGAATAATACCACTGAAGAAATTGAAATAAAGCGAAGTGTGAGACAAGGGTGTATACTGTCACCAACCCTATTTAATCTCTATTCCGAAGACGTAATGAATAGAACACTCTGTGAGCAATCAGTATTCAACCAATAGGTATTAAAATAAATGGTGTTAGATTAAACAATCTGAGATTTGCCGACGACACCGTTCTGATCGCAGAAACACTTGAACAGCTACAGACATTGGTGAATAAAATAGCAGACTGCAGCGAAGAATATGGATTATCTTTGAACATAAAGAAAACTAAATTTATGGTAATATCGAAATAAACACAAAATGTCCAAAATTTATATTTACACAATGAAATTATCGATCAAGTTAGCAAATACAAATATTTAGGCACTTTTATAAATGAAGACAACGATAGCTCAGCAGAAATCAAAATAAGAATAGAAAAAGCCAGATCCATATTCACTAAAATAAAAAGAGTGTTCTGCGGAAGAGATTTGAGCCTTGAAATGAAACTTCGCCTGATGAGATGTTACGTACTTTCTGTACTGTTTTACGAAATGGAGTCATGGACGTTGAAAAAGATTGATAACAAACAATTAGAGGCATTTGAACTGTGGATGTATCGCAGAATCCTGAGAATATCATGGACCGAGAGAGTCACAAATGTCGAGGTATTGAGAATAATGAATAAAGGAAAGGAAGTCATATTTACGACCAAAAACGAAAACTGCAATACTTGGGACACATTACAAGAGGCGAAAGATATGAACTGCTTCGAATAATTATGCAAGGGAAAATAGCAGCAAAAAGGTCCATAGGAAGAAGACGAAACTCCTAGCTAAAGAATCTACGGGAATGGTATAGCTGTAGCAACAACGAATTGTTTCGGTCAGCAGTTTCGAAAATACGTATAGCCCTGATGATCGCCAACCTTCGGAACGAAGATGGCACTTGAAGAAGAAGAAGAAGATTACTGCACTCGCCGCTACGCGGCTCGCGCGCATCTTTTTTACTCGCATGTAATAAGCTTCTTACAACTCTCGTTATGTAATATACTATTTTTAAAAACATTTTAATACAGTCAGTTAATAAACAGAGTTTATATTGACATGAAACGATAAATACAAATGTCGCACACTGACATTTAAAATTCGCAAAATGGCTGAAGTGCAAATAATCTGCATTTAAGTGTATACAACGTACTTTATTACGATTTTGTTCGATGATTCGAGTCGTTAACAACTCATAAAATATAATAAGTTTGTTTACTTTTTAGAAAAAAAGAGAAATAAAACGACAAAAAAATTGTTTTAAAATTTGTGGTTTACTTTAAAAGAGATATGGAAATTTTTTAAATATTCTTAATTCTAAATTCTAAATATAAGAAAATAATATTATAATGTAGTCTATAATGAAAATAATATATTATGAGCAAATTATCTCAAAACGAACTCTGCATTGAGTGTATAAATATATTGCGTTATGATTCTACCAATCTTAGCTAGCTTTAGTTAAAACTGTACAGCTGGTTTAAATCTAGTGGAAAATTTTAGTTCCACCCTGATGATTATATGTAGTTGGATGAACTATTTGCACTAGAAAAAATTGGTTTTTCCCAAGTACCGGTGACTCCCAAAAAAGTTGTCTCGACTAATGACCAAATCGACGTCAATGACTTCGATATTAAAAAATAGGCACATCGGACCGTAGCATTTAGTTTTTTATAAAAATGAAGATATTACGTCGAGTAATAGCAAGTACAGATTGTCCATTGTAAAACGTATAATACAAAATACAACACAAACAAAACTAAAAATGATTTTAGAATATATGAGTATGGGATGAGTATCGGCAAAGTTCATGACTTTTAATAGGGTTATCCTGTTTTTATAGTCTTTTTATTTGTTGACATGTCATTCATAGACAAATGGGTATACTCAAAGGTTGTGTTGAATATATCGTCTACAGAAAATTTGATGTATTTATACAGGGTGTCACAAAAGATAGGTCATAAATTATACCACGATTCTTAGGAATGAAAATAAGTCGTTTTATTCAATGTTGCCCTCAGAAAATGGGGTATTAAAGGTTCATAATAAAACTGAAATTTTTATTATTGCTCTAAAACGGTTTGAAACTTTTTTATGGAAATTTATATTATATGTTAGCATGTCATGGCCAACGAAACCAAAGAAGCAAAAATATTTTTACTTTATTTTTCTAAATATTTAGATGGGTCTCGAAACCTTTCCTCCACCCACCTTTTTTCAAGTATAATTCTTCTTCTTGTAGTGCCTATCTGTTTCGGATGTTGGAGACCATCATGGCAATCTGTATTTTGCAAACTGCTGCTCTGAAACGATTTGTGGTTATTGTATTAAACCAAGTAAGTAGATTTTTTAGTCGGTCAGATAGCTCAGCGGGCTGTGCGGCTGCCTCTCATTCGCTTTACTATCGAATGGTTCAGTGGATGTGGGTTCGAGCCCCAGCTCGGTGTACTGAAAACAAAAAGTCTAACGCAGCAGTTTAAAATTCTAGATGAATCTGCGGCTTAGACTAGGATATGCTGGGATCTGATCGGCCTATGGTGGAGCAGTACGGCAAGAGATAAGGGCTTGCGGCTTGGTGATACTCCTCCATAGATCCCTACCGGACGGGCGTAACGCCTAAAAAACCGGATATATATAAGTAGATTTTTTAGCCAGGAAATTCTTCACCTTCCTGGTCCTCGTTTTCCTTCTACTTCTATTTGTAGAATAAATTGCAGCAACCCATATCTTTCGCTGTTCCTCATGATGTAATGGTATTGATGTATTCAATTTTGACTGTTTTTATTGTGATTAGCAACTCTTTTGCTTTTTGCATTATTTATAAAATGTCCTGGTAAAATATCTTCAGGATTTATAGGATAATAAAGCCACATTTCGAAAGCCTTAGTTTTCTGGCACAGAGGATCTGTGACAGTCCATGACTCAACTCCGTACAAGGGTATAGGAAAGATATAGCATCGTAGTTACCTGATATTTTATGGGTACTGATAAATCATAGCATTTGAATAGCTTAGGCATTTTTTGAAATGTAGATCTTACTTTTCCTATTCTACATTTTATTTCTAGTAAATGATACCAATTTTCATTGACGTTCGTACCAAGGTAGGTGTATGTTTTTACTCTTTCTATTGGTTGACTATTCAATCAATCAATCAATATTCTTTATTTCATCTGACTTTTACAAGTATTGAAATGCATCAAAATACAATCTAAAAAACTATAGGTACATAGGTAGTAAAAAAAGTTAAAATTATAAGCACATAAAACATAAAATATACACAAAAACATACAAATTGTTAAAAAGATTCCTGAAAATATTCCAATGACGAATAGAAAGTGTTTGCCAGAAGTAAGTCCTTAACTGTTCTCTTAAGTACATAAATATTTGACTCTTTAACATAATTAGGTAATTTATTATACAAACTAAAGCATGTTGGGTAAGGACCCTTGCACACAACAATCAAGTGACGAGCAGGGGTCACCAAATCATTTCTGTAACGAAAATTGTAGCCACTCATTAAGGAAACATCATTTCTGCAAATAAAATTACATCTATGTGACTTTACATAAACAACACAATTGAAAATATACAGAGAAATTACAGTTAAAATATTTAATTGTTTAAAAACTGGTCTACAGGGATCCAAGCGCCTTCTAAACGTCATGGTACGAATAATTTTTTTTTTGAAGAACAAGCACCTCATTAATTCGCGAGCAATTTCCCCAACAAACTAAGCAATATTGCAAAATTGACTGTACATGAGCAAAATAGGAAAGTTTCAAGATATCTAGGGAAACAAAATTCCTAAGTTGCCTTAGAACATAACAGTGTACAGACAATCTTCCCACTACAGAATCAACGTGAGAACTCCAAGACAAATTAGAATCCAGGTAAATACCTAATAACTTAGTGGAGTGGCTATTTACCACAGACCCATTGTCAAGCTTTACTAATGGACTCATCTGCATAGTAAAAGGTGAAAAGGTTACCATATTGGTCTTTGATCCATTTCAGATTATGGCATTATTTAAACAGTAATGAGATTTTACAAGACAGTTTGCTTTTTGTACTACATGAAAAAAATTATTGGAATTTAGTGCAACTGTGGTATCGTCAGCAAATTGAGTGACGTAACAGCCTGATTGCTGTTCCATCTTTTCTCCTCGAACGCTTATTGCATCAGAAAACTTAATTAATGGATTCCGAACCAAACATGTTCAGCTATCGTTTATCAGTTGATTTAAATCATTGACGAAAATCAAAAATAAAAGAGGGCCAATGATACTTCCCTGTAGAACTCCGGAGAGGACACTTTCTTCTGAAGAAAATATTATATTTCCATTAACATTGACCTTAATTTTTTGAAACCTTTTCGATAAAAGGGTTTGGATCCACTTTAACGCAGTTCCTCTAACACCACTATGATAAAGTTTTCCAGCAGTATTGGATGATTTACAGTTTCAAAAGCTCGTGCTAAGTCAAAAAACAAACACTCACACCGATTATTTTAATTTGCAGTTCCTTCTTAGAGATCATCATACATTTTATTTTCTTAATATACAGTGAAAGTTCATATCTCTGTCTCACTTCTGTGATTCTATTCATTAACTCCTGGAGGACTTCATAACTGTTAGCGAATACCACCTTGTCAGATCCGCGTATCTGGTGTTTTTGATACATTCTCCGTTAATTCGAATTCCAGCTTCAACATCCTCTACAGCTTGTTGAAAGATTTCTTCAGAGGGCCCACCCATCTTTTTTGTAGTATAATAATGAATTCAAAATGAAACTTTAATAAAATGAAATACCTGTTTTATAGCTTTACCCTTTTTTTGTTTGTTTTTGTTTCTAAAAATGATTAATTTAGAAGATACAACCACTTTTTTAAATGCAATAATACATTTTACAAACATTAAGTTTAATTATTATATTTATATGGGATTAAGTCAAAATTGATTCCAATAAAAGCTAAATGTTTGGTTGTTTTGGCGTTTAGATTTCCACTCAAGAAATCGTTTCCCTCTCTCTTTTTTGAAAACGATTTCCCAAGTGTATATTAAAACAAATAAAAAATTTATTTTTATTGCAATCAATTGTGACTTAATCCCATTCAATATATTTTTTAACTTAAGTACATACTTTTAACTTTCCAACAATAACAGAAAAGATAGATATTAAAATCATGAATGTGTTGCTTGTGTGAGTCCATATCAAATAGGTAAAGAAATAATAATAAGACTTACTCACAATCAATTTAATTTAACAATCTGACGACCGGTTTCGCTTTCTATAATTTGCAAAGCATGTTCAGGTCGAGATACAAAGTTAAACTAATGCTGCAATAAAATAAACCCAATTAGGGTGGTGTCTCATAAAAATAAAATAAACAAATAAATAAATTAGTTCATACAAATTATAGTAATTATGCCAATATTACATGTCTGTGGTTTTCAAAATGAATAATTTGAATATATAAAAGGTAGTAACAGACAAGGTAAGGCCCACAATTGGTATAAAGTAGCAATCTTTTGTTGTAATAAATTAATAAATGAGCAAATAAATAAAACAAAACAAAACAAACATTACTTACATGCCGGTACTCTATTAATTGATGGATGGTAGGTCATGGTTGCAAAAATCATGTATTGTTGATTGGAGAACTTTAATGAGCTATTGCAGTTGTTTTGACAATAAACGGGAAGTTCTTGAGGAGAACAGATTTGATCCAATGAATTAGAGATAGGTATATTGTTGTTGTTTGTCAGATGAAAGTGATGTTCTTTACTATTGTATTAATTAAATTATTTACACTTATAACAGAGATATATTTTGGAATGTGTGTTATTTATTGAGTATTTATGTAATGAAGGAGACAGTTCTATGACAATGAATAAGAGTTCTCTGACAGTTCTCTTATTCATTGTCATAGAACTGTCTCCTTCATTACATAAATACTCAATAAATAACACACATTCCAAAATATATCTCTGTTATAAGTGTAAATAATTTAATTAATACAATAGTAAAGAACATCACTTTCATCTGACAAACAACAACAATATACCTATCTCTAATTCATTGGATCAAATCTGTTCTCCTCAAGAACTTCCCGTTTATTGTCAAAACAACTGCAATAGCTCATTAAAGTTCTCCAATCAACAATACATGATTTTTGCAACCATGACCTACCATCCATCAATTAATAGAGTACCGGCATGTAAGTAATGTTTGTTTTGTTTTGTTTTATTTATTTGCTCATTTATTAATTTATTACAACAAAAGATTGCTACTTTATACCAATTGTGGGCCTTACCTTGTCTGTTACTACCTTTTATATATTCAAATTATTCATTTTGAAAACCACAGACATGTAATATTGGCATAATTACTATAATTTGTATGAACTAATTTATTTATTTGTTTATTTTATTTTTATGAGACACCACCCTAATTGGGTTTATTTTATTGCAGCATTAGTTTAACTTTGTATCTCGACCTGAAGATGCTTTGCAAATTATAGAAAGCGAAACCGGTCGTCAGATTGTTAAATTAAATTGATTGTGAGTAAGTCTTATTATTATTTCTTTACCTATTAGATAGATATTAATTTAGTTTAAAAAGTATTCAAAATGACCTCCCTTTTGGGTATACAGGTCTACGTAATTTCAACAATGAATGCCGAATATTTAAAAAAAAATCAAATATCTCTGTCGAAATTAATCAGCAGCTGCTTCTAAAATTCGTTTCCTTAATTGATGCATAAATAAATATAATCATTTATAAATCATCAAACACAAAATTCCATTGGATTAAGATCTGGACTGTGCGGTGCCCATCGAGGCCCCTTCCTATCCAACGTGCTGGATATTGTTGAAATAAAAAAATGCCCTAGCGTTGTCGTTATAATTGGGTGGAGTACCATCCTGCAAAAACCACATACTTTGTCTGATCCTGGTGCATTTTCACCTAAAAACATTCTATATTTCATATAAAAACACAAACATCTACAATTAACATTAACAAATATTTGCTAATGTTTGCCAACACATGTTTGGCACAGTTTGTCAAAAACAAGAACTCGAGAATTTGAGTAAGTTTGCAAACATTTGCCATCGTTCCTTCTTGTTTGTACTAAATGGCTCCGAGAAGAGAAGTTATACGTGCGACTAGTTTGATAATCATGTCTGAGTTAGTAAAATCGATTATATAAAAAAAGGAGAACAAAAAGGCGTCGATTTTTTTTAAATTTATTGTAGTATAGCTTATGACTGGCATTCCATATTTCTGGTTTCATTTTCTAAAATTCAATTAATTCTAAACATTTCTCATTATCCCATTCCATTTTTTTGTAAAAAAACATATAAGTATCTACTAATTACTAATCACTCACCGAAAACAAACTATTCCTTTCTACTATAACAGACTATAAAAAATAGTGTCTCCACCAAACACGCAAAAGCAACGAATCCCTTTGAAGTACCGACAGCCGACGGAACCGTGCCAAACAATTGCAAACGTTTTGCGCGCTTGGTGAAAATGTACCTTTTTTAACGTAAGGCAAATAGGAAGACAGTAGGTTTTGTAAAAATAATTTGAAAAAAAAATTTTTCGTTCAAACTATTTGGAAGAAATACTGGCACTACTAAATAATTAATGACAATTCCAGCCCTAACGTATACTTCAATATTTCTCTGATGGTGACTCACTATTTTACCATTAGGATTTAAGTCGTTCCAGACGTGAGTATTGTGACGATTAGCAAGCAATTTTATTAATCCAGTCTGAGAGACTTAGCTGACATTTGGGTGTTACAATTCATTGGAGCGAGGTGTATTGATTCGAGTTATCAGGAATCATTCCACCGCGCTCCGATGCTTCAGGTTATTCTTTTCCCTCTATAGCACTCTGATGCGCGATATGTTGCAAGATCAACTACTAGAGTAGTAGTGATGTCTTCTCGTTCAAAAAGGAATCAAAAAATTATACGCAGAGGCATTGCCTTAATTTCACGTGGACTGCTACATGAAGTGAACGCAATTTTATCGACACGTAAACGTGCTCAAAGACGTTGGTGGGTGAAGCCAGGGGTTTTAAGGAGAACAAATCTGGGAGCTTCGTCAACCCTGTTAAGAGAATGGACAGAGGAAAATCCTAAGGTGTATAGAAATCACTTAAGAATGGACGAGGAGCAATTCGCATATTTTCTAGACAAAGTAACTCCGTTTATAAGAAAAAAGATACTTGGTTCCGAGAAGCTTTAAGCCCTACAATAAAACTACAAATGACGCTACAATATGTAGCGACTGGAGATAACATAGGTACCTTAAGTGCACTGTACAGAGTTCCAAGAAGCACATTTTCACGGTTTTTGCCTGAGGTATGCAAGGCTATATACAACTCTTTGGCAGATTTTATAATGGTTAGTAGAAATTTAACATCTTGTAGTTTAATTAATTCATAGGTTAACACTAATTCATAGGTGTATTTGTGCTATGTAGATTTTAGAAAAGCATTTGACAATGTCAATCATGAACAATTGATAGGTATTCTGCGAAAGACAGGTATTGACGACAAGGACATTCGAATTGTGGCAAACCTATACTGGGGTCAAACAGCAAGAGCAAAAATTGGCAACGAACTCACTGAAAGCGTGCAGATCAAAAGAGGTGTCCGTCAGGGGTGTATATTATCCCCACTCCTATTCAATATGTATTTCGAGGAAATATTTAACAAATGTATGGAAAATGCAAATGAGGGCATAAAAATAAACGGCGAGTTAACGAACAATATAAGATATGCCGACGACACGGTGATCCTTGCCAGTACCATAGACGAATTACAACAAGTAATGGAAAGACTTTATTCAGTTAGTGAGGAATACGGCCTGAGCGTCAACTTCAAGAAGACAAAGTGGATGCTGATAAGCAAAAAGCAACAACCTGCTCGACAATTACGGATAAGTAACATATTAATTGATCATGTAGAATCTTATGTGTACCTTGGCACCAACGTAAATGCAAAATGGGAACAGACCATAGAAATTAAGGCGAGAATAGAACGAGCTAGAGCAGCATTTAGCAATATGAAAAAGCTCCTCATAAGCAAGGATTTGTCTCTTCCCTCAAAACTACGTCTAGTTAAATGCTACATTTTTCCGATCTTGCTGTATGGCGTGGAGGCCTGGACGCTGACGGAGACGCTAACGAGGAAACTAGAAGCATTCGAAATGTGGGTGTACCGACGCATTCTTCGTATATCCTGGACCGAACATGTCACCAACATAGAGGTACTCCAAAGAATCGGAAAGGAGAAAGAGATCGTGAATACAATTAATCAAAGAAAGCTTGAATATCTAGGCCACATATTGAGACACGATAAGTACCGTCTGCTACAATTGATTGTCCAGGGAAAAATAGACAGTAAGCGAGGGCCAGGCAGGAGAAGACACTCGTGGCTCCAAAATCTGCGGAAGTGGTTCGGGCTCACATCGGTCGAACTATTCAGAAGCGCCGCAAACAAGATCAAAATTGCCATGTTAATAGCCAACGTTCGCAACGGACAGGGCACTTGAAGAAGAAGATAGGTTAACAGAATAAAAAGTTTATAGTATAAAAAGTTTCAAATGGTTAAGTTATTTTAAAAATATTTTTTATTTGTATAAAATAACGTAAGATAATTTATTATAAAGGCATTAAATCATCACCAACTATTAATCCCGCTAAAGAAAGGGCATCGGACAAAACTTCACTGTTATATTGAGTGTTTTCATAATCGTCATCTTTTTCGGTAGATTGGTAGTAATGGTTTTGTGACTGCCGTGAATGTGTGCTGCTTTGCGCTGATGACATCGCAGAGTACCGACCTGAAGTTGGTATCGACTGTTGATAATCAGCATAATCTGGACGACATGGATGAGTGAGACTGAGGGTGTGATGAGAGTTGGAAGAGTCGTTCTTGTGTCATCACTTCCTGTAGCTGTTCTTGATAGATAAGAGCCCTATCTAAAGGCATTTTTTTCAACTGTATAGCAAGGCTGTCACAAAACACGTCGAATTCGTTCAGATCCTGCTTATTTTCTTCCGATAGTGTCTTCAATTATTTTATTGCATCCTGAACCCCCGAAACAGTAGTATTGAGGGAACGTTTACGCCCCTTTGTGTTTTTTGGAGTACCCGTAATTACCGCCGAAGACGTTGCAATCATATTTGGAGATGTTGCCTCAGTGTCCTGAATGTGTGCTGTTTGCTCAGTTTGCTGTTCACGTTGTTCCAAATGTTGGCTATCATCGGTTGCTTTTCCAGAAATGCCCTTTCTCGTCGATTCTAACTCCTGAAACAAACACATGAAATTACATGAAATCAGTCATTCCCGAAAGCAATTGAAAGTTGACACAAATACAAAGCTCTAAAAATAGAATAATGTACACTGTATAATAATTATGGCTTGTTACAGGTGCCTAACACAGTTGAAAGCTGGGAAAATGTGATGCGAGACTACGAAACTATG
Organism: Diabrotica balteata; assembly: GCA_918026665.1. Taxonomy (NCBI): domain Eukaryota; kingdom Metazoa; phylum Arthropoda; class Insecta; order Coleoptera; family Chrysomelidae; genus Diabrotica; species Diabrotica balteata. The sequence continues at coordinate 103,186,167 of OU898281.1, read as the reverse complement.
TGGAATTTTACAAATGTGTGTGAGGCAAAAGCACGTCACCATCAGGTGTCCTCCAAACATTGGTTCACAGGATTTTAATTACAAGAAAAATTTCAGTACCTACGATACTATTCGCAATTGTTGATGCCAATTACAATTTCATATACATCGATGTGGGAACCAATGGAAGAGTAAATGACGCTGCAGTATTTGCGAAATCAACTTTTAATGAGGCCTTGCAAAATAATTCACTGAATATACCGGAACAAGGAGTTTTCGTCGATGACGATGCCTTCCCATTGAGAACCAATATTTTAAAACCATATTCCAGATGTGGTCCGCTAACGGAAAAACAAAAAATATTCAAGGAAGAGTTCAACCAGGTACCGCTACCCAACATCCACATAGTGGTCTTGAGGAAATACACCACGGTGCATTAAATAACTACAGCAGGGCAGCAGGAGAAGTACGAAATTATTATGCTGAACTTTTTGTCGCAATAGACATTGTACCATGGCAATTGAAAATGATTTAGTAATCAACAAATTAAAAAAAAATAAACATCTTGTTTTTCGCTTTGAAATTTATTTGTCATTTGGTTTGTGAATTATTATTAGCAAAAATTAATCAAACATCATTTTGAGAAAAAGAAATACTTACGTAAGTATATGTATTTGAGAGTGCTCACCTTCAAGTTTGAATAACTTGCTTTTGGAGTGCATATGTTGCGTAGAAACACGTCTGCAAGTTTTAACCAGAATAGTCGGGGCTAATAAACGTCATCATCACTAGCTCCACTTCTTTCTGAAATTTTTATCTTGCAAAGTTCTGCCCCATAACGTGTTCTAATGGTTTTTACTTTTGCCTTGATGTCGGGTACAGTTAATCCAGGCAAATTTAAATCGGCCAGCATTGATAAGTACGCTTTTTCCCGTACGTTTGTTTTGCTGTAATCACTGCATTTATTATTCCACATGCACTCATACCGCTGGTAAGTTTCTAGAAATAGTTCCATGTGTTTATCTTGCCACTTGAATGACATTGCCAAGACAATAGGTATGCACAATACTTCCACAAAAATTTAAATGAAATAAAACTACTTAAAACTACCAAAACCCAAAACAATCGACTGGCGTTTGTGAAGTGAACGTCGGCAGTTTACATTTGTCACTGGGTCTTCACTCTCGATGAATCATCGCTTCGAGGAACGACTCTTTCATCAAAAGTTGGTCGGGGGGTCGATATATTTCATCCTTCATCTGAAGTGTACACTTTGGATGAAATCACAATGAAAGGCAATTTACACTTAACACTTTGGATGATTCCTCCAAGATGATTATCAATAGTGACAAATGTAAATGGGCCTTAAAAGTGAACTTTCTGTTGTTCACTCTACTTTTGGTACGTTTTTTTGTTTTTTTATGGGCATTAGTCCTCCTTCCGCAGCTTCTTTGCGTATTTTAAAAATAGTACTAAAACTTACTCCTGTCATAGCACTTACTTTATCGGTTAAACTTCTAACACTTTCACCACTTCTTAAGTTTAGATGATAATTTTTTTTTATTGAGTTAATGCCTCGACAACTATGATCATTGGCATGGTACAGTCAGGTACCTAGTGTAGTGTGTGTGTATTTGTAGAGTAATTGTCTTGATACTTAGCAAAGTCGACGTCATTGTCTTTGGTAAGAGACGCTAATTGTATCCGAACGTCTGCGGTCCCTCCGGTGAGTACCGATCGCACATGGATAGAAATTATTTTCATTCATTAATTTTTAATAATCGAAAATTTCTCTACCCCGATGGGATTCTAACTCACGACCTTTAGGTTTAAAGGTAGGCGCTCTTACTTCTGAGCCATAGAGGGGGTAGATGATAATTAAATTCATTTAAAACAATTTGTTTTGCACGGATGTCCAAGATATTCCCTTGGCTTAATTTCTGAATTTCCATTTTCAATTAACATTTAACTGTAAAGTCAGTATAGCAACTAAAGAACCACAAAGCCTTATTATCATTATGTAGTCTCAGAGAACGACATAAAATCGCTGACATACGCACACCGTATTATTTTAAATTGCAATTAGTAATTTAATATATGCATTCCAAGCGGTCCGTTTATTTGCTTGTAAATATTTAATAGCTGGCAAAATTCACGATTTAACCAATAAGCAATATTTTCTACTGATTTCTATGATTCATGGTAGGTATATGGTACTCTTACCGAAAAACAAATAAACTGTCGTTACTATAATTAAAACTAAGATAAAACTAATTATTACTAAGATAAAATAAAATTATCTTTTGTAAATACTATTTATTTAATTAAAATCATTTTCCCTACTTTTCATCTCTTGATTCGAATGGGCACTTTTGGTCAATTACATTAAAAAACATTAATTTAATTTATGTCTGTGGAAACGAATATACAAATTATACAACCCTGAATCATGCTGGTGTTTGACGTGGCATCGTCGCGGTTCTATCGTCCATAAGAAATACATGGCCCTATCTCCGCAATGTTATTTTTCTTTAGTTCTTTTACTCCTATAAATTTAAATACTTCAAACAAGATTTTCCGTAAAATATCTTTATTTTGAATAAAAACATAATCTTCTATTATTTATTATTTAATATTTAAAGCTAAATTTGAGATTCTCTATAAAATGGCAGACTTTCACAATGATGAAGGCACGTATTTATAGCTTTTTATTAACAATAATTTAAGGAACACTCTAAAATTATTAAACGCTTTTATATCTGAGCTTATTATGAACAATTTTGAAAGCGGTGTTGTATTCCGACATTAAAAATAAATACGATAAATCAAGTACGATTCTGTGCTTTCACAATGCTATGAGTAAAAAATTAAAGATTAAAATCATTGAATATTTTAATAAAAAGAATATCAATAATTCTGCATTTCAAAAAACCAAAAGTATTGGCCTTTCGTACATAACTCGCTAAAGTAAGTATTTTTGATTTATAAAATTAACCAAAGAGTCTTGGCTCGCATTATTATCACAATTTTTAATAGAATCTCTGCCTTCTCTAATTTTATAAAACATCTTACAAAATTTTAACAAAATCATTATCAGATTTAACATAGATAACCTTCTAAATTTCGTCCGAACTTTATATTTACCGTGTTTCTCATTTACTGATCAATTCCTCTTCAGCCACATATTTCCAATATTTTCATCCGATAGCTGCACTATTGCGTGAATCCCCTTTCCACTCACCTCCTTCTATCTGCCAGGTCCCCAATCCTTCACTATTCCTCCCGGCTCGCCTCCAACCCCGCTGCTACGTTCTGTTTTTCTCCTTGGTCCCTCTCGGACGGATCGGTCGATTTTCGGTGGTTGGAATTCTTTGTTCTTTGCGTTTGAAGCTTTACAGGATATATATTTTTCTATATAAAGTAAAATACCGTCGGTAAATATAGTCTGTGTCTGAGTAATCCGAAAAATATAGTCGATAAATAAAGCTGAGGATCAAGTAAAGTCTAAAAGCATAATGGAACGTGAATGGCTTGAATTTGTTTTATGACGATGTTTACAAAGCAAGAAAATATATCACAATTTTTAAAGGCAGTTGAAAACATGGTATATAAAGTTTTGTTTTTAAGACAAATATTTTTCATCGTTGAAGACTCAGTTTTATAGTTGAACCTAAAGTTTTATACGTTCTTTTAATATTTGCCAATTAAATAATATTATTGTATTTAACTTTTATTATGTGGACTCAATTCTCTTAGTTGTATATCTTCTGTGTAAATTTAATCTCCTTTACAAATATATCTGATCTATATTCCACTATCTTCAAAAATACCAACGGGAGGATAAAGCACAATAAGTAAGAAAAAAAGATAAATAATTTTAGCACGATTATTTACTGAAACATTTCTGTAATATTTGATTTTTATGTATATGACGTCTAAAAATGTTCACTAAAATTGCGAAAATAAGTCAAATTTCATGCTTATTTGTTAATTGTTTTCTGAAATTGCTAAACATTACTAAAATTAGATATCCTTAGACTAGTAGAAATAGTAAGATAGACGGCAATATATTAGAATAAAAGAAGATCTTACTTCACCCAATACCGCTATACACGTAGTCTTTGATACCAGATCTACTGAACCACATTTTTCCAGGTATTTCGCTTTGCGTTAATATCGTTTTTTATTTAACCCATTGATAAAATCAGAGATTCTTAGACTAGTAGAAATAGCAAGAGAGACAATTTATATAAAAAAAGAAGATCTTATTTCACCTAATAACACTATACTCGTACTCTTTGATTCAAGATCTCCTGAACTACATTTTTTCAATCATCTCACCTTGGGTTAATATCGCTTTTTATTTATCTCATGCTTCCGCAGATCATTTTCTACACCACATAGTTATACTTTTTTAGAACATCTAACTTTTTTCATGCTCTCGATCATCGAATTTTTAATTGCACAATCTCTGGTATAAGGCTTTCTATAAATCTGATTGATTTCAGCCTTAGAACGTGTTAGTCGCTCATGCCGAATATATACAGCATCATAAACTCTACCAAGAATGTTCATCTTCCAACAATTTGGTACTGATAGCAGAGACATGGAGATCGTAAAAGATGATCAACGCCAAGAGCTTGTTAGCCAAATCTCTGACGAGGTATACTCGATAGATATATTCGAAAATGAAGTAAGACAGTCTATCAACAAGCTCAAATATAACAAAACACCAGGTCCAGATATGATAACAGCAGAAATGCTTAAAGCCACAGAAGAAACCGGCGTAAAGTTACTTCATCTACTCTGTAACCAAATATGGCATTTCAAACAATGGCCTGAAGACTGGGCAAAATCTACAATAACGACCATACATAAAAAAGGCAGCTTCCATAACTGCGACAATTATAGAACTATATCTCTTATATCCCATGCCAGCAAGATAATGCTGCATATAATCAATGAGAGACTGAAAATATTCCTTCAAAGAGAAATTCCACAAGAGCAAACTGGATTTACAAAAGGTAAAGGCACTCGAGAACACCTGCTGAATATAAGACAGATAATCGAGAAATCTAGGGGAGTCAACATCCCATTATACATCTGTTTTATAGATTACCGTAAAGCGTTCGACAGGGTCAAGTGGAGACACTTATAGTGAATACTAAAAGAAGCAGGCGTACCACAACATCTAATTACGCTTATAACTGAACTATATGAACACACTACTGGATCAGTTAAAGTACTTGACACACTTTCGAACGAGTTTCATCCAGAACGGGGTGTCAGACAAGGATGTATACTATCTCCACGATTATTCAACATGTATGGGAAGTATATTATGCGAAGAGCACTTGAAGGATGGGAAAAGGGCATCTCAATAAATGTCCATAAAATAAACAACCTACGTTTCGCAGATGACACAGCTCTTCTTGCAAATAGTCAAGCAGAGCTGATGGAACTTACACGACTGATCGAAAACAAAAGTCAAATATTTGGTCTGCAATTAAACATATCAAAGACAAAGATCATGATAGTGGATAGACTACACAACAATCATCCACACATAACCACAATTGACCGGTTCGAGGTTGTGAGCTCATACTTATATCTGGGATCATTAATCACAAACACAGGGTCATTACAAGAAGAGATTAAACGTAGATGTGATCTAGCAAAAGTTGCCACAGCAAAAATGACCAAAATATGGAAGGACTGTCAAATTTCAAGAGCGATAAAGATGAGGTTGATCAACTGCTTAATATCCCCAATACTGACCTACGGATGTGAATCTTGGACTCAAGACAATCGGAGAGAAGAAAGGTAGACGCCACTGAAATGTTTTGTTGGAGACAAATGTTACGAATTCCTTGGACCGACTGCAGAACAAATAATTCAATTTTAAGAGAGCTAAAAGTTAGCCAACGATTCTCTAGTAAAGTCCATCTCCAACAATTAAAATATTTTGGGCATGTTATGAGAGCAAACACAGAAAACATGGAAAGACTCATAATACAAGGAAAGGTAGAAGGCCGAAGATCACGAGAAAGATCCCCAACAAGATGGATAGATCAAATTACAGGAATATGCCAAAGACTTATGCATGAATTAAAAGAAATGACCAGAGACACAGATCTCTGGAGACGGACAATACACAACATCACGTCGACCACGAAGCAAATGGAAGAGGCCTATGTCCATCAGTGGACGAACACAGGCTGAAGAAGAAGAAGAAGAAGAAGACGTCAACCACTACACTCCCCCTGAGGGGTCAAGATTGAAGATATATATATATATATATATATATATATATATATATATATATACAGTATTGTGCGAATTAAAGGAATCAGGATAATATTTTTCAATACTTACAGTTGGCAATACTGTCGATGCATTTACAACTGACCAACCATTATAAACACAACTTTACTTTTCTCTACCTTTTATTTGAGGGTGTTTTAGGGCATTTCTCACTAAGGTTGTGTTGTTTTCGAAAATTAGTGAGTTTGTTTTGTTTAATTTCATCATGGATATTACGCCTAGAGAGCGTGAAAAAATTATCACACATCACACATTATTAAGTGAACACACTTCTATGTCACGAAGAAAAATCGCAAAAACATGTGAAGTTACTCAGGGATAGTAAGCAAGATTTTGAAGCGTGCAATCAATGGATGTAAAAAGGTTAGGACAATGCGCAATAGAGAGAAAAGCAACAACAGCAGATGCAAGATTTTTATTTCGACAAACTAAATTGGACACAAGAAAAACAAGCCAAGAGCAGCATCAGGTGTAGTGATTCATGACTGGTAATTTATGACAACAAACGCTATTGTGGGTCAAAAATACTCTAATTAAACTGAACGACTGAAGAAAAGTCCTATATACAGATAAAACTCACTTTATAGTTTAGGGACAATGGTCGAAATTCGTCAGAGAGTCTGACAATAAAAACCTTACACCATCGCATATTGATCAAAACCGTAAAACATCTAGTCAAAAAAATGCTTTGGGCATGTTTTTCATACAGAGGGGTTGGATTTTTGGTACCAATCGAAGGCATGATAAACGGCCAAACAGTCCAAGGGAGACCCATTCTTCAACAGTCACAAGTCAAAGCAAATAATGGAATTTTTCAAAAATAAGATTATTGTTTTAGATGGGCCCGGTAATTCGGCAGGCATCAACCTAGACAGCGCAAAATCGACTGTACTACAAAAATAAAAATTATAGATACGGTCATTTATGTTTGGTTTCGAGATTAAAGGATATCTGGGAACTGCCAGGAGCTCTTATAATCTATGCCAAAATGGGTAAAAGCAGTAGTTGCAGCCAAAGGGGGACATATTTCCAACTAAATGACGTAAGTTCACCTTTATAGTTTGGTCAAAATATAAATCTCGTCTAAATAAACTGTTTTTTCATTAAAACTATGATTCCATTAACTCGCACAGTACTGTATATATTATTCGTGGAAGAGCTACAAATATACTTTAATAGTACAGTAACATTCCTGTTAAAATGCCTATTAAATATTGCAGACGATCTGTCCTTAGCAGTTGCTATACTGTGCTTTCCTTCCATCTTTGCTCAGTTGTATGTATCTTTATCTTCTTCTTTCTTAGACCTGGCATACCTCTTTTTAGCCTCTTTCTTCTTCCTAACTTTCGGATTCACTTCACCGTTTCACCAAAAAAGTTTCTTTTTCTCAAGAGGTCCTTTATTAAATATTTTTCCTAGCACTTTATTCCACTCGTACCATAACTCTGTCATTTGCTTTTTACTAGTCATTTATTGTATCTTTTATCTTAAACCCTTCGATCACACTACTCTTGACAAATCATCTTAAATTTTTTATGTCTTACTTGCTTTCTTTTTTTTCCTTACCTTTATCTCTGTTTTCACTATATCTGATCGGTATTGACTAGCTATATCACCTTTTATCAATTTACAGTTGGTAATCTCCTTTATCTGGTTTCTCCTATACAGCACAAAATATATTTGACTTTTCCTACCTCTGCTACTATAGGTAGCACACTGGTCTTCAGTCTTTATAAAGAACATATTATTGACAGTCAAAAACCCATGCCGTTGCAAAATCAATTACACTATTCGCTTTATCACTTTTTTTATTTCCACCCTCCAATCTCCACGAACTCTTTCTATTTTCGCTGTTTCTCTACCAATACATTCATTCAATAAAACAGTTTTCGTCTGCAGGAACCTTGAGCATCTCGCAATTAAGGGCACTCTAAAATTATTACTTTTCTTTTTTTCTTATTATTCACACCCTACCTGTGGGGTGTAGTCAAATATGATGTTCACGTTGGTATCACCTGTATTCACTTGATCACTCATTATTCTATCACTATATCTGGTTACCCTCACCAGATTTTCTTTCACTCGTTGTTTAAAATAAAACTCACTCACTTTTTGCCATAGTTGTTTGCACTACTATATATTAAGTTGCTTTATCTCCAAAATCTCTCGATTCATTACCTTTCCTACAAGTTTCTTGTACCAAAGTACACCAAACCTGATTTTGTAAGAAAAAATAATAGATGATTAAGCTTATTATAGAGCTTATTATAACCCAATTCTAAATCTAACCATTTGTGGAAGTCTATGAAAAGTAAACCTAAGAATCTGTTATAATCTACTGTTTTTTCTATGAGCTGTTTTACTGTTTGTAGCCCATCAATTGGCGGTACAGCCCTTCGTGAGCTCTGGCCTGACTCAAAACATTCTTCCATCCTTCACTGTAGAATATGTATTCTATCGATCTCCCTTAAATCGTCCTGTACATAACATATTTATTTTAGAATGATCACTTTCAGCCTTCCGCATAACGTGGCCCACCCATCTTCGACGGTTTATTTTGGTGACTTTTACGATATCTGCATCACCAAAAAGTCAATAGAGTTCGAAATTATATCATCTTCTCCACAGACCCTGATCGTTAACTGCGGCATATATGGTCCTTAATACTTTTTTTTCAAAGATTCGTAGTAACTGTTCATCTCGGGTCATCATTGTCCATGGTTTTGGTTTTATAAAGTTTGTACTTTGTTACTCTTGGCATATTTCTCAGTAAATTTCATTTTAAACGATTTTTTGTATTAATGATTTAGTTCATAAAAAATCAGAACTTTATTATTTTCATTACACTAAAACAATTTTTCAACTTTTCGAATGGAGCTTGTTTATAAAACGATTGTTACATAAGACAAAACTATCGAAAAAAATATTTTTTTATACTACTGTAACAATAAATCAATTTATTAAATTTTCAATGTGGTCTCCATTTACTTCAATACATTTTTGAATTCAATCAGAAAAAAATCTCCCAACCTTCAGAAATATGTTCGGTTAATTTCTAATAAAATTTGCGGCATCCTCTATTTGTTGCCATAATTCTTGTCGAGTATTAACCTCTTGAGCATACACAACTGTCTTCATATGTCCCCAAAAATAACAAAATAACAAATCGAAAGGAGGAAACTGATTGTTCAAATAATTTCGCACCAGCAAGGGAAAATGTAGTGGGGCACCATCTTACATAAACCACATACCTATCTCTTCTTTGGTTTAATCGTAACTCCTGCAGTTCATCAAAAAGGGTACTTTGAAGAAAATCCAAATATAAATTGCCGTTGAAATTTGCAGGTATCAAAAGAATATTAAATTATCGATAAAAATTAAAAACCAAACATTTATTCTCAGTTCATGTTCAAAGTTTGCTTCTGTGACGGTATGTGGATTTTCGTTATCCCAAATGTGACAATTTCTTCAGTTATAAACGGCTCTACGTGTGAAAGTGGCTTCATCAGTAAAAATAATATTGCTAACGATATTTTTATTTGCATATGTCCAATCCATAATAAATTGTGCAAATTTTATTCATCAAGGAAAATCTGTAAGTAACAAGTTCTGCACTGGAGTAAAATAGTAAAATCTGAAGTGCTCTTTTTTTAATAATCTGAAAACTAGAGAATGTCATATTACAGTTATTGCCGATAGACGTCTGGTATTTAACTGAGGTTCATTAACAGTTCTTACTAACACTCATCCTCCTTCTTCTTGATGTGCCTATTTGTTACGAATGTTGGCGATCATCATGGCAATCTTTATCTTATCTGCAGTAGCGCGGAAAAGCTGCACAGATGTTGTATTGAACCAGATTCTGAGGTTCTTTAACCAAGATGTTCTTCTTCTTCCTGGCCTCGCTTTCCAAATATTTTTCCTTGCAGGGTGGCTTGAAGGAGAACATAGCTGGATTAATTTCGCATAATATGTCCGAAGAATTGTAACTTTCGAGATTTAATGGTGGTCAGTACGTGTCAGTACCTCTCGGTTCTTATTCATTCTTCTAAAGACCTCCTCATTTGTGACTCGGTCAGTCCACGGGATCTTAAGTATTCTCCGATATAGCCACATCTCAAATGCTTCCAGTTTTTTGCACACATCTTCGTTCAAGGTCCACGATTCAACACCATATAAAAGGACAGAGAAGACTAAGCATCGCAGCATTCTTACTTTTGTATCAATAGAGAGGTTGTGACTCTTGAAGAAGGTCCCCATCCGATTGAAGGTGGATTTAGCTTTTGCGATGCGTGCTGTAATCTCTTGGTTATTGTCATCCTCCTACTTCACTGTAATTATTTTGGAAGTTCCTAGATCTCGTCTTGGACGGAATTGACCAGTTTCCACTAATCGGTCGTAAATATTTTTAAAAGTCCTGCAATGGGGTGGTCGTCTGTTAGTATATACTTGTAGATATTTTCAAGCAGCAGCACGCCCTGTATAATTTACTTGTGCATAAACACAAATCATATCCCGCATTTTAAAAATTATTAGGACATGGCATTTTCTCAAAAAACTCTACTATAACAGTAAGTGAATCTTACGCTTTTCAATTACAATATCGGTCTGACAGTTGTAACACAAATAAATGACATCAGTCTACTAATTTTAAATGAGCCCTACAAATTGTAAGGTTGATAATTTTTAATGAGTGATTTCATAAATCTAAGAGGTAAAAAAATATAATAACTATTAAAGAATAATAAAAATTTACGATTAGAATTAACAAAACATATCAGCAACTTGGTTAAATTATTAAAGACACTCAGGTGAAATAAGCAAAAAAATAAGATTGTGTATTTTAAACCTTACCTTTAAACGCAAATACCTTAAAAACTACGTACTCTATCGCATTAAGATAAAATGAAATTTACGTAAAAAGTAACGAAGACTCAAAAAAAAACAGGCTGAAATAATTCTTATGACAGTGGCGTAGATTGTGAAGGGGAAAAAGAAAGTATATATCCCTATAGCACGCCTCTGGTAACAGAAAAAGCTATCTTTTAACGTCAGTTAAAGTATCCTAACATATGAAACACCCTCTATATTGTACCCTTAAGGTTTATTCCCAATCTCTCTACGAATAAAGAATAACTTTTTCTAACTCTAGATTGAACAGCATGCATGATAGCGCACCTCTCCGGCGTGATCCTCTGTTAGTTGTAAATGTTTCTGAAAGATTCTCTTGTACTCGCACTTTACAAACAACTTTCCTCATTGTCATTTTAATTAATTCTTTATATCCTTTTGGTATTTCAAATTCGATCATAGCCAAATATAATTAAGGTCAGTCAACAGTATCAAACGTTACCTTAAAATCTACGAAGATGTAATTGCCGTCTATGTCCTACTCTACTTTTCAAAAACCCTCTTTGGTAGAATCCTATTTTATGGTCTGTATACTATGCCAATTGTTCGATCAGGAACAACATTTTGTATGCTGTATTAAGAAATAAGAAGTAAAATACATTAAAACTGGGTAGGAGAGAATATTTCGAAGAGATGCTAAATGAAGAAGTGACTACTGAAGAAAATTTTTATATTCCTAAACCTCAAATAGTAATAGAAGAAATACCAAAGCCCACAAGAGAAGAAATTTGAAGAAATAATAAAAGATATGAAAGATCAAAAAAGCCCCGGGAGAGCGGCATTGTGTCAGAGAACATAAAATATGGAGGAGAGGCCTTAATAAACAAACTTGGTGAGCTACTACTAGAAGTATGGGATGCCGAAGAAATGCCTCAAGAATGAAATAAAACGATTATAATTCCTATATACAAAAAGGGAGATAGAACTGAATGCTCAAACTATAGAGGAATATCCTTATTAGAGGTAATTTATAAAGTACTCGCCATACTAATTAAAAAACGATTAGAAATATATATAGAGAACAATCTAGGAGAATACCAGGGAGGATTTCGGAAAGGAAGATCAACAACCGATCAAATTTTTATGCTAAAATAAATCCTGATCAATTGCTATGAATACAACATTTCAGCACAAGTACTTTTCCTTGATTATAAAGCTGTCTATGATACAATAGACAGAAATAAGTTAATAGAAACACTAAAAGAATTCCAAGTGCCAGAAAAAATAATAAGATTGGTAAAAATGACAATTAGACAAACCATTTATGATGTGAGATGCAACGGTACAGTCTCAGAAGAATTTGAAGTGAAAAAAGGTGTTCGCCAAGGAGACCTGTTGTCTACATTGATATTCAATATAGTTCTAGAAAAAAATGTAAGGGTTAGTGGGATAAATAGGTCCGGAACTATTTTATACAAGGAGCACCAATGCTTAGCATACGCTGGTGATGTGGTTATCGTTGCAAGAAATGGAAAAGAACTATCAGATATAACAAAAAGATTGCATTCGGGAAAGCTCTAAAATGGGACTGAAAGTTAATATTAGTAAATCGTGGTATTAAGTACATGGAGATCTCGAGCAAAAAAGATATAAACACCAGGGGATCCTTTAAATTGGAGGTGGAGGATGGATCAGCTGTAGAATTCGAGAAGGTGGATGAATATATGTACTTAAGTACTCTTAATGATCAGACATGTAAGGAAGAAACTGATATCAACCTGAGACTGACCAAGAGCAACAGGTGTGCTGGAGCCATGAGCAAAATAATTAAGGCCAAAAATATATCTCGTAATACAAAAATAGGAGTATACAATACTATAATTAGACCCACAATGCTATACGCTACCGAGACATGGACTATGAACAAAACCATACAGAATATATTGGAAGCATGGGAAAGAAAGATACTTTGCAGAATATTTGGTGGAAAATAATTAGAGGGAGAATGGAGAAGACGAACTAATGCAGAAGTGTACCATTTGTATGCTAACCCTACAATAACAAGAGTGGTGAAAAAAACGTAGACTACAAGGGCTCGGTCATTTAGAAAGAATGCAAGGTGATAGACTAGTCAAGAATATTGCTTTGAGAGTACCTGAGGAAAAAAAAAGAGAGGAAGACCAAGAAAGAAATGGAGAGACGTAGTGATGGAAGATGTCAGAGAGATGGGAATCAGAGATTGGAAGCTAAGAATAGAAAACGATGGAAATTATCCATCCCGCAATGGGCCTAAAAGGCCTGTTAACGCTGAACATACATGCATACATTAAGAAGGAAATTCCTTAACATTATTGATTAAATAATTAGTTGACTTTTCCAATTTTAGTATCAAATTAAAAATAGAAAAGATATTGACCAAGGCTGATTCATATTGTTTACGATAAAGAGGAATAGAGAAACAATGACATATGTATAAAAAACGGATTTTTATGCTTAATGCTAGATCGAGTTTGATGTTATTAGCTAATAAAATTTTTAATAATCAAATGATATATAATACTAATAACAGTTGATATTAAATAATCAAATTACATGAACAATTTTGAACGGTGAAATGATGCTAAGCAATTACCAGAATTAAAACACTTTGCTAAAATAAATGGTATTACAGTCATATTCCCAGTTGCTACACATTATAGGTATTAACCACATCACAGTATAATTATATCATTATAAATCTTAACAAGAACTTTTTATCTAGCAGAACTGTTGCAGAAAATTTAAAAACGCAACATTTTTAAAATGCATTTCGTTCCGATATTGTCTTCACGACTTCCAGAGACTCCCACAAGAACGAACAAAAGCAATATACATCAGAAGATAACAATCTAAAAAGAAAAAAGCACGGAAACTTCGAGAGGTCAGTGCTGGATTAAGCCGAGCAAACACACGAAACATTCTTGAACTTTAACAAAGGGCAATAAATTAAAATGTAAAAGGAAATATTTGTATTTTAAAGAAAAAACTTTTAAACAAACATATTTATGTTATTTGTTTTAATTGATCGATTTAATTTTTAATAAAAATAACAATATTATTTTTTTATTATTATATGAACTGCCTTATAATTATGTCGCACAATAAATATTAAAAGAGACTATTGCCTCCTATGCTCAAATACACTACTCAACAATTGAAGTAGACAATTTTAAAATTCCCGAAATTCACATATAAAACTATTTTTAAAATAATTGCCTGTACTATACTCTATATGCTATTTTTATTGCCAATATTTTTTGCATGTGGTTTTTTTCTCCCTATTCTTATGGGCCCTTATCTCGTACAAAGAGAGAAATGTTGTTCCAAACATGAATATATCGTTCGTATAAAAGTGCTTTTATTGACTTTACCAGTTGTCAATAAGTCAAGAAATCTATTTATCACAAAAACATTATGCCGCAATGACGTTTGGAACTAGTGCAGCTCGAGCAATTAATTCGTTGGATCCAACAAGGCATAACTCAACAAGAGGTTGCTATGAGGCTAAATGTGTCGCAAAGTGTGATAAGTTGTGCATTGAATCGGTATGTAGCAACTGGATCTGCAACATACAGGCATGGAGGAGAAAGAGAACGATCTACAACTCGTCGACAAGACCGTTTTGTAGTTTTTACGGCAAGAAGAAACCCAAGATTCACGGCTTCCAGAATTAACGTATCTTCAGGCATGCTACTGGACGAGAGATTTCCAGTCAAACTGTCAGAAGACGGTTACATGCATCCAATTTAAGTTACATGCATCCAATTTAAGGGCTAGACGGCGCGATACCCATCCACGACTAACTAGGGAGCAGCGTGCATGCAGATATTGCTGGGCGATGGAAAACTATCAGTGGAATTTCTAAAATTGGAGGAATTGTCTCTTTACTGACGAGTCCAGATTTCGTTTGTATACGAATGATGGCCGAATATTGGTGTGGAGGGAAAGAGTACAGCGTTACAATGAAAATCTGAGAGTCCCAACCACTCTTTTTGGAGGTGGATCCGCTTGCGTATGGGGAGGCATATGTTTTGACGGTCGTTTTAATTGAGACAATGACTGCTACACGATATTGAGACAGAGTTATAGTATCAGTAGTTGTTCCATTTTTTGGTGCAATGGGCGAACAATTTGTTCTGATTGATGGTAATGCTAGCCCTCACCGTGCGAGAATTGTCAACAAGTGTATAGAAGCTCATGACAGTACAAGAATGGAGTGACCACCATGTTTACCTAATATGAATTGCATTGAACATGTTTGGGCCGAAATCTCTAGGCAACAAAACAGGCTCCTTCAACTGCACCAAACCTTAGATCAGTTGGCCAATACATTACGCGCGATTTGGGAATGTATACCCCACCAGTTCATCAATAATTTAATAAGAGGTCTTCCAAATAGAGTTAGAGAACTAAAGCGACACAAAAGTGGACCCACACACTATTAATTTTTCTTTTCCGAATATTAGAAACTGAGCAGGAATAGAAACTTTAGGTTGTTAATTCTACAATTTTTGTTTATTTTCTATTTTTTTTTTCTTAAAGAATTTATTTCTTTCGGTTCATCATCAGTTGGCGCTACAGCCCTTCGTGAGCCTTGGCCTGCTTCAAAACATTCTTTCGGTTCTTCCATTCTTTCGGTTCATCTGTAATAAAATACGAAGTGAACATAAACCTTTATTTATATCACTCCATTTTTCTATTAGACCTTATATTAGACCTTATGAACAAAAAATAAAATACACATTTTCATATTATACACTTCAATTGCTAAGAAGTGTATATCAGTAACAATGCATGTCCCTAAAGTTTTCTGAGACAATAAATATGTTTTTTCTAATTGGAAATTAAGTTAATTTTATAAACTAAATACAGTAAATACAAGAAATTAAGTCTACATATTTAAGGTTTGTTATGTATTTTTATAGAACAAAAACAGGTCTGTGATCTTCAATGGCACATTTGATCTTGCATGTGCAATAAGACTTTGGACTGTTTCTAAGTCAATCTCACGAACTTTTTGCAAAATTCTTCACCTTAGCTGATCTTCATTTTGGGATTCCCAACCATTATTATACACCATTCGACTCAAAAAAGTCCAAAACTCTTCTATAAGCCTCGCCTGAGGCGCATTTGGAAGGTTGTCGCACTTGAGAGCAAAATTTATATTTTGAACAGTTAACCAATGTGTCGTTCTCCTGGCGTAATGCCATGACGCTAGGTTGGGCCAAAATATGATTTCATCATTGGGGTGATGAGTATTTATAAATTCAACAAGCTTTGTAAGACACCTGTCAACGTAATTGTCAGCATTAAGAGCTTCACCGCGAAGACGCCCAACAAACGTCTGTAAAACGCCAGCTTCTGAGATGGCATACCATACCATTTTTGTATCGACAAATTTCACTTTTCCCTTTACAATCATAAAGAAAAAACCCCATTACTGTTTACTAAGAAATTAAAATTTTTGCTATAAAGCTTTCCCTTTGGTTAAAAATACATAATTCATTCCTATAACAAAAGGTGAATTACAATATCTTAATCCTAGGTCATATACAAACAATGAAATATTTATAATGAGTATGGGCTTTCTAATTCTATAAAAAAAGATTTTACCTGCGAGTGTCTAAATATCAGTTGTTGACAGGCCAAACTTTCAGGTAAACATAAATTTTGTTTACCAGGATGTCTTGAAAATTTATTTTAAATGGTCTATGTATTAATTTTTATTTCTCTTTGGCCGAGAAGAAAAAGTATGGCAATATATAAAAATGCGACACGTTCAATACAACTCACGCTAACAGCAACCAAATAAAAATCCAAAGAGGTATCCGAAGGTGATACGTTGTCATCTAAACTTTTTATATCGGCTCTAGAAAAAGCGATCAAAACCCTCGAATGGGGTGACAAAGGAATATATGTGGACGTAGAGATTATACACCGCCTAGTAATGATTGCAGACGGTTTGGGACAAACAAAGAAAATGTTGGAAGAACTTAGTACAGCCTGTCATAAAATAGGTTAAAAAATAAATATAACAAAAACAAACTTAGTACCAAGTAAACAACTTGTAATACAAAATGAAGAAATAGAACTGGTAGACAAATATATATCTATATATTTGTCTATATATATATATATATATATATATATATATATATATATATATATATATATATAGCTCTTAGAAACGTTTTTAAGAGTGACATTCCAACTAATATGAAGAAAAAAGTTTTCGACCCATGCGTGCTACCGGTGATGACCTATGGTGCAGAAACATTATCAAAGAAAAAAAAACGCACAAAAACTAAAAGTAGCGCAGAGAAAAATGGAGCGAACAATGATAGGGCCACTCGAGACAGGATTAGAAACGATGATCTACGATCTAAAACCAAAGTCATGGTCGTCAAGTTGTTGTTCCATCGTTTACGTGGTCTTCTTACTGATCGTCTTCCTATTGGGGAAACCGTCTCTTGCCGTCTTTACTACTCTATTTGATGTTATTAGGCTTTTATTTCATTTCCGATATTTTTATTTCTCCATATTGTTTTATTCAGTAAACCTGCGGCTCTATTTGCTCTATTCACTTGATCTTCCATTTCCGTTTAGAGCTTTCCGCGTCCAGATAATGTGATGCATAGATATTTAAACTCCATCACTTGTTCCATTATCTGACCTTCCAGCACCAATTTACAACTTAGTAAATTTGCTGTTATAACCATGCATTTTGCCTTTTTTGTTGGGGAAATTAACATGTTATATTTTCTGGCTAAGCATAAAACACGATTATCTAATCAATTTTAATATATATCAGTGAAATAACTGAAAGTCCAGCGAAAGACACGAAAAATTATATGAAAAATCGACTGCTTCACCGCTAAACATGTTGCGTGAGTACACACACAAATAAAAGGAATTTATCATATAAACTTTTTGTAGACAACGTCTTTACCAGTGGTAACCTACTGTCTAATATGCGAGAAAATCGTGTACCTAAGAGCACCCCTTTACCCTCGAAAACCATGGCATCCAACCAATAACACAAATTATTTAAGTACATCGTCAGTGGTGGACGAGGAAAAATGCTGGTGGCCATTATTTACGTAGTTACTTGACGCGCCATTAGAAAACGCTTGGCATAATTATAAGAAGATCGGCAATTCAGTAAAACCAATCGATTTTTGCGTAGATATAGCCACCTTATATCTTATGGGAATACGAAATGAAACAGGAGATATGTTGGCATCTTTTTGCGTAGAAAAGCAATTAGTAATAATGAACACAATTTTCAAACTTCCAAAACGTCGTCTTTACACCTGGAAATCACCAGCAGATACACCTGAACGAGTTTTTCGTAACCAAATAGACTTCATATGTATAAATAAGAGATACAGAAATTCAGTATTATCAGTAAAAACATATCCAAGGGCAGATGTACCAACAGATCACAATATTTTAGTAGGAAAAATAAGACTGAGATTAAAAAGAGTTGCAAGGACGAATAAGCAAACAGTTACTATTGATAGAGAAACGATGCTAAATGATACTGTAAAACAGGAAATAACTAGTATATTAGAACAAAAGATGAAGTTAACATCAAGCAAAGAAGAAAGTACTGAGGAAAACTGGACGAGAATTAAAGACATCTTAAAGACTGTTCAAGAAACAAAATTGAGTGCGCTAAAAGCAAGAAAAAAACAAGGGTGGATGACTGAAGAAATACTGAGACTTATGGATCAAAGAAGAGAAGTCAGAAATAAAGATAAAAACGAATACAAGAGGATCCACGCAATAATCAGGCAGAACATAAGACACGCGAAAACACAATTTCATAGTAAAGAATGTAATGAAATTGAACAATATGAAAAGAAACACGATACATTTCATCTGCACAAGAAATTGAAAGAGGTTGCTGGAAACAAATGGAAACAAGTATCCCAAAGTTTAGAAGACAGAGACGGACACAGAATATTAGACATCAATGAAAAGTTAAAAGAATGGGAAAACTACATTTCTGAATTATTTGAAGATGAGAGAGTAGAACACTATACACCGATTGCTATATCAGGTCCATCTATAACAGAAAGTGAGGTAAGACGTTCAATACAAATGGCAAAAAATGGAAAAGCACTTGGCCCCGATGAAGTAAGTGCTGAAATACTAAAGTTTTTGGGAGAAAATGGAATTAAAGCTCTGTGTAATCTCTTTAACAGAATTTATGACACTGGGATATTACCAACTGATTGGTTAAAGTCGACATTTGTCACAATACCTAAGAAACATCGTCCAAAGACATGCGGTGATTATCGGACAATAAGTCTGATGAGTCACGTTTTGAAAATCTTTCTGCGAGTAATACACAGCAAAATTTATACGCTGTTAGAGGACAGAATTAGCAATACTCAATTTGGGTTTAGGAGTGGCTTGGGTACAAGAGAAGCCTTGTTTAGTATACAGGTGCTAGTACAGAGATGCAGAGATATAAATCAAAATGTGTATATTTGTGCAATCGATTTTGAAAAAGCTTTTGACAAAGTCCGACATAACAAAATGCTAGAATAAAGCAAAACAAAATCTATACTGGCATCAAGTGGCAAGAATAAAGGTTGAACAAGAACTGTCGGATGAAATAAATATAAAAAGAGGAGTGAGACAAGGCTGTATATTGTCGCCTTTACTTTTTAACTTATATTCGGAGGAAATATTTAAGGAAGCCTTAATGGAGACAACCGAAGGTATTATTGTGAATGGAGTAACCGTCAACAATATTAGATATGCCGACGATACCTTAGTCCTTGCCAATTGCGGAGAAGACCTTCAAAATCTAATGAACAAAATAAAACAGACTTGTGATCAGTATGGATTAAAACTCAACGTTAAGAAAACTAAATATATGATAGTTAGCAAACAAAATTATATACATGATGACGGTATAAAAGTCGGAGATGCCACACTGGACAGAGTAGAGAAACTCGTGTATCTTGGCAGTAATATCAATGAGAGCTGGGATCCAACCGCAGAAATTAAAAGCCGAATAGAACAAGCCCGAGCTGCCTTTGTAAAAATGAGAAACGTACTTTGCAGTCATGATCTTAGCATTGACCTTAGAGTTCGTATGATATCTTGCTACATCTTTCCTGTCCTGCTGTATGGAGTAGAAGCGTGGACCGTAACTGAGGATATGCTTAAACGCTTGACAGCCTTTGAGATGTGGGTATACAGACGACTACTGAAAATAAGCTGGGTCGACAGAGTTAGAAATGAGGAGGTCCTTAGACGGCTGAACCAAACAACACAACTGGTCAATATTATAAAGAAACGCAAGCTGGAATACTTCGGTCATATTATGAGACACCCTGAAAAATATGATCTTTTACATCTGATCATTCAGGGAAAGATCCAAGGTAATCGTGGTCCTGGTAGAAGAAGAACATCATGGCTGAAAAATCTAAGGCAATGGTATGGAAAATCAACTACATCGTTATTTAGAGCTGCTGTCAATAAAGTCACGATAGCGAATATGGTAGCCAACATGATATCCAACGATCGATAACGGTCATGGAACTAGAAGAAGAAGATATCTTATGAAGTATGATACAAAAGCTAAAGGTATAGGTCGACAAAAATCCTGAAATTCAAGCAGTTTCGGTAGTCTCATCAGCGACAGCGTCAGGTTTGGCAGACAAGATCACATCCTAATATACATTCCAAACAAGAAAGGACGACGGTGGGTGTAGAAAGTCTGATTTGGGGTTGTGTATTTATTGTAATGAGCAGTTTCATACAAGATAATTCTCTATCCAGAAGTAAAACCTATTTTACACCTAAATATTTAATTTAATATACCTTTAGCATTTGTTCTTATTTTGCTCCCTGTCTGTTGCATATAAGTAACAGCTGATAACACAGTGACATTTTTTTTTGAAAATAAGCTCAGGAACTCAAGTACAGGACTTATACAAACAATAAATTACCATAAAATATATGATTTTACACAAATATAATGATTTAGGATATTAAGGATTAATTCTTGCAGTGAAGATGACCTCTGTTATTATCAGATTTGAGTTAATCTGAAAGATGGGTTCCTCAACTACGATGCTGCTAGTGACATTTATGTAATCACTTAACACATTTTTGGGTGTCTATAATATAAAGGGTATATATGCAAAAGTCACATTCTCCACTTCTTAAAATTTTAGAAAAACTGAAAAAAACGTCTACAACAAATATTATGAAACCACTTATAACGAATTCTTTGTTTAAGTTAAGAAAATAACTTAATAATGGATTTTATAAAGATATGGTGCGTAATACACTGCTGAAAAAAAAAATTACTTGTTAATTTGGATAATGTTACTTTTGGTAATAAAATTTGTAGACTTTGAGGTCTGCACTGTAAAAAGGTGGAAACAGGTAGTTTTGAAACCAAGCTTAATGGTAATGTTCAGATAAAAAAGTTCCATAATATTTTACTAATATAATTGGGGTATAAAAAAATTCATTTTTTTTTAAACTTTATTTTACTCGAATTTTACTTTAAAATATGAAATTGCCAATAAAAAATTAAATTTGAACAGAGGTATCTTATTAACAGCAAGGCACTCTTCATCTTCTTCAATTACAACTCCTTTTTCTGTTCGTCTAATAGATGGTTGTAAAAATGTAATTCTTCAAAATTTCATTACCCATCTCCTTAATGATTCTATGAGAGAGTTTAAGTCGTCTTTCTTTTGGGGTTTCCCTATACAATTACCTTAATCAATAGTCTGGAGCCATAAGCTACCCAAAGTTTGTCCTCGTTTAGTGATGCTTTGTGCAGTGTCGTTAACTTCACTACTCCACTTGTAAGTTGTCTAACCTTAAACTAAAACACGTTTGACGTTTTCTGCCTTTTTTCGGATAAAATAAAATTGCTTACGTGAGTGTATGCCAAAATGCAAAGAACCAGGAGCTTTTATGACTTCTTTTATTGCCTGTTTCCAATTTTCAACTGCAACGTCATCTCCAAGCTTTTAACACTAGCAAATCTGTCTATTATTTAAATATATTCCCCAGGGCTAAGGGTTATCTCACGCTTTCTGATTTCCTTCTCAATATCTCTAAAAAAGCGATCAGGAAGGAGAAAACTGTAACCTATCATTGGAAAAACGAGCTGAAGCTCCATTATATGATTTGACGCATTTAGCAACTATTTTTATATTGACCCCCACAACATCACTAATAAGATGAACAGTCGTGTATAGAGTCAATAAATAGTACATAATAAATCAAACAAACAGGATGCTATTATATCTGAACCTTTTCCAAACTCGTTCTCAGTCCATACGTAGGAAGTGATGTTTTTCTTTGAAAGTTTTATTTTCGAAGATCCTTTTACAATACAAAAATTATATAAAATATAAAAAAATATAAAAGTATAACTGTCGACTATAATACGTGTATTGATCTGAAAGTTTCAGTAGCACCTGTTTTTTTTTTGATAAAAGTCAAAATCAACAAGTCATTTTTGCCCTCCTTAAGAAGGTCATAAAATGTTATATATTTTAACTTATGTACTCGTTTATTTGTTACAAAAGTAGCTTTTTGCTGTACATCCTTGCAATCTTTTGTTTGCTCAGTAAGTGACAAAACAAGTTAAACAAATATCCACGCGTGGGCTACCAAATCCTAAGTTGTATGTGTTCAAAATATATCTAAAGTATTGCTCTTTTACTTCAACAGTTTTGTTTTGAACAGCTGTTATGTAGATTCGCCAAAGTTTCCGTACATTAAGTTCAGGAGAGATATTTTGGCCCATCTTATTTGTACAATACTTAATGTGTTTGCTACAGTTCAAGATACTCAAAATCGCATAACACTAGCTTTTTTGCTGTAAATTTGTGAAAAGTTCTGTACCCTCCTTTTCTCTCTTTTGGCGATTCACGAGTAGTAAAGTACCTTTGGTCTAAATAATTCATCCTAAACCTGGATATATTTAAGGTTTCCAAAAATGTAATATAGCAAACTGGGACATTTTTCTTTTGAATGTTTCAAATGTTTTAAGATAAATTTATCTTGCGATATTCAGCGATGATGAATCATCATCATCAGCCTCTCTCAATCTACTGCTGAACATAGGTCTAACCTGTTTGTCTCCAAAGTGTTCTATCTTGTGCTTGCTGTATCCAGTTTTTTGTTGTCTTTCATAAGTCGTCTTGCCATCGTGTTACTGGTCTTCCTCTGCTACGTTTATCGGCTCTTGGTCTCCATTCAACTAGTTTGCGAGCCAATCTTTCATCCTTCATTCTGGCAACGTGTCCAGCCCATTATCATTTCAAGTTACAGCTTTTTTCAATGACGTCTATGACTTTGGTCTTAGATCGTAGATCATCGTTTCTAATCCTATCTCGCAGAGTGGCCTCTATCATTGATCGCTCCATTCTTCTCTGCGCTACTTTTAGTTTTTGTGCGTTTTTCTTTTCTTTGATAATGTTTCTGCATCATAGGTCATCACCGGTAGCACGCATGGGTCGAAACCTTTTTTCTTCATATTAGTTGGAATGTCACTCTTAAAAACGTTTCTAAGAGCTCCGTATGCTGTTCATAGTTGTAATATTCTTCTGGAAATATGTATCTTTTTCTTTTTGTACCACTCCTATCGGAGATTGGAAATCATCAAGGCTATTCTGACCTTGTTTACGGCTGACCTAAAAAATTCATTAGTGGTGCAGTAAAACCACTCTCTCAAATTCCACAACCATGACATTCTTCTACGGCCTGGATTCCGTTTTCCTTCTATTTTTAGGAAATAGAAGGAAATAGAAATAGAAATAGAAATAGAAGGAAATATGTATATATATATATATATATATATATATATATATATATATATATATATATATATATATATAAGAACTAAGAAAATGGATGCTACAACATCTAGAAAGACGTGTTACAATTTATAATGTGAGAGAATTCTTCGGTGAGGCTTTTGTTAAATCGGCAGTTATGCAAACTGCAATAAATAGTTTCGGGAAGTCTAAAATTTATCACATTAATCATTAAGTTTTTTCTGAGTGGATGTTTGCTTCCTCAGAAACTACAGAGCGAGAAATAAATATACAAGAAGATGAATCTACGACACCCAAAGCTACGTTACCTCCACCTATCGATTCTCCTCAACCAAGCTGTAGCTTCTTAAACTCCCACACTGCAAATCATACTAACATCTCTTCTTCTCCTAAACTGGCTATAGTTTATTTTTATGAACGAGAGAGTAATTAGCATAATTTTAACTGGTATCTCCGACCACTCCATGGGCGTGCTCAAGATTAATTGAAAAATTACTTTGAATAATTGTAAAAAATAAATGAATTATTTCAGTGTTATAAAGTGTTATGTGTATGTAAACAAAAGTGACCTCTTTTATCACACACTATATTAGAACTGACTGGCCTACATTAAAAAGGGTTTTAAAAAATTCACATTTTTTTTTTAATTACAAAAGAGAAAAAGAATTTTTAAAACCGTCTAAGGTATGTTAAATAGATGAATAAAAATATTAATATAAAACTTACAGCTACTTGTTATGTTATGTTGTCCTTCTATAAGTCTGGAGTCATAACTTGCATTATCCATTACTATTACACAGTTCTTAGGAAGAAGATCTATCATTTGTTCGAACCATTCTTGAAAGACATCAGCGTTCATGTCTTCATGGTAGTCACCGGTACGAGTTGATTCAAAAATTAATAAACCACCTTCAACAAAATCGTCTGAACTGCCAATGTGTACTATTATTGCGTCCCTTTCCTGATGGTGGGTTTAAACCAGTAGATAAGTTATTTACAAAAGCGTGCCTTTGACTTGTAACAGTTTCATCCTGCCAAAATTTATTTGGTGTATGACCCTCGTTGATCCATGTTTCATCAAGATAAAATATTTTTCTTTTTTGGTTTCTCATTTCCTTTATGGTTCTTAGAAAATGTCTTCTCCATATGACAATATCGCTTCTTTCTAATAAAATAGACTTTCTGGGATTCTTTTTCCAGCGGAAGCCTATTTCTTTTAAAAGTTTCCATAACGTACTTCGACTCATTTCTGGTTAATCCTTATCATCTCGAACTGAGACAAGAACTTTATCCAATGTTGGAAATTCTTGTCTAAAGAAGAACTCATGCACTTTCCGTCGAAGTCCTTCTTTAAAATGATATTCTATTTGAAATTTTGGTTTCCCTGGAGCATTACGTGGCATTTGAAAACTACCACATTTCTCTTCTTTAATAACTCTGTAAATCGTAGATTTCCCAACACCAAGTGTACTGCTAACTAACTCAACGGTCTCATCAACACTTTCACATAAACGTTTGTTTGTAAATGATTTAAAACAATTAAATATTAATGTTTTTTCATTAACTGTTAAAGGACCAATTTTTCGGCGTTTACACGGCACTTCCAAATTTTCCATACCACTAGTATATACAATAAACTGCACCTTGCAACTGAAGTACCTGCTTTTAGTGAACTGTTAAGAATTTTGAATACGCCACTTGGACCTTCCTACAAAATGGAAAAACCCACTATCACATTTTCTGTGGAATAAGTTTAGAAGGTAATTATCTAGTCAATTACTGTCGTAGATTCCTGGAATTAAAGAATTAAATGTTTGATTGTTGAAACCCTTACTTCGTGGAATGCACTCATTTCAGATAAAATAAAACGTTTTATTTTATCTAAAGAATTAAACTTTATTTGCAAATAGGTAGGTACTTATTAAACTTTTATTGGTTATATATAACCAATAAAATAAACATCTTACATTTATTGCAAATTCATTAGTACCTGTTAACCTCCATCACTCCGACACTGGCAACCTTATTTAGGGATTAGTAACCCTCACAACTATTGTATTCAATTCTGCTCCAACCTTTATACCTGGTGGTCATACTTAATTTAAAATTGTTTTCCTATATACTTCTGTAAACTTGTTGACAAATATCTGTTTTTCATTGAGTCACCCGTATCAACAGTTTAGGGATTTGCATACATAATTTATTGTTTTATTACTCTCTCATACATAAAAATACACTATAATACTAAATCTGGTAGTTTACAAGCAACATTACCAAAACTAATATAGAATTTTCAGTCTCCCCAAA
Source organism: Diabrotica balteata (assembly GCA_918026665.1). NCBI lineage: Eukaryota > Metazoa > Arthropoda > Insecta > Coleoptera > Chrysomelidae > Diabrotica > Diabrotica balteata. Next base: position 103,159,837 of record OU898281.1, on the reverse strand, counting down.
AATGATTTTTTCGATCCCCAAGGGAACCAGGAAGCCATCCAACGATAACAGGAAAAGAACAAAGGCTGCAATAATAACATCATCTCCTTATAAGTCTGTTAAAAACAATTTGAAAAAATATCCAGTCGTAAAACAAATAAATAAAGATAAACCGGACAAAAAAAATAAAAAACGTGGTAAAAAGCTGCACCAAAAACGAAATTTGACAGAAATTTGAAAGAAAAAGTTGATAATTGAATGTCTCCTTCTGTTTTTTTGTATTCAAACTGTCGTGGTAGGTCTTTATTTATTGTAATAATTGTGTTAATTAACCTACTAATTATTTTTCTGTTATGTTGCTTACAAATTCTACCTTGTTAGAAGTGGAGATTTTCGAAGATTTTGGTATTTCTTTAAGCCAACTAGGTATATATCGTATATTGTTTAAATTATCTGCACGTTTAAGAATAAAGATCATTCTGATCAACTTGGAAAATATTTTAATGCGGGCCTGATAGAAGTGCGTTAAGAGGGGTTAGCGGGGGGTCCGTTCTCTCGAACTTAGTATGGTCAATGATGCGTGAATAAAAGTCGATGTAGTCACGCGTTCGCAACATCTCGTCACGATTTTCATCCCGAGCTCAGAATGAGGATCTAAAGCCGTAGCGTGAGGCGTGAGCCGTGAGCATATCTTTATATTCTTATTCTTCTCTTTGCCTGCGTCTCTGTCACGGCGTTTTTCCTCTTCAGTGCTCTCAAATCGCACGATGCACCGAGTATCTAGTCATAGAGGTGGTTATATCATAAAACTACTTTTCGTGCTTATAGACTATGTTTAGATATTACTTGTTTATTATCTCTGTCGAAAATATATGCCTTTAGCAAATAATATAACGAGATGACATTACGGCCCATAGATCTATAAATGTTCATCATCGCTTAATGGTCTCAAATGAATCGGCAAAGCATGGGCAAATTCAATAAAGATAGTGATATAAGTTGTAAATATTATATTATACAGAAAGCACAAAACAAATGTCGTTGCATGTTTTATTTGAAATGTTGCCATATTTGGAATCTGGCAGCACTAGTTCAGGTTATTTTAGCAGGCCGTTTATCTTATAATTAACATTACATTTGATAGCATAATGATTTTCTTAAATGTATATTCTATTACAAATTATGTAATCTTTTAGTTTAAAGGACACTTTGGGACACTATTTTGTAGGCTAAAACGATGAAAGGATTTGATGAAAGGAGGTAGCTTGCATGTGGCCAAGACTGATCCTTATATAATGCAGGAGTGAGCAATTTTTTTAATTAACGGGCCAATGTAAATTTTACAATTTTTATCTTGCCGCTTACGAATTAACACTTACTAATAATTTATTTGTTTATTTATTTGTACGCCCAACATGCCGTTAAGGCCTATTGCATTTTTTTTAAACATAATCCTAATATTAACTAATTACAATTATTTTAAACAAATTTTTAACTTAAATATGTATATACAACATTCTTAACTACTCTGAAGGACCCGATGTACAATATTTCTCCATTCGCTTCTATTTTGTGCTTTTCTTTTCCAGTCCCTCACCTCCACGTGTTTAAGGTCTTCCTCCACTTTACTAATCCACCTCGTTCTGGGTCTACCTATTCTTCTGGAGCCGATTATTTTTCTGGTTATTACTAGTTTAGGCATTCTGTTTGCTGCCATTCTTTCCACATGTCCCAACCATCTCATTCTTTGTGCCTTGACGAACTTGGTAATGGTAGGTTCTTTGTATAAAGCCATTAATTCATTGTTGGTTTTTCTCTCCCAACCATCTTCTGTCTTCCGTCCTCCGAATATGGGTCTCAATATTTTCCTTTCCCATCTTTCCAGAGAATTCTCTTTCTTCTTATTTAATGTACATGTCTCACCTGCATATGTTACTGTGGATCGAATTACTTTTTTAAATATTGTGAGTTTACCTAGCTCCTAAACTACCCAATTTTTTATTCCCTTTTGCTATTCTGGCTTCGAGTTCCCATTTCTCTCTTCCAGTTTCATCGAAAATTACACCCAGGTATTCAAATTAGTCCACCCTCTTAAAACTACCACTTTTTTACCACTTACAGACCTCACACTAAAGTCTTCTTTACATTTTTTAAATTTGAAAGTCTTCGGGAACTGTATCCATATCGATATTAAATGGCGAGGAAAACATTTTATTGAAAACCGATGTCTTCTCAGCTTTGAACATTTGGAATCGTAATTGAAATTCGTTAACTAAAATGTCTATATATTGTGCATATTTTACAAGTACTTAGTAACAATTTCTTTTTTATGTTTGGAAGGTGAGACAAATTATTCTGCAAAAGATCCATAATCTTTCCTTAATTTTAATTTGCGCTAAAAGCCCTAAATTTTATTATACAAATTGTGAATAAGCTGTCTTGAAGTTTAACATTATGATAATTGAGATGCTGAGTCATGTTGATAAGACACCTAAAATCGCACATCGATTCTTTATTACCATAATCAGGAAAAGCATATTCCTTAATATTCAAGAACAATTATTGTACTTCGCTTTTAAAGTTGTATTTTTTTAACACCGCCCCTCTACTAAGCCAACGTACTTCGATATTAAAAACCACGTCGCCATATTTATTTTCTAGATTTTTCAGGTTTTCTTTAAATTTACTTTGGTTTAACGTGCGCGGCTTAAAATTGATTAGTATAATTATTGGTACTGTGACATGTGGCAAACTCAATCTAATTGCATACAAATTTTCATGGTTAATTATGTAATGGATAACGAATATTTCCCTTCCTGTGACCTTCTTTTTTTGAACCTATTCTCTATCCTTCCATTGTTTGATATAGGTCTCCCCCAGTTCTCTCCATCTTTCCCTATCTTGAGCTGTTCTCTGCCATGTGGAACCTCCTTGTTTCCTGATGTCATCTTTCCTCCTAATATATGGTCTGCCTCTTGATCTCTTTGCATTGTATGGACGCCACTTTCCGATGGCATTGTTCCATCGTCCGTCTTGGAGACGTTCATTGTGTCCAGCCCATATCCATTTCAGTTTTGCTGCTTGTTCTATCACGTCTACTGTCTTTGTTCTGGTCCTGATCCACTGGTTACGTTTTCTATCTTTAAGTGATATACCCAACATTTGTCTCTCCATCGCTCTGCCCATCCCATTCTTACTCGTCTCGATATTTCGGCTGTTTGATTTTCTCTGTTAGCTCTGATTGCTTGTCCTAGATAGATATACTCATTTACCTGTTCTATTTTTTCTGTTTGTATTTTTATTGCCTCTTGGTCTTCCGTGTTTGTCATTACTTTTGTTTTGTTGAAGTTAATTTTTAGGCCTTTTTGCAGTGATTTTTCATGAAGTTCATTCAGCATTAATTCCAGTTCTTGACGTTCCGAGGAGATCAGGAGTATATCATCCGCATATCTAAGGTGATTTAGGTACTTTCCGTTAATACATATTCCTCTGTTTTCCCAATGTGTTGATTTTATTATATCTTCGAGGGTCAATGTAAACAGTTTAGGTGAAATTATATCGCCTTGTCGGACTCCTCGTTTAACTCGTTTATATTATCCGTTATTAATTTTTCGTCCAGAATTACGGTCATGGTTGCGTTTTGGTAAATATCATGTATCAATTGTCGGTATTTTGAATCTATTCTACTATTGACCAGAACTTCTTCAACCACCCAGTGTTCAATGTTGTCGAAAGCCTTTTCATAATCTACGAATGCTAAGTTCAGCGGAAGGTTGTATTCATTGGTTTTCTCAATTAAGATTTTAAGCGCATGTAGATGGTCGATTGTGCTGTATCCTTTCCTGAATCATGCCTGTTCCACTAGTTGGTAGTTATCAAGTTTATAGGTTAGTCGGTTGTTGATTATTGTTGTGAAGGTTTTATATAGTTGTGACAAAAGAAAAATAGGACGGTAGTTGTTTAGGTCTGTTCGGTCTCCTTTCTTATGTATTAAGATTGTGTTGGCATTTCTCCATTGTTTAGGTATTTTACCTTTAAACAGACATTTGTTGAACAGTATTTTTAGCATTTTTTTTATCGTGTCTCCTCCTTCTTTTAGCAGTTCCGCCAGTATTTTGTCCTCACTGGCCGCTTTATTTCTTTTCATGTCGTTTATGGATTTTCCGATTTCATCTTCTGTTATTTCTGGTAATACCTCTGAGCCAACATTTTGTATTTTCCTCGAGAAATTCTGTTTAGATGATAGTGGTTGGTCATTTTTAGAACTGTATAGGTCTGTGTAATATCTTTCTGTGATTTTTACTATTTCTCTTAGATCTCTTTCTTCATTGTTTTTAGCATTAAGCATGGTTAGTTTTCTTTTTCCTATATTTGTCTTCACTGTTTTTTAAACTTTTGTTCTTCTCTATGATTTTCTTAATGCGATCTTCTTGGTATTTTTTAAATCTTCCTTTATCTGTTTTCTTATGGTTTTGTTCAGTTCGGTAAACTTCACTGTATTTCTTTTGTTATCATTCAGGAGTTGTCGTCGTTTTTTTAATGCCTTGAAATAGCATTTTCGATTCTCATACCTCCATGCTCTAACATTGATCGTGCTCCATCTGTCGATATACCAATAATCTTTTCTAATAAAATTGAAAAATTTTTCCTGTCGTATTTGATAAAATAGCTTGATTATATAAATAGTCTGTTGTTTTTCCAAGTTTTTCTCCATTTGATTAAACTTATCTCTTCAGAAATGTCCTGTAAAGTTTTTATATTATTGTTCATGTTTTGTATCGTAATGCCTTTTTATGTTATATTCTTTTAATGTCGACACAGTTTCTAAGCATATTAAGCATACAGTTTTACCTTTGACGAAGGTGAAAAAACAATGAAATTTTACTTATCTTGAAAATGCCTGTACTCGTCCGCAACCTTCCGTTTTTTTTTTGCTTTTTCAACATGCTATTATGGAATAAAAATTTGAAAGATAAAAAAATTTAAATGTTTTAAATAAAGAAATTCTATTATCTTTTTGACAATCTTACTGCACCTTTATACACATATTTTTCTTTCACTGCCCTTCCAGGAAGTGCTTGGAATTTCTTCCATTTCCCAGAAGCGATTTAAATTGAGATCCGACATTGGACAATTAATTAAAGATGACACGAAATATTTTGCAATCGAGACGAATTCTTTATTTCACCTGCAACAATCCAACCTAGTTGAGTTCTTTGGAGAACAGCATTAGGCTGATTTTTCAAGTATATTTGACTTACACTAAGAAATTTGTAAAATAATTGTACTCCCAAAAAAGCATCTACTTTTGTGGGTTTACAAAATTAAGGATCAGCTAACACAATATTTTTTGGTTAAGCAGGAGTTCAGTAGGATTTATTTGAATCGACGCGACGGTATTGTTTTTTTGATTTGTGGTAAAATCAAAAATTCATTCAATTTTTTTGAAATGTGCTAAAAAGTGATTTGACTGTGACATGCTCAGAATTTGTTATTATAACGTTTATGAACGAGCTTTTGATCTAGATTCAAAAATTGAGCAACGGATTTGGTAATAAAATGTGATTGAGAACCAGGGTCCGAAAACTCTCGACAAGTTTTGGCTTTTCGGCGACTGTTTACGATATCTACCACTGCGGTAGCTAACAGTACTTCCGTGGATATATGAGCGTGCAAATTTACGCTAGTACTAGGTGTATCCGTGTTTGTATTTATATTGTTATTAGAAGCCTTTTTTGGTTTATTGAAATGTAATAAACTATTTTGATTTTGATAAAAAGTGCGACAGTTGGATGCTTACCCTCACAAAAAATACAACTATTTTCTGAAGCAGTTGCAGTATAAGTTAGTTGTTTTGGCGAATGCAGAGCCATATTCGACGATTTTGATTTATTTGGTGGAGGATTTTTGATAGTAGATTGCTGAGATCGCGTGTTTTCGAGTTGAGCGTTTCTATTTAAAAACATCATTTGTTTCATTGTTGGATTATGCCATTCGTTGGTACTATCCTTCCATCGTTCGCGGAGACTATTAGTAAAGTTGTCTTTAAATAAATTGATGAGAAAAGAATCCCACGAGTCGATAGGTTCATCAAGATTTTTTAAAGCTCTTTAATATTTTTGAATATCATCCAAGAATTCGCGAATTGAAAATTCTTTTGACATGCATAGCGTGTCAATTAGCGCTTTGATATAACTATCTCGAATGAATTTTCGATCGCCATAGCGTTCTTGTAACAAATTCCACGCGACATCATAATTTTGAGCTGACGATTCGATAGAAGATATTATTTCAGCAGCTTCTGCTGCTAAACAACTTTTTAAATAAAATAGTTTTGTCATGGGAGGAATGTTATCTGCATTAACTAATGAATTAAGTAAATCATAAAAGCCTAACTACGTACCTATAGTGCCATTAAACCTAGGCAAATGAATTCTTGGAAGAGATGCTGTAGAATTTCGTAATTCCGTTTGAACGATTTCAAAATTTTCTATGTGCTGATACAATTTTTTCAAGCTTACAAAAACTGTTTCAAGATTGTATTCATTTAAAAAAAATACCAGCAGATCCACAAAACCATAAGAACGAAAATTCGAGAAGCCAAAGAAAAATGGTTTTCCAACGAATGCAGGGAAATAGAACAATACGAACGAAAATACGACAGTTACAATATACACAAAAAAATAAAATCGATGACAAACAAGAGGAAATTCAATAAGTCACCCAACAGTATAAAAGATAGAGATGGAAATCTTATCTCGAAGCCATCAACGATCTTAAAAACATGGAAATCATACATAGAAAAATTATTTGCATCTGACAGGACTGATGATCACCTATATGGAGAAGGAGAAACAGGACCTTCAATCCTTAAATCGGAGATAGAAGATGCCATTGCAGCACTAAAAAACAATAAGTCAGCAGGTCCGGACAATGTACCCTGCGAAATATTAAAGATCCTATGTAAATCAGACAAACAGTTCATTGATAATCTAGTTGTACTTTTTAACAACATATATAATGGCGGTACATCAAGGGTAGTGACATCAAGATTGGAGAAAAAATTAGATTTCTACCAACCGAGAGAGCAGGCAGGATTCCGCTCAAATTATGGTACCAATGATCACCTCCACACAGTAAAGACACTCATTGAAAAATCTATAGAATATAACAAACCTCTTGTTCTCACTTTCATAGATTTTCATAAAGCGTTCGACACGATCGAATTAGACAGCCTTATAGAAGCAATGAATGACAGCAGGATTGACCATAGGTATAGTGAGCTTATTTATAATATTTACAAAAATGCCACTATGACTGTTAAAATAGACAATAAAACCCGACCAATAAAAATAAATCGTGGAATAAAGCAAGGAGATACATTGTCGCCGAAATTATTCATAACGGCATTAGAATATGCCTTTAAGATGATCAATTGGGACCACAGAGGAGTAACGATAGACGGCGAAAAGCTTAACCATCTCCGTTTCGCAGATGACATTGTCCTTATCACAGATAATTTAGGAGAAGCTACAGATATGTTAAACGAATTGGATTTTGCATGTTCGAAGGTGAGCCTGAGAATGAACTTGACCAAAACTAAGTTTATGACAAATTTGGTCCCCAATAACCATTTGACTATTCAAGACAAAGTGGTAAAACTGGTGGAGAAATATACGTATTTGGGTCATGAAATAAGAATCAGCAGGGATAACCAAACATGTAAGATCCAAAGACGAATTACTTTAACATGGGCAGCCTTTGGAAAACTGCGAGACACACTTAGGGCCAACATACCAATCAGCCTCAAAAGAAAAGTGTTTGACCAATGCGTATTACCGGTCATGACCTATGGGGCGGAAACTATTACTTTAACCAAGACCACGGCTTCGAAACTGAGAGTGGCATAGAGACGAATGGAACGGTCTATGCTGGGAGTGACGTTCAGGGACCGAATAAGAAACGAAGATCTGCGAAGAAGGACGAGTATTACTGATGTTGTGGAACGCATAGCGGAACTAAAATGGAACTGGGTAGGCCATGTAGCGAGAATGCACGATTCACGATGGACAAGCAAAATTACAAATTGGAGGCCAAGAGCAGACAAACGCAGTAGGGAAAGACCACCTACACGTTTTGCCGACGACATCAGGCGTATCACTAAAAATTGGCAACAAAGAGCACAAAATCGTGAGGAATTGAGGAGTTTAAGGGAGGCCTATGTCCAGCAGTGGACGTGATAAATAGAGGCTGGATGATGATGATGATGATAATAGCGGTAAAATCCCGGAGAACTGGCTGCAGTCAACATTTATTACAATCCCGAAGAAACCAAATGCCCAGATTTGTGATGACTACCGGCTTATAAGCTTGATCAATCATGTCACTAAAGCGTTCACTAAGATCATTCATAGAAGAATATATGATAAATATGAGTCAAATATTGATAGATCGCAGTTTGGTTTTCGGAAAGCACTTGGAACTAGAGAAGCAATTTTCACTCTCCAGGTGCTTATACAGCGGTGTAGAGACGTTGATAAAGACGTGTATTTGTGCTTTGTAGATTTTAGAAAAGCATTTGACAATGTCAATCATGAACAATTGATAGGTATTCTGCGAAAGACAGGTATTGACGACAAGGACATTCGAATTGTGGCAAACCTATACTGGGGTCAAACAGCAAGAGCAAAAATTGGCAACGAACTCACTGAAAGCGTGAAGATCAAAAGAGGTGTCCGTCAGGGGTGTATATTATCCCCACTCCTATTCAATATGTATTCCGAGGAAATATTTAATAAATGTATGGAAAATGTAAATGAGGGCATAAAAATAAACGGCGAATTAACGAACAATATAAGATATGCCGACGACACGGTGATCCTTGCCAGTACCATAGACGAATAACAACAAGTAATGGAAAGACTTTATTCAGTTAATGAGGAATACGGCCTGAGCCTCAACTTCAAGAAGACAAAGTGGATGCTGATAAGCAAAAAGCAACAACCTGCTCGACAATTACGGATAAGTAACATACTAATTAACCATGTAGAATTTTATGTGTACCTTGGCACCAACGTAAATGCAAAATGGGAACAGACCATAGAAATTAAGGCGAGAATAGAACGAGCTAGAGCAGCATTTAGCAATATGAAAAAGCTCCTCATAAGCAAGGATTTGTCTCTTTTCCTAAAACTACGTCTAGTTAAATGCTACATTTTTCCGATCTTGCTGTATCGCGTGGAGGCCTGGACGCTGACGGAGACGCTAACGAGAAAACTAGAAGCATTCGAAATGTGGGTGTACCGACGCATTCTTTGTATATCCTGGACCGAACATGTCACCAACATAGAGATACTCCAAAGAATCGGAAAGGAGAAAGAAATCGTGAATACAATTAAACAAAGAAAGCTTGAATATCTAGGCCACATATTGAGACACGATAAGTACGGTCTGCTACAATTGATTGTCCAGGGAAAAATAGACAGTAAGCGAGGGCCAGGCAGGAGAAGACACTCGTGGCTCCAAAATCTGCGGAAGTGGTTCGGGCTCACATCGGTCGAACTATTCAGAAGCGCCGCAAACAAGATCAAAATTTCCATGTTAATAGCCAACGTTCGCAACGGACAGGGCACTTGAAGAAGAAGAAGAAAAAAATTTTTTGTTCTAAACCAAAAATAACCTAAAAAAAACCTAAACCAAATAACCAAAAAACCAAAATTTGTCACGACAAAACGGTAATAAACAATATAAATTATACGATCAATTTATTAAATTCCTACTAATTAATTTTGAGCAAACTCGAAATAGGGAGCATACTAATTTTTATGAGTAGTAAAAGGAATACAGCAAAAAGAATGAATTAATTAAGTGGTTCGAATGACTTACTTTGACCTGGTTATTTTCGATACTTCTGGTATTGCTAACTACAATTTAATTTGATGCTAGGATGACCGTTGTTGGTGATGGCACAGGAATACGACGATGATATGTGATGAATGCTTGAGAACTCCGTCAAAAATGGCGATAAATTATTCTTGAGACACTTCACTCACAGTCACTTTACTTTGATTTAAAGCGATCAATCACAATACAATAAAAAGTTCTATTTTTCGAAATAACTAAGCTCAGTTCTTCAAATACGAGACGAAAACCACTAGTTATATTCGGCTCGATGAAGGACCATGTCTTGACCCACAATTAGTGTATCGTGAGATACATTTGCTATAAAATATTATTTTATTAAATTAAAATAATATACGACGACAATTTTCATAGAACTATTTATTGCTTACTATTTATGTTTACAGAACTGAGTTTCGTTCGATACTACTAAAAATACATTAAAAATACCTAACAGAAACCCCTAGTAGGGAGGAGGGAGTTACTAAGAACTATATAATTTTCCCTTGGGGTAAAAACGTAAATTACACAATCATTCATATTGTCCTTATTAGAACCATAGGTATACAGACGCAGCGGATGCAACAAAAATAGCCGAGAGATTTGCCAGGTACATACTTTCTAAAGGGAGGGATTTTAATAAACAAATTTTCCACAGAAATATGTGAAACTAATAAATATTTTAATCTTTTAATAGATTTCTGGAAACTAAAATTTACCCAAAACTTTAAAAAGTTACAAGTATGAATCTAAATAAAATAAAATTAAAAAATAATATGAACTAAACTAATGTAGTACTAAATTGGTACAGTCTGTCCCAAACCCTTTTTTCAGTGCGTCACTAATTTTGACGTCATATAGGATTTTAAGAATGTCGAGAATTATTGCATGACATTTTAGTTAAATCTGACAGTTGCAGGATCGTAATCGGCTAAACGTGAAAAGGTTATTTTTTTTAATGCATAGCAGTTTGTCATAATTCTATTCTATTCTGTTCTATTTTATACATTCCATGGAAAGTGCTTAATTAGCTAAGATTTGTTTATGGATTTATTATTATTTATTACAAACACTAGGGAATTGGAAAGTTTGTTTATTTAAAATAACGCTTCCTCCTAGAATCTTTTAAGAGTTGACTGCAAGGTAAAAAAATGTACTGACAATTGCAAGGCATCAAAGTAAACATCCCTGTGATAAAATAATATCGATTTAAATCAGTCATATTTGGATAAGGAATTTTCTGATAAGTTTGTGTGGCAGCCAATAGTTTAATTTTGTGAAAAGTTGTCATTAAATAGTGGAAATAGTTTAAATAATGAAGCAGTTGATTTTTGAGTTATTCTACCAGATTTGGTGTGCAAATGAAAAAAGGTTATAAATTTTAGTTAAAAAAAACAATATAAATAGTTTAAATAGTGAAGCAGTTGATTTTTGAGTTAATCTACCAGTTCCGAGATCCAGATGAAATCGTGTTAATGGAGTTTAGTTAAAAAACAAGATACCGAATGTAAGTTTACCTTCTTTTTTATGAATAACAAAAATGAATATTATATTTCAAACAATCTATAATCCCATTCAGAATCTGATTCTTGAAAATCAATGATTACACTAGATATGTGGCTGGTATCAATTATATCCTACATTTCAAGAAAATGTCGTGGTTCTAAAAAGAACCGTTTTAATACATATAAATATCCATAAAGGTATTAGTTTAAGATATTTCCTCAATATCATTCCGGAATTCACAATCTGATTCGCGAACGACAGAAACTAAAATAAAGATAACTCAGCCTCTTTTTCTAATTAAAACTAATTTAATAATTTTAATATTAGTCTTTTTTATTCTCGGTATATCTCGGAATATTTAAAATATTTTTATGACAATAAATACAAAATTTAATTTTCACTGTAGTTAAAATGTCTGAAAGTACTAACCTGGAATGGCAATTATCATTTTATCAGTTGACTTTGTGAAAGTACTGTCACTGTCATTATCAAGATCATCTGTGTCAAATTATATTTATATGCATAATTGATTGGATATCTATTTAGCGTATTCTAAACTCCAACCAATTATACGTTCGTAAGTAGAATTCGCTTTAATATGCGAATACCCGTAAACGATACCTAATTTTCTGAGTTCTATGTATAATAATCAGAGACTCACGTTTTTTTCTGTCACTTCTAGCTTAATGCGTTAGAGAGAATTCGAACAACTATGACGCACTGAAAGAAGGGTTTGGGACGGACCGTATTTCAAAAACAATATATTTGTATAATTCTTTTTTTAGAACTTATTGAATTAAATGAATAAAACTACTTTAATTGGTATACAAAAAAATATTTTTTATTATTAGGAAAAAAAGTAAATCACATGTAATAATGAAAATAAATAAGGTTGAGGCCCTTGTTGATGAACCGAAGAACTCTGTCCAGAATAGGGATGCAGTCCGTTAATCGGCAACATTAAAGGGGTTGCAGGACTCTGTTAATGAACCCCAAAGGGCCCAGATTGAGGTTCATGTTAGTGAACCGACAGTCGAAAACAGGGCAGCATTCTGGTAAATCTAAGCTGAGGGGCTAGGGCGGTACTACATTAAATTTATTTATGTTTTGCTTAATGTCTATCCTTGCAGCAAACTTAAAATGTGACTTAATTGATTTTAAAAATGATAGTAGTGACAATAAAAATAATTTATTGTGTCTTTTTTGTGTCTTTTCTTTTTGACGAACATTATGGTTTTAAATTGCCTTAGAAGCGTTCTTTCCAGTAAATTTCCTTTTTTCTTTTTGGCAACTTGAACGTCAAAACGATCATCGAAAACAGTTATAGTTTTATTATTTACAGACGATGGATATCCACATTATCTATAGATGTATTTGTGTGCTGACGATGAATCACACCACTTAAAAACGCCAACTAGTTGGTATACCGGGTTTCTCATTATATGTTCCTTACTCATGTTCCTTTCCCCACTCATTTTCCTTAATTTCGGGAATACAAAAAAATGTTTCAAATAAAAGTTGTATTATTTTATCTGTACCGACCAAAAATGTAGCAATACACCAAATTTTGTATACAGGGAGTGCCCAATAACATGCATCTTCAATATTTCAAATGGGACACCCTGTATTTTTTATAGTTTTGAGTAGCCCTGCATTTTCTGATTACCAATATATAACATTGTGTAGCATTAGTTTTGTTCTATAACAGCGTATGGTCCTACAAAAGGGTAAACATAGGTGGCTATGCAACTGACATTTCAAAATGAAACAAAATTATTAATTTATTATAAACTGTCAGTCCTCATACCGAAATGGGTTATAATGCAGATGAAAAAGTAGATAGATACATTTTCAATTTTTGTAAAAAATAATAAAAACAAGCAAGCGGCAAGAAAAGAATATAGGCTGATTTATCGAGATCGATAGACTCGTTCTGCAAATACATTTTTATATAATAATTATCGTCATGTCGTAAATGAAAAAAAATGTTTGAACGGAAGAAACGTACTATCGTAGAAAATGGTGATGAAGATCTTAATACTTTGCTTTACTTTGAAGGTAAAAATTAAATTCTCAAATAATAGATTAAATCCATAATAACATTTTTATTTTAGAAAATTACGAAACTAGTCTAAACCATGCTACTAGTGCATTAGAGGAAAGCTGTGCGATGATACAGAGTTTTGAAAAAGCACAACTAGGTATAAGCCGTACAAAATATTACCGGTACAGAACTTATTGATGTTCATAAGAGAAAGCGTTTACAGTTCTGTGAAGACCTGCTTACAAATTGGAACAATGATCCTAATTATTTTGGAACATTTTATGGACAGATAAATCAAATTGTTTTACTTCAGGCGTATTTAAGAAGAAATAGATATTCGTGGGAACAGACATATAATAGAAAAAGGGAAAATTCAGCAAATAAAAAGTCAGGAAGATAATCAATAACTGTGTGGTACGGAATATTTCAAAACAAAATAGTTGGACCATTGTTTTATGATTATAAATTAACTGGGGAATCATATTTGGGCATAGTCATTACAGAAGTGGATGAGTTATTTAATCAAAATTATATACAAAATCAATTAAATAGTATTATATGGCAAAAAATGGATCACCGCCACATAATGTCGTAGTCGTTCAAGAACATTTAAATAATTATTTTAATGTGTGGATCGGCAATAAGGGTACCATTACATGGCCACCAAATTGTTCCGACTTAACACCATGTGATAGCTTTTTATGAAGGTTTTTAAAAGAAAAATTGTATTTTGATTCAAATACAAATATTAACACTACTACGACAAAAGTTCGTGCGAAATTGAAAATTTAAATGGTCGTTATAACACAATATCTAAGGCATTAGAAAATTTGAGACAAAATATTACTTGTGCATTGATAACAATGGAGGGAACCTTGAGCATCTATTGTAATCTTAAATGTAATATTGTATCTTAAATGTAGTATTGTAAGTCATTAATTTTGTTGACTTTCTAAATATATTTTTTCTAAATATTGATCCCGTTGGTTTTTATTCCATATGATTATCTCTCAAGTGTTTTTTTTTAAATAACTAGTCCGAGTAAACATTGAACAATGTTGGCGATAAAATGCAACCTTGTCTGACTCCTCGTTGTATGGAGATTTTATCGGTGTAATTATCTCCAATTTTTACGATAGCAGTTTGATTCCAGTACAAATTTTTAATTATACGAATATCCTTGTCATCTATTCCGATATTTTCCGAATAAGTCAACGAAACATACAATCTTTTCTTTGGTCACGGCATTTTTGTAATAGGATGTTAAGCACAAAAGTGCCTACCTGGTTCCCATAGCATTTCCAAAACCAAATTAGGTACCTTCAAGATCTTCTTCGCATTTGGGTCTAATTCTGTTGTGAAGTATTATTAGGAAAATTTTAAGAGTGTGGCTCATTAGACTAATTAATTGATATTCTGAGCATTTTTTTGCATTGTGTTTTTTAGTTATTGCGACAAAGGTATTTGTTTTAGTTTTTTGTGCACATTAAATAAGTCGTGTTTAGATATTACATCCTCCATTTCGTCGCATCTTTCCCTCATCCATTTTTATTTGGCTAATTTGATCTCCTTTCTTATTCTTCTTTGCAGGTATCTATATTCTGTTTCATTAGATTTCAATCAGTCGACGTTGTTCCATTATTTTCAAGATCTCATCTCTCATCCATTTATTTTACTTGATTAAGTTTTTTCTATAATCAGCATTTTGGAAAAGCTTATTTATAAGTATATAGTCTATTTAATTTCTTGAGGACTCAGGGTTATTGCCATCATCAAATGGGGCTTTCCAAGTGTATAGTCATCGACCTTCCTCGACCTTCTCCAATATTTACATTGAAGTCGTTTTTCATTGAACGGTTTGCAATTGCAGTGTCAATTCTATGGTGATTTTCCTGGGGTAGCTCCATGAGCCGTTAATGCAATGGTTCTCCTTTGCCTTCTACATTCTTATGCCGTTGACCATTATTTGTTGATTCATTCGCCTTTGGGGACAATTTCTCAACCCCAGGACAAAAGAATGCCCTACCACTCACCAACTCATTCGCCCTAAGCCGTTGGTCAGTAAGTAGAGGATTGCTTATACCGGAATCACTCAAACGTCAGAGCCTCATTTGTTATCTAGCAGGATGCACCGGATGACCATAACCAGGGGCATCAAGCGGGCAGGTTAGGTTGACATTTGGATAGGAGAGGCTATACGTTGCACTATCCCTTGCGTCCCTCACTATGTTTACTACTCTATTTATTGTCATTACATCTTCATCATATGTTTCTAACGGTTTTATACTGATGACTGTTTTATAAATTTTGCCTTTAATTTCTTTCCCGTTATTTGTATTTCTCTAAATTGTTTGATTTAGGCAACCTACATCTCTGTTTGCTCTCTTCACTTGATCTTCTGTTTTGAGCTTTCCGCTAGATAGTGTGATGCCTAGCTATTTAAATAAACGCGTTAAATTTTTTGGAGGTTATATTAAATTAGTGCAGCTTACATTGTAAATTATCTTTGCTTTGCTAAATTAGTATTGCGTAGTCTGCATAGCAGATTATTTTAAGTAGTTTTTCTCCCATTTGTATCCTATTTTACTTCTGAGTTTTTTATTATTTCATCCATGATCAGGTTGAATAATATAGAACTCAAGGAATCTCACTGTCTTATTCCATTAGCAGCTTCAATTGGGCCAGTTAGTTCTTTGCATACTTTTATCTTTTTTGTGTACAATAAGTGGATACCTTTAATTTGACCCTTTGGTTTAGAGAGGAGGTGAAGACAAAATGTCAAGAAAAGAAGAAAGTCCTTTTAGAATAAAGAACACATCAAATACAGTTGACACACAATCACTATAAACGAATCAGAAATGAAACAAATACTTTAGTTAAACACATAAAAATAAAACACTTGCAGAGCTTTTCAAAACAGATGGAACACGACTTCTCAGAACATAAAAAGAAATGGAGAATAATTAGAATATTTGAAATATATTAATTCTCCATTTAAAAAATTTTCAAAAACCATGAAACACACGAAAACCGACAACACGAAAAATTAACCGATATAAAGTATAAAAATTGAAATCTAATGTAAGTAAAGAATTTACATTACATTTATTGAACATAAATTTAACTTAATAAACATCGATTCTTTATTTTTCACAATAAAACCTAAAATTCAATAAATTTTGAATAAATAAATATATTAGACGCTGCATTTCTCCCACCTCTAAAAATATTTCACACGCTGCACCGTACCGCATAGCCTACTTGACTCGTATCGCACGGCGAGACACATCTCACGAAAATCTCTTCTTTACTTAACAATGCTGATCCTCCTTCTACGCCTGCTAATGCTGCAGACTTGCCTGCATCTCCTTTCAGCTCCTACGAGGATACATACATTACGACGGTGGTTGTTCTATACTCTATTTCTTTTTTTTTGTATTTGCCGCTTGGGCGGACGCCGATGTCGATATTTAGTATAAACTTACCATTTAAATGTACGAGGGAAACTTTGTATGTAATCATTTAGAACAGTGTTATTGCAATAGTAGAATATTCAGCAAATTTTACCTTACGTTTCCCACGTCTCTTCCTTATACAGTTAATTCAAAACTAGAACTAACTTCCATAGTAAAGTTGTTTCCTAAAAAAGATGACACGACACTTAAAGCGTATTTTGTAGAAAACTGAGCAGTGTATATTGAAGGATAAATACTTCTTATTTACATACTGTCACTGTCACTGTCCAATCTTAAAATTTATCAGGTAACTTAATCTGTTCTACCTCAAAATATGGCTCCTCATGCTAGCAAAGAACTAAAAGCAAGAATTGTAACGAAATTAGAAGATGGTTGGTCACTATCTGCTGTAGCAGGCCATTTTAACTTAAGCAGAATAACAGTTTTTAATATTAATAAGAGATAGAGAACACAAGAAACTCTAGAGAAAAAAAAGCAAGGTTCTGGAAGACCAAAAATATTTACCGCTCATGAAGATCGTACGCTCTTGGAGAGATTAGAAGATAATGCTTTTGAAGATGCTAAAATTAGAAGAATTATGTCACAGTTTCCGGAAAGAAAGAAAACAACTTGTCACAAAATTAAAGCATCGCGTCTTAGATACCGAAGTGCAGCAAAAAAATAAGCTCTTACACCACAACAGAAGCAATAAAGACATATTTGCTTTAAACCATCAGCTACAAAATCAAAATTTTTGAGCAGGAACATCTTCTAAAAAGGGCAATATAAAGGGCATAATAATATATTTATTTCTCTATATGTTTATACAGTGTAGGTAAAAGTTTATGGTCGGTATGGTAAAATTTAACAGGATATCTAACGCAGATATAAAATCATATTTTCAGCGAATAGACAAAGATAACAATCATATTTCCCCTTGGTCTCCCCTCAATAAATATTTTTAACACTCATTGCTCATTCGTGAGACGAATAGTTCCGATCAGAGATATTTTACATATTCTCTGGTTCCGATCCTAATATACCTAAAAAACTAGAGGTGGATCCTCTCGTTTTTTAAATTTTTATCGGAACCGTTTTTCGTAAACTGTAACTAGTTGATTGTTTACCAGTATTCAAATTAGCGAGTACACAAACATATTTGCTATTATCATTTATGTGTATAAGTATTGAAGTGAAAGAACCTAACGAAGAATATATTTCTTATAACTTGAAAAATAAATTAAACAATACAAATAGTACTTACATTTACATTACACATTATTAAATCGCGAATCGTCTAAATTGACATTTAAAAACAAGTTTTTCAACTTTTCTTGTTAACCGTGTTCTTCTTTTATTTAAAATTAAACCAGATTTTAAACATGTGTTCACAAGGAAAAGATTTTGTTACAATACTACAATATTTTATGAATATAGTGGTTAAGTTAGGATATACATGACGATGATTTTTCCACCACGGTAATGGCCAGTTCCAATCTCCGTTCGAAATTTTTTGTGGGTAATATATCATCAGACAAATACATGTCGACTTCTTTTATATCTCCCGATACAGGTGTATGTTTAGATGAGTCACGTCCAATTAATTCATCAAAAATACACAATGGACTTAAGTCATCTTTATCAGTTTCTTTTTCTTGACTAAACTTATTGATTTACTAAACTTATGCAAAGACTCGTTTGATCCGTTTTCTATAGGTGAAGAACCAGCTTTTAAAAAGTTTGCAGGGTGGATTCCTGGATATAAACTGCCAACAAGAAAAACTGTCAGGTTCATTACTTCAGGAATGTTATATCAAAACTGATTTGATAATAGATAAAATAAAAAGTCCTATTTTCGACAATTCTGCAAAAAACACATTTAAAAAAAAAGTACCTTACCTTCAGAAAGGCTTTTAAAGTATTAATTTCAACATAACAATGTTCCCAAACGGCCAATCTAAGACGTGGAAACTAGGTAGAACTTCACCTACTACATGTTAAAAAAAAATGACCGAGTTAGAAGAGGCAATCCGTTCCACATCGGTATTAAATAATACAGACTTAGACTTGGACCAAATCTAAATAAATAACACTGGATTATTTGTTCTCAGCTTTCCCAAATTTTACGGCCGTTAAAAGAAATAACAAGTACAATGAGTGACCAAAAATACTTGAAGGGTAGTTCAGTGATTGTTATGGTACGCTGCCTGCAAGAATCTTGCAATAAAATTTTAGCAAACGGTAAATTTAGCAATAAGGTTTAGCAAACCTTACATCCATAGTATCCGACGTAGTACAATTAATAATATCGGGTTTAGCAAAAAGATTTAAAGGGATAGAACAGAGTGGCACATTGTTATTATGTACATTTATGGATTCACCATTTAAAGTGCAGGGTTTTTCTGATAAAAATGAAGATAAAAAAATTAAAGAAAAAGTTAAGAAGCTGGTTACTTCTATAATTAACGAACAAGAAGATTGTACTATTGAAAATCAACCAATACAAGAAAAAGAAACCAATAAAGATGACTTAAATCCATGGTGTATTTTTGATCAATTAATTGGAGATGGCTCATCTACACGTACACCTGAATCGAGAGTCCATTACAACGGTGGAAAAACCATCGCCATGTATATCCTAACTTAACCACTATTAGTATTGTAAATGTGAACACATGTTCAAAATCTGGTTTAATTTTAAATAAAAAAAGAAGACGGTTAATAAGAAGTAAAGTTTAAAAACTTATGTTTTTGAATGTCAATTTAGACAATTCGCGATTTAATATAACGTGTAATGTAAATGTAAGTACGAGTTACTATTTGTATTGTTTAGTTTATTTTTCAAGTTATAATAAATAAATCATTAGTTTCTTTCACTTCAATAAATATACACATAAGCGATAATAGCCATTATGTTTGTTTATGTAGGTACTCTCTTACTTAAAACTACTTTTAAACAATCATAGTTACTTGTTTACAAAAATTTAAATTTTTAAATGCATTCATTTTTTTTGGAATCCTGAGAAAACTAACAAATATTTTTGAAAAATTTAAATGCAGAATACAAGATTACATTATTACCGAGGGCCGAAAGTCCCTTTGAATAAACAAAAAGATTTTTGAATGAGATATTTGAAATTAAAAATCACACTAATTTTTTTTTCGCCCCTATAACTTATTAAAATAAACATTATAGAAGTTTTCAGGGACTTTCGGCCCTCGGTAATAATGTATTGTTTCATTCTGCGTTTAAATTTTTCAAAAATATTTATTAGTTTTCTCAGGATTCGCAAAAAATTAATGCATTTAAAAAATATTACCCACCTCTACTACTCGTTACTCGGTCGGCCAAACCAGACAAGACCGGACCGACGTTGCCAAATTATTATTGTGTATGAATATTTTTTAATGTGGCGTTATTGTATGCAGTTTGTATTTCATATTGAGAAGGCACAATGTGACTTTAAAATAAGCTTATTTTCATGTTTAGATTTTTAATTCGGAAATCATACTTAAAATACGAAACATTAATAAATTTTATTTATATAAAACGATTTCCGAAGTTTAAATCAAAATTTTATATTACACTTATTGTAAAGTAAACTTGTGGCATATTCCCAATAAAAAAAAAACAGTAAGCTGCCATTTAAATCAATTTCGCCCAAACTGGATTATCTTAGAACATTGTTCAAATGCAAAAAAAAAACAACAGGTCAAATAAATCCAATAAGTTTGGCAACGTTGAACTTCCCCTTTCCAGGCATGCATGTTTGGCGATATAAAGGGCGGACCTAATATACCTCTCTCTTTCTAAACAGCTGTTTCTCACTCCATCTCACGTAAGGTCCATACCGACCATAAACTTTTTCCTACACTGTAGACATTGAGCACCTGGTCATTTTAGCGTCAATATATGGGAATGGATTTTGTAGCATTTTAAAATTCCTTAGAATATATATATTGAAATCCCCTCGTATATGTATTAAAACACCAAATAATATTTCCAATGTATTTCATTTCCTATCGTATGTATTAAAACACTGAAAAATATTTCAATCCTTTTTGCGTCTCCGAGTTGATAATAAACACAGTTTTAGAGTTTTGTTTAAATATCCCAGATGCATATTTTTTCGGTATTCCATGATAGAGAGCTGCTTATAGGATATTGCGCGTTAAAAAATATTCCCGTTTATATGTTTTGTTTTTACTAAGTGTAGGAGCGAATGATTTTTAAGAATTACATCTCTCGCTGAGGCGGTTGTTAAAAGCAGTTGCTTACAGTGTTATTTCAAAGTTTACGTTAAATTTGTAATGTTTCTTGTTTTTCGTCCCTTTTCATGGAAAATATGTAGTGTGTTGTGGCAGTTAATAGTTCAGTTACAGTTTAAGTGAGGTTTGAAATGGTGGCCGTTGTAAGCAGTCGTGTTTAATTAAGTCGGTTAAGAAACCGGCTTTGTCGAAAAAAAAGTGATTTATACTGCAAGTAATCTGTCACTTCAGATCAGAGTATTCACTGTTTTTTTTTGCTTGTAAGCCGTCTCTCAAATAAGATATTTGTAAAACGGCGATTACAACAAATTTGGAAAATACCCACGTGTTCCAGTTTTTTTTTTAAGAAGCCAAGTCCAAGGTTTGCGTTTAGTGCCACTTCAACCTCACTTTTGTTTGTCCCTGGTCGTCGTTCCAGGCTATAGATGTAGTCTTTTTGTTCGTGTGTCAGAGATTCCCAGTCCAGTTCCTACTCCCAGAAATTTTAGTAAGTTCAGTTTACAACTCCAGTGCATTTTAGTGAAATAAAGGTAACTTTTTTGTTTGATCTTTCAAAGTAAAAATAGACATTTTTATAATAATTAGCTATTATAACAATTTAAAATAATTTGCAATAATTAAAATTATATGTCTTAGGGCATAGCTTAGCTGCTTAGCTGTCATTTTAATTGTTTTGTTTCAAAATTTAATGTTGACATATGACAGCTAGCTTTATTATTTTTGACATTAGTTTGTTTTATTAAGAAAAAATAAAGAAGATACTTCTTTATTTGTAATAATTTATTTCTGCCACAGATTATAGCCCAGTAACATTTGTATTGTAAGTAGTGTAGTATTGTACATCTCCATTTACTAGAGTTTGTAAACGGATAGGACATGGTAAATTTTTCTTCTTTGTTATTTTGGTATAAGCTTTGGAACTATTTATATACTAATTATTTTTGTATTATCTTTATTTGTAACTGTTTTTGGTGAGACAGTAATAAATGTTTAATTTTTTCTCTAAACCATTTTGTTTATTTATTTTAGAAAAGTCTCCTAACCTATCTTTTGTATTTTTAGGAAAGAAGAGCCTTGTAGGCTAAGAGAGAGAAAACTTGGAGGTTCTTCTTATTATTTTGTTTGCCCATTTTTCCAGGAGATTTATGTAAGTACCCCTTGCCATTCAACTTATCCACGACCCCAGCTCTTCAAATAAACCCTGAGTGCCGTTCGCAAAAGTTTCTATTTGTTTTGCTTGCCCTATCTCCACCCCAATAAATTCTATCCCCAATTTTCAACTCCCCATAGTAATACCCTATGTGGTAGGCAAAATAATTCGTTACAATTTCATCTAGAGTAATTGTATTGGTATAGCGTATTGATGGCAGGTTTGTTGGGCAGGCTTGTCTAGATATTATAGAAAATATCATGTTTCCCAGAGTAGATCAGTTGTATCTAGAAAACAATTTTTTCTACCAACAAGATAATTGTCATGTTCACACTGCAAATATAATAAACCAGTGGCTGCAGAATAACAATATCGAAATCTTACCATGGCCCAGCTGCAGTCCAGATTTAAACCCAATCGAGAATGTGTGGAGGTTATTATAAAACGGTTGTATCGGCGTAATTTTATACCTCAAAATGAAGAAGAGCTGTGGCACAGTATACAACGGATTTGGGAAGAGCTCTCTGAAGAAGACAATTTCATAGTTCCTTTCACGCAGATGAACCGAAGACTACAAGCTGTTGTCAATGCTTATGGAGATATTACACAATAATAATTTTATTTTTACATACCTAAATTTAGTATAGTTTTGGTCTTCTAGACACTCGCTTTCTTGCACTTTCACTCGCAAAAGTTTCTTGTTTCCTCCATTTATATTAATAAAAAAACTGTGGTTCTGCTTATGTTAAAATGTTTTGCTATCTCTGATAGTGCCCAGTTATCTTTTATATTGGTTCCAATTCTATCTTTATTATATTGTTGAGTTAAGTTGTTTATTTTATTCCTTAATTATAATAAAAATAATAACAACAGCCCTATTTTATGTAAACACTATCATTTATAATTATACTCTTTATGAAATGAAGGAATTCAAAATAATATCAAAATTTAGACCTTAATTAATATAACAATTTATGAATTAACATATGCTAATTATAAACAAACAATTGTCTGTCATAATAAATATAATTTAATGTCGGACCAATCAAATACACTGCTTAAAATGATTAAACCGTACTTAAGAGTCGTATTGGCGACGTGCAAGTACTTGGAGGGGATACGAGACGCGATCGTGCGTGAGTAGTGGAAAAATCTTGCATCTTTTACTGCACATTTCATAGATTATAGATTTCATAAATTCATATTGTCAATTGTCATATTTCATATTCATTTTGTTTATTTACACCTTCTGTCACTGAAGAAAATGGGATTTAGGAAATGCTGTGTTATAAATTGTAAAAATACAACAAAAAATTGTCAATTTAATTTTTATTCGTTTCCAACTTCGAAGCACAAAGCTAGTACAAAGAGAAAAATGGATTTATATCATAAAAAAGCATAAGTAACATAACCTAAATTATGCATTATTCTTGCGCCCGATTTTAAAGTCAGTTTGAAATAAATAATAAATAAAAGTTCACTTTTAAGTGTAAATTTTAGTTTCATAACACTCACTTAGAGTTTATTTTAACTCAAAAAACAAGTTTAATGTTTGAATTTTATTTTTTTGAAGTTTACAAAAATGCAAGTTCAAGTTTTTCTGAAGATGCATTAAGATATATTCGCTGTCCAAAAGTTTACAGGGAAAGAATGAATTGTTCAAACCAATATGATGATATCATGGGCTTAACCTGCTAATTTATGCATTAGCATTATTTATGGTAATTTATTTTTCTTAATTCTTCCACTCCACATAATTCTTCCATTCTTTTTTGACATTTGCCACTACTAAAGCTTTTCCCTTTGACTCGTGCTTGGTTGAAAAGTTATTTGGTGATTTACTTTCTCAAATCCAGTTTTTATTATTTCATCCATATTAACAGTAATGCTGTAATTCAATAATATATTTATTTGTATTTACGCTACATCAACGTTTAGCTTTTAATAACATACCGACATAACCACAATCTTACTTTTTCTTCTTATTCTTTTTTGGGGCTACGTCCTTGACAGTTATCCGGTAACCTCGATCTAACATGAAAGTGCAGTAAATTTGGCTGATTTACGACACCAGGCGTCGCTGTTCCGAACTTGCACGGTCCCAATAGGAATCAGCTATACATGTAAAATATATTGTGACATAAGAGAAACAAAAGCTTAAGTTATTTAATAATTCATAATAGATTTTAATTATTTAATTGGATTTGATGAGTTTCGACAAATCACCTTATTATTCAAGTATTTAAGTTTGTTCTAAAAGTTTTACCAAAATCTCTATTTTTATTAAAAGATTAATGATCACTTGTTCTAACATTGAATGGCTTGATGTTTGACCTAAATAAATAAATAAAAATGATGGCATTTACAAGGTATTTTATAAATACAATTCTTTGTTCTTTCTTATTCATTGTTAGGTTTAGTTTTAGATAAAATAGATCTCAATGTGTTTGTTGTTTTGAATATTGTTGAAATGTATTTCCTATCGTTGAAAGTTTTTCAGATAATTCTTTTATGCAGAAATTTTTTTCATTTTTTATAGATTATTCTAATTTATATCGACCAATAACATCGGTGTCATGCATTTTTAAAACATTCGGAAGAATTTTAAAGTCGGGAATGGAAACTTGGATAAGACGGCAAAGTATACTACTAATATCACAATTTGGCTATTAACAAGGCTGTGGTACGACAGATGCAGTTAAAACAGGAGCATTGCTTATCGACATAAAAAGTGCTTATGACAATATTAATTTAAATAGACTGTGTGATCCAAAATTCATGGCATA
Organism: Diabrotica balteata; assembly: GCA_918026665.1. NCBI lineage: Eukaryota > Metazoa > Arthropoda > Insecta > Coleoptera > Chrysomelidae > Diabrotica > Diabrotica balteata. The sequence goes on along the minus strand of OU898281.1, from coordinate 103,134,748 downwards.
TTTACTATCAAATTTGTATAAAGACAGAAACGTATCAATGCGAGTAGGTCATAATATCATAGGAATAATGATTACCTCAAATGGCATTCCACAGGAAGCTGTTTTAAGTCCACTACTTTTTAACCTGTACACATATGATTTGTACAATTTATGGTATTCCAACATTGCTTATTAACAATATGCTGGCGATATTGTTATCAATTCACAAAAGAAAATATACATCGAAGGTATTACTGAACTAAAACATATAATGTACAACTTTAATAGCTGGACTTTGTTAACACCTTGCTTCTCACAATGGTATGTAAAAAATATCCCTCTAGCCATTATTTTTTTTTGTGCACAATACGATACAAATTATAAATACTTTTAAATAGGTAAATAAATAATAAATAAGACTTACTCACAATCAGTTTAATGTAACTATCAGACGACCGGTTTCGCTTTCTACAATATGCAAAGCATCTTCAGGTCTCGATACAAAGTTAAACAAATGCTGAAATGATAAAAACCCATATTAGGGTATTGTCTAATAAAGATAAACAAAGTAGATGTTGGAAATTACAATAATTATGCCAATAGATGTATACATAGTAGTTTCAACCATGTTCTACCATCTATCAATTAATAGAGTACCGGCATGTAAGTAATGTTTATTTATTTGCTCATTTATTAATTTATTACAATCTAATAGATTATTTTATAACAATTTGTGGGCCTTACCTTGTCTGTTTAAACTTTTAAAACTTTTATACCTTTTTATTCAACTTACTCTTTTTGAAATAAAACCACAGACATATAATATTGGCATAATTATTGTAATTTCCAACATCTACTTTGTTTATCTTTATTAGACAACACCCTAATATGGGTTTTTATCATTTCAGCATTTGTTTAACTTTGTATCGAGACCTGAAGATGCTTTGCATATTGTAGAAAGCGAAACCGGTCGTCTGATAGTTAAATTAAACGGATTGTGAGTAAGTCTTATTTATTATTTCTTTACCTATTTGAAATGGACTCACACAAGCAACACATTCATGATTTAAATACTTTTAAGTTTTGGTCATATTAGTCAGTAAACCGTACGTTTTTTTTGCATATTTTGAAGAGAAGCCACATGTGCTACTCGCACTCATAAAACAAAGATGTAGTTCTAATGGCCACGTGAAGCCAATGCGGCTGCTTATTGTTTTAACGGTACAAAGTCGAATAATCAGACATGTAAACGAAATGGGAGTGATTACTGTATACTTCGATAGTTGCAATAAATTTGTCAGTAGTAAATATATGCTTGTCAGTGCAATGTCGTCTGTTTACTATATCGGGTGAATATGAGCTTTGAGGAGCTAAACCGATTGGAAGCTTTATAGCAGGTAATAAATTCACAATAAGTGGAAAAAGTATTCTAATATTGTTGTATTATAGGAGGCCCTCTCTGATGAAGATGAGTAGGAAATATTTGAAGATAATTGTTCTTTTCGTCAATATATTCCCGATAGCAGTGATGAATCATCAGACAAAGAAATTTCTACAAAAAACGTCTAAAAATTGCCACTTCAGAACCCCTAAATTTGGACAGAAATGAATTTGAAATCGAAGACAAGAACGTGCGATTTATGGAAACAATTGAATATATAATACAAAATAATGCTAGAGATAGTGACAATGACAGCAGCGAACAAAATAAAAATATAGTTCTTATACTGGTAAAATATTTATTAAACAAAGGACGCACCATTTATACCGACAATTACTACACCAGTATTTTTTAGCTCATTCATTATTAGAAAAAGAAACTCATCTGGTGGCAGCACTGAGAGCTAATCGAAAATTTAATCCAGAAGATATTATACAAAGCAACTCAAAAAAGGTAAGACACTAGCTGCTGAAACTAATACTGAAGTAGTAATTCAAAATAGAAGGACAAACGTGATGTTTTGACATTGAGCACAAAACATACTTTAGAGCTTCTACAAGTTACCTCTGGACGCAAGGAAACGGGAAAATTGTCCATTGAAGTGGTATAGGAAATTAGTCAATGCTTTTATATTACATTAGCAGGTTACGAATGACAAGACGACCAATACTAGATTTAAGAAGTGTCACGTTGGAATTACTTCAACTACAAAATACGGAGCATTATCGTGGTAATGAATCTCCATTACCGAAGCACGTGTTAGAAAACGTTGGTCGAAATTGAAGACCCAGATGTGTTGAATGCTATAAAAATCTGAGTGAAGATGGTGGTCGAACAGAAGCCCAAAAAAAAATCGCCATTCACAAAATTTAGATGCAATATTTGTCAAAATAGTTATTGCTTATCTTGATTCTTTGCAGTTCAGTGTAATAAATAAATGTATTTTTTGCATAAATTTATTCTATTTTTTAATAATAATATTCTTTTTTATCCGTAAAATAATTTTCGAAAGAGCGACTGTGTATTGCCGTTCTGACGAAGCCTAGTAGTCTTTTCCTTTTTATTCCGATTTATTCTATACGAGTACTAGAAACCAATTTGCTAAGGATTTTTGTTTAGTTGAGGAAATATATTGTGGAATGCAAATTTTAGATTCCCCATGTCTCTATTAATCTCTTTATCAACGTCTGTTTTGCCTTGCAATTCTTAGAAGGCACAGATTAAAGCAAACATCTGAATTTGGTTTCAAAAATTATTTCACGAATTTAATACCAGATGTCGTCATTTGTGTCCATTCAAAGCCATGTTAGAGTTGCTTCCTAAGACAGAAGGAATTTATTTTCACGTTCAGTGCGACTGTGAATTGTCGTTCTGACCTATTAGGCCGAAATATGTATAAGCGGATACACAGACGTACTATACGTGAAATCAAATCTTAACTGTCTTTTCCTTTTTATTCTTTCTTATCTTTGTAGTACAATTCTTAATAAATAAATAATAAAATGTGTATTACTTTGTATATGTTTTTATATAATATATATTCAGAAATTCTACAGTATTCACTGCCTTCCCTCGTTCAACCGTTTCCATCTGTCTCGTCCCATTCTCCATCGTTTAGGCCTCTCTTACTCATGGCGTCGTCTACTTCGTTCCTCCAGGATCTTTGGGGTCATCTTCTTTTCCTCCTTCCTATGGGGCTCCATTCGGTTATTCTTTTTATCCATCTGCTGTCGATAGTTTTTCTTAGATGTCCATACCACTTAAGTCTTTTTTGTTCCATATATGTTAGTATGTCTGTTTCTATTGATGTTCTTTGTTTTATTTCGTCATTACTTCTCCCATCCATTCTTGTTACTCTGCAGCATCTTCTCAGGCATTCCATCTCTGTTGCTACTACCTTACTGCTGTTTTTCTTGTTTATAATCCAATATTCAGCCCCGTATGTCATAATACTTCGCACTTCATGTTTTATAAATCTGTGTTTTTGTCTTCATATGTAGGTGTCTATCCCACTATATTGAGTTAAGTTGTCGGATTGCTGTTCTTGTTTGTCCTAATCTTTGCGTAATTTCTTCCTCTGTTGTTGCCCTTTTCGTGATTATTAACCCCAAGTATTTGAATTTATCCTTTCTTTTGATTGTTACGTTGTCATCAATCTGTAGATCTTCTATGTGTTCTTCACTTGTAGATGGGTACTCTGTTTTCGCGAGGTTAATATCTAGGCCAGCCTTGATATATTCTTCTTGTAGTTTCTTCATTATGTAGCTTAGGTCGTCTTGGTCTTGTGCAGTCGCTACTTGATCGTCTGCAAAGTTTAACGTATATAGGTATTCGTTCCGTACCGGTACTTCCATGCCTTCGGATTTTCTTTTCGATGTAGTCAAGGCTTTCTCTAAGTAGATTTTGAATAGGGTTGGAGATGTGGAACAATCTCGCAGAAGTTTTTGTGTTGTGGTGAAGTCTACTATGATTCTTGTTCTCACTTTTATGGACACCTGTTTTTCTTTATACGGAGCTTTGGTAGCTTCTATAAGTTCCGTCTGTATTTCTAATTTGTACATTGCCTCCCATAGTTCTGACCTTGGTACAGAGTCATACGCCTTTCTCAGGTCCACAAATGCCGAATGTATATCTTTATTTTTGGCTTTGTTCTTTTCCAACAGTTGTTTCAGTGTATATATGTGGTCTATGCATGATCTTAGTTCCGTGAAACCTACCTGATCCTCCCCAATTTTGCTTTTTATCGCTTGCTCTATCTTTTCTCGCAGTATCTTCCCATATAATCTTCCTATTGATGACATTACGCTTATTCCTCTGTAGTTTTTGCATCGTTTTTTATCTCGTTTCTTAAATACAGATGTCATATTTGTCTCCGTCCATTTCTTTGGGAGCTGTTCTCCATTTATGGCTTTCTGAAATATGCATTGTTATTTTTTTAAGCCGTATTTTATAAGCTTAGTTGAGATGTCTCCAGGTCTTAGTGCTTTCTTATTTTTGAGTGCTTTTATGGCCTTTCTCATTTCCCTATCTGTTATTTCTATTTCTTATTGTGAGGATCTGCTTCGTTTTTGCCTGTTTTCTTTTCCAATGAATTTTGGTCTTTGTTCTGTTAACAGTTCCTTGTAAAAGTCCTTCCATTCTTTGTCCTGTTTATTTCCCAATTTATTTTTTTCTTTTGAGTTTTGTTTAAATCCTTTCAGTATTTTCCATAACTCCATAATCTTTTATTTCTATAAATAATAATATGCGTAACAAAGCTGTTTTTTTTATATTGTTTTACAGCTATGTGAAGCCACATGTTTCTCTCAATTATAGAGCCCAAATGCATTGTCTTGTTCTTACAGCCATTGTACACATGTTCCATAAGCATTTCACTGCGTTTAATAGCACATGCGGCTTCACGCAGCAGTAACGTATCCGCCTGCCCGAGCTGTATTCTGCCCGGCTTCACACGGCCAGAAAGTCAAATTTGCTGTGATGCTGCAATGGCATCTCATGGTAGCGAAGGTGTTAAATTGCTTTACCATTTCGTACCAAAAGTGTGCTTTAGTTTTTTTTTTTTTTTAGAAAACACCCCATGAAAGATGACACTGCAGCCTTTTAAATATGAAAAAATAGTTCATCTAGAAGTAGTGAATTAAAACTTATTCTAATTGATTGTAATTTAAAACACCTAGTTTACGAAACGATTTTTGGTTATATATTTTTTTTAATTTTAATGCACGCCAAAATTAAAAGTCTTGACTTTCCTAAAAAAAATAACGTCTACCGTACTCATACTCGTACCGTCTAACTAACGTACAGAACAAATTTCGAAGAAGGGCCCGAGTAAAAAGAGACAATGGAAAGAATTTAAAAGTAGGGTTCCAGAAACTTATAATAGACCTTACGAAATAGAAATGGCATAATAAAAGGGACGAATTAACTTCTTGGGGAGTCATACAATATACGCGATGAATACACCAAAAAAACTGAATAACAAACTGCACAAAGCGAAGATGTCTACTTGGTAAGAACAAGGAAAACGAGGTATCACGAATGAACAAAAAACTAACATGAAAGGAAATGTAGAGAGAAATATAAAAAGTAAGAAAGCAAGAGTAGTTACAGTACACAATAAAGAGAAAGAACTAGAAATGGTGTTCGAAAAGGAAGCTAAGTTAGATAAAGAAGAAGAACAGAAAAGAAGAATAGAAGACTAGAATATCCAGCGAAGAAGGAAGAGAAAAAATATAGAAAAAGACCTTTAAAGGCTACAAGAACTAAGTAAGCCAAGAGAGAATAGAAAGTTTTACTAGAAATTGATCAAAATCAGAAAAAACGCGAACAAACTCGAAAACAACGATGTGTAGGGATAAGAAGGGTAACATATTGACCAGTTTGGGGAAGATAGGAGGGTGGAGAATCCTGACCATTAGAACAAGCAGACAACAGAGAACAGATGAGTCATTTAATAATAGCCGAGATTAGAGCAAAAGTAGACAAATTAAAGAACGACAAATCACCGAGGTAAAGTACCATCGAAGCTACTAAAGGAAGGAGGAGACGCATTACTAAAAATAATACATAAGCTGAAAACAAAGGTATGGCTGAACGAGCAGTTATTAGCAGAGTGGAATATGGAATCATGAAGATCTAAGCGGTGAGACACAATTTGGTTTCAAGAGCGGTCTGCGTACACGTGAAGCAGCTTTCTGCTTGTACAAAACTGCATGGATCAACGAAAGGATATAGTCATAACATTCCTCGAATATGAAAAAGCGTTTGACATCGTAAAACATGACGCAATGATAAAAATGCTACACGACGCTAACATTGACGAGAAAGATATAAGAATTATCCAGAATCTCTATTGGAATCAAAAAGCACGAGTGAGACTAAACAAATCAACCAACACAGAAGAATTTGAAATTTTAAGAGGGGTGCGACAGGAGTATATTTTGTCTACTATGCTCTTAAATCACTATGTGGAGAACACTTTTGCAGAGGCACTGGAAGGCTCTGAGTGTGGAATAAAGGTAAACGGGTTCCCGATAAATAACATTCGTTACGCCGACGACATCGCGATAATAATAAACAACAAACATGATATGCAGTTGATGTTAAATAAAATAAACACCGTAGGAAAAATATATGGCTTGAAAATAAATGCTGGAAAAACTAAATACATGGCAATAAGAAAAAGCGCACTTTTAAGAATACAACTGCAAGTAGATGATGCTCCAATCGATCAAGTAAAAACATTTAAATACTTGGAAATGATGATGAATGACCAATAAGATCTTCAACAAGAAACAAAATGCTGTACCGAACAAACAAGACAAGCTTTTATTACATTTAAACCGCTAGTATGTAACCGCAAGCTTTGCTTCAATCTTCGCTACAGGTTGGTTAAATGTTATGTACGGTCCATATTGTTATACGGCATGGAAACATGGACGTTAAGAGTACCTTCCATTAATAGGTTGGAAACAAAATGTAAACGTTGCGAAGAATCTTAAGCTTACCCTGGACAGATAGGGTGAGAAACGAGTCTTAAGTCTTAAGAAAGGCAAATACTGAGATAGAACTACTCAATTTGATCAAGGTATGAAAAATTGGATACCTCGGTCATATTCTGAGAGGAAAAAAGTACGCAATCCCTCAAATAATCATTCAGGGAAAGATTGAAGGCAAGAGAGGAGTAGGTCGCAAACAAATGTCATGGCTACGGAAGGCTCTATGAGACAAAATAAAAAAACGAAAAGGTCAGGAAAAGAACCAAGGACGTCATAAAAAGGATAGAGAGACTAAAATGAAGATGGACCCGACACATAGCTAGAGAGACGGATTGGCGATGGACAAAGAGGTTATTGGAATGGAGACCAAGGGAAGACAAGAGAAGCGTCGGTCGACCAGCTGCACGATGAGCTGACGATTTAAGAAGACAAAATAAACACTAGATGAGAGTGGCGCAAAATAGACGGAGTTGGAAATACAAGGAAGAGGCTTATGTTCAGGTCAAACAGACCTTAGAAAAGCTTACTTTAAAAATGCTACAGAAGCCCAGGGAAGGTATCGTGAGATGGCGGGTATTGCCGGCATTAAATAAGCATAGCCTAACCCCTAACCTTACCTGTCGCAATAAGCAGTCCCTCTCATGTCAGTCACCAGCTTTAGGTCAGAATAGAATAAAGCATCCCCTTATATAAATATAATAATAATAAATTATCCCAAAAGTCGAATGAATCAACCAACGTCATATAGTAGGCACCAGAAAATCAATATATTAAAAATTTCTGAGGATATTCCAAGAACAATCCTCATGCCAAGCAGTAGTGACGAAATAACAATTACTAGTTATGGATTCGGACCCCAAAATCTGACAGAGGAAGATTGTACTGCTTCGTTAGTCGCCAACAAGCGAATTTCCTATAAAAGTGATTAAAGTTAAATAAAAATAAAAAATTAAACTATCATATGCAAGAAAAATCTGTACAAGGAAACAGTACAATGAAAAATGCGATTGAAAAAGTTGAAGTCGGCGTAGCTGACAAACGAAGATTTTTAAATTGAAATGTTTTATTTTAGACACTCATAACATTTTTGTCATAACATGTAAGTTTATATTTTTTTATATCCTTTAATATTTTGTATCGAGAAATTACTCGACACATTGACTGCTTTTTATAATAGAAAAATGTTTCAACGATAAAAGAAAACCGTCATTAAATCTCACTGGATCCATTCGAAGGAAAACAAAACAGACCTCTCAAAAACTTTCCTAACTGGTGACAGCCATCACAGACAGGAATAGGGATACGCAGGGACCAGCGACCTATGTCAACCCACACCTCGAAAAAAACTATCGAAATGCGGCATTGTCTGAGTGCCAGTACCAGCCTAGCTGTAAACCGAAAGCCGTAATCCGTGATAGACGGAGAGCTTACTATTTCAGGGCGAAAAAATTTAAATCTTTTAAAATTCTTATATGTTTTAGGAGTGAAAATAAGATTTGGATTTTTTATGATCGTCGAAATTTATCAGAGGTCGAATACAGTAACTGGGATGTCTTAACACCTTAGCTGCGTTCAGAGATATTTATTACATTACAAAAGTAGGAGTGAGATACAATTTTCCTGTCATCAGCTGAGGTGTTAATAAAAATAAAATGGTTCGTTTCAATATTTATTATTTAAATACTGAACAAATATTTTAAATATACCGCAAAATTGAAATAACTTTTAAAAGTAACACAAAAATGTTATTATTGTTGTTATTACCAGTACACATATTATTTAAGGTGCTTCATTGAAGCACGCTGGACATAATGAAGATTTTCCATTACATTCTTTACAGTATGTTTTCACTAACTTTTTTAACTTTTCTATCGGCCTCTCTACTAGTCATGCTGCTTCTTAAAATTTTGTTACATCCTATACACTGTTTTTCTCTTTTTATTAAAAGAGGTATTAATCAAGGTATTAAATCATAGTACCTATACTAAGATTTAATACCCTGAGTTTGTTTTCAATTCGACGTCGGGCGACGTCACCCGATATCGGATCGGGAGCAATACGGTTCCAATGTAGGTGTACACTTACTAAGATCATCAACAACAGATTAACAAACGTATTAGATCCTGCACAGCCAAGAGAGCAAGATGGCTTTAGAATTAGATTCAGTACATTGGATCATATTGTTAAGTCTTTATTAATTCTAATTTATCATTCATATTTTAATTTACTAAAGGTTCAATATTTATAACACTCACAAATGTATCAAAGTCTTTATTACTACTAATTTATTTTACACTTAATAATTTATCTACGTGCGACACAATTTTAAACGCGAGCACGGACTTCTTTTTGACTAACTGGTCACAATAAAAATCCTGTTATTTATATCCAAATACAGCTATTCGAGAGTTCAGGCGATTCCCTCTGACCAGACTAGAAGGATGTCGACCCTTGTCGAAAATATTGGAAGGCTTCGGCTGGTTTTTTTCATTTACCGTATTTCCGGACTATTCGAACGGACCGGTTCTTGGAATCTCCGCTAGCTAGTCGAATGGTCTCATAGAATCTACAACATATTAGTGAATAAACAACATGTTTACAGGTTTTTTTAATATGACTAATTTTTTACGTAACAATATCCATACCCTTTGAGAACTAATGAGTAGAGCTAAAGAATATAAAACATTGCTAGCATTGCCCACCACAGATTTCGAGAAGGCTGTGGGCTCTATATATTCTAAGGAAGTAATAGAATCAAATTTGAATTTGATAGCAATTCATTGGCGGACAAAGCATTGACAAACCGTACATAGAGACTTTAGAACCTATGTACAAAAAAGCAAAAGCTAAGGTAAAAATTATTAAAATACTCCAAAATTTCCCACTACCAGAGGCGTCCGACAAGGTAACACAATATCACCAAAGCTCTTCACTGCAACTCTAGAAAATATATTCAGGAAAATTAACTGGCAGAATAAATGCTTATTTATTGGTGGAGAATACCTCGGCCATAAAAGATTTGCAGACGACATCGTTATGCTACAAGGACTTATCTTCTCGTCTTTTAGTACCCTGTTCGATTATCGAACGTTAGTGATCATATTGGCAATAATAACTTTTGTTTAAGGTAACTCGAAACAGATTAGCGGATGTCTCTTGATACCATTCTTGGAGATATCGAGGTCAGTATGTTCTTCTTCGATCTGGACCTATTTTTTCGGCCATCTTACCCTGCATTATAAGGTGTAGAAGGTGGTACCTCTCTGGATGTCTCATTACATGGCCGAAATATTGTAACTTTGGTAACAAGAATTTTATCTTAATCTAGAACCAGAAACCGGGGAAACCAAGGACCATAGTCCAGTCTTAGAACTATTTAGCGATGATAATAGCAGTGGTAGCCAATAGACATTATATATTTTTTTGTTAGTTCTACGAGGATATTATATATGTTCATTTTTCAATATATTTTACTAAGTTTCTACCGATTTTTGTTTAAAATATTAATAAAAATATGAAATCACCTTGTACAATTATTTTGATATCTACATACCTTCCAATGAATATCTTTGGAAAAAATCTAAAAAAAGTTAGATTTTAAATGAATTGAAGCTTGGTACTTTTTCCCGATTTGCCAAAATTTTAATTTTTGGACAAGGGATGTCTTTTATTCAAATAAACGCTGCATGCCAAACGGGCCATAGGAAACTCAATGGGAAAATCTAAATTGTTGAATTCCTGCTTGCCTAACCGTTTTACATCAAAAGTCATAAGACTGTATTTGTAGAGGACTGAAATCTGTATTAAAAACGAATGTTAAAATTGTTTTACCAGTTAAGTGTACTCCAAAATTTTGCAAAAATATAATACATTTTTTAGGTCACCCCTAAAGTCAGGCCACACGCGGTACAAGATTGTGTATGACATGTTGCGTTTGGTCATATTGATGATTCTGATATTTGAGAATATATAAATTGTTAATATTTTTATTTTCTGATTAAATTATAAACAGCAAATTTTCACAAATACCATTACTACTAGTGAACAATAAATAGTAATTTGTAAACAATAAATTATATTGTTTACAAAGCAATAAAGTTGATGAAATGTAATCAGTTCACGAAAAATCGCAATAATGTTGTATTCATGCAATAGTACGAGCACTGCCAAATCTGTATTTAACGTAATATATTATAATACACTCCAATTCAATTCCAGAATATACAACAATTCAAACAATTTCAATATAGTTTTACTGTGATCCTTCCTAAAAATAATTTATGATAATTTCTAAACATAAAACTATAACAAATGTTCAAACAATAAGCCATTTTGTACTAAGCAATATCCCACTCGATTGTAAAATTCTCGTGTAACATCAGCCAGAATGCGTGGCGTTATTTTTCAACACTCATCAATAGTTCGCATTTTTAATGCTTCAATATCTGTAAATTTTTTGCCACAATAGTTTTTGCTTTTAGATGCCCCAAGATAAAATAATCGTTTGGAGCTAGATCTAGATCTAGTCAGGTCCACTCAAACAATATTAAAGCTGTTTTTAAGGACTTCCTTTACCTCCCAGGTATTGTGCGCAGGGCATCAATCCATTTGAAACCAAATTTCTTGTTCATTTGGAGCTATTTCTGTAAGTCTGGGTAACATATGTTAAATTTTCTTTATAGAAAAATGGTCCAATAATATTGTGTCTAAATATTCTTAAAAAGACATTATTTATTTTTCGACGATATTGGGTAAGGCTTGCAATAAGATCATCATGCTTTCTTGTCGACCAAATCCTATAATTTTAAATATTGGGGTCATTATTTAATGTAAATGAACATTAATTACTAAACAAAATGACTTTTAAAAATTGTTTGTCTGCATTAGACCTTTCTAAAATTTCATAACGAAATTCCGCTCATCGCTCAGCATCTCCTTCTGTTAGTTCTTGATTACATTGAAATTTATATGAACCAAATTTATTCCTTTTCAAAATTTTTAAGGCCGTGGAATTCTGAAGATTAAACTGGTCTGCAACGGTCCGAGAAGTTATTCTAGGGTTTTCTACAACTGCCGTTAATACATTTATTTGATTTTAATTTTAATTTTCTAAATTTCTTTGTACCTTAGGAATATTGTTTGTACAGGTACAATTAGAAATCATGGTCCCAGTATTTTCAAAATTTTGTAAAAATCCTTAAAATTGAAAGAACTGACAATTCGCGCACTATTGCCTGAATAAAACAATTTTATTATTGCTACTTTCTCCTCAACTGAATACATTTTTTAATCAGCTATATTGTTTTTTAAACAATAAATCACAAAATAAAAATTTTGGCATTTCAAATATTGTCAAATATCAGCAACATCAATATGACCAAACGCAACTTGTCATACACATTCTTACACCGCATGTGGCCTGACTTTAAGGGGTGACCTGAAAAATGTTTTATATTTTTGCAAAATTTTGGAGTATCCTTAATTCGTAGAACAATTTTATCATTTGTAATACAGATTTCAGTCCTCTACAAATAGTTTTTTATGACTTTTGATGTAAAATAATTAGGGAAGCAGGAATTTAACAATTTAAAATTTCTTATTAAGTTTCCTACCCGCTTGACGATTCACCACCCTGTATATATATATATATATATATATATATATATATATATATATATATATATATATATACAAGAAATACTGGATATTAGTGACTGTCGATGAAAACAAATTTGGTTTTGGTTTTAAAAACTAGGGTTGTCAATTTGTCACACATCGAATTCAGAGACAAGTGACTAAAAAAGTTGAGATCCATACTACAAGAGAATTCTTATCCCATAGGGCTGTTAAATAAACTCATTTTCGGTTCTCCTTTTCCTTCACAAGTTCCTGTCAACCAAAATTTTAATAACAATGAGATCCGACAATTGACATTGACACATAACGCATCAATATTACCATCTAAAATAACTTATCGTTGCCTACCCTACATTCCACTTTTGACACCTAAGCTAATAAACATCTTTAAAAATGTTAGTGGCTTAAAAATTACAACCAAAAATGTGAAAACAGTGTCGAAGCTTTACACAAAAACAAAAGATCCTTTCACAATACAGGAGTCATCGAATGTTGTTTATTCTATACCGTGTAGTAGCTGTAATAAAATTTACATAGGAGAATCATCTCGTAATTTTCACAGTAGGGTGATATCACATCGCAGTGATATAAAAACCAAAAAAATCAATGCATGTGCATTGACAGAATATGCACTAACTCTAAAACATGAATTCAATTTCGATGATTCCTGTATTTTGGCAAAAGAAAAGAACCATTCAAAACGTGTTTTTTTGGAAATGTGTTTCATAAAATCTAGCACATCTTGCATCAACAAAAAGTCCGACATAGACAAATTAAGTAACATTTATTGTTATTTACTAGAAAAACACCAAAAATAAAATAAATATTTACCTGTACAAAAATTACACCTCTATATAATATGTTGCATACCATTAAGACAGGTTTAAAAAGTATAGTCACCTAAGAAGGGCTTCTAGTATTTCTTGTAAAGAGAGATAACATCAATTACACCTAATTACATATTAATTACACTGTTTTTTCTTTCCATTCTCTGTATGAGTTAATATACACCAGTAAAACATGCCATCAATCAAGTTTTACTATTTTTACAACAAATTTTAAAAATTTTATGATGTATTATGTCCATAATTGTATATTTTAATGTGTGGTATAAATGTTGAGTGTCAATGCTTATAAAAATAATCTCAACGACTAGTAAGTTACACTGAAGAATTTGATATTTTTTAAATATTTACATAATTGTCTTTTACAGTATCTTGAAAAAGGAATAAAACCATTCCGAAAGCTCGACAAAAAGTCAAAAGAGTGTATTTTTAACATCCCGGCCAATATTCTGACTGCAACCCTAATAAACTGTGTTGTTTGTATATATATATATATATATATATATATATATATATATATATCGGAAAAAGGAGTACGACCGTCAATCCAATATATATAAGGAACACTCAGACGAGTGGTGGGTTCTTATATCGGTCTCTAGGTGGAGAAATAAAAGACAAAGTTGATAGGCTACTTTATCTATTTTGAAGACGTTTCGCTTTCGAGTTTTGAAAGCATCATCAGTTCATCTAAAAAATCACAATATGAGAACCACACAATCATGGAAACGATGTTAATTGTTACCTTAAAAAGACATGTAGCAGTCAATGTTATTAACAATAATGTGCATGAAACTAAGTAAATGGACATAATACGCTGATTTTGTATAAACAATTAACTAAGTAACAACATATATGAACTTATAAAATTAGCACAGCAAATGACCATGTGGTCTAAAGTAAATTAAATGTTATTTAATATTAATTAGTGAGAAAGAACCAAGAAAATCATAGATAACTTCCAACTATTTATAAGAATATTAAGCTTTGGTTTTACCTTTAGGTAGCATTATAAGTGATATTAATAAAATTTTAAAAGTAGTATAAATGAAGTTACCGATCAAAGCCCTACAAATGTCGCCGGGAAAATGGCGTTAGATGAACAGGAACGAACTAAACCGAGAAAAGACAGCCAACCTTGAGGTCAAAAATACTTTCGACAGATCAACAAGGTGTAGGTACCAACCCAAATTTTGGGCGGTCAATTTAAGTTTAAATGAGTTTGGATGACTACCCGGTTGCAAAAGACAAAACAGTGAAAGAAGTTGGTAGTGTAATAGCAACTCCCCCCACTAATCAGCCCAGATTTACAAACAGGAAATTTTCATTCAACCTCATATGTATGTAATAACGTTAATCATTATGGCTAGTTAAACAGCCACAGGTGGTTAACGACCCATTAATTTCCAACAGCCCAAGGTTCAATATACTTGAAACTGTGATTTGCAAAGGATTCTATGAATCAATTACAATATTTGTATTATTTAAGTATAAAATTGTTCACACTAATCAAAGTAATCAGTGTATGGAAATGCAATGTAAGTTGCATATGTAATAGTAAATTAAGTAAAGAATATTAAATTATTTTATTAAGATATTTTATGTATTTTATTTCTATTTTATGTATATAAATTATTTTATGAAAAATGGAAAAAGGTTCAAACAGTACACCTAATATGACATTAATATAGTGAAAAGATCAAGAAGCCTAATTCTGCAAAATTAAAGCATGATATATTTGGCTCAAGTTACTTATGTCAGTTCTCTTGTTCAAAGCATTAGGGTGTTTTAGTATTGAACACATTTCCCCCTCTAAGTACAGTACAGGGATAAGGTACCCCTCTAAGTTTATCCCTCTTTAATGAGTTTGATCCTCACTTACAGTTCACAGTTGAACTTGAGGACACTACCACCAATAGTATACCCTTCCTTGACATGCGTGTCACTAGAATGGGAGACAACACCCTAACCACAAGTTGGTATAGAAAATCAATGGCCTCTAATAGGTTCCTTAACTACCATTCCTGTCATCCCATGAAATACAAACTAAACCTTATAAAAGCTTTGAGCTACAGATTAAATAAATTGACACATCCAATTAATCGAAAGGAATCCTTTAAGTTATTGAGAAATATTCTAATAGAGAATTCATATCCTTCCTCTATCATTAATAAATACCTTTATTCACATAGCTATGGATCCTCAATTAATGACATACCCGATGGTGACCAACTTAGAAACATCTCAAATAATTCAATAAATAGCATTGTTCTGCATAATACTGTTCTTGAGAATACTATCACACATTATTCTTCTTTACCTTATTTCCCTCAAGTTACTGAGAAGCTTATTAAATTGTATAAACAAAATAATATACCTGTTAAAATTGCTGTTAAGAATGCTAAAACTGTTAGAAATTTGTTCTCTAAAACTAAAACACCCTTGTCCACTTTGGAACAAGTTAACACAATTTATAAAATTCCATGCGCTAATTGCGATTTATGTTACATTGGTCAAACTGGTAGATCATTAAAAGGTCGTCTCACTTCACATCGTAGTGACATTAATTTATCAAAACACACTTGTGCCCTGGCACAACACGCGATAAATACTAAACATGAAGTGGATTTCAATGAAGTTAAGATCCTTGCCACTGAACGCAATCTAGCTAAAAGACAGTTTTTGGAAATGTGTTCAATACTAAAACACCCTAATGCTTTGAATAAGAGAACTGACATAAGTAACTTGAGCCAAATATATCATGCTTTAATTTTGCAGAATTAGGCTTCTTGATCTTTTCACTATATTAATGTCATATTAGGTGTATTGTTTGAACCTTTTTCCATTTTTCATAAAATAATTTATATACATAAAATAGAAATAAAATACATAAAATATCTTAATAAAATAATTTAATATTCTTTACTTAATTTACTATTACATATGCAACTTACATTGCATTTCCATACACTGATTACTTTGATTAGTGTGAACAATTTTATACTTAAATAATACAAATATTGTAATTGATTCATAGAATCCTTTGCAAATCACAGTTTCAAGTATATTGAACCTTGGGCTGTTGGAAATTAATGGGTCGTTAACCACCTGTGGCTGTTTAACTAGCCATAATGATTAACGTTATTACATACATATGAGGTTGAATGAAAATCTCCTGTTTGTAAATCTGGGCTGATTAGTGGGGGGAGTTGCTATTACACTACCAACTTCTTTCACTGTTTTGTCTTTTGCAACCGGGTAGTCATCCAAACTCATTTAAACTTAAATTGACCGCCCAAAATTTGGGTTGGTACCTACACCTTGTTGATCTGTCGAAAGTATTTTTGACCTCAAGGTTGGCTGTCTTTTCTTGGTTTAGTTCGTTCCTGTTCATCTAACGCCATTTTCCCGGCGACATTTGTAGGGCTTTGATCGGTAACTTCATTTATATTACTTTTAAAATTTTATTAATATCACTTATAATGCTACCTAAAGTTAAAACCAAAGCTTAATATTCTTATAAATAGTTGGAAGTTATCTATGATTTTCTTGGTTCTTTCTCACTAATTAATATTAAATAACATTTAATTTACTTTAGACCACATGGTCATTTGCTGTGCTAATTTTATAAGTTCATATATGTTGTTACTTACTTAATTGTTTATACAAAATCAGCGTATTATGTCCATTTACTTAGTTTCATTCACATTATTGTTAATAACATTGACTGCTACATGTCTTTTTAAGGTAACAATTAACATCGTTTCCATGATTGTGTGGTTCTCATATTGTGATTTTTTAGATGAACTGATGATGCTTTCAAAACTCGAAAGCGAAACGTCTTCAAAATAGATAAAGTAGCCTATCAACTTTGTCTTTTATTTCTCCACCTAGAGACCGATATAAGAACACACCACTCGTCTGCGTGTTCCTTATATATAAATATATATATATATATATATATATATATATATATATATATATATATATATATATATATATATATATATATATATATGTATTTAATTCATAATCTCTTCAACCCCCGGTCGCTAGCTCTCCATTTATAAGCAGTAGTCTTCTTCGTCTGATTTCGACGTCGTGGCGTGGTGGCGTAGACGTCACTGACCTCGGCACCGTGCACGCATTATTACAGCATGACGTCACGGGGCAACGAACCAGACCCAGACTGCCATATCGATTCGCACTTACACACACAATCGCACATTATGCCTCTCTTACACACTCACTGTAAATCCTTTTATGGACTTTTGGAAGTCCTTTCCTTTCTTCCACTCCTGCTGTCTGAAACAATAATCGAATGAATGATGTTTTTGAAATTGTAAAAGTATCAGCAATTTTTACTGATAATGGGAATATTTTTTAATGAACTAAATATGGATATCTTTTTATTTTAAAGATATTTTTAAGGCTGTTTTCCGTTTTTCTTAAATTCATAAATTTATTTATATTAAATTATTATTTATTTATTTTAGATTATTTTAATTTTTGGATCGCGAAATAATTTTATGTACTGAGTGTTACTCAGTACAGTCGGCTTCCTTGTCTTTATAAATAGACACTTACACTGTCTTAAGGACTAGACTACATCTAGCGAGTTCTGATGTGATACTCTCTTTTAACTTCATCCAAGTATTGCAATTAGGTATCAATATCACAATAAACAATACGTTTGAAAGACGTAGAAAAAGTGACACAATAGTAGCTATACCAAGTGGTGAGCATCCCTTACCTATATATAGTTTACATTACCAAATTATTGTCTTTTATTCAAAAGTGTGACTTCTATCTTGTTTCTAGCGGGGTAGAGATCTGGAATATCCAATCTTTTAAATCTTCTAAGCTGTGGTGGAATCAGCAAGTCGATGGCGAGTGGATTTTTTATTCTTCTTCTTCTTCTTTTTATGTAGACATGACTCTATTTGTTTTTCAATGTGCCTCCAGTAAGTTGTCGTTCCATCGTTTTCGTGGTCTTCCTACTGATCGTTTTTTTATTGGGGTACCGTCTCTTGCCCTGTTTACAGCTCTATTTGTAATCATTCGGCTTATATGATAGCTCCATTCTATTCTTATATTTCTTCTCCAGTTCTTGATGTTCTCCACCTTGCATCTAAGTCATATATCTGTACTCTAGCTCTATCGCCTAGTTTTTTACCATCAATTTTTCTGTGTTTTCATCTCTGCTGTTTCTAACATCCTTTTTGTCCTCTCTGTGTCAGGTCTTGTTTCTGCCGAGTATGTTATTATTGGTCTGATGACTGTTTTGTAAATTCTGCCTTTCGTTTTTTTCCCGATATTTTATTTTTCGATATTGTTTCATTTAGGCAGCCTGCGGCTCTGTTTGCTCTATTCACTTGATCTTCCACTTCAGTCTCGAGCTTTCCATGGCTAGATAATGTGAAGCTTAGATATTTAAACTTCATCAGTTGTTCTATTATCTGACATTTCGGCTCCAATTTACATCTTAGTAAATTTGCTGTTGTAACCATGCATTTTGTCTTTTTTGGGGAAATTAACATGTTAAATTTTCTGGCGGTTATATTTAATTTTTGCAGCATACGTTGTAAAGCATCTTCAGTTTGAGAGGGTAGTATTGCGTCGTCTGCATAGCAGATTATTTAAAGTTGTTTTTCTCCCATTTGGTATCCTTTTTTAGTTCTTACTTTTCTTATTATTTCATTCATAATCAGGTTGAACAATAGAGGACTCAGGGAATCTCCCTGTTTTATCCCATTGCCAGCTTCAATAGGGTCGGTAAGTTCTTCTTCTACTTTTACTTTTATTGTGTAGTTTTAGAAGATATTTTCTATCGTTTTGATTATTTCTAGATAACGTCTCCTCTTGCCTACAATAAGTGGATAGATAACGTCTTTTAATTTGATCCGGTTAAATTCCTTTGTAAGTTCCATGAAACATAGATATGCGGGTTTGTTGAATTCTAATGATTTCTCTTGCACTTGCCTCATTATAAATATAGCGTCGGTGCATGATCTTCCGGACTCAAAACCTTGTTGTTCTTCTGCTAGTCTTATAATTTCATTCAATTTATTTGTTATCACTTTGGTTGTTAATTTTAGTGTTGTGTTTAATAAATTAATTCCTCTGTAATTTTCCGAGTCCGATTTGTCTCCCTTTTTGAAGAGAGGTATTAGGATGCTTGATCTCCATTCTTCGGGAATTCTGTTTTGTTCTATTATTTTTAATAATTGTTTGGTCAGATCTGGTCCTTCGTACTTTAGGAGTTCGTTCGATATTCTGTCCTCTCCTGGTGATTTTCTATTTTTTAATTTATTTAATGCTTTCTCTACCTCTTCCTCCTCAATATTTATTTCTTCGTTGTCGTCACCTCTGGTGTTGGTGGTTCATCATCGTACCTTTAGCAAACAGGGATCGAAAGTAGTCTACCCATGTGTCTTTCTGAATGTGTTTCGTTTTTATTAATTCGTTCATCTCTTTTCTTTGTCCTCCGATCATTCTCCATATTTCTTTTTGTGTTCTGTGGAACTCGTGTTCCATCTGTTTTGAGAAACTCTGTCAGTGTTCCTTTTTAATTAGTCTTACTAAAGTATTCGTTTCATTTTTGATTCGTTTATAGTGGTTGTATGCCTATTATGTTTGTTGTGTTCTGTATTGAAAAAAGGCTTTCTTCTTTTCTTCACATTTTGTCTTCACTTCCTCTCTACATCATAGTATTTTCGTTTTTGATATATTGGTGTCCGTAACTTTCCTCTATCCCAGTGATTCTGTTGCTACGTTAATTATATTATTTTTGAGTTTTCCCCAGCTTTCCTCGATGTTATCGTTTTCTAATATTTCATTCCCAGCGATCTTCTCTGATATTCTTTTTCTGTATAAGTATTCCGTCGATTTCGTATTTAGTCCTTCGACTTAGATTTTGTTTGTGTTGGCGCCGCTCCTTTGGATGGGAAGTATTTCAGGATTATTTTTATTTTATATATTACTAGGCTATGGTCGCTACCTACATCTGCTGAGTTGAGGCATCTTACGTCGATTAGTTTTGATAACATTTTTATGATTTTATTTTTGATTTTGCGAGTGGATTTGGATGAAATAATAGTCTCTTAAAGTAATTTGTACACTGAGTGACGGTTGCTTCTTAAATAGTTACAACATTAAGGTCATGATGAATAAAATCGTTTAGCACATACCATGGGGCATTACAATCATCACGAAAGGCATTGGATTGGAATGTTTGTAATCCTTGCATATTTGTGTGACTGTCAGTTCCCCAGATTTAAATCCCATAAATCCATACCGGTCATAGTATTGCCTTATAGAGAAGAAATTTGTTTTGGATACTTACATTTGACTTCTGATTCATAAACCAGTACATTTTCAGTCGTAGTCGTTTGGACTATAATATGCTGACCCCAATTTAGGTGATTATCTATGTGGAAACACATATATTTGACATCGTTCCTAGCAGGTAGTATTGTCGGTTTATAGATACCAGAGGGCAGTTATCTCTTTTTAACCTTAAACCATTAGTGCTGTTTGTTGCCACCTAAGGCCTATTAATTTTGGAATGAATAACTACACTTTACTAAATTTATTTATTATAATGCAACGAAAAACTGAACAAAAGATTCAAAAGAATATATAGTATGCGTGGCGTGGTGATGTGAATTAGGTTAGATACGAGTCTTTTTTCTTCTTCTTTTTCTTTCTGCGAGTCGTCGGCTGTCATAAATAGCGGCTGCTGTGGGCAGAAGCAGAACCAATGTTGCCAGCGTTGCCGGTTGTAAAAATAACAATATTCAATAACTTAACAAGTGCCCAGATTATTTTTTCGCATTTTTTCGAATTTAAACATTTTGGTTTGTGTGATAGGTAACGAAACAATAAATACAGTAACATTTTTTACACATCGTGCGTGTTGAACTTTTGCTAAATCTTCCAGCACAACGTCTTCTTTTGTCGATTGGAATTTTATCCACTAAGTGTTCCATCCTATCGTATATAATTTCATCGGATACTTTTTGCGCATTAGAAGATGAAGATTAGAGTCCTAACAGTGCCTTTAGGAGATGACGAATATTTCTTTAAATAAATTTGCACGATAGCCATTCGAAAGTCTATTTGGGACATCTGAGAGTTGTTTGATTTTCGATACAAACACCACGCGTTATTAACTGAAACATCAAGAAGCCATGTAAACAATGCCCAGTACCATTTTCTGTTTCTAATTTGAATTCTGTACTGTTCAACATTCTAATCCATTTGATCAGTACCATCCACTTTTTTGTTATACTCTACAAGTACTGCTGGTCAGCTAACTTGTATGTACGAATAACGTCTAACATTTGTTATTGGATTGATGCCATATCCATTTGAAGCAATGCAAACTACGGAATTATCGACCCACTTAGCTACTAGTACCGCATTCGTCTTAATAATAAAACTTTCATAGTATCCTCTTTCATTTTTCTGAATATCTTTTTTAGCGAATAAAGCACAGCTCCTAGGTAAACGGTTTTCCCTTATAGTACCCGTACCTCCATATCCTTTCAAACGTAAATAAGACAATAAACTGAAGGTAATAAATAAATTTTCCAAGAAAAATAAGAACGGAAAAAATTTCAGATTATCAGGTAGATCTTCTATCATTTTCACCAGTGATACTGTTTTTCCAAAGTTTCTTTCTATGTCAATATCAGGAGTTACAGATTTTCCTTGATAAATCTCGAAATCAATCAACACTGTATTTAAACACCAGACTTTATAACTAAATCGTATAGGTTTGGCTCTTAAAAATTACTTACAGCTATGTTTACCGTATTATTTGACCCTACTTTCGTCGTTAACCAGATATTTTTCAGAAACAAAATACTTTTTTAATCTGTTTTTCAATTTATATATAAATAGCCGTATTTTCCAGAGCTTATCACCCTTAATCAATATTTGCGTTAGAGTTCAAGTGAATAAGCCTCAAAATGTGATCAAATTTATTGCGTCTCATAGCTTCTAGTAGGTACATACTGCATTTTTAAATTTTAAAGTTCTATAAACACTCTGCATACTAATACTTCGAAAAATGCTACTAAAAATACCATAACATAATATGTTTTGTTTGTTTCTTTTCAACTGCCTGGGATTATGCTGTTTTTGTCATGCAATATCTTCGGTACTATCAATGTTTTTTTCAAGAAGCCAATAGCCAACTGTCCTTTTTGGTATGCTAAAAATATTGCAGAACATTGTTTTGCATACTTTTAATTTGCTACTTTGTTTGTTAAAAAAGCTTCTAGTTCTTTTAGTTGGGAATTTATTCACCAACGTAGTAACGTAAATTTGTTTCTCGGACCAGGACAGCTTGCAGAAATAATAAAAAAGTTGGGTTCTGTCATCATCTGTCAAATCCTTGCACTTTATTCTAGTTTTTCCGTCACATTTACACCTATCTCCACACTCTTCATTTTTTTAACAATCGTATAGTCTCATTTTCCTTCATTTTTCCGTTTTCCTAGATACTGTTGTCCTGATTGAATTTTCCATTCATTTTGATTTACTTGACGTTTCTTTCTTCTGCTTCTGCTTTCAATTATTACTTCATTTCCTTGAATTTCACCTTCATCAGTTCTAGGCATAAGGACGTCACTTTCTTTAATATCCCCCTCAGAGTCGGAAGAATTTGGTTCTTCTCCATGTAGATTATCATAGGTTTGGTAAGTCGGGTCGTCATCATCATTCGGTATTGGCCCCTCAAAATTGTCACCACCCTCAAAATTTAATACCTCTGGTAAAGAGGTATTAAATCGGCTTATTGGACTACAAGATTCATCTCTAAAGTTAGGAAGGTGCTGAGGCAAATCCATTGTTGAGTTTTGCAAATGTTCGCAACTGTTTATATATTTTCTTATACTATTTGTTTTTTAATATTAACTTTATTATACAAAATAAGATTAATATACGTACTCTTTATCAACGAAGTTCATTATTTGAAGCTTTATTTCTTTCGTTTGTATTTTATCCAGGCACATATTCAAAACAAAGTTCTAATAAAATCGCACATTTACAACGATGTAAATACTAGCATCTTCTGACAAGAACTGACCTGTTTTCAACTGAAATTTTGCGACGTAGGCGATAGAGGATCTATTTAGATGGCACGCCTTTGCCGTTACATAATCGTAACGCTAGGAACTAATAAGTTAAGGTGACATGAATTGATTTAGTATTATTTACTTTAAATTGCCATAAGTTTAACCAATTTTCTAATTGGTTTATTAAATTGTTTTGAAAACTTCTGGATGCTAATCTTGGATTCACATGTAAGGCCATTATGACGGTATATTGGTAGGTCTAACCAAACTAACCTTTGAAAAAGTTGAATGCAGAATACGAATCCAGGGGGAACTCTCTGAACCTTTAAAAAGTAATACGTACGTCACAAATTACAACTACCGGTTCAATATATAACAAATCTGTGCAAATCCTAGATTTGCAATATTGCACAATATTGCGATGTTAGTCCAGGACGCTCTTTTGGGGCATTGTCTTGAAAAAGACAATGCCTGTATGTTTTATTAAGGTTGTAGAAATAAAACAAGCATCTCTGAAGGAAAAAAAAGTCAACATCAGAGTCTTATTGGTGGTGTTGAAAAATTGCCGAGTCCTTCAAGTGAGGAGCTCGACGGCTACTCTCTGAGAGTAAAACCGGTACTGAGTAGAGATCCGAAAATGTCCCGTATTTAAAGTTATTTTAACTTTTATACGAAACCTTTTCATTTCTCAACCAATTGAAATTATTAAAAGTTAAAAAAAAGGAAGGACTAGGCAAAGTCGAGACGCTTGATTGGTGCGTCTGGACGTCATGCTGATAATATCAATATTGTTGGGAGAACGGAAAACGCAAAACGAGAGGCGTATGTAGCACTAAAGGAAGCGGCTACAAAAATGGGTTTAATAATAAACATTAATAAAACGAAATACATGAAAATAGGTCCGCAACCACAAATACGACGGCCACTTGTTATAGAAAACGACGTCATCGAAGCAGTTAACGAATTTGTATACCTGGAAACGCTCGTCAATACTGAAAATGTCACTACGAGATAAATCGCAGAATTAGCACGGCTAATAGATGCTATTTTGGGCTTAATCTCCTTTTTAAATCTACAGATATATCAAGAAATACAAAAGTAAAACTCTTCTTCTTCTTCAGGTGCCATCTCCGCTACGGAGGTTGGCAATCATCATAGCTATCTTAATTTTTGAGGCAGTAGCTCTAAATAGTTGTTTTGAGCTGCATCCAAACCATTCTCTCAGGTTCTTCAGCCATGAAATTCGTCTTCTTCCGATTCTTCTTCTGCCATCTATTTTTCCTTGCATTATGAGTCGCAGGATGCCATACTTATCTCCCCGCATCACATGTCCGAGATACTGTAGCTTTCTTTCTTTAATTGTAAGTTCAATTTCCTTCTCTTTGCCTATTCTTCTCAGTATTTCATTGTTTGTAACTCTATCTACCCAGGAAACCCTCATAATTCTTCTATAGGTCCACATTTCAAAGGCGTTAAGTCGTCTCATGGTATCTAGATTTAACGTCCATGATTCCACTCCATAATATAGTACACTGTATACGTAAGTAAGTAAAACTCTACAAAACAATAATACGCCCAGTTCTAACATATGGTTCAGAAATCTGGACTTTAACAAACAGCAATGAAAACATATTAGGATGTTTCGAAAGAAAAATACTGAGGCGAATCTATGGAGCGGTAAATGAAAATGGTGTCTGGAGAAGACGTTACAACTTCGAACTCTATAGAATATACCAGGAACCAGATATCGTAAAACACATTAAGATAGGACGTCTGAGGTAGGTAGGCCATGTAATGCGGATGGAGCAAACCGACCTAGCTAGAAAAACGCTCCTTGATAGACCTATTGGTCAAAGAAGAAGAGGAAGACCCAGAACAAGATTCCTAAATAACATAGACCAAGATATGAGAAATATGAAAATACGTGCTTGGCGGAGGAAGGCGATGGAAAGGGACCACTAGAAGAGAATTCTTGGGAGGCTAGGACCCACACAGGGTTGTAAAGCCAAAATGATGATGATAATTTCGAACCGTTATTTTGAAAAAGAAAGCACTAATTTAAGATTTCTTCAAAAAAATGTTATCAAATTCGCCTTCGGTGGAGATTAATTTCGCCCCACAGACCTGATCAAATTAGCCCCATTGTGAATTTTTAAATTTCCCGAGTAAATTATGATACCATGAAAAATAGCGTGTTTACATTTGTTGACAGAGAACATATAAGTATTATAATAATTAGTTAAAATCGAACATTTTTTTGTAGTTTTTATCAGGCACCGGAAAGTTAGAAAGCTAAAGAAACTTATCAAAACTATAATCATCATTAAAACAAGCTTTTTTCCATAAAAATTATACTTACTTCAACTAAACAATCACAGGTTTTACGCTAGTGTTTACTAACTAAATCGAAGTTGTCAACCGTTTGTTAAGCTTCTTAGATTTCAGGGAAAATTAAAATATTCAGAATAATTCGAAATTATCAATTTTGCCCCTTTGGAACAATTTTACCCCATTGTACGGTATATCATATAAGTATATCATTTCATTTCATATAAGAGTATTACACAAATTTTTTGTTTAAACGTCATTTTATGTTTTTTGTCGATTATTTCATAAACCTGTATTAAGTTTTGAGGATAATTTTATTAATTAGCGTTTAAAACAATATCGTCTACATAATAATCCATTTTGATCTCTTTGACACACTTTATATTAGAGAATTTTTAAGTTAAAGTACTTTTTTGTTTAACTCTGTCTATTACAATATAAATGACAATCATCGACTTAAGGCTCTCTTTATTTCACAGTATTAATATGACTAATAACATAGACATATATTATCGAAAAATGCTCTCCATTCACATTTTATGTTTCCAATCAAATATTGCCTGTACCTAAAGTGCATCCCTCGTAGCATTAATTTTGCGTAGGGAATTCTTATTTGTCTGTCTGCCCGTCTATTCTCTCCTACTCGGGTATTACTTTACTTTTGTACTCAGACTCGTGACAGTTGCAATCGCAGTGGGTGCAAGAAACTGGCTGGGTCTTGGGTCGATGGACACTTAACGCCCTAGGACTACGCACGATCTTTATGGGTATTGACTTCTTTCCTAATCATGCATGACCTATCAGGTCTGGATTGAAGCTCTTTGAAAAAAATCGAAGGCAATAGGTATGGATTTTTAAAGTCAGGGTGAGATGTTTAAAATAATAAAGATTAAAATTCGTGTTTAAGATCTTTATTTGGTAAGACCAATTGCTTATTTTGTTTGAGTTTAAATTTATAAATCGATTACTCTTTAATTGTTGTATTTATTCATGTCTAAATTAATCTATATTTGTATATTTCCTTGATGATATCTGCTTACTGTTTTGGTTAAATCAACCATTTCTAATTTTGTTTTGAAACATCGCAAAATATTTGCACCTGATGGATCAAATCTAATATGCTACATACCTATGCGATTTTCATCAAAGAAATAAATTGTTGCAAATATTTTTTATTGGTTTGTTTTATGGATATATAACATATCGAGATATAAAACCAATGTTGTGTTCATCAACAATACTTTTTCAAATATCCAGAAACAACTTGAAAAAGAATACTATATATATAGATCCGTAAAATATTACTGATCTTCTTTGGACTTGGTATTTAATTTCATAACTAATAATTTAAATCGTTTAAAGTTTACCCGATTTTTTAGTAAATATGTTAATAAGATTTTTGTAGAAAAATGAAATTACTATCGAAATAACATCTTTTATAAAAGACCAAAATTTTTTATATATTGTATATATATATATATATATATATATATATATATATATATATATATATATATATATATATATATATTATGTATTATATATATATATATATATATATATATATATATATTTATATAATATAATATATTATATTATATTATATTATATAATTAGCAAATGGCTTAAAGCAACTAAATCTATAATAATAAAAATGAATTGCCAAAATGTTCGTACCTCAGAACGACTGCGCCAAATTATAGTTCGACAATTTTCAATTAAAGATGACTAATCTACAAATTAAACGAAGTGATGACGGTACCCATGCTAAATCTCAGAAGTGAATTCTTATTGTGTATGCTTCGCCCATGTAAATAAGTAAAAATAGTCCCATAAAATTTGCCCCCGTAACAATACAAATTGGTGCGATTCACGAGCGTATAGTTCGACAAGTTCATTGAATAGTTTGAATCATCGATAAACTTTGTAGCATTGTAAATTTTCATATTTAATATCTATATAATAATATAGATTCTGTTTGAATTTTTGTAGTACGCTCCTGGTTGTTTATACCACGAAATCTGTGTTTGTCCTTTACGAAAATCTTAAATGCGTAGATAACGCTGGAAATATTTTTTTGTCTATGTATACTTTCAAATCCCATAATTTTTTTTTTACAATGTCAGGTAGAAACTCCGGTTTAAAATTAGGGACGCTAGAATAATCAATAAATACGCGTCATTTCTGCTATTTTAAAGTATAATATTTCAAGTTTTTTGACGAGATAGGCAGAAAAAAAGAGGTTTTGTTGTCGTTCGTCGTCTAGGACGAGGGTTAACAGGGATATTGTTTGTTTAGGTTTCGTAGACCACTAACTAGCTGCGAAGACGTGAAGGGAAATTTGGAATTGCGTTTAGTGAGGAGTCAAAGAAAAGATTTAAAACTGAGAACACGTTTTAGTTTGTTGGTAAAGAGACCAGCAAAATTGGTTGAAAATAGTAGACTCTATGTAATATGTCAGTTTAGAAAAGAGTCACCACTATTTCTATTTTTTTTTTGGAGTACCTTAGAGATTTGTGTCGTTTACAACAAATTTGAAATATGCCCACATTGTTCCAGTCCTTTTAAGAAGCAGAGTTTCAAATTTTGTGTTCAGTGCCGACTTCAACCTCAAATAGTCAGTCCTATCGCAGTCTAAGATGTAGTTTTTTATTCCAGTGGCAGACATTTTAGTAATTC
This sequence comes from Diabrotica balteata, assembly GCA_918026665.1. NCBI lineage: Eukaryota > Metazoa > Arthropoda > Insecta > Coleoptera > Chrysomelidae > Diabrotica > Diabrotica balteata. The sequence continues at coordinate 103,106,256 of OU898281.1, read as the reverse complement.
CAGTTCTTACAGTAAATATGGAAATTGTTTCCTTGTTCCTGTTGGAGAATACGTCCAGATATCCCATAGATGTTTAGCAATTTTTAAGTTAAGTGCAATATATGAAAATAAGGTAACAATTAATATATTAATTTTTCCAAGTAAAATAGACATTTTTAATAATTGCTTTCATTAAAATAAAAGAATTTGTAATAATTAAAGTTTTATATTATGTTATGAATCGTAGCTAAAAAATGTCATATTTTATTCTGATTTAAAATGTTATGTTGACATATGACATTTGCTCTAATCCATTGTTGTTGTAAAACAATTTCAATTTGATTATTATATTGTTACGATTTTAAATGTTATGGCATATAGAACTGTAAATATTTTATGACTAATTCTTTTTTATTGATTCTCGTAATTTGTAGGTCAAAATCTACCTGAGCTTCGATACCAGTTGTTTACAGAATAATCTAGACCCTAATTTTATGAGTAATCCACGTCTCGAGGTTGAAAAACGAGTCGAGCGCCTTCACCAAAGTACGAGATTATTCCATTATAATGTAGAAGGCCGCCGAAATTTCGAGATAACAACAGTTGTGTATATAAATGAAAGATTTCTTATTTGGCAGTTAGTCATAAGAAGATCGGGAAACGCGGTTTACTTGTAACGAAACGTGAAATAAATACATTTGTACAGCTATTTAATAAATTAGTAATTAGTTATCGTGAGTTTTAATAAATTAGAATATAGACAATAAATTAGAATAAAGAACTATAAATTAGAACTATATAAACCTAACAGTGGTGTACAGGAGTGGGGTTGTAGATAAATTTAATTTGATTTTTGAAAAAGACTTTTGAACTTTTGAAAGGTATTGTTCGTCGGGAACATCCGCATAGTTCAGTAGTGATCGTTGTACGAAAGAACATTTAAAAAGTACGTGTGTGCCCGACCAAAGATGCTGCTAGTACAACTTTCAGTAAAACAGTTGCATGAGCAACTTGAAGAACGCGATGAAGACTGCAGCGGGTCCAAGAAGATCCTCCAAGAACGACTAAAGAATGTTCTTAACAAGAATGGAGATGACCCAGAGACATTCCATTTTCAATCAGCAGAAGAAGCAGTTTTAATAAAGATAGAAGAAACTTCTAAGAAAAATGATATTAAGTTCGATACGGTTTCCAAAAGATTGGATGAAACGTCTCAAATTATTAAAGAAGTAGGTAGACAAAACGACGAGAAACTCGAAAATGTGTCTAGAAGATTCGACGAGAAATTTGAAAATGTTTCTCAAATGATGGAAGAAACTTCTAAAAAGAATAATGAGAAATTTGAAGAAGTCTCTAAAACATTTGATAAAGTTGAACAGAAAATCAAACAGTTAGAGACCATGATAACTAACACGAGAGTGCTACCACCAATTAATACGGTAGCTTTAGATCCGGTAGAGATAAAAGAAGACGAGACGAAATGTAAGTTGGAAACACGGCCGAAATTTGAAGGAAGTGGAAGTTCCGTTCATGTCAAAGTCCCAACTGTCGACGGAAAATCATCATGGAACAACTACATGAAACAGTTCGAATCAGCTGCAAGAGCGAATGGATGGTCAGAAGAAGAAAAGGCTGTAAACCTGACTATAGCTCTTCGAGGAGATGCCTTAGATGTGCTCCAGACCATAGCCGTAGAGGAGACGGATGATTTCGAACAACTGAAGAAGAGGTTAAATATGCGATATGGCCACGAACAACACTTGGAACATGTATATCAGTCGCAGCTCAAAAATCGACGACAAAAGAAAGATGAGGCTCTTCAAGAATATGAAGTAAATATCGCCAGATTAGTGCGATATGCTTATCCAACAGCTCCCGAAGACATGATGGAAAAGTTGGCCGTTCAAACGTTTATTGATGGTCTTCGTGATCATGAGATGCAAAGAACACTACGATTAGCTCGTCACAAGACGCTGATGGATGTCTTATCTGCCGCCCTCGAATACGAGTCAGCTACGCAGGCCTCTGGCGGGTATAGCAAAGTTAGGACTGTAAAAGAGGAAGGAGATGAAGATAAACTTGACCAGCTCTTTAATATGATAAAAAGCATGACACACAAGAAAACGAAGACCATAAGACCGAAGACAAAACCAGAACGCGTCGGCCTTAGGGGAGCAGCTTCGACCCAGAACTTTACCAAAGACCCTCTGATACTAATAGCTTCTTTGAAATGTCGTGAAGATAGTGTATATGTAGATGGAGAAATAAATGGTAAAAAGCATACGTTGTTGGTGGATACTGGAGCGACCAGAACCATTATACGCCCGACAGTTATAAACAGCCGAAAGAAACTGTTACCAACGAGGTTGCGACTTCGGACCGCCACAGGTGAAAATGCCAACATTCATGGAGAAATCCAGGTACAATTAGGAATTGGAGCAGAAAAGTTCGTCCATACTGTTATAGTTGCTGACATCGAAGAGGATGTTATATTAGGAATGGACGTAAGGAATACGCATGGATTCCAATTGGATTTTAAGAATAAGGTAATCAAAGTTGGTAACGAGGAGGTATTTCTCCATCCACATGATGACAACACTATGCAAGCAGCCGTTAAAGAAGATACAGTCGTGCCTGCGAGAAGTGAAACGATAATAGTAGCGCGGCTACAGGGAATTGTGGACGAAGGAACACCTGTTATGATGGAGCCTTGGAATCATGACGACGAAGTTGGCCGTGGAATCATAATTGGAAAAGAATTAGTGACTTCGGCTAAAGAAATTCCTGTGAGACTTATTAATGTCAATGACTACCCAGTGACCATCAAGAAAGAGACAAAAGTAGGAACTTGTGTACCTGTCACATCCATAATCCGTCAGACGACAACGTCTAATAATTCCAACGATAAATTTGATGAAATGGTTGCGGTTGCTGGACAGTCTCTGAATCAGATTGAGAAAAGGAAATTAAGGGAATTTCTTCGGCAGTATCGTGATATTTTTGTACCGAAAGGAGGAAAGACGGGAAGAACTACCGTTGTTAAGCATAAAATTGATACTGGTAATGCTAAGCCAATTCGTCAAACAGCTCGACGATTACCACAGGCGAAAAGAGAGGAAGCTGAAACGATTGTTCAGGAAATGAAGAAAGACGGGGTGATAGAACCTTCTACGAGCCCATGGGTCTCTCCGGTGGTCCTGGTTAAGAAGAAAGACGGAACAACGAGGTTCTGTGTGGATTACCGTTTGCTGAACAACGTTACCAAGAAAGATAGTTATCCTCTGCCTCGGATCGATGACACATTAGACACATTGGCTGGAAGTAAATTATTTTCTACTTTGGATTTGAAGTCTGGATACTGGCAGGTAGAAATGGACCCGGTAGATAAAGAAAAGACAGCCTTCACCACAGGATCTGGATTATGGCAATTCAACGTTATGCCATTTGGACTTTGTAACGCTCCTGTGACATTTGAGAGGCTTATGGAAAATGTGTTGAGAGGGTTATCTTGGAAAACATGCCTAGTTTATCTAGACGACATAATCGTCTTGGGGGAGACATTTGAAGACCATCTGAAGAATTTAGAAAACGTTTTTAATCGACTTAAAGCTGCCCAATTGATGTTAAACCCCAAGAAGTGCCAGCTATTTCAAGGTAAAGTCAATTATCTGGGTCATATAGTCAGTAAAGAAGGAGTGGCTGTGGATAAGGGAAAAATCGATTCCATTAAGGAATGGCCAAAACCAACTGACAAACACCAAGTGAGAAGTTTTCTGGGACTATGTACTTACTACCGGAGGTTTATTAAGAAGTTTGCAGATATCGCTAAACCATTAACGCGACTTACAGAGGAAGCAAGAGAATACCGCTGGGATGTAGACTGCCAGAATGCCTTTGAGACCTTAAAAAAGCATTTAATCACAGCACCAATTTTAGGGTATCCACTGCCAGAAGGAGAGTTCATCTTAGATACAGATGCAAGTAATGTGGGAATTGGAGGAGTGCTGTCTCAGATTCAAGGAGGACAGGAAAGAGTCCTTGGATATTTTAGTAAAGTTCTCTCAAAATCTGAGCGAAATTATTGCGTCACGAGAAGAGAACTTTTGGCAGTAGTGAAATCAGTAGAGTACTTCTATCAATACCTCTATGGAAGGAAGTTTTTAATCCGAACCGACCATGCCGCCCTTAAGTGGTTGATGCAGTTTAAGAATCCAGAGGGTCAGATAGTCAGGTGGATCGAACGACTCCAAGAATATGATTTTAAGATTATGCACCGGGCCGGAGTTAGCCACCGAAACGCTGATTCTCTTTCCAGAAGGCCATGTCCAGCAGAGTGTTCTCACTGCAACAAAACGGAATCCAAGGAAGCAGCAGTGCTAAGAACGATGGTGGTCCACGACGACTGGACGCCTACCAAGATCAGGGAAGAACAAGAGAGAGATCCAGTTATACAGAAAATCCGAAAATGGAAAGAAGAAAACCGTCGACCACCTTGGCAAGAAATATCGAACCTAGGCTCAATAGTTAAGACGTATTGGGCGCAGTGGGACTCATTTATCATGGAAGATGGCTTGCTCAAACGAGTCCTGGAAAATGATGACGGTTCAGAGAAGAGAAGACAGTTGGTGATTCCAAAGAGCAGAATAGCCGAAGTACTTCGTCAGTTACACGACAGTCCATCAGGAGGGCATTTTGGTGTGAAAAAGACCCTTCAGCGAATTCGGGAACGGTTTTATTGGATGAACAGTTCCGACGATGTAAAAGACTGGTGTAAGAAATGTACTATTTGTGCTACGAGTAACGGGCCTTATCGAAAAAGGAGAGCTCCTATGAGACAATATAATGTTGGAAGCCCGATTGAAAGAATAGCTTTGGACATTGCTGGGCCATTTCCAGAAAGTGATAATGGAGGCAAGTACATGTTGGTAGTAATGGATTACTTCACTAAGTGGGTCGAGATTTACGCACTTCCAGACCAGAAGGCGGCCACCGTTGCAGATAAGTTGATCCAAGAATATATCAGCCGATTTGGAGTGCCTTTGGAGATCCATAGTGACCAAGGCAGGAACTTCGAAAGCGATTTATTCCAAGGAATATGTGATAGACTAGGTATGAAGAAAACAAGAACTACGGCTTATCATCCGCAATCGGATGGTATGGTAGAACGAATGAATAGAACAGTTGGCAAGTATTTGACAAAGATGGTGTCCGATCATCAGCGAGACTGGGACCAATATCTCCCGTTCTTCACAATGGCCTACAGATCTGCTGTTAATGAATCAACAGGCCAGACACCAGCCAGAGTCCTATTCGGACGCGAGATGCGACTACCTTGTGATCTAGAGTTTGGGTGTCGACCTGGAGAAGATGTAGCAGGTGAAGATTATGTGATCGAATTGCGAAGAAGAATGGACGATGTACACGAGTTGGTCCGTTCCCATCTCCAGATCGCTAGTGACAGAATGAAGAAACGGTACGATACGCAAGCCGAAAAGGGGTGTTTTAAGAAGAACGACAAAGTCTGGCTTTATAATCCCAAAAAGCGAAAAGGTTGTTCCCCCAAGTTGCAGCAGTTTTGGGAAGGTCCATACCTCATTATGGAAAAGATCAATGATGTCATTTATCGAATAAGCAAGATTCCGAGGGGAAAGCCGATGATAGTACACCATAACCGGCTGGCGTCTTTCGAAGGCGACCACGACGTAGATGAAGAAGTGGAAATAAACCAAGTCCAAGATGTGTCTGACCTCACGTTTGAGGAATTCATGGGTGCCTATGGAGGTACCGGTAAAGCAAGACATGGTGTTACCACTGAAGAAAGGCAAGATCTACTCGCGCTTCCCGATGACTACTCACTGGCCCTTACCATCCCGGCCAGTATCAAAGATGCACCAGGGCTGGCATCCGTCTTTCGAAGGAAGTTTGGTCGAGTTGCAGAACTTCAATGCCAAGTGCCAGCTCCTGGTAAAACCTTGAAACTTCAAGATGCATCACGTTACCTTTTTTACCTGGTAACAAAAGACACTGCCCGTGACCAACCTACCTACCGAGATGTATGGGAAGCCTTACTTCAGTTGAGAGAGCACGTACTAGAGTCCGACGTGCAAAAGTTAGCCATGCCAAAGTTGGAGTGCCGCCAATTAGATTGGAGGGTTATACGAAACATGGTGGAGGAAATCTTTAAAGACACCGAAGTCCAGGTGTTAGTCTGTTGCAATCCGCATAGTTACTGGTGCGGAGAGAAAACCGTCCCTTGTCATTTCTATACAACTGGAAGTTGTAAAAGAGGGTCTAGTTGCCGATATCAGCATGTCGTTTCAGTTCCAGTCCCGACAAGATTCCAGGAGGAACCATCTTTTAAGAGGGGGGCAATGTTACGATTTTAAATGTTATGGCATATAGAACTGTAAATATTTTATGACTAATTCTTTTTTATTGATTCTCGTAATTTGTAGGTCAAAATCTACCTGAGCTTCGATACCAGTTGTTTACAGAATAATCTAGACCCTAATTTTATGAGTAATCCACGTCTCGAGGTTGAAAAACGAGTCGAGCGCCTTCACCAACGTACGAGATTATTCCATTATAATGTAGAAGGCCGCCGAAATTTCGAGATAACAACAGTTGTGTATATAAATGAAAGATTTCTTATTTGGCAGTTAGTCATAAGAAGAACGGGAAACGCGGTTTACTTGTAACGAAACGTGAAATAAATACATTTGTACAGCTATTTAATAAATTAGTAATTAGTTATCGTGAGTTTTAATAAATTAGAATATAGACAATAAATTAGAATAAAGAACTATAAATTAGAACTATATAAACCTAACAATATATAAAAGATATTTTATATATAAGGTTAAGTTAGTATAGTAGATAGACTACACAGATCTGAGACCAACCCCTAAATTGCAACCCCTAAAATCGCAACCCCCGGTCGTAAGTTCCAAACGGCTTAACGTAGGATGACGTACGAGGGCTCGTTGGAAAGGGGATGAAAAATAGGGTTGAATGCAGTATGTGCCGTGCGCATCGGAGCATGCCAAAAGGTCATTATGGGGTATCTTCGTTTCTATTGGTCCGATCGTGACGTACGAGGGCTCGTTGGAACGGGGAGAAGGCAGGGAGACAAAAAACAAAGATGGCGGCGTTGCCAAATGGGCGTTAAAACGTATCTTCGTTGCTATTGGTCGGATTTTGACGTATGAGGTGTCAAAGCGTTGGATGTCACGTGACATTCAACGCAGGACGTGACATTCGACATTTTAAAAGACAAAGACACACTAACAGAGGACAGCAGAGGGTAACAGAGCGTCATAACAGTGACATTTATGTGACATTTGACATAGACCGTACAATGTCACGTGAATCGACGTGACATTTGACGCAGATCGTGAATTGACGTGATATTTAACGCAGGACGTGACATTTATGTGACATTTGACGCAGAACGTGAAATGACGTGACATTCGACGCAGAACGTGAAAATGTTGCGTGAATAACGTGACATTCGACGTAGGACGTGACATGTATGTGACATTTGTCACAGAACGTGAAATGTCAAGTGACATTCGACGCAGGACGTGACATTCAACACAGAACGTAAAATGCCACGTGACATTCAACGCGGGACGTGACATTCGACACAGAACGTGAAATGTCGCGTGAAATGACGTGACATTCGACGCAGGACGAGACATTTGACGCAGGACGTGACATTTATGTGACATTTGACGCAGAACGTGAAATGACATGACATTCGACGCAGAACGTGAAAATGTTGCGTGAATAACGTGACATTCGACGCAGGACGTGACATATATGTGACATTTGACGCAGAACGTGAAATGTAGGAATTACGTGACGTGAGACGTTTTGACGTAACAGTTATGTGTCAGTCAAGACATCGCTTGACATAAAACGTGACATTCAACATAGGACATATTCAGTAGGAATGCGTAGGAGAAATAAACATATCTTTCATTAAAATATCTATTATTATTGAGTTACATATAGATACAAGTTATATACAACACTGAAACTTGAATATTAAAAAAAGACATAGACATGTAGAAGTATTGTTTATTTACATTAGTTCCAAAAGCACTTCTTTATAATCTTCCTCCATCTTTAGTAAGCGATTAGGATATGCCAGCCAAAATCGTCCCTTTTTCACAAAACCTAGTAGTTCAAGTAGCGTTTTATTCAGGTAACCTCTATTCAAATATCGTATAAGGGTATTTCGTCGATCAGTAGTTTTAATTATGTGATGTAATTTAATTTGAACGTCGTCTGTTAATGCCTCTATTTGCGTTTTTATGTGTAAAAGTTGTTCTTCTCTAAGTATTCGTTCTGCTTCCAATCTCCTTTGATCTTCAATTCGCAGGTTTGTCAATTGTTCTGTACATGTTTCACATAATATGTACCTAGTCCTAGTATCATTCCAATCGTTCATTTCGAATAGTTCTATACAACCGCAAGGTTTTATAGTTTCACGTAATGTCTCATAAGGCATTGTGTCTGCTAACCAGAGGAATAAATGTAAGACACTTCTGAAGAGGTATCCCAAACGTTTAAGAAAAGAACTAGCATACGCCAGTGTGCTATTCTCTGCACTCACAGATACAGAGAGCAACAATAAGGCATGTAAACAGACCAGCACCTTGATTTATACTAATTTCCAAAAAATTGGTACTATAGTTATTTATACAAAATTCACAAAAACAGAATTATATACTGAAATATTAAGACAGAAATATTTTAAATAATAATATGTTAAAATAGTGCATTTGTTAGCAAACCGGATGAAGCCTCATGATAACAATACACCGCGTTGTTCAAAACACGTAAACAAGTGTGATAACAAATTTTATTTTAATCATTGGAAAAACAAGTACACCGGAAAGAAAACCGCAGTTGCTACATTTTGTAAAATGTATGAAGATATCAGCAACCACATCAACAAAATTCTAAATTGATAACAACGATTCTCTTACCGCAATATCTATTTATTATATTACCATAAATATTAGTTGAAGAAATAAAAATAAATATAAAAATATTAGCATTTCTAGAACTCAAGGTGTTGCTTATCTATGAAACGAATCAGTCGATGGTACCGTAGGCACATTAGGTTGACGCAACTCGGGCTCGGGTGGGGCGATATGCTGTTCTGTTCTTTAAAAGGCCGAGGAGCGCATACGTTGTCACAGTTCGCTTCGCAAACGTACTACAACAACAACAAGTTCGCAGTAGTCAATACGGTGTGCAGTGACTTACATATATCTGATAAAGGTAAGCGGTTGTTTCTTTTTATGTATTTATTATGTCCTTTTTATCATTGTATTTTATGAGAATTGTACATCTCTCTGTTCGTATTTCATGCAGTATTTTATGAAAAATGTATATTTCTATGTATTTATTATGTCCTTTTTATCATTGTATTTTATGAGAATTGTACATCTCTCTGTTCGTATTTCATGCAGTATTTTATGAAAAATGTATATTTCTATGTATTTATTGTGTCCTTTTTATCGATGTGGGTGTTGTAAAACATTCCACGTCTGCTATTTTTTATAAGAAGTATTCTCCGCTGTTCGTATTTCGATTTCTTGTAGTATATGGTTCTTCTCTATTGCCAAGTATGTAATGCATCTCTCCATTCACGTTAAGCGGAAAAACTATAGTTTTTTGTTATTATTGTAGATGGATCTATCAAAACTAAATAATGCATCCTTGGTTGCAGAACGTAAGCCAATAAAAAAACTTAAAGATCTACAAATTGGAAAAAAATTTACCATCCACAGTGCAAAGGTGGTAACAACACAATTTGGGGAGACAGTTCTGCTGGATTTGGGTGCTGAAGTTGTCTTCTTACCACAGCGGGTAACCAAAGCCTACCAAGCAGCAATAACGGACCTCAACAGCGGAAACTATTCGCTGATATACGAAGGGGAAGTTGATATTGGAAAAAGCAGACTCCTTGCATCCTTTAAGATAGTTGAATAAGGTAAGTGATTTTTTCTTATTGTTTGTTTGTGAGTAGCCATGCATATAAAACAAGTGATTAAACAGTCTGATGATTTGATGCACATTATTAAAAAGCTTAGTAAAATAATTTTCGATAAATTCACTGAAAGAGATCGTACAGTTTGGACAAGACGGTTAAATAGTCAAATTTTTAGATGTAGTAAAGTAATTAAAAACAATAAACTATCAGTAGGAACAGTTAGAAAAGTGCAAACTTACATAGGACATTTTAAACATTTTAGGCAAATTATTTTAAATTTCAATAATAAGTACGTTGGGTTGGGGCTTAATTCAAAATTACGCAATAGAGTTAAATGGGAAAATGTCATTTCGTGTTTTGCTAGTCGAATTAAAACTGGAGTTATAGTTAATTTATCGCATAAGGATGTAACACAGTTCCTAAATGATTGTTATATTATTTTTAGTAGAAAAATTAAAATTAATTTAAAAACAAATAGAATGCTTAAAGTCAATACTACATTTTGCGGCGAATTCATTAAAAAATCAAGTGATAGCGAAAGTTTAGATTTAAAATATTTTAACACTAAAAATGCTATTATAGACACATCGACCGATTTACATCTTTGGTTCAGTGAAAATGTTAAGGATAAAATTTTTACAAAGCTGTCTGAATTTGCAGAAAAAGATTCGGGTGCTGCTCTGTCTAAAGTAATTTCATTGGAGGTTAATATTAATAAAGTGGAAATAGGAAATGGTTCATCGTTCATTGACTTGCCAATTGAGATTCAGAAAAAACGAGCGTGCATTAATGTGCATAACTTCGATCAGGCTTGTTTTTATTGGTCAATAGTTAGCGCTCTGTATCCAGCAAAAGATCATCCACAACGAGTTTCAAAATATCCACATTATTCTACTGTTTTACAAACAGACAAATTAGAAAGCCCAATGCCAGTAAGCCAAATTTCCAAATTTGAAAAATTAAACGCCATATCAGTCAATGTTTTTGCATTAGAATTAAACGTAGTTAAGGACAAACAATTTTATGAAGTAGTACCAGCCAGACTGACACCGCAAAAGATGGAAAAGCATGTTAATTTGCTCCTTATACAAGATAAATATTTCCCAAAGTTAAACGATTACGATGCTCCTCCAGAAGATGATGATCAGACTGAAATACGCCTTCATTATTGTTGGATTAAAGATTTAGGAAAATTAGTACAAGCACAATTAAACAAAACAAAATGGAAAAAATATATTTGTGATCGTTGCTTAAACTATTTTAGCAGTGAAAGCAAACTAGCAGAGCACGAAGAAATGTGTTCAGATGTGAATAAATGTAAAATGACTGTTCCCAAATATGACCATGTGGCTTTTCGCAATTTTACATACAAACAAACAACTCCGTTTATAGTTTATGCCGATTTTGAATGTCAATTACATAATTTTACAGATTCAAATGTCTCAGTGAGTAAAACAGCAAAATATCAGAAACATGTACCTTTTAGTGCAGGTTATTATTTGAAATGTGCGTACGATGATAGTTTATCTTATTTTAATAGCTATAGAGGTGAAAATTGCATGGAGTGGTTCGCAAAAGAAATGACCGAAATTTCCAAATTTGTAAATTCCAAAATAAAGACAATTGTACCTATGGTCGAAAAACCCAACACAAATGGAGCAACTGTTTGCCATATTTGTGAGAAACGCTTTTTGGCTACAGATACAGTTGTTGTAGATCACGATCATTTTACGGGACAAGTACGGGGATTTGCGCACCAAGCATGTAATTTGAACTTTAAAAAATTGTTTGTCGTCCCAATCGTATTTCATAATTTTAGTGGCTACGATTCGCATTTTATGATTATAGATCTTTGCAAGCATGGGCACTTGAGCTTACTTCCCATAAACAAAGAAAAATATATTTCATTTACATTACAATCTGACGAACATCAAATTAAATTACGATTTATTGATTCTCTAAGATTTATGGGAGCTTCACTCGATGAATTGGCATCTCTTTTAGATACATCTGAAAAGAAGATTTTGAAAAGAGAATTTAGTCAATTAGATAATGATACATTTAATTTGTTAACTTGTAAAGGAGTATTTTGTTATGATTATATTGATAGTTTGGAAAAATTGGATGAAACTTCTTTACCCACAATTAACCATTTTTATAGTAAGTTAAATAATGAATACATTAGTGAAGCGAAGTATGCTCATGCCCAAAATGTTTGGAAGAAATTTAATTGTAAAAATTTGGGAGAATACAGCGATTTGTATTTGAAAACAGATATTCTGCTGCTGGCTGATGTGTTTGAACAGTTCCGACAAAAATGTCGAGACACATATAAATTAGATCCAGCATGGTATTATACTATGCCAGGATACACTTGGGATTGTATGTTGAGATACACACAATGTAAATTAGAATTGCTAAAAGATGTGGATATGATCTTGTTTATGGAAAAAGCAATCAGAGGCGGAATATCTGTTTGTAGCAACAGATATTCAGAGGCCAACAACAAATACATTTCGTCGTATGATCCCACACGGCCCTCTAAGTACATCCTCTATTTAGATGTGAACAATCTGTATGGCTGGGCAATGTTACAATTGCTTCCATATGGAGGGTTCAAGTGGATCGAAGATGTTACCAAATTTGGTGTTGGTAATCTTCCCGAAGGCCATATAGATATTATGTCAATACAGGATGATGCAAAGGAGGGCTATTTTTTCCAAGTTGACTTGGAGTATCCACGCGAATTACACGACAAACATAAAGATTTTCCATTTGCTGCCGAACACCGCATTCCGCCCGGTTCAAAATTGCCAAAGTTAATACCAACCTTATATCACAAAACCAAATATATTATGCATTATAGAACTCTTAAACAGGCATTGGCTAACGGGTTAATTTTAACAAAGATACATAAAGTTTTGAAATTTAATCAATCTGCGTGGCTGCGACCGTATATCGAATTAAATACAAATTTACGGGCGGCAGCCACCAACAGTTTTGAGAAAAATCTCTACAAGCTAATGAACAATGCGGTGTTCGGAAAAACTTTACAGAACCAAAGACGTCATCGTATTGTAAAATTATGTAAAAAATGGCATGGAAGGTACGGAGCCAAAAATTTGATTGCGAGTAGTCGATTTCACAGTCGTACGATCTTTAGCGAAAATTTGGTAGCTATCGAACTTAAAAAATCAGAAGTATGCTTTAATAAACCCCTGTATATAGGCGCAGCAATCCTAGATATATCAAAAGTATGTATGTACGATTTTCACTACAACTTTATGCTTCCAACGATGGGAGAGAACAACTGTTCATTGTTGTACATGGACACCGACAGCTTTATTTATGAATTGCAATGTTCAGATGCATATAGAGAGGTTATAAGAGCGCATCCAAATAAATTTGATACCTCCGACTATGCCGAAAACAACTCATATGAGATAGAACGGTTAAATACAAAAATCCCCGGATTAATGAAGGACGAGGCAAATGGGAAAATAATTACACATTTTATTGGATTACGATCAAAAATGTACACATTTAAACTGCAAATAACTGACGACGAGAGGGACAAAGAGAGACAGCGCCTAGAAAGAAAACAACTAAACAAAGAGAGAATTGAATGTGACTTGGGAAATTTGGGAATAACAAAAAAGGCAAAAGGAGTGAAATATAACGTTGTTCGAAATAAAATTACGTACGAAGACTATGAAAAATGTCTTAAAGAATTCAAAATTCAAACCGCGAGCCAAAGATGTATTAGGTCATACCAACATTCTGTATTTAGCATCGAGCAATCCAAAACGGCTCTAAGTCCTTATGACGATAAGAGGTACTTAATACCAAAATCATTTAATACGCTTCCGTGGGGACATTATCTTGTCGATTAACATTTATTATAAATAATTTTCTTTTTCTTGTAGTATATGGTTACTCATAAGAACAAAAAAAAAAAAGAGAAAAGATCACTTATCTCACAGTTTTTGTATATTGTAGATTTAACTAGTATTTTAGAATTGTATAATTTAATTTTTAATAATAAATTTGTGTAATCTTACATTTTTGGTTTTATTTATAATAGAATAAAAGACAACATATCTAATGAATTATATATTTATTTAGTTAAATGATTTACATGTCTATGTTCATAATAATATACATATTCCTTTAGAGCTAAACTTAACAAAGTGTTTGGACAAATATCGATATATGCTGCGAAGGCTGTAACTGGTTCATGTACAGAGTCTTTAGCACAAAAATTTTGTTTAATGAAAGTTGAAATATTTATATAGTATTTCTGGAATTGTAAACTCTGTAACAATGCCACTCTATGGTACAGTATTCTGTAGTTTGCGTTTAAAATGTGGTAGGCGTCATCTTCACGTAAATAATAGTCGACTCCAAATTTTTCAATGGTCAGCAACTTTACATTGTCTTTTACCAATTGTCTTAGTTTGCAAAAATCACCATTCATAAATTCGATTGGAACATACCCATCCGCATATGTAGCATGGAAAAAGTCACTCATTTTTTCTTTTAACCACACAATTATGACGTTCCACTCGCTTATACTTAAACTGATTCTTCTAAAATCATCACGTTGACACAGAATGATGGATGGTAGAAAATCTCGAGCTGGAGATAGACCAATTTTTATGTGGAGAGAGCTGCTGATTGGATATGTAGTTTCCAATAAACAATATTGCTCGTTTGTGGCAGCTGCTTCATATTTAGCCAATACTCGATCCAATTCCGCACCAGGACTAGGTGGTTGTTGACTATCTTCATCGTAGTTAAATTCTATGCTAAATTCACTGCCATCATCATCATCGAAATTATTAGGTTGGCTGTTGTATCCGCTATCTTGAGAGCTCATGGTACTACTGTGTGTGTGTGTGTGTGTGTGTGTGTGTGTGTGTGTGTTTCTAACGTCGTTAACGAGGTGGATGTAAACTGAACATATTATCGTAGTTTGTCCTACATTTATACCATTGTCTTCTCCCACTTCTTGTGGTTAATTATCGGTCTTTTCACAAAAAATGTATGTCTACGCGGCGTATCGAAATATAGATCCTCAAACTATATTCGAGTTATTTATCCAGCTGTTGTGTTTGCTGTCCATTCCTAACCATTTCACGTACATCTTATTGCCTTTTCGTCTGAGTACTTTTTCGACCAGGTATATGTCAGGGTTTGATGTTTTCTGCAATTCTTCTTCGTAAAAACCGCCACTAATCGGCGCACCTTGCATGTCTTCGAGCAAATACGTTATAGGATTTGTTATCTTAACTTGTACAATTCTAAATAATTCAGTAGTCCAATTGGGCGTGTATGCCTTTTCGAAGAAATGTTTTGCCTTTGATACACGTACAATGTCGCCAACTTTAAACTTTCGTGGACCTGCAATCTTTAAATAAGTATAACTTTTGTTTAAAATAGTTTTTTCGTTGGATTTGTTAACCTGAGACGGTTTGTATCCTGTTTTACTGTGTTTTGTGTTGTTGTATTCCTCTGTAATTATGTGTAGAGCATCTAACCATTTGTACGATCCATGTAAACTGAAATACTTGTACAACTTTGCTTTCAACGTTCTAATAACTCGCTCGCAAATGGCTGCTTTTTTGATCGTGTAGGTGCTGTAATGATTAATCTCGTGTTTTTTCATTAAATTTTGAAATGTTCTGTTGTAAAATTCGGTTCCTTGATCAGATTGTAGGTTCTTCGGATGTCGTCGAGTATGTGCGAGAATATCCGAAAATGCCCGAGTAATTTCCTCGCCAGTCTTCGTTTTTAGAGGTCGTGTCCACACAAATTTTGAAAAGCAATCAATTACAACTAGTATTAGTTTGTAATTTTTATTTTGATGTGCATAAGGACGCATTTCAGCCAAATCCATTTGCCACAAGTCATCGATTCCTTTGATTATTGTTCGTCGACGAGGATAGTTTTTTCGTGCCGGTTTATGCAATTCGTTTATCAGCTGTTCTTTAGACATTATTATTTTTTTAACGCACCTTCCACTACCGTAAGACGTTTGTCTATATCCCATGAATGAATGCTATCTACTACGCTTTTTAATGATTGTTCCACTTGTTTTATCCGCTGTTCCATCTGTATATCGTACATAGAATGCTTTGCAACTGTTTCTGCAGCAGATTTTAGATTGTTCTCCGTTTCCTTTTTCAGTGCATTCATATCATCTTTGATTATTTTTTTCAATTTTTGCTCGAGAAGTGGAACTGTAGTTTTATGAAGCTCCTTTCTCACATCGTTAAGGCCAATGGCTAAATCCTGTATGTCATTAGTTTTTTGCTGTAACAGCACACCATGTGTTTGAATTAATGGATGGTGCAGGTTACGCAACCCATTAATTTGTTCATCAACGTATTTATTCGTATCCTTTTTCAGTACATTCAGATCATCTTTGATTATTTTTTTCAATTTTTGCTCGAGAAGTGGAACTGTAGTTTTATGAAGCTCCTTTCTCACATCGTTAAGGCCAATAGCTAAATCCTGTATGTCATCAGTTTTTTGTTGCAATAGCACACCATGTGTTTGAATTAATGGATCGTGAAGGTTACGCAACTCATTGATTTGTCCATCAACGTATTTTTTCGTTGCAGCATCGCCACTATCTGATGGATCCTTGACATTGGATATTTTCACATTTTCGGCATTAATATTTCCGTCAGACGTATGTGGAAATGTGACTCGCGCCACCTTTTGGGCATTACTACTACTACTATAACGAGAGTGATGTCCGAATTTGTCGACACTCATAGTGGAAATGATAATGACATTCCCAGTTACTCTATTATATTGGCTTCTCTTAGTTCATTGATGATGGCTACGATTTCGTTGTCGAGAGATGTGTTGCCGGCGTCTTTCGAAGCCACCAAGAGTTTAAGACGTTCAACTAACTCATTTGGATCATCCCAATAAATATACTCCATGGGTGCAGTGTTGTATGTTAATCGTGAGTCATCCAATCCCGTTCCTTTGGCCGTAGATGAAGATGATCGTGTTGTTGTTTTCGTTCTGTGTTCGAGTTCTTTTTTGGATCGAGTTGCAGGTGGTGCATGCTTTTTCATTGCTGCATCAGATGGTTTGAATAGAGGTTTAATAATAGAATGGTATTTTTCTCCGCTGGAACCTTTAAGACGTCCCAAGGTATCCAGATGAATCTCTGTGTTTTTCAACAGTGTTTTGTACTTTTGTAAATCCTCATCATTATACTGGTCGGGGTTGGCATAAAATAAAAGTTGATATAGACCTGGCGTACCACCTAACCTACGTTCTTCTAAATTACGTTCTCGAATTATTATTATGTCTCCATTGCGTTTGTCAAAGTTTATTCGACGTTTTCCCATTATCCAACCACTAATAGAATCGTAAAATGGACCATAGTTTTTATCAATTCTATCGTCTTTTTTCAAATATTCTTTTATATACTTGTGACTTATTGGAGGATATTGATCCATATATTCATCGGCGGCATCCATCGAAATCTCGTCAGAGATTGGTTCTTGAATAATGTTTTCATGAGGTATCGCTTGATCAGGTGCGTCAATAAATACATCGTCATTCTCCTCCTCCTCCTCCTCCTCCTCCTTGTCCTCCTTTTTCACCTCTTCTTTTTTAACTTGTTCAAACTTGTTAGTGATAGCATGATGTAACGTTTTTGATGATTGTGCAATATCTTTGAGAGGCTTCGAGAGTGGTTTAAATAGTTTATTTAGGGACTCGTCTTGTTCTGTTCGGCCTAATTTCAATGCCAAATATTTTTTGCGAATTGATCTAGCCAATTCGGCGACTTTCTTCTTGCGAAGGGCAATGGCAACCGCATCATCTGACATGTTGTTAACGACTAACCAATCACCTTATAATTTTATATATTTATCAAATCCTTTGCGATATCGGCCATTGTTGAGAGCAAAATCTTTTATAATTACCAAAGTACCATAACTATCACACCAACATTCAGAACAAATTTTTTTAAATTCATCAAATGACATGTCTGGTGATACGTGCTCATCAAATACATGCTTCAAATTTATCTCGTCTTGCTTGAATAGTACAATCATGTTACAGTTGTCTCTAATTAGCTGCTTTGGTATTTTTGAATATGTTTGACATAAATAAGCGGCATCGATATCTTTATGTCTGCACATGGAATAATACTCGCGAATCTTTTGCTGACCATCACATGCAACATCGTCAAATAAAAACACAGAGTGAGGTTTAGCGTCGCTGGGACTAATAATTTCTTCGTTGTCTTTAAACGGGTAATATCCTACACCTTTAACTTGTGCTATTACATCTTGCAGTAGTTGATATTTCGGTTGAAAGAGGGATTTCGAATAAACATAGACATTTTTAAACTTGGCGCCATTCGGATTGAATAGAAGAGATAGCATGACATTCGTTTTCCCGCATCCACTTGGACCGCAAATAATGGCTCTAAACGAGTTTGGTAGTAATTTACCATGTTTACTGACTGTCACTTTCTGGACAATGTCCAGATTATCAATTGGTAGCGTCTGCTCTTGCTGAACGATCTTCATCGTGTGACAAGTGTAGTACATATGTACGACAATATATTATAGATGTCACCACTTGCATGACATCAGTCCAATGTTGGTCGTTGAAGGAGGAGGTCTCGTTAACTCTCTAATTAATAAACTGCCAATTGAGCTGCATATTCCCGGTTATCAGTACTGCGGTCCCGGAACAAAACTACAAAAACGTCTTGCACGTGGAGATCCAGGAATTAACCCGTTAGACGCAGCTTGCAAACGACACGATATCGCTTATTCACAGCACTCATCTCTCGAAGAACGTCACAAGGCCGATAAAGAATTGGAAGATAGAGCCTGGGAGCGCTTCAAGTCGAAAGACGCTAGCATTGGTGAAAAAAGTGCTGCTTTAATTGTAACTGGCGGAATGAAGACGAAGAGAAAGTTGGGAATGGGATGTTCTCGTCGTGGACGACGGGGACGTTACTCATTCAATCGAGATGTTGTCTCAAAAATTGCAAAGTCCCTGAAGAGAGGAGCATCGTTAACAGATACTGCTTTGACTGCTGTACGAATAGCAAAATCCATAATCAAACGACTTGGTGGTCGTAAAGAAGTTGATGTTCCACGAGTACTACCACTAAAATCCGGAGGTTTTCTACCCCTCATACCTCTATTTGCAGGCCTTTCCGCTTTGGGGGCCTTAGCGGGGGGTGCTGCCGGAGTGGCCAAGACAGTAGTCGACGCAAAGAATGCCCAAAAGAAATTGGAAGAAGATATACGTCATAATAAAGCAATGGAACACATAGGTTCGGGTCTGTACCTACGTAAGAAACCCAGAGGTGGATTCGGCTTGTATTTGAAAAAAAACTTCCAATAAAGCTACCCAATCGTCCGCTATATGATGTGGAGATTGCACATTATGCGAAAATACTTAAAATACCACATTTTCGAGGCGTTTTTATGAATGACGCTCTGCCTAGAGACGGTCCACGACAACGAGAATGTGCAATAGTAAACTTGGATGTGTCCACACATAACGGGACACATTGGGTAGCATATAGAAAGATAAACAGCGACGTAGAGTATTTCGATTCATTTGGTAATTTAAAGCCGACCAAAGAACTTGTTAAGTATCTGGGTGGTGCACGTGCCAACATTTCCTATAATAACCATCAGTATCAAACGTACAATCAAATTATTTGTGGACATTTATGCTTAAAGTTTTTATATAATGGAGCCTACTAAAAGTACGAATCTGCTTATGGACCATATGTTTCGCAAAAAATATTTTACAGAATTCAGTGAAGAAGAACTAAAATACATACCGCTCGATTATCTTATACGAACTGTACGACCTTCAGAATTGTTAAGTATATGGCATAAATTGCCTGAAGACTATCGAGGAGAATTTAACTTGCAGATACTACTTCCCTGCTATGTACATTACAACAGACCTGATTGGAAGACTCACTGGGATGGTCCACCTGATTCTCAAGCTAAATGTCATTTATGTAAACTTGTTTTGGAACAAATAAAACTATTACAGTAAATATTGTTTTTCTAATATAATAACCTATTACTAGATTGACGTGAGTCAGTCATCATGTCGCAGTTGTTGAGAGTAGACAGCACCAATTACATATTCTCATTTCAACCTCCCACACCGATGGTGTTGGATCCGAACAAAGATTATGAAATAGCTCTTCGTGCTTTCCATTCCTACAACAGTATACCAAACATTGAAAATAACAAGTTTTATTACTACGATAACACAAACCAATTACAACACTTTGATTTCCCCGATGGATGTTATGAAATTGCCGATATTGAAGAATATATACAAAAGAAATTGGGTGCTGATAATGTGCTTAAGCCTGAAACGATATTTAGTCTGAAACCTAACCACAACACGTTGCAATGTCAAATTTTCAGCAAATATAAGATTTCGTTTACGCACCCTGACAGTCTTGGTACAGTATTGGGATTTTCTCCTGCAATTCTCACTCCAGGACAGACACATTCTTCAGATCGACCTGTTAGGATTATTAAAGTATCTAGCATACGCTTTGAATGCAACATTAGTACCGGAGCCTTCGATGGTAACAGACCTGCTCACACGATCTACGAATTTGTCATACAATCAAATCCTGGGTACGCAATTGACGAAACTCCACACAATTTGTTGTATTTACCTGTTGTACCGCAACGAGAAATTACCAATATCACTGTGTTGGCTGTCGATCAAGACGGACGCCCTGTAAACTTTCGAGGAGAACAGAGCACCTTGGTGTTGGAACTTAGATCACGTGGGAAATGGGATTAGTAATAAGACAATCTACTGCCCATAGTACACCATTAGTTGTGCAGCCGTCTGAGCGACAACATCGTACGTCCTCATCTAAGCGGCAACATCTTACGTTTGCAAACAAATTGTTTTTACAATCACTTGGTTTTAAGCTGAAAAAATGACAACCATGTATGGAAAACGATCCCGTTCAAACAGCATAATGCCTCCAATATTTGATATTTATCGTAAGCCGATGTTTGACGAATCGATTCGAAAGGCCGAATACCGAACATATGCACCATTCATCAAATCATTCAACTGTAATGACATTGTAGAATTTAGCATCAATCAAGTTGACTCGTTTTTTGCAATGAGTGAAACCTTGTTATGCATTAAAGGATCGCTCGCAATAAACGGCAATGGTGAAGTCAAACTAGCAAATAATGTGGGTGCTTTTCTTTTCGATTCGTGTACGTACAGCGAAAGCGCAAGGGAGATGGAAACAGTGCGGGATCCTGGTATCGTAAGCGCTGTACGTGCTATGACATGTTATACTCAAGAAGATTCCAGTCATATGGCAATGGCGGGGTGGAATTACCCTAAGGATCCAATTCTACACGCTGCCGATCATTCATTCAACATACAGATGCCTCTTAAGCATGTTTTCAACATTTTCAATGATTATCCTATGATTACGTGTGGTCGTCAAACAATAAGACTAGTTCGAGCTCGAAATGACAACGATTGCATAATTGTCAAAGAAAAAACTCCAGGTCATGTTACAACTGTTAAGATTAACATTACCAATATTGAGCTTAGAGTCAAGCACATATTTCCCAATGATGATATTAAATTGGAACTTATGAAATCCATTCAACAAGATCAACCTATAGTTATTCCTTTTAGAAAGTGGGAATTGCATGAATTACCAGCACTTACCAAAGGCGCTAGACGTGAAGTTTGGGCTGTAAAAACTAGCAATGCAGTGGAAAGACCTCGTTATGTCATTGTTTTCTTTCAAACCAATAAACGTGACAAAAGCGACGCCGATCCCACCTTATTTGACAATATCCACATACAAAGTATCAGATTATCTTTAAATGGAGAATATTGGCCGAACGAGAGAATGCAGTTGGATTTTAGCAAAACTGACTACAATGAGGCCTATTTCAATTATACCGAATTCTATCCTAGCTACATACATTCTCAACAAAAGCGACCTCTGCTCGATTTCTCAGGTTTCGCACAACACACATTGTTCGTCATCGATTGTTCGAAGCAAGAAGAAAGCATGAAAGCATCCACTGTTGACGTAAAACTCGATATTGAAGCGAATAATGGTTTTCCCGAAAATACCAAGGCTTATTGCATTATAATTCACGATTGTGTAATGGAGTACTTCCCTCTCTCTGAAATTGTAAAAAGTCTAAATTAGATGCATAAATTGCCAGTAGTACGCGAGCAGTCATCATGAGAGTAGCATTCGTAGACATTCAGGGATTCAATGTGGATGGATGGTTTGTTCCCAAAGAACTTACCATTGAAATAGGTTTTAAACGAAGTCATTACATCTTCTTGCCTCAGAAACCTTTTAATGCGCTCAGTAGTGAGGATAAGAAGACTGCATCATACGTGGAGAAAAAACTGCTTGGAATTCGATACTCTGATGGACACGTAGAATTGTCCAAAATCAATGAAATACTAGAATCCAAGTTGTTGTATGCAGCAGATTACATCTACGTTAGAGGAGAACAAAAAGCAGAATATTTGGATAAGAAACGTCACGTTTTTGGAGTTTTTCCCATTATTATTGATGTTTGCAAGTTTGATGGTACACCTCATGCTACTGGAAACGTTGGCCCTACTGCAAACCCATGTCATGCCTCTGGATTATTTTCATGCACCGAAAGAAATGTGGATCGTCTACGTCACTGGTTTGCCAATAACATAATGCCATTGTAATTTTATGTATAAATAAATATATTAGAAATTAAACGCTTTTTTATTTATCACATCTTTATTGATCGAGTCTTATATTACAAGAAGATTCAAATTTTCTCCTTACAATTTCGAAAATAATTTTTAAAATTAGAATAAATACAGATGCTAATATTACACAAGACATTGCAAAGACATTGTCTATTTCACTTTTCATATGCTCGCTGGTGTTGTTGCTAACGTCCATGGTATTGGTTGAATACGTCTCAATGGATATGAAGCTGGTGGCAGTTTTCTGCAGGCGTAAATCCAGGTGTCTTGCTGTTGCTGCTGCTGTAGATTCAACTCTTTTGGTTTCCACGTTTTTTCCTCAATATGCAGGCTATCTAATTGTCTTTTAATTTGTTTTATATTCTCATATGATTTAATGTCTCTATTTAACTGATCAAGTTTACGTTGAAATTCCATAACCCTATGTATGTACTCGATGGAATTCATAGTACTACTGAATATGTCCTATGTTGAATGTCACGTTTTATGTCAAGCGATGTCTTGACTGACACATAACTGTTACGTCAAAACGTCTCACGTCACGTAATTCCTACATTTCACGTTCTGTGACAATGTCACATATATGTCACGTCCTGCGTCGAATGTCACGTTATTCACGCAACATTTTCACGTTCTGCGTCGAATGTCACGTCATTTCACGTTCTGCGTCAAATGTCACATAAATGTCATGTCCTGCGTCGAATGTCACATAAATGTCACGCCCTGCGTCGAATGTCACGTCAATTCACGTGTCATTGTACGTTCTATGTCAAATGTCACATAAATGTCACGTCCTGCGTCAAATGTCACGTCCTACGTCGAATGTCACATCATTTCACGTGACATTTCACGTCCTGCGTCGAATGTCACGTTCTGTGACAAATGTCACGTCCTGCGTCGAATGTCACGTGACATCCAACGCTTTGACACCTCATACGTCAAAATCCGACCAATAGCAACGAAGATACGTTTTAACGCCCATTTGGCAACGCCGCCATCTTTGTTTTTTGTCTCCCTGCCTTCTCCCCGTTCCAACGAGCCCTCGTACGTCACGATCGGACCAATAGAAACGAAGATACCCCATAATGACCTTTTGGCATGCTCCGATGCGCACGGCACATACTGCATTCAACCCTATTTTTCATCCCCTTTCCAACGAGCCCTCGTACGTCATCCTACGTTAAGCCGTTTGGAACTTACGACCGGGGGTTGCGATTTTAGGGGTTGCAATTTAGGGGTTGGTCTCAGATCTGTGTAGTCTATCTACTTAGTATTTTCATAAAAAGGATATTCATAAGTTTTTTGATAATCTAATTTGGCCATATTATAACCTAGGAACCATTTCAAGAATTTTTGTACCAATCTCTTTTGTAAACAAATAACACGTAAGTTTTTAAATCATGAATGTGTTGCTTGTGTGAGTCCATTTCAAATAGGTAAAGAAATAATAAATAAGACTTACTCACAATTAATTTAATTTAACTATCAGACGACCGGTTTCGCTTTCTACAATATGCAAAGCATCCTCAGGTCTCGATACAAAGTTAAACAAATGCTGAAATAATAAAAACCCATATTAGGGTGTTGTCTAATAACGATAAACAAAGTAGATGTTGTAAATTACAATAATTATGCCAATATTACATGTCTGTGGTTTTATTTAAATGAGTAAGTTGAATAAAAAGTATAAAAGTTTTAAAGGTTTAAACAGACAAGGTAAGGCCCACAAATTGTTATAAAATAGTCTCTTCGATTGTAATAAATTAATAAATGAGCAAATAAATAAAATAAACATTACTTACATGCCGGTACTCTATTAATTGATGGATGGTAGAACATGGTTGAAACTACTATGTCTTGTTGAATGGAGAACTCAATTCTATTATTGCAGTTGTTTGACAGTAAACGGGAAGTTCTTGAGGAGATAAATTTGATCCAATGAAGAAGAGATATGTGTGTGATTGTTTGTTAAATGAAAGTGATGTAATATACCATTGTGTTATTAAAAGCTATTTATACTTATTCGAGAGATATATTTTTGAAATAAATAACACACATTTACAAAGTATCCCTTTGTTTTCATTTATTAGATACTCCAATCCGACCCAAATTTATTTGAACTCATCCACGATCCAGATCTCCAACAACCCTCTGAGTGCCGTACACACTAGTTCCGATTATTTTGTTTGCCCAATCTTCTCCCCCATGTTCTTACCCTGAGGTAAGCAAAATACATCGTTACAACTTATCAACATTTCTCTGGTCTATATATATTTACGTTCTTAGAATGAATGGGAATGAGAGAAATATGATATTTTAGTTTATTCGTTCCACGTTCTATATGTGCATAGGCGTAGTGTGTTCTATTCTTTGGGAATATATTTGTTAAATACACTTTTATTATTAACTTTAAAATAGTTTCACGGTAAGTAAAGAAAATTTAAGATAAGTTTATTCTTTTTATAGTAATTATCCATTAATGACGGATACAATAAACAAAGAGAGATTTGACAAATAATTTATTAGATTGGATTAAAAACACATAAGTGTTTAAACACATAAAACTCATGCTTTCTCTTATAATGCGCACTTCTTTATCCTCATCCGTTGATCAACACATATAAACTTGAAGCAGAGTGTGAAATATACCGTTTATATTAACGGTTCTATAACAACAATAAAATGTTGCTGTGTTTAAATAAATAATTAAAATATTATTTTGGTACGCCCCTGCAACTTTGATAAGTGGAATATGATTTCTTCGCTTTAAGTGAGATGTTGCCAAGTAATTACCTTCAATTAAAAATTGTTTTAGTATAGATAGTTCTGTTTTTTGTTGTTGTGTTTGTTATTATCAGCAGAAGGTTTGTACAAAAGATAATTTTCAAAAAATTATACCTAAATAAAGACCTAAAAAACAGTTGTTCTGTGATTTTAAATCGCAGTATTAGTTGGCACCATACTATGACTTAGAAAGAAAGCTATGATTAACAAAATAAATGGCAGTATTGATAGACTTAATGACATAGCTGGTAGTAGTATTGTATTTAGTATTTTTTTTTCGCGGCTCCAAATAATAACGATGAAGTTTCAACATATCACATGGGAAGATAAATCAATGAGGCGGTTTAGAGAATCTCTTTATTTTCCATACACAAACGGCATTCCACTGTAGTTAATTTGGCTGTTCACCTGGTGAATGGAATAACGATTTGTATACACCTTAATATGCAATATTGTTCTGAAACTATTTATTAAACTATTATCATTTTGAGAAATTGAGAAGTGGAAATTGAAACGTCAATAAACGTACTTTAACCTTTAATTGTGGCTTATTCCCGTTTAAATACTAATTACTTAATATACAAGGAAAAGAGTTTTAACTATAAATTAAAATAATATCCGTAAAATTTAGTAAAAATCGTTACAAGCATCACATTTTGACGAACCATATCCTGGTTACCCTTAGTCCTAGAATGTTTTACTTTACACTATTCCAAAGTACAGAAAATACGTTCCTTTTTTATTTTCTAATGCAAATACCTAAATGTAGTATTAAACAGTTATAATAAGAAATATAAAAAATAGCCGTAAAAAGTTTTTAAGAACCATATCTTAAAAATTAGTCTTAGAACAATTTACAATAAACCATTGTAAAGGTTTTTCTTTCCATTTAAATTTTTATTCCTAAAACTGCATAGAAAAAATTTGTAAAACAATGTTTGCAAAAAATAATAGGGAGAATATCCCTAAAATGGTTTGAGTAGCGAAATTAAAAAAATTGTATCCCTGATACTATGAATCCTGAAGACTTTAACCAAACGTCATTTTAAAGAGGAAGTCACCCAGGTGGGGTCTAATGGTACAACCAACACCCTTCGAACTAGCATAATTCTATGTTTAATACACATATGTTTTATTAGTTACCTATAGCTTTCTAAAACATGTTGGCGTTGGGTTTTCTGAACCAATTTCAGTTGTAAGTTGATCGTCAAAGTGAGTATAGTGTTCTGCAATCCGATTAAACCCCATCTGGTTGATGAAGACACAATTTTAATTCTTAAGGTAACTAAGAGATTTTTAATTCGTGGCGTTATTTGTTGTACATATAAACTTTTTTCTCTAGAATGAATTACGAAAAAGAACAAGCCAAACTATTGGCACTTTGGCAGTAACGCGAAGATGATGGTGACCAAAATAAAGAATTTGAGGAACTAGAAGGATTGGAATCTAAAAATAAGCGAAAAGGAGATAAAAAATATCCTTATTATCTACGTAGGGATTCCGACAACAAAATGGAGAAGACACCATTGTAATAAAGCAGTTAGAACGAGGGCAGAGAATATAATTTCGAACTTACCAGGATCCAAACCATAAGCTAAAAACGCTAAGACTCTTTTAGATTGCTGGCTTCTTTTTTATGCTTGAAGGTATCACGGTGTGCACCAATGTATTGATAGATAAAAAAGCGTTAGCCTACAAAGATAAAGCATATGGTAGTAGCACCAATATTGTTGAAATAAAGGCATTATTTGGACTCATGTACCTAGCGGGTGTATATAGAAATGGTCATCGTAATCTAAAAGACCTTTGGCGAACAAATGTTACAGTAATCGATATATTTCGTTGAGTGATAGAATAGATTTACATTTTTATTGCAGTGCTTACGTTTTGATAATGTAGACAATCGACAAGAAAGGCAAGTCTGGTAAGTTGGCTCCTATTAGGGAAATTTTTGAAAAATTTGTCGCAAATTATCAACAAGCTTACTCACCAGGACAGTGCTTGACTATTGACGAGAAGTTAGAGTCTTTTCGTGTGCGTTGCTCATTCCGGCAGTATATTCCGAACAAGCCTGCAAAATCATCATCATCATCACTGGCTCGACAACCCTTTTTGGGTCTTGGCCTGTTCAAGGATTCTTCTCCATTCTGACCTGTTTCGTGCTTTTTTTTCCATTTTTTAATTTTTAATGTTGTTATATATTTTCTATTTGTTCTACGTATCTCAGCTTCGGTCTTCCTCTTGTTCTTTTTCCTACTGGCACTTGTTTGAATATTTTGTTTGGTATTTCGCCTTCTTCCATTCTTTCCACATGTCCAATCCAACGTAGCCTTCCTATTTTAATGAATGTTATGATATCCGGATCCTGGTATATGTTGTATAGTTCAAAGTTATACCTTCTTCGCCAAATCCCGTTTTCTTTTATGCCCTGATATATGTGTCGCAAGATTTTTCATTCAAAGGTGGCTAATAACGTTTCCTCCCTTTTAGAGAGTGTCCAAGTTTCTGAACCGTATGTGAGTACCGGTCTTATTAAGGTTTTGTATATTTGGCATTTTGTTTTTCTGGAGACGTTATCTGATCTTAGTTGCCTAATTAAGCCATGGTAACATTATTGGCAATAAATATTCTCCTCTTCACTTTCTCTGCAACGTTGTTATCAGACGTAACTAGGGATCCTAAGTATGTAAAGTTTTTTACCGCCTCAATGTTGTATTCTCCTATTGTTAAATTTGGCAGCTACCTTATTTGTGCGTTTTTATTTGCAGGCATATATTTTGTTTTTGTCTGATTGTTTTTAAGACCACTATTTTTTGCAGCTCGTTCTATTTGAATGAATGCCTCTATCATTTCTCTTAAGTAATGCGTCTCCTCCTTCTTTCAGTAGCTCCGATGATATTTTATCCGATCCCGGTGATTTATTGTTCTTTAATTTGTCCACTGCTGTTCTAATCTCTGCTATTGTTGGTGGACTCTTTTCTCTGTTGTCTGCTTGGTCTAATGGTATATCAGGGTTCATCTCCGTCCTATTCACCCCAAGCTTTTCCTTAAAATGTTCTGTTCATCTTCTAAGTATCTCTTGCTGTTCTGTCAATATATTACCCTCCTTATCTTTACACATCGTTGTTCTCGGTTTGAACTCTTTTCTGCTTTTGTTGAGTTTCTGGTAAAATTTTCTTGTCTCTGTTGGTTTACTTAGTTCTTGTAGTTCTTGAAGTTCTTTGTTGATATATTCTCTCTTCTTTCTTCGGTGAATTTTCTTTTCTTCTTTACGTAGTTGTTTATATTCTTCCTCTGCTTTTCGGGTTCTGTGCCTCTGTTGCGTCTGTAGATATGCTCTGTTTTTTCTTTCTGTTATAGTTTGACATTCTTCGTCAAACCAGTGATTCGTTCTTGTTCTTCTTGCGAAATACGCCTGCGAAATACGGAATAAAAATTCCGAACCTAGTAGACTCCCGTACTTTTGATGTTTTTAATATGGAAATTTATTTAGGGAACCAGCCAGGTGGGCCGTACAAAATAAGTAATAAACCTATTGATATTGTCCAAAGGCTGATTGCACCAATTTCTGGTCAAAACCGAAATTACACATTAAGAACATACAACCACAGTAGTCGGTATTTGGATTTCAAGAACATATAACTATAGTATCCTTTGTACCAAAAAAAAGGGCAAAACGTGATTTTATTATCATCACTTCATCACGATGATGAAATAGATAAATCTACCGGCGTGAAACTTTTACTAGAAATAATAAGTTTCTATAACTTTACAAAAGAAGGAGTTGATACAATGGATGAGTTGACAGGAATTTACAGTGTAGCTGGTAATTGTAGAAGGTGGCCACTAAGAATATTTTTTTCACTAAAGGCGCGTTTTCACGGGTCGATCTGAGTCGAACGATTTGGATCGACTGGCCGTCGACTAATAAATCGAAAGCAAATTGAACATGTAAACCATAAATCGACTTGGTCGTTCGGCGGAATGAGTCGATTCGACGGAAGTCGAAAGACTGTCTACTTTTCATAGGCGATTCCCGCCGAATCGATGTCGAAAAACTGGAATAATAATTTTTTAATAAAATAGATGTTAGAAAATAATTATTTTTGTTTTCCAAAAACAAATTGTTATTAGAACAGGCAATTTTCATATGTGTTGGTTTTTTGTATACATTAGTCCCATATCCACTATTTTACTTTGAGATTAAAACATCCAGAAAAGGAGTTATTTTATTTCTTTTCCATTGTAAATTTTATTGACTCAACCTTTTACCTTTTATTTATATCAATCAGAAATGTATCCAACACATCATCTACATATTTTCAACATATTGTGGACTTTAAATTTTAATTAGGAATGGTTGTTTTGAAGTCTTTCATCAATATATTAGCTAATAATGGATTTAAAGCACAGTCCAAAAATTTTGTTTATAGAAATCATTATTTAGATAAAAATAAGTGTTGTCCGTAGATCATATCAACAGTTTCATTATAGCTGATACATTTAATTTGGTCCTAATTGTTTTCAAAGTTTTATCTAAGAAAATACCATCTTAAGGGGACATTTATAAATACTATTTATGTAAAACTATTTATGTAAGACTATTTATTTATGTAAAACTTTACTTCGAAAATATTACATTTACAAATCAATGTACCAAATTATATTAACATTTAAAAAATATAGATAATTTTAATAACATTTGTGATTTTTTTTGTCTATCAATTACAATTAATTCAACATTCATCGACTGTCGTGTAAACCTTTTTGCTTTCGGCACAGATCGAATGATGGTCGAACGATCCAAATCGTTCGACTCAGATCGACCCGTGAAAACGCGCCTTAATGGACACAGCTTGAATCAACAGCCAGGTAATTTACAGAACAAACACTAGTGGCTATTCAAAGAAACGTCGTATATTCCTGGAAGATCTGGGATTAGCATTACGGCAGTTACGGCAATTATGGAATAACGAAAAAGTAATTCGCGACTTACAAAACATTTATGATCCAAAATAGTTGAAGTTTTGGGAGAAAGTGACCAAGCTCTACCGAAAAAGGCAGCGTACGGGACGTGGACGGTGTCAAAAGTGTTCCAGAAAATCTGACCGGAAAACTAAACAAACGTGCGATAAATGCCAAAATTTTTATTGTTTAGATCACCTTCATTGCATTTTTTCCTAACTTTTTTCAAGGTTGGATATCCAATGTCCTGCTTTTTTATATTTTTATTTGAACCTTTTGAAAAACATTTTTGAAAAATCTCTTATTTTAAATCATTATCTTTTGTTTGTGAATTTTTTTATGTATCTAGTGTTTTTTGTTTGTAGGAATTTTATTATTTTGTAAATTTAACTTAATACGCGGTCAAGTTTAACGCAGTGGTAAAAGCTGGTGTTATTTATGAAAACTTAGATAGTCAAATAAGATATTTAAAAAAATTAATTCGTGTTCGAAATGTTTGTTGAGTTTTCCCAATTAATTTTAAATGGGGTCAATAATACCCCACTTGGGTTATTATATACACATTTTTCACCTGAGTGACGTCGGGTTAAGAATAAAATTTAAGGTTTAACCATAATACTGTTGTTTTCTCTAAGTTAAATAAAATGAAAAACGCATAATGGTCAAAGTGTTTGTTGCGGCAACGAGCGGTTTTTCAAATTCCATTGTGCATTAAAGCCGTCAGTATCGAACGAAAGGCCTTCTTTGTTTTAATACACCTGTTAAAGTCCTTAATCCGCTTTGTTATTACCTATCGAAAAAATGCATTTGACGTCAATTTTTCTCTGTCTGGCAAACAAGCGAAATCGTCACAAAAAAAATGCAAAAACCTTTATCCACAGTCAACTTTGTTTTAACGCTCAGGTGACATCGCATGCCACGGCGCCGTCGATATTGCAGACTTTAAATTTTTTTCACAAAAACTCTGATTACTTATGGGCATGCACAAAATATCGCACTGAGTTGCACTAAAATGCATCCATATGGTTCGATTGACATGATCGACTCACAAAAGTTGGAACATTGCAAAAAATTCAATCGCGTTTGCAAAAACTTCATTGGAGTGTAAGGGATTGTGCACTGGGCTGCTTGATCATTATTTTTAGGTTCATCTTGTACAGTGGAGTATCAATGGGGTACAGGGTGAGTTGCTCTATCGTCTTATGAAAACAAAGTATAAATTATAACTTGCTCTATTCATTTTTTTTTTCAAATACCGTAAACTTTAGCCCATTTCTTAAACCTTTTAAATCAAATCTCAATAAGTCCTAGCATTTTATACTACTAAGCTGTGGCCATCTTGTTACATAAATAAACTATCTCAAATAACATGAATAAAGCATTTTAGTTGTCTTTATGTTAGGGTTACTGTAACCCAATATAATTTTACCTACTTTAAAGCATTATGTAAATAGCTATAGTCAAATAAAGACATGGGTTTATTTATTAACAGTACATTTAAATGTCAAAAAAATATAATTCAAATGATCTTTTTTAGAAAAGGTAAAAAAATGAAGAAAATGTACAAAAATAAAGCTTTAGGATACAATTAATGTTTTTTTACAAGTTGCTGATGGAAAATAATGCTCTTTTTAACAGTTTTGGAGATTGGATTTTTTTCTTTTGCACTGCATTTGTAAAACAACAAGTCCTTTTCTTTTGGCCACTTCCAAAACTTGTTGGTACATTCCATACATTTAACAACAGCACTTTCTTTTGACACATTAACAGCTAAGTATACCTGGAAATACAGCATTTAAAATAAGTAAAACGAGCATACCTAATTTACTTCGGCTATATAGCGAGAAGAACGGGCATCATGGAACTTTTGGTAGTAGAAAGAAAGGTAGAAGTCCGAAGACGAAGAGAAAGATCTCCAACACGATTCTTCTTCTTCTTGATGTGCCTATCCGTTACGAATGTTGGCGATCATCATGACAATCTTTATCTCATCTGCAGCAGCGCAAAAAAGCTGCACAGATATTGTATTGAACCAGGTTCTAAGGTTCTTTAACCAAGATGTTCTTCTTCTTCCTGGACCTTGTTTTCCAAATATTTTTATTTGCAGGATGGCTTGAAGGAGGGCATATCTGGATTTATTTCGCATATTATGCCCGAAAAATTGTAACTTTCTTATATCTCATCTTAAATGCTTCCAGTTTTCTGCACATATCTTCGTTCAAGGTCCACGATTCAACACCATAAAAAAGGACAGAGAAGACTAACATCGAAGCATTCTTACTTTTGTATCAAGAAGAGAGGTTGTGACTTTTAAGGAAGGCCATCATCCGATTAAAGGTGGATCTAGCTTTTCCGATGCGTGCTCTAATCTCCTGCTTGTTTTTTCCATTCTTCATTTATTATGGTGCCGAGGTAGTTGTACTGCGTTTTTTTTACAGCGGATTGGTTAACGTAGAGTTGACCTTCTGATATTCTTTTCTTGCTAATTATCATAAGCTTTGTCTTCTTAACGTTTATATTGAGTCCATATTATTGACTGTAATACGTGATTTTGTTCATTAGAACTTGTAGGTCTTCTAAGTTGTCCGCAAATACTATGGTGTCATCTGCATATCTGATGTTGTTTAGCCGGTAACCATTTAATGGAATACCTTTTTCAGTTTCGTGCAAATCTTCGATGAATATTCTTTCAGAGTACAGATTGAAGATTAGAGGAGACAAAATACAGTCTTGCCTCACTCCACGCATGATTTTTACATACTCAGTATGTTCACCTTCAATTTTGAGATTTGCTGTCTGATTTCAGTAAAGATTTCTAATTATTTTCAGATCTTGGCTATTAATTCCTGTTTATTTTAGTATTTGCATCATCTTAGCGTGCCGTGCTCGATCAAACGCTTTCTCGTAATCAACCAGACATACGTATACGTCGCAGTTAATGTCTCTACATCTCTCGAATAAGACTTGTACTGTGAACAAAGTCTCTCTATCCAACACGATATAGAGACCAAATGAAAACTCTGATGGTAGAATTCCTACATATGGCACAACAACAACCTCTAATATCCGAGTTGATCTCTGATGTAAAACATATTCCTAGATGAACGTTGCTGAATAACGATAGAACGTCAAGGCTAACGAGGACATAATTTGATGGTAGTATGTAACCATTATATTTATTTACCATCTCAAAAGAATCTTTAATGTAATATTGAATTTCATAATTATATGCATTAGTAAGTATGTCTGTAACAAAAGCTGAGATATTTTCAGTAGGAGTTCCAATGGAAGCTACTATGGGACGAACCGATAGAGTTGGTTTGTGGATTTTGTAATGGATGAATGCATTACATTCACTGAAGCTTTATGTAACAGGGACACTAATGAAAAATAGAATACCAAAAACTGATGTGACAGTTAAGACAGATAAAGATCTAAGAAAATCAGGAAAACGGTCCCACGATATGCTCGTTAACAAAGACAACAAAATAGCTGTTACAAAATGGTTTGATTGCAAACCAATCTATATTATGGCTTCATCAGCATTTGGAGCTGAACCCTTGGGATTGTGTAGGCGTTGGTCAATAAAAGATGAAAAATACATAAAAATAAATCGTCCAGCAGCGATTAAGCACTACAATGAAAGCATGGGTGGAGTAGATTTGCTGGATAGGATTATGCCAAGTACCCTATGAGCAGTAGAAGTATTTAAGCCTTTATTGATTTTTGTTCTACAGCTGGTTAGCTACAATACAAGAAGGATTGTTTAGCTGCAGAAACTCCTAAAAAACATATTCAAGATTACCTGTCATTCATGTTTTCGCTCTTTAGGTCGCCCTTGTACTTCAAGAACAGAAGTGAACCTACATCCGACGAAAGTAAAGAAGACAATTAAAATGAAAAATAAGAAAGACTGCACCAATCCCTGATAAACGCTTTCGGTTAAAGAAAGCTAAACACCGCCCAAACTTCGTTAATGAAAGCCAAAAATCAAGATCAAAATCCAGGTATCCTGGATGCCACAACCTGACGTTTGTCAAATGTGCCCGGTGCAAGGTTTTTTTATGTTGTAGTGTCAACAGAAATTGTTTTACTAAATTTAATCAATAATAATAAAATTTGAATATCAACTTTTTTATTGTCAGTCCAGACACAAAATATCACTAGTGATACTACAATTTTTGAAAAAATCAAAAGGGTTTTTTTTATTTTTTCTTTTTTATGATTAGTAATCCCAAATTGTAACAATCTTTTGATTGGCAAAAAAATCACTGCAATTAATGTTTGAGCCTGAGGGGAATAAAGCATACATCAAAATCAGAGAATTCGGCAAATCCCATATACGTAAACATACTTGGGACAATGAGCATAGAGTTCAGTGGAAATGTACATCAATAACCATGAAAGAAGCGGATAGAAAAAAGAGGAAAATTAAAAAATCTTACTTAATGAAGAAAAATGTGTGAAAATCCTTTAACAGAATGTAACAAGCTCTAGTTACCAATACTAAAAGAAGCAAACAGCAACAAGGATAGAACATCACTAATACAATAATATTTTATCGGAGATACATCATCTACAATTATACATAACGCATAAACCTATAATACATACAAACAAAATACACACAAAAAAATCAAAATTTGATATCACCCTGAGGGTAAAATCTTTTTAATTTATAACTACAACTCTCTTTTACATATATTAGCAACATTTCCAATAAAATATCTAAACTTTTAACTTCTACAATTGAAAACATCATAATTTCTCAAGTCACACAACACTTTTGGTTCCTTTTTAATCAACACCAAAGATAGGATGAACACACTTGACAAAAGTGGTATTTATAAATTAAAGTGTGATGATTGTGATGCCTCTTAGTCTTATGTAGGTAGAACCGTTAGAAAGTTATCTACTAGAATTTCAGAACATTTGAAAAGACCAAACTCTTCAAGTTTTGGTCAACACTTACTATCTAGTAAACACAATTTTAACATCAATACTGGTTCGTCTATTTTACATGATATTAGTAGAAAGAAAAACAAGTTGGAGTTGGATTTATTGGAAGATTTGGAGATCACAAAGGAAACAAATGGAAATTTTCATTGTCTTACTACTCAAATCAATTTAAATTGTAAGTTTAAACCTATTTTTAGAATCTTTATTGCAACTTCACCTCTTAGTGGACACAGCTCGGCTGTTTAGACTTCCTGTACTGAGTATACCCATTAAGAATTTATTAATTTCATACTTTGATCAACATTACTATTTTATTCTTCAACAATTTACAAAACTAGCTTGCTCAGGCTCAATTGATCTATAGTTGGCGTTAATTACACTCTCCATACCTCTGCGTAATTTAGACATACCATCTCCACAGTTGAATATTTCAACATCTCCCACTATTGGTCAGTTGGTCTTTAGTAATGCTTTTACATATTAGTTCTCCTATTGACTGGGGGTTTAACTGTACTACTTGAATTATATCCCATTTATACACTGCTTTCAATTTTGTTTTTAATTTTTAGTATTTAATTTCATATTCAGATTTCTTCTTTTTTTACAGTATTGATAGTGCCTGGTAGACCATTTTATTGTAGTCAACCACCCACTGTCCAATAGATTGTTTAGTCTATTTCTTGCATTCACACTTTATGTCCACTTCATTTGCTCTCAAACTAACAACCTAATTATTATAGACAGGTGTAAGTGTGAGATCTGGATTATGCAATCTAGTTAAATTAAAATATTCTATATGTCATATTTCATCAGTTGATTTTCTATAGTAGTGACGGCATGATACTATAAACTATAGATAAACCCACGCGCACGCGATCAGTCGTGTGACGACACTTGGCGACAAATGTCATCAGAAATGTTCTGTGTTGTATGGAGTTTTGTCAGATTTAGTCAAGGTTAGTAGATATTTAAGTATCTACTTAAATATCTACTAACCTTGAGATTTAGTTTTGTTTTATCGTTTATCTTGTACGTTGACATCGGTTTACTGGGTAAACCATCTTTCCGAAGGAGGTTTACTTAAACCATATCCAGATTTTCTAATTAAATGTAATGAACTGGACCATATTTTTAACAATTTTAACAAAGGGTCATTAAAATTAACCAAGAATTACTTAAAATCGCTAATGGATTTAGCTCTGTTCAGATGTAATGTTAGTAAAGGTGTAAATTATATTTTAAAATTAGAAAATTGAATAGATATATTAAAGAAACATCCAAAGTTAAGAAGAAGAAAATATTAAAAATTGTAAAATAAATTGTTAAATAAACTTGTAAATTATTACAGTGTATTTTATTTTATCAGTTGCATTAAATTTTTATTTTAATAAATAAATCCATTGTATATAAATTTCCATTTGCAAAAGGATGTTTAGTTCTTACTTTTTTATATAATTTTAGTTTACATTGCTAGGCTAACAGAGATGTATACATAACATATTTTTAAGATTTAATTGCAGATATTGTACCTAACATCCCTTAATATTCTAAATATTTAAATAAAAACCCCTTTCTTTCCATATATGTTTTACCGACTGTGATGATAAAAGGTTGGTGATAAAAGTGACTTTTATCACCAATTGACGTCATGCGCGTCGATGTACAAAATTCGATTGCGAAGTGGGTTTATCTTGGAAGTCTTAGTATCATGTAGTGACGGTCAATGCTTACTTACATAGAATTTTAATATGTGCAGATTACATTTCTATGATTGTGACTGTCCATCCAAGCTGTCATACGTCACATGTCACCTTCACATTTCCGTTAATACCATTCTCTCTTCTGTTGCCGACAAGAATGTAGCTTTAAATAATTTTTAAATAATTTTAAACTGTTTGTCCTTGTTTCGTGTAGTGTTTGTATAATTTTATGTTCAATGTTATGTTTATTACATTCTGCACTTGAAGGATAGCCCAAAACTGACGAAGTAAGTCTAAAACATTAATCACAAAAAACTTTTATCATCCATTAACTTCGAGTTTTTTATCGAAGTTAATCAATTTCTTTATTAAAAAAAAACGTTTCTTGGCTTATTTCTGATGCCCCTGGTGATGCTTTAGAAAAGCGAAAGTACTTGGGCAAGATTTAATATTAATAAAATTGTGCTCGATATCTACCTTTAATTTTATCAAAGTACATAGCTATTTGCCTACGAGAACTGTCGTCTTGTTCACTGTAAAAAATCAGCTTGGCAGAACACACAGAAGTTGTCTATGTAGACAACCATCCAATTTTCTTCAAACATCGTAGGTGCTTACTATATTGTTACATGATTCCCCAAGAATCTTCATCAAAGCTATCAAAATATATATATATATATATATATATATATATATATATATATATATATATATATAATCAATTAATTTTAATCGTAAAGAAGAGGTCTGCATTTGAACAGGATGTGTCAATCAACACTGCGAAATATAAAGGATTTTATTAATTTCTCCCTAAACACATCGAACATTTTAATACTGATTCGGATCAACTGACAACTACGATTTGTAGCCTTTTCATCAAATCAAGATATCGTCGGGTTAGTGCTTATTTGTTCCATACCACATTTTCTACTTTTTCGGGTTAGAAGTTGTAATGAAACATTGCCAACATAATAATTTATATAATTTGGCCCTGATAACTCTAACAGCCAAGACTTTTCTATAAGACCATTGTAACTTTGTGCCATATGATTATTTTATGGGTTATTTCAGTGCTTAAGTGTTCCATATGCAAAGGCCAATAGAAAGCCAGTATTTCACACGCGCATTCGGTGCTTCGGTGCTTGTTTGTGCCATGCCAGAGTTATGCACTGAGTTGAGGTTAACGTGTCTTACTTCTTGTATGGTGGCGACTGGATGTGATAAATAAAAGTATAAAATGGGTAAGTAAATGCATATATTATTTATTTACATGTGTAAAAATGTATACATATTATCTATTTAATGATGTGTTCTTCACTATATTACCAAATTTAATAATATCAATGTCTCAGAATAAGAATTTGGCATGTGGAACAAATAAGCACTAATTTGACAATATTTCTGCCAGGAGAGCGTAAAAACTCATGTAATTTTTTGTTACAGAGTGGATATGGATCGTAAACAAATTAACGCTATAAAAAGAAATCTGTAAATTCTAATAAATTAAATAAAAAGAAATCTATTTGAGACGATTCCCGATGTTTCTAAGTCCCGATGTTTCGATGATTTGACAATATTGCAATATCTGAATGTTCGTCCCTTGCGCCGTCATTACCTACTGATGTCGAGAATATGTTTGATAGTGACGATTAAGTCTGGGATCCTGATTATAGTGCAGAACCACTTAGAAAATTTTTTGACTATAACAGTGATTCAAGTTCAACTTCTTCTAATGGAAACAGACAAAATACAGAGAGTTCTACAAAAATGGTGTCAGAACGTGCCGAAAAATGTACAGAAGAAAGATCAGCAGAAAATAACATGGAAAATCAAGATGTCTCAGCAAGCAGCAACAAGACTTCTAAAAAATCAAGAAAGCAATTGAGAAATCCTGCGAACTGGACTAGAAATGTGAAAAAAGTTCAGCGAGAACAGTAGCTTCAATATAAGGATAAAAAGGAGTTGTCCATGCTCCAAGGCAATGTCGATCCAAGTGTTTGAAATCTTGTA
The DNA here is from genome assembly GCA_918026665.1 of Diabrotica balteata. NCBI lineage: Eukaryota > Metazoa > Arthropoda > Insecta > Coleoptera > Chrysomelidae > Diabrotica > Diabrotica balteata. Next base: position 103,067,052 of record OU898281.1, on the reverse strand, counting down.
CCTATCAATGGATTAAAAAAAATTAATACGCACGAAAGGGAAGTTATATTTAAAAACTTTTGGCAGCTAAGTGTAGCAAAAAAGACGCATTTTATTCAAAATTTGTAAAAAAAGTTCACAAAAACGAAGGTATGTGAAAACAGAAAATATTTCGGACTGCCAGAAACAAAATTCGTTGTAATATAACCTTGAGGTTTTAAATAAGCAAATCAGAGTATGCAGGGAATTTTTTTTAACTACTCTAAACATTAGTAAACAGAGAATTTATTATTTCTTTAAAAAACACTATAAGGATTACTCAGGGATTGCTTGGACTCCTTTGAAAGGAAAATACGTAAAGAAAGTCTTACCATTAGAAGCTCTAGATTGGGTACGGAAACATATTGAGTCGTTCCTCCATATAGAGTCTGATTACTGTCGATCAGATCGTGTTATTCGTAGATTGTATTTAGATCTGTGTCTCTCTATTGAAAAAACGTATCGACTATACCTAGAAAGTGACGTTAGTAAAATGTACAGTATTTTCTTCACCAAATAAATAATTTTATTTCTTCCAACTGCAAGTATTTGTTTCAATTACGTTATGCGTAGGAAGAATAGTAGTTCTAGTTTTTCTACTGCGAAGAATATTTAACATTTATTTACTGGTTGTTTCACATACACATATTTTGATTATTAATAAATTTTAAAAGCAAAAAGGAGTTTCCTTTTTGATACACCCTTGTATAAAAAAAGGTGCAGTAATATAAGGTTCATTCTTTTAATTACAATATTATTCATTTAATTCAGTTACATGACGTGTACCTACGGCGAAGAATGTTTTACTTTTTGTTTCACATAAATATGTTTTAATTCTTAATAAATTTTGAAAACAAAAAGCAGTTTTCTTTTTGATGTACCCTTGTATTTTTTTAAAGGTTCAGTAATATAAGATCAGAAATATTATAATAAACTGTGATCTAACTGTAGAATGATACATAAGATATATAGAAACGCAAACTAAACTATTTTACTTAAAATGTTATTATATAATTCAGTTTTATACTTTATTGCATATGGAACAAATGTGCAAATTCCTGTACTAGTTTTACTTTTTGTTCCATAAGCAAAGGTTTTTATTTTTTTTTCTCAAATTTAAGAAGAGTCAGTAAAAATTTGAAGTCATAATCCAGCACAGCATTTTAAATTTTTTTTTTTTAGAATTAACATAATTTTCCTGAGTTTTAAAATAAACGAGTAAATACTACCAAAATATTTAAATGTAAATATCTCAAAATGAGAATTTGGCATATGGAACAAATAAGTACTAGCCATCGAGCAAAAAGACAAAAGAGGGAATGTAAAGGTAGTAGGGGCAAAAATATTCTTAGACAGGAAGTGCGATCTTTAGAGGCCACATTAAACAAGGAAAGAGAGTCTCTTTCCTTGTTTGACATCTTATTTATATTAAAGTTTTTTAACAATTCTGTCGCATTTTAGACTATTTCCGTTAATAATTCATTAAAACTTTCTCGTCTAAGACACATTCTGAAAAATATTATATAGTTACTGTTAATAAGTGTCAAAAAATTTAAATTTGGCGCATTCGCATTTCCGGATATGTCCGCCATCAGAGGCCACTTTTTTGGTCTCCTTTTCATAAGGATTAGATTCCCTCTTTTGTCTTTTTGCTCGATGGTACTAGCCCGACGATATGTCATGAAAATTAATCAGCCAATTACAATATTTTTTTGACACAAGGGACGTTAGTCCCAACTCTTGGAATTTGTTAGGTGTAAAATTTCAGTGTAAAGAAATAGTGCTTCAAATTTTAAAGATTTAATCTGGTAAACCTGAAAATAGTAACAAAACAGGAGTGTTAAGGCTCTGGTCATAGAGAGTGTGACATTTAGCATGTATTTAAATGATGAGTAGGTACTATGCATTTTGACATCTTTTTGAGCATGATTTCTCGATAGTGACATCCTTAGAAAAAAAATTGATATAGTCGCTGAAAAACATAAAGCTCCTCAGTCTAAAGCAATATATATTTCTTTGAAACTAAAAATGGAATATTCGTTCTATCACTTGTTATAGAATGAAAACACATACAAAGCACGTGTTTCGGAATAAATATTCTACCCCAAGAACCATTTTTTACTTTCTACCATACGATTTCAGAATTATTACATTCATATTATTATATCGTCTAAGAGCTCAGAAATTGACCCAAAAACTATTTTTTCCATTCATAATTGGTCAGGAATGCTAATTTTTTATTGATTATAAAAATGTTTAAGGTGCTTAATTATAGAAGCTTATATTCCCATTTTCATTAACATACAGAATAAAAGATAATATTCGATAGCAGTAGCAAATTATAAGTTAATAATTGTTCAGCAAAAATAATTGGTCATGTCACTTTCATTGTAAAAATAATTAATAAAATGTTAATAACCCTAATGTGCACGCGTAAAGCAGAACATTATCTGATGGCATGCATATAAAATTATATTAATCATTATTATTCAAGCTAATAATGATTATAATTATATTCTATCTTCCCTATACGCTCGTAGTAGTTTATTAGTTTATAAATTTATTGGAATCTTTTTATTTTCTCGATAATAACAATGTGATAATTAATACTATCTGGTCTATTATCAGAGTTTCGTTTTTTATGAAATATACTCATTTGCTCTGCATTTTAATAGGAGTAAGACCCTAAAAGTAACATTATAAACAAATAACCTATCACTGATTGAACTAATCGTACAAGCTAAAAAGTTTTAGAATTGTTCGGAAGCTATTTTCTTGTGGCATTTTAAAGTAATTACTACTTAAATGGGAATAAGCCACAATTAAAGGTTAAAGTAAGTTTATTGACGTTTCAATTTCCACTTCGAAAATCGTTCTCAAAATACAAACATTAGTAAATTAAACAAATTTTATTTTTTTGGTACTTAGTCAAATATTCTTCCAATAATTTAATTATCCTCGATATGTTACTGACTTACTCATACTGGGTAATTATCCATTTGTCCTATCCTATTGTCCTATATCCTATTGTCCTTTTAACATGGGTAACCAGATCCTACTACATTCTTCCGAAGAATTTGCGACACAATTGGTCTCATTTAGTCTAATTAGAGCCGCTTCATTGATTTTTCTCTTTTTGCCATCCGTTTCTTTTAGAAGTATACTTGAATCATTAGCTTGAACCCTGTGTTCATTATCCCATGCGTGTTTACATATTTGAGATCTATCAAATTCTCTATTTTTAATATAAGATTGATGTTCACTTATTCTTGATGTCCATAACATTTAATGGTCTTGATGTTTTAACTAAATAAAACTGATCGCATTCACAAGGTATTTTATAAATACAATTTTTTGTCCTTTCTTGTTCATTGTTAGGTTTGGTTTTAGACAAAATAGATCTCAATGAGTTTGTTGTTTTGAATGTTGTTGAAATATTGAATTTATTTCCTATCCTTTCAAGCTTTTCTGATAATCATATTACGTATGGTATTGTTACTTTCCTCGTATTATTCCTTGTGTATGCTGTAGTATCTCGTTCTAAGTTGTTTTGTGCCATTCGGTCAATTGTTGAAAATTCCTTTTTTATAAACGATAAAGGATAATCATTTTTTAATAAAACAGATGTTAACAAATGTTTCTTCTCCAAAAACGAATTTTCGTTAGAACAAGCAATTTTGGCTCTATCGTATGGATTTAATGATTCCCATTTTGTTGGTGTGTGTTGGTTTTCTATACACCTGAGTCTCATATCCAGTATCGTTCTTAGAGATTAAAACATCCAGGAAAAGTAGTGAGTTATTATATTCCTTTATGTATATGTAAATGTTATTGTCTCTTCTTTATCGTTTATATCATTCAATAATGTGTAAAACAACTCTGATCCATGAGGCCATATTAAGAATACATCATCTACTTATCTCAACCATATTTATAAATATATACATATAAATTTATATACATAATATAAATTTCTCGGCAGAATGTAGTAGGATTTGGTTACCCATATTAAAAGAGGAAGTTATTAAAACGAAAATACCAGTATTAGTAGGGCAGTTACATATAGAGGATACATCAGTTATGTTTTTTAAATAACAAACATATAAAATCGGGTTAAAATATATAATATATGTCTGAATTGTCAATATAAATGAGTCAGATAAAATTAAATTATTAGATGAATTTTTCACCAAGTAACAAAAAAAAACAAAATGTGTTTAATTTACTAATGTTTGTATTTTGAGAACGATTTTCAAAGTGGATTTTGAAACGTCAATAAACTTTTTTAACCTTTAATTGTGGCTTATTCCCATTTAAGTAGTAATTACTTTAAAATGCCACAAGAAAATAGCTTCAGTACAATACTAAAACTTGTTAGCTTGTACGATTAGTCCAATCAGTGATAGGTTATTTGATTATAATGTTACTTTTAGGGTCTTACTCCTATTAAAATGCAGAGCAAATGAGTATATTTCATATAAAATGAAACGCTGAATATATTCTAGATATTCAGTAAATTTATTGGCTTTCTGTAAGTTACTTTTTGTCCAACTTTCATGCAAGGTTTTTTTAATCCCTTAGTGACTCTCTAGAGAGAATAATCAGTTTTGCTGTCATTTGGTAGTTCTATGAGGTAGTCACTAATTGATTTATTAGTGCTTTTAAATTGCTGTGCTGTAATATTTAGTCTTATTTTATCTTCTTTTTTTTGCAACAGCCAGTTTATTTTCTTTAGGGTAATTGTTACTTTAGTTCTAGAAATGAGGTCAGGTAAATTATCCTAGGAAACTTCCTGAATTTTTTTAACAAAATATTTCGTCTCTCCATTAAGTTAGTTCTTAGATCCTAATGGGAGGGGCAAACAGATTGTTTCTACATCACACTCCAAGATTGTCCTGGATAATGTTAAACTTATTTTTCTTCCACTCAATACTACCTCACATTGTCAACCTTTGGACCAAAGCATTATCCAGGATTTTAAAATAATGATATATAGAAGCTATTTCCTCTTCAAGAAATGGAATGGAAATGAAAAACTTTACCATAACCAACGCCTTAATAATATGGGTTACAGTGCGTTGGAGTAATTTGTCGCTGATATAAATATTGAAAATAAAAGAATGCTTTGCTAAAGCCGAATTTATAAATGCGAATATAAATGCGAATGATTTTAGGAAAGTGAAGTTATCTTTTTAGTGTACAAGATGGTCAAGCATCACTTAATGATAATAAATGTGCAGATAAAAGCCGTGATCTCAGAGTTTGAGATCATATTTAAGATCCATAATATTAATGATGGTGCTATAATTGTATATTCTGAAGAAGCGGAACCATTTGAAGACAGTGGATCTAAATATGTAGTGTGTACTGATGACACTGACGAAAGTAACCAATTTACCAATAAAACTGAAACTGACAATAAAAATCAAACCAAAAACAAAAGGCCGAGAAAATCGAATGTGTACAAAGAAAAATAGGGTCGGTCTACCAACAGAATAAAATGAATGCAGAGCGAGAAATATAATTCCAAAATGTATGAAAAAACTACTAAAAAGTATGTAACCGTTGAAAGAAATGAACAACAAATGGGTCCAGCTTGTAAATGCAAATTGTCTTCAAAATCATTTAAAATCATCAAAACTCTTTTGCAGAAAATTTAGTCAAGAAAATAGGTTACAATTATTCAATAATTTTTGGCGGTTGAGTTGGGATAAGAAAAAATTTTTTATAAAAGGCCTTATTGATACAGCATCAATTAGCCTTTGGGTAGTGGCGTCACTGTGTGAGAAACCGGGTAAACTGTTTCTTGATGTTGATATTAATAGGTTATTGTAATGAGTCGAATGTTTCAGTACCTTCATGTATCATTGATACTGATACGTTGATACGACTGACGGATAGTCATCGTCTGATCATTACAGTAATACGATTAGATAATAGTGGTAGTGAATTAGTTTCAAGAGAAGATAAATCAGAGGAAGAAGAACAGGATATTGAGGAGGTATAAATCACGACAGTAAAACAGAACGGGAGATATCAGATGCAGATGAGATAGTTGCATTTCGTCGGTCTGTCCGCCTTGTCTATCTAGGTATGTTAACAAATTAGAATATGTATTAGCAAGTCCTGATAAATTTGTATTGTTTTCAACAAGAATCGCATAACTTACTGGAAGAAGCATCCTCAAAAGCCAAGAACCACTAGAACAAGACAGAATAACATAGTAATTCGCTTACCAGGGCCTACAAAAATTACTAAAAATTTAAAGGACGCTGTCCAGATTTCGAATTATTTCTTGGATGGCACGATAATTGGTATCATTCTGAAAAATACAAATAAATACATAGCCTCCATTCAAAAAAACTATTTGCGAGAGCGAAATGCTAATCTCACTGCTGAAATAAAAATCCCTGCTCTTATAGGACTCTTGTATTTATCTGGGCCTGGGCTAGGACACTGCAATCGTGCCAGCGCAGAAGATCTTTGGAGAAGAGATGGTTACGGTATAGAAATTTTTTATCTTACTATAATGTTACATTCAAATTTACCAAAACTATTTGGAAAAAAGACATACTCAACTGGATTGCGACTCGATGTATGCTTGCATCGAGCGTCAGCTGAAAAACAGGGATATTTATGGACCAGGCTGTTACGTGCACATTTGTAAAAATGCAAAATTACATCATCCTTATGATGTTCATTACCTATATAATTTTTCGACTGTTCTAACAACCATTCAAATTTCGTCATTTTGTGTCATGTGGAACAATTTCACCCAATCATGTCAACATTAGACTGATAATTGCATTCAGTGCAATTTTCAATCCCTATGACAACACGATCGAGTTTGACAACTTCATCCAAATAAATTTCAAAATGTCACGTTTGTATAAAACCATATATTATGCGTGGTAATAGATCTTCTATAGTAGAGAACAGCAACGAACCTAATGTTAACTTAAATTTTAATAATTGTACTTTCACTAACTGTACTTTTAATAAATAAATGTTTCGTTATGTTGAGTTATGATTTTGTTTTTTCGAAAAATTATCCGCCGAATATCCCTCGGACATTGATGAATGCCTCATAATTTCATGACAAATTTCTCAAGCTCAAGGTCAAGGAACGAGCTTTCGATTGTCATGAAATTATCTCGTCTGTTATCAATATCCTAGGGATATTACTAGTGATAATCATCTCTTTAAAGATTATTCCCAGATTGAAACGTACCCCTCAATTCGTTCAGGTAAAAATAAGGTGATTCTACCGTCCCAAATTTAAGGTGTCTATCATATCGTCTGAATGGTCTTATAGAATACAAACTGTATTATGAAGATGACTGGAAACTGGTACCACAACGACCAAACAGAGCAAAAGTAAACAATACTCCGCCATTATTATATTCTACTCGGCCTAATATAACACTTTCTAAATTTAATGAGTTGCACGATCTTAAAAATTTTATTCCTTAAGATTTTCGACACTTTTATGAGTCTTTTTCTAATGAGTAAATAGTGGATATAAGCCAGTTATTAACTATCACAATTTTCGCTTTGATTTTTGTTATTTTTTACTCTCTTTTGAGCAACTTTTAAATTAATAGTGATTATTAGCAAGTTTTATAAATTATGACAATTTTTGTTTTGATTTTCTTACTTTTTAAGTATAAAGAATGATTGTCACTACTCGTTTTTAAGAATCTATTATAAGTTTTATATTATAGATGCTGTGAAGTAATAATTTACTTAAAAATAATTTAATTTATTGCTTTTTTATAACCTCGTAAGTAAGATTTTAAGTTGCAAAATCACTTTTTTGCAAGTGACTTTTTTTAAATAAAAAAACAATATTACTGAATTTTACTCAATGGTAATGTAATACTTCCCTAAAAAAAACCTACACACAAAAAATTAAAAACAATTAAAAGCTCTATGTTAAATACAGAAGCCAAAATGTTTTTCGTCTCTCCTGTAAAGTTACATAACACTGATTTACGAGGTTTTGCAGTTTAATCGTCGATATGCCACTATATATATATATATATATATATATATATATATATATATATATATTATATATATATATATATATATATATATATATATACTTCATCTAATTTAGATACCGATGCACGTCATCGGCGTCATAGCCTGTGACGTCACATGATACCAACACGAAATATTTAGGCGGTAGGTGTGTTCTTTTTTAGAATCACTTTGCCGACTACACTTGCATTACAGCCACTAGACATATTTTATTATATACGCGTAGAAATAATATTTAAAGATTTCTCTTAATGTTAACTTAAAGAAACACACAATAATATGTTTCATTTAATTTGTATAAATGCATTATAAAACGTTTTTATGAAGAACATTTGTTCGGAACACACTGTAACTGTAATCGAACGAAGGCTGCGATACTTTTTGTACTTTATTATTTTAAGAAAATTTTAAAGTGAATACCTCTTGTTTTATATTTTTACCTATTTAATAAAATCTGTTCTTTTTAGAACAAAATTAGTGTGTTTTATTTCAAAAATCTTCTAAAAAGAACCTTCTAACAAACGGAACCAACGTCGAACTAGTGGACAAATATGCATATCTGGGAACAATGATTAACTCCACAAATGATTACAATAAGGAGATCAAAATAAGAATAGAAAAGGCTAGAGCATATTTCAACAAAATGAGAAGAGTGGTATGTACCAGGGATTTAAAACTGGAACTAAGAGTTAGGTTGGCGAGGTGCTATGTTTTTTCGACTTTATTTTATGGAATGGAATCTTGGACCTTGAATGCGACATCCATGAAGAAACTAAAATCATTCGAGCTGTGGGTGTACAGAAGAATATTAAAAATATCGAATATAAAGAAATGGAAATTTTAAACACAGTAAAAACAAGAAAATTAGAATATCTCGGACATATTACACGTGGAGAGAAATATACCATCCTCCAATTGATTATGCAGGGAAAGATACAAGGAAAGAGAAGCATAGGGAGACGTAGAATGTCATTTTGCAATAAGTATGTGACCTATTTGATTTAAAATGAATTCAGGATTTTTTTTAAACTTTGGCAACTATGTCAACTTCGATCTCTGACGAAGATAATGACGTACAACGGTATGTAAATTAGATGGAGTATATATATATATATATATATATATATATATATATATATATATATATATATATATATATATATACCTATTTGGGTATGCAGCGGAAGACAGGACAAAGAGGTACTCTTTTTAATTAACCAAGCTTCTTTATTATTTTGTTTTTTTTGCTATTTGAGGTTAGTTGTCAAGAATGTTAACAATATGAAATAGACAACCTATATGGTTCCTACAAATACACTATCTAAAAAATTGTTTTTCCAAAAAAAAAAATTATACAAAACACCTATTTTAAAAAAATGAGCTAGATGGGTTGTTTATATCATAGTTTTAACATATTTAAACCTACCAGTTACAGTGTTCAAGAACTAAAGAAGTAAAAAGAAATGAATAAAATTCAAATCTGATTAATAGGTGCAATTAATATTACACGGTTTTTTAGATAACTAGACGAAGAACTAAAATCTAATACTTTTTCCCTTATATATTAAATACCTATTTTTTCGGTGTTACTTCTATCTACAGAAAAACCGACGTGATAGATAAAATTGTAGTTATTTTTTTATTTGTTATATATCTAAAAGAGCGAAGTCATTCTTGCCTTGAGTTATTAATCTGTAATTACAAAAAAGTTACTCTTACATTAAGGGACAGAGCTACAAAACCTATTCCAGTAATTCGAAGTTTATCGTTATTTGCTTATACCTGCCATTACAAATCTTTATATTGACTATTTTAATCAATTTTTAAAGTTTAATACTGCGTAATAGTCCAAGAGGCAAGTAGATCTACATATCTTCATTGTTGGAATACACCTTATACATACGAGTTGATGAATAAAAAATGAAATCATTCTGTAGTAATTAATTCTCTTTGTGTACCTACTACCAACCTATATTATCTTTGCAATATTTATTTTGTCGGTGCATAAAACAATCAATTTTCATTTTGCACTGTTATTATCATTAACAATACAGAAAATAACTGCGCTCCCGATATAAACAGTTTCCCGCCCCACCAATGGCTTTGGGCTTATTGCATTCCATTACTCTGGCTATTAATCAACAGATCGATAATAATGCCTTGTTTTTGTGTTAAAGGTGTTTATTGTAACTGCCAATTTTTTACTCACTGATTACTATACGAAGTTACTGAAATGGTATCTTTAACGTACCTACACTGTGATTTTCTGATTCACTAGTCACGGTAACAATGTATCAGTATATTGAAGAGAGCCAGCGGATCCAACGCTAAAAATAGAGTGAAGTACATACCAAATAAATTCTAAATAAATATAGGTAAGACTATCAGATTTTCACATTGGAAAATATAGATAAAAGTAGCCAAAATCTTTTTCTGTGCGAAGTTTTATTTTGCAACCAAAATTGTGGATCGAAATCAAATCCCTCGTTTGTTGTAAAGTAAGGATTTCACCTTAAAGATAAATTGAATCTCTAGCAAACAAAAATTTTCACCGGAAGTCAACAAAAATTTTCATCAGAAGTTAACAAAAATTTTCTTCGGACGTGAAAAATTTTTATGAGCGGTAAATTATTATTTTTGTTCAGGCAAACATATAGTCCACATTTTAAACATTGAATATATGAAAACGAAGTACACTTCGACATCTCGCATCTCTGTCTTATGTCTTTGTACAATGACCAGTGTGAGTGACCATCAAGCCTTACGCCTTTTGGGTTAATATACGTGGTTGATGTTGACCTTTTCTTTTTTTCTGCCATTTCTTTTTCAAGATCTGATGGCCTTACTCTCTTCAGTAAACGATTAATTTTGACTATTTTTGCCCGAAATCTCATAAACTCCTCTGCCTCCTTTTTTCTGGAACATCGACGGTAAAGAAGCCACGAATTTGCAAGCGTCATATTAAAAAGATGATAGAGTAGACTCATATACCACTTTTTTTTTATATAATTTTGATTTTGTAGCGTCCAATGAGGCTATCCATGAGGTCCATTCCTCTCATATATTGGTTATATTCCTTCCAACTTAGGGCATTAAATCTTGATTTTTTGCTTTCTTTTTCTATCAAACCTTTCAACATTTCCTTTCAGCAATTCTCCAGCATATGTTGACAACAAACAAACAGTCTTGTTGTCTTTCCAGGCCACTGACAATATTTCCACGCTTTCAAAGTCACACATATACTCAACTGAAATCTCACAATTGTGTAAGTTTTGTACAAAATATTTACCTGTACAAAATTTACACCTCTGTATAATATGTTGCATACCATTAAGACAGGTTTAAAAAGTATAGTCACCTAAGAAGGGCCTCTAGTATTTCTTGTAAAGAAAGATAACATCAATTACACCTAATTACATATTAATTACACTGTTTTTTTTCCATTCTCTGTATGAGTTAATATACACCAGTAAAACATGCCATCAATCAAGTTTTACTATTTTTACAACAAATTTTAAAAATTTTATGATGTATTATGTCCATAATTGTATATTTTAATGTGTGGTATAAATGTTGAGTGTCAATGCTTACAAAAATAATCTCAACGACTAGTAAGTTACACTGAAGAATTGTGATATTTTTTAAATATTTACATAATTGTCTTTTACAGTGTCTTGAAAAAGGAATAAAACCATTCCGAAAGCTCGACAAAAAGTCAAAAGAATATATATATATATATATTATATATATATATATATATATATATATATATATATATATATATATATATATATATATAAATATCGGGTGATCCAGTTTTATAGATAAGTTTATGGTATTTAATTATAATTTAGAGAATATTTTGATCGGGAGAGTCAATAATGTTACAGATCTAAGTATGGTTTTTCTCAGAAATTTGTCTTTTAATAGTAGACCATATTCTTATTCTGGTATGATCAATTTCTTGAATCTAGTTTTTTTTCTTACCAGATACTTTGTATAAATAAGTGTGTACTTACAATTTTTTTAATGCTGGATTCTTTTTTAATTTGGCAGTGAGTTTGTCAGTGAGATAATCAACAAATCCAATCTATTATATTACATTCTTGCATAATTTTGTAGTTTTCTTGTGATGATCTACAACCAGGAAGAACAAAACCAACTGTATCATACAATCAAACTAAAACACAACATTACTTTACTAATGTTCTTTTATTGTGATGAAAACAAAATGGAAATGCTTCTTAACAAGTATACACTAAATTTAAAAGATAGTTGCCGTTTTTCTTATGATAATTAGATATAAATAACATACATTTATAAATTTTTAAACACTTTAAACTATATTTAGTATAAAGATCATCTAGAAAAATATCACATTAAATACTATTCGCATATCGCCAAGTCCAAGTTAATACAAACAACTTAAAGAGTCAGAAATCGATTTATATATTAAATATTAGAGGAAAATAATAATAATAAATAAATTTCACAAATGTCATTAGTGCCAATATGTTATAATTTAGTGGAGTAAACTTGCCTGCGGTTGGACCAATTGCAAACAAGCATTACGGCGCGGAAAATTTGAATTACTCCTCCTGGTTAAAAAACAGACCATAATTTGGTCTCATCTCTAAAACATTCTTCAGAGTGGCTATTTATTAAAATGTCTAAACAACTGACACCGAGAGGGGTTTGAACTCCCGATCTAAGCGATCCGTGCCAATGCTCTAACTAACTGAGACCATTCCCCACGGGAGTGAATCGGTTTCTTAATAAACATTTTTATTTAATAAGCTTTAACCTGGTTCAAACACAAAAAAAAAACAAATTAATGACATAAACTTGACTGTATTTTAAAGAGCTTTATCTGTCTAGAAAGGGATTGATGGACCCCCACTTTATATGAAATGGAAATCTTAAAAAAGATTGGTATGTGCCAAATAATCCAGATATATATGTCAAGGGCACATATTTTTTGGTGATAAGCTAACAAACTATAATCCACTTATTATAGCAAAATAAATGTTTTAACAATATTAGTTCTACTTTTATATAAAAAAACTAACTTGAAAAAATAAAGAATGGGTAAAAAAGTGATAATCAAAAGAAGTTATTTTAAATTAAGGAGATACCTGCTTAGTAAATATAGCAATTTACTAAAATAAAGTAGTAGGTACATATGTAATTGATAAGTGATAAGCATATTTTTTCTTACCTGTCCACATTTTCCAGCGGTTATTAAAAAGCTTGTGATATCTCCACCGAATTTTGGTTTTTCAGGAAGAAATATTTGTGATACCTTTTTGTAGAAAGATATTAGATGCTTCCTTAAACCTGAAGTGATTCTTTTTTTCATTTTTATTTCAACCTTTCTATGTTAGCACAATTTATACAAAGCTATTTGGGATGCATAAATAATTTCGAAAAACTCATCAAATTTGCGTTTAGGTCTTTTAGATCTATGACCCCAACTCTCATTACTCCGACTAGAACTATTTGAATCTTCGTCATTCTGTAACTCATGTCTCCGAGAACAACAAGAATTAGATGAAAAACAATTATTAGATTAGACTCTAAGGCAAGCTCAATCGGGAATGAAGTTAAGTGATGACGAAAAAGTAAGTACTCACTACTTTATATTCGATATCCAAGTACCGAATACCAAACCGAGAATTATATTAAATATTTCGGTATTTCGTTTACACGGTAGCAGGCATTATCCGTTACTAATTTGTCTCGTTACTTTTGAATATTAGCCTCACCCTTTCAGCAAATTTTGTTTAATTAAATGATCTCATCACATACTCAGCAGAAACGATGTTTTAGTATTAGGCCAATAAGATTTGTGGCATTTAGATTCCTATTAACTAAATTATAATACGGAAAAAAATTGAATTATTAACTGGGTGTCCTTGACAGTAGGTATACTAACCTTATTATATTTTTTATTGGCTAAGATGAAATATCTTTAAAAAGTTTCGATACGATATTGCTGTCGGCGTCGCAACACAAGAAGATTATTTTATGAATAGAGGGCAGCTATTCTCAAAATCTGGACAATTAATTTCAGAGCGAAGAAGTCGTCTGCTGGGAAAGAATATACATTTTTACATTGTAATTATGACCTCTGAGTACGTGTCAAATGTGTCAAGTGTTCTTTTAATAAATATTTTGATTCGCGATGTGTGTTTATGGTATTTTTCGTAATGCGCTTAAGTCCATTTTTCCAAATTTTTCTTACATATTTTTTTTTGCGTCTCAGAGTCTCTAAGCATATACCCGAATTACTTTACTCGCTAAAACAACACTCAGTCCTTACTGCAAGACGCAAGAGTCTCGCAGGCTCAGTCTTGTTCTTGCTCAAATCTTGCACGGTCAGTCTTGGTCTTGCTAAAATTAGGTGGTCTTGGTCTTGCGAAAACGCAAGAACAAGACTAAGACTGCAAGACCAAGACCGATTTTGGGCAACACAATCTTTATGTAACTACTATGCAGGATATTCTCCTTATAAAGGATCTCCTTACAGTATTCATCAACTACTATGATCATAATTTATATTTTTTACAATTCAAATTTACAACATAGTCCACATTAATATTTAATATTAGAGCAATAAATAATTCGGTGGTATTTTAAAACTTTCTGTCTTTAAAATATGGTCTGTACTGAGTACAATACTTCAAGTTTTTCTTGTAGTCACTCATCATCAAGAAGGTCTTCGATTTGTAGCCAGATTTATCTCAGCCTCCTTCCTTCTAAAGGTTGAACGAATATACCCTTATCAATAGGTTTTTATATTATCATGCTTGGTCTTTATATTTGTTTAGTTATTGCATCCTTTTATTAATGTAATTTTCAGATTATCGTGTGTGCAAGGTTTGGTTTGTTATATATAAGGGTGTTCAGTTTGACCTCAGTTATTGCGGTTACAGGCTTGTTATTTATGGTAACCTGAGGTAGTCTACTTCGTTTTGTGACATATATTATTTAGACCGATTTGTTAGCATAACATCTCTCTTCCATTTGTGTCTCTCATTTTGCACGTAGGCACTCACTAGTGTGACTCAAATTCTTGCTTTGGATGCATTAAGTAAACTTTTGTACTTTGTTTGATTTCTTATATGAGTAAAGACAACAGATACAATACGCGTAATCGTCATCAACAATCACCATCAGGTTCCCGGTCGGAATTATTTGCTAAAGAAGTTAACTCAGTAGCGTGAAATTTTCTGTGAATGTCTGTAGACTTGATGTTTAGTAATGGTAAAATCGCTAAAATGAGTTTAATTGATGCTTCTTCTATCGACGTGGACGTGGTTGGTTTCATGAAAGTTAATTAAATTGGTTCGTATGGCATTAGGTAAACTCACTCTGCTGATGTTGAGGAAATGGGCTTCAAAGATACTGTGGGAACTGACTCTATTGATACTAGGGGAATTGATGCTATCGACGTTGAGGCCACTGTAAAGTAAAGTTCTCCATGCACTAAGAAACGCATAGTCAAGTATAACCGATAAATTAAAAGAGTAAACACTACAATCCCTTTATGCATTGGAAGCTTTTGTATTGAAAACCATATTTATTAATACTTCGATTATTTACACTGCTGAATGTATAATAGTAGATGCCACTCATAAGCGCCTTAAATACATCTTGAACAAAAGATTGGAGTTAATGGCTAGTGCGCCATTAAAACTGGGACAAAAGTCCAAGTTCGATGATAAGGAATGAGAAAAGTATCGAGATATCTTTTTTGGACAATGTCTCCTCGATATATCCTATAGATATGTGCCAGGCTTAATCAAGAGTGTTGGACTGTGTTCTAGTAAATTTCTTGGAAATAAGTTATAGATAGATAGATGGTTTATTGGTAATAAATTAATACAAAAATATTTTTTACAAGTCAAAGAAAATAAAATATATTATGTCAATATAGTTAATATACACATAAATATAAAACATAAAACATAGATAAAATGTTATAAATTATACTCTTGACAATTACAACAAATTAAAATTGGAAGTAAAGTACTCCTCATATGTTAAAAAGAACGTGAACTAAAGGATATAAAATGGGATATCCTTGGTATATGCGAGACCAGAAGAAAAAGTGATGAGTATATAATACTAAAAAATGGCACACATTTTATGCATAAAGGTGGCGAATACACTGGAGTGGGATTCTTGGTAAAACAAAGCCTCACACAGTGTATCGAAGAATTCAAGCCCATATCAGACAGAGTAGCATATCTCATGATCAGAATTAATAAAAGAACCACTCTGAAAGTGATTCAAGTGTACGCTCCGACCAAAAGCCACGACGATGAAGAAGTAGAAATATTTTATGATGAAATAAGAACAGCTATAGAAACAAATAAAGCACATTACGAAATAATATTAGGAGATTTTAATGCTAAATTGGGCAAAAAAGAGGAAGATTATGAATATTCAATTGGTAACTATGGCTACGGGAAAAGAAACGACAGAGGAGAAATGCTTCTCAATTTCATGAATGAACATAACATGTACTTAATGAACTCCTTTTTCAATAAAAAACCAAGCAGAAAATGGACATGGATGAGCCCCGATAAAAAGACAAAGAATGAAATAGATTATATCTTAACGAAGAATAGAAACCTAGTAGAAGACGTATCAGTATTAAATCAATTTGACCTAGGAAGCGATCATAGACTAATAAGAACAAAACTAATAATTAACAAAAAACTAGAAAGAAAAAGAATACATGAAAAAAGATACAAATGGACATCTGAAGAAATCAAAAATAGTGAATTTAATAAAAAGATAGTGCATGCATTAAATCAAGTTAGCATGCAGCAGATAAACTCCAATGATATTGAGGATTTAAATAACATTATTACCGAAACAGTGAATAAAAGCCTTCTGCAACTGAAAAAACCAAAAACAACATACAATGAATTAGACAAAGAAATATTACAACAAATACAAAGAAGGAAGAACTTAAATAAATCTAACAAAAGGGGAACCGACGAATAGTGAGAACTTAATAGGCAGATTAGAAAAAGAATCAGACAACTAAAAAGAAAAGAAAACGAAAAATTAATAACAACAACCATTGAAAAAAATAAGAGTATGAAATGCCTCAGACCGACACTAGGACGACGTCAGATGATATCATTAATGGGAAAAGACGAAAATGAAATCACAACTAGAGAAAACATTATGACACGAATAGAAGAATTTTACACAGAACTTTACAGAACACATCAACAAGATGATGAGATGAGACCAGCACGGAAATTAATAAAAAATGTTGGATCAAAAATAATGCCAAAAGTAACAATTTCAGAGGTAACTACAGCATTGGAAAACATGAAGAGAAATAAAGCTGCAGGAGAAGATAGTATTACCACGGATATGATATTAGAAGGAGGTAAGGAACTAATTGCAATTGTAACTAAGCTTGTGGACAGTTGTTTACATCAGGGCAAAGTCCCTAAGAGATGGAATAACTCTAAAGTAATCTTATTACACAAGAAAGGTGATAGTCGAAAATTGGAAAACTACAGACCCATCAGCCTACTGTCACACCTGTTTAAAATACTCACCAAAGTCATAACTACTCGACTAACAAGGAAATTAGACGAATATCAACCATATGAACAGGCAGGTTTTAGAAAAGGCTATTCAACTTCCGATCACCTGTTAACCACAAAAATATTAATAGAAAAATGTAACGAATACAAGTTTCCAGTTTTCCTAGCATTTGTAGACTACGAAAAAGCTTTCGATACCATAGAACACACGGCCGTAATAAACGCAATGCAAAATTGTAGAATAGACAGCAGATATATTAACTTAATAAAAGAAACTATGAACCAAGCTACAGCTACATACTACCTAAATGAAAATGAACACACGAACCCTGTATCATTAAACAGGGGAGTCAAACAGGGAGATACTTTATCACCCAAACTGTTCACCTTAATTTTGGAGGACGTTTTTAAAAACCTAAATTGGAAATATAAGTGGAGGGTGTCGGTTTACAACATCCCTTCCATGGAGAGGCTTATATGTAACAGTGTCTCTTTCAGCGGCTTTGTTCTTGCTGTAAGCCCAATTAGTCCGCTAGCCTTCGACAGCTCAGTAGAGAAACTAAAATGGACTTTCAAAGTTGCTTTTATCTGGCCTGTTGAATTGATAATGGAAATAAAACAATAACTTGTTTAGAAAGAAACTGTAATTGAAAAAAGAAAGAAAGGGCAAGAAATAGAGCTTATAAAATTTGAGTGTGTAACTTATCGTAGGAACTTAATTTCAATTTCAATTTGCGAACGAAAGCGAAAACACCATAACACTTATTCACATATTACGGCTTCCCGGTCAATTGCGTAAACTGCAACGTGGAGAATCCTCTCCGAACTTTTGAAATATAGATGTTAGCCCTACGAAAGTCACTAAATCACTAGCCCCGCTGGAATATTTTTCTGTTTATGCATTTTGAAAAGCCGGTCTGTCGTCAAGTAGGCGCTGTGGGCGGGGATTAACATTCTCAGAAACAAGGTCTAGGTAGACTGGATTTATTTAGGTAACCGACGCGAAAATAGAATTATTTGATACAAAATAGAATTATTGGTTTGGAGATATAGTTCTCCAACAATAAGGGAATAAACATCAATGGCCGCTACCTCAGTAATCTACGATTTGCAGATGACATAATCCTGATAGCTACTGACCTACAAGAAATGGAAACCATGCTTTTAGAACTACATACCGAATCTTCTAAAATAGGACTGAAAATGAATTTAAACAAAACAAAAGTCATGCACTCCGAAGACACCGTGACAATAATAAACGATAAAGTTATAGAAAAAGTTGAAGAATATATATACTTAGGACAAAAAATAATCCTAAATAGGGAAATTCAAACTGAAGAAATAAAAGGATGAAGAAAGTTAGCTTGGGCAGCATTCGGTAAACTGAACTATATACTTAGAAATCAACAAATTCAATAACATCTTAGATCTAAAGTTTTTGATGCATGCATTATTCCGATATTAACTCATGCGACACAAACATGGACAATCACAAAAAAGAATATGAATATACTTAGAGTCACTCAACAGGCGATGGAAAGAGCAATGCTAGGTATATCGCTTAAGGACAAGAAAACAAACACATGGATAAGACAGAAAACCAAAGTCACCGATGTGGTGAAAAAATCATTAAAGTTGAAATGGGAATACGCTGGACATACGCTAGGAGCGATCTAAACAAATGGCACAGATAAATTTTAACCTGGAGACTATAACAACACAAAAGACCCAGAGGCAGACCTCCTATGAGATGGACAGATGATCTGAAAAGGACTGCCGGGAAAAATTGGCTACAAGTAGCGTACAATAAAAAACAATGGAAAGGAGAACTTGAAGAGGCTTATGTTCAGATGTGGACGTGAATGGCTAGACGAAGAAGAAGAAGATGTTAAAAAGGCATTCACTATAAGGTAACTCTTAATTTTTGCCTCAAACTGATGAAAATTAAGAGCTTTTATTCTAGCTGGTACTAAGTTATAGAATTTTATGGCTAAATAATTTGAACCATTTCTGGATCTCTCAAGTCGGCCAAATTCTGGTATAAGATTATTGTTAAATCTGGTGGGATAATTGTGAAGATCTACATGCGCATTGTATTGGTTAAGATTTTGTTTAATGTGCAACAGACACTGCATAATGTATACACAAGGTAAAGTTAAAATTTTTAATGCTCTAAAGGGGTTTCTACAATCTGCTCTATAACAGAGCCCAGAGATAATACGAACACACTTTCTTTGTTGAGCAAAAACTTTATCAATATGACAAGAGCGACCCTAGGAGAGAATAGCATATGTCAGATGAGAATGAAAATTTCTATGATAAGCTGTTCAAATAGTTTCCCTGGAAGCCACTTGTAGTTGCTTTAATTAATGACGAGTTTCTGATTGAATGTCCGATGACTGAGTTAACAGTGCTTTGTTCGCACCACTTCTTTATAAATGTCGTCTGCTATGGCAACATAAATATATTAAGACACTTCTACTTATATCTATACCTTGCAGTAAGAATTGTTTGCCCATACATTGACAGCCTTCAAACCAGTGGCGGCTGGTGACTCAAAAATTTGGTAGTTCTGCAGTATTTTTTGGTTTTTTTTAATTCAATATCTTTTAATCGTTGTATTTTACGAGGCTTTTAGTTTGATATTTTACACCATATATTTATTCATTATATATATATTAAAAAATAATAAAGAACTTACCGATTTTCTTCTTTTCAAATTGAAGATAAATCCAATTATATCAAAAATAGCAATGGTACATTATGGCACACTAGTAATTGTTTTATAGTTTATGTTTTTAGTAGAATTTTATCGATAAATACGCGAAACTAAGGAATGCAAACGAAAAAACACTACAAACAAAATCGCCACAACAATAATTGCATTATAGGGTCTTACGAACTAACTACACACAGAGCCAAATATATTATTTTTTTTTATAAATAAGCTCGATTCGTCGATTTTTTTTTAAAGCAAACTAGTCTATAACTTTTTCATTAAAAATTTAATTAAAAATCCTTTGTAAAAGGTATATTTTAGGCCCAAACGGGCTAAGTTAAAAAGACAAAACGTTTTCGGAAACCATGTTCCATCATCAGTGTCTAGGAGTACATGAATGAAGCCACCAAGATTAAATATGTGGGTAAAAACCCGGTTACATATGTTTAATTACATTTAGTTTTAAATTAATGTTGAAATGATATAAGATTACAGAGTTACCGATGGATTTGGTAACATGGCGACATATATGATCGCCATGTTACCAAATCCATCGGTAACTCTGTAATCTTATATCATTTCAACATTAATTTAAAACTAAATGTAATTAAACATATGTAACCGGGTTTTTACCCACATATTTAATCTTGGTGGCTTCATTCATGTACTCCTAGACACTGATGATGGAACATGGTTTCCGAAAACGTTTTGTCTTTTTAACTTAGCCCGTTTGGGCCTAAAATATACCTTTTACAAAGGATTTTTAATTAAATTTTTAATACATGGTATACAGCCAACTACAGGAACGTAGATTCCTTGTGGATTTTTCATTAAAGTTTGGTATTTCTTTTATAAGTGTTTTTTCTACAGACAACATGGTTAATGCTACAAGTCGGTCTTCAGTCATGGAATTTCTCAAGAATGTTTTAATCCGTTTTAAACTCGAAAAGCACCTTTCAGCTTCTGCCGTACTCATGGGCACTGTAATTAGAATTTGAAGCAGTTTTACAGTTTCTTGAAAAGGCAGTCATGTATCTTTCGAAATCTGTCACCTTTTTATTGATTTCCAAAGGATCCGTTTTAGTCTTTTGAAGGGCATTATACAAAACGTCTACTTGTGGCATTATGCGATGGAAAAATGTTAACCAAAAAACAAAATTTTGATCCACTAGTATTCTTCGAATGGAAGACGCTGAACTACAGACAGCTGCCTTATCAAACGATTCTTCTATTTATTTTATACATTCGATAAAAGAAGATCGATGTTCAAACACAACATTAACAGTTCCAATATTGAAGTTCCAGCGAGTTGGAGCGCCATGAGGAATTTTCTTTTGGACGATTTTATCTAAAACTGCCACTCGTTGTGGCGAATTTTTAAAAAAGGCAGGGATTTCATTTAAATTTCCAAAAAAAAAGTCTAACTTGAGAGTTTTCGGAACAAGCCTTAGACATTATTAAATTTAATTGATGCGCGTAACACTGTACAAAATGAGCAAATGGATATTTTTCTTTGATTCTGGCTTGAACTCCTGCGTGCTGTCCACACATGACCGCTGCCCCATCATAACTCTGAGCAATTGGTTTATTATTTGAGTTTGCCAGGATAGGATCCAAAACATATTCCATTTGATTAATCTAATTATAATAGGATATATTTGATATCCTAATAAAGCATATTCCATTTGATTGTGCAAATGATGCTTAGAAGTTTCGTGCTTTTTTATTTTATCACTTAAATGTACTAAGTCTGTTATACCAACTTGCGTCCATGACTTATCACCTCCAAAGAGTACACAAGGAAAACAGAAAAGAGCGTTTTTTCTGTTGCAGCCTCATATCCAACTATTTCTCGTATAAATACCGCAATTAAATTGTCGTTTGTAATTTTTCCCTCGGCTTGATCCTTCTTTTTCGATTTTAATATCCAGCAAAGGACGTCCTTTGCATTTTAATTTTAGTTTTTCGTCATAAGAATATTTAAAGAATCTCTTAACGTTAATCAAATTATAAATAACATCCATCCTGAACAGCACTTTTATTCTCATATACTTAATATAAATACCGAATTACGTGCAGGACAACTTATTTTAACAGTCGTCGCGTCGCGATCACCGATTATTTAAAATTACAATAAACGTAGGTTTGTACACACTAGTTCGAACTGCGACAAATGCAGCTCAAATATTGCTTTCAGTCGTCGCCTGAAAAGTGTAGACGAGGGGTTGAGCGGGTGTTATGGGGGATATCTTTAACAGTTCACAGCTCGGAGTAGCACCGGTCCGGTCAAATAAGTGGGACTTGCTATCACCATGAGAGGCGACGGACGACAGATTAAAATAAAGGCGGCCATGCACGAAAACCACCTAAATGAATTTAGATTTTATAAGTAGTGATATTTTTTATTTAATTTTCAAAGTATATTTGTTTGGATTATTTTGGTGGTTCTGCAGCTCCGCAGCACTTATATACCAACCGCCACTGCTTCAAACACTCTTTATTATTATCCTACAGTGCTTATGTATAAGTTAAGATTCTATCACAAATGTGTTTTTCCTGTGTAGTTTAAATTTCAGTACCAATTTCGGATGTTGACGCTACAGTGACAGTTTTCATTAATATAGCTCTGTATGACTATCTTTTTACAATCCTTATATTTATAATTATAATCTTAAATACTTATCATCATCATCAGCCCAATTTCAAGTTCACTGCAAGACATATGCTTTTGCTTTTTATTTGTATCGAGTGCAGGGTCTTGCGTAGTATCGATCGAATTTTTCGCAAACCATCTTGTCATCGTGTGGGTAATCTTTCTCTATTCCGTTTATCTGTTCTTGGTCTATATTCGATCAACTTGGTTATGTGTCGTAAGTCTTGGTTTTGTCTTATCTTGTTTATTACTCCTATCAATGAACTGAAATTATAGTTAATTTCCAATAAAGATAGTAAATAATACGAAATCTTACACTTATTAGCAATTGAGAAGAGATTATAATTAGCATTTATCACGTAAATATTTAAGGACAATTAAAAATAATAAATTTTACAATACATATTTTTTAGAAACTGTATTTAAAACTATTATACATCTGTACTTCATGATGACTAAAATCATACAGGTGCATCTAATAAAAACCATAAAGATCTAGCTTCCATAGCTTCTTTCCTCACTAAACGTTTCTTGTCATCTACACAAGTTCCCAATGTATATATAACTGTTGATTTTAATGGCAATAATTTGTATACAGGGAACACCAGCGAGAAGACTGTAAGACACTGAATGGCTTCCATTCTTACTCTCTGAAAATAAAATCATAATTTAAAATTGTTCACATACGAATAAAATGTATGTAAAATATAAAATCATATGTTCACTACTGTTCATACCATGTACTATATTTTTATTGGAACACTCTATATTTTAAAATTTAGTAAAGAAAATACTTTAACTTTATTAAACTTATCCTATACCTATCTTTATTAGTTTTCCATATCTTTGCATTTTTATGATAATGCAGTGTCCTGAAGTTAATTAATTACATCTTATTATAAAAACTTCCAGTCGAGGTATTTTTGCTTGTTTATTTTTAATTATTGCATCTATATATTGGAATAATTAACATATTAAGTTATTGTCCAGGGTCTTTGTAATCTGGAGATTCAATGTAGTATAATATTTTGTATCGTCTTGATGCTACAATCTTTATCTTTTTGCAGAGCGGCGCAGAAGAGATGTACAGATGTTGTGTTTAAACACGGTCAGAGGTTTTTTAATAAGGATATTCTTCTTCTTCCTTCACCTCGCTTTTTAAATATTTTTCCTTGCAAAATGGCTTGTAGGAGGGCATATCTGTAGTCATTTCGAATAATGTGTCAGAAGAATTGTTGCCTTCGAGATTTGACGGTAATCAGTACCTTTCCATTTTTCTTCATTCTTCTGAGGACCTCCGAATTTGTGACTCGGTCAGCCCACGGGATCTTAAGTACTCTCCGATATAACACATCTAAAATGCTTCCAATCTTCTGCACTTACCTTCGTTCAAAGTCGACGATTTAACACCATAAAAAGGTAGACAAGTACATTTTCTCTTCGTTTTGTAAACATCTCATTTCCGTTTTTTTTTGGAAGGGGGGAATTCAAACATTAAAAACAGTTGCGCCCTTTTTTTTAAGAGTTGTCCTCTCCCCTGTTTCCTTTTTGTTGTTTTTATCTATTCTTTCTTGTTTTTTTCACCTCTAAGAACGAGTCCATCCATAATCTACCCGGACAGCAACGCACCCTTCGAGTATAGTGTATACCAGAGTTCTAAGATAAATTCTTCATAATCTAGATCACTAGGTATGGTATACACCAACAAAAATCTTTAGGTACCTTGTATATGGCGACCTTTATTATTTTAGATATTAATTATTTTTTACAGCTACTTATCTGCTGGTACAATTTTTGTAGTTCTTTTATTTTATGATGGTGGACTATCTCAGAACCGAATTTGAACTTTCAACTTTGATTGGTCGGTGGTCAACTTTTAAATAGGCAATATCTTTATACTTTTGATTCCTACTATCTTATAAGTATTTTATAAATTTGGATTGCCTGAAATTTTTTCCGTTATCAAGTGTATTCTTTTATGATCGTTGTTTTCTCATGAAACCGTTATGACGTTATGTTGGTAATGTTTTCTGGGTTTATGGACCGTATTCCGGACGTTTCGCCACGACTGAAGCTGGTATTATCAAACGTAATTCTTCTATGTTATCCATTAATAATAAACCAGGTAGTCATAGAAAGTTACGACCGTTCCCGTATTGTCTGTGATAATGTCTGCCGCAAGCTCAGACAAAAAATCAGGAAGAAATAATTTCCAAACAATGGCTTATACATTCGGAAAATAATGTGTCACGTCTCCACTTCTGTTTCATGGCAGCTGTTTTATCTACAAACCTCATTTGTAGGTTATCTTTGCATGATGCTAGCCATTATGTCGTAATTATCTTCTTCGTTTTTTTTCCTTCGCCTTCCTGCTTTGAATTTAGAACAAACTATAAAACCAACTTGACTACTTGTCAATATGTATAAATCCAACTTATACATATTAAAAATGTATACTGTATTTTGTGTCCAAATAAATTTTACGATAATATTCAAAATAATACTCACCATACTCTCTTTAAAAACAGTCAACTGTACTATCCTATTTAGGAAATCTTCCAAATTTCTCTCTAGCAAGGCACTATTGGTATTACATATCATTTTTATAATTCCCAAAATCACAATTAACACTTTCGGTTCTTTGTTTTTCTCCAAAGACAACATCACAAACCTAGATATCTAAAATAAAAAAAAAAACATATATTTGGTTGGGTCTGCGAATCATGGTAAAAATTTTGAATCTTCAAATGATACATAAAGGGGACATAATAGTCTATCAAATTTATAATCCTTAATAACTAAAAGGAGACAACCTTAAAAATTATAAGAGTCAAATTAGAGGGGAATGATACATTGTTCGTTCTTTCATCTTCTTCTTCTTTGTCAACTATTTTCCATCCACTCCTGAATGTAGGTCTCTCCCAATTGCTTCCATCTTTCTCTATCTTGTGCCAATCTAATCCAGTGTTTGCCTGCCACTGCTCTTATGTCATCTACCCATCTTTTTTGAGGTCTTCCCATGCTTCTTGTTGTCGTCCTTGGTCTCCATTCTAGAATTCTCCGTGTCCACCTATTGTCATTATATCGGGCTACGTGACCTGCCCAGCGCCATTTCATTTTTGTAATTTCTTCCACAATATCCATAATCTTCGTTCTTCGTCTTATCTCGGTGTTTCTAATCTTGTCTCTTAGTGATATTCCAAGCATGATTCGTTCCATTGCTCTTTGCGTTGTTTCTAATTTTTTAGCAGATTTTTTGGTAAGGGCTACTGTCTCCAAGCCGTAGGTACAAACTGGTAGTATGCATGTGTTATACACCTTTTTCTTTAAGTTTATAGGAATGGAGGTATTTTTCAAGATATGTGCTAGTTTGTCGAAAGCGCCCCATGCCAGTTGTGTTCTTCTTTTAATTTCAGCATCTTGATTTGGTTTTCCTAGTTTGATAACATGACCTAGATATACATAATGTTCAACATTTTTTATGGTATGATTTTGTATTGTTATATCTGTATGGTCTCGGCTCAGTATTTTTGTTTTGCTGTAGTTCATTTTTAAGCCTACCGCTCCTGAAACTGCATTTAATTGTTGTAACATATCATTTAGTTCTTGGATATTATCGGCTATTAAAACTATCGTCATCTGCGAATCTCAAGTGGTTCACGTATGATCCGTCGACGTTGATACCCTTATTGTTCCATTCCATTTTCTTAAAAATATCTTCTAGAGCAAGGGTAAATAGTTTGGGAAAGATAGTGTCTCCTTGTCTTACTCCTTTCGTTCTTTCATACATTACACTAAGTACAAGTCACATTACAGAAGAGCTAATACAGAAAGAGAATACCTAACAGAAAATACAACATTAAGTAAAATGTATGAATTGTATATTGAAGAAGCACACAATGATTCTGTTAAACTTTCATTTTTAACACTATTTAATCTTAAAAAAAAAAGTTGAAAAAAAATATCTGTAGTAGATGTGATTGTTTAGAATTGGAAATTAAAAATTTGTCAGATAACGAAAAATTAAGCAAGGCGGAAAAACATGTGCATTTAGAAGAAGCGGAAATTGCACAAACTGGAAGAAAGCTAGACGTGAAGACGAGCAACGATCAACCAGAAGTGAAAACCTTTTGTTTTGATTTAGACGATGATGATGTATTTGCAACCCTGGTATCGATAGCGGCAAGAATAATAGTCATTGTTATGTGACGTATTGGACAGAAGGTGAAGCTGGTCGGAGAGCCCAGGAAGTAGGCAAGTGTCTTAAGAAACATATTGAAGAAAATGTTACTTCCGAAAAAAATGTAATTTTGTCGCGGTCAAACATCAAAATATTTTTGATTTTGAAAACGATTTTATAACTTTATCCCATCATTGCAAAAATTAGATTACGCCATCTCTTTCGTGGTCATAATTTTTTACCCAATAATAATGATTTTGTAGATATTGAAAATTTCAACAACGTTTATATACCGTTGAGCACTACCTAAACGAGAAGATAAGTGATGAAGAATTCATTGAAACAAAGAAGTTGGAAAATATGATTACAAACCGTAAATCAGACATAGAACACAGTAAAGTAAGCTGGCTTAAAATAAGGCAAATTGAAATAAGAAAGGATAAACCAGAGTATTTTTATGAAAAACAATTGTAACACTAGTAAAGTTGAAGTAGATCTTCAGAAGCTACTTCAAAAAGGGCTGTTGCAATGCAATCCCTAAGTAACCACTTGATTCCTCTTTAGCCCACAGGCAAGCCACTTTCTGTGCCTAAGCTTATAGACTTAAAGATCATTAATGCATCTAATACCAAATGATGCAAAACTTCTGTCCGCTCCCTATTCAGTATCAATAAAGTAGAGTAAGGCATTAATGGATTTGATCGAGATTTGACTTTAAGGTATAAGATGCTTGAGTAATGTTAACACTTGAGTTCAAGTTTTTTTATTATTGATTAATTTCTTAAGTAATATAAAATGTTCAAAATAAGGACTTTTATTGTCATACTCAAAAAGAAAGAATAGTTTTTGGCCTACTGATCATTCACTAAAAGTAATGTTTTAGTTGCGCATCACTAGACCTTCATGTCGTTTTTTAGCGGTTTTACGTCTTTTTTCCTTTTTCTTCAATATTAACAAATTACTATATCGCATTTAGAGAAGACATAAAAACTGAGAAAACATAAAAACTATCTTTGAAAACAAAAAATTGCGAATTGTAACATATACTAAATTTTATCTGAGGTCAAATATCTCAAAATAAATTTTTGGCGCTTGGTCTAGTGATTCATAACGCCGATAGAGCCCAAAACACTTGCTCTAATGAAAATGTACTCCGGAAGAAAAAACCTCCAGAAACCAGAAATGCTCTTAAGAAGAGATTTAAAGATTACAACAATACTATAGTAAAGGATTTATCAGATAAATTAAAATAATAGGAAATGAGTTCAACATTACAGAAAATTCAAAACAACCAACACGCTGAGATCTATTTTGTCCAAAACCAAACCTAACTTTTTATGGTGCCCTATTCAATTAGTGGATGTTGGCGACAATTCTGGATCTGGATACTCCTCTCGATCTTGTGTGGATCTAAAGAGCGCATGGGCATCGAGATTTGTCCAATCTCTTATGTTTTTAAGACATGAGTATTTCTTACTTCCGATGCCCCGTTTTCCTTCTACCTTTTCTGGTACCCAATTCCTTTCCTGGAATTTCGAAATATATGACCCAGATAAGCAGTTTTTCTTCTTTTTATTATTGGCAGCAATTCTCATTCTCTGTCCATTCGATTTAATACTTATGACATTTGTCCAGGGAATTTTAAGCAAACTTCGAAATACCTACATTTCAAAGGCCTCGAATCGATTCATCACATTGGCCTTTATAATCCAGGTTTCTACACCATATAGCAGTATGGAGTATAGCGATATCGAAGCGTTAACTTAATGCTACTGTTGCTTAGGAAGGTTATTATATTAGTAAATGCTGTTCTGGCTTGCTCAATCCTGCTACGTATCTCTATGTCTTTATCTAGATCTTCAGTTATCCAACTACCGAGATATCTGAACTTGGGGACCTTTTGGATGTTCTTATTGTTTACTCTTATATTTAATTGCATATTTCGTGTTCTACTAACCACCATTACCTTCGTCTTGTCTATATTAATCTTAAAACCCAGTCGTACTCCTTCAGTGTTTATTCTATCTATTAGTCGTTGTAGCGCTTCTTGGCTATCAGCTATTATGACTGTATCATCAGCATATCGAAGATTACTAATAGTCTGTCCGTTGATTTTGATTCCATCTTCAGTGTCACTTAAGGCTCTATCGAAAATCGTTTCAGAGTAAAGATAAAAAAGGAGGGGTGACAGAACACAACCCTGTCGTACACCTTTTTCGATTGAGAAATATGATATAGATTCCAGTCCTAGTCTCACAGACAGATGCCACTTGATTCATATAAAGGTTCTTTATGATTTTAAGGTCATTCTCATCTATCAAACGTTCCTGGAGCAATCTTACTAATTCTGAATGATTAACAATCGAACGCTTTCTGGTAATCTATAAAGCATAGAAGTAGGACAGTTAGGTTATAAAGTGCTTCTCTTGTGCCAAATCCTTGTCTGAAACCGAACTGTGTGGGGCTAGTGTCTCTTTCACATCTGTTGTATATTCTTGTGTGAATTATCTTTAAGAAGAGTTTTAGGACCAAGCTCAATAAGCTGATCATTCGAAATTGGTCGCAACTATTAGCGTTTGGCTTTTTTCGGATTGGTATAAAGGTTGATTGAAGCCAATCCTGTGGTATTTGACCAGACCCATAAATGTCATTAAAAAGATCTATCAAGGCGTCTATTGTCTTCACCCAACATTGTTAGAACCTCTATGTATATTTCGTCTGGGCTTGGTGCTTTGCCCCATTTGATCGCCTTTACAACTTCTGACTTCAATATTTTGGAGGAGGGTTCACTTTTATATTCACTTTCAGAGTGAAAAGTGAAAACAGAGATCAAAGAATTGCATCTATAAAATACCCTATGAATGCAAAAAAATGTATGTTGAGGGAAATCGCAAGACCACTAAGTGTCAAGATAAAATTTAAAATATTTTTTGAAAACGAGTCAAATTAAAACTATTAAGTGTAATTTTCATTACAGTCAATTGTAGCTTAATCCCATATAAATATAAGTCTAAGGTACTACTTCGAAAATATTGAGGAGCTAACGAAAAGTTGTTCCAGCTCGGTCTAAAGGAAGAAAATGCAGTGGTGCATCTTCTCTGTTGATGCGAGGCCGTTGCCTGACAAATATTAAAGGACTTTTAGAAGGCTGTGCTATCGTATCACCTGATCATAAGTTCTTTTAATAAACTCTCCCTCTCAGCATAATATGGGTATTAATGTTCTACGCATATCCGTTTGATCTGTTGTATGACTTAAGTTCTAAGAATTATAATTGTTGAACTTACCTTTGGAAATTGAAGTAGAATGGCTTGTTGGGGTGTAAATTCTAATAAATATCCTAAAGCTGCTAAATATTCCGGCTTACTTTGGTTATACTTTTCTATAATCTTATTCGTTACGTAAACAAAAGCTTTTTGTCTATACAATGCTCTGAAAAATAAGGGACAGATTAAAATTAACAAATATTTACTAGACATTGAGTCTTTGACAAGCAATTAAGTACATCAAGTTTGAGATGTTTGAAAAATATTTCAGCTTCACCACTGATCAGAAAAGTGTGTATGTACATTTATCTGCTATTAGAAACAATATGGTCATAAAAAAATATACGGAGAATTTGTTTAAGAGTTAAAACTTGCTGAATTTAATTATTATATAATAACAGGTTACCAAATTTACAACAACAACCAATGATTTAAACAAATTATTAGTATTATGGAGTTATTCTTACTTAAGTCATATTGTGTAGACTATGTAATGGTATCGATTGGATTTTTAACTCATATGCTATAATTATATGCTTTGTGATATTTGTGAGAAGTTTTGCGATTCAAGCACGATTTAAGATAGTATTTGTATTTTCTTTTCCACGGAAATGAATTAAAATAAATGTTTTCTAACGTAGCTGACCAGAAGTGTTCATTGGACACAAGAGATGAAAAGTAGGGAAAATGATTTGAAGTAAATAAATATTATTTAAAAAGATGGTTTTATTTTCTGTTATTTTAATTATATTAACGACAGGTTAATTTTACTTCGTCTAGAATACACCATGCCATTGGAATCATTATATTAAACCGGTTTTATAGCGTTCTACGCCTTTCCGTTCCTAATCGCCACTCTTTTCTATTATGGCAGTGTTCATCTCTCAAATTTCGTTCCGACATTGCCTTGGAGATGCCTTTCATCCATGTGGTTACTGGTCTTCCTCGTTTTCGTTTTTCTGTGGGGGTCCATTCTAGCACTTTCTTGGGGATTCTTCTTTCCTCCATTCGTCTTACGTGCCCGTACCATACTAGCTGTTGTCTTTCAATGTCATCTATGATTGTTCTTTCTATTTCCATTTGTTGTCTAATGTCGTCGTTTCTTATGTGTTCTAATCTAGATCTTCTTGCTGACCTTCTCCAAAAATCCATCTCAGTGGCTAGTAATTTATCCTTGTATTTCTTAGTTAATTGCCAGACTTCAGCTCCATAAGTTAACACTGGTTTTAATATTGTGTTGTAAATTCGTTTTTTATTTTCTGTTCTTATATTTTTTTGCCATAGTACCGAATTCAGGGCTCCTATCACCTGTCTTCCCTTTACTATTCTGTCTTTAATATTTTCTTCGGTTCGTCCTGTGCTCGTTAGTTTTATTCCCAGATATACATATTCCTTACAGCTTGTAATTGTCTCCTTTTCCAGGTTCAGGTTCTCTGTTTCTTCTCTGCCTACACATAGATATTGTGTTTTTTTGGTGTTTACCTCCAGACCCCATTTTCTGTATTCCTCTATCAGTTTCCTTGTCATATATTCAAGATCTTCTTTGTCCTGTGCAATTACAATTTGGTCATCTGCATAGTGTAGCGTATAGAGTATCGTATCTCCTATCGGTAGTCCCATTCCATTGCACTTCTTCTTCCACTGCCTCAGGGCTTCATCAATATATATATTAAATAATACTGGCGATACACAGCATCCTTGCCTTAGTCCTTTAGTGACGAGGAAACCTTTGGATATTCTATTTCCAATTTTAATTTTAGATGTCGAGTTTCTATATAGTTCTTTCAGCGCCTGTATGATAGATACATTTATGCTGGTTTTTTCTAGTACTTCCCATAGTCTATTAATGGGTACCGTGTCATATGCCTTTGTTAGATCTACCATAAGCAAATGCAACTCTTGGGCTCTTGACAGCCTCTTTTCTATTACTTGGGTTATACAGAAAATGTTGTCTATTGTGGATCTACCTGCTCTAAAGCCGCTTTGTTCCTCTGACTCGTATGGATGGTACTCTTCACATATGAGGTCTTTTAGTATTCTTCCGTATAGTCGACTTAGTGTGCTAGTTACGGTAATACCTCTGTAGTTATTTGGGTCTTGTTTACTACCTTTCTTGTGTATAGATGTTATCCATCCCTCTTTCCATGTCTGTGGTACCGGTTCTCCATTTAGATATCTGTTAAATAATATTGTTATTATTTTTGCTAGTTTGTCAGTACCATTTTTTAGTAGTTCTGCGGGTATTCCTTCCGGACCTGGGGCGCGGCCGTTTTTTAATAAGGTTATTGCCTTTTTGATATGTTCCTCATTTATATTTATTGGCTGTCCTGTTATCTCGATTATGTTTTGTGATGTGGTACTGTATTCTGGTCTTTTTTCTACTAATAGTGTTTTGTAGTGCTCTTCCCATTTCATTGTTGTTATGGGGTTTATCATAGTTTCTTCTCTTTTGTTAGTTCTGACATTTTTAATAAATCTCCAGGCTTCCCTAGATTTTCGTCCTCCGATGTACGTGTCCAGCTCCTGACATTTATCTTCCCATTTTTGATTTTTGGCGTTTATTACATCCGTTTTGAACTTACTACGTGCTTGCTGATATTCACTTTTTTTTTGTTCGTTTTCTCTGTTATTTAGCCACTTATGGTATACTTCCTGTTTATGTTTTTTCATTTCTTCTAGCTGATCATTCCACCAGTAATTTCTAACTTCTCGCTTTTTCGTTGTGATACCTAAAGTTTCTTGTGCCGCTTTGTGTATTCCATTTATTATTGTTCTGTAGAGATTTTCCGTTGTTTCTCGTTCGTATTCTCTAGGAATCTAGGTATTGGAATCATTACAAACTTATTATTCTCGTACCTCGTACCTATAATGGTAACAAGGCTTTGTGGATGTTTTAGTTATTCTTCGCAGTTTAATGTTCATTGAAAATGGAAATTCGAAAATTAAGACAAAGGAATATCTTGGGCATCCGTGCAAAACAAATTATTTTAAATGTATTTAATTATCATCTAAATTTAAAGAGTGGTGGAAGTGTTAGAAGTTTAATCGATAAAGTAAGTTCTATGACGGGAGTAGGATCTAGCACTATTTCTAAAATACGCAAAGACGCGGCGGAAGGAGGACTAAGGCCCTTAAAAAAACAAGAAAATGCACCAAAAGTAGAGTGAACAGCAGAAAGTTCATTTACGACGCAGTAGTTCATACGTGGCTCTACGATCTATGAAACTTGGGTGAATGTCGAACATCGTGTTTCAAAAGAATAGAAGGACCTCTCAGCCAGGGATGCGTTTGTTAAGGGGTTGTCATCAGGCCTAAAATAGCCGACACAACGAGGCCCCCGATTTGTTATAGTGCATGTGGATAGTTAATTGGGCTTTGTGGAATCTGCTGCTTTTTAGTTTTTAGCTAAAAAAACTCAGCGGACTATCATGATGAGATGGATGGTCCTATATTTGGACAACAGTTAAAGGAAAAGCTGCTTCCTAATTTTCCAGAGAAAACTGTTGTGATGGACAATGCCTTGTACCATTCGAGGAGAGAAGTGATTCCGACACAAGCGTTTAATAAAGATCAAATTAAGACATGGTTGCTGGGGAAAGATATATTTTTTGTAGAAATATTTAAAATCAGAGCTTATGGAAGTCGTAAACACATTCAAAGTAGAATACATAAAATATAAAATCAACGAGATGTGCAAAGAGAAAAATGTTTCCATTTTGAGACTATCTCCGTGCCACTGTGAGTTAAATCCAATTGAAAAGGTATGAAGTCAAGTCATAAGACGTATTGCCTCACACAACATAGAGTTTAAGACCGTCACAATGGGACAATTAACAAGACATTCATTTGCTGTAGTAACAGTAACAATAACTGGAACAAGTATTATAAAATTGCTATTAAGAGCAAACATTTTTCGGCTATTGAAGGGTTGATAGATGTGTGACAGTAAGTAAATTATGTGATAGTGGGAAAATCGGCGGTCAAAAAGGTGCCAAATTCGAAAAGTATGCAAGTGACAGCCCGGCAAAAAGTGAAAATTAGGTAATAGTACAAAAGATTTTAAATAATATAACATCTTTAAGCGGAATGCATGTTATATACAAGGACATTTTTTTAGTTAAATCTTATCTAAAGCTTAATAAACATGTAATATTAAACAATAGACAAATTTAACTATTTTTATAAGACCTATAATAATTACATACCTATATCTGTCTATTAAAGAAACAAGTATTTATAATGCTTTATTTTGTATTCAACTCTAGATATCCACGTATTAGTAAAATTAAGTTAACTACATCTACACAGTGGCGAATACGGCTCTGATTAGAATGACTCGTATATCGGCAGTCGAGTAGCAACACGTGCCTGAGAGTTTTGGCAACACTGATCTGCATAAGCCAAACGTTCCGTTTTAACGTGAAATAAAGTATAGGAAGTTTTACAGCGCGGTAAGAGGGATGACACACTAATTTCAACCAAGGACTAACTACTGTAAATACAGAGGGAAGGAGAATTCTTGGGATGAAAATTGATCAGAAGAACCACGTTATATAATCTCGAAACATAATGTATCATAACAAAAAACAAACTGTACATACAAAGCCTGCATTCTTGGACAATACTTACAATTTATTACAATGAACTTCTAAACTTAATGCCTCAGAATAGTCGTTCATAATTATTCTAAATCCCTCAGGTACATCTCTATTGTCTTCTAGTAATTGCAATAACTAAAAAGAGACTATTGTTAATACTAAAAACAAATTAATAAAACATTTAGGTAAACAAAAAGTGCCAATAGGAAAATGAATGAATGCATTTATTACAATAATTTTTTCGTTAAAGACTAGTTTTCATATAGCGCACAGCAGCTTAAATTCTAGTTACATAATATCTAATTAGAATCCACTTCTATGTGACTGTAAATCTGTAATCGATATTTTGTTGGAAACCAATTACATTATTGATTTTTAATGTTTATCTAAAGGCATTCAAGAGTTTTTATTTTGTGTTTTGTGGTTTTAATTTTTGATATATGAAAATCAATTGAGGTTACCAGAAGATGAAAGTACTATTTCGAATATAAGGCTTCTTCTTCTTCAAGTTTCATCTTCGATCGAAGGTTGGAAATCATCATGGCTATACGGACATTGTTGACTGCTGCTCTAAACAGTTCTTTTCCTATTCTTTTAGTAACTTCTGCGTTTGACATCCTTTGAGTCCATGATATTCGTAGGATTCTTCTGTAACACCAAAATTCAAAAGCGGCCAACTTATTCAGATGCACTTAATGTCCATGATTCCTAGCCATAAAGAAAAGTAGTGAATACGTAACACCTAAGCATTCTTAGACGTAGCCTTAACCTTATATATCGCCAACAAAGAAACTTTCAAGTTTAACGAATGATGCACGTACTATTCCAAAACGTGTCTTATTTTCTTTGATTTGGTCTAGATTTGATGACCAATGAGAAAATGAATTTGAAATTTGAAACCAATGAGAAAATGAAAGAACTTAAGATAAAAATTTAATATAATTTATAATAATACAGCCGATATCTTATACACTAAAAAAAATAAGTTCTTACCCAATCTAACCAAGTCAGACCACAACGATGATTTCTCATTAATAATGCTTTTGTTATCCATGAAAATAAAAGTACAGTATTTTTTGAATAATTTACTACAGAGGACGAACACATATCCTTTGTTTTATTTAAAAATTCAGCTAAATTTTCATCTAAAACAATATAAATAATTTGTATTAAACAATGTTTTTGATGTCATATATTAATTATTATGTTGTTATGTATTAATTAAAAACAACGAATTCTCTTATGTTCCATGCCTATAATAAGACTCGATCTTATCATCTATAACTATATGTGCCAAAAAAACAGTAAGGAAAAATTCTGTTCTTACTAATGTACAGGTTGTTTGAAAAAGGTATGTCATAAATTAAATTACATAAATTACCTTACTACAAATGTGTACACAAAAAAAGTTAGAGACCATTGAAGTTACAAAATAAAAATTATTTTTTTGCATTATCTCCTAAATTACTTGACATTTTGTAATAAAAATGGACACATTACTTTCATATTCTGAAAGCATTTTTCATAAAAAAGAAACAACAAAATCTAAGCGCACAGAAAAATTTTAAGGGGGGTGTGCAACACTTAATCCCCCCAAACTTTCGAGTGCGTTCAAATCAAATGAATTTTGTGGCATCATTAGTTTAACACATTATTTTTCAAATTTTTTTTTGCTCTTATAACTTTTTTCAAAAAACAGTTTTTATCGAGTAACTGTCCTTTTCATTAAAATTACGTGCAACTAAATAAATGGCTTAAATGAATTAACAAGTACAAGAAATGTCTATAACCTCTATAAATATGATATTACAATAAAATAAATGTTCAAAATGACCCCCATGTTCTTTAATACACATTCGGTATCGTTTTAATAAGGAAAACTGACGGCGCTGAAAAATCATATTTTTCCGACGAAATTGATTTACAGCTTCAATTATTCTAACCCTCAATTGTTGTTCGTCATCTATTGTTACAGCATACATTTTCTCTTTCATAAAATCTCAAAAGCAAAAGTCCATGGGGTTAAGACCTGGACTTCTGGGTGGCCAAGAAATAGGTACGTCACGAGCCCTTCCAATTCACCAAACAGGATACTGCCTGTTAAGGTATTCCCGGACTTCATTACTGTAATGCGGTGGAGCGCCATCTTGTAGAAACCATATATTTTGCCTTATTGCAATATTCACTTCTTCCAAATACTCTTGTAAATCGTTTTCCAAGAACTCCAAATAATTATCACCATTTAAATTGTTGGGAAGAAATACTGGGCCTATTAGACTGTAATCCACAATTAGTGCCCAAACATTAACTTTAAGTCCTTTTTTGGAGTGAGGATTTTCGTTGGCCCAAATGTGCTCGTTATGATACGAATAAAATTAACATTTCGAGTGTTTTCCATACACAACCAATCGCAAAATTCAATCCTTTTAGGATAATCTTCAACCAATAACTGTTGAACCGTTGTTAAGTGATAGGGTTTCAGCTGATCCTTCAAACGCATCCAAACTCTTACGTGAGGAACATTTAGTTGAGCAGCTATTACCCTTGTACTTGTTCCAGAGACTTCTTCAATGATTACTAAAATGTCTTCGTCCGTTGCATCCATTATTAGACAACCACTATTGCCAGTAACTTACGGTTGGAATGTACCCATTTCCCATAAACGACGATCAATGGTCAAAAATAATCGTCTATCGGGTGTATTTCGATTGATATAACGCCTTGCAGCTGCTGCACTATTTCCTTGACATTTACCTACGATATTCCCGATAGTTTATTGAAATCATAATCAGATCGAACTTACCCAAAGTTAAATGCATATCTGCCATTTCCTGAAATGTGTAGGCCATTCTAATATCAAAATTTTTAATATTAATTTTATTCACATAATAAATGATATTCACATAATAAATGATATTCACATAATAAATGATATTCACATAATAAATGATATTCACATAATAAATGAAATGAAATTATTGACTGCTATTGATGGAACTGTTTGTAATTATTGTATCCGTAGAAACTAATTGTAATTTTATGGCCAACTAGGAAAAAACTGGTTTTTCGAAAAAGTGATAAGAGGCAAAAAAGTTTTAAAAATAATGTGTTAAACTAATGATGCCACAAAATTCATTTGATTTGAACGTACTCAAAAGTTTGGGGGGATTTAGGGCTGCACACCCCCCTTAAAATTTTTCTGTGCGGTTAGATTTTATTGTTTCTTTTGCATGAAAAATGCTTTCAGAACAAAAAAGTAACGTGTCTATTTTTATTACAAAAAGTAGTTTAGGAGATAACGCAAAAAAAAACAATTTTTATTTTGTAACTTCAAAGGGCTGTAACTGTTTTGTGTACACATTTGCAATAAGGTAAGTTGGATTCAATCAATTTATTTTTGTCCCCGGAATGCGTGATTTAATTGATGGCATACCTTTTTGAAACACTCTGTATTGTGAAAGCGAACGCAAATAGCTAAAATGCATCAAAATGCTTTCAGTACGTAGGACTATAGTTTATAACAGTTTAAACAAGACAGATTTAGCTTTTAACTTCGAACACAATAATGTAATAAGTGATCATTGAAAATAGTACTGTTTGGGCATTAGTGTAAAATAATGAAAAGTATCTCTCTAATGTGGTTTTTAAGATAATACAATGACTAACTCGAAGTAAAACCACAAAATTGTAAAAATTCTTTATTATTTAATACATTGGACGCGTTTCGACATCTCTGTCATCCTTAGCTATAAATTTAAGAGAAGGTAGATAAATGCAGTATAATTAAAGGAAATAGGCTAGGTTATCAGTACCATAGAAGATAATTATTAAAAATTAAAAAGGGCCCCAAAAGCCAAATTGCCCACTTCTGGGTACCATTTTGGAGAGCTAATCTCTCCAAAAATCTAATTACTCTCTTTTGGGTACTATTTTGGAGAGGCAATCTCTCCAAAATAGTACCCAGAAGCAAGAGAGAACAATTATATTTTTGGAGTCCTTTTTAATTTTTAATAATTATCTCCTATGGCGCTAACAACCTAGCCTATTTCTTTTAATTATATTCCATTGACCTACCTTCTAAATTTATAGCTGAAAATGACAGAAACGTCAAATTTTTTTTTTCAATTTTGTGGTTTTACATGGGTTTTACTTAGAGTTGGTAATTGTAAAACATTGTAATTGTAATTAAGACAACAAACTAAGTAAAGAATACAGGACGTAGAGGTGAATAGAGGAGCAGAGTGCGGCTCGGACCACTACCGGATAATAGGAAAAATATATACACCATTCGTAGACAGGAACCACACAGACATCAACAAAGAACACAGTGAAAAAATAGAAAGAACTACGTACACCTTAGGCAATCTATATAACAGAGCACACAGTTACTTTACTCCTGGACACTAACACAAAAACTACAGGAATCGCACAGATCAATGACGGATGAATACGACCATATAAAAACTGCAGGAAAGGCGCAGCGTTAGAAGCCATAGGGCCACAGGTACGGAGAGTAGATAAACCATATTGGTGGGATAAAGAAGTGGAAGAAAAGATAAAAACAAAGAAGGAAGTATATCAAAAGTTATTACAACAGGGAGACGAACAAACAAAACAACAGAACAATATAAAAACTTAAATAAAGAAGTCAAACGAGAAGTGATTAACAAGAAAAATAGTGCATGGAAACAAAAATGCCAATACCTAGACAACCATATAGGAGGGACAAAGAGCTCTGAAGCCTGGAGAACTATAAAAACGATGAGATCAACGACAAAAAACCAAGTCATAATAAATAGAATACCAGAGAACACATGGGTAGAGCATTTTGAGAACTTAGTAACTGAAAGAAGAGGAAGGTTTAAACAGACAAATGAACAAGTGGAAGTAGAAGAAAGAATAGAAATATCAATAGAACAAGTGAAAGAAGCAGTTAAGGGAATGAAATTTAAAAAATCTCCAGGACCAGGCGGAATACATCCAGAGTTGATTAGGTATGGATCATCAAAACTGTTTGAAATAATCCGAAAATTATTCGAAAGATGTTTAAATGAAGAAGTTCTACAAGAATGGAGACAATCGTATATCTCTCCAATACACAAGAAAGGCACAAAGACGGATCCTAAAAACTATAGAGGGATCGCAGTGATTGCTACTATAGGCTGACTATACTCAAAAGTACTACGAAACCTGATAGAAAATTATATTAAAGACAAACAACCCGAAGAACAAGCGGGATTTAGGGCCGGACGCTCCACTATGGATGAAATATTTTCATATTAAAAATTGCAATGGAAAATGAGTGCAGAGAAATAGAGAAACCCATATAGCTTTAATAGATTTGGAAAAAGCATATGACAGTGTACCGATCTCCCAACTATGGATAGAAATGGGTAACTTGAAAAAAAACTCAATTCTTGTTAACGCACCCAAAAATACTACGAACAAAACTTTGCAAGAATTAAAATGGGACAAGAAATCATCTCTCCTTTTCAAACAACAAAGGGACTAAGACAAGGCTGTTGTCTGTCACTCACCTTATTTAAAATCTATTTGGACAGATCCTTAGTGAAATGGATAAAAAAATGTAGAAACATGGGAATAACGGTGGAAGAAATCACGCTATATACACTTTTCTTTGCAGATGACCAGGTAGTAATTGCCGAAGACAGCTACGATCTTAGCTATATGGTAAGAAAACTGCAAGAAGAATATGAGGTGGAAGGTCTAAATATGAATATGACAAAATGTGAATAACTCTCAGAGGGAACAGATGAAATATGTGACCGAGTATTGGAAGACGACAGAGGGGTACAACCCTGAAATATTTGGGGGTCATTTTTAACAAGAAGGGAAATAGCGCAGATGAAATTAGAGAAAGAATAAACAAGGGCAGAGCAGCGACCCGTGCCTTAAACTCTCTTCTCTTTCAAAAATCAATTCGATGAGAAACCAAAAAACACATTTACGGTAGTATAGTCCAAAGTACTACACTTTATGGTTCGGAAGTATGGGACGTCACCAAAGCTAATAGAAACAAACTTATGACGACAGAAATGGATTATCTAAGACGAAGCTGCGGTAGATCGAAACTAGAGAGAGTTGGGAACAAACAAATAAGAAACGAAATGAAAATGGAGCGAAATATCAACGATGACATATAAAGAAAGCAATTAATCTGGTTCGGACATGTTGGAATTGATCCCTCCTGAAAGAAGAAAGAGAGGACGATACGGAGAAGTTGGCGCAATGATATTGATGAAGCAATGGCGGCAAGAGACTTAGAAGAGGCAACTGTATATAACAGAAACACAGATGGAAATTGGGGGGTGGAGAAGCGGCGACAGCCGTAATCAATCCGTTATTACATATATGTATATATATATATATATATATATATATATATATATATATATATATATATATATATATATACATCCCACCATCAATCATAAGTCCTTATAAAAAACGAGAGTTGGACGTCCGAGTCCTTGTATATTAAAATTATGTTTCACTTTTCTATCAAAATGACGACCGTTCGTTCTACTAACAATAGTACGCCCTATTGATATACATTTAGTTTAGTTTTACGATTATCGGAAGTCCTTAGTGAATATTTGTTTACATTCTCAGACCAATCTGAACTCCAACAGTGTTGTCGAGTATTGTATTACGATCTGAGAGTATTTATCTCCGGTTTAAGTTCTTTTTAAACAAGATAAAAATTTTACAATTATTGATTGAGTTCGTTGTAAAGTCTAAAAGAGTATTTATACAGACATCTAAATTTAAAAGGGTTACTTTTTATCTAAAATAAGTTTTTATAATTCACACTTGACATTTATGCGATCATATTTTTTTACCATTAAATATAAAAACCTTTTTATTACTACAATTGAATCTTAATAATCCGACATGGGACCGAAGAAATATCGGATTGCCGGAAATGTCTGGAATACGAAAATTTTTGACAATTTTCCAATTTTTTTGGCATTGTTTTGCTAGCAGTAGGCCACAAAACATTTATGTACAGTGTTATATGAAAAATCTGTTAGGTTAATGTGGAAATGAAACGTGCATTTTTGTTAACAAAAATAAACAAAATAATATATATTATATTTCTATATGTTATGCTTTTGCGTAAACAGTCTGTCATTGCTTGTTCTTGGATCTACGGGAAATGTCGGACTATCGAGCATGTCGGATCATAAAACGTCGAACTATAAGACTAAGGTTAACTAGTATTTCCTGTATAAGATGTGAAACATTTGGTTTTCTGCAGTCTTAAATAAATTTAAAATAAAAGCACTGATGCCAGAAGAAAAAAATACAACTGTAGATTATAGAAGAAAAATTGTTCAAAGAGATATTAAGAAATAATTATAGGTACTACATTAAACGATAAAGAACAAAACAAAAGCATAAAAAAATGGAAACGTCTTAAAAATAAAATACTGACAGAGGTAGAGGAAAGTTGTGGTAAAATGAAGGTGAGAAATAATAATGTGAAAAAATTATATGGCGGACAGAGAAAGTAAGTATAAAAATAAGAAACAAACACAAATGAAAAAATTGCTAAAACCCTGAATATTATGAAGTACCTATACAAAAAAAAGCGAAAATAACTGAAAATAGCAATAAAAAACAGAACAAAAATCATGGGAAACTTTTAGTCTGAATATGTAAAGAATATCAAAAATTAATCTCTAGCTTAAACAAATAAAACAGAAAGGAAATATACGATGATAAACGTAAAAGAAAAAATTGGAAAAATAATAAGAGAAAAATAAAAAATAATAGAACGATGGAAAAAGTATTTCGACGAGCTGAGCTAACATACACAGACATACCAGAATAAGAGGAGGAAGAAATTACAAAATAAGAAAAAATCATGGTACTCATAAAAGAATATTAAACAGAAGACTTAATAAAAAGAGTAAAATATCAAATTATCAGGTACCTAAAGATAACATCACTGCGGGTGTGATAAAATACGCAGGAAGAAAAGGGAATTTAGAAATTTTAGAATAGCTGAATTAATCTATGAAATAATGAAAAAGACAAAAGTACCAATAGGCAGGAAAAAGCCATAATACCACCAATATTCTACTACTGCCCTGTTAAGTGTTCTAGCTGTAAGATAGGCAATGTGGATTCAAACAGAATCAAAGCACATAAGACCTCATATACTCTATCAGAGAAGCGAGTGAGAAACTAGTTATCAAGAATAACGACAAACACATATGTTTCGTAGATCTGGAGAATGCATTTGACAGAATACGAAGAGAAGACATATGAAAAGAGGAGTAGACAAAAATTCAGCAAAAGTATTAAAATATATGTACTTGTACAAAGTTAATGCCAATATCATAAAAACCTAAGGAATTTATTATAAGGCAAGAAGTCAAGCAGGGCTGTGTATTAATCTACTATTTTCACTAGTATTGAATGAGGAAATAAAAAATTGAATATCTAGACGAAAACAAACACAACTGACTGAACTAATGTTTGCAGATGACATGGCATTGTTGGCAAACATCAAGGGATATGAAAATTGAGCCCACAAAACCAAAAATTCTGATTATTGCTAGTATGAAAAAAGCAAATAAAATATGATTGGATGGGAAACAAATATCTGGGATCAATCACAGACGAAAACGCTTAATTGGATAGAGAAATAAATGAAAAAATGAGAAAGATTGGAAACAAATGTATGGGAAAGATAAGAAAGAAAGATTAAGAGCAAGAGGGATAGACGGAATCAGAAAAGAAGCTGCAACGAATGGAATGGCATGGTAGAAATTTAATACACGATAAGGCAAGGAAATAGATCTCAACTCCATCCATCGTACATCAAACGTAAAAAGGCTTAGGATTAAGTATGCATAAAACATAGTTTAGACCTTGGCAACAATACTACACTAGCCACTAGATGACAGTTGAACAGTTTCTATTTTTTTCAACATTAACCTAAATCTTTTTTCAATTTTGTCATTTAAAAAAGCTAACATGCATCTCGGCCCATATCTTCTTATTAAATATTTGTTTTATTACATTTCACATTCATGATAAAAACTCTCTCTTTGCTGTCTTAATACATTAATAACTGTTTTCTTTTTTTATTTCTATTAAATATTAAGGTTTGCAGAAAAAACACAAATTGCAAAAATAAACAATTTATTCATAAACATATAGTGCATTAAAAACTTAAATTTTTTCTTAAGTACTTACATATAGTCTAAACACATAATGCTTTATTTTATTTTTGAGAATAAGTGTTAGGTATAAACACTTTAATTTTTAGCCAATTCTTATTGCTAAGTAGCTGTTGATGTTTTTCTTTGAGTTGTTCCACTTCTATCCTTTTGGGTGGTCTTTTTTTCTTTATATGATCCTTAAAAAATAAAAGGACAACCTGTTTTTGTTCCTCCGTCCATTTAATTAAAACTCTTTTTTGTTTTTGTTGCTTCGATTTATGTTCGCCTTCTTTAGGCACGTCAGCAGAAACTACCATTTCCATATCCAATATCTTCGTGATCTTCTACATTTTCTGCTGCTAGGAGATCGTCTTCTAAATCTATCTTGATTTCATTTAAACTTTTACCTTTGTGCTCTGCTGCTAAACCTTGCTCCATTAATAAAAGAAGTTTTGTAATCTTTGAGGTTTGATAAACGTCATCAGGTAGTCTATAAGAACCCCTATGTGTCCCGGGAGTGTGTCCCATTAAAGTTGACAATTGTTCTACATCTTGATCAGTCATAGAAAAAATTTGTGACAATATAGCCAAATGTTTTCTTAGTCTGGTTGCCGATAGTGCATTACTATTTTTAGCTCCACACTCCCTAGCAAATTGTTTTAAAACTTTATAGCCCGCTATTGGTTCGA
This sequence comes from Diabrotica balteata, assembly GCA_918026665.1. Lineage (NCBI taxonomy): Eukaryota > Metazoa > Arthropoda > Insecta > Coleoptera > Chrysomelidae > Diabrotica > Diabrotica balteata. The sequence continues at coordinate 103,022,108 of OU898281.1, read as the reverse complement.
TTGTTCCTGGATTACCAAACAGATAATAATTTTTATAACCTACGAAATTATCACGAAACTTAAGCAATGTTTCTATTTGTTCTTGCACATCACAACTGAACAGTACTGGTACACCTTTACCCCATTTTCCTCGTATTACGATTCTTTTAAATCGCTGCATTAAAATTTTCTCACAGGGTGAAACAACTAAATCAAATTCTTCATATTTATTAGTAGGCGTTTCCGCTTTTTCATATAAGTACAGTGGTAACCTTTGCAGCTCTTCGTCTATTTAAAAGCAAAATTTTACAATAAACACATTTTAGGAGAGTTATATAGTGACTTTTATTTTTATTCTCTTTTAATAAATCTTCCTTTGCATTTTTTGCTTTACGAGTTATTCCTCGAATATTAGATATTCCTTTAATAAATTAAGGTCACTTGCCAGAGGAACTATAGTTACCTTGTTTCATTTTTTCACAGATAAATCATTATTAGCTTGATAAGAGACTTCAAATTTTCAGTGAGATTCTATAAGTTGAATAGTAGTCTTTAAATCAGTCTCGGCATTAGCTGTCGACATATTTCCAAATATCTGTTTTCTTTTAAGTGCTTGTGATATAGCAATATCGCAACATTGTTTTAATGAGGTGCCCATGTTTAAAGCATATGTAGGTATGCTTATAATCGTTAAGTGGATCATATTTTGCGACTGTTTTTGTTGCTGTTACTAACGTGTCAAAATATTTAGGATGTAAAGCTTCAAATAAATATTTTACAGTGCTTTCCATTTTTCTCACCTCAATTAATAATTTTGCTAATTCGTGCATTTTATGTGAAGCTACATTTATAAGATGGGTTTCCCCATGTTGCTTTAGGTATCTTGCTGCAGAAGCACAAATTAAAGTATCCTTTTTAGCAGCCATAGATATTTCGTCGGGTCTTTTCTTTTCAGTTCTTTCACTGGTGAATTGTTTCTTCCGTCAGTCAAGACATTTTTTATAGGAGATAGTGGTTTATTACAGAACCAGTTACTTTTTTTCAAGCTTCTGCCATTGGTTGAAGTACAGTGATACTGTAAATATTTATTTTATTAGAACTTACAAAACATATGAAATATTACAACTTACATATTCAGCTGGAAATAACCTTCCGATCATATTGTATCTCAATAACTAAAAAATATTATACCTAACAGCATATTTGCAATAAACCAGTCACTTACCTTGTTGCCATTGTCGATGTCGATGAAATGGGGAGAAGTATATTATGTTAACATAATGATATGTATATTTTAAAATGATAGTGGCGCACTCAAAAGATATTTTATTGAACTAATAGTATACGTATAATACCATGAAAATTTCATTTTGGCGTCAATATCAGAGCCACCTAAAATTTATTTAACATGCTTGTGTATGTCAGGAAAGTCGAATTTTCTATGGATTACAATCGGACGTCCGTATATGGACGTCCGATTGTTGCCGGAGTTGTCGGTATATTGGTAATGTATGGACTTCCAATTGTTAGACGGATGTATATATATATATATATATATATATATATATATATATATATATATATATATATATATATATATATATATATATAACACTGTTTTTGATGGGTTGGAGTCAATAAATAATGATGGTTTATTAATATATATATATATATATATATATATATATATATATATATATATATATATATATATATATATATTAATAAACCGTCTACCGGGTTTAGACCGTGTATTGTTAGCACTTTTTAACAAGTAATCTCGTGTCGCGTCCTCAGTAGGAACAGCTTATATATTGTGTTATGGAAAATTATTAGTTATTGGATGGTAACTACTTTCTTCTAAGAACAAGAAATAAGTGATTCACAGATGGATTTCAGAAAGGGTCTAGGAACTAGAGAAGCATTATTTGGAGTCCAAGTTCTGACACAACGATGCCTGGATATGAATCAGGACATATATGCTTGCTTTATAGATTTCAAGAAAGCTTTGGATAGAGTTCAACATGAGAAGCTTTTAAGTATTCTTAAGACTAAAAACATTGATAGTAGAGATCTACAAATTATATCGAATCTGTATCAAAACCAGAAAGCAAGAGTAAGAGTAGAAGGAGAACTGACAGAGGAAGTAAGTATACTTAGAGGAGTTCGACAAGGGTGTATCCTTTCACCACTCTTATTCAACGTCTACAGTGAAGTGATTTTTCAAGAGGCTTTATTGGATATCGTGGAAGGTATTTATGTCAACGGAAATAGCATTAATAATATTAGATATGCCGACGATACTGTCATATTTGCAAGTGACATGGAAGATCTACAGTACATAATACAACATGTATACAATGCATGTGAAAGTTACGGACTGCAAATGAATCTCAAGAAAACGAAATCAATGATATTCTCAAAAAAACCACAAAATGTAAATAACCTGATCATCAATAATACAACGATAGAAAGAGTAAAAACATATAAATATTTAGGAACGTGGCTAACCGAAGATGGAGATCAAGTAAAGGAGATCAGATCTAGAATAGAAATGGCAAGAAACACGTTCATAAAATTGAAGAAATTACTTTGCAACCGTAACCTTAATCTAGAGATTCGCACAAGAATGCTACGTTGTTACGTCTTCTCTACTTTACTATATGGCATGGAAGCGTGGACAATAAAGCGGTCTGAAATCAAAAATCAAATCAAATCAAAATACCAGCTACTGCAGCTTCTTATAGAGGGGAAGGTAGAAGGAAAACGTGGTCCTGGTAGACGGCAGGCGTCCTGGTTGAAGAACATTCGTGAGTGGACTGGTTTGGATTGTCAATCTTTAATAAGAAAAGCCAGGGACAGAAATGATTTTGCTAAGGTTATCGCCAACCTTCATTGAAGACGGCACCCAAAGAAGAAGAAATCAAAAAATTAAACTCCTTTGAGATGTGGTGCTACAGGAGAATGCATAAAATATCGTGGATTGAAAAATTAACTAATATAGAGGTGTTACAAACAATGAAGAAAGAATGTGAAGTCATAAAAACTGTTAAAATTAGAAAGATTCAATATCTGGGACATTTAATGAGGGGTGAGAAGTACGTATTACTGAGGTTGATTATGCAAGGGAAGATACAAGGGAAGAGAAACCCAGGACGACGCAAAATGTCCTGGCTAAGAAATTTGAGAGAGTGGTTCGGCTGCAGCTCATTAGAATTATTCAGAAATGCGGCCAACAAAGTTAAAATAGCGATGATGATTTCCAACCTCCGCTAGGAGAAGGAACCCGAAGAAGAAGAACTACTTTCTAGAGCTTTATGGTAGCTGTAGAAGATCATAAGCGGTACCTATGAGAAATTTATTTAGAACCAATTAAATTTGACAATAGGCGAGGTTTGTTATTATATTATTATGGTGGCATAGCTTCCAGATATAATTTTTATTTAGAGTTTGTGATTTATTGTTATTTATATAAGAAGATGAGTTTGAGTTGTTTTCAGAGGAAGAGGGCAACATTGAGATGCAAATTAATAATAATGATTATAATCTGACAGTAAAGGCTAAATTTGAATCAAACACTAACAATATAATCCCTAATATCTTTGTTTTTAACAACTTCTTTTCTAGATCCAAGAACTACTTTTACTACTACTGATAGTTCGACAAAGGTACGATCTTATCTTTAATAAATGATCCGCAAAGATCTTCAAATATTCCGTAATAGATGTCAACGAGAGAATTCAAATAATGAAGATACATTCTAGTTATCAGATAGTATAGCAGCGCTACAAACTGAGTCGCGTACCAGAAGTTATATGGGTTAGATCTGAAAATCTAGCCCGTCTAACCAATATATAAGACATGAATGTCAGTAACCACCCAATAATATATACTTAGCTATTGATAAACAATTAACCAACTGAAAAAGTCTAGAGTTATAAGTATCTGGATATAAATCTAAATAATAGATGTTACCATTCTGTAGAGATAAAAATCAGATACTAAACGCCAGATTAGCATTTATTAAGATGAATTGAAGCATATGAAACATATGTCTAACAACAGGCATATGAGGCATATATGAAGAAGCTCGAGGCTTGTGAAATTTGAAGTTATAAACGCATACTGCAAAACGAATCTCATGGATTAATTAAGTGACGAATTCTTAAGTTTTCCGTAGAATGATAAAAGAAAGTGAAGTGCTTATCACCATAAGAGCGAACATAAAAGTATTTCGGACATATGAAAAATAATGAAAGGTATGGCTTACTTCAGTTTGTTATTAAAGGGAAAGTATTTGGTAAAAGAAATTCGGGTAGACAACGTTTTTCCTGGCTCCGTAATCTAAAAACTTAATTCAATATGACGACCATAGACCTGTTTCAAACAGCTTTAAACAGAAGCACCCAAAATTGCCCCAACGGTCGCCAATATCCGGAAAGGTTATGCAGAAGATAAATGTTTCTGTGTAATACTTAAGATCCAATCTTACCGCCCACTACCCAATACTGGTGAAAACAAAAACAACAAAGATTGGTTCCTCAATTCTTATCCAACTCGCTACATCCAGTGTTCATCATAAGTCTTCTTTAAAATAATAAACGGTATTCTGTTTTAATGAAATTGAGACATTACCCTTAAAGATATTTACTAGTTTTTCATATGCTGCCCAATTCAGGAGAATTGATGTGACACATGCTGCTAATAAGTTTACCACTCACGACATGAATATTACTAAAAAGAACAAACCTGCAACTTCCAACCCAAAAGATTATGGTAGATTATCCTAAAGAGCTACTTGGACAAAATGCTGCCCGAAACACGGCTCATAAAAGATGCACTAAAAAAATTTATCGGCAAAGCCGCATGTGATCCTCAAAGGGAAGTCGACTCATGTATGGGCACTTTGAATTATATGTGCTAAACAAGATTGCCTTAGCATCACAGAAGACTTTCTTGAAAACGAAGTGGAAACTTTTTAAGGCTGAACGACTTCCTAAATCCACACGTGTGCTTGCGTACCTTCCAGAGACTACAAGTAGGGACATAAGCTGGTCTTTATGAACAAAATAAATATGTCAGGATGGAGCGCTGGGAAATTCTGGACTCCAAGCAGCCGGCGACTTGAGTCTCAGGTTCTACAAGCAGTCAAAGGTAGAATTGCACAGACTGCGTTGGAAGTCTTATAACCAACTCCATCGCGCTAGTGTCATACAGATAAACTATGAGATTAAACCATAGTTGATTTGTTCTGAAGCTATTTTCTTGCGGCATTTTAAAGTATGTAATTACTATTTAAATGGGAATAAGCCACAATTAAAGGTTGAAGTTTATTGACGTTTCAATTTCCCCTTCGGAAATCGTGCTCAAAATACAAACATTAGTAAATTAAACAATTTTTTTTTGTTACTTGGTGGAAAAATCCTTTTAATAATTTAATTTATTTCTGACTCATTTATATCGACAATTCAGACATACATTATACATTTTAAATATCATTTTAAAGTCGTCTACTTTAAAATGTATAATGTATGTCTGAATTGTCGATATAAATGAGAAATAAATTAAATTATTAAAAGAATTTTTTTATCAAGTAACAAAAAACAAAATTTGTTAATTTACTAAAGTTTGTATTTTGAGAACGATTTCCGAAGTGGAAATATGCGTACTTTAACCTTTAATTGTGGCTTATTTCTATTTAAATAGTAATTACATAATTGATTTACTATATTTGTTGTGACATTTCGATTTCCAACTAGGAAATCGTGTTCAAAAAATTCTGAATGAAAACATTGGGAAAACATAAAAAAAAGTTACGATTGCTTTATTTGGAGTACCGGACTTCTTAGTGGAGTTTAATTAAATTGTACTATTTGATACAAAGATCTGACGGGCAAAAGCCAGAGACAAGTAGTTTCCCCATAAGCAAGGAGGAGAAAAAATGTCCATTATCATAATTAATCAATCAAAAGACTGATATTTTTTTTGTACACACTTATGACAAGTCGAAAGAAAATTCAAAAAAGTATTTTTGAAGTGTGTATATTTTAGGCAATTCCTAGCTGAGCGCTTTCGGCTTTACAAAGCCATCATCAGAGCTATGCTACAATAAAATGTTCTTATAAGTACTAATTGGTAAAGATTATAATTTTTAACTTACGTCAATTTTTAAATACCACTACAAAGGAGAGATCTCATTTCCTTATATTTCAAAAATAATGATTTTTTTAGTTGTTGAAATTTGTTAAAACATATAAAAAGCCGACACTGGACTTCACAAACAAGTTAAAAAATTGAAAAAATTTTTGTCATGGTACGGGTGTAGGAACCCGACCATTGATTGATGTGAGGATGTAGACAGAATAGAACTAATGAAATCAAATGTCGTCCTTTTAAACGATTTTTCAAAAGTGACAGTTGACAAATGTCATATATAGGAAATAGAGATTGTTTTTTTAAATTCTATTTAAACAAGTACTATTACTAAACAAGTACTTATTAATTTAAGTACTAATTGGTGAAGATTATAATTTTTATAAGTACATTTTATTGTAGCATAGCTCTGATGATGGCTTTGTAAAGCCGAAAGCGCTCAGCTAGGAATTGCCTAAAATATACACACTTCAAAAATACTTTTTTGAATTTTCTTTCGACTTGTCATAAGTGTGTACAAAAAAAATATCAGTCTTTTGATTGATTAATTATGATAATGGACATTTTTTCTCCTCCTTGCTTATGGGGAAACTACTTGTCTCTGGCTTTTGCCCGTCAGATCTTTGTATCAAATAGTACAATTTAATTAAACTCCACTAAGAAGTCCGGTACTCCAAATAAAGCAATCGTAACTTTTTTTTTATGTTTTCCCAATGTTTTCATTCAGAATTCTTTGAACACGATTTCCGAGTTGGAAATCGAAATGTCACAACAAATATAGTAAATCAATTATGTAATTACTATTTAAATAGAAATAAGCCACAATTAAAGGTTAAAGTACGCATATTTCCACTTCGGAAATCGTTCTCAAAATACAAACTTTAGTAAATTAACAAATTTTGTTTTTTGTTACTCAGCGCTCAGCTAGGAATTGCCTAAAATATACACACTTCAAAAATACTTTTTTGAATTTTCTTTCGACATTATCATAATTGTATTGAAATTTAAAATAAAAAACTTACCATCGTCTTTTTTGTTAACCAAATTGGCCAATAGTTCACAAGCAGTATTTCTAACAATATCCTTCTGACTTTCTATACTAAAAGCTCTACAGATATTAAGTAACTTATAATCTACTTTCACATTTTGTCTCAACGTTGACACCAAGCCATCCATTATGACCAGATTCAAATCACAATGAGAAATTTTGTCAAATATACTTTCAAAATATTTTTCATATATAGCTATTTGCAAGTCAGTTGTTTGCGGAGATATCACAACTTTTAAAATTTTGGATACATCTGATACTTCATTATCTGCACTGTTTTTCCTTAAAACTAACTCTACTAAAATATCTAGTATGTTATAGGTTATTAGTTCTTTGAGAAGACGAGTATTATTTTGTTCCTTGAAGCGTTCTACCAAACACTTCAAATTTTTAATCGCAATTGAAGACAGCTCCATATTTTTAAGAGCTTCCACGAATGTATTAATGACATAGTCCTTAAATTCCTTTAAATGAACTAAAACAATCAACGAACTTAATAAGGAATCAATTAATTGAGGTTCACAATTAACATTTTGCAAAATGTTCGTTTTCACTTCGGTCGGGAATGCAATTGCAGCTGATTTTAAACATGTTAAATATGAATTTCTAGTTTCTGGTCTTTCGTTACTAAACATTGCTATTTGTAGAGCTGCATATACTGCAAGTCTAGTCTGAAAATAAAATTGATTGTTAAAATATTTTATATAGTTGATATTTCAAACAGAATTAAAAGAAAAAGAAAATACTTTGACCTTATAGCCGAAAATCAACAGCCGAGTAGGTACTCACGCACCGTAACTTAAGAACTGAAGTAGTCAAAAGCTGATGGTTTTGGTATGGTTAAAAAGTCTAAATCGCCAGACAACCTACTTCTAATATTTCCTTTATATTCTAATTATATATATATATATATATATATATATATATATATATATATATATATATATATATATATATATATTAATAAAGTATTCAACTAGTGAATTCAGAGGTTTATTCGGTCAGTCAGGTTGGCAAAATAAAAAACAGAAGTCAACTACTTCATAAGTTTATCGAAGACGTTTCGCTTTATATTTCTAAAGCTTCATCAGTTCTCTAAAATACAAAGATGACATAGAGTTTATAAGAAATACAGATCTAATGATTAATTACTTACAACTCAATATGTAGTATTAAAGATGTTATCGTATATGTACTTAAGTTTACTCATAAATTTAGAACTAACTTAAAAAAAATTAAACAGAAATATGCAAAAAATAACATTCGCAGAAACGAAGATTTACAAAAACTTCAAACGTACATTTGGCTTCATTTAGAGATGGTTCTCCAATGAAGACAAACAAAACACTGATTTATTGCAATCTACGCAAAACGACGTGGCGCGATACCGAAAATGTTTTTCAAGGGCCATATGTTTTCAACAAATTCCAAGGTTTGAGACAATTATGAACTTCTACGGGGGTCATTGAAAGAATAGTTGGACGGGTGGATTTGTAACGGAAAAATTTGATATGATTTTTTTTTTTTTTTTTGTAATTTATGTTTTAATGAAACTTAGAGCTTTGGGATGATTATGTTATTGTTTTGAATGGAAAATCCGGCTATTTTAAATTATGAATATTGGTATTATTTATTTCGTAAGATGAGAGAGTGGTAAACCTGGCTCAAATTGTCAATGTCGGTTCTTTTGTTTATTGCAGATGGGTTTTTTAGGATCTCACACATTTCAATAAAGGAGCGTTTTTGATGGTTATTTTGTTTGGCCAGTATTTTGGTATTTGAGAAGTCAATGTGATGTTTGGTGGAAATGGCGTGTTGTGCAAGGGCACAAGAGGGTTTGGAAAGTCTAATGTCGCTTTTATGTGAAGTTATACGCCCTAGAAGTGAACGACTGGTTTGGCCAATGTAGCAGGAATTGCATTCAGAACAGGGGATTTGATAGACAACATTAGTGTGCTCTAACGAGCTTAGTGGAGTTTTGGACTTGGAGAATAACTTTCCAATAGTTTTAGTGTTTTTTAGGGATATTTTGACGGGTAAGTTTTTGAATAGTTTAGTAAGCTTGTTCGTAACTTGTGGGAAATATGGAAGAGAAGCATATTTTGTGGCTGGTTTCGGGGTTAGCGGGGAATTGTCAGTCTGTAAGCTATTGGATATGGAGGCTAGTATTGCACCGTTAGGTGCTTCAGAAATAGAATGACCGTAGCTTTTAGAGAAAAGATGTCTGTTGATGATGGATATGGGGTAAGAGTTATCAATGAGGATGGATTTGAGTAAATCCAAAGATTCCCTCTTGTACCGCGTATGGGTCAACGTGTGTACTCTAAAGCTAAGAGCTTGTACAAGGTTAAGTTTGTATCTCATCGGGTGTGTAGAGTGGTAGTTTAAGAACCGGTTACTCGCCATTTCTTTCCTGTACCACGTAGTGCCCAATATGTTGCTATGTGTGCGTATGATTCGCATGTCCAAAAACGGTATGCTGTTATCAACCTCCAATTCACATGTAAATTGAAGGTGAGGATCAACGCTGTTGAAGACTGATAAGGTGCTTAAAATCTTATCAGGTGGTGTTGCTAGGATCAGGTCGTCGACATAACGCTTTACAAAGGGAACCTGGAAATCCAACTTACTGATACTCTCATTGATAAGGTCGTCGAGTACGAAATTAACTAGAATGGGGGAGATGGACGATCCCATGGGAGTTCCAAAAATTTGACGATAGTATTTTTCATTAAAAATTAGAAAATTGGTGTCAAACGCCAGTTTTAATAATTCCGAGAATGTTTCCCACGATATTGGACTGTGTGGTTGGATTTCATTCCAATGGTTTCGGAGTGACGTGACGACACTAGAGAGTGGGAGGTTAGAAAACAGGGATACTACGTCGAAGCTTACTAAGACATATTCTCCAAGTCCAAAACTCCACTAAGCTCGTTAGAGCACACTAATGTTGTCTATCAAATCCCCTGTTCTGAATGCAATTCCTGCTACATTGGCCAAACCAGTCGTTCACTTCTAGGGCGTATAACTTCACATAAAAGCGACATTAGACTTTCCAAACCCTCTTGTGCCCTTGCACAACACGCCATTTCCACCAAACATCACATTGACTTCTCAAATACCAAAATACTGGCCAAACAAAATAACCATCAAAAACGCTCCTTTATTGAAATGTGTGAGATCCTAAAAAACCCATCTGCAATAAACAAAAGAACCGACATTGACAATTTGAGCCAGGTTTACCACTCTCTCATCTTACGAAATAAATAATACCAATATTCATAATTTAAAATAGCCGGATTTTCCATTCAAAACAATAACATAATCATCCCAAAGCTCTAAGTTTCATTAAAACATAAATTACAAAAAAAAAAAAAAAAAAATCATATCAAATTTTTCCGTTACAAATCCACCCGTCCAACTATTCTTTCAATGACCCCCGTAGAAGTTCATAATTGTCTCAAACCTTGGAATGTGTTGAAAACATATGGCCCTTGAAAAACATTTTCGGTATCGCGCCACGTCGTTTTGCGTAGATTCCAATAAATCAGTGTTTTGTTTGTCTTCATTGGAGAACCATCTCTAAATGAAGCCAAATGTACGTTTGAAGTTTTTGTAAATCTTCGTTTCTGCGAATGTTATTTTTTGCATATTTCTGTTTAATTTTTTTTAAGTTAGTTCTAAATTTATGAGTAAACTTAAGTACATATACGATAACATCTTTAATACTACATATTGAGTTGTAAGTAATTAATCATTAGATCTGTATTTCTTATAAACTCTATGTCATCTTTGTATTTTAGAGAACTGATGAAGCTTTAGAAATATAAAGCGAAACGTCTTCGATAAACTTATGAAGTAGTTGACTTCTGTTTTTTATTTTGCCAACCTGACTGACCGAATAAACCTCTGAATTCACTAGTTGAATACTTTATTAATATAAATTGACGGTCGTAGTTTTTACAATGTCTACTTATACAGAGGGTTTTTTCGTGACCATCAAACGAAAATATGGCTTTAACTGTACCGTACTACTCAAGAGATGGAGCAAACTTAACGAAAAACTGGCGAGGACTGAAGCAAAAAAGACATTCCTGATTCAATGCAGAAAGACGAAGAGATACCCAAGGTTCTTAAACGATCGCACCGACCATCTGATGCAGTCCACCATGGGAACACTATCCAACAAATTAAAAAGAAGAGCGGATGCCATCAACACACAGGTAAGAGCACGATTATTGAACTTCCACATTTCTTCGGTACATTCCGATATAGCATTCATTCGTCGACAAATGTCAAACATATTCATCCAACTTGAACCTCTCCTACCTTCCAACATTTTGGATCAATATGAAACTTCTCTTCTCAGAAAATATACCTTTTTTCTAAACAATTCCTTATCTCACCTCCAAACAAAATTAAATAATCTAGGGTCCACTCCTTTCAGTCGTCTACCATTTCACGATAAATGGATTAAAAATCTCACAAACATCCAAATCCCTAGAAATGTCTTAAAACTTCTATCTCTCGGACCTAAGTTCGGACTACAACTCTCGCTTAACGATTATTCCGTATGCAATTTCGTAGCTGACATAGAAAACATACTTTCACATTCGGAAGCCAATGAACTCCTTGAATTAAGATCATCTGCTAATAATATTCTCACCAACTTTTCACATAAACCTCCCTATGCCAGCTCAGATATAGATGATGTCTATAAGCAAACGTCCACATTCCTTAAAGAACACCCTGACCTGATGGTATTAACCAGTGACAAAGGTAATGCAACAGTACTAATGATGAGAGAGCAATACCTAAACCTGAGCCAACAACTTCTAGATGACAATAAATATTATCAGCCACTTCCCCGCAATCCAACATCAACTTACACAAATAAAATCAATAAATTCATCACTGAACTAAAAAACAAAAAAATCATCGATGATAAATTAGCCAAATCTCTCCATAACTATAATGGCAATGCCCCTAGGTTCTATTGTCTTCCTAAAATTCACAAGCCCCAACTGAGTATGCGTCCTATATTATCTTCAATCAACGCTCCTAACACGAATTTAGCCCAATTCTTAACGGACATTCTTTCACAAGCATACAACTACAAGAACGATTTCAACATAGTAGACTCTTTCCAGTTCAGTGAATTTATCAATAATTATCAGTTACCAAGAGAATATGTCTTAGTAAGCTTCGACGTAGTATCCCTGTTTTCTAACCTCCCACTCTCTAGTGTCGTCACGTCACTCCGAAACCATTGGAATGAAATCCAACCACACAGTCCAATATCGTGGGAAACATTCTCGGAATTATTAAAACTGGCGTTTGACACCAATTTTCTAATTTTTAATGAAAAATACTATCGTCAAATTTTTGGAACTCCCATGGGATCGTCCATCTCCCCCATTCTAGTTAATTTCGTACTCGACGACCTTATCAATGAGAGTATCAGTAAGTTGGATTTCCAGGTTCCCTTTGTAAAGCGTTATGTCGACGACCTGATCCTAGCAACACCACCTGATAAGATTTTAAGCACCTTATCAGTCTTCAACAGCGTTGATCCTCACCTTCAATTTACATGTGAATTGGAGGTTGATAACAGCATACCGTTTTTGGACATGCGAATCATACGCACACATAGCAACATATTGGGCACTACGTGGTACAGGAAAGAAATGGCGAGTAACCGGTTCTTAAACTACCACTCTACACACCCGATGAGATACAAACTTAACCTTGTACAAGCTCTTAGCTTTAGAGTACACACGTTGACCCATACGCGGTACAAGAGGGAATCTTTGGATTTACTCAAATCCATCCTCATTGATAACTCTTACCCCATATCCATCATCAACAGATATCTTTTCTCTAAAAGCTACGGTCATTCTATTTCTGAAGCACCTAACGGTGCAATACTAGCCTCCATATCCAATAGCTTACAGACTGACAATTCCCCGCTAACCCCGAAACCAGCCACAAAATATGCTTCTCTTCCATATTTCCCACAAGTTACGAACAAGCTTACTAAACTATTCAAAAACTTACCCGTCAAAATATCCCTAAAAAACACTAAAACTATTGGAAAGTTATTCTCCAAGTCCAAAACTCCACTAAGCTCGTTAGAGCACACTAATGTTGTCTATCAAATCCCCTGTTCTGAATGCAATTCCTGCTACATTGGCCAAACCAGTCGTTCACTTCTAGGGCGTATAACTTCACATAAAAGCGACATTAGACTTTCCAAACCCTCTTGTGCCCTTGCACAACACGCCATTTCCACCAAACATCACATTGACTTCTCAAATACTAAAATACTGGCCAAACAAAATAACCATCAAAAACGCTCCTTTATTGAAATGTGTGAGATCCTAAAAAACCCATCTGCAATAAACAAAAGAACCGACATTGACAATTTGAGCCAGGTTTACCACTCTCTCATCTTACGAAATAAATAATACCAATATTCATAATTTAAAATAGCCGGATTTTCCATTCAAAACAATAACATAATCATCCCAAAGCTCTAAGTTTCATTAAAACATAAATTACAAAAAAAAAAAAAAAAATCATATCAAATTTTTCCGTTACAAATCCACCCGTCCAACTATTCTTTCAATGACCCCCGTAGAAGTTCATAATTGTCTCAAACCTTGGAATTTGTTGAAAACATATGGCCCTTGAAAAACATTTTCGGTATCGCGCCACGTCGTTTTGCGTAGATTGCAATAAATCAGTGTTTTGTTTGTCTTCATTGGAGAACCATCTCTAAATGAAGCCAAATGTACGTTTGAAGTTTTTGTAAATCTTCGTTTCTGCGAATGTTATTTTTTGCATATTTCTGTTTAATTTTTTTTAAGTTAGTTCTAAATTTATGAGTAAACTTAAGTACATATACGATAACATCTTTAATACTACATATTGAGTTGTAAGTAATTAATCATTAGATCTGTATTTCTTATAAACTCTATGTCATCTTTGTATTTTAGAGAACTGATGAAGCTTTAGAAATATAAAGCGAAACGTCTTCGATAAACTTATGAAGTAGTTGACTTCTGTTTTTTATTTTGCCAACCTGACTGACCGAATAAACCTCTGAATTCACTAGTTGAATACTTTATTAATATAAATTGACGGTCGTAGTTTTTACAATATATATATATAAAAAAAGTTTCCAGCCGTTTAACTCTTCACAAGAGTGACATTAGGTTACACCCTGATAGATGTTCCCTAGCCACACATGTTAACACAACAGGACACTCTTTCGATTTTCCAAATGTGAAAATCCTATCCACGGAGAGCAATTATTCAAAAAGATTGTTTCTCGAGATGGCTTTCATTTTTCAAGAAAAAGAAACCGTTAATAAAAAGACAGATACCAAGAATTTAAGCAACTTATATTCATTATTGTTAACTTTAGATAAACATGAATCTACTAATACAGACAATTCATCGTCAACAATATAAGTTTAATTATATATGAGATATACAATATCTCTCCTATTTCTAAAATAAGTCTTTTCATCTTTTCTTTTTCAATAAGTTCAGCTTCTATCAGGTATACTATCACCTTTACATCGTTATCATTTAAGATCTAACGTTCTGTCGTTTCAAGTTGGTAGCAACGAATTCACAAGCAATTCTTTTGTTTCTGATAAGAATATTTATAACCAAAATTTTATATTGTGACTACGTACATGTTTTGTAACTATTTTAACATAATTTTATTTAAATGTTTATGTATGTGTGTTCTAAGTGTTTTATGTATGTTAAAGAACGTTTTAAATCAATTTTTGGATAGTTTTCGCCATAGTTATAGGGGTCAAATGAGTTCCCAGTTTCATTTAATAAACATCAAGACAACAAACCTCAATTAGTGTAAGAGGCAAAGTAAGTCTTATTCTGTAATTTATACTAATTCTGTTTATTGTAGCACCCTGATGATGCAAATAAAAATTTGCGAAAGCTTGGTTAACTAAAAAGAGTACTTCTTTGTCCCATCTTCCGCTGCACACCCAAATATTGGAGTATTGTATTCTATTTGATCAGCGTTGATTACAAGCGTTCATCGCTTTTTCAGTATATATATATATATATATATATATATATATATATATATATATATATATATATATATCACTTTACATATGGTCAAACCACATGTTACCGTTCTTTTGCTTTCTTTTTCTCTATAAATTTTAGTTAGTTTTAAGCTGTTATCTCTATTCACCAACATTAGCATTAAAGATTCGTTCGTTGATCTGCGGGACCATTTGACAAATGACCGCAAGTCTTTGGATTTGGCTTTTGCCGTCTCTTCTACTTTTTTTTTTATTAACGGCAATTTCTTTAGACGAATATCTAGAACCCTGATGGGTTCGCCTCTTTCTCCTGTGATTACCGATATGTTCATGAAATTATTAAGTCCTAGGCCCTCTAATCATATCCTATTAAACAGGAAGTATGATTCGGACACGTTGATGATAATTTTATCATGTAGCCTTGCGGTCAAACCAGCCTTGCTTCTATTAACGATCATCTGAATACAAACATGCAAGCCTAAGATTGACAGTAGTGATAAAAAATAAACGGCGCGTTTCCATTATTGATACTTTGGTCCATAGTCAGCCAAATGCTTCCTCAACCTAAAAACTATACCACCTTTCATCCATCCATGCTCACTACTAGAAATATAACTCGGTACTTCGGAGATCAGTTGACCAGCAAAGAGCAGTAAAAGATAGTGTTTGCCCTCAAGAATGAGTCTTATCGTCTCTGGTGGTAGTTAACGATATTTTAGTAAAGTCCAAAAGGGAGCCCAAAAGAGAAGGATTTTAAACTCTGGGCTGTGCAGATGATCGAGTTATAGTAGTTAGAGGTAAGCGTGATAGTCTATTGTTAATTC
Source organism: Diabrotica balteata (assembly GCA_918026665.1). Classification (NCBI taxonomy): domain Eukaryota; kingdom Metazoa; phylum Arthropoda; class Insecta; order Coleoptera; family Chrysomelidae; genus Diabrotica; species Diabrotica balteata. The sequence continues at coordinate 103,006,014 of OU898281.1, read as the reverse complement.
GATCAAGGGACTTTAAAAATATTAACCGTCTATTCAAAGACTATAATCTGCTATGCAGATGACGCAATACTACGCTCTCAAAGTGAAGATGATTTACAACGTATGCTGCACCAATTTAATATAACCGCCGAAAATTTAACATTTTAATTTTACCAACAAACACAAAATGCATGGTTACAACAGCAAATTTACTAAGATGTAAATTAGAGCTGGAAGGTCAGATAAGTGATGGAGTTTAAATATCTAGGCATCACATTATCTAGCTACGGAAAGCTCGAAACCGAAGTGGAAGATCAAGTGAATAGAGCAAACAGAGCCGCAGGGTGCCTACATCAAACAATATGGAGAAATAAAAATATCGGGAATGAAATGAATTTACAAAGCAGTCATCAGACCAATAATGACATACGCGGTAGAAACAAGACCTGATATAGAGAGGAAAAAAGAATGTTGGAAACAGCAAAGATACAAACGCTTAGAAAAATTGATGGCAAGACACTATACAGACAGAGCTAGAAGTACAGATATACGACACAGATGCAAGGTGGAGAACATCAAAAACTGGGTAAGAAATAGAAGAGTAGAATGGAACGATCATATAAGCCGAATGACAACAAATAGAGTAGTAAAGACGGCAAGAGACGATTCCCCAATAGAAAGACGATCAGTAGAAAGACCACGAAAACGATGGAATGAGAATTTACTGGAGGCACATTGAAAAAAAGAGTCATGTCTATATAAAAAGAAGAAGAAGAAGTCTATTCAAAGGAATGATTTTAGTAAATATGAATAAAACGAAAGGTAAAAGAGTTTACATCGACTACCAAGAGAACGACTTGTCACACCATGCTGAACACGGATGACAAACTGCTAGAATCAACGGAAGATAAACTGAAAGAATGGGAAAACTATATTAAAATTCTTTTTCACAACATACGAGAAGAACCAAGATTGGAAAATAACAACGAAGGGCCAACAATTCTGAAATCTGAAATCATAAATGCAATTAATCATCTCAAAACAAATAAAAGCCCAGGTCCAGACGGAATATACCCAGAAAGATTCAAATTAATCAGCGAAGAAAATATCGAAATATTTGTCCTTTTATTCAATCGCATTTATGATACAGGTAAAATACCCTAAGATTGGCTGGAGTCTATATTCATCCCACTACCAAAAAAGCCAAACCCACAACACTGCAATGAGTTCCGTCTGATAAGCCTTAAAACATCAACCGTAAATAAATTGGAGGCCTTTGAAATGTGGATCTACCGGAGAATACTCAAAATTTCATGGACATCGCATACCTCAAACGAAGAAGTGCTGCATAGAATAGGCAAGGAAAGAGAACTTTTTAATACAGTAAAAGTTAGAAAAACATTTTACCTAAGCCACATACTGAGAAATAATAAGTACCAATATGCCCAACTTATAGTGAAAGAAAAAATCGAGGGAAAGAGAGGCCTAGGAAGGAAAAGACTATCGTGGCTCAGAAACATCCGACAATGGACAGGGCTAAATTTTGAACAGCTAATAAGAACAGCTGAAGATAGAGAAGAGTTTAAAATTGTAGTAGCCAACCTCCATTGAGGAGAGGGCACTTTAAGAAGAAGAATAAAACGACAATTCTTTCATGCAAAAATAGGAGTAAATTAAGAGGGCAACCTCCAACCATAAATGGAACAACACTATAATTTTAATAAGAGGTTAAGTATCATTTATGGTAAACTTACGTGAGATGCACACTCCGCCAATTTATTTATTTAGTTATCATATGGAATGTCCAAAATATTTACACATTTACACAGACCCATTGAGGAGATGGTCGCTTTTCCTATTTATGTAACATGTATGTGTATGCACATCTTCCATATCTGGTTCAGATTTTATTTAGGGTGGACAATGTTTTCTGTGAAAGATGCAACCATGGTGACTTATGGCTAATGCAGGGCATGTTGCTCAGCAGTTTGTTTAATGGGCAAGCAGTCCATTCTTGGAACCATGCATTTGTTATACTGAAACCCTAGTAAAACGTTCTTGACATGTTTATTGGTGGTTTTTTAGAACGAAATCGAGTACTTCCGGCATCCTCAGTATCTTGGTGAATTTCAATTGTTTATAACCTTTTTATATTTATTTAACACTAAAATCCATTCACACGCTTAGCCCCTAGCTATCGCAATCAACATGGTATGCAGCTGAGTGTAGGCCATTTTTACTTGGGGGCTGTGTAGCCAAATTGGAGTATAATATTCAGCACTCGAGGAAAGAAGGGCTAGGACAATAGAGAGAAGAGTGGAAGCCAATGCTCCCCATGCAGCAAAGCTTTTCTATAATGTGGTTCGTATACTCAAATTTTGGGCAGTTTTTGTTAAATTCTCTTTAAAAGACAGTGTTTTGTCTAATGTTACTCCCCTTTTCATTTTCATTTTTTATTCGATTCCTTCAATTTTCATAAACAAGTTTACATAAAAAATATTAACAAATTCACTAGTTGTGTACTCACAGGTTAATGCAAAGTTGAGATCCACGTTAATGAGAGATATGGTAAGGAAACCTTGTCCATTTCATTGATGTCAACTTACACTAACTTTGGCAACACCCTGGTATACTAACTTTTTTGAAATTACTGCTCTGTTATTTCGAGCTGAATTAAATGTGGCTCTGGCTTTTCGGGTATACCCGTAGTCATACGATTTCATCATAAGTCGTTTAACACACATTCAAGCAAATACCTGTTAAATTTTGGATCTCTTCATTGATAGCCTTCGAAGTTTTAGCATGATGTCTCGTCGGTAATATTACTTTGTCATTTACTTCTTATAATAAGCCTACTTAATAATGTTACCCAAAGTTAAATACAAACCATAGTAATGTCTACTATTTAATAATATCTTGTCTTCCATCTTGGATAGTTTTTGTTGTTACTTATATGAAGTTTTTTAAAATACTGTTCTTTGAACATTTTATATCTTTTCTAGTTCTCTCACTTCTAAATTACTATGGTGCATATCTTTTGTAAAGTAAACCATGTGCAAATGATTGTCTCTAAAGGTGCTTGTTTATTTACCTAATTAATGCAACGAAACATTTCCAATTAAAGGATTAAATATATATATATATATATATATATATATATATATATATATATATATATATATCATCGAGTAAAAAGACAAAAGAGGGAATGTAAAGGTAGTGGGGGCAAAAATATTGTTAGACAGAAAGTGCGATCTTTAGAGGCCACAATAAACAAGGAAAGAGAGTCTCTCTCCTTGTTTGACATCAAATTTAGTTGGGTTATGTTATTGTTTGTCCCAAATGTCACATGAAATCTTATTATTTATATTGAAGTTTTTTAACAATTGTGTCGCATTTTAGACTATTATCGTTAATAATTAATTAAAACTTTCTCGCCTAAGACACATTCTAAAAAATATTATACAGCTACTGTTAATAACTGTCTGAAAATTTAAATTTGGCGCATTCGCATTTCCGGATATGTCCGCCATCAGAGGCCACTTTTTTGGTCTCATTTTCATAAGGATTAGATTCCCTCTTTTGTCTTTTTATTCGATCTTTTATATATATATATATATATATATATATATATATATATATATATATATATATATATACAGTGTAGGAAAAATTTTATGGTCGGTATGGACCTTACGTGAGATGGAGTGAGAAACAGCTGTTTAGAAAAAGAGAGGTATATTAGGTCCGCCCTTTATATCGCCAAACATGCATGCCTGGAAAGGGGAAGTTCAACGTTGCCAAACTTATTGGATTTATTTGACCTGTTGTTTTTTTTGCATTTGAACAATGTTCTAAGATAATCCAATTTGGGCGAAATTGATTTAAATGGCAGCTTACTGTTTTTTTTTATTGGGAATATGCCACAAGTTTACTTTACAATAAGTGTAATATAACATTTTGATTTCCACTTTGGAAATCGTTTGATATACCTAAATAAAATTTATTAATGTTTCGTATTTTAAGTACGATTTCCGAATTAAAAATCTAAACATCAAAATAAGCTTATTTTAAAGTCACATTGTGCCTTATTCCCAATATGAAATAATAAACTGCATACAATAACACCACATTAAAAAATATTCACACACAATAATTTATTTGGCAACGTCGTCCGTCTGGTCAGAACACCGAGTAACGGGTAGTAGAGGTGGGTCGTGGTAATTTTATCGTTAAGAGCGTAAGAGCGATTAATATTTTTTAAATGCATTCATTTTTTTTCGAATCCTGATAAAACTAATAAATATTCTTGAAAAATTTAAACGCAGAATAAACCAATACATTATTACCGAGGGCCAAAAGTCCCTGAAAACTTCTATAATGTTTATTTTAATAAGTTATAAGGGCGAAAAAAAAAATTAGTGTGATTTTTAATTTCAAATATCTCATTCAAAAAACTTTTTGTTTATTCTAAGGGACTTTCGGCCCTCGGTAATAATGTAATCTTTTATTCTGCATTTAAATTTTTCAAAAATATTTGTTAGTTTTCTCAGGATTCCAAAAAAAATGAATGAATTTAAAAATTTAAATTTTTGTAAACAAGTAACTATGATTGTTTAAAAGTAGTTTCAAGTAAGAGAGTACCTACATAAACAAACATAATGGCTATTATCGTTTATGTGTATATTTATTGAAGTGAAAGAAACTAATGATATATTTATTATAACTTGAAAAATAAACTAAACAATACAAATAGTAAATCGTACTTACATTTACATTACACGTTATTATTAAATCGCGAATAGTCTAAATTGACATTAAAAAACATAAGTTTTTCTACTATACCTACTTCTTATTAACCGTCTTCTTTTTTTATTTCAAATTAAACCAGATTTTGAACATGTGTTCACATTTACAATACTGTATGAATATAGGGGTTAAGTTAGGATATACATGGCGATGGTTTTTCCACCGTTGTAATGGACTCTCGATACAGGTGTACGTGTAGATGAGCCATCTCCAATTAATTGATCAAATATACACCATGGATTTAAGTCATCTTTATTGGTTTCTTTTTCTTGTACTGGTTGATTTTCAATAGTACAATCTTCTTGTTCGTTAATTATAGAAGTAACCAGCTGTCGGGATATAAGGTTAGAACTACGCCTGAGAATGCTTCGATGTTACGTGTTCTCTACTCTTCTTTATGGTCTGAAAGCTTGGACACTAAAACAAGTTCATCTGAATAAGTTGGCCGCCTTTGAATTTTGGTGTTACAGAAGAATCCTACGAATATCATGGATTCAAAAAATGTCAAACATTGAAGTAACTAGAAGGATAGGAAATGAGGCAGAAATAATATTAACTATTAAAAGACGAAAACTTGAGTACTTGGGACATGTGATGAGAGGGCAAAAATACGCATTATTACAACTTATTATGCAGGGCAAAATCCGAGAAAAGCGAAATGTGGGAAGACGAAGAATATCCTGGCTTAAGAACTTAAGGGAATGGTTTGAATGCAGTAGTGCAGACCTTTTTAGAGCGGCAGTCAACAGAGTCGGCATAGCCATGATGATTTCCAACCTTCGATAGAAGATGGAACTTAAAGAAGAAGAAGTGAAACGGATTGCCTCTTCTAACTCAGTCATTCTTTTTAACCTGTAATAGGTGAAGTTCTACCTAGTTTCCACGTCTTGGATTGGCCGTTTGGGAACTTTGTTATGTTGTAATTAAGCCTTTCTGAAGATAAGGTACTTTTTTTAATGTTTTTTGCAGAAGTGTCGAAAAAAGGACTTTTTATTTTATCTATTATCAAATCAGTTTTGACATAACATTCCTGAAGTAATGAATCTAACAGTTTTTCTTGTTGGCGGTTTATATCCAGGAATCCACCCTGCAAACTTTTTAAAAGCTGGTTCTTCACCTATAGAAAACGGATGAAACGAGTCTTTGCATAAGTTTAGTAAATCAATAAGTTTAGTCAAGAAAAAGAAACTGATAAAGATGACTTAAGTCCATTGTGTATTTTTGATGAATTAATTGGACATGACTCATCTAAACATACAACTGTATCGAGAGATATACAAGAAGTCGACATGTATTTGTCTAATAATATATTACCCACAATAAATTTCGAACGGAGATTGGAACTGTCCATTACCGTGGTGGAAAAACCATCACCATGTATATCCTAACTTAGCCACTATATTCATAAAATATTGTAGAATTGTAACATCATTTCCTTGTGAACACATGTTTAAAATCTGGTTTAATTTTAAATAAAAGAAGAACACAGTTAACAAGAAAAGTAGAAAAACTTGTTTTTAAATGTCAACTTAGACGGTTCGCGATTTAATAATAACGTGTAATGTAAATGTAAGTACGATTTAATGTAAATGTAAGTACTATTTGTATTGTTTAATTTATTTTTCAAGTTATAATAAATATATCCTTCGTTAGGTTCTTTCACTTCAATACTTATACACATAAACGATAATAGCCAATATGTTTGTATACTCGCTAATTTGAATCAACTAGTTACAGTTTACGAAAAACGGTTCCGATAAAAATTTAAAAAACGGGAGGACCCACCTCTAGTATTTTAGGTATATTAGGATCGGAACCAGAGAATATGTAAAATATCTCTGATCGGAACTATTCGTCTCACTAATGGCCAATAGGTGTTAAAAATATTTGAGGAGGGGAGACCAAGGGGAAATATGATTGTTATCTTTGTCTATTCGCTGAAAATATGATTTTATATCTGCGTTAGATATCCTGTTAAATTTTACCATACCGGCCATAAAATTTTTCCTACACTGTATATATAGTTATATTGACTAAATGGACAATACAAATAAAATACTATAACTTACCTCGACTGCAAGATGAGGAACCAGCACCGTTAAACAATCAAATCCAACTCTTCTAGAATTATGTTCATAACTAAGTATTTCCAAACACAATAAAGGAATTTTCGAGAGTTCGGGTACTTCTCTAAGGTATAAAGTCTTGTTAAACTTGATAGATTCTTTGGCAAATTCAACCAGAGTTTGAACTATAATAGATTTTTGACTATTATATGCAGTCATACTATAAATATTTGTTAGGATAGGTACTACTTCCTTTATAATATAATTACAGGAATGTTCGGATCCTGCAGCTACATAAAGTAAAATCTGCGAAGATTTCTCAAACAATTTGGAATCCGGTAGTAAGTTTCCTTTTAGAGTATCAAGTATATTTTGTAAAATGTCTAAAAATTCGTCAGTCCGACCTTCTGAAATTTTTGATATGATTATAGTCAGGGTTGTAAGACATTGTTGTCTTATATTGTCTGACATATTAGTTAAGATTTCTTTTTGCAGCAATGACCATATTTCAGGAGCCTTTTCTAAGTAAATTGAAATTGGAAATGTCGGACAGCCCCCTGTCTAAAAAATAAATGTTTTTCAGCATCTTTAATTATGCTATAAATTAAAAATAAAACGAATTATAAGCTTGTTAACTAAAAAACAGTAGTTGTCAAAATAACCGGTATTAAAATCAAGATTGCTATTCTTTGTTTCAAGTTAAGAAAATAACATTACGCTTATGGAGATCAGTGTTACCAAAACTCTCAGACACTCTCTTTTGCACGGATGTCCAAGATATTCCCTTTGCTTAATTTTTGAATTTTCATTTTCAATTAATATTTAACTGTAAAGTCAGAATAACTACTAAATAAAAGCCTTATTATCATTATGTAGTCAGAGAACGACATAAAATAGCTGACATACGCACATCGTATTATTTTAAGTTGCAATTAGTAATTAGATATACGCATTCCAAGCGGTCAATATTTTCTACTGATTTCTATGATTCATGGCATATCGTATTCTCACCAAAAAACAAATAAACTGTCGTTACTATAATTAAAATAAGATAAAATAAAATTATCTTTTGTAAATACTATTTATCTAATTAAAATCATTTTCCCTACTTTTCATCTCTTGTTTCGAATGGGCACTTTTGGTCAATTACGTTAAAAAACATTAATTTAATTCATGTTTGTGGAAACAAAAATACAAATTATACAACCCTAAATTGTGCTTGTGTGTGTCGTGGCAACGCCGCGTTGCTATCGTCCATAAGAAATACATGGCCCTATCTCCGCAATGTTATTTTCTAAACGTGGAACGTCGCTCATACAAATCGCTCATACAAATTGTCTTTATCATACTAGGCTTACCTGTTATTAAATACACATGTCATGTATTTAAACATGACATGGTTAAACAAACATTTTCTTTTGAAATTATTATAGGATTTAAGACTTTAGTTATTTCTCGCAAATGTTATTTTATTGTCTTTTGCAGAAATTCAAGTTTTGAGAGTGTGTATCTCCTAGTACAATCCGTTGAAGACACTTGAAGAGGAATTGAAGCACTTGAAGAGGAAGAGAAATGTGGCATATGAGATTTGCCTTAGACAAAAATATAGAGCATATTTGACCTTGACAAAAATATAGAGCATGTCGACGATGAAACTGTAGGCAACCATATTTGGAAATACATAAATCCAGTGAGTAGTAATTTACAAAATTTGTATCATATCATTATTCGAAAATTTAGCAGTCTTATTGCAAGACTGAGAAATTGCAAATGAATTTAATACACATTACAGTACATTAAGACAAATGTATGCACATGACCAGATTAAGGAAATAGATAGGATAAAAAGCAGCATGTACTTGTATCTCTCGTTGGACAAAAAGAAGTGGTAAATGCAATATAATCTTTAAAAGACAAAAAATCTCCTAGCTGGAATGGTATCAAGAAAGAAACCATCAAACAAATCAAGAAAGAAATTATTACTCCTTTAACTTGTCTTATATGTTTTCAGGATGGTTGTTTTCCAGAATGTCTGAAAATGGGGAAAATCAAACCTCTGTTTAAAACAGGAAATAAAGAAGACGTGTTTAACTACAGACCAGTCTTTGTTTTTGTTTAAAAAAAAAAATTGAAAAAAATTTTAAAAAATATATTAGTAAGTTTTTTGGACAAGTTTAGTATAATATCGGATTGCAAATACAAATCAGATGCACAAATATCAGAAGCTTTTGAGTCTAATAAACGTAGTTTATGCATATTCATCGATCTCTCTAAGGCGTTTGACACGATAGCTCACGAGATCTTGTTGAAGAATCTTGAGAAGTATGGTCTGAAAGGACGGGTTTTGACATTACTAAAAAGTTACTTAACTGATAGAAACAATTTGTAGAAATTGATGGTGTCAAAAGTGACTCTTAAGTAATTAATTATGGCGTACCGCAAGGGACCGTTTAAGACCCTCTACTTTGTACACTCTATGTTAATGACATGTTCAAACTAAAAACTGTTGGAAACATAATTAGTTTTGTTGATGACACCGAAATTTTTTATACGACCGATAATTGGGAAGATTTTAAAATTATAGCAGAACAAGACTTCAAAATTATAAAAACATGGTTACAAATAAACAAACTCACATTAACTTATAAACAAAATAAATATATACCTTTTGCAATATATAAAAATTCTTTGCCAACTTTTAATTCATTAAAAATAAATAAAAAACAAATATTTAAAGCAGTGTACATAAAATATTTAGAAGTTTTAATTGACAGGCACCTTAAATGGGACTTACAAATAAAAAATATTATAAGAAAAATACGAGGTCTGCTAATAAAATTCCGCTATTTAAAAGAGTTTTTGGATGTTGAACAGCTAAAATGCTTTACCTATCTCTATTACAATCTCATCTTGTATATGGGATTTTAGGATGGGGTGGAGTAGCTAATTGCCATCTAGTGACCCTTCAAAAAACTCAGAAATGGTTTCTTAAACCGTTGATTGAATAATCCAATTAGATCCGCAACGCTTATGGAGAGAAACGTGCAACCCAAAAAATTAAAATTTCATCAAGAATCAGCGCCTCTAGTGGATATTACGGGAAACAACTAGTTACGAATTTGCGCTCATACGAGAATGATCGTAGAAAGAGCTGCCGTTACCTCCCCTATCGTCCCCTTCCACAACCAATTTATGGCAGTACTTACGAAATACGAAGTGTAGTGAGTCAGAAAACCGGACATCGCCCCAGCGTTATCTCTGATTTCTAAGAAATATGTCTGTGAAGCATTTAGCACTTCGCCAACGTTTGAATTTAATTTGTCGATATTATATTTTGTATACAGATACGATAAAGATCGACTGCTATGAAAATTATTTGATATGTAATTTAGAATGTTAATAATTATAAAATCAAGGGGTGCCCGATCTAATTTTGTTGTGACTATAATTAATTAATAATTTAATAATAACTTATTTTATAAAGAAAATTTTGCGGACAGATATTATTCTAGATTCATTCAAAACAAAAAAGTGCTTTTTTAATTTTTGTTCTTAAGCTGATTGTTTTCAAGTTATAAACAATTTAAAACAAAAAATAACGAGAGATGATGATCTTCAAGGCTTAGAATAATTAAGTTTCACTTCATTTTTGAAATTATGAGGTACCTAAGTTCAAGCTCAACATTATTTTATTAGGTCTTGATAATTATTTTGGACTTTCATTTTAAATCATTGTTTTTTAATTATTAATGTAGCCCAGCCCAGTCTTCCCACAAAGAACCTTCCTCATTAACAATTAAAAAATATTTGCAAAAATTGAAAACATGCATAATATGGCAAACATTCTTATCAGGACTTGATACAAGAAATTTCGCATGTTTGTACTTGATGATTACAAAATTAATATTTTTGCTTGTGTTGTGAGCCTTGAAAATCGAAATTTTTCTTTTTTTCTTTTTAGTTTTAAATTATTTAAAACTCGAAAACGATCGACTTCAGAGAAAAATTACAAATGACCTTTTTTTGTTTCGAATGATAAAAATAAAATAAAATAATATCAGCCCAAGCCGAATTTTTATTATACTTCGAATCTCACCTGGGTGGAGAAATTCCGCCAACATCCGGAACGGATAGGCACCGTAAGAAGAAGAAGATTTCTCATAACTTTTTTTCTGGTACCTTTAAGTACATAATATCTATATATATATATATATATATATATATATATATATATATATATATATATATATATATATATACATTGCTGAATAAAAAAATTTGAGTCAGGTATATACCCAAAGGTACCAGAAAAAAAGTTTAATGCGAATTTTAAAAAGTAATCATAAAAAATATCAAGAATCTTTAAAAGTATAAGCTTTGAAAAACCATAAATTGCTTAAAAATAGTCGTACAACCTCGTACAATAGAATACAACCGTAACGGTAATTGACTTCTCTTCCTATAAAATGTACCATTCTATCTACCTAAAAGTTCGTAGAAAAAAGTTACAGAATTTCAAAACGCACAGTTTGAATGTATGATTGTATTTAGGAATTAAAGTGGGGAAGCAATATTTACGTTGAGAATTAAGGGGAGGTAATATGAAGAGAAGAAATCTTTTATGTTGAACCGTAGTGTAATTGTCTCTCTCGAACATAGATGGCGACACGGTTTTTGAGAACAGAATAGTTGCTACGTTTAATTTGTGTACGGCTGCAGATCTATTTGGATTATTCAATCAACGCTTAAACTAATATATGAAAAAACAAAAACGTATCCCTCAGACCAACTTATTTATGAAACTCAGGTTCTTGATGTCCGGCAGTTGTAAAACTGTCAAATTATGAAACAGGAAGAAAATTTAATGTCGAATATCTTCACTATTTAAAAACAATCACGCAACGATCAATTAAATATTTTGCTCCAATAATATACAATCAATTGTCCATAAATTATAAAAATATCAAAAATTTTTATTTGTATCAAAAATTAGTTACTGCTTGGTAAAAGAAAACAGGGAGTTGTGTAACAATTTAATAAATTTAAATTATACTAGATAAAAAAATATAAAAATTGAATTAAAAACTATAAAAATAAAATAATTATTTGTAAAAAAAAACAATAAACATAAATCTGTAAATATTAGACAGATTAAGTTAACAAGCATGTTTATGCTTTCAGGACTTTTTTTACGTTAATTTTATTCTAAGTAAACTGAAATTATAAATTGGTGTAATAACTTTTGATTTGAATAAACCTATATTATTATCAAAAGAGACAAGAATATAAAAAACGTGTCAGATACTTTTTCTTTATTCATTTGTAATCATATTGGTAATATGATAGTTAAATGTACAAATCAGAAAGCCGAGGATTTCTATGAATCTAATGTAAATATTTTAAGATAGTCTCATGAAGTTGATTATGTAGAAATAAGGGCATTTATTGGTATATTAATGTTAAGAGGACGATTTCGTAAATATTTTTCTTTTATCTTCTTATTGGTTAATTCTGCCTGTTTCTGTTTTCTTAGAATGTGTGTTCATGTTGTATTGTCTGTCCATCTTTTTCGTGGTCGACCCACACTTCTTCTATTTAAACAATATGTACTCAACGAGTATGTTTCAGGTGATGAGAGAAATAATTACGTTATGATGAGCTGAATAACCAAGTAATGGTTTTTTTCATAGAAACAAGAGTTTGTAATTTATTTTGTATGTATCTCGTTGACGACAAATGTCACCTGTTACTGCGTGTGAAAGAGAAATTCGATGTAAACTTGCCAATTATAAATATACTCAAACTATTTCAGAATTCTACATAAAGTTTACAAAGCTTTTTGGATTACTTAAAAGTTTACAAAGTTTTTTGGATTGAAAATTTAGATTTTTTTGAAAATATTGAATATGTTCACGAAATAACCAATACAAATTAAGATGTGAGAGGAAGAGATAATGTGAAGTTTTCATAGAAGAAAATTGGGACCAAATTATTATAACATATGAAGGTTAGAAAATAGTATGATCAACTAATCATCTCACGGACTTGAACCGTGTTTTAATTGAATGATCCATGTGAGGGTTCATCTCGACGTTTCGCAAAAATTATACATAGCTTTATCAGGAGCAGAATAGGAAGTTAGTCACCTCAACTCAACCATATGATCCAAATCTGAAAGATTATTAGTTGATAACTCTAACTAGGTTTCTAAGCTTTTAAGTATGATGAATTGATACAAGCATATTCAGTTTAGTTTTTAAATTCTAAAATTATTAATAAAAGAGAAAAATATAAATACCAGTAATTTTAAGCTATCTGTTTTTGCAATTTCTAATGACGAATCCAGCTTTTCAAGGGCCAATGTAATACACGAATCTCCAAATTCGGGCTTGGCACACAAACAAGGGGATAAAGCTTCAGAAAGAGCTTCTCGAGTTATGGACTAAAACATAAATAAATAAAGGTAATATATAACTTAAAATGTATTACCCATACCAAAATCTAAAACTAAAATGAATTAGTTGACAAAACCAAGAAAAGAATATGTATATACATCAAATAAAAACCAAATATTATTGCGTTGGAGCACAAATTAGTTAAACCTTTCGCATTTGAATTAAAATCAATAAAACAATATAACTGTTAATTATGTATCTCTAGCTTGTCATTCGCTCAAGCTGATTCAAATTCAAACTCGAGAAAGTTCTGTGAGCTGATCACCAAAATAGGAAATATTTTGAAGACATTAGTTGAACCTTTCGAGTTTGAATTTGAATTAGGTCGAGGGACTGATGAGGTAGAGATACTGAAATAACAGCTATATCATTCTATTGATTTCAATTGAATGCAAAAGTTTTGACTAATTTGTGCTCCAATGCCATATTTGGCTTTTGGCCAAAACAATGAGTGGATCTCAATATATTAAATCTCTTACCGATTCAGTTGGAGGGGCTCTAAAATCCACAGGAAAGTAACATGCCAATACATCAAATATGTCTTCAGTTAAATGTTGCAGAGAAAAATGATCCAGAAATACTTTCATCCATTTGAATAAAAACAATAAATTTCTAGGGTCTCTTTCTCCATCCACTAGTGTCAAAACTATGTACACAAATTCCAGTTTCATTTCAAGTATATCTAAAAATTACATTAACAATATTGAACTTTCTACAAATTATTAATCGTCACAAAAGTTAAAATATCAAAATCTACAGATTGGATGTTGCTGAAGATATTAATATGTAACTATAAGTACAATATGTACTGTCCCATGGAATTAAAGACAGTTAAATCAGATTTGGATATCTCCAAAACAAGAATTTATATCTATAAGAAATATAAGGGAACAGTGTTTAGTAACAACTTGGAGCTACATATTTTGTTGGGCAAAAAGAAATACTTAATAATTTTAGTAAAATATTTTAAAGATATACCTACTCTCTTTGTGTAATTTAAGACTAATTTCAAATATTTGGTATATAGTATACCTATCTGCTCTCTGTTGTTGCTGACATGGTACATTTTTATGAATTAAATTAAGTAACACTGGTACTTGTTCTCCTGGAAAATCTTTGAACTGAATCAAACTTAGTATCCCTGATAAAGCAGCAGGCAGGACCTAAAAAAGCACAAAACTTTCACTTTAAATTGAAAGAATATTCGCAGGATAATTTTGGACAATTTAGTCAATCTGGTGAAAGTATATTAAATGATTATTTTATTTTATTTAGAGTTATATTACAAGTTATTTGGAAACTCAATTTTACAATTTCTCTATCCAATAATAAATGTGATAAACCTATAAGTTTTAATGCACATACAAAAGAAAAAACACATTTGCAGATTATATTTGAAGATTGTGAGTCAAAACATGTTTAGCTCTGCAAACTCCATTAAACAACCATGTTGATAAAAGCAATGTTGTTTCTCTAATAGGTATTATAATAATTATTAGAAGCTTATAATGTAACCCCATAAGAAATTGAAATAATAGAAATTAAAGCACAAAAATGGGAACAAATATATCTTTCCTGGAACCTGAAACAAGTTTCAACTAACAAAAAGCAGCATTCAAGTCATATGTGTGTTTTTGGGGATGACATTATAGTTCACTAATCTTTCTGTTAAAGCTTACAGAAGGTTAACAAACATTAACATTATTTTACCACTATCTAATTACCTAGTTGCAAATCTCCCTTTGTTAAGCAGACTTGTTGATTTTTTATAAAAGAGTAGAGCATGTCATTAATTTCTGCTACATATTTTAGGTTTTACTATTAAAAATAATGAAAATACAACTTCACCAAGTTAGTAGTAAGAGAAGTCAAAAATAAATATATACATAATATAAAAACTACTTTCCTGATGATGGTCATTAAGTTTGTTGCCGTAAAATACTGCTAAAACCTCTAACTGTTGTTTGTTCAAGGAATCTTCAGAAATATTCTTTAATACTTCTGTTAATATTGAAATTCCTAGATCCCTTTTAGATGCATGGTCGTTTGTTAACAAAGTGTCTAAATGTTCGATTAAGTCAAGAATAGCAATGGTCCTTTCCTGGATACCTATAATTTAGATATTTATATAAATATTTTTTTTATTTACACATAAGCATTACCTTTGGAAATAACCAGTATATTTTCTTTAAATGTTGCATCCTCTTTATCTTCAAACTGGTTTATAATTGTTCGTAACTCCATTTGTTTCATTTTGAATTGATTCAAAAATATTGTATTTTATTACACCAAAACATTCAAAAATATAACTATTATAACCTTAAAACCACGAGAAGAGATAAACTTTTTGACAGTGACACATTGCCCTTTGCAATGGCTCTTCTTTTATGGAAAAAGTAACGTTGACTATTTGTGCACACAATCAAGATTATGATAATATTTACAGTAGGAAAATTATAAACATTTAATATATGCAAACATTATCATGTAAATTAAAACATAATATTAAATTTTTATCAAATTCTGGGAAAACTAACATTTTCGAATAGTTTAAATAAAGTTAAAGTCCGGAGATGGATGAACATTATATTTTAGATACTGAAACAAATTTAGGTTCCTGTTTCCAAAAAAAAGAGGAGTATTATTATTGTGGAAGTTGGAAGTTGAACGTCACTGCCAAGACTACAATTTTGACTTTGGTGCAGAATAGATAATTTGTAACTGTGGAGATTTTTGAATTAAAGTTTTTAAAATAAGTAAAACATGGTTCGGCAACGTGAACGTAGATCTCAGGCAAATTCAGATAGCAATAAAGCCGATAAAGGAACCAATAGCAGCAGCAGTAATGGAAGTAGTACCTCAACATCAAAATCTTCAGAATCG
Organism: Diabrotica balteata; assembly: GCA_918026665.1. Lineage (NCBI taxonomy): Eukaryota > Metazoa > Arthropoda > Insecta > Coleoptera > Chrysomelidae > Diabrotica > Diabrotica balteata. Next base: position 102,989,822 of record OU898281.1, on the reverse strand, counting down.
GTTAATCTATTTCATTATTGGAAACAATTTGTAGTCATTCTAGTTCTTAGTGTAGCAGTTTGTTTTGGATATATGGGTTATTTAGAAACGAGAATAAATACCCCGTTCGATGATAGAAAGGTAGGCATAGAACTGATTTGAAAATGGAGTTTTGATGTACTTGTGTATTGTTCCTTTTTAGGTAGTTTCTCATAGCGGTTTAGATGTTCCTGATTTATTTTGGGGTAGTTACAGACCAGGTGCTTATTTTGGTTTAAAAACTAGAGATCCAACGTCTTTAGTTACTGGTCTTATGTGGTATTTTCCTCTTCGTCTAAAACCAGGGGGAGATGGTATAAGGTAACTAAAAGAAGCACGATTTAATATCAAAACTAAATAAAAAATGAAAACCAAAAAGTTTAAAATTTGTTAGGATATGTATTACCTATTCCAATAGTCAGAATTATCATAATATTAGGGTATTCTTTTTAGACATTGGTGTGAACAAGGTGACAACCTGGAAAAATATGGTTGGTTGCAGCATGATGGATACAATTTTGGTATTCAAGAAATTATTGATGGGCCTTTTAATATTACAACCTCATTTGTAAAGAAACCAGGAGGCAATCATGGTGGAGAATGGTCAGCCAGAGTTGAAGTCAATTATAAAGTGAGTAACTGTTTTAAACATCTCCTGAAAGGGTGAACTAAGTGGTTTTAGGAAAGTGAATTCTAGATGTGGATTTTCAGTCAAAGATCCTAGGTTTAATTCTGATGGCAGTAAAATACCTGATGTTGTTAAAACACTTAAAATTTGAGTAAACAAAGGTGAAATATAAACTTTGGTAAAACAAGAAGAAAAGATAGTTAGGCATAACCCTGGCACTGTTACCTTCCATCTTTTAATGGTCAATTATTGAGAATTTACTTTTTTCAGTTACAGTTTTTTTAATACATGATAGTTTTCTTGGTATTATATTTATGGATATTTTACTAAAATAATACCTACTATACTAATAGGTATGATGTTTTTCTCTTAATATCAAATGGTTATTATTTAAAAAATCATTTTTTTGTTATCTTTTCTTCATTGACTGTCAAACTGAAGGATGTAAGTATCTACTCACTTTTGGCAAGAATAGTACATTGTTTACCGGGTAGGAAAAGCTTAACATTCCTGGACGACTGTGAAGATTGCTAAGTCGAGGCACAAGCCGAGACTTAGCAACACAGAGTCCAGGAATGTGGCTTTTCCTACGAGGTAAACATACTATTTTTCCGCAAATCGTTTAAATTTCGAAACATATTGATTGATTAAAAAAAAAACGCGATAATTTTATTCCCAAATAAATGGTGCTTTGAAATTCCTAATAAAATTACTTGGGTTACTATGGAAACGTATTGAGGTTGAATTGTCAAACTTGACGCTTATAAATTTAATTGCTGGTGTTCTCGAAAGTAAAATGATAAGTGATGATGTTCCGTACTAACAACTGTACGGAAATATCATTTCCTTACAGTGAGGAAATGACATTTCCTTATAGTAAGGAAGTCCTGACTTTTCTTCAAGAAATTTTGACAGGAATGTCAAAATTTCCTGGCGATTTGTGGAAAATATTATTTTGTTTAGATTCTATTCATACTTATTTATGTTTTTCTATATTCTCAGTTGAACTAGTAAGGAGTATCTTATTCATGGTTTATTCAGTTTTGTTTTTTATTAACAGATGTTTCCAACATATTAAAATTATTGTCTTATAAAATGGAACTGCAATAAATTGCAAGTGTATTTATATAATTCTGCTAGCTATCTCTCCCACTTTGTGCTATATTAGAGGCAAAGTTACACTCTTCCACTTACTAGAAGACCCAGGACTCTGCATACTGCAGGCAGGAAAATATATTATTAGAATGTATATTACTGAGTTCTAAAGAAATTGGAAAATGTTTCTTTTATTATACATGCTACTCTTGTTTACTGCAGTACATTTTGTGTTTTCAATTATCAAACATCACTATTTATCATATTATATACTTAATATTTATTAACAAAATTAACTTATTAAAGAGGTGATATCATTCACTTATCAAAAGCTTAAGCTAATTAGAGTAATAATTATAATTATTTCCACTAGATAGAGAAAGGATAGACAGGGAGAGAAAAGAAAGACTCTATTCAGAATTTGAGAAATACACTCCACATCATAGAAAATAGGCCACTCCAAATATTTAAAATATTTTCGAAATTATTATTTATTGTTACAAAATGAAGCATGTATTTTTTTGTATATATATATATATATATATATATATATATATATATATATATATATATATATAAAAGCTGGTATCCATTTTCTCTATAATGGGTATTGCCACCTTGATTCTGGATGACACTCCTCATTCGATTTGGCATGGAATTTATAAAGTTTTGGGTATCTCTTTGGGGAAAAGTGGCCCATTCCTTAATGAGTGCCATCTGAAGCTCTCCAGATGCTGTTGGAGCAGGTATGCGACACCTTATGCAACTTTTTAGTAGGCTCCATATATGCTCAATAGGATTTAAATTGGGGCTTTGAGCAGGTCAGTCTATTTTTGGAATACCAACCTCTTTAAGGTACTCTGTTACTATCCTTCCGTGTGTGGTCTAGCATTATCCTGTGTGTGTACCTTACTGCTGTTAACGCACCTTTGTCAATCACAACGAGATCCGTATGCGCATCAAAAGAAATCCTTGCCCAAAACATTACTGAACCACCACCAAATGCAACCCGTGGTGCCTGAGCGCAACCAGTGAAATGTTATCCAGCCCTTCTGTACATCTTACTACATCCGCCTTCATTAAATCTTCATTTTTTGTGAGCTGGGGAAAGTAAGGGCTACGTTGCTGGACTGCAAGCTGTCAAACCTTGCTCCCTTAATCTTTGTCCTTGAGCTTGCTGTAAATGTAAAATGGGCATAACACCCACCTTTATTGAACAACATGTTAAGAAGCAATGTCCAAATATTAGGGATTTTAAGGTTGAACCGTTACCAGTTAAAGGTGAAAATATCTCTTTCAAAATAAGCATCCATCCAGATGACAAGGAAGATTTTTCGAGGCCGGATATTTGGCCTAAAGGCATCATTTAAAGAAAGTTTTGGATTTCCAATAAACGCCAGTCTGAAAATTTTCAACAAGATCGAGGAGATCAGACGGGGATATAACTAAAAATGACTCCTTGAAATCAAAATCAAATGTATGTGTTTACTATCTCAAACTGGGGGCATGCGAACAAAAATACAGAGTTTCCAGCAAGCTTTGAGTTGTTCCTGCTATGATATAGCAGATGATTGCAGAGACTTGGTTGAATTGCGATTATTCTGATGCTGAAGTGGGAGTTCCAGAGTATGACATTTATAGATGTGATCGTAAATTGGGGTTAAACACTCTAAAGACACATGGAGGTGGTGTATTAATCGCAGCTAAAAAGAGCCTTTCTACTCAAAAAATCTTAGTTCCTCTTGTTGACTCTGACATATATCAGTTATACCTAACATTTAAAATCAAAACTCAAAATTGTGTTATTGGCTGTGTATATATACCTTCCCCATCATCTTCTCAGTCTTATTTAAGACATTGTGAAACTGTTGAATATGTTTACACTAATTTTTCAGATAGTTTGTTTGTCTTGGCAGGTGATTACAACCTACCACAAGCTAAATGGGGCAATGATGAGTTGGGATTAACAGTGACAGTCACTGGAACTGACTCTGTAAGTATTGTAGCAAATTGCTTTAGTTTCTATAACTTCTTTCAAAAGAATGATATTTTGAACAGCAAAGGAGTCCCATTGGACCTGGTTTTTAGCAATTTGGAATCTATTAATGTTACTCCAGCAGTAGATAAAATTTTTGAGAATAGTTTAAATCATACAGCTATTAGTTTTGAACTAGTGTGTGAAGAAAATTTTGATGTTATGAATTAAGAGGAATACTTTTATGATTTCAAAAATGGTGACTACTTTTTAATAAATATTTATTTAGCAAGTATAAATTGGGAGGTACTGTTTCTTAATGGTACAGTTGATAGTATGGTGGTCATTTTTTATGATATAATTTACTCACTGATAGAACACTTTATTCCACCAAAGAAATATAAAACCTCTACCTTTCCCTCTTGGTTCTCGTCAGAGCTGCGTAACCTAATTATATGTAAAAAACAGGCCCACAAGCAATTTAAAATTAGTGGTAGGCAAGATGATTATGACCGTTTTATGGCTTTAAGAAACCAGTGTGAAATTTTAAGAGCAGACTGTCAGAAACAGTATTTAGATGGGATACAAAATAACATTTCCGATAATCCAAAATATTTTTGGTCTTATATTAAAAACAAAAGAAATGGGTATAATATACCATCCAGAATGGTCTATAAGGATAGGGTTGGCGTAAATATGAAGGACTCTGCCAATATGTTCGCAGAATATTTCTCATCAGTCTACTCAGATGAACAAAAAGATACTTTACCTTTTTTTAATTTTGACAGTTCTATTTGTTTGAGTTCTATAATACTTACAGCAACTGAGGTCTATGATACTCTTGCAAGTTGTAAAAACAGATTATGTGCAGGGCTGGATGGAATCCCAGCCTATTTTCTGAAAAAATGTATATATGTGTACTTACAAAACCAATTTTGTTTATTTTTAACAGATCACTTGGTACTGGTAGGTTTCCCAGTCTCTGGAAGAAAAGTTTTTTAAAGCCGGTTTTTAAATTGGGTGCAAGGAACGATATATCAAACTATCAAGCTGTCTGTAATCAGTCGGAGCTGCCCAAGTTGCTTGATTGTTTGGTTAGTAAGAAACTGACATGGAGTTATAGAGGCATTTTTAATTCTGAACAATTTGGCTTTATGAGAGGGAGGTCAACAGATACCAACCTGGTTTTGTATGTCAATCATATATATAACAGCTTTGAAAAGGGGTGCCAGGTTGATTCAATCTATACTGACTTTTCCAAATCATTTGATCAGGTAAACCATGGAGTCCTCTTACAAAAACTAAGAGCTTTGGGTATTTTGGATCCCCTTCTTCAGTGGATTACATAATTTGTTAGTGGCCGTACGCAGACAGTTAACTTGGGAAGTGACACTTCAATTGAAATAACAGTTCCATCAGGCGTGCCACAAGGCTCCCTGTTGTGGCCCTGTTTTGTTTTGCTTGTTTCTGGTTGATTTAGTACAACAAATCAAAAATTGTAGTGTTCTTATGTTTGCTGACGATGTGAAACTGTTTAGAAAAATTCAACCCTGGAATGATGCTGTTATATTACAGGAAGATCTTAAATCGTTTTATGATTGGTGCATTTTAAACAAAATGTCACTCAATATAAACAAATGTCATAAAATGACATTCTCGAGGCAAAGAAATCCAATTACATTTGTTTACTACATAAATAACTTGCCATTAGCCTCGAAAAATGAAGTATTAGATTTGGAAATTTGGTTAGACACCAAACTGTCATTCTCAAGCCACATTAACCAAGTAACAAACAGAGCGATGAAAGTGCTGGGATTTATCCAACACACATCTGTGGATCTGTCTTTATTTACATTTAGAAGACTGTATTGTGGTCTCGTTAGGCCCATTCTTGAGTTTGGATCAGTTGTATGGTCCCCATCATACCACTGTTACATTCAACAGATTGAAAGAGTCCAGAATAAATTTTTGAGGGTAGCAGCCTATAAGAGTGGATACAGGAGAGAGGAATACGACTATCAGTGGGTAAGAGATACTCTTAACTTACCAACACTTGAGTCAAGGAGGACATTGTTAGATTTATGTTTCTTACACAAAGTTTTTAATGCTTTTATAGATTGTCCTTAACTCTTATCGCTTTTTAGTCTTAAAGTTCCTAGTAGAAGCAACAGACAATCAGAAATCTTTTCGGTGCAATTTCACCACACTAATTATGGTATCAATGAACCAACTACACGATTGGTCCGGAGTGCTAATAGCTTGCCATGACAAATAGATATTTTTGACTCCAAAATTAGTTTATTTAAAAAACAACTAAAAAGTATCTTACAATAAGTTGGTTGTACATCTGTATTATTCTTATATGTTTGTATTATTCTGAGGTGTTTGTTATTTTAATAACTTATTGTTGTTAAGGTGTAACTTTGTAAAACTTGTGATTGTTATTTTAATAATATATTGTTTTTAAGATGTAACTTTGTAAAAATTGTAAGTAAATGGATGCCGTATATAAATAAATAAAATAAAAATGGCCTTGAAGTATTCTAGCGGTTTGGATCTGATTGTTTTCCTTTTTGGACCCGTACCAGGTCGTCGTTGGTGAGATCCTGTCACAGTAAATCGTTGCTGGTCCTTTGTACAGTCGAACGACTAACAATAAATTTTCTTGCAACTTGTCTTAGACTTAATCCACTTCACAGTAACGTTACAATTTCAACCGATTTTTGAAATTTCTCCATCGTTATTAACTCAAGACTACTTCGCACTAAGTCAGCTACTGTAATTCTGAGATGCATTTAAAACTCATTAGAACCCTTTGTAATATCATACATTTCTCAAAACAATCGTTTCCTCGAAAATTGATCAAGTTGTAAACAACTTTTTCTCAAAATTGTTGTGTTTTATAGGTCCTATGAATATCCTCAATCCAGTTACAGGGTCGGTTTGCTTTCGCAACAACCCATTTAACCTAAATAACCCAAGACACATTAAAAATAAAATAATATTAATTCAATATACAAAAAAATAAATGCCTAATTTTGTAGTAATAAATAATAATTTCGAAAATATTTTAAATATTTGGGGTGGCCCATTTTCTATGATGTGGAGTGTATTTTAGACCTAAGGAGTAGCTAAAACAGGATTCTTTGACTTACTAATGTGGATGATCACAACTTAAATGACCAGATCTCCTGGTTTTTGAATAATTTACTAGATTAAATCAAATAGTTAAGAATTTGGAGGAATGGACAATAAAATACTTGTGATGAATGGTGACATTTTCATGTCAATTTTTTTATAAATCATTAACTTTTTGTTTGTCCTCTTCTCAGAGGATTGAAAGCATTAGAAACTACTTTGTACAAGGTTCGTCTTTTTAGTTTTGCATATAGCTGCTAAGAGGATGCCACCAATAAAACCTTCCAACACAAATGTAATCTTTTGTTAACATAAATCAAGAGTTTCATTGCAATACAATAAGTTTTGTAGATACAGTGAATTTTTAAAATTCAGTTGAAAAATCAATCTTAGCCAAGAATATTTTTTACAATTTTTGGAGTGGAATATCCCAACAATGCGTCGCTGGAATGGTTTCTGTGTTTGGGAATGAAGCATCACACCTGTCAACTATTTCCCACTGGTACTGCGAATTTCAACGTGGTCACTTCAGTCTCAGTGACAAATTCAGGCCAGGTCCACCCAAAGCAGCAGTCACACAGGAAAACATTAATGCGGTTCGTCAGGTAATTAAGGATGGCCGGTAAGAAGAGCAAAAACAGTTCACGTTAATTGGTGTCGAAAAAACATTTGAATAGTTCAACAAAGGAAGTCCAAAAAACATTTATATTGTTGTTAGTGGAGATGAATCTTGGATTTACTCCTATTAACCGGAAAATAAATGCTAATCCGCTAGGTGGGTGTTTCACGATGAGAAAAAATCAACAGAAGTGATCCATTCTTGAAGTGTGTCAAAGAAAATGGTAGCAACTTTTGTGTCAAAATCTGGTCATGTGGCAACAGTTGCTTTAGAAGATCGAAGAATGGTTACCTTTGATTGGTATATAACCGTTTGTTTACCAGAAGATATCACAAAACTCCGACAAAACAACATACAATGGTGAATATGCCAATGCTCACACTACCCAAAAGACAATAGAGTTTTTGGAGCTTCAAAACATCAAATGGTTAAACCATCCCCATATAGACCCGGCCTAAACAACAACTTCTTCACATTCCCAAAGATTAAGAATTCAAAGCGTGGGCAGCAATTCCAGTCACCAGAACAAACCATCAATGGGTTTAAAACAGCGATTTTGCAGGTGTCAACTGAAGACTGGAATAATTGTTTTACCAATTGGTTTAAACATATGCAAAAGTGTATCGATCTTGGTGGGACATATTTTGAAAAACAATAAAGTACTTTAAGTCTATATATTTTTGCCTTTATGGCTACCTATATGCAAAAATAAAAAGACAACCCTCGTATTACTGCATTTTCTTTCTTTCACTTGTAATCAAAACTTCCTCCTGTTTTGTTTATCTCTTTACCTAGCTTTCTCAGTTTCTCTTAACCTTTTTTGGCACATATTTAGTCATTAATGTTAGTAACCTGCAAATATTTTTTAGAAAAATAATCCTAATGTAAGTAAAGAAGAAGTTTCCTTGTTATGGTATGTTGCCTTAGATGAAGAAACCAAGGGGTCCATACAACCCACAAACCTTGCCACTAAAATCACTGGCATTAGAGGGAAAACTGCAACATTGGGAGATTTTAGAATAAAATTAGTGAATACATCAGGTAATGATAAGAGATAATACAGATTCATTGAAATCTAGCAATCCTCAAAAAGCATTGAATTTTCAGTGACTATCACTGTTTGCTTTCAATTGGAAACATTTTCTCAAAAATGAAAATGTTAATAAAGTTTTAAGAGTTTTTAAAACACTAGATTATGTAATATTAATATTAATTAACATCACTGAAGACCCATAAATAAAAGAACCATAAATTAAAGTAGAATGTTATACTATGAGATCTTACTGCAAAATCACTACGTTCATAACATAGTTAATCAAACTCACATTTAAAAATAGGGGAATACATTGATAACAGGTTGCCAGTCAAAAAGTGACCGCAAATAGTTCTGATTAAATTACTTAATGGTAATTATTGTTTGAACAAAAATTTCTTTCATTTATAAAATATAAAATACGTTCCTTATTACGTATATGCATGTTAAAAATCAAATTAAAGCTAATTTTTCTTAATATGATGGTATAAGGTTGCCTGAGAAAAAAATGGTCGCAAATTATATATATATATATATATATATATATATATATATATATATATATATATATATATATATATATATATATATATATATATATATATATATATTATTTGCGACTATTCGGCAATTCTTTCTGTGGCGTTTTCTAATGCATTGATGACTTCGATCGACTTCTTTCCTGTATAAACGCAAAAGTTGTCTGTGTTTTGAAGTAATCTGGTTTCTTCATTAATAGAACTGGTAACATCAGCAGTGTACAGCATAAATAATAATCGACTTAAAATGCTTCCTTGTAGCATTCCAACTGATGTTGATTTGGGCATACCTATCCCTCCATTTTTATTTTTAAGTGCAATTTTTTATCACAGTACAACTTCATTAGGTTCGCAATAACACCTTCTGGAATTCCTATGGCATAACTGTTAGTATGTCTAGACTAACTACATAATATACTACCTTAACCCATTATCGCTCAGTGGCAACTTTGCTTGCCAGTGAATTTCAACATCCATAAAATCTCATGTGTATTTTGTGTGGCCTATTTTTAGGTGGTATATAATTTTTAGCATGTCCACATGTATTTCTAACCTACAACTTTGCTTCCAAACTTATCAGATGCTCGCTAGTAGTTATTTCAATATCAGAGTTTTGCAGCAACCAAACTTAGTCCTAAACAATGTAAGTATTTTTTAGTTAATTTATAATATTTTCTGTTTATATTCAGTTCATTTTAAACTAAAGGGTTATTATATATTCTCATCTAAGAAACTTTACTGTTCATTGAATTATAACATAATTATGGTACACTGAATTCACGTTGCAACTTTAGTTGCCACTGAGCAATAGAATGATTTATTTTTTCGTTTAGATCTGAAGATAACACGTTTAGCGTAGATGAGATCATGAAAGCTTGTGAAGAAAATTACGGATAAAGTTTTTTAGAAGAATTCGGTCTGTAGGAATAGTTCCTCATATCGAATCTGCTGAAGCTGATACTGACGAAGATCCAGATTTATCAAATGACGAAACTGAAGGATATCCGATCATCTATCAGGTAGAATTCTCAGATCGCAAACGATTGTTGAGTTGGATAAGGAAATTGCTGAGAATTATTCAGAGAGTACAGGAAATATATGTTTGGATCACAAAAATATTGATTTGCCACATCCAGGTACTTCAAAACCTATAAAATAGAAAATAGTTGGAATTTAGCTGCCATTACTATACCCTCTGACAAACTATTCTTTATGGCAATAAAAAAGGAATGCATTGCTTAAATGTAACTTATTATGAAATTTCTGTCTTATTGGGAATAATCTTCTGTAAAGTAGAAATAGTAAAATCTTGTTACCACCAACTGCCGAGTAAGCGTATGTATTGGCAAAATGAACCTGACTGCAAGGTAGCTATAGTTGTAGAAGCAATGCGGCGACGTCGATTCTAAGACATATTACGGCATCTTCATTTAAATGATAACTCGAAAATGAATTCTGACAGGTTTTACAAGGTCGGTCTCTGTTTGTTTATCTAAATAATTTATTCAAGCAAGTACCAGTTGGAAATTCAGTTGCTATAGATGAGAGCATAGTCCCGTATTATGGACGTCATCCTACAAAACAATTTATACGAGGCCAGCCCATTCGTTTTAGGTTTAAATTGTGGGTTTTAGCAAACCCGAATGGATTTGTATCTCACGCTGAACCATACTGCGGTACAGATACAAAGCTTCCTGATACTGGACTCGGACAAAGAGGAAATGTAGTAATAGGACTTGCTGAATGTGCCAACGTTCCTAGCGGAACTAAATTAGCGTAGCTGCCTACGAAAGAATCTTTCAAGAAATGTGAGAGAGGGACGACACGCGTTAGCGGAAACGAATGACAATGCCATTGTAACAGTATTCTCAAATTGCCACACAGAAGCGCTGTTTAACCCTATAACGCCGAATTTTTAATGTATTCAAAAAAAATTTTTTTTCTTATTACTTATTTTGCTATTATTATTTACAGATTAAAAAAAAAGTTTTTTTTTAAATATTAGGTGTTTTTTTTGAAACGTTACGAAATCGTCACAAAAGTCCTTTGTTTAGAAATAACTCATGATTTAAATTTTGAAAAGTTTTGATTTTTTGCTTAATTTTACATACATAGTAATGCACAATATCGATATAAAAGACATAATAAATTTAAAAAAAAAACATCAATTTATTATAAATTAAATACAAAAATAGAAGTTATTATGTAGTGTGGAAATGTATAAAACAGTTCTTTTCCTTTGTAATGCACAGGTGTACTTTACATTTGGTGCACATATTTTATATACTGGAGCACTTCTACAATTGATATTTTTACACCTACTCCTATCTGTGACCATGGGCAAGTGATCAATCCCATCTAGACGTATGTCTGCTACCGGAATACTTTTAGTGGCTGGACCTAGCTTCTTCTTTTTTGAAAATCCTGCATCTGTGCTGGTTTTTGATGAACAACCCCTTTTTGATTGTTGGGTTCTTTTCCCTTCCAATAGCAGTGCCTCTGCAATGCTCATTTTAAATTCTTGGAGATTAACTATGTTTCTTTTAGGTACCTGTAAGGATTCGCAGTCTCTTCTGTAAATGAGCCAAGAGTTTACCACAGTAACATCTAAAAAGTGAAAAAACAATTTGTGATAGAACTTTTTAGATCTAATATGAATTCTGTAAAGAGCAATTAATGCATCCAACGTCCACTCCACCCATAAATTGGTTATAGGTTTTGACAATAGCTGGACAGGTAATTGTAATATTCTGTTTAGTCTTTTTGTCATATCGCTCGCATGTTTCAGTAGGTTCTGCAGACGAAAATGTTGATAGCAAATTGACTACCCGATTATCAGCCCATTTTACTGCTCTGACTTCAATATTATCTACTAGAGTCGAGACTTCTTGGAAGGATCCTTTACCTTTTTTTAGTAAATCTTTATCCTTGTTTAGAGGAACTCCCGATAAGCGATTTATCCTTACTGTTCCAAGGCAATAAATTTTCTTTTTTGCCAAATGCACCATCAGAGCTAGAGAGGTAAACCAATTATCGAAATATAGGAGATGATTTGCACCTACAGGAATATGAGTGGCTAATTGCAGTACCACATTGAAACTAGCTCCTAAATCTGGTTCTCCAGTTACTGGTTGGATTTTTTCATATAAAAAATCATACATAATTCCTTTCTCATCACAAAGAGCAAATAATTTGTAGCCCCATTTGTGTGGCTTGCTGGGTATATATTGTTTAATGCTAGATCTGCCTTTGAATGGTACTATTTGCTTATCAATACATAACATTTGAGGCATTGGAATTTCTCTAAATTTCACCTGTAAATGATTTATTAATGGCCTTATTTTGAATAGTTTGTCATATGTGGTATTATCTTCTGGTATTGTCGAATTATCGTTAAAATGGATTTTGGATTTTATTTCTTCCCACCGATCCCTGGTCATTACTTCCGATACAATTGGACAGTTTAACTTAGTTTTCCAATACAATCTTGAGTTGGATAGTTTTACCATGGACATTGCCAATAAGGACCCTAAAAATCGTTCCAATTCAGGAATTGACAATGACAGACTTTTATTGGGATTTTCTTGAATGGCATACAAGTTTGACTGCTCAACTATGTGAGTCAGAATATCTTCAGAAAAAAAATTTCTAAAATATTCAACAGGTCGCTTTACAACTCCAGACGGCTCTAGTTGACCTAACCATATAGGAAGTGGTTTAGCAGAATCTTCAGTTGACACATGTCGCCAAAGTGGATAGGTTTTACGACTCTTTGATTTTAATGTTTCTGGTGCAGCTACTGTTTCTCCACTGGCTTCACTTTCTTCAGTACTATCGACAGATTCATCTATAATAAAAAGAGAGTATAAATGAGTCATTTCAAACTATAATACAAAGAGGCAAAGCAGTCAATACAAATGACTAAAAAATTATAAAAAGAACTATAAAAATAATTACCCAAATCCTCGAAATTAATATCAGAACCATCTACAGTATCTGTACCACTCTCATCCATTAAGGGAAGACGTTTTTTGCCATAAAACTCTGCACAATCCATAATTATTTTGATCAATCTAAAAAAATCCAAAAGACGAGAGTGACGATTTCGTAACGCTTAAAAGTTTCAATAAAAATACAGAAAAATAATTAATTTTAGCACATATTACCTTCGCCAAACGATAATCGTCCTTCTAGAAGTATGTAAAAAAATATCCAATGTTCATATGCTGCTTGATTCCAATTTATAACAATAAACACTCCACAGTACACTATAACCTAACTTTTCATTAGTGCACTGTCAAACAGAAACATCTCACGTGAATGTGCCGCGCGAACATAATCAAAACGGGTTTGCTATATTTTCACTGAAATGTAACGATACCGATCCCGTCGGCGTAGCCGTCCTACATGGGTTATTTTGTGCATAAGACCAGTGTTTATCAAAATTCAGCGGTTTAGTAAGCATGAACAAAAGAAGGTGATAATTAAAATGCCTGATGCCATTTCCCACTATAATTCTTATATGGGAGGTGTTGACATAAATGATCAGTTCACTGCTCAATATAGCAATATACATATATATATATATATATATATATATATATATATATATATATATATATATATATATATATATATATATGTATATATATATATATATATATATATATATATATATATATATATATAGATATATATATCAATTCAATATCAATTATACTGCAAAATTCTGAGGATAATTGTTGTTTTCAAGGTTGGCTTCTATATAGGCTGTTAGGTCACGAATTACCATACTTGCAATTACAACACAAGTAGTATTACAGCTTCTTACAAAATATGGTTGTTCTCCAACTAAACCCGGGTCGCATACATCGTTTTCAACACCCGCTCTTTTATGAGATCTAAGAACGGACAAAACAAATCACATTATCGTGAAAAGAGAGTCAAAGTACCGCCGATGCAAAATGTGCGAAAGAAGAATAACATCTATTGTGCCCCTACATGTGACTTGCTTTGCAACTTTCCATAAATAATTTCCATACTATGTATCTCTATTTTTGTTAAAGCACGATTAGTTTTTAATACATTTTTCTGACATAGAAATTTTTTATAATTCCAAACCGTAAGTGCTCAGTGGCAACTAAAGTTGCCACTCATTTTGAAAACCTTTTGACAGACTGACTTTTTTACATCTGTTAGTAAATATATAACACTCTTTGTAATAAAATTTAAAAAAAAATCAACTTTCAAACATTTTTAGGTCTGAACACTAATGGGTTAATGTCTAAAAATAAGCAGGAGACTGAGTTGTTTCGGGTAAATGCTAATTGTACATTAGTACCAAATGATGCTGTAACTTCTTGTGTCAAGCGTATTCTTCTGAATTCATACTGGACTGCTGGTAATAACTAATTTTTTTCCAGCCAGTGTCCTAACCTATTTTTAATAATAAGTCGTTCATATGTTTTCATGACACAAGATCCCTAAGCGCTGCTTAGTTAAAACTGGGATTCAGCAATAATTCTGTATATGATTTTTGCAATACAGTTTATTTGGAGTGTCGAACGGCCTAATGGTAGAGCCGATCTTGAAATACTCTAAACAACTTTACAAACATTATTTTTTTAGTCGTTTCTTTAATTGTTGAGGCGAAGGTTCTATACTGGCGTTGTATTACTTTTTTCTCTATAGTAAAATACTGCGGCTATCATCAAGGGATTTACGCTACGAGAAGGCGTCACGAAATAGCGGTTCTTCACACCGATTCACTACTCTTGATTAATTCGTTTCTAGTTATCATATATTTATATTCTAAGCAGGTTTGAATTTAAAACTGTATGAAAAATAACTAAAATAATATAGGCATTAAATGGGAAGTAAATAGTTAAAAGAATATTTGTCAAGAAAAGATTCGATTCGTAACGATTTTCAAAATTTTTAAAAGTTATAAATGTAATCAAATTAAAAACAATATTGAATCAACAATATAGAAATCAAACATCTGTTTAAATTTTTATGGCACTTATTGTTTTAAAATAATTTCATATAAATACAATTATTATTTTTAAACATCTTATTTATTAGTTTATAGTTATAGTTTATGTAATAATTGAATTTACTATCAAATGATATATATTTTATTATTTATTTATATTTTATTATTTATTTAATATTTCGTCTGTGTAAGTTTTGTTAATATGTTAGCAGATGACGTTAGGATCAAACATAATAATTTATTAAATTATTTTAATATAATATAACTTGTTTTAAAATATAAATAATAAATATTGCTTTATAAAATTACTTTATTAAAATAGAAAAATAATTTAAAATTTAAAAATACAGAAATTATAGTATGGAGCTTCGTGCTAGTCTACTGTACCACCTACATGTACCATCTTTTTTTTTCAATTATACTTGTTGCATCATATGATTTGTTGTAGGTGTGCTAAGTCATGAATCGTTTTTAAGCACAACAGCACCTGGATTGCATTTACTTAAAGAAACTGTGATATCGTCGTTAAGACTTGCTCAAGACAATCCAAAATCACCAAGAAAAATTGTGTTAGGTGGACAGTTACAAGCATTTAATGGAGATCAGAAGGTAATATATAAGAACTAATTGTCTAATTTATTTCAGTTTGTTATATTTTCTCCAGGTGTTTTGTAAAGAGTTATATAATCTCTTAGTAGATGTTAGATACCCGGCAACAAGTGAATGTAGAACTTTTTTGATTTTTACGAGGGAAACTAATGAAAAGAGAATACTGCGAAGTGATGAGAAAATAACCGAAATAATTAAAACCTTAGGGTCATTATTAATTATACATACTCATGTCAAAAGTGCTAAAAGAGATCTGGGAATCACAGGAATATACCACAGAAATTGACTAAAATCACACTATGTCAAAATCATAAAAAATGTTAGCATAGGATCTGTTAAAGTTGCATTGTTGAGATAACCCGTACTCGTACCCCCTTCGCATTGCCAAAGTGTCATGTCTGCCGTCCAGTCTTACTGTGCTGTAGTTTATATTGTATTATATAGAAAAGTTCAGTTTTCTCTCAAGAATGTCGTTTTCTAATGAAATAGCACATAATATCGAGGGATTCAGGGATTCTACAGTATTCACTGCCTTCCCTTTCTCAACCGTTTCCATCTCTCTCTGTTGTCCCATTCTCCATCGTTTAGGCCTTTTACTCATGGTATCGTCTACTTCGTCCCTCCAGGATCTTCGGTGTCGTCCTCTTTTCATCCTTCCTATGGGGCTTTATTCGGTTATTCTCTTTATCCATCTGCTGTCACTAGTTCATTTTACATGTCCATACCACTTTAGTATCCATACTGAGAAGTTGTCGGATTGCTGTTCTTGTTTGTCCTAATCTTTGCGTAATTTCTTCCTCTGTTGTTGCCTTTTTCGTGATTATAAACCCCAAGTATTTGAATTTATCCTTT
Organism: Diabrotica balteata; assembly: GCA_918026665.1. Taxonomy (NCBI): domain Eukaryota; kingdom Metazoa; phylum Arthropoda; class Insecta; order Coleoptera; family Chrysomelidae; genus Diabrotica; species Diabrotica balteata. The sequence continues at coordinate 102,973,321 of OU898281.1, read as the reverse complement.
CCCTTGGTTGTTACATAGTCATCAATCTGTAGATCTTCTATGTCTTCTTCACTTGGAGATAGATACTCTGTTTTCGCGAGGTTAATATCTAGGCCAGCCTTGGTATATTCTTCTTGTAGATTCTTCATCGTGTAGCTGAGGTCGTCTTGGTCTTGTGCAATCACTATTTGATAGTCTGCAAAACTTAACGTATATAGGTATTCGTTCCGTACCGGTACTCCAATTCCTTCGTATTTTCTTTTCCATGTTATAAAATTTACATATTTTAAATGTGCTCTTAGTGGATGCAATAGTAAAAGACAGACCTGGATATAGGTCTCCCCCAGTTCTCTCCATCTTTCCCTATCTTGAGCTGTTCTCTGCCATGTGGGACCTCCTTGTTTCCTGATGTCATCTTTCCACCTCATCTGTGGTCTGCCTCTTGATCTCTTTGCATTGTATGGACGCCACTTTCCGATGGCATTGTTCCATCGTCCGTCTTGGAGACGTTCATTGTGTCCAGCCCATTTCCATTTCAGTTTTGCTGCTTGTTCTATCGCGTCTACTGTTTTTGTTCTGGTTCTGATCCACTGGTTACGTTTTCTATCTCTAAGTGATACACCCAACATTTGTCTCTCCATGCGATGGAGAGAATAAAGACCTTATATTTTATTAAAAAAAATTTATTTAAAAATCCTTTGTAAACAGTATATAATTAAAACACCCTATCCGGTTACATCACAGAACGTTTTCGGAATTAATATTCCATCACTAGTGTTATCTAGATGTACATGTTTTGAGCCACTAAATACTTTGCTAAAAACCCGTTAAATGTTGTTAAATTGAATTTAACTTACATTATTTGATCTTATATACTAGAATGTTTAAGTTACAACAGGAATTGATACTACTGACAAAAAAGGCAAATACAAAGGAATGCAACGAATATCGTATGACAGCTTTGATGAGTCATGTTCTAAAACTGTTCTTAAAAATAATCCGTAATAGGATCTATAGAAAATTAGACGTAGACATCAGTAACACTCAGATGGGATTCAGAAAAGGGCTGGGTACAAGGGAGGCTCTGTTTGCAATGAACGTTCTCTCACAGAGATGCTTAGACATAAACCAAGAAATTTACGCCTGCTTTATTGATTTCGAAAAGGCCTTTGACAAAGTACAACATGAACCACTAAGACAAGTTCTAATAAAGAAAAATATAGACAGCCGATATATTCGAATTATATGCAATCTATATTGGAATCAAACAGCAAATGTCAAGGTTGAGGGCAGACTAACAGAAGAAATTCAAATCCGTCGAGGAGTCCGGCAGGGATGTATCTTATCGCCACTTTTATTTAATCTGTATAGTGAAGCTATCTGTGAACAAGCACTCGAGGAAGAAGATCTTGGTCTGATAATAAATGGTGAGACGATCAACAATATAAGGTATGCAGACGATACAGTTCTCCTAACGGGAACGCTAGAAGAACTACAACATCTCGTTCAAAGTCTCAATATATACTGTAACAGTTACGGCTTGAAAATTAATTTGAGAAAAACTAAATTTATGGTAATCACGAAATCAAAGAACATCAGAGCTAATCTTGTAATAGACAATACAACGATTGAGCGTGTGCCCTGTTATAAATATCTAGGTGCTTGGATCACAGACGATACTGATCAAACAAAAGAGACTAGATGTAGAATAAAAATCGCTAGATCAGTGTTTAATAGAATGCGCAAACTCTTTTGCAATCGTGATATCAATATAAAGTTACGAATACGAATGCTGCGGTGTTATGTCTTTTCTACCCTGTTATATGGAGTTGAGGCTTGGACACTGAAACAGTTGACCATAAAAACATCGAAGCTTTCGAGATGTGGTGCTATAGGCGCATTCTCAGAATATCATGGATGGACCGCGTCACTAACACGCAAGTACTCCAAACTTTAGACAAAAGATGCGAAATTCTAAATGAGATAAAAACTAGAAAGATGGAATACTTGGGGCACATTGTGAGAGGTGAAAAGTACGAACTTTTAAGAAACATCATGCAGGGCAAAATTAGGCCAAAAGAAGTGTGGGAAGAAGAAAAATATCGTGGTTTCGTAATCTACGTGAATGGTTCGGGTGTAGTTCGATTGAACTTTTTAGGCGCGCTGCTAAAAAAGTCGCAGTGGCCATGATGATTTCCAATCTCCGCTAGGAGTGGCACGAGAAGAAGAAGAAGGAATTGATAACATGGCAACGTAAAACTTCACTGGAGGTTGCTAGTCCTGAGACAGTGTCTACGAGGACTTGTTGATAGCAACTCAAGTTTAGTTTCAAGTAATCACAAAATAAAATAAAAACGAAAGTACTGTGAGTAGTACAACCTGATAATACCTACTTTCCTCTAGCATATTCATAACTGCCGGTATTATAAAAACGCTATTTGGGATGGGGGTAGTTCCACATAACGTAGGCCCGAAATGCTAGTTTTTAAAATTTCTCTTTTTAAAATACCACTCTGTGCGTCGTTTGTTTACAAATTCAGATTTTTGCTTTAATCTGTGCCTCCTAAAACATAGTCGAGGAATGCAAATTTTAGATTCCCCATGTCTCTAATAACATCTTTATCAACGTCTGTTTTGCCTTGCAATTCTTAGAAGGCACAGATTAAAGCAAAAATCTGAATTTGGTTTCGAAAATTAGTTTACGGATTTTAATATCAGATGTCGCTATTTGCATCCATTCGAAGCCATGTTAGAGTGTCCTAAGACCGAAGAGATTTATTTTCACGTTCAGAGCGACTATGAATTGCCGTTCTGAAGACGCATATTAGGCCGAAATAGGTATAAGCAGATACATTAGCTATGGAAAATACAGTTACTCTGTAGTAAAAGATAATTCATAATGTCCTGGACCTAACGTAATCATTTAGTGACGTCGATATACGAACGAAACAACGAAATCCGGCATTGCTAAAAACATGCAGTTCTCTTCAGTGCGTTATCGTAGCGAGACAGAGACGAACTAGTTTTTGCGTTAGTAAAATAGCTTTTTATATTTTTATTTTATAACTTTCAAACAATCTGAAACTGAAAAAAAAAAGAAAAGTGGCTTAAAGACACACAATTATTTTTGAATTCACCAAAAATTCTATCGGTTTCTGATACTTTAGTTTGGGCTTATTTGATTTTAAAACATTGATTTTAGTTGTTTGAGGGCCTTATCCCAACCTAAAAATGGATTTATACAAAACTGTTTAATGAATTAGGACCACTTTTTGTATGGGCGACGTCTTGAACAATATTCTGCGGTCTTTTACGAAAGTGATTATGCAAAAAATCTCATGCGAATATTTTCCCCAAGGAATTCGAGGTTTTCGTCTCGTATAACATGTTTTGCTGAATTTAAAACCAAAACCTTATTATTTTTCTATCATATATTAATTTGTTATTTATTTATTTATTTGTCCTCTAGATTTTTTCAGGTTTATTTACAAGCCAACTTAGTGCATTTCACATTTTTACACAGTAATTCTTATCGGCAGTGAAGACGGGAAATCGTTAATTTTTATTACATCTTTTAATGTGAGATAAAATAAAAATGCGATGACTAACTGGAATGTTTAATTAGAAGATTAGAGAAACATAATATGTCATGTTTATTGGAATTATTCGACATCATTAGCACGTGCAAATCCTACCCTGTCGCCCAATTTTCTATGAAATTAAAATGGTAAATGTTTTTAGGATCCATTTATTTTTTCGGGCATGCGCATTTATGAGGTCCACGAGATTTTGAAACATTATAATATGTTCCATCGTTCCGGTGACAGACAGGTAATAGGTTCCGGTAACCTATTACTTTTGTCGCCTATTACCCAAGCTGCAAGCAGCTCCATTCCGCTTGGCCTGCTATAGTTTCTTGTAGTAATCATAATATCTGTTACAATAAACGAATACTTTTTGTTAATGTGTGTTAATATGTTAATATAAACTACTTAATATTATTAACGTAGAGGCACTCGAGAATTTATTTTTGTATTAACTACAAACAACTACACTAGAATAAGAGCAAGCAAATTCTAATATGTATACTCCATTCCACGAATATACGACTGTTTTAAATTCGCTTTAAGGTGTCGACTTAAATGGTCCAATGTGCTGAATTGTACAATGGTAAATTCTCCCCATTTTTAAAATACTGTTATGACAGATATACACCTTAGATTTAAATATGAAGTTATGATCTAAATATAGAATTGATAGTTTATAGAATAGTTGTAATTCAGATTTTGAAGTATACTCGTATAATTACTCTCTTTGACTTTAGTATTGTAAACAAGTTGGTTTTTGAATTAAGTGATTTAATTTAAACAAAGTGTAACAATACTTAAGTGATTAAATAGTTTAATTTATTTAGTCGAATATTCAATTAGTATTAAAAAAACAAAAATACTTACTCTTACTTTTATTCTCCTAATCACCATTACAAACAAATACACTACACTAAACTCTCTCTTAACGGACACGTCTCTTCACCGGACACCTCTATACGGACTGTTTTTAAAACTAAAATCAGTAGGCGATTTATGAAACTGTATGTAAATTTTCGTTACTTTTTAATATCTGTAATGACTCGGTACTTTAACTATCAATAGCCGCCATGTTATACCCGTTATTTTCGGAACTTTTAAGAGTATATCCACTCAAAGCAAACAAAAAACTAACAAAGTGGAATACTAGATTCTTTTCCTGGTTTCTGAACCATCGTTCTGCCAATTTCTTTTTATTTATATTAAAAATATTATATTTATTTTTATTACCGTTGTGGTACCTAATAAAGTAATAAAGATACCGGGCGCGCCTCTTTGGTGTTTACATTTCACCGAAATCTAACCCAAATGGCCGATGAACACATTTTAACTTCATAGAGGTCATTGTATTTAATTGTAGGAGCTTTTACGTAAATTTTTTTGTTAGTTTCGGATTAATTTTTACAATAAATTTTGCGTCTATCTGAACATCTACTAACTGAAATAATTTTAGTTTATATGTAATAGTAACAGAAGATCCTTTTTTTATGGAATAATAATTAGACCAATTTATTTTCATACCTCTACTTGTACAGTAAAATATTCGTTGTAGCAATAATTCCAAACAGTCGTATATTCGTGGAATAACCTATAAACAATAAACCTGGTCTCCGTCTTAATAATAATCGTACGTGCTTATGGTATTCCCAGCTATTTAACTTTATAAAACATAAAGCTCATCATAAATTCGGTGACAATGACCATCCTATTCTGTTTTCTGTTACCGATTGAGCGACCGATTCCCATCCTTCGATATTGTCACGTCAACATACCGAATGCAGATTCGAATACCATTGCGTTTTACGTTATAGTTACCCTGTGACAAAAGTAATAGGCAGTTTGCTGTAACCTATTATTGAGAAAACTAATACTTATTGGTAATAGTATTATTTATCCAAATACGTTATATAACGCCCATCTTTAGGATACATAGACGCACTATACGTCACATCAAATCTTAACTGCCTTTTCCTTTTTTATTCTGATTACTCTGTACGAGTACTAGAAACCAATTCGCTAAGGATTTTTGCTTAGTTGAGGAGATATGTCGTGGAATGCAAATTTTAGATTCCCCATGTCTCTAATAACATCTTTATCAAAGTCTGTTTTGCCTTACAGATTAAAGCAGAAATCTGAATTTGGTTTTGAAAATTAGTTTACGGATTTATTTATCAGATTTCGCTATTTACGTCCATTCGAAACCATGTTAGAGTTGCTTCCTAAGACAGAAGATATTTATTTTCACGTTCAGAGCGACTATGAATTACCGAAATCTTAACTGTCTTTTCCCTTTTTAAAAAATGCACAGTTGGAGATGATAAATAAAAAACAGAATATTATAGAAGACATTAAATCACAAAGACTAAGATAATTGGAACAGAAATGCAGATAATGTTAGATGAAACTACTTAAAAGAATTTTAAGTGGTGGAATTGGAGGAAAAAATAAGACAAAGACATAAAACCAAAAAGAATTTTGGAATTTTGAAGAAGATATAGAAGAACTTCGTAAACGCAGACGACAATGACAAACACAGACGATCCCAGATGTAAACTATAAATGGCAGTGAGATAGAACAAGTCCAGGAATATTTCTACCTAAGCCAAATTCTGAAACTTAAAAAAAAATTCAACCAGTGCACCTTCCTGTCATGACATATACACTATATGACATAAACTAGCCATAACAAAAGTTGGATGTCACAACAAAAATTGCCAAAGTCAAATGTAGCTTCGCGAGTCGCACTGCTAGGCAAAAAGATCAACGTTGGTACGACACAATACAACATTTGAGACCTTACAAAGGTAGACGACCAAGAGGAAGACCACAGATGAGATGGGTGGACGACGTCAAAAGAATAGCCGGAACAAATTGGAAGTATGTCCCTCAGGATAGAGATCAATAGAAGTTGTTGAGAGAGGCCTATATCCAAAAATGGACGATAGAAGGCTAAGAAGAAGACGATATAGAAGAACTAAAATCACAAACTGTAAAACTAAAGTAAGAAGCAGAATAATCCACCAAGTGATTGAGAGACTAGGTCTGCTGAGCAAATTTATGTTATATGTATGTAGCATCCACGATGCATTGTTTTAGGTAACTGTTTTGTAAATATCAATTATGAAAAGTTACCTTGAATAGTAGTTCTGTGACACTAAGTTTTAAAAAGTACTTATAAATAGTATTGCATTTTTATTATTTCTAGATAGATCCAAACCTCGTAGCAATACAATTAACCGGAAAAGTTCCTTTTACTATAGATATCAGTTATGAATCAGGTTTCAATACGCAGGAAAGTTTAAATGGAAACGCCTATACTGAAGTACTTGAGACATACAGAAGAAAATTTTTGGAAAAATTTGAGAAAACGTTTAAATTAAAACAAAAAGGGTAAGGTTAATAATATATTTTATTTATCCATAAATGTTTTATTATATTTTTGACATTTCTTTATTCTTACTATGAAATTGAGTTTCCACCATTATATATAAAATTTATATTTAAAAAATCTGAAAATATGTCCATTTATCTACTTGACTTACAACAAACCGACCATATGTACATTTGGCCTCAGTATGTTATCGTGTTTAAGAGACTGTGGTCACATGACGGACGCAGTTTCTGTGTCTAAAGGTCGATTCAGACACATCAGTCCCGTCATAGTCTCGGCGCCGAACCGGTCCTATTTGGTCACAGAAGTATCAACTATCTGACAGCTGGGAAACTATTCGTCGCCTGATGAATGTGAATGCCGGCGCCATATTTCTATTAAATAATATTTTGTATGACGGATTGTTCGGTTCGGCGCCAGGACTGTGACGAGACGTGACTGATGTGTCTGAATTGACATTTAGTAAGTTTTGGTCTATAGAAAATGGAAATCTGTCTTGCTCCATTAAAACCTGCCTCCAGGTTTTGTAGGTTAAGATTTTTGTTGACATTTGTATTTTACTGTGGTATCATTGTATTCATTTCGTACAATAGAAAAGTATTCATATCTTCGTATAATGAACAAAAAAGGATTATCAGAAGATGAACTTCGTTGAATACTTGAAGAATCTGATTTCAGTGATTATAATATATCAGATTATGACTCTGATGCTGATACTGCTTTATTCTATTTATTCTGAACTTTATTCGAGTCGTGATGAAGAAACTGGACCCAGTAATTCTATTGATAAAGTTTTAATAGGTAACTGATTTCGCTCACAGTACAGATTGGTGTCTTGATTGTTTTCTTACTTTATAGAAAGGGGTGACGATATTAGTAGACTAAGAAAGAAACAAAAGTTTTGTAACTAAGCAGGTCCTTCTAATTTAGTCGATGATTTAGTAATTGGTAAGAGGTCTTATTTGCAATTTTTTATTTTGTATTGATTTGTTGATTATTTATAACCCAGAGAAACTGAAGGAATCGTCAACATATACGATGTTCAACATTGACGAAGAGCAACTACGTGGTCATGAACCGATTGATTTTTACTTAGTATTTGTTGATAATGAAATTCAAGATTTGTTAATAACAGTAACAAATAGATATGTTATAATGTGGATGGGATTAGACAAGAAACCAGAGTTGAGAGATTATTGGAGCAATAATCCACTTTATAAAAATGTGATTTCTCAAAGTGGCGGTTTTAGCAGGAACCGATTCAAGGTCTTTTTACATTGTTTTCACATTTCCGATAATAAAAATATTCCAGTAAACAGACTATACAAAATCTCACCTCTTATAACAATCTTGAATAGTAAATTTCAGAAAATTTTACGCCTAAGAATTCTCTGTGTATTGAGACAATAATTCCTTTTTGTGGAAGGTTAAGTTTTCTTCAATATATACCTGGCATACAACTTGTTCCACACTGCCAAAGACTTTGCAGTAGAACTGGCATGATCAGAGTAATACCGTTTACTTATTCCCCATATATGCATAACTATGCATAATCTTCCTCCATAATTGCGTTAAAAATACAGGGCTACGGCGGAAGTTGAAGAACTCTATGTCCATATTGTTCAGTCATCATATTGTATTGGTTCTAGTTTATTCCTCTAAGCAAGTAAATATTAAAAGCCTATCTAGTTGCCCAAATTTAATTAAAAACATAACTCTGGACCAGTTAAAGCAATTGAGGTTTTAACATTATTTATTTGTAGGAGCTTTGTTAATTATTATGCCACGATACGGACAATTATCCATTATAATAATTGATGTGGTTCCTTTTCTAAATTATTCAACAGTTGATGTTCAAACCATTGCAAAAACTTATAACGATTCATTTCTCCGTGGTACCTAGTCAGTATTCTTTGTTTTGAAAGAAAAAACCAATTCAGCTCCCTGAATAAATCCATTACAATTTCCTGCATGGAGAACGCTGTATCTAAAAAGTAGGTTAAATTACTAAATAAAATATGTGTCTCAAAGATCTATATTATGGTTCAAACTCACAAAAGAAATTCGGAAACCTCTTAGCTGAAAAATTTGCAGTTACTAAGAGTCTCAGACAAGGATGTTGTATCTCTCCGACTCTATTTAAGATTTATATCTCTGCAGCCCTGAAACAATGGAAAAGGAAAGTCAAAGGAATGGGTATACAATTCAACGATCAGGATTACATATATACTTTACACTTTGTAGATGATCAGGTGGTAATCTCAAATGACAAAGACGACATGGAATACATGCTTAGAAAACTAATTGAAGAATACCAGAAATGGGGATTAAATATCAATTTAGAAAAGATAAAATACCTCTCAATTGGAGCTGATGCAGAACAACTCGATATCGATGACAATCAAAAAATAAATCCATGTGACGAATATAAATACCTGGGCGTCATCTTCGACCGTAGTGGAAAAAACGAACGAGAAATGTAACATCGAATTGTACAAGCACGAAGAGCTGTAGCATGTTTGAACGGAGTTCTATGGAGTAAAGAAATATCAAAGAAAAGAAAATGGAACATCTATGAGATAATGGTTAAAACTAGCCTACTTTATGGAGCTGAGACATGGAGAATAGCCGAGAAATATAAGAAAAAGGTCGAAGCCACGGAAATGGATGCCATCAGAAGATCGATGAGAATATCAAGAGCAGACAGAATACGGAATGAAGTGATAAAACAACAAATGGGTATAGAGGGCACTATAGTTGAGGATATTGAGAGAAAACAGCTCATATGGTATGGGCATGTGAGCCGAATGGGGGACGAAAGATTGCCTAAAAAAACAATGATGTGGCAATCCCCAGAGAAGAGGAAACGAGGAAGACCACCACAGAGCTGGAACCTGGGAGTTAGGAAAGCGATTAGCGCTCGAAATTTGGACGAAGACCTAACTCAAAACAGAATAAAGTGGCGTTTGGGAGTCGGACAACGTCGTAAGACGTTATAAAACCGAATATATATATATATATATATATATATATATATGTTTGTTTTGAGGTTTCCGCGGGAGCTATATGTGCTGTCACTATTTTTCCGGGTTTGACTCCGCGTTGTAAAGTGCTGGTTTTCTCGAAAACCATTGTTTTGGCGACGTTTCGGCAAGGTCTCACTTGCCATTCTCAAGCCTGGTGGAACTACTTCTCGTCGTTACTCGATTAGTACTGGTCTACTGTACTGACCAGTACTAATCGAGTAACGACGAGAAGTAGTTCCACCAGGCTTGAGAATGGCAAGTGAGACCTTGCCGAAACGTCGCCAAAACAATGGTTTTCGAGAAAACCAGCACTTTACAACGCGGAGTCAAACCCGGAAAAATAGTGACAGCATATATATATATATATATATATATAATATATATATATATATATATATATATATATATATATGTATCTAAAAAATAACTTAAACCAACAAATATAATATAAATATACAATTAGTTGTCTTGGCTATTATTGAAGATAATAGTAAATGCTACAAATACTGTTCTTGTATAATATTGATCAGTTTGATTTTTGTACATTCATTATAATTAAAAAAAAAAATGATGATGAATCAAAGCGTACTTCCAAAAACCATTTCAGTTTTATTTTAAAGCAAATTGTTGAATGTTTTTATTTCTTTTAAATTTAAACATTGCAATCAAACATAGTTGAGTTTAAAAAAATGTATTTTTTAAACATATATTTACCTTGCACCACCAACTTTAGTTTTCTTAAAACTTTTGTCATAGATCTTGGATCTTTGTATCTTGCCAAGAATTGCTAGTAGTACCATCTTGAAAAATCCATCTTTTTCAAGAAAATAAATGTGTATAGACCTTCATTTTTTAGTTTCACAAACTGCTGCAGAAACATATGTCATTTATAAACCATATTGGTTAATTCCATTAAACCACGTTGTAGATCATCTTTTTTATAACGAAAACCAATATGCCCTACAATTTTCCATAGAGAAGTAAGACTTCCACTAAAAATATCACATTCTGCTAATTTCTCTTGTGGTGTTTGTAATTTAACTTGTTCCTCTAAAATAATTATTTGTTTTAAAGATTATTGATATGTAAAATTGGCCAAAAACTTACTTTTTTTGTACATATCGTATATAACATTTCGAATAGTCATTTGGTTGAATTTGTCTATATCAACAATTGGCTTTGCCCTTTGTCGTTTTGCTTTGGGCTTCTTAATGGTTCACTACTATTGGCTTTTGCTGCAATTTTATTTCCAAGGGACAGGCTTATATTTAAAGCCGCTGCTACTCTCTAAAAATAAAAACTTCCATATAACCTCACTTTTTATTCAAAATAAAATACGATTGTTTTAAAAAACTATTCGAAAAGAAATAGTACAAATAATTACATACATCTCTAACTGCTTCAAACAACGGAAGTAATATTAATTGATGGTCACGTTCTGTCTCAAAACAGGTAATTAAAGAAATGACCATTTTCTGTGCACAACTTCTTAAAGCTTTAGGCATTTTTGAAAATATATAATGGTCTATTAGTTCTCAAAAGAACTTTTTTGAGTTTAATTTGTAGCAAAAATTGAAACGGCAAAGTAATAATTAACACGACATATCCTCCAATGCTCCAATTCAGAAACACAACAACAAAAAGCCGCGAGAAATGACCTGGCAATACTACAATATTTTGCCAACCGAATTTGCTAGATTCTATCACAATCTATACATAAGGAGTTTGCTGTATGGGTGGACATTAAAAGATACTAGAATTACATCATTTCATGCTTATCGTAAAATAACTAATTATATACTCTGTGTAAATGTATATTTTAATTCATAGTACAAAACTCTTTTAGATATCAACCAAGGGAAATTAAATTTGCTCAAGCAGCACTGAGTAACATGATTGGGGGAATCGGTTATTTTTATGGTTCCTCAAGAGTTCAAAGTGATTACATTAAAGAACCTGTTTATTATTGGAGAGCTCCATTGTACACAGCAGTTCCATCGAGGTATGTATTTAAAATGCAATATGCTCAGCAATTTTTAGGATGTATATTTTACAACCAAAACTTTGTGGAGGTGTTACATTTAACCTTCTTGTATAACAGTGGTGTCCAACTTGCAATGCCTCAAGTGCCAAAACTAAAACCTTTGATGTTGTCGCGGTCCATATAATAATTTTGTTACAAGTAATAACAAAATAAAGTGAGGTATAACAAAAAAGAGTATTATTTCTTTTATTGCTCAACAACTACATTTTTTTATAAACGGAAAATGTATTGATAACACTTTTCAATAATCAAGACAAACATTGCAAAAGCAACAAAAAATATGTATCCAATTAGTGTGAGGACTGTGGTCGATCAGCTTCATCCATAAATGAAGAAATGTCCACCTCCAGTTCAGTTGTAGACACTCTCATAAGATGACGTAAGGAAGAATCGCTAAGGTTGCTTCTGTTTTTATTTTTTATGTATTTTATGGAGGAAAAGGCACTTTCACATGTATATGTGCTTCCGAATATTGACGTCATTTTCAAACCAAAATCTCGCAGGTTTGGGAATTTCTCCGTTGACAGTAATTTGAAAAATTCAGGCCTCTTTTCTTGTCTGAAGGTCTTGAAGATTACATAACTCAAGCTGTAAGTTGGGTGGTTGATCATCAATGGTTTCTCCAAGAGGGTTATTATAAATTAGTACACTGCTTTTGAGACTTTCAATTTCTTCAAGTCTTCTATTGAATTCATCTATATCTTGTTCAATTTGTGAAATGCAGGATGAAAACTCAATATTTTCTTCACCGTTGAATTCTTCTGCTATTTGCAGACAGCTAGGGAAGTGTGTCAGGTTGTTCTTTTCCAAAGCACGTTTAAACACGTTCAGCTTATTCCGGAATACGTTTATCATTCCGATCAAATCTGAAACCGTCTGGTTTCTTCCTTGAAGACTCAAGTTTAACATGTTAAGACGATTAGTCAGATCTGTTATAAAAGCTAACTGTCTTAAGAAGTCTGGATCCTTAAACTTCTCTTTCAGTTCAGTTGTGCCAAATGAAACATATTTGTTGGTTAATGCAGGGATTTCCTTTCTTATGGTAAAAAATCGTTTAATGCACTTTCCTGCACTCAGCCATCTTACATGGTTGTACATTAGCAAGTCTCCATACTCAGCCTGTGTTTCCACTAAAAACTCCTTAAGTTGCCTGTGTAAAAGAGATCGATTTCCACCTCTAATCATATTTATAATCTTAATCACGGTTTGGAAAACTTGACCTTCCTTGACTGATTTTCCACATAAAGCTCCCTGATGTATAATACAATAAATTGTTGGGCAAGTGACACCATTCTCTCGAAGCAGACCCCGTCTGTTGCTATGGCTGAACATTTATCAAAGCCTCCAATTCTGTCAACTGTTTTCTTCACAGCCTCATAGATGTCTTTTCCTTTTGTTGTTCCATAAAGAGGAAAAATATCAAATAACTCCTCTTTACTGGTTAAATCATCAAAAGTAGTGCGCACAAATATTAACAGCTGACTAACATCGGTTTGATCAGTGCTTTCATCCAAACAAAGTGAGAAATATGAACTTTTCTTAACCAGGCTAAGCATAGATTTTCTACTTGCTCACCCATAGCAACAATCGTTCTTTGTATGGTTTGATGTGAAAGTGGCACTGATTCAAATTTCTCCGCCATTTTAGAATCACCGAAAATCAGCCTACATCCAGGTAGCCAGCCGCCATCGTGCCAGTAGCACACTGGCACGATGGCGGCTGGCGACGGATGGTAAGCAGTGGGAGGTGTGGCCTGCGTGAACTGTGATGCGCAGTAATCAGTGCAGTTCTCATAGTGGTGTAGGACGATTGTGTTCGTTACACATCCGCGAAGCGTCACGCGGTACAGTACTTGTGATGTAAAAACACTGCTAAACCATAAAATATAAAATAAATTAAAAAATCTTTTTTCACAGTGGCACCATTTAAAGAAAATATATGCTTTTCGAAAATCTTACGTGGATCACAACAAATAGCCTCGCGGGCCGGATGCGGCCCGTGGGTCGCCAGTTGGACAGCCCTGTTGTATAATCAACTCTTATATGTAGCATATTATTTTTGTGTGATTATGTTCATTATCTTTTTGGTAGTATCTGATCGTAAGAATATTTTACATCACTCTAGTAACAAAATCTTTATAGTTCATTATCAGACACATGCTGTCTTCTAGACAGCTTTGAAGACAAAATGTAGTTCCATACAAACATTTCTCACCTCCACCAAATGTATGTAGTGATGTTTATATTGTGTCCAATGTTTGTATGTGTGTTCAGTAAATGCCTTGTTACTATGTAAGGTCGGGGATATTGTCTTTACATCTTCTTCTTCAAGTGCCATCTCCGCGTCGGAGGTCGGCAATCATCATAGCTATTCGACTTTTGAGACGGCTGCTCTGAAAAGTTCATTCGATGTACATCCGTACCACTCTCTCAGGTTGCGCAGCCATGACATTCTACTCCTCCCTATGCTTCTCTTTCCTTGGATCTTTCCCTGCATAATCAGTTGGAGCAAGGTGTTAAAATTTTCTTGTTTTTACTGTATTTAAAATTTCCATTCCTTTATTCATCCTTCCAAGAACCTCTTTGTTTGTGACGTGTTCTCTCCACGATATCTTCAGTATTCTTCTGTACACCCACAGCTCGAATGATTCCAGTTTTTATATTGATGTCGCATTCAAGGTCTAAGATTCCATTCCATAAAATAAAGTCGAAAAAACATAGCACCTCGAAAAACCTAACTCTTAGTTCCAGTTTTAAATCCCTGGTACATAGCAATCTTCTCATTTTGTTAAAATTTGCTCTAGCCTTTTCTATTCTTATTTTGATTTCCTGATTGTAATCATTTGTGGAGTTAATCGTTGTTCCCAGACATGCAAATTTCTCCACTTGTTCGACGTTGGTTCCGTTTATTAGAAGATTCTCGTTATTTCTTTGAGTTTTCGATATTCTCGAAAACTATGCAAGGTCGGGGATATTC
Source organism: Diabrotica balteata (assembly GCA_918026665.1). Classification (NCBI taxonomy): domain Eukaryota; kingdom Metazoa; phylum Arthropoda; class Insecta; order Coleoptera; family Chrysomelidae; genus Diabrotica; species Diabrotica balteata. The sequence continues at coordinate 102,958,318 of OU898281.1, read as the reverse complement.
TCTTTACATATAGGTACGTTATTATATCCCAACGACTGCGATTTCTCTATTAAGTACAGATCAAGCTTACTTGATTGATGGCTAGATTCCCGGCTAGATACAACCCAATTTTTTTTCTACCCACTTTGCTACCGAGGAGGATTTTTTTAGTTGTTCTTTTCAAAAGTTTACTAAACCATCCTAATAGTTATGTCGAAAAAACTGTGATATGAAATATTTTGTTCTAATACATTATACATCAGCTTTGATTTTGTTTCTGGTACAAAAGTAAACTATCTTTTGTGAAAGTAGTATGGGAAATAATCATTGGTCAACAAATAGTTGATTTGAATGGCTCAGTAAATATTTTCGTTTTAGTTATCTTTAGATGTTGGCTATCATCATGCCAAAAATATCATGGAACATTTCTCTATCATCAACCGCTCAAAAGAGAACTTCCATCTGAGGAACCCTCCATTTTCTTAAATTATATAACCAAGATAGTTTTGTGTACCCAGATATCTTCTTCCTGTGACTTTTCCCTAAATATTAATTCACAGGAGTAGATATTAAGGACCCTTGACGATAATACCTCTCTGTATTCGTCATTCTAAGTATATCTACGTTGGTAGTGTGTCATCTACGACCACGACAAGTCCAGGTCACACATCCGTATAGCAAGACTGACCAGGTAGAACATTTAAAAGTACTTTTGCGAAGATTCTTAGGGATAGTTCTGTTGCTTAATACTGTTTCTGTTTTGTTGTGTTGCAAGACATGAAAGCCTTGCAAGATATGTCAATTCTGGTAAGAATTACGACAGCAAAATTAAGTTCTAGATAACCTGGACCTATATGTATTTTCTCTACTGTCGTCCATTTATTGTTTCGTGAAATGATATAAGATCTCTACGGCGTCATTCTCGGTTATCCAGACTAACAAGGATCTGAAGTATTTCAACTAATATTGCTGTGTCGTTCAGTACACATTGAACATTGTTGGTGACATCACACAAACTTTCGTCACTCCTCGTTTTATTAGAATCCTTCTAGTACAGACAGAGCCACTTCTATGATTGTCTAGTGGTATTGAACTTTAACTACTATTAAACTGGGAATAAGCCACAATTAAAGATAAAAATACGTTTATTGACGTTTCAATTTCCACTTCGGAAATCGTTCTCAAAATACAAACAGTAAATTAAACAAATTTTGTTTTTTGTTACATAGTGAAAAATTCTTCTAATAATTTAATTTTATCTGACTCATTTATATTGACAATTCAGACATACATTATGCATTTTAAAGTAGACGACTTTAAAATGATATTGCCAATATTGTTGAGTTGCGCTCCTGGGACGACTTTACTTATAAGATAGTTCATTCGATTACATGAAATCAACTTTAACTTGAGAATATCCGTCAGAAAAAAATCATAGCATGTAATTCGTCTTTAAAAAGACAAACACATGACATGATGACAGTAAAATTCTCCTGTTAGTGATTCCATAGTAAATTATGAGGGAAAAACCAGGAAAAAAACCTCATAATAGGTACTATCCCGACATTGTAAGTATTTGTTCGTGAATTTAGTTTACCTTCAACAAACATCAAAATTCTGATTTTATATGTTACGTTATTTAAAAAACATAAATGATGTATCCTCCATATGTTACTGACCTACTAATACTGGTATTTTCTTATTAATAACTTCCTCTTTCAATATTGGTAACCAGATCCTAATTTCAACAATATTGGCAATATCATTTTAAAGTCGTCTACTTTAAAATGCATAATGTATGTCTGAATTGTCAATATAAATGAGTCAGATAAAATTAAATTATTAGAAGAATTTTTCACTATGTAACAAAAAACAAAATTTGTTTAATTTACTGTTTGTATTTTGAGAACGATTTCCGAAGTGGAAATTGAAACGTCAATAAACGTATTTTTATCCTTAATTGTGGCTTATTCCCAGTTTAATAATAGTTAATTTACAATGCCACAAGAAAATAGCTTCAGAACAGTATTGAACTTTGTCAAATATTTACCATGGAACTCGTACTAATCGGTATAAAATTAATAAAAAAACATAATTTTATTGCTACATAACCCCTTATAGAGAACTCGTGGCTGAAAGAACTCGTAGCTGAAAGAACTCATAGCTGAAAGACCTGAGGAGATTATTTGACCGTTAATCCACAGAAATCTTTCGTCCAGCAGTTTCCAAAGCTACAATTGCCATCTGGATCGCCAAACTTCGAAAGGAGACGGTGCAATAAGAAAAAGAAAGATACCTTATATATCATAATACACCTTTGGATTTTTTGTCTCCAAGCCTGTCTATTCCGCCAGTAGTTTTCATTTAAATTTCTTTCTGATATTGCTTTGGTGATTCCGTGTAGCCATGTTGTAGGTGGTCTGCCTCTTTCTCTTCTCTGGCGGGGTCCATTCCAATATTATTTTTGAGCCGTTCCTCTCCCTTTCGCCCTACGTGTCTTATTAAGTGTGCCATATTAAGTGTTGCTTTTCTATACGTTGTAATATCGTTTCTTCTACTTCCATGTGAAAAACGGAAAATCAGGCCCACTGCTCGTGTTCTCACTGCTAACAATCCATGAACGATCTGCTATGATCTATGCGAGGATACGATGTGATGGTCTCCATTATGTACGTACCCTAAAGGTTTTCCATTGCTTTAGAATTTGTTGTTTTGATTGTTGTCCTAATAGAATATTTACTTAATAATTTATTATAAGGTTACGCTTCTTTTATTTCTTTTTCTGATTTATTAATTAAATTAAGTAGTACTTCAACATAAACATTTAAAATAAACATATTGTTTAGGATTAAACTTAAGAGGTCGCAGGTTAAATGATATTGGATGAATAATTATAAAGAAAAATGCAATATTTGTTTGTACATAAAAGTAGTGAAAATAGCAACTATCAATTGTGAATAAATTATGAAATCAACTGGTTTTACTCATTATTGTTGTTCGTACAAAGAATATAGACTTACCCTTTGTTCTATTGATGTGTTCTTAACAGGAATGAAGAGTTGGTCGTGGTACCGACGCTAGCGTCGCCGAGGCTAAGCATGAGAATCGTCCAAACTAGGTCCGTGTCGTTCGCTGTCGTGGTCTGAAGTCAAGTTTAAGTTTTACGAAATAATAGGAAATAATATATGTTAAAAAGGTCTTTAGAATGCAGCCTTAAGTTAGATCATATTACAATACTGTAACAGAAAAATATTAAAAGTAAAAATATTGACAGAATTTGTTCGTACTTTCCCAAACACACACACACACACACACACACACACACACACACACACACACATATATATAATATATATATATATATATATATATATTATATATATATATATATATATATATATATGCAAGAATGCAAAATTAATAAAAAATATCTTAATATTCTAGGAGCTTCTTCCCACGTGGTTTCCTTTGGGACGAAGGATTTCACGGTTTTCTAATTTCCAAATGGAGTCTGGACATGGAATTAGACATTATGAGTCACTGGTTTGACCTCATGAACGTGGAAGGTTGGATACCCAGAGAGCAAATTCTTGGAATTGAAGCTTTAGCTAAAGTACCCAGTGAATTTGTAGTTCAAAAGAATACGAACGCTAACCCACCTACCTTCTTCTTGACGCTAGAAAGTATTTTGGATATATATGATAATGAATTGAATGGTGAGAGATTTAAGTTGTTGGAAAGGCTTTATCCCAGATTGCAGGTAAGTTAATAGGTTAGTGAATCGCTTTAGAGTAATCTCTTGTAGTTGACTGTATACCATTTATCACAAAAAAAAATTGGTAAAAAATATGTTTATTTAAAAAAATAACCTTTCGGGCTAATTCACAGAACGTGTGCGGAATACATATTCCATCTTCAGTTCTACCTAAAATAAATATAACCAAAAGGTATACATGTTGAAAACCGCAAATCCTTCAACTGCGATCTTTTGTGTGCAATTTGTTTACAAAGAATTTCGTAAGATCCTACAAAGTATTAAAAAATATTTAATGAAATCGTTAAATTCTTTATGTAGTTATGGCAAACGAATATAATTGATAATTTTAGAGTATTAGTTTAATATTAGCTTAAAATATGTAAAACAAATAAATTTGTTTCGTTATCAAAATTCATAGGAAAAATCTTTTACCTGTTTTCGTCATATGTGTGACAAATATTCGTTCGAATATTTGTTTGGATTTTGAAGACCATTGGTTGAAGAAATGAGGGTGAAAAGAGAAATTTGGGTATTTGATTGATTTTGAAAGTAGAGATGAATTTTTATCTGTTTCGGACCTCAGAAGGAAGAACATCAAATCCTGACAAGCGAACAAATGCCGGCAAATTTTAACTGTGTAAAAGTAATTTGTGTATAAGAGTTAAAAAGTGGTAGCAGTTCTGGTCTATGAATGCTTGCAGTTTAAGTTTTGAAATATTTGTAAGTACAAAAGTTATTATTCATCGGGAGAATCACAATAAGGAGATTTTTGGCAGTCAAAAGAGATTAGGCATACAAAATTGTGTCCCTGATACTTAACGAACGACTGGCACGGTATACTGACAATATAATAGGATCCTATCAAAGAGGCTTCTTGAAAAACAAATCTACCATTGATCACATATCATCTATCAGACAAATATTAGAAAAAACGACGGAGTACGACATAGACTGCCATTACATCTTCGTAGACTTTAAGGCAGCGTACGATACTATTGACAGGTCCCAATTATATTCGGCGATGATCGAATTAGGAATACCAAAAGGTTTGGTAGAATTAATTAAAATGACAATGATGAAAGTCGAATGTAAAGTGCGCGTACAAGAGGATGTTTCAAAACCATTTAAAACCAACAGAGGACTGCGCCAGGGAGATGCGCTATCGTGCACGCTGTTCAACCTAGCGTTAGAAAAAGTTATGAGAGATTCGGGAATAAACTTAAAAGGTACGATATATACCCGTAGTATACAAATAATGGCATACGCTGATGATATCGTCATAATTGGAAGAACCCAAAATGAAGCAGTGGAGGCTTTCACACGTATCAAAAATGCCGCAGAAAACATCGGACTTCTGATTAACATCCAGAAAACGAAATATATGCCGGCCATATCAAGAATTCAACAAAATAACTTAGAGGTGCAACACGAAACGATAGAAATGTTAGAAGAATTCTGCTACTTAGGATCACTGGTAGACTACAAAAATAACACATCCAACGAGATAAAAAAAGAATATGCGTGGCTAACCGCTGTTATTTCGGCCTGGGCCCTCAACTAAGAGCGAGAAGTATGTCAATAGCAACAAAGTGCAAACTTTATAAAACAATAATACGCCCAGTGCTCACATACGGATCGGAAACATATGGACAATGACGACTCGAGATGAAGAGTTACTACGAGTCATTGAAAGAAAAGTATTGAGGACCATAGTTGGCGGAGTAAACGAACAGGGTCTGTGGAGAAGGCGATATAACTTTGAACTCTATAGACTTTTGGTGATGCAGATATTGTGAAGACCATCAAAATAAACCGCCTAAGGTGGGTGGGCCACGTTATGCGGATGGATGAGAGTGATCCCACTAAAATAACTATGCTAAACAGGCCGGTCGGAAGAAGAAGAAGGGGGCGACCTAAACTCAGATATCTGGACGATCTACAGGAAGATCTGAGGGAGATTGGAGTGAGGAGCTGGAGAAGACAGACACTTGATAGGGAAAGATGGAAGAATGTTTTGAAGCAGACCAAGGCTCACGAAGGGCTGTAGCGCCAACTGATGATGATGAAAAGAGATTAGAAACATTGTTAGGACGTTTAATCTAGATTCTGTGTAAGCAGAACAAAAGGAAGGAGTTTAGCTAGAGATTTTGACAATTGAACATCGGTGACATTTTAGAATTAAAAAAGTTTGGCGGTTTATCGAGAACAAAATTGCAGAGACAAAGATTTGAAATGGAACAATAAAAAAAAAATTATTAAGTTATTCACTGTATGATCCATCGCCAGACCCTTATGGTCAAATATTTAGAACCTACACTGGAAGCCGTCATGCTTGATGTCATCAAGATTGTAAATTTTATCAAGGGACATGCACTAAACACACGGCTATTTCGTGAATTATGTCAGGACGGTGAATATTCGGACCTACTTTATTATACAGAAGTAAGGTGGCTCTCTCGCGGAAGTGTACTAAATCGAGTATGTACTCTCAAAACTGAAGTGGAAATTTTTATGATCAAAAAAATATTCTCGCAGGTAAGTTTAAAAACTCTTCCTGGGTTGCATATCTCGCCTATTTAGCTGACATTTTTGAGAGTATAAATATATTAAACAAAGAATTGCAAGGAAAGAATAGTAATATCATTTCAGCGAGAGAAATAGTGTCAGCGTTTGGATTAAAGCTGTAATATTGGAGTCAGAAAGTAGAACAGAACAAGATAGCTTTTTTTTCAAGGTTAGCTTTGTTTTTGGAAGATTGCGAAAATATTACTTTTGCTGACATCAAGGATACAATTGTAAGACATCTTATCAAACTCAGAAACCGGTTTTCAGATTACTTTCCAGATCTTGATATATGTACTGTCAGTTGGGTTGTAGATCCTTTTAAATGTAAAATTGATATGATACCAGAAGAACCTTCAGGTTTGGCAGAAGCAATTCTTGAACTTCGATCTAATACTGAAGTACGTATTCAATTTGAGAGTAAACCAAATCTGTCGTCTTTTTGGATATCAAAAGCTGCAAAGGCATTCAAAATTGCACATGAAGGGGCGGTTAAAAAATTGCTGCCATTTGGAACAACATATTTGTGCGAACAAGGCTTTTCCACTCTAGTGAACATAAAAACGAAGAACAGAAATCGATTAAACGCCGAAGACTGTATTCAAATCGCTCTTACATCAAAAAGTCACAATTTTGAAGCAATTGTATCGAACATGAAACAACATCATTTCTCCAAAACGTGAAGGTAGAATGTTTTCAATTATTCTTTTTTTATAATTTTTTCAATTCTAATTTTTGCTAGTACAACCATTATTATTATTATAATTTGTTACAGTACCGCAATGGGTTTTAATTTTTTTATATCTTATTATTGTTATCTATTATTATGTTATGTATTTCTAGGTATCATAGAAATTGAATAAATGATGTTTATTTTATGTTTTAGTTATTGTTTTCTGTTCAAAACTATCATGGGGGCTATAATATGAATGATGCTAAAAAGAGGCCTTTTTTTTTGTTTTTTTGTTTTTTGCCTTGGGTAATATCAACTTACACAAAAATGTTTTGGGGTAATGATTAAAAAAGTTCCCCGACCGCTGAGTTAGGCGCTTACCAACACATTTTTCGATTCATTTTTATATTATAGATTGTTTAGATAACAGTGAGTGCTTGTAATTTAATATAAACTTTACTGAATAGCAATAAAGTTTAAATTGACTCTACATTTAGTTAGAAAATATTTTTACGGGAAAAAGAAAAGGGCTGTTACCAACACATTTTGTGATTCATTTTTATATTATAGATTTCTGTTTTAAAAGTTAGTTTAATTTGCTCTGCGCAGTTTAATTTATCAGGATAGGATTTATTTTTATATGTGTAATTTCCAAGGTATTCTAATATTATATGTAATTTTATTGAACATATTTGAATTTTATTTATTTCTTTCTACTCCTGTTATCATTATTGAACGCTTTATAAAGATAAAGGTATTTTTGAACTCAAATAAGAACCCTGAGATATAATAAAATCTAATTAATAATTTGGCATCTTTAGTTAAAATTATCCAGATATATGCAATTTTCTAGTTCATTATAGCTTTGTCTTTGACACATACATTTTTTTCTTTTAGGCTTGGTTTGCTTGGTTCAACACAACTCAAAAAGGTACTATACCAGGATCATACAGGTGGCGCGGAAGGGATGCCACATCCAAAAGAGAACTCAATCCGAAAACGCTAACGTCAGGACTAGATGATTATCCTAGAGCGTCACATCCAACTGACGATGAAAGACATATCGATCTTTATTGCTGGATGGCCATTGCTGCAAAGACTATGGCTCGTCTAGCTAAACTGTTAGGAAATGATGGTTACAAATATGAACAAACTGCAAAGTATTTGTTAAATAATGAGGTTTGTATTATTGGCATTATTTTTCTGTAGATCTAGTAAAATAAAATAAACAGAAAAAACTGTTTACTATTTGTATTTGTAATAAGCCACAATTTTACTTTAAAATAAACTTATTTTAAACTAAAATTGTGCAAGAGTATATGTATTTTGGTCGTGGCATTCATATTTGATATATTTTTCACATATTGATTATGTAGAAGAGTGATTTTAATGACTTCATTTTTCTTTTTTAGTTAATGGATAGGTTGCATTGGTCAGATCATGCTGAAGTTTATGCAGATTATGGTCTCCATACGGATGCTGTAAAGTTACAAAAACCGAAACCGTTAACACGAAACCAGAATCAAAACCTCGAAATGCAAAGGGTTGTTATGAAGAAACCAGAATATCGCCTAGTAGACTCAACTTATGGTTATGTTAGTTTGTTTCCTTTTATGCTTCAAGTTTTAGATCCCAAATCACCGAAACTAGAAAAAACCTTAGAAGTTCTAATACCTCGCTTACTCACCCCTTACGGGCTACAGTCTTTGTCGAAAGATTCACCTTTATATGGAAAGAGAAACACCGAACACGATCCCCCTTATTGGAGAGGCCAAATATGGATACCAATCAATTATTTGGCCACGAAAGCCCTTCATCATTATTCCAAAGTTAATGGGCCTTACCAGGAATTAGCTAAAGAAAAATACGAAACGTTGAGGTCGGCGTTAATAAAAAATGTAATCGATCAATATTATAAAACCGGTTACATTTGGGAACACTACAACGAGAAAACTGGCGAAGGTGGTGGAGCGAGGCCTTTCAATGGTTGGTCAGCATTAGTAGTTTTATTGCTAGGGGAAGAATATTAAAATATCAGAGCGATTTTGTATTTAGTAGGCTTTAAAAGGTTTAAAGGTTCACAAAAGACTGAACAATTTCACAGTACTATTTTAAGCAATTAATATTTTCTTGATTGATAACTTTTAAAGTAGTCAGATTTACAGTTCAACTTTAAGTGTGGGACTGCAATACAATAAGTATTAAAGTTGTTAAATATTTTAATAAAGAAGAATTGGGACTAAAACAATTATACTGTAACTATTCCTAATCGATCCAATCAAAGTTTTAAGCTGTTGACTCACTGTATCTACAAATAAAACTTCCAAAACAAATGGTACCAATTTCCGACAGCTCAGCAGAATTTTTTCTCTATAGTAAAACGCTAAGACGAGCGTTACGAAACTAGCGCCACGAAGAGAAAGCTTCACAAAATAGCGCTTCTTTACATCGATTCACTAGTCTCGATCAGTTTCTAGTCATCATATACTTATTCTAACTAGGTCAAATTAAAAACTACACGAAAAAGAACTAACAAAATATAGACATTGAATGAGAAGTAAAAAAAAGTCATAATTGTCATCCATTTTATTTAGTTTATATATTGATTAAAACTATCAAGTGATATTTATTTATATTTCATTATTAATTTAATATCTCGTCTGAATTGAAAAAGTCTGTCAGAACTACACAACGTATGTTTTGTTAATACGTTAGTAGGTGGCGTTAGCGGACATAATAATTTATTGAAATATTTTAGCCTTTTTGTTTTCTGTACACCGAGCTGGGGATCGAGCGCACATCCACTGAACTACTCGCAGTGAAGCGAATAAGAACCGGCCACCCAGCCCGCTTGGCTATCTGACGGACTATTCTAATAGAATATAATTTGTTTAAAACATGAATAACAAAGTTACTTTATTTAGAATGATAAAAGGGTTGCTGGTGTGAGCAATGAGCGCATATTCATGAATGTTAGGGACATAAGTCTTTTACTTACAATCCGTAATAGGTTTTATTAAAACTTTTACAGCATCTTCAGGTCCCCAAGAAACTAAGGCTAAAATATCTAGTGTATATAAACGAATGTGCGTTTTAAAACTACTTAAGTATTTATTTGTATCTGTATAACGTCTCTAGACTGTATATATGGACTGTTCACAAGGAATCTACGTTCCTGTAGTTGGCTGTATACCATGTATTAAAAATTTAATTAAAAATCCTTTGTAATAGGTATATTTTAGGCCCAAACGGGCTAAGTTAAAAATACAAAACGTTTTCGGAAACCATGTTCCATCATCAGTGTCTAGGAGTACATGAATGAAGCCACCAAGATTAAATATGTGGGTAAAAACCCGATTACATATGTTTAATTACATTTAGTTTTAAAATAATGTTGTAATGATATAGGATTATAGAGTTACCGATGGATTAGGTAACATGGCGACATATGACTCCACGTTGAAGTTGCTAGTCCTGAGACGGTATGTCTTCGAGGACTGTATGAGTGCAACTAAACATCATTACAACATTATTTTAAAACTAAATGTAATTAAACATATGTAATCGGGTTTTTACCCACATATTTAATCTTGGTGGCTTCATTCATGTACTCCTAGACACTGATGATGGAACATGGTTTCCGAAAACGTTTTGTCTTTTTAACTTAGCCCGTTTGGGCCTAAAATATACCTATTACAAAGGATTTTTAATTAAATATGGACTGTTGTTAAAAACAAAAATGTCTTCCACTGATTCTGTTGGTGAATTAGTTGATAATAAATAGAGTTCTTCTCGAAAACGAACTACAAGAAGTCCTTTTAGCGCTGAAGTGAAAGAAATAATTTTAAATATATTTAAATATGAAACAAGAAAAAATCCCAGGTTAGTGGTTGGAGATATTGTAAAAAAAGTGGCGAGTAAAAGGCAAATTTTTTATGAGAAACGAAATACCCACCGTGTATGGGGTTTTAAAGAAGGTGAACAATGATCCTGATTTAAAAATTTGACGAAAACCATGTTTTATAGAATCTTAAAAATAATTAATTTTCAGTATCAACACAGGGGAAGAAACACCCTTTTATTAGACAAAGACGACATTGTGATGTGGTATAGAAAAGAGAGGCGCAAATTTTATTATCTTGATGAGACATGGTTGAACGCTGGACATACAAAATCTAAATTATGGGTAGACGATACAGTCAAATCATCGAAACAAGCTTTTTGGATGGATTGACAACGGTATTAAAAAATCCTTCAAGTAATTTACGTCATTTTACATATATCAACAAGTGCATCTAAAAAAAAATATGTAGACTTGGCTCCGTTCCAAAAATATAAAATTTAATCAACATATGCTTAAAGTATAGCTTCTTTAAATCGTGAAAAAAACATAAAATTATGATAAATACGTAACTGATGAAATGGCAAAAACCCAGAATAAACTGGTATTGAGACTTCCTCAGTATCACTATGAGTTAAATCCCTTAGAACTCATCTGGGCAAATATTGAAAATGATAGTGCAGGAAAAAACACCACCTTCCACTTTTCTGATGCCATAAATCTATTTTCATCAATTACACTAAAAATATGGAAGAACTGCATTTTACATGTTCAAGAAAAAGTAGAGAAGGAAATGTGGAAAATATAATTGAAACACATTTTGAACCACTTGTTATAAACGTTGATGATAGTGACATATTATCTAGTTCATCAGAATAATGTTTAAAAGTAGCCGAGATCTCAATCTCTGCCATATTTTTACGCCGAACTCAAACGAATTATGGATCACTTTGTATTTTTATTCCAAAAAACTAACCGTTTTGCAATATTTATACTTTTTGTAATCGTACAAACAACTAAACAAAAATTATAAATAAAACTTTTTTTAAAACACCTGTATATGAAATTTTTTTGGCCGATTTTGAGATAAAAATAATTTCTTGGTTTTTTTTTTCATCCTGTATACATGGTTTCTATTGTCGGATATCAACTAAAATCAATCAAACATTTTTGCAAAGTTAAATTATAAATTTCATATTTTACAACATAATTTGTAATTCTGGCCAAACGAAAAGATCCTGTTAGAGGCCTACACCTGATAATGTTTACGCCCCCTGCATAGTTTATTGAATTTGAGTATAAGGTAAATTCTGGCTTCATTTTAACATTTAGTGTGCCCAAAAAACGATCTACTCATAACTGATTTAATTTTAACCTACCAGCATATAACTATAGTTTCGAATCTTGTCAAGGTGCTCGTCAAGACCTTACGTATTCGACAAACAACACTGATAGTACAGTAACCCGAGCGGAAAATAGTACCTTACCTCTTAATTCTATTGGACTGAGTGGATTTAGTTGAAAATTTGTATTTAAGTGGAAAAATAGGAAAACACGTATTTAAGCGTGTTATGCAATAAAATCTTAAGTAAATAAAATTGATTGAATTAAGTAAAATAAACATATTCAATGATAGTTTGTACATACAAATTTTAAACCCTTAGAAAGCCACACTTATGACGTAAATAACGTGAAAGAATCTTATTTATAAACAATTCATTCATGACTTGAATAAAATTGCGTAAGGCTGTTTTCTCTGTTATTTACCGACAAAATATCTCGAAATTTGGACACGTTATTCAAAATTATGTTGCCTTTAAACTGATGGTTTTACTTTTTAAATTTTTTTGAAAGTTCTTTTGAAATATCGGATTATACAGTTTAACGTTCTATTATAACCAAACTTTTTACGCCCATCACTTGAAAGAGTTTTTTTTTCTGTAATCGTTGGCTTTTTTTTTCACCTTTTTATGTCCAGTAATAATCGAGAAGAGCGTGTTCAAACTTTGAAGAAAATTGCTAAAAAATACTGAAATCTAATAGTGAAACGTGTTACTCATCATTGGCATTTAGTTTCACCGTTATCGACTGCGTGACGTCAAATCTCATGAACGTACGGTCAGATAGTTTGATTTGAAATCAATTTCAAGCTATAACTGCGAAATTGTTTATTTGTTTGTCACAACAAATTGTATTTTTTTTTTTAATAATAATATTTTTATGTTATTTTAAATTTATTATAAATAAACACTATGTTTTTTGCAGTCACGTTTCACAAATTTATATTCAATACTATATTTAGCTAAGACATATAAATTAAAAATGTGATAATTATTTTTAAAACATCTACGATAATCAAACAAAAAAAGGTATTCCCGACAAAAGTAATTTGAATGGAGAATAATGCATTTGTTGTCATTAAACCACTCGCCGGCCGGCGCCACTGCGCTGCGAAAACAGCTGTACCCGTCGTCGGCTGGCGTAAGCAGTGAGGAAAAGTAAGTGATACGCCCATTTCAAATCGCAGTGTGTTTTGACTGCTAAAACAGCCTTAACTCCTAGAATTCATCCTTCATGCAAAAAAAATTAAAGATCTTATTTATAGTTTAAAATTGTTCTGAAGCTATTTACGTGTGGCATTTTAAAATAATTACTATATAAATGGGAATAAACCACAATTAAATGTTAAAGTATATTTATTGACTATTCCATTTCCAAATATTATTAAAAAAATTTCAAATTTTTTAATTTGAAAAACTTAATTTTTCAAATTAAAAAACAAAATTTGTTTAATTTACTAATGTTTATATTTTGAGAACGATTTCCGAAATCTAAATTGAAACGTCAATAAACATACTTTAACCTTTAATTGTGGCTTATTCCCATTTAAATGGTAATTATAGTAATTTTTTTTAGTTTTCCATTTAGATAACTAAAAACTCATTCCTCGCTTATGAAACGATATTTCTTTAGTTTAAACTCTTCAACCCCTAAAATTCAACTAAAGACTACAACGTTAGAAATAGTTTTGTACACATTAAAATTCTAAACTTATGTAGTTAGTCAATAAAAATTTGTTCCTTAGAAATAGATATAAAAATATTGGTTTTTCTTCAATAAGTCGGTTAATTTCCAAGCTTTGATATATATATATATATATATATATATATATATATATATATATATATATATATATATATATATATATATATATATATATATATATATATATCTATATATATATACAGTGCTAGTCAAAAGTCCGTTCCCCCCCTCGTATCTTTTGAACGGTTATTGTTATAATAGTGAAATTTGGAGGGAGGTAATAAGCAGACGTAGGCTTCTCAACTAGTCATAACAGGTGACGTAATAGTGACAGATGACGTAACAGCGCCATTGTGACAGATAATTTTAAATGAGACCTTATGGCAAGTGATACATCGTTTGAAAGGTATTGAAAATACCTATTCAGTTATTATAATTTTGTTTGAGTTTAAGCTAATTTAGATGAATAAATTAAATAAATACTAAAATTGTAGCTTCTCATTTAATTGATAAATATTTAATAACCAGTTCTTCTAGTAAGTGTTCAAAATGTGCTCCATCTACTTCCTGACAGTAATGCATCCTATTTCTAAACTCTTGCCGTACTCGTTCAAATGTGTCGGGGGTATTGCCCTACATTCTTCAACAATTCGTTCTTTGAAAATGTCAATATTGTCGGTTGCTGTAGCGTAAACTTTAGATTTTAAGTATCCCCACAGAAAAAAAATCTAGCGGTGTGAGGTCCGGTGACCGAGCTGGCCATTCTTTCGTACTTCGTCGTCCAATCCATCTACCACGATATTCCTTATCTAGGTAACGTCTTACTGCACCATAATGGTGTGCAGGGGCACCATCTTGTTGGAACGTTATTTCCAAGTTACCGAATTCATCTGGATTATCCTTCAAAATTTCAAGTATTAATGGTTCAATTGCATTTTGTAACATCTCCAGATACACTTCACCGGTTAAATTAGTATTGCTAAAAACAGGCCCAACTATGTGGTTTCCCAAAATACCTGCCCAAACATTTTTTTTTTAATTCAGTATGTGTTTCACGAAAGACGTGAGGATATGTGTCACTCCTAATACCTCACATTGTGTGTGTGTGTGTTAACATTTCCATTGAGAGAAAAAGTACTTTTGTCACTAAAACAAATTGGTTTTATGTAATTGGGCTGTTGGTTAATTTTATTGGACATATTTTCACAGAATTCTAGTCTTCGGTTGGGGTCATCATCTGAAAGTTGGTGAACAATGTTTAATTTGTATGGATGAAATTTGTTTTGAGCCAACACTCAGTGTACTTTGTCTTTTGACTAAATAAATTTTTTTGTCATCACTAATTGTTGGTCGACCAGATCGTTTGACATCTTGAACACTACCTGTTTGTTTAAACTTCCGAAGAAGCTTTCTCAAATAAGATCTCGATATAGGGCGATCGGGGTACCTCTCATTAAAAAGATGTTCCCCTGCATGGAAATTATTTTCACATTCACCAATTATCACAGCGGCTATTTTGTCGGCTGATGTACGTACCATTCTGCCTTTGTAAAAATTTAAACGTCTCGTTAAACAATAATTAAACTAAATATTAACTAAGAACAACTAACTAAAAAGAACTTGACTAAACTTAGATTGACCAAACTAAGTAGAAACAGAAACTAAATATTGGTCTATAAACGCTTTTGCAAACTAAAATCAACTAGAGAATTGACAAACGTCAACTTTTTTGCCAAATAACTAAAGGCTGACGTTATAATTAAATGCCAAATTAGAATTTTAGTGTTTTAATTTATTCGTCAAAAGCATCTTAAATCCAAACAAAATTAGGATGATTGAATAGGTATATTAAAATAATTGTAGTTTTGCATTTAATCAATAAATATTCTAACGTTCGCCTTTTGCTAATTGTCAAAAAAGTTGACGTTGACGTAAAAACAATTAGAGAATTGAAAAACGTCAACTTTTTGACAAGTAACCAGAGGCGGAGGTTTTAATATTTATTAATTAAATGCGAAACTACAATTTTAGTATTTATTTAATTTATTTCTCAAAATGAGCTTAAACTCAAATAAAATTATTATGAGTGAATAGGTATTTTCAATGCCTTTCAAACGAGGTATCACTTGCCATAAGGTCCCATTTAAAATTATCTGTCACAGTGGCGCTGTAACGTCATCTGTCACTATTACGTCACCTGTTATGACTAGTTGAGAAGCCTACGTCTGTTTATTACCTCCCTGCAAATTTCACTATTATAACAATAACCGTTCAAAAGATACGAGGGGGGAACGGACTTTTGACTAGCACTATATATATATATATAATATATATATATATATATTATAGCTATTTGTAATTTCAAGGGCTGCAGGGTTAGGTTCATTAGAATGCCAAACTAACCTTCAAAATTAAGGTTTGAAGCACTAGAAACATTGGGTGTTCACACCAAGACATTATAATTGGTGATATCTCCATTGTTTTATCTCCTAGTTTTAGTGCAAAAAAACCGATGAAGGAAAAACGGATGATCACCTATCACCAGTTTTCCATAAAAGTTTTTTAACTATGTTTTTTGAAACATTTTATAATAATCCTTGTATTACTCTAATCGTCAGAGACGAAAATGTCACTGAACCTCTTAAAATCATATGAACAAGCAGAATTTTGCCGAAAATGTCAATTTTAGGACGCCAAAAAATGTAAAAAATGTACCTTTTTTACCCTCGGGCTTTCTCCTAACACCCCCCTCGTTGAGGGGGGAAACTGAGAAAATCGATTTACCAAGAATCTGTGCGCCTTAGAAAAAAAATGTTTCAAATAAAAAATGCAGCTACGATAATTTAAACAAAAATGTTAATTAGCATTTTTTATGTAGAATGAACCGTTCTCTCAGAAAGAACGTTTAAAGCGATCGGCAATTTTTAATGTCAGTTACGCGCGCGAAATCAATGTTCAATAAAATTTGTATCAGCTCGACGGTAAAAGTTCGATATCTTTTGATTTAAGTGACCTATCGACAAATATCAAGATGCGTTTTAAAGGTAAAAAGTGCAGCTTATGTATTAAATTTTTGTATTTTGCCACAAATAAACTGAGTTTTTATAAAGGCGTTTAAATTAAAATTAAATAAACATCGGGCGATTTTTGCCAATTTTTATTGGCAATTGAGATTAACTCTCATGAGGTCAATACAATTTATCCCTTTTATTACCCAGCCACTATGGAGTTTCGATAACTAGTAGAGCCTAATCTTTAAAACGTATAACATGAAATGTTAGTTTTGACTTTGGCAATAAATTTAAGGCATTTAAAATATGCTTAAAATTAAATTTTAACTTTTACATTACAAACGTTCTAAAACATTTTAAACTGCTACTTTTCATATATGTTAGTACGTTTTTTAAAACTACCTTTCTGCTACAAATTACACTCAAAATCATCTTGGAGGCTTTTTCCGAGTCGTGCGATCGTTTGCAATGTAAAAGTTTAAATTTTGCGTTTCTTAGTCATATTTCAAATGCATCACATTTGTTGCCACAACTTAAAATTCAAATAATCAAATAATTATCTCAGCTACATTTTTTATCTGAAACATTTTTTTCTACGGCGTACAGGTTCTTGGTAAATCGATTTTTTTTCGTTTTAACACCATTACCCAGGTGACTTTTAGGGGAAGCCCCAGGATAAAAGTGGTAATCTTTTTTGGGGTATCAAAATTGACATTCTCGGCATTCTCTTGTTCGTATTATTTTTAGGGATCAAATGTCTGACGACTAGACTATATCGGCATGTAAGTAATATTTATTTATTTAGGTTTTACTTAATCCATTTTAAAGTCATATTTAATATTCACACACATATAGTATTGGCATTACGGGTTATTATATTTTCAGCATTTAGTTTACCATGTACGGTTGACCTAAAGATGCTTAGCAAATTATAATATGCGAAACCGATCGTTGGTGGTAGAATAAATTGATTGGTAGTAAGTCTTATTCTTATTTCTTTTTACCTATATAAAAGGTTAGTTACACTCGAAAAACAACGAAGAGCTTATATCTTATAGAACTCCTAATAACAATGTGAATAAAGAATAAAAATCGCGGCACGGTATGTAATCTTATCCGTTCACCGCGCCTCAAACCGAACTCTGAATAATCTTTCGGGGCTGTCTTACAAAATAAACGCCACCTAATCTAAACAAATAGTGCTGAATTGTCTTACGTGAAAGAATTTTGTTTATAGTAACAAACCGATAACACTCACTCGATTCAATACATTGATTGCTTTGTTAAGACCTTAACATACTGGGTGTATAAAATGAAACTGAAATTAATGATTATTAAATGACTCTAACAGATGGGGTGACCTAAGCTCAGATATCTGGATGATATAGAAGAAGATTTGATAGAGATTGGAGTGAGGAGATGAAAAAGACCGGCACTCAACAGGGAAGGATGTTTTCGGGCAGGCCAAGGCTCACGAAGAGCTGTACCGCCATCTGTTACGATTTCTATCAACCTCAAACGACATTCGGTTTATATATACGACCAGTTATATATATATATATATATATATATATATATATATATATATATATATATATATATATATCCCGTTCATGGCGTAATCCGTCTTTGGGTTCCCGTTCGCCAAGCCTGTCTATTCTGCCAGTCTTCTTCAGATAGATTTCTTACTAACATTGCTTTTGAAATTCCTTGCATCGATGTTGTTGGTGGTCGTCCTCGTTTTCTTTTCTCTGGTGGTACCCATTCTAATATTTTTTTTTTGGTAGTCTTTCTTACCCCATAAAGTCTAACATGTCCGTACCATGCCAGTTGTTGTTTTTCGATGTCTTCTATAATTGGTCTTTGTACATTCTTTGAATTCCTTATGTCCTCATTTCTCACATGTTCTAATCTAGACTTTCCCGCTGCTTTTCTCCAAAAATCCATTTCAACTGCAAATAGGTTACCTTTAAGTTTTTGTGATAACTGCCATACTTCTGAGCATTAGAGGATTACTGGTTTCAATATGGTATTATATATTCTTTTTTTCGTTTCCGGTCTTATATTTTTCTGCCATAGTACTAAATTAAATGCACCTATAACTCGTTTCCCTTTGGTTATTCTCTCTTTTATGGCTTCATCAGTTCTTCCTCTTTGTTAGTTTTACCCCCAAATATATACATTAATCGCATTTCTTCTTCCCGTCTTCTAAGTAGAGGTCATCTGCCGTATTTTCTCCTCCTATGCAAAGATATTGCGTTTTTTTTGTAAATTTACTTCGAGGCCCCATTTTTTGTACTCTTCCATTAGTTTTCTAGCCATATATTCCAGGTCTTCCTTGTCTTGGGCAATAACTACCTGGTCATCTGCATAGTGCAACGTGTATAACGTTTCATCCCCAATAGATAGCCTCATCCTTTTACACTTCTTTTTCCAGTGCCTGAGTGAGTGCTGAGGCGCTAAAAAATCATTTTTAGCGGCAGCAGTCCTGAAGCCAACAGGGGTAAATTCATTATACACTACATTATTAAATTTCAATATTATTCACTTTAATAATGCTACCTAGGGTTAAAATGAAATCATAAATATTAATATATTTGTTGGAAGTGAATCTATGATATTCTTAGTTCTTTAATCACTATTTAATGTTTTATTACGTTTACATGTATAATAGACCACATGTTCTTTTGCTGTGCTAAGTTTTAACAAATTGCTAATTGTTGTTAGTTTAATTGATTGTCTACCTATACAATATTATCGTATAATGTCCATTTACTTGAGCTTCTTTACATTTTTAATATCTTTGACTGTTACATATCTTTTTGAGATGAACTGATGATGCTTTCTGAATATGAAAGCGAAACGTCTTCAATAAATAGATAAAGTAGCCATCAACTTTGTCTTTTTTCTCCACCTTTTGACCGATAAAAGAACCCACCACTCGTCTGAGTATATATATATATATATATTGAATAGTATGGGAGATAAACAACAACCTTGCTTCAGTCCTTTTGTTACCTGAAAACCATTAGAAACCTTATTTCCTATTTTAACTTTTGATATTGTGTTGTTATTCGATTAGTGAAACGCTGATACTGGTTTTTTCTCCAATACTTCCCACAATTTCGCAACAAGCACGGTGCCATATGCTTTTGTTAAATCTACTTAAAGTAAATGCACTTTTCGAGATCTTAGTGTTCTTTTCTCGAGTATTTGGAATAAGCAGACAATAATATCTATTGTGGATCGTCCTGCTCTTCTGAATCCGTTTTGTTCTTCTGATTCAAAAGGACGGTATTCTTCGCATATGCGTTCTCATATAATTCTCCCATATAATCTAAAATAATATAAACGAGCAGTAACTAGTTATTAAAAAGTTTATAGAAAAAACAGTGAAATACAACAAAATATAGACCATACGTCTACGTATTCAAGTTGTGATGTTGGAAAAGAAAGATACGAATACTTGGAACAGGCACAAAGACAGTCACATCAGTTCATCATTGCAGACATTATACAGCGGCTAATGGTCTAGAAAAAACTTATGAGAAAGGGAAGGTGATCACCAATCAGATGAACTAACTCAGTAGAAAAACTATTAAATACAAACTTCGAAAGTGCAGTACGAGCAACCCAGAATAGCGAAAGGTGAAAACCTGGTCTTTAAAATAACATACAGACTGGAAGAATAGATACTCCTGTCATCTTATTAGTTTTTTCCCGATAACTTGAATTATGTTTCCATTGCCGTGCAATAGTATCGATCCTCTTTTTATGAGATTTTTATATATATATTGGGGATGTTATATCTGAAGAAGGTTTAAAACTTCGACTAACTCAAGTTACAAAGTAGATGATAGTACAGCCCTATACTAAAAATTTAAAAATATACAGAGTGTATCTCACCAATATTCTCTGATATACAATTAATATACGACATAAATAAATAATACACTATTGCTTGCTTTTCAAACATTTTTAGAAACCTTTACTGTGAAATTTTAAAAATTAGACATTTTTTCATGCTATTTGGCATTTTATCATAACATGAACATTTATTTGTAGAAATTGTAAAAATGTACATACATATTTCTAATTTCTTATCAAGTAATTAGATTTAATTATAAAGTTGTAAAGGTTGTGTTAAAATAAATAGTATAAGCTTAAGATGTTTGTTATCTTTACTTTATTTAACAAATTGGAAATTTGGTAAATAAAGCAGAATTTGTTAAAACAGAATTGGAAAAGGCACTTGCTTTTATAAGTTTAGAATCGAACATTTTTTATAGGTTTTTCACCTGATCGTGAAGGAAATGTTTGTGTTTCTGAAAAACAAGAAGGAATACTTGTGAACGGTGAAGTCATCAATAATTTGCGATATGCGGACGATACAGTACTCCTAGCTTCTAGTCAAGAAGATCTGCAAACACTACTTTTGAGAGTTGTAGGGAGGCAAGGCTGGATCTGAACATATGGAAAACCAACATACTTGTAATAAGTAAAAAACAACATATAAACAGCAAAACCGTCTATATATTATGTAAATAATACAAACCTTAAGCAAGTTGATAAAATCGTTTACCTTGGACAGCAATTAAATTGTAACGCAGAAAGTCACGGCGAAATTAGATCTAGGATACAACAGGCTAGAGCTGCTTTTAGAAGGATGTTTAATTTGTTATGTAAGAGAGACCTAAAATTGGCATTGAGGATCCGCCTACTTCGCTGCTACGTGTTCTCGGTCTTACTTTATGGTGTCGAGGCCTGGACTGTGAATAAAATCGATCTAAATCGCCTTGAGGCTTTCGAAATGTGGTGCTCTAGAAGAATTTTAAAAGTTTCCTGGGTGGAGAAGATTCGAAACTCCACAATACTAGAACGTCTCAGCAAGACTACTGAGATTATAAAAAGCATCAAGCAGAGAAAGCTGGAGTATTTCGGACATGTAATGAGAGGTCCCAAGTATAGGTTGCTACAAAATATCATGCAAGAAAAAATAGTAGGCAAACGTAGTCCAGGACGAAGAAGAACCTCATGGTTGAAGAACTTGCAATGTTCTGATGGTATGATGTTGAGAAGAACAAGCGGGATTTGTCCCAGGAAAAGGCACAAGAGAACACATCCTTAATGTCAGACAGCTAATCGAAAAAACTTATGTGCTTTGTGGATTACACAAAGACCTTCGATAAAGTCAAAAGGCAGCAGCTATGGTTCATACTATCGGAAATGGGAACACCCCACCACTTAATTCAACTAATTAGAATTCTATATGAATATAATAAGTGCACAGTAAAAATAAACAACACCCATTCCGATCATTTCAGAACAGGCAGGTGTCAGGCAGGGATGCATAATCTCGCCAACTCTGTTTAATATCTACAGCGAACACATTATGCGAAAGGTACTAGACGGATGGAAGGGCAGAATATCAGTAGGTCAAAAAATCAATAACTTGAGATATGCTGATGACACTTTAATAATCGCGGCAAATCAGGACGAAATGGAAGACATAATGAGATGTTTGGCGGAAAAAAGCAAAACATATGGACTAAAGCTAAATACGAGTAAGACAAAGATCATGATAGTAGACAGAGCTCGGAATAATCTTCAACACATTAAAGAAATTGGGGGCTTTGAAGAGGTAAATACTTCCATATACCTGGGGTTCTAATAACAAATAACGGAGGGTGTGACAGAGAAATACGTAGAAGGTTGACTATTGCTAGAATAGCCATGATGAAACTGATAGCAATTTGGAAAAAATCTAGGATACATATACACACGAAACTAAGGCTGGTAAGGGCGCTCATTTTTCCCATAGCCACATATGCATCCGAAACGTGGACCTTAAAGAAAGCGGATAAAAATAAACTGGACCTTTTGAAATGTGGGTATACCGCCGCATGTTGAGAATATCCTGGATTGATCATCGCACTAACGTATCGATACTAGAACAACTTAAAGTAAAGGATATATTGCTTAAACAAATACAACAGAGATATTTGCAGTATTTTGGACACATTGCTAGAAGAACAGGCACGATGGAAAAACTGATAGTCGAGGGTAGAGTCGAAGGAAAAAGACCTAGGGAAGATCTCCAAGCCGTTGGGTAGATCAAACAAAAACATTGATTAACCAAGGGTTACACGAGGCCGAACAACTAGCCCAGGACAGAGAAGGATGGGTGGAAATCCTAAAAAAACTGTGAAGGCCTGATGCTGTCACCACATCCCAAATGGGATTAGGACTGAGGAGGAATTTCACTAATAAAAGATACACAATATGTATCATTTGAAATAAACGAGACTCCAATATTGCCATATGGTGCTCAACTATGGATATATACCAGCAAAAACAATATCTTAACCTGTAATGTTTCTGATAAGTTTAAAATGTTGACCTATCATTAGGAACATCCATGTCAATCTAATAAGTTACGCGTTATGTTGAAATATGTAAACAGAAAACTACAATTGTGTTAGGTTTTGGCCATAAATAATTTACAAACAGAAAGTCTTTGTTTAATTTTTATTAATTATTTTCGTGGTACACTATCAGTATACCAATCAACGACTTTACAATCTTGCCAAATATATTTTCCTTTTAAGTTAGCATCCAAGGCTGCAAACAACGTACTTTTTGCTCCATCTTCAATAGACAAAACTCCTTTTTGAGACGTCATATCTGTTTTTACATAACCGGGATGGACTGAATTGATGGATATGTTACGATTAGGCTTTTCTTCATCAAATAATCGCTGTTGAATGTTTGTTAATGCCGATACGCCAACTTTTGAAACTACATATGTGGAACTTCCCCAACCTTCTTCCACCGTCTTATTGTTTTCAGCTGATCTAAAAAAAATATATTTAAATTTTGCAATTTGAAATGGGTCATCAAGATTCTTATGACTAACGAAAAATGTTTTGATTATATGTCAGCTTCGAAAAAATCGTGAAAGTTCCGTGCAACTTCATATCAAAAAAATAAACAGCAAAGGGAGTTATGTTTGTGTCACTATATGTATACACCATTGGCTGGGTTTATATATTATACATCATTCGCTAATACTGAATTTCTCACGTGAATTTTATTGTAGTTTTCCAAAATTCTAATAGCTACATGGAAGGTTCAGTCTCGATGCTATCAGACCTTTTAAAAAGCGCCAGGCTAGAGAATGTAATCTAGGATTAGAGGACCACTATAGATCTCAAAAGGTCGCAGTGGAATAAGCCAAATGTCACCTCATTGAATCTATCTATCTATCACAGTATAGTCGCCTCGTATTTCGGCGAGCCTGTGTAAAAATATATTTATCTGTAATAAAAGCAGACAATAAAAATTAAAATAAAAGTACTCTACCAGGAGTAGTTATTAACTAGAAAAATTCCAAATATTACTTGAAACAAATTACAAATTCAAGAATTTTATTTGAGAAAGATTTCTACTTTGAGGCGTCATATAGTAAAAAGCAATTGTTGGAGGTTGTTTATAGTAGAGAGTACCAGAAGGAATATGTTGTTGATAACTGTACTCGCATAATGGGAATGTCGTGTTTAGACTTCCTCCTTATTATTGTACATTGAACCCAATATATTTAATATGGACTCAACTTTAAGGAAATATAAGAAGAAACGTGGCTGCTAAATTTTCGTCTACTCACGTTCAATTTCCACTTCGGAAATCATTCAAAAAAGTGGAAATTGAAACGTTAAAAATAAAATTATTTTAAACGTAAATTGTGGCTTATTCCCAGTACAAATAGTAATTGCATAAAGATGCCACAAGCAAATAGCTTCAAAATAATATTACGATTATCCACCGTCATTTATACACAAGGAATTTCACAACATTGAAGAAAGGAAAAAACAAAATACCAAAAACGGTCCAGAAATGCTCAGATTTTTTTTATATCCATAATATCTAAATCTACTTTAAAATTTTCCATCTACTTCTGTAAGCTTTTACTGTCATAGATTTATTGTCCCATCGCTACAGTCTTTTCCTTTTGATGCACTTTAGTATATCAATATCATGTCCAGTCCACACACATTTTGGTGAAAATATGTAAATGTCTTTCTATTTCCAATCAAGGTACCAAATAAAATAACTCTCTCATACTTTTTATACAATGTTTTCCACTCAAAGAGATAAATACAGCAAATAAATAAAAATCGCAAAAAATGATGATATAAAACATTGTAATTGATGTTTTGTTTACACTGTCTAGTAATAATGTTGATTAAAGATATTTACAGGAGAGAAAAATGCAAATACAATTATTTACTCATTCAATCTTGAAAAAATTGTTATAGAGAATGAATTAAAAATAACGAAAATGGAACTAAAATGGTTTGACAATTGGGAAAACAAGTTAAGGATAATTCCACAAATCAAGGTAATTTCTGTTTATACTATAATTCTACTATTTGGAAGAGTGATTTCATCCTTTGAAGGCGGAGAGGTGGGAAACGACGTAGGAAAATCCAGTGGCGTACAGTCACTTTTATTTCAACGTTAATTATATCATATTTTTAAAATAGTATTTGTTCTGAATAGGCCACAATATATTTACTTACAGGCTTTTACTGACGATTCGATACCTATATCCAAAGACCGTTTTCAAGGATATAAATGATATATTTCTCCCAAAAATTCTCCCTAAAAATATAGAATGTCACAAGCTAAGGAAAAATTAACAGATCTATCATTTGTATACTTGAATACGGTCTCTGGATATAGGGATCGAAACGTCAGTAAATTAAACATATGAATAAATATTTTGTGGCTTAATCCTGCAAGTTACGCTAAAATGTCTATTGACGTAACCTGATTAGGTTCTAATTTTGTTAAGATTCTTTTAAACTAGCGCTAAAGTACTTCGGAAGTCATTTCTTCATGATAATCTCATGTTTATCTTGACTAAAATTGAAGTAAACCATCATCAAGGAACCCTGTATCACTTCCTATATTGATAATGATTAAACGTCGTCCCTTTCCTGAAGGAGCATTTAATCCTATAAACCAGCTTTCTATAAATGAATCGCTTATTTATGAATGGCCTCTTGTCAAAAAATGTAAATTTTGGAAAACAAGAAAAAACTTTTTAGTTTTAAAAAAACGATTTTATACTTTTCTGATTTTTCGAAACATTTTAAGGACCTTAAAACTCAAAATAAATCATGTTAGTTACAATTTTTAAAATCAATATTGTATTTTTTTATTTAGGTGACAAAAAGCCTTTCATAAACAAAAGTTTTGTTTTACGGGGAAAGTTTTTATTGGTGGATAATTTATACCGTGTTTATTTATAATTAAGACTAATTTATTAAAACAGTTCTAAGACAATACAATTAGCTACAATTAATTGCCATTTTGTACATTTTTGCCTATTTTTTGGTTGCAACTGTAGGCCATTGGGCAAGCTCATTGTAAAACCACTTGTATTCTTGAGGTACATACTGCAAAAGTTTCTTCAGGTCATTAATTTTTTTCTTGATGAATTGGTACCTTTGATTTATCAGTTTTTCTTGCTACTAAGGAAGGGGTGGATGGCTCAGAAATAGACAGTGGATTAGATAATAATTTGAAGTCCACTAGAAAACTAAGTTTCTGTAGCTGGCTGTATACCATATATCACAAATTTTTTTATTTCAAATCCTTTATAAAAGGTATATAATAAAATACCCAAATGGGCTATATTACAATTACATTACAGAACGTTTTCTAAATGTTAATTCCATCATCAGTGTAACGATGTATACATGATATGAGCCACTAAAACATATGGGTAAAAACCCGTTAAATGTGGTTAATTTATAGTTGTGTTACATTTGGTAACATGGCGACGTAGGACCCTACGTCGTAACCTATGTAGCCATGTAACCTATGTAGGTAACTGAAGAGAAATATTTTATTTTATTATTTAACAGTTGACTATAACATAAAACAAAAACAAGTGGTTAATTAATAATCTCCAAACAGTGAATATCTGTCAACAATCAGCTGACCACGCAATGTTGCCAACGCTGCTTTTATTTATGACAAGCCCCTTGTCATTGACACGAGGCTTTTCATAAATAAACAATAATTTTAAACTAATATATCTGATAAATGAATAACAAGACATGAGGCTTTTCATAAGCAAACGATGTGCGAGCATATGGGTTATTATTTTCTAAGTTAAACGAAAATTTGAAAAAAAGTGACATGAGGCCTTTTATAAATAAGCGATTCAAATGCTTCGCGTTTACTTTTAACATTTAAATCTTGCCAAACTTTTCCGACTGTATGACCTTCGTTAATCCAGGTTTCATCCAAATAATATATTTTCAGTTCAATGCTGCGAATTTTGCGTATTTCTTCTAAATATTTTCTTCTCCACAAAGCAATTTCTTTTTTTTACAACATTCTTTTTCTGTAGAGTTTTACATATCGAAAATTCATTTGGCGCATAGTCCTGATTAATATTCTACGAGATATCTTGTTGAAGAAGTAATCGTTTTCGAGCTTTTGAGAACTTTTTCAGTGTTGTAATTTCACTCCGAAAATAAAATGAATGAATGTTTCGCCGAATAATACTAAGTGTCTTGTCATCCAAAACAATGTTTTTTCTACCTCTAGTTTTACCTTTATCTTGCTTTTTATTTTCCGATCTCTTTTTGAGCACACGATAAATACAGCTAACGGATACTTTTGTTAAACTGCTACAAATCTCGACCGCTTGGCTAACATTTGATGCCATTTTTCTGCTGACAATTCGTTCATATCGTATCACTACTTTATCTTCTGACGTTAACATGTTCCGTCTCTTTTGCGGCTTTTCATTTTTGGAATCAACAGAATTTTGCTATTTTCTCTTGGAACAACTTGGTTGTTCGTCCATTGTATTTCAATAATCACAGAATATAACTAAAACTTCGTTATAAAACGACAAACACTCGAATAACACTCGGTGCATCACCACAAACTTCAACCGCACAAAATATAATCACAAAATGCAACACCAGCACTCCCGCCAGCACCGCCTATGTAAATGAACGTTTCTTGCTTCGGCACAGACGGTGGTGTTACCGTTGCGATGCTTTACAAATCCTCAAGTTGCCAAGTCTTTGAAATATAATGGGAATGAAATGTAAAATATCGATTTTTATTTTATAAACATAAATATATAACGAAACGGAACATGTAAATAAAATTTATTTCATTACAATTTTGTGCTCAATTTTTTACTATTAAACAACTCATTTTTTTGGTATTTTTATGACGGTAATAAACGCTGTGTCCAAGAATTCAGGTTTATTTGACCATAATTGCTACTTATGAACAAGAAACTGCTACACTGTACGGCAGCTCGTGGCCAAGTCTGCTATACATTCTGTGATTTCTTATGAGAAAACGCATATTAAACTCGTAGTTTTCGACGGCCGCTATGTAAATTTAAATTTGAGGATATTTGGCGCTTAAACGATGAAATCACTCTTCCAGATAGTGGATTTTTAGTTTAGAGTGTGACCCTTAGGTGCTTTCTAACGAAATAAATAAATTTATAAAACATGTAAAAAATTTCAAATTAATATGGAACAAAAAAATCATTGCATGTTTCTAACTCCCGTCTCGGAGAAAGAAATAAGCCACATAATAATTAACTTAAAAAACACAAGCATGGCTCTGATTATAGCGAAATATCAACCAACATAATTAAATTTGTTTCATCAAAAATTTCTCTACCTCTTTCTTTTATAGTTAATGCTTCTTTCAGGAAAGTACTTAAATTTCCTCAAAGTTTAAAACTGGCCATTGTTTGCGATGGTGATGTTACAGTAACAAAGGTGATGTTACTAAAATGGAGAACTATAGACCAATAAGTCCTCTTCCATCATTCTCAAAAATATTCAAAAACTCGAAATATTCCAGACTACAAAACTTTTTTACTACAAACAACTTATTTAGTAGTTTGCAGCATGGTTTTCTCACAAGGAGATCTATTGAGACAGCTACCTATGATTTTATATCAAAAATTTTATAAAAACTAGAGGTGAAAACACTAGGCGCTTTTTTGGGCCTATCTAAGGCTTTCGATAGCCTAGATCATGTTCTTATGACAAAAATTTCATCGTTAGGGAATACAGGGACCAGCATTAAAATGGATAAAATCATTTCTCACAAATAGGTCACAAAAAGTATGCTTGGAGAAAATGGATGTAAGGTTTACTCTGAACCAATCAATTTAAAATTAGGCGTAGCACAGGAGAGCGTCTTGTGGCATTTTCTCTTTTTGGTCTATATAAACGACCTTACAAATGCAGTTGTTAATTGGTATGATGTTCAGTTACATCTGAAAAATAGCATATACTGGATTAAGTTTAGTTGTGATTGTTTTGTCAATAATACCCATGAAGCTACAGGCCCAATTGATTACAGAAGGAATATCATCATCTAGAGGAGAAAGAATAATGGCCAGTTCATAACAATAGAGTATCACTTTACTGAACCCATGATCAGGATAGTATAAGGAATGTATGCATAACTTACTTTACAAATCTTTCCATTATCTTAGTAAGTTCTGGTACTGTCAAATCCCCTTTTGAAAATTCTTGTCTAAGAGCTTCAGATGGGATCCTAAATAAATGTCCTGCTGAACTAGATAAATTTACTACTTTTGCATTGTTTCTCAGTAAAGGAAACAGAGCTTCACAAACTCTTAGTGTTCCAAAATAATTTACTCTTACAGTTTCTCTTGCTTGCACAGCCACTGGGTCAGTTGAATCAGACTGAAAGTAAATAAAAAAAATTACATTAAATCATATTCTTACAATAAAATCATATAAAGCTTGGTGCATATTGGTGAGCATAATAGTGACTGTTTTATGAATAAAGAACAATGTAACCAATATGATCACAGTATAAAACTTAGTGAATATTTTTGTGGTTGTAAGTAATAGTGATTGTTCTGATCCTAGGGTGCCACTTAATTCTTAATAGGTTCTCACCTTAAATGCAATGGCAGCATTATTAATCAATAAATCTAAACCTCCATGCTCCTTTTTTATAAAATCTTTAAATGAATCAACACTGTTTTGGTCATTGATATCCAACTGATGAAACACAGGTTTTAGATTGTTTTCTTTTTCTAACTGAGCTACAGCTAATTTCCCTCTATTGGCATCCCTAGCAGTAAGATAGACAATGCCATTAAATCTTTCACAAAGACCTTTGACAATTGCATATCCAATGCCTTTGTTTCCACCTGTAACCTAAAAAAATAACCAATTAGTAACCTTCATCACCGCCTTCATTAAGGTAACATACTTTAAATTTAAAACTTATTTAATTTGAATTCATTATTTGATCTTTTAAAGTGGATAAAAATATTAGTATGTTATGGTATATTGCTGGTTATAGAATCTATGTTCACTCGCCATTTTACTAAATAAATTATAAATAAAATAAATGATCCACAAAATTCTTTTTTTAAGTAGTCATCCAAAAGTCCACTGACTGAAGTCCTTCATAGTAAGTCTTTTGTAACAAGTAGGAATTTGTTCATATTATAAAAAAATAAAATTAAAACTTTGATATGTAATAAAGTAAAAAGTAAAATAAAAAAAATTAATGTTTATTATAATAGATACAGTAATCTTTCTTCTTCGTGTTGCAGTATTTGGTTAAAGCATTTCCATATAGTGTTCTGTAGATGACAAAATTTGGTCTGGATGCCATAATCTAGTGGCATGTGCATTCACAGTAAATGAAGGATGTTAAAGTTGCGCTGTCATTTTTAGAATCTGAATGAGAGCTTTTACAAACATTGAGAAATAGGTGTTGTTTGTTTTGTTTTATAAAAAAACCTTTGTAGGTAATCTTTAATACTGATATTCCTTATATTTATAACTCTCTGCATACTTTGTTCAGCTACTTCAATGTTGTTAATGGCAGGTCTTTTAAAGTTCAATAGGAAATGTGAACATCTTCTAGTAGGAGTTAACAGAATCTTGGGTAAATTTTTGTATCTGTAGTGATCAATATTCCTAATTTTTAGTTGGTCAATGCTCCTGAAATATTTAGATCTGCTAATGATATATAGTGGAAGATTGACAAAAAGGGGGATGATTAAATATTGAAATTTTTGCCAGATTTGGAAGGATTATCCTTTTTTGGAACATTGCTTTATTTTATGAAATGTTGACAGATAGAGAGACAACAAGGATTTTAGCATAGGCAACAATTGCTATGTCTTCTGCGAATAGTAAAACATAAGCACTATCATCATTGCGAAATGTACAGAAAAGATCATATATGTAAATGCTGTATATAAGAGCTGCGAAAGGTGCAAAGCTTGAATAATGTCTGGTTTTAGGTTGGAGAAATCAGAAATTGTTTATTTATTTTAATTGTTATATGATTATGTTTATGATTAAGTTAAATCTTGGATTAAGTGAAATGGAAGGGAAGAAATATTAAATTTGATGTTAAATGTAAGCTTAAATGATGCCACTCTTGCCATATCGTCAGTTATTTTATTCTTTCACATTACATAAAGATATGGTACTAGTGTAATAAGACGGAACAATGTCTATGGTAATGAAATTTATATTAAAGATAAAAAATGAAGATAAACTAAAGAGACTACATTAAACTAAACTTAAATTTGTTTTAAAACTTAAACTTAATTTATCAAAGCTGAATTACCACAAATAACTTGTGCAATGTAACAATGTTTAGCTGCATTTAACTAAAATAAAAATATTTATGAATGCTGTTTTATATTTATTCAAAACTTGTAGCTTCTCATAACACAATTTATAATTCTGTAAAAGTATCTTTATATTTAAAACATTCATAAACATTATACAAAAAAAATATGGCAACACTATGACATTTGAGTATGTTTAGTGCCTTAAGAGCATAGGCCAAAAATTTCGGGTGAATGCTTTTTAAATGCATTCATTTTTTTCGAATCTTGGAAAAACTTTCAAATATTTTTGAAAAATTTAAACGCAGAATGGAAGATTACATTATTACCGAGGGCCGAAAGGCCTTGGAATAAAAAAAAGTTTTTTTGAATAAGATACTTGAAATTAAAAATCACACTAAATTTTCTCTTCTTTTTCACCCCTGTACTTAACTTATTAAAATAAATATTATAGAAGTTTTCAGGGACTTTCGGCCCTCAGTAATAATGTATTCTTTCATTATGTGTTTAAATTTTTCAAAAATACTTATTAGTTTTCTCGGGATTCGAAAAAAATGAATGCATTTAAAAAGCATTGGCCCGAAATTTTGCGCCTATGCTCTTGAACTAATCACTATCTGAAAATTAAATCCATCTTACTAAGTATCTAAATTATAAAGTTTCTATCATGAGATTTTAACCCAAATATCATAGTATAGCAAGAAATAATCATTTACAATTAACCACACATGCTTATCTTAAAGTATCTTAAAATTAACTAACTAGCTTTGGTTTGAAATAATATTCATAGTTAAAGGAAACTATTACAAGTATTGCATAATATGTAATGTAGTTAAGGCCCATCTAAATTCAGATTTAATACATGTATAGAACAACTACAAAAAAAAAAGAAAATCAAACTTCAAAAATTTATACTAGGTACAAATTGGAAGTTATAAAATTATATGAAGCAATAACAAATTTTGTAATTATTAGTCAATGAATGTTGAAAACAAAAATGAGTACATACTCAACTTTTGACCTCTAATAATTAATTAAAATCATTGTAATCATCAGTAAGTGAAGCAGAAATCATTGATATAAATTTCATCTCCATAGAGATCATATGCCATCTTACTACACTATACTAAAAGCACAATCAAGATGCACTAGAAATAAACAAACCAAGACACTTAAATGCTACTCCCAAATCATGATTTACAATGTATAAACTTTGTAAATCATGATTTGGGATTTATACAATGTAGTTATATATACTGTAAATAATTATTTGAGAGTGCTCCTTGCATGGATACGTCCATGGCTCCTTGTAACATTTAAGGTTAAGGTGGTTTGTTAATTTGTAGTCCATCTTATTGTGATTTTAGTATAGTACCAAAATATTTACAGTATATCTTACCACAGCAACTTTTTGTAAACTCATTTTTACTATACCCAGGGGATGGTATAGGTAATACTTTAAGCTCTACCTTAGCTTGACTGATAGAAACCAGCAAAAGTTTCAAAACAAAATTTAATAAAATGGCAAAAGGAAAGTGTAAACAATGCAAACCACAGATAATAAACCACCAAAAGTTCAAAATAATGATATTCAAAGAAAGTAAACACTGTGGTAAGTGGTAAGTTGAAAAATAAGGTTATATCATACGGGCTATTCTGTGTTCTGTCCGTTCTGTCACAGTATTGTGGTTCGTGGTTCGTGGTTCTGTTATCCCTTACCATCCCCATTCCACAACCAACAATCAATAATAACAAATACAAGGCCACATAAACAGAAACTTGGACGATTTTCGCCACATAAACAGAAACTTGGACAATTGCTAAAACAATTTTCTGATAATTTATTACAACTAATATCAAACGAAACAAATATTACTTCATTAATATTTTATATAAGGGACGGCGTTATGCATAACTCGACCAAGCGCCAAAACATAAGTTATAACAAATTGTCGCTATTAACCGATTAAAACAAATGTAAAAATGATATCGAAATCCTTTGATAAAACTTGAATAAAAAGTAAATTTTTTTGTTTCTTGGTTTTTAAAGGTACTACGGTATTACAAATAGTACGGTTTAAATATTTAAAGAGTTTAAATTATGCTACAACCTATTGTATTAGTCAATTAAGGTGAGGGAGATACTGTCTTGTTAACAGGAAAATTGTCTATCTGATAAACTAATCACTTCAAGCCAAAGGTATTATACATTTTTGAAATCAGAACAAAAAGGAGAATCCAAACAAAAAAGGGGGAAGTAATTAAAAAAAAATAAAGGGTTGATACAGGGGGTGAGAGGGTGCATTTTCCAGCAACCTTTAATATGATATTATGTCTCCTCCTTCAGATATTAATTGACGTGTTTTTGCGTTTTTCCAAAAAACTGGAGGTTCAAAAGTTATTTAAGGTGGATAGTTTTATCTGAAAAGCACTGTATATTATTATCTATATAAACATTTATTATGATCCATAGAAACATTTGCTCTGCTGTTATAATATTGATATATTATGTCTCTGCTGTTATTAATATTAATTCTTTTTATTTATATAACTAGAATTGCATCAAATGAAAAATTTAAATTTAATTTTTAAGTTTAACTTGCTATCATTAATTTTGTCAATTTGGCATTTTGACAACTTGGCTCGGGCCTACGTCACAAGAACATGCGGGTTGACTTATCTTGTTTTGTTATAGCGAAGAATATAGACGCTTAAAGTGCTATAAATATAAGACGCTTAATTAAACTGTGCCATTTGTTTAAATAGGTATGATATGACAGACAATGACAATTAACATCATCATAATTATTTTGTTCAGCCAGAGTACCCAAACAGCACAAGTACGTCCCATGGACGTCCAAAGGATGTACCTCATTAAATGTCCGGACATCCCACGGACATCCGTTTACATAATTTGGACGTCCCCGGGACGTCCAATAAGAGCTAAATGTTACCAAAAAGTACGTCCCCTGGACGTCCCAGGGATGTTCATGGGGACGTACATAGTACATATACAGAACTTAATACGGACTTATATAGGACCTAAGAAGGATGCATTGGGGACATCTATTGTACGTCCACATGGACTAATATAGGACCTAAATGAGGATGTATACAGGACCTAAAGGGAACTTAAAATTAATAAAATGAAAAGCAAAAATAAATGGGATTTTTATTGTGTACTTATATTAACATATGTATTTAAATTTATAGTATTTTTTAAGCACATTACTCCTACTTACTTTACAAATGTAGCAACACACCACAACCACAAAAATTACCTATAAAAGTCCTATATACCTACTTAATGTCTATAATAATAAATTACCAAACTATAAACTAGTATCGAAAGCAATAAACTAATTCTAATTACACCCACAACCACAATGATTATAATTCGAGAAATAAACGAGATAAATAGAAGCGTCGTTAAAACATAACCACATTCTTCTTTTATCTCCTAATTTTTAAATTTCAGTTCCACTACAGAACAAAATTTTAGAGATACAGCTCTGCTATAGGATAAAGATTTTTCTCTAAAAGGAGCCTCTGTCTGTTTTCGTATAAATTAATGGTATTTAAAACTAAATATAACTTTTTAAAATAAAGTTTAGTAGGAAGATTATATTTTGTAAAAAATATGCTTAAGTAAAAAAATGACACAGTTAACACCTAGAAAACGTCTCTCATACATCCCTAATGGGACGTCCCTTGGACGACCTTATGGGACGTCTCTGGTATGTCCGACTAGAAATATCCCTTGGACGTCCCTCGGACGTCCAAAAGAAGTCCCGGGACGTTTGGACCTTAAAACGACATAAAATGGACGTCCCAGGGATGTCCTGTGCTGTCTGGGTACATACTACCATTACTACCACTTGTTCATGTTGATTTCAAGATTCATCTTGATAAAAATCATATTTTTACTTATTAGAATTAGCAAACATATATCATCGTGATAACTATAATAATAAAACAATTGTAACGAATTATCTAGAAATAAAATATTTTTACACTTTACCTTAAAAAAAACCATGTTTGGGATATATTAAACTATACGATTTTTAATTAATCATGATTTAACCTTTTCGCTTTTAATTATTTTATTAACGTAAATAATTTTTTATTTTATTGAACTATTTGCTATTTGATCCCATAATTGGTAAATGTCGGATGTCCAGAAAACGTCCGAGTTCGGACGTCCAGGGAACGTCCGAGTATGGAGGTCCAGGGAACGTCCGAGTACGGACGTCCAGAGAACGTCTATATTTAGTCCACCCAAAGTACGTCCCACTTCGTACGTCCATTTTACGTCCAGGGACGTCCGGACCAAAACTGGACGTATATTGGACGTCCATAGGTCGTCGTGTGTTACTAGGGGCGTACCCGTCAGATTTAAGTAATGAGTTTTTGGAACAGCTGCAATTTGTTAAAAAATCAATAAAGACACAGTTGGAATCGGCAAAGTCTATTTTTATGATGCATCCAAAATTATTCTCATAGATTTTCATTGCACTAGTGCTTGCATACTAGAAGTGTGTAATGCGTACATCTTATTTTTAACTTAAACTTAAATTAATAAAATCATATCTTCGTAGTACAATGCCAGAAGCACGGTTATCCTCTCTAGCGCTTATAAGTATCGAAAATAAGGTTGCCCATCAGATAGATATTAATAAAATTGTAGATATATTCTCTGATAGTAGTGCACGAAGAAAGTTGTTCATCTCATAGAATAATATTATGTAATAATGTAATCATTTATTAATTTTTGTTCTATTTTATTCCATACCAATAGAGATGAAAAATTTTAGTTGGTATAAACAGTGCATCAATACACTAACACATAATTATAAGTTTTTGTTACACAAGTCGCATTTAGTAATTTTTTAAAGAGGGCCCCATTTTACAATTTTGCGGGGGGTCCTGACGGAGTTTGTTATGCCACTGTCTATGAATAAATTACGACACACTAACCACTGGAAATTATCCGTAAATGCTAAATCCGCTAAGTAGCTCTTCCCTCATTTGCGCTTCATTGAATAGCATTTGAAGTTGAACAATAATACTAGGCATTGTAAAGAAAATTTAAATTTAAACAATATTAAAAAAAAATCCAAAGAAATTATTTCGACATAAACACTGAACTTAAAGAAATTAACAGTAAGAAAGAATAATAATGTCCGAAATAATATTCAGAAACTATAATATTTTTTACATTAGTAAGGGTTCGAACGGTCTAGTGAATTTAGTAATTATTTTTTTGCGAAGTTAGTTACGTTTTGACAGACTAAAAGCACCGCTAAAAGTGTTTGGAAATTACTATACAACCAAGCATACGTACTCATAGCCA
This sequence comes from Diabrotica balteata, assembly GCA_918026665.1. NCBI lineage: Eukaryota > Metazoa > Arthropoda > Insecta > Coleoptera > Chrysomelidae > Diabrotica > Diabrotica balteata. The sequence continues at coordinate 102,921,402 of OU898281.1, read as the reverse complement.
ATATTATTAATAAACAAAGTAAATAGTAAATAAAATAGAACTTTGCGAATTACCGACAATCAATATTTATTTATCTGTACCATATAATAAATAGTTATGTTAAATTATAACAACTAAAATATATTTTTTAAATATATACTACCCAAAATTTGATGGGTTTAGTATGCATTTCTACTATTTAGAATAATTCTTCTTTTTTCAAAGAAAGAAGTCTGCAATAGTAGTATACTTGAGCTATTAATACTGAGAAGTAGGAATTGTTGTGTTGTAGGTAGGTTTCCGACAATGAATCTGTCAAAATATGCTCGAGCTAAGCGAATGGAGTATAAATACTACTAAATTTTCCCCGTTAGTGTCCAAAAATATAAAATATTGTAAAATGAAAATGGCCAAAATTCGTTCATTTGGCCAAAATCAATTCAAACGCCTTTGCGCTTAATATAAAATATTCTGAACAGGTTCAATGTTGCTACATAGGTACATTTGTTTTTTTTGCAATGTAAATATTATGAATTTAAGTTTTAATCAGAGTATATACCACATACGAGTTTATATTGGTTTTTTTTTCGGAGTAAATATGTAAGAGTATAGTCCATTACCCCAACGCAAAGATATATGTTTCTGGAGAAGAAATCGAACAAGTCAGCAAGGCTGCCAGGTCTAGGGATTTATCCCGAATCTAGGGATATTTCAGTATAAAAGGGACAAAGGGATTTTTTTAATATTTGGTGTAAAATCTAGGGACTTTTGATCGGTTCAAATATTTACCTACATAGGCCTATTATAATAACATTTTCTTTAATTCAGGTATAAAACCACTTCGTATTAACAGTAATTAATAAGCGATCTTTCATTACAAATAATTAAACTAATAGTAAACTACTTACGGATTCTATTATCAGATGTCGCTAACTGTCTACGTTCTTGGAATCTATTTTATGCTACCAAATAGATTTCTGTCAAAAATAGATTCCTATATATTTTCAGGAAGAAGAAGCAAATTCTGGAGCTGGAATTAGGGATTTACCAAAGTCTTAGGTTTTATAAAATAAATAATTAGGGGATTTACAGTAGGAATCGGGTGATTTACAGGATTCGTGAAAATAAATAAATAAAATTCTATGCTTCACCCGTTTCATTTCTCTTCAAGTTGTATTTTGTATTAATTTTATTAAGTAAATAATACATAATAATATACTAAATGGAATATTCAAAGCCATAAATACGTACGTTATTCCGTTTTTGTTAAATTTATTCAAATCTTCGCTATTGTACTGTTTAAAAATGTAATGTTTATGAAATAAAGGTATAAAACAACAATTTTCTTTATATCAATGTTATTATATTAGGCAACTATCAATACACCCCATAATTTGATTCAGAATTAGGCAACCATATATACATTTATTCCAATCTAGGGATTTCTAGGGATATTTAAATGTTCAATTTAGGGAGGACAAAAATTTTCACCTGGCAACCCTGCAAGTCAGGCAATTCAAATACTTGGGATGTTTGCTGAATGAGGGTTGGGACCCCGAGAATGAAATAAAGAGCAGAGTTGAACAAGCCAGAAATGCTTTTTTGAGGCTTCGTAAGTTTCTGACTGATCGCAAATTGGACTTCAATCTCCGGTACAAGATGCTTAAGTGTTACGTGTGGCCTGTTCTGCTGTACGGAATGGAAGCATGGACGTTAAAGGCCAGTTCCATTAACAAACTTGAAGTGTTTGAAATGTGGTGCCTGCGTCGAATGCTCAGAATATCATGGACGGACAGGGTCAGAAATGAGGAAGTACTCAGAAGAGCGGGCTTACAGGATAGGGAACTTTTTAATTATGTAAAAAGTAAGAAGACTGCATACTTGGGGCACATTATACGAGGAGAACGATACACTTTTCAGCAACTGATACTCGAAGGGAAGATAGAGGTAGGAGAGGTCTCGGACGTAAAAAAATGTCATGGCTGCGCAATATTCGACAATGGACAGGAATCCACAGCTATGAAATGCTTCGCAATGCTGCTAAAAACAGAATTATTTAAACCAGATTATTTAACATCTCACCTGACGAGACGATGTACGGTGGACGCCTACGCAGAAATGCACGGCACCTTAAGAAGAAGAAGAAGAATAGTCCATATAAGTTGTTACTTACCGATAGAATTCTTTATAAAGCAATATACTGTACCGATTGTACTAATTTGCCGGTGGATATAATTGGGAGACAGCAAGAAAAAAGTGGTGCAATCGCTCGGCGTGGTTGGGAAATTTCCTTTTGAAATAAAATTCTGCAAGATAACCTACGCAGTGGTCTTGCTTTACTTCGTATTTGGGAATGGTGGAACTCACTTTCCTCCAAATTCTTTCCACGTTTTTCATGTGAGTACCCGTTTCAGGATCGACAAATTACTTAGAATGGTTAACGGTTTGGTGATGAAATCCTTTGTTTATATAAAACTTAAGAGGTCGCTGGTTAAATGATATTAGATAATTAATAATAAAGAAAATGCAATACTTCGAATGCAAATAAAAGTACCGAAAATAGCAAATATTTGAAGCAAATATATTTAAAATAAAATGTTGTAATTCAAATAACAATTGGAGATTTAATAACTTATTGTCAACTCTATATGAGATTCACTTACCTTTTGTCTTTGGTTGGGCCCCGCTCGGAGTCTAAGGTCTAAGGGTAAAATGAGATGAACACTGATACTGGTTTGCTTGCATTACCGACGAGAGGTTGTTGCAGAATAGCCCGATAATAGGAAAAAAATACATATGTACGCAAATCCACTAGGGTGGTTCTTCTGTTCTTAGGACCTAGGAGATGGTCTACTGGTTGCTGTGACCATTTCCCAATCTATAGAACTTGGCCTTAGTCGGCCTTTGGTCTATGTTGGTTCGCTTATCTGCATTATTTTAAATTATTGAGGCCAAAAAGTGCGTGTTTATGAGTATTCTAAGACTTTATTTGCTCCTCGTAAATTCGCCATTAGTCTTCTTTAGGAAACCTAATTCTTTATTGATAGTACCATCCTTTGCCAGGACTTTATGGATTCAAGTGCAGGCAGGGATATCCGCAATCTCCTTGAAAAACTCTCTAAATGAATTCCTTTTAGCTTTCCGAATTTCTTTATTGTATAGCGTTAGATTATACCTGTAGACGTCCTAGTCTTGGTTACTTTTGGCTCTGTTAAATAGGCTTCGGACTTCGAACCTTAGCTTCTTTGAGCCGTTGTACCACCAAACTGTATTACTATCCATATTATTCTTCCTTTTTTCTGGACAGTTTTAATGGTAAACCGCCCTAATAGCTTCAGCAGCAGCTTCTGCTGCTGAATTTATGGCCTCTACGTATTTAAACAAATTTATACTTTTCCAAGATTTTTAGTGAGAGACTCTCTGGATCAGGGGTCTCCAAACTTTCCAGCCTTAGGGCCATACTGATTACTCCAGTAAGTTCCGAGGGCCAAGATGGCAACACTGTATTTTATATATATATATTTTTTTATATTTTATTATTATTTATATATTTTATATATTTCTGTATTTTATGTGTAATAGAATTTTGCTGAAGTGTGGATCATTTTTTGTAAAATAACGAATAATTTAATTTTTTGTAAGTGTGGTAAGCTGTCAACATTAAGTATGTCAAATATTCACCTATTTTTGATATATTTTAATTCAATACAAGGTAGACATAAACAAACAAAATATTTCCACCAGTGGAAATCTCCAATCTCTCCCGAAATTGTCCACTAACAACATAATTATTGTTTCTACTATTTTTCAACGCCATCGTTAAAAATTGTCACAAACACACTTAACTATCCGAAATAATAAGAAGTCTGAAAAATAATAGCCGCAAATCACTTAAGTGTTACGCACCTGATAACTGGGAGGAGACTAAAGACCCCACTTAAGTGGGACGAGTGCGAGGACGAAGTGATGACAATAGTGGCGTAACTACAAGTCAGTTCCAATGAAACTGTTGTGAAATAAAATAGGGCGTACCTCCTTAAAACAAGTTTGTGCGTGTAACAGTATTTTGATTTGATTTGAATTGTTGCTTTTGTGTGTGATTTAGTAGAATGAAAAAGAAGCGAAAAATTGATAGTGAATGCAGAAAATTCAAAGATCAGTGGAACATTCAGTATTTCGTAATTGAGTCCAGTAACAAGGCGCTATGTTTGATTTGCAATGAAAGCATAGCCGTTCTTAAAGAATATAACATGAATCGTCATTATGAAACAAAACATTCTTAAAATTACTCAAAATATACAGGAATTGGGCGGACAGAAAAATTCGAAGCTTTGAAGTGCGGATTGAAATCGCAGCAATCTTTATTTACAAAAGTCAAAACTGAACAAGAGGCGGCAACTCGTGCCAGCTTTCGTGTGGCTCTTGAAATTGCAAAACGTGGAAAACCATTCACCGATGGAGAAATGATCAAGGAATGCATAATTGCAGTAGTCGAAGAAATGTGCCCTAAAAAGGTAAATTTATTAAAAACTGTCAGTATGTCAGCAAACACTGTGGCTCGAAGGGTAGAAAACATCGCTGAAAATATATCTTCTCAACTGTTCGACAAAAATGGACATGTTGAGTGGTTTTCTTTGGCCTTGGATGAGTCAACGGATGTGTCAGATACTGCTCAGGTGTTGATTTATATTAGAGGAGTAGATAAAAGCTGTGAAGTGCACGAAGAACTTCTTGATATGTATAGTATTCATGGCACAACTACTGGTACCGATATTTTTAAAGGAGTTGAAATGGCCATTAATAAAAAGAACTTTCGATGGAAAAACTTGAAATGTATTACAACTGATGGAGGCAAAAACATGAGTGGGAAAGATAAAGGAGTGGTCGCTCTTGTGTCAAAGAAAATGTTTGGATATGTCTGACGTTCTGAAACCAGTCATATCAACTGTTAATTTCATCAGATCTTTTGGGTTGAATCACCGACAATTCCGACAATTTATTGCAGAGATTGGAGAAACAGACTTACCTTATCATACTGCCGTACGCTGGCTTAGTTGTGGGAAAGTCCTTCAGCGCTTTTTTGAACTTCGAGCAGTGATTGAAATTTTTTTGAATGAAAAGCACCGCTCTCTTACTGAATTACAAAACAACGCATGGCTATGGAAGTTAGCATTCTATGTTGATTTGACAAAACATGTGAACGAACTGAATTTGAGATTGCAAGGAGAAAACCCGCATCTTCCTGATTTATACACTAATATCAAGTCATTCCGGATGAAATTGATACTGTTTCAATCACAACTACGAAGTAAATGTTTTTCACATTTTAAAACATGTGAAATATTCAGCCACACTACTGAGACTGAATTTCCTGTCGATTTTGCAATCGAAACTTTGAGTGCTTTGAAGATAAATTTTGATACTCGTTTCTCGGACTTTGATGCCATTGCGAATCAAATTAAGATTTTTCAGAATCCTTTTGATGCTGACATTGAAACCCTAGCTCCGGAACTTCAAATGGAAATGATTGATCTTCAGTGCAGTGATATAATTAAGAACAAATATGAAAACTCATCTTTGTTGGAATTTTATAAGAGTCTTCCACTGACACAATTTGATAATTTGCATAAATTTGCTCGTGGGCTGTTTTCCGTTTTTGGTACTACTTATTTGTGTGAGAAAACCTTCTCCAAAATGAAGTACACAAAAAATGTATACAGATCTAAATTAACTGACCAGCATCTTAAATCTTGTTTAATAATTGGTACAAGTAAAATTAGTCCACAACTACAAACTATTGTCGGTGGAAAATCTCAATTACATATATCTCATTAGCATTTCATATGTCATGTTTGTTAGAAGGTATGTGTTGTTCATTACTTACAATGTATAAAATGTTAGTTGGATTCATTTCAATAATTTGTTAGTTATTATAATATGCTGAAGTTAAATTTACTGCATAAATTATACATGTCTTTACTCATTACCATTCTGTGTTTCTTTATCCAACTTATCACAAACATTTTATTTGCTATAAAAAATATTTGTTCTCTAAAAGGAGTTTTCAAGTATGTCTCCGCGGGCCGGACAAAATCTGTCTGCGGGCCGGATGTGGCCCTCGGGCCGTAGTTTGGAGACCCCTGCTCTAGATCATACCTAGTTTGTGTTTCTAAGATTTTCTGTCCATGCTTGATTAGTCTTTATCAATGTTCTTGCCGCGTTTTTTTGTTATCTTTGGTATTTTTATTAATACTTCTTTTTCCAACATTTTTATCTATTTTATTTCTCTCGTTAAATAATTAGTTATATATTGGACATACGAGTACATTTGTACGATATCAATAAAGTTACAACTTTATTGATATCGTGTAAATTTTCATTTTTGAGTTTCAACTTCCTATTGGCCCCTTAATATCTGTCCCCTTAATATCTCCTTATACCATTTTTTTATTTATATGAAACGATTTTGTTCCAATTTAATTTTTTAGGTCTTACAACCTATTTTCTATAATTCTTTTCAAGATTATTTTTATTTTGATGTGTTTGACAACTTTTTTAACAATCATCCCTTTTTTACAAAATTATATCTTCACCGTCATCTTTCAGAAGTGAATATCATCAGTTTCATCATCATCATCATTCTGGCTTTACAACCCTGCGTGAATCCTAGCCTATTCAAGAATTTCTCTCCAGTCGTCCCTATCCATCGCCTTTCTCCGCCAAGTACGTATTCCCATATTCATCATGTCTTCATCGAGGTTATCAAGGAACCTTGCTCTGAATCTTCCTCTACTTCTCTGACCAATGACTCTATCAAGAGCGTTTTTCTAGCTGGGTTATTTTGTTCCATCCGCATTACATGCCCTATCCACCTCAGACGTATTATCTTTAGTTTCAGAAACATGAATTATTTGATTTTTAGAGCGATATGACAAGAGCGAAATAGATTTTTCGTATAAGCAGTTGCAAACAGTGACACTTATTACAAAATAAATATTTATTAAAAAATATGTACACATAACATCTTAAATCCCGAAATAGAGCAGTCTTAAATATAAAACAAATTTACAATTAGAAAAGACAAAAATAAAATGTCGAATTTTATTTATTTTACACAATTATTAATGACATCACTTTGGTCCATGTTGCGCTTGGAATTCTTTCATAAATTTAACTAACAATTTAACGTCATCTAATGAAACTGCATTATATAAACTAGCTCTGATTCCTCCCACAGATCTGTGACCTTTTAATTGATACATTTTGACTTTCTCTGATTCTACTAAGAAGAGTTCTTCGAGTTTTTCGTTGCCTCCTCCTACTCTAAATGGTACGTTCATTCTACTTCTAACGTCTTCATCAATTGGGCAAGTGTAAAAACCGTTAGATTCAACCATGGCGTTATACAATAAACTGCTCTTTTCTATCGCTAGTTTTTCCATTGCTTCGAGACCTCCGTTCTTTTTAATCCACTGGAGTACCTTCTCCATGACGTAGACTCTGAAAAAAAAAGAATATAAGAATATTTGAATCAATTATTCTCTAAAGAAATAGATAATGGTAATGGAATCTGGATCGTACAATCACTTCAGAAACAAACAATCGAAAAGAAACAATCACTAATGTTTTTTGCGAGAATACTTTCTCATTATTAAATTTGCCTACCTACAAATTGTTTGTAGTGAGCAGATAGTTCGAAATCAGAACTAACAGGGAGCAATTCCATATCAACTACTTGAATGTTATCAATAATTTATCCATCCGCAAAGGGACTCACATTTTAATTAATGAATAAAAGTGAAACAACGTGACTATCTTTTTAAATTAAATTTCTAATTGTGGATTGTCTAAACACAGTTATCTTTTAACTGGTAACTATATTCCACCTTGTTATAGACTTAATTGAAAGGTCTTGTCTAGTGTCAAATCTAGCAACCATGTAATTTGTAGATTGCAGGTTGTAAATTTCAAAAAAATCGTTTGGCTTTGTAGTCTTCGTAGCTTCGTAGATTTTTTATGTATATCATATATCTACGACTAGTTTAAACAACCGCTTCTAAGAAAGATTAGTTTCCCTTTCTATGATACCTTTGTAACCTGCTCAGCCATTAATCTGCATTTTCGTATAATCTTTGGAAATGCGAATGTATTCTTTTTGTTTTTTTCTGTCACTGAAATGTATCAAAAGATACTCATATGTATATATCATTTTCAATAAATCATTACACAGATTACTTACGAGAATGTTGCTGGAGTGTTGTGTACAGAGTTTTCTTTGGCTATGTAGGTGAAGTCCATTACGGATGGGCAGCATTTCATTGGATTTCCTAGAAGATCTTCACGGACAATAACCACTACTACTCCCGCAGGTCCAATATTCTTTTGGGCACCAGCTATGATGCAACCGAATTTCGAGATGTCTAGTTTCTTGGTCATTATGCTAGATGACATGTCAGTGACTAGAGGAACACCATTGGTCTCGGGAATGTAATGGAATGCAACACCTAAAAAAAGAAAACATTTATTTTAGGTTAGAAAGCAATAATAAGTAAAATTATAGAAAGAGAGTTAATGATAAAAATGTTACAAATTAACTATTTTACTCACCATCAACAGTTTCATTATCACAGTAGTATACGTAGGAAGCATTTGGATTCATTTTCCAAGTGTTTTGAGGAGGAATACTGCCTGGTTTGTTGGCTTTTGGAAACACTAGATTAACGTTTCCATATTTGGATGCCTCTTTAGCTGCTTTGTCGGACCATGTACCAGTCACGGCATAATCAGCGGTTCCGGTTCTATTCAAAAGATTCATGGCAACTGCGGCAAAAGCTCCACATCCACCGCCTTGCATAAGCAGAATCTTGTAGTTGTCCGGAACATTACTATAAAAGATATATGGTTAAATGTATTATATATTATTCCAAGCAAAAAGAAAATGTCACCAATATGTAATGGCTACGTATTACGTAAGATTTGTATATTTTTTAGACAAGTTAAGTTAACACGTGGCATTTGTAGGAGTTACTACAGTAAATCCAAACTATCTTCTGTGATATTAAGAACAAGATTTTTTGTTACATTTTGTTATTACCCAAGCTAACTTGAGAAAACAAGAAAAAACACTAGACAAGGCTGCACATAATCTCCAAGGTTATTTAACCTATTTACTGTTGTTCGAAATAAATGGGAAGGAGACATTTCAGTAGGTAGAGTCAAGGTGTTTAATCTTAGCTTTGCCGATGAAACATTGTTTGCAGCCCAATTTATGGAAGAGCATACATTGATACTCGACAAATTAAAAGAGTTAGCGAGGAAAATAGACTACGAATTAATAAAAACAAGAAAAAAGTAATGATTATCGATAGCACCAACTATAGCAGAACAGAAATTCATAATGCCGCTCGATCTGAAGTAGTTAAAAGTTTTATTTATTTAGACAGCACCGTCAATAACAATTAAGCCATGAACATAATATTCGACTACGTATATAGATGGGTAGAACCGCTATGTCCAACCTCACTAAAATATGGAAAACATACACATAAGAAAAAGCACTAATATCAATCTTGTACGAACACTGGTTTTCCCAATATTTAGCTATGCCTCTGAAACGTGAATCATCCGAAGAGTAGATAGGAAACAAATAGATGCATTTGAGATGTGGTGTCGAAGAAGAATGCTTCGAATTCCTTAGACAGTCAGAAGATCTAATACATATATTCTTGCAGAGATTAGAAATCCACAATGTCTTTTCAGTTCCAAATATTCAAAAATATTATCATTCTTTTAACACATGTATAACAAGTACCGATAATATGGCGAGAATAGTAGTTCAAGGAAAAGCGGAGGGAAGAAGAAGTCAAGGTTGATCACCAATCGATGGACTAATACAGTCAAGCTATTTATTAACAAATTATTTGACGAACGATAATGACACGTACGTGCCACTTAAAATAAGGATATAGGAGATGAAGAGACAGCGTAAAAAGAGAATAAGATTCTGGACAAAACGCAACATTCATAATAACTACGTAACTGTTAAGATACATAGATTGGAAGAAACGAACCTAACTTAAAATTAAATTTAGTATTTTTATGATGATACTTACAGAAGCTCCCTAATAACCGCTTGTGAATCTTTATTGATTTTGGTATATTCCTTGCCTCTGTGGCTCATTTCAATCAAGCTCATTCCTGAATCCTGGTAGGAAAGGAATTCTTTTTGGACCTCTTCTAGCACCTGCAACAATACAATAGTTTTAGTATAAAGATAATTTTAAATCAATAGTAATTTATAGTTTATTCGTCTTCCGGGTTTGGACCGTGTCATCTGTGAGTGACCCAAAAGTGGGTTCATCTCGACGTTTCGCTACAATTGTATGTAGCTTCTTCAGGAGAACAAAGAAAAAGAAAAAGAAGACAGGAAGATGGGTAGTTAGCAACGATAACTCAGTTACTCAACGCAACCAGAGGCGAATACTAACTACCAAGATGGGCATTTGGTCACAGTAACTCAACTACTCAACGCAGCCAGAGGTGAAAACCAAATGCCAGGACAGGGATTCACGTCCAACTGCTCAGAACACTAACGCGTCGAGAGGCGGGGAGTGAATCAATAGTAATTTTAATTGTCTGGAGAGGCGAATATATTGGGGAGGTATTCGTTTTTTAAACAGGACGTTAAATATTTAAATAATCCGAAGACCAAAAAATTTGTAGGTTAGAATTCCAGATCTGCTTCCGCTAGTTAAGCCAAAACTGGTATTCCTCAGTTAATACATTGGCTAGGACTAGTACATATAATGGTAACGCCGCTGCGGGAGACTTTAGTTCCCGGCCGCTAGTTCATATTTACTGATGGATATAAATAAACCGCTTTTATGTTCTTTTAATGAAATATGTCAGTAATTTATAGTCTAATCTCGTCAATCGGCAACACTGGTGTCATCAGATGATTAAATTTCCTAACCTAACATCGATGTATTGTGGCACGTGCATAGCTGTTTGACTTATTTATGAAATTGCAAGAGCCCGTTGCTTATTATAAATAAAATTAACGAATAAAGCCTACAGACGCTAATACTATTACAAGTAAGTAAAGTATAAAAAATATAGGTTATTCCACGCATATACGACTGTTTGGGATTATTGCGACAACGAATATTTTACTGTGCAAGTAGAAGTATGAAAGTAAATTGGTCTAATTATTATTCCAATAAACAGCATCTACTGTTAGTATTACATCTGAACTAAAATTATTTCAGTTAATAGATGTACAAATAGACGCAAAATTTATTGTGAAATTTAATCCGAAAATAACAAAAATTGTTCATCAGACATTTGGGTTGGATTTCGGTGAAATGTAAACAAAGTGCATTTGAAATGTAAACATTTGTAAATAAATGCAAAGAGGCGTGCCGGTTTCTTTGATATATATTTTATTACTTTATTAGGTACTAGAACTGTAATAAAAAATAAATATACTATTTTTATTATAAATGAAAAGAAATTGGCAGAACGATGGTTTAGAAACCAGAAATAGAATCTATATAATAGTTCACTTTGTTAGTTTTAAATATTTGTTTGGTTTGAGTGGATGTACTCTTAAGTTCCGAAAGTTTTTTTATAACGGGTATAATATACCGCTATTGATAGTTAAAGTACCGAGTCGTTACAGATATTAAAAAGTAACGAAAATTTACATACAGTTTCATATATCGCCGACTGATTTTAGTTTTAAAAACCGTCCGTATAGAGGTTTCCGGTGAAGAGAGGTGTCCGTTAAGATAGAGTTTAGTGTAGTTTATTTGTTTATTGAAGCCAAAAATGCCGAGACGTGTTTTAGATGTAGACAAGTTAATATTTAATGTACTTTCTTATTTTACTGCTGAGAAAACCAACGGGGGCCCTTTGCGACCTGTTCAGTCCGTACATAAACGTGTGTGTGTGTGATGCACTCTGTATTAGTGAAACAAAACTAAAGTCGGTTTTGCAAAAAGAAAAAAAAGTGGACAAGGTGAACAAAATGTCGCACAATATAAATCTCGCCGACAACCAAAGACTATAGATCTTCCCGAAGGTTGCAAATTTGAAATCCGTGAGACAATATATAAAATGCGCGAAAAGAAAGAACATGTTTCTTTAGATTCAGTGCTTCAAAAATTAAAAGACAGAAATATATTTGAAATTTCCAGAACAAGTCTCTGGATAGTTTTAAGACAGATTGGCTTTAAGTTCAAAAAGGAAGATAATAGAAATTCTTTGTGTGAAAGAGCTAGTGTCGTTCACAAAAGAATAGAATTTTTAAGAAATTACAACAAATTTAAAGAAGAATGTTCTTCCTTCGTTTATTTAGACGAAACATGGATTTTTGCTAAAAGCGGTATCAAACGAGTGCGGCAGGACGACAGTATAATATCCATAAAACACATCGATAACGAGGAAAAGAGATATATTATAGTACATGCAGGTGGAAAATATGGTTTTATTGAGGGAGCAAATCTTGTGTTTTCATCAAAATCAAAATCAGCCGATTATCATGACAATATGAATACGGAGATGTTTGTTAAATGGTTGAAAGAAAAACTGTTGCCAAGATTACATTTCCTCAATACTGTTTTAAGCCTCAATTACTAACGTTAGCTAAAAGTCATGCACAACCAAACATATATATATATATATATATATATATATATATATATATATATATATATATATATATATATATATATATATAGTAGACGAAATTATACATAGCTTTGGACATCGTGTGTTAAGACTACCGCCCTATCATTGCCAATTCAATCCAATTGAATATATTTGGGGATTTGCAAAACATATTATGATAACCATATTGGATACTAGGGTTACAGTGACGAGGCAGTCTTGGAAACATGGCAACAAGCATTGGATATTGCCACTCCTGAAATTTGGTGAAAAAGTGTAAAAAAATGTGAAGACTTAATTAAAGAATGGTGGATCCGTGAAGGTCGCATCGAAGCAGTTAATCCTATTATAATTTACCATCCAAATGAGGATAGCGACGACAGTGATTATGGCTGTGAATCTGATGGTTGATAATAGTTTTAGGAGATTAGGTGAATAAGAGAATAAGTAAGTTTTTTTGTTTTCTTAATACTAATTGTATATTTGACTAAATAAAGTATACTATTTAACCCCTTAAGTATTGTGACATTTCGTTTAAATCACTTAATTAAAACACCAACTTGTTTAAAATACTAAACTCAATGATAGTAATTATATAATTTAAATTCTGAATTACAACTATTATATAAACTATCAACTCTATATTTATATCATGACTTCATATTTAAATCTAAGGTTTATATCTGTCGTAACAGTATTTTAAAAATGGGGAGAATTTACTATTGTACAATGCAGCACATTGGACCATTTAAGTCGACACCTTAAAGCGAATTTAAAACAGTCGTATATTCGTGGAATGCAGTATAGTAATTATAATGTAGGGTATTTTAGCAAACAATAATCTAGTGGGATTGTTTGTTCCCTACAGTCATTTTATATGAGATCAAAATTAATCATCAGTAATAAACTTTTTCTCTTTCAGATATAAGATGAAACCGGCCTCTTAGTAAAAAAGAGTTAGAAGAAGGTATAAATAATATAACTGAAGTGAAGGAGGAGTTCAAATGAGCGACGAATTGGAGGAAGGTAACAGCAGTACTGAAGAAGCAGTTATAAGCAGCGATGATAAACGCTATTCAATGAACGAAGAAAACGGTAATAATGGAAGTGGTGAAGATACTGACATGAGTACTGATGTAAACACGCATGTTGTAACTTGGAAAATACATTCGAAAACTTTTATACCCAGAAGAAAATTGCCTAAGGAAACGAAGGGTGTCAATCTTTTGAAATTTAACGGACAATGTTCTGAGCTAGATGTGTTTCTAAAATTATTTCCTAGATGCTTGTTTAGAATATCAAACCTAAAGAAAGATAAACACACGAAACAAGACAGAATTAATGTTGATAATCTGCGCATTGAAACCGTTGCGAGAGAGTATAGGAGACAAATGGACGAGGAAATGGAGAGCCTGGAGGTGGGGGAAAATGTAGAGGAACTGTGGACAAAATGTAAAAACATAATAACTGAGAAAGCAACAAAAATATTGGGGAAAACCAAACCAGTTAAAGAAAACGAATGGTTTGACAAGGAGTGCCAAGAAGCAACAGATAACAAGAACAGGGCATACCTAAAGACAAATCAAGCTGGATGCACAAGAAGAGCAAAGGAAGAATACCGGACACTAAAAGAAGAAAAAAACGATTACATAGAAGAAAAAAAAGGCAATTTGAGCAAAAGCAATTGGAAAGCACAGAATGGCTAAGAAAATCAAAATGAAACTCGAAAGTTCTACAGAAATCTAAACAAAATGCGCAAAGAGTTTAAGCAAAGAATAAGGAGCTGTAAGGATGTAGAAGGAAACATCCTAAATGATACGGCCAATCCTAAACAGATGGGTTGAATTTTTCGATGCAAAATTTAATGGCCATCATATCGAAGAAGCAGACAACACCCTAGCAAATCGAAATGATTGGAATCCTTTCAACCCAAACGAAAGACCACCTACCATCGAAAACGTTGCCCAATCCATTAAAAAGCTTAAAAATAATAAATCACCAGGAGTTGATCAAATTTGCAGTGAGCTCTACAAGAATGGTGGCGATGCCCTACTACAGACACTGCATAAGCTTTTACTTCTTGTTTGGCATAATGAGACCATGCCTTGTGAATGGTCTCAAGGCGTGATATGCCCGTTACATAAAAAAGGTGACCAGCTCCAGTGTGACAACTATAGAGGTATAACCCTGTTAACAACTGCTTACAAAATACTAGCAAATATTCTCTACGACAGGTTGCAAGTTTACACAGTGGGCATAGTTGGTAAATATCAAGTTGGATTCACTCCAGAAAAATCAACAATTGACCAGATTCATTCAATAAGACAGATTCTCGAGAAAACATTAGAATTCAATATTGAAACCCATCACATATTCGTCGACTTTAAGGCCGCATACGACAGTGTCAAGAGAACAGTGCTATACCAATCAATGCATGAGTTTGGTATACCAGAGAAACTTATCCGACTAACGAGAATGACAATGTCTAACTTAGAAGCCACTGTTAGAATACAGGGAGAGAGTTCTAGATCCTTTGAGATAAAGGATGGACTCAGACAAGGGGATGCTCTGGCTTGCCTCCTATTTAATTTTGCCTTAGAAAAGGCAGTCCGAGATACACGAATTAGGGATGGCGGTACTATTTACAATAGATCGATACAAGTCTTAGCATATGCTAATGACACTGACATAGTAGGGCGTAGCAAGCGAGATGTTGAGCAATATCTCCTAGAATTGGAAACAGCGGCGAAACAGGTCGGTCTAGTCATCAACGAAGACAAAACCAAGTACGTGTTGGTTACAAAGGATCCGATAGCAAATGACGAACGAGAAACAGTCTTTGGAAGTCATACCTTTGGACGTGTTGACAACTTCACATACCTTGGGTCGCTATTGACTGCTACCAATAAAACAAGCGAAGAAATCAAAAGACGAATAAATCTTACAAATAGGGCATACTATGGACTCCAAAAGCATTTCCACTCAAGAAACATTCAAAGAAGAACTAAAATTATTATATACAAAACATTGCTGAGGCCGGTCCTCACATATGGAGCAGAAACATGGACACTAACGCAGAAAGATGAAAGACTTTTGGGAATATTTGAGCGTAAAAAACTCCGCAAAATATTTGGAGCTGTAAACGACCAAGGGCAGTGGCGCAAAAGATATAATTTTGAATTGTATCAGCTCTTCGATGAGCCAGATGTCATAACGTTCATTAAAACACAGCGACTTAGATGGGCTGGACACATAATACGAATGCCAGAAAATACAATTGCTAAAAAGCTAACCACAGGAACACCTGTAGGAAAAAGAAGTAAAGGCCGACCGCGAATTAGGTGGTTAGATGGAGTAGAAACCGACTTACGAATATTAAAAATCAGAAGATGTTGCCAAAAACCGAACAGAATGGCGACGAATCTTAGAGCAGGCCAAGATCCACAGAGGATTATCGAGCCAAAGATGATGATGAGATGCTTGTTTACACATATTGCTAATAGTACTAATAAACCTCTCTCTCTTCAATCCTGACCCCCCAGGGGGAGTGTAGTGGTCGACGTGATGTCGTGTATTGTTCGTCTCCAGAGATCTCTGTCTCTGGTCATTTCTTTTAATTCATGCATAGATCTTTGGCATATTCCTGTAATTTGATCTATCCATCTTGTTAGGGATCTTCCTCGTGATCTTCGGCCTTCTACCTTTCCTTGTATTATGAGTCTTTCCATGTTTTCTGTGTTTGCTCTCATAACATGCCCAAAATATTTTAGTTGTTGGAGATGGACTTTACTAGAGAGTCGTTGGCTAACTTTTAGCTCTCTTAAAATTGAATTATTTGTTCTACGGTCGGTCCAAGGAATTCGTAACATTCGTCTCCAACAGAACATTTCAGTGGCGTCTATTTTTCTTTTCTCCGATTGTCTTAGAGTCCAAGATTCACATCCGTAGGTCAGTATTGGGAATATTAAGCAGTTGATCAACCTCATCTTTATTGCTCTTGAAGTTTGACAGTTCTTCCATATTTTGGTCATTTTCGCTGTGGCAACTTTTGTTAGATAATACACTATACTAATAAACCTATAACGCTATTAAAAAGAAAAAAGAATTTGAAACTTTGCTTTGAACTTTGAACCGACATGTATGAAATCATGACAGTACTTAGCTGCACTCTTGTCAACAGGGTGCCGAGTTTTTATCACCATACTGGTCCAATAATGAATCATTGTCATATTGTATAATAAAAAAGGCTATCGGTAGAGATCAATGTTCTTTCCTATTTTAAAAATGTATTATACTGTCCCAATAAAACCTCAAAATAGTTCTAAAACATACTATTTAGATGACGTCGTAAACTGTTTCAGTTTACGATGTCAAACACGATTTCAAAAGGAAAGATCTCAATCTTCTTACCATTCCATTGATGAGACGATGGTAAAATTCAAAGGGCGATCATCTCTCAAATCATACATACCTAACAAATCAATCAAGGGAGGTATCAAATTATAGCAACTATGTCACACTTTTCAAACATACGTCAAAAGACGTATGTTTGTGTATTGATCGTTTTTACTGCTGTTGATTACATGAATAATCTTGAGTTTCCATGCGTTGGTACATACATGAAGCGCAGAAAGAATACGCCACAATTTATTGATAAGAAGCTACCTAGAGGTGATCTGTAATTAATTTATGGATAATATTTTCGGAAATTTAGAATAAAAGGAAGATAGTTCCTCTTCTTCATTATTTAGTACCTGTAGCTGAGTAGTTGATAAGTTTGGGGAGATCCAAAGCCAAAATTAAAAGAAGAGTCTCTGGTCATCCATGTAGACACACAAAAATGCAAAAAAATTATGACAAATATTGGAGATCACCTTCCAAAACAAACTAGCATTAAAAGAAGATGTTTCAGTTGTTCTCAAAAGAAGAAGGAAAGCGATACAAAAACTTTATGTGTTGGATGCAATATCCCATTGTGCAAAAAGTGTTTTTTAACATTCCACTCATAAGTGGGTTTCAATTATACCTTATTTAAAATCCCAGTCAAAACTACTGCTGGGGCCAAAAGTTCAAACCTCCTTAGAACAGATAAATGTGATTTCTACGACAAATTATAATACATTATTTGTTTAAAATAAGTATTCTGATTATATAATTGAATAGTTTCAGTCTTTTAATGTAAAGGGTTAAGACATTAACATTTACGTAAAAAATTTATTAAAAATCCCTTGTAAAAGGTATATATTTAGACCCAAACGGGCTAAGTTAAAAAAAGACAAAACGTTTTCGGAATCCATATTCCATCATCAGTGTCTAAGAGTACATGAATGTAGCCACTAAATACATGGGTAAAAACCCGTTAACAAATAATTAGTTACATTTAGTTTACAAATTTTCATATAATGTTTTAGGATGTTAAAGTTACCGTTGGATTAGGTAACACGGCGACATATGACTCCACGTTGAAGTTGCTAGTCTTGAGACAGTGTGTCTACGAAGACTGTATGTTGCTCCCATACATGTACTCTTAGACACTGATGATGGAATATGGATTCCGAAAACCTTTTTTTCTTTTTAAATTAGCCCGTTTGGGCTTAATTATATACCTTTTACAAAGGATTTTTAATAATTTTTTTAAGATATGGTATAGTTATTCGTTTAAAAAAAAATATTTTGTAGATTCATTGCTTTGTAAAAATGACTTAAAGTAATATTGCTGCTGAGTTTGAATGTAGTTACTTGAAATTTTTAAAAATTTTGTCCCATTTCCTACATTACTGAGTGTTGTTCTAATAATAGTACATTGTTTACCGGGTAGGAAAAGCTTAACATTCTTGGACGACTGTGAAGATTGCTAAGTCGAGGCGCAAGCCGAGACTTAGCAACACAGAGTCCAGGAATGTGGCTTTTCCTACGAGGTAAACATACTATTTTTCCGCAAATCGTTTAAAATTCGACAGATATTGATTAAATAAAAAAAAACGCGATAATTTTATTCCCAAATAAATGGTGCTTTGAAATTCCTAATAAAATTACTTGGGTTACTATGGAAACGTATTGAGGTTGAATTGTCAAACTTGACGCTTATAAATTTAATTGCTGGTGTTCTCGAAAGTAAAATGATATCATTTATGTAGAACACTAACAACTGTACGGAAATATCATTTCCTTATAGTAAGGAAATGACATTTCCTTACAGTAAGGAAGTCCTGACTTTTTCTTCAAGAAATTTTGACAGGAATGTCAAAATTTCCTGGCGATTTGCGGAAAAAGATATTACTTTGCTCTGAACTTTCATCCCTCTAATAATTTATTTAGTTTACTTTTTGTAACTATGCTATAATAATATGCATTTTTAATAATTATTTAAACAGATGTGGTTTATTAATGAAACAAATAAATAAATTATCAATTTCCTTGAATCGTAAATCATAAAACAAAGGATTTTCGACCGTTCAAATAGGCAAATATTGTATTTTATAGATATTAAATACTTATTAAATATTATTATTTATTAAATATTACTAAAATATTTGCTTATGCCCTTGTACTTGTAATTCTTTACTTATTCTGCCGTTATCTATCCAATTTTTTTATATCTATTAGCTGTTATATACATGAAAATACTCGTATTAGTCCATAAAATATATTCTTTTTCATTGGTACAATACATCTTATATGGTTAAGATGTTTGGAAATTAATAACACATACTTATTAACTTAGTATCTTTATTTGTGTTTGCGGCTCATTAACACATGTAAGATAGTCAATTGTCATGTTCAAGGTTATTGATTGGGTTCACTGCATAATACGAAATACTGGAAATAGAAAAATTGTATCGATAGGAAATTCTACATTTATAACTATGTAGAGATAATACCTTATCTGCTAATGATAATGTTCATTTTTCGGAGTAATAAAAATATGAATTCAAAAATAGGAAGTAAAATATATGAATCATTACCCAAAATAATTAGTTAAGGTTTCACTACCATTTGCACGTACTAACTATTCACATTTGCACGTACTATATATATAACATTCAATTAATTTTTTAATGATAAATATATCCATGATTGTAAGCAGAAAAAAACATACACATGGAAATCGAATTTTCAGAAAATATAAATGCATAAAAACTGAAGAAATATCATGACGAATAAATCGAGGTATAAGGTTGAAAAAGGATCGCAGAAAAGAGAGGCGTAGGAAAAAACTTACATTCTGTAAATTAGCACTAAATAATTATAAATAAGTATTTCCCAAGTAGAAGTCTAAGTTTGAAACATGTCTTTGGGGTAAAACATGGGTCTAAAATTGTAAATGGACTAGTTTCCATAACAAACACACTATCATCATCATGCGGTCTGAGTCTGAAAATGGAACGGGCTATTGAATATAACGATTGTCTGAGCCGCAATTACTTATTCTGCAGTAAGTAAAATATAATGGTAGAGTTGTAAAAAGCACTGCCACACGTTTTTATAAGAATCACAGGTGCAACGAGGTAGTGTCTCAGTGCTGCTTTAGAAGTATTTTTAGCTCTTCCTCTACTACATGTAAATTTAGGGATGATCACAATAGAAAGTGGATTTAGGCTAATATAGGTTCACTATCTACAACCCTGCGACCTGACTAGAGATTTTTAAAAGTTAGGGCAAAAGAATCCATGAATATTTTGAAAAATATTTATAGATTATTTATCAAAAAATCCATGCTGGCTTATTTTTTTGATAAAAAAAAACAAAATTGTTATTTATCAAACAAAATCAATATTTCCTAAAAATAAATAATAAAATCATTCAGATTACAGGAGGTGCTCTAATTGTGCTGGTAAGAACTTGTGTGGGATTGACCGAAAGTTTTCCAGTGACGGTTGATTTGCATCAAGGTTCTTCACTAAGTCCCTACCTATTTAATCTTATTATGAATGTATTGACAGAGAAAGTAAGCGAGGGGCTCTATGCTAGAGCTCTTTGCTGATGGTAACATGTTAGTAGAGGAGAGCAAAGATATATTGGAGAAATTGAAGGGCTGGAGAAGAGGTATTTAAGAGGAAAGACTTAAGATTAACAGGTCGAAAACGGGGTATATATGGTTAAGAGGTAGCGGAATGAGGACATAGAATAGCTTGGAGTAAAACTAGAAAGAGTAGGAGAATTTAAATACCTTGGCTCCTATATAACAATAAATGGTACACTAGATCGAGAAATTGCCTACAGGAAACAGGAAAGTTGGTTTAACTTGAAGCGAATCAGCGGGGTACTTTGTGATCGAAAAATTGGGACGGGTTGAATGGAAAGATATACAGGAGTGTGGTGAAACCTGCGTTGGAGTATGGCGATGAAGTGTGGCATATAAAGAAGATTGTGGAAAAGAGGATGGAGGTTGCTGAAATGAGAATGTTACGGTGGATGTTAGACAAGAATAGAACGGACATGATCAGGAACGACTTGATTGAGGAAAGAGTCTGAGTGACTACAGTCTTAAAAAAGAACAAAGACTGCAATAGTTTTGGACTAAGGATAGGTCTGGTAGAAGTTGATGAAAGAAGAAGCAGAGGAAAACTACAAATAAAATGGAAGGACTGTGTGGTAGAAGACTTGAGAGAGAAAGGTTTAAGTGAAGAAGACTCGACGTACAGAAATAAGTGGCGACGAAGACTAAGAATCAGCGACCCCTGAAAAGTTAAAAGCTGAGAAAGGAGAAGAAGATATTTGAGCTCAAGAGTGTTAGATAAAACGGCTGAATTCAAAACACTAAAATATTAATTTGGTCTGATAGCCAATCTGCACTAAAGATTGTGAAGTCAAGTAATTAGGACGTCGTTAACAATTTGGAATTGCAATCAGTTTCTTAAGCAACTTGCAAAGCACAACAAAGAAACTTTTTTATGGAAGTGCTTACTCTCAGATATCATCTCCCTAAAGTAGACAAAGTGTACACAGCATCTATGTGCACACAAAAGTAAAAATATAGAGGAAACGACTAAGAAGTCTTAGTTTAAGATGGTCTTTTTAGAAGTCTCTTCTAAGATCTATCTTCTTGGATCTTTTGGACCAAAACTGGGATGGAGGATGTATTGCAGGTCGATCAGAGTATAAATTGAACTTTCAGTTTTTTTGATAAACTGCTAGACTATTTTGTGCGATCGATATAAAATGGACAGCAAAAGCTTATACACCAGAATTTATTTACAGCTTGGATAACAATAGTCACAGCATTATTATGAATGTATGATCCGAAATTCGCACAATGTATTCGAATAAAAAGTTACTAAATTATCTATAAAGATAAATTTTGTGACCATTATATATATATATATATATATATATATATATATATATATATATATGTAATATAATATAAAATTAATATAAAATTAATGTTTCTTGGGTTTAGTTTCAATAAAGATATGTTACATGTGGAACTAGATTTTATTTTCCATTGCAATCAATCAACGTTTCGGCAGAAACCCTGGCCTTTGTCAAGATTCTAAAATGTGTATATATATAAGGACAAACAGATATTGTAAAATATGTATATATGTATATATATATATGACTTACCAAAACGTAAAACGTGACACAGATATTACCGAACTGACATGTAAAAGTTGATATCTGATATCTCATTGTTTACTGTCATTCAAGAAACTCAAAACTACAATATATATATATATATATATATATATATATATATATATATATATATATATATATATAAGATATTATTTCTATTTACTATTATTTTATTTAAATACATCGATGTCTATCATATATGTTTATAATTGTCAATGGCCTGAGATAGCAGTTACCTTGATTATCTTCGTATAACCTTGTATAGTTGTTTTTACTTTTGAACTCAATATCAATCGAAAGTATGTAGTTACTAAGCAACTTGCGCTGTTACCTACCAGTTATCTATACGGCTAATAAACGCACATATAAATTACAATGATTACAATGAATAAATAAATTACAATGAATTGAATAACCTTAACTGTTTATAATACATTACGGGTGGATTCTTAAAAAGAAATATTTGCGAGGAAACTTGAGGAGCAGGAAAACATCTACGCAGACGGTAACGCAGACAACAAATAACTATCAAAAAATTTAAACCAAAAATATTTTAGTCAAGCAGCTATAGTTACAGAAACTTGTATTATTCTATTTTGGAAAGTTAGTTCCAATAAACAAACGTGCAATTGGAATATAAAACAATATATACCTATTGCTTTATATTCCATTTTTTAAAATTTGTTCCAATGGACCGCAGGAGTGTGACGTCACATTGTCATTATTACTTTCCAAACAAACGTTGAAATGTCAAATCTCAAGACTTTTTAATTCCTATAAAGTTAACATTTTGCTTCCCCTGCTGCTTTTTCTTGTAAGTATAGTGTTTTACGATAATACCGTCATAATTCAGAGTTCTATTTCTATGAAATATGGTTTAAAAGTTTAATTAAAGAAATTTTAACCTTACTTTATTGATACTTTCATTTTATTCCTATTAGCACAAAACAATGTGCTTTATTATTTACACAACCTTGTAAAATTGTTGTAGTAACTATTAGAATACTTAAATATTGCAAAAAGCGGAAAGATTCTATAAAATAAATGAAAAAATCACGAAAAATACAAATTATCCACACTAAACAACGTTTGTTTGGAAAGTGAAACTGGCAGATGTCAATCAAATATACGTCATCACTCCTGTGGTCCATTATATTTCCAATTTTTGAGGGTGTGACAGACAGATACGTAAAAGGTTGACTATTGCTAGAACAGTTACGATTTTGACAGTACGGACGATTTTTTTGTGAGTACGGACTTTGACAGTCTTTAATATAAATGAATGAATGAAATATAAATCTAAACACAATTGAATAGAAAATAAGAACATAGAGATATACATTTTACATTTGTTTTGACTTTTCAATTTCCAGTCCAAAATCGTTTTCAAAAAACTCTGCAATAACAATTATGACCCATCCTAACCTCTAAATGTTTATAGTTAGCGGTAAGTGCTTGTGATACTTTACTGCTTTTTTCTTGACGTCATTGACCCACTTTGTAGGTGCTTGTCCTGTTGTTTTACTAGTATTAATCATAAATATTTTTATTTCGGAAAATATAATTAAAAACCTATAGTCCAAGTATTCTAATCTACTAATTAAATCATTAGTGATTATTGGGGTTTTTAGTGTTCCCATTTTGTCAATATGTAATAATTAATCTTTACTGAGAGTTAAAAACAAAGTTTCAATTAGTATTAAAAGACTTTAAGAAATTATTAATAGCCAAAACTAATATGTGCCAAAGTGTTAAAAATCTGTGAAAAACTAGTAAGAAGAAACAGAGAAAGATATGTTATAGTAAGACGAAACTGAGAAAGATAGGTTAGCTGTAATTTTATACAAAGAGTTAATGATAGATATAGAACAATAATTGTGTTAACCTCAAGGTAAAATTGTAGCATAGATAATGTACAGACTGAATAATATATATCTCAAAAAGTAGAGAGATTTAAGTTTAAGTATCTAGATCTAGTAATAGAAAACTCAAGCAGCTACGACAGCAGCGTAGAAATAACTGAAAGGTAAAAGCCGGCAAGAGCATATTAGAAATATCAAAAAGTTCTAACACAGACATATCAGTAACATCACCAAAAATAAACTATATAAAACAAAAACAATTTGCCTGACTAATAGAGACGAAGAGAAGCTAAAAATAATAGAAACAAAGATCCTCAGAAGAATTTTTGGACAAACAAATCTAAGGTGGAGAGTTTATATAATTATATAACGACATGAATAACCAGATACATGGACATGATATTTTCAGACATATAAAACTCAAAAACTGAAATTTCTCGGGTATGTATAAAGACGAGAAGAATAATTAATAAAGAAAATATTTAAGTTGAAAACTAGGTACAAATCAAAGACCTAGAGGGAGTCCGAACGCATATAGGAAGATCAACTTAGACAGGAATATTAACAGAATAAAGATACCTAACAGAAGAACAAAAATAGAAAGAAATGAAGCCGGGCGAAATCACATAATAACTTGTGAAGCAAGATAGCAGAGAACAAGAAAACAATGAAAAGGTGGAGTGATCTCTCTGTTTTAGACGACAGTTGACTTTTATACATCTATGGAGTAAGATTATTTATTTCAAAGAAACCTTGAAATCTAGAACGATATCTAGAAGGCCTTTCAAAGGTACGACCTAAACAATTTTTTTGTGTATATTTTACTTCGATCCTTTAATTTAAATCATCTACTGCAAAGAAAGCCTATTATATTTTAGAAATACATAATTTGATACCGATAAATGTCGAGGTCTTGAGAAGAATGAATAAAGAAAAGGAAGTTATATTTACGATCAAAAAACGAAAACTGCTATACTTGGGACACATTACAAGAGGCGAAATATATGAACTGCTTCAAATAATTATGCAAGGGAAAATAGCAGGAAAAAGGTCCATAGGAAGAAGACGAAACTCCTGGCTAAAGAATCTACGAGACTAGTATAGCTGTAGCAACAACGAATTATTTCGGTCAGCAGTTTCGAAAATACGTATAGCCCTGACGATCGCCAACCTTCGGAACGAAGATGGCACTTGAAGAAGAAGAAGAATTTGATACCTGGTTAGATGTTAAAAAGACCGTTCCATATATTTATGGTTTAGGAATTATGGTTTAGATATTTAGAATAATTACTTGACAGATGCAAATAACTATGCTCGGCCTTTACATCTCTATTTTTGCTGAATCTGCCTACTTCGCCTATTTTAAAATAGATAATATTTGAGTATCAACCACTCGTTTTGGCTTTTGTAGATTTCCATAAAGGCTTTGACACGGTACAATTTGACAACATTTTGAAAGTACTACAAGCATGCTGCGTTGACTACCGATATACAAGGTTAATTTACAATACATACAAGAACCCAACGATGTCGGTGAAACTACATGAAAACACGGATCATATCCCAATTGGCAGAGGAGTCCGACAGGGTGATACCTTATCACCTTAACTGTTTACCGCAGTACTAGAATATGCTTGTAAAAAACTAAAATGGGAAGAGAAAGGCCTGAACATTGACGGTAGGAGATTAATAAATTTGAAATTCGCAGACGACGTAGTTTTCACTATAAATTCATGATAAACCTAGTACATAGCGGAAATATCAATATTGGAGACAACGAAATAGAGCTGGTGGAAAAATACATATATCTTAGACACGAAATAAAGATCACAAGAGACAACCAAATATGATAACTACGAAGAAGAATAAACCTAGCATGTGCAGCCTATGGAAAACTCATCAAAAAGACATATTTAAAAGCGATATACCAATTTCTTTAAAACGTTGAACATTTGACCAATATGTATTGCCTGTGATGACCTATGGTGCCGAAACTTTGACATTGACAGCTACAAGTTCTAAAACGCTGCAAATAGCTCAGAGGAAAATGAAAAGGTCAATGCTGAGTATATCGCTGTATAATGCTGATGAAAAGTGCTCAAGGTAGAGCACAATGAACAAAAATGAGGGAGGTCTATGCCCAGCGTGGACTAAGGGCTGGGTGATGATGATGATATTTGAGTGAGCAATGTCCAGTGAAAATATACCTGATTCCTCTGAACTCAATTTTAAGTAGTTCTTAAGGCCTGGAATATTTTCTTAGTAGTGTATCCAGTCTCGTTTTCATTTTTAGACATCTTTCACTATGTAACTTTTTGGGATACTGCAGAATTTTTCTGGTCTGTCAACATGGGCTCTTTCTTTAAAAAAATATTTAAGGAGCTTATTAAGCAATGCAATGAGAATAACACAGAAAACAATAATTATTGGTAATTTAGCAATAATATATGCCTAAATGAGAAAAAACCACATCTGAGTCGAAGAAGAGACGGCGATGAAGTTAATAATTTTTATAAAAAGAAAATTTATTAATTAGATTAAAAAATAATTAATAGGTACATACCTCTCTAGGTAACTTGGCAGGTCCAGCGCCAAAATTTAAAGCTGATTGTGCACTTCCCATTTTTAAATAAACTACTGATTAAAATTGTCACTTAAACTACAATACAACTGATATCCTACAGCAGTGAACTAAGTCACTCTCCACAGTGATTTCTCCTAGATACGATCGAACTTTTTAAACACCCAATTGATTTGTTTACATTTAGATAGAGCGAAAATCACTTTTATAATTATGTTAGAGGAGGGGATGCTTAAACAGCGTTGTCAGTTGATTAAGTTTGTATATCTTCGTTATATCGTAATTTATTGATAAAATTTCATCATTTCTTTTATATTTGGTATATTTTAAACATATAGCGAGATGATTTGCAATTAAAACTATATTTTACAAAAATAAGTATTTTTTTGGAAACAATAATATAACTTTCCATTCTTACGTAGGTATGTAGATAAACCAGATTTAACATTGTAGAAGTGAAATAGAAGAAATAATACTACATATGCGCATTAATGGAAAACTATGGATAATATAAGTATAGGATAAGAAGATGGTGAACAAGAATAATCTGTTAAAGATAAATTAGGACAAAGAACAAATAATACAATTGCTGCACATTAATGAAAACATATGTTCTTCTTCTTCCTTCTTGTAGTCCGTACCATCTTTTTCTTGGTCTCAATACGTCTTTGTCCATTCGGTGATTCATCTGTATTCGTACTATCATATCCTCCACCATTCTATAAATGTGTTCGTTCCACTCCCGTTTCCGTTTTGTCACCCATTCATTTTTGTCTTTTATATTGCATGCTCTTCTTATGTTTTCGCTTCTCTCCCTATTCAGCAGACTTTTCCCTGATATTCGTCGAAGTATTTTCATCTCTGTTGTTTCCAGTAGTCGTCTTGTTTTAGATGTTTCAGGTCTTGTCTCCGCCGTGTATATTAATATAGGTCTAATTGCTGCTTTATAGATTCTTGTTTTTGTGTCTTGTCTTAGGTGTTTGTTCTCCCAGATTGTGTCATTAAGAGATCCCGTCGCTTTACTTGCTTTTAAGCTCTTTAACTCTATCTGGGGGTTATGAGCGCGAAGACTGGAGGATTGAGTAGCTCAGAAGCCGCGTTCATACCCACAGCCGGTCCCAAGCTCGGATAAAACAGAAGGGTTGATGGACCACGTTAGCATCCTATCCATTGTAAAAATAAACAAGGCTCAAAGAACCAATATAAAGCCTCGGAACCACTATGAAAAAATATGAGAAATATATTAAGCATACGATAGGTATGTACATAAATAGTAGACAAGAATGATCTATTGGAGTTAACATAAGGCACAGATAAAAAAACGAGGAATTCGTTGATTAGAAGACAAGAAGTATAAATAGCTTACCCTCTCTGAACATCCACCTAACAAGATGCATACAAGTGTATACTCCTAATTTACTTCTTTAATGCTATTACCTACTTCTGGTGAAGTTTATCAGCGTGCTAGGGAAATTCCTTGTAATGACTAAAATCACTTTCTTCCTCGTATTCTTATCCTTTTTGTATAGACATAACTGTCGGTTTTTCAATGTACCTTCAGTAAGTTGTCGTTCCATCGTTTGTGGTCTTTCTACTGATCGTATTGCTATTGGGGAACCATTTTTTGCCGTCTTTACCACTCTATTTGTTAACATTGGGCTTACATGATCGTTCCATTCTACTCTTCTATTTCTTACTCAGTTCTTGATGTTCTCCACTTTGAATCTACGTCGTGTATCAGTACATTTAGCTCTTTCCCATAGTGCCTCACTATCAAGTGTTTTCATCTGTGCTGTTTCTAGCATTCTTTTGAGGTCGAAAAGATCTGACACCTCTCTGTGCCAGGTCGTGTTTCTGCTGCATATAATGTCTAATAACGGTTTTGTATTCTACCTTATATTTCTTTCCCGATATTTTTATTTCTCCATAGTGTTTTATTCAGACAACCTCTGGTTGTGTTTGCTCTATTCACTTGATCTTTCTCTTCTATAGCGCTTTTCGTATCTATATATGTAGTGTGATGCCTAGATATTTAAATTTCATCACTTGTTCTATTATGTGATCTTCGGCTCTAATTTATATCTTAGTAGATTTGCCCTTATAACCACGTATTTTGTCTTTTTTGGGGAAATTAACACGTTTAATTTACTGGTAAATATATTACATTGGTGCAGCATACATTGTCAATCATCTTCACTCTGAGAAATTAGTATTGCGTATTCTGCATACCAGATTATGTGAAGTGATTCTTCTCCCATTTGGTATCCTTTTTTAGTTTTTACTTTTTTTATTATTTCATCTATGACCAGGTTGAATAATGGAGGTTATATGGAATCCCCTGTCTTATCTCATTATCAGCTACAATTAGGCTAGTTAGTTCTTTTTTTACTTTTACTTTTATGGTGTTGTTTTGGTAGATATTTTCGATGGTTTTGATTATTTCTAGATATCTCTCTCTTACGTACAATACGTGGATAGCCTCTTTTAATTTGACCATATTAAGTGCCTGCTTAAGGTCCACAAAACACAAATATGCCACTTTGTTGTATTCTGTTGATTTCTCTTAAACTTGCCTCATTATAAACATAGCGTCGGTGAATGATCTTCCCAATCTAAAACTTTGTTGTTCTTCTGCTAGTGTTATAATTTCATGAAGTTTGTTTGTTATCACTGTGGTTGTCAATGTTAGTGTTGTATTTAATAAATTATTCTTTAATTCTCCGGGTCCGATTATGTCTGCCTTTTTGGAGAGGTATCAGGATGCTTGATCTTCATTCTTGTGGTATTCTTCTTGTTCTATTATTTTTTGGATTAGTTTTAATAGTTGTTTAGTGAGATACGATCTTCCGTACTTTAAGAATTCATTCGGTATTCTATCCGTTTCTGGTGATTTTCTATTTTTAATTTTTTAATGCCTTCTTTATCTCTTCATCCTCCTTCGTTTGTCGTCACTTCTGGTGTTGATGGTTAATTATTTTCACTTTTAGCAAATAGGAATCGAAAGTGGTCCGCCCACGTTTTCTTCTTAATGAGTTTCATTTTTATTAGTTCGTTAATTTTTTTTCCTTGTCCTCTGACCATTCTCCATATTTCTTTAGTGTACTTCTTAGTGTATTCCGTAGAAGTCTGTAATAGTGTTCTGTATGTTCTTAGAAGCTCTGTCAGTATTCTCTTTTTATTTATCTGACTAAAGTATTAGTTTCATTTCTGATTCGTTTATAGTGGTTATATGCTTGTTGTGTTTGTTGTGTTTTGTACCATACTCTTAAAAAGGCGTTCTTCTTTTCTTCACATTTTGTCTTCAGTCCCTCTCTTAACTATGGAATTTTCTTAATCTTGTTCTGAAACAAATCTCTTGTGTCTTATTGCAATTACTATTTTTATTGGGAATAAGCCACAAATTAAGTTTAAAATAATTTTATTTTTGACGTTTCAATTTCCACTTTGGAAAGAATTTTGAAAACGATTTTGAAAGTGGAAATTAAAACGTCAATAATAAAATTATTTTAAACTTGTGGCGTATTCCCAATAAAAATAGTAATGGGGTTTAGATTCCGTATTTAGTGCCTCGACTCTGGTTTTTGTTTTGTTGGTGCGACTCTCTTGAGTGTGAAGTATTTCATAATGATTCTTATTAAACATTATACTATTCTATAGTCGCAACCTACATCTTACGTCGTTGAGTTGAGGTATCTTACGTCGATAATTTTTGATGGATGTATATCGCTGTTGGTTATAACATAATCTTTCATAGATCTTTGTCCACGGATGTTATTGAATCGTTTCGTTTTCAACAATTATGTTATGTTCTTTTTAACTCCGGGTACTACATGGTTGTCTATTCGAGCGTTAATATCCCCCAGTATTATTATCTTCCCTCAGACTTGAACTACTACTTATTGCAATTCGGCATAAAATGTTTGCCTAGTTATTTAAGGCTTGTTATTTTCTGGGCCGTATACTCCGATGATATTTAGGTTTTCCTTCTTCACTCTTATCTTAGCCGATGCAGTTCTTTCTGATACGTATTGACACTCTTTAATGTAATGTGGTTTTGGTATCTTTCGTGTTTTAGTAAGGCTACACCTTCTTTGGCCTTGTTTTTTGCTATTTCGCTTAAGATGATCATATATTTACTAATTTTGATTGTCCTTTTAAATTTTTTTTGTTTACTGTACAGCGCATATATACAAGGGAAAAGAGAGAAGCAAAGCACACTGTAGCTACTGCTAAGGGAGGATCTTCTGCATAGCTGTATGAAGAGATGAAAACAACCAACGGGTTGAAAAAGGTTATACAGCATTGCTAAAGCAAGGGACAAGTCATCAAAGAACTTGACGCACGCGTAGCAGATTAAGAAGGCTGATGAAAGAGTACTTTAGAAAGTTGCTTATACCATAAATATGCTAACTTAAGAACACAAGAGGAGAGATAGAGGATGCGGGATCCCAAATGATTATGTAATACCGCGGATAGCGAGAAATGAAGTTGTTGAGACGTTAAATAGGACAGAGAACGGTAAGGCAGTAGGGCTTGATAGAATATTTGTATAGGTTTGGAAGACTCAAGGAAAGGAAGGGGTTGATATTCTGTGGAAATCATGAGTAGGATATATGGATAGAGAGTATGATGGTATCATTATATAAAGATAAAGGGGGCATTCAGGACTGTAAGAACTACAGAAGGATTTAGTTAATGTCGCACATAATGAAAATTTGGAAGAGAACTACTGTAGAGCAAAGGAAGAGACAGACATCAAAAGACGAAGAGTTTGGGTTTATGCCAGGAAGAAGGACAACGGATGCCTTGTTTGCATTGAGACAATTGATAGAAAAATACAACGAGAAGAAAAGCCGCATTTGATATTTATAGATCTTAAGAAGGCGTACGACACAGTTTTAAGACAAGAGTTATGAAGATGTGCAAAAGAAAAATGGGTTCCTGAGAAGTATGTAAGGCTCGTGAAGGATATATATGAGGCAGCTTACACCAAAGTAAGGACTGTTGGCGGATTTACCGAAAGTTGGTTTATATCAAGGCTTTTCACGTGATACAAATCTTATCTCATTATCTGTCCAAGTCCTTATCTGTTTATTCTTATTTAGGATGTACTGACAGAGAAAGTAGGGGAAGGTTGCTTGGTCAATGCTCTTTGCTGATGATATTGTGTTAGCAGAAGAGAACAGACAAAAATTGCAGGAGAAGTTGAAGTGTTTGAGAAGGGCTATTAAAGAGAGAGGACGAAGGTTAGCAGGTTGAAAATAGGGTATATGTGGTTGGGAGGAAGAGGAATAGTTGAGGACGTAGAATTGCTTAAAAAAGGTAAGACGAGAAGGAGAATTTAAATACCTTGGCTCCTACATAACCTAAAATGACTAGATTGAGAAATTATCAATAGGATACAGGCTGGTTGGTTTAACTGAAAGCGAATGAGCAGAGTACTTTATAATCTAAAAATCGTGGAAGGGCTGAAAGGAAAGATATACAAGAGTGTGGTGAGACCTGCGTTGGTGTACGTCGGTGAAGTGATTAGGGAACTAGGGAAGTTGATTATGAAGAAGACCCTATGGACAAAAATGAGTGGCGACTAAGAGTAAGAAACAGCAACCCCTGATAAGGGAAAAGCTGAACAAGAGGAAGAAGTATATAAAAAGTATTAATTGGTGAGTTTATATTAAATTTACTATAAATTTCTATTTCAGTATTTTATTCCTAAAGTATATTTTTGTTGCTTGAAACATTGTTACGTTTAATAATTAGCCGTATTAATTTTTGGTATCGTCAACTATTCCTATCATCACTGTCGACTTATCAACTACACTTACAATACATTAACTTTGGCAACACCGTCAAATCGAACCCAATTATGACGTACTGTTTTTTATTTGTAGGTGAATAAATTATCATTGTTAATGTTAATATAATTTTGAAATGTATTTTGTATCTAAGGAGATAATGCGTAATTTTTTTGAAATTATCATCTACATATTTCAAGGTATTTTCATAATCAATATTTTTAAAATGCTAATATAAAAAACAATATTTTCATTACTTATATTCTTACTAATAGTATATCATAAATGATAATTTTGATATAACATTTTATTTAAGCTTGTCAAATATGTACAGAACATTTTGTGAGGAAAAACCATGTTTGAATTGATTTAATAAAATTGATTTTAGATACTGGTAATTTCAATTTATTTACATTCTGTTATCAGTTACTAGTAAATGCAAAGTATATTATAATAAATAAGTCTATTTAAACTACAGTTTAATTAAAAATGAGTAATTCGTTTCAGTATTAGGACCTTGTAAAATAAGTTAAAGGACCTCATGTACTAATGAAAAAAAGATTCTTTATTAGTCTGTTAGGATCATTTTTTATTCGAATACATTTTATTCCACTATAGTGTAAAATTTTAAAAACGATATCGTCATTAATTTTGAGCAAGTTTTTATTAAGTTAGTACCTAATTATTTTATAATTATTCATAAAGAACATAGACAAAACATGATGATACTATCGCAAAATTTCATATAATATGGATAGCTTAAGACGAAGTTTTGCAATAGTTGAAATTAATATAAATTAAAGATAAATATTAAAACGAAATAAGTGACTAGAATCGTATAGGCAATACAGACATAATAAAAGAACGACGAGGCCAGAAAATAGTTTTATGAAGCATTAAAAACTACAAACCATATCGTCGCTAAGATGTCAAAACCCCGTATCTCAATTTTCGATGGTTTTTCGTTTTTTGTGTGGCCTATATTAGGAAATCGAGCCGCATCGATTGAGAAACCTCTTATTACAAAGCATGTAAAATTGCACCTCCGTCACTCGAATTTAGAAACCTTGTATCTCACATGTTGCGCATGAAACCACGTAAGTCAACACGTGTCTGAAAAATTGTTAAATACTGAACAGTTTTGTGCAGTTATATAGGTTTAAAAGAATTATAACTGTTTATTAGAAGCTATGGTAAGTGAAAACATTTTAATACTTTGTTTTAATAATACGTAGACGCATTGTTTTACGTTAAACAGAAATATAACTATTATTGTTCCAAAAAATTTGAGGTTATGATGACTCAATTATTATATTTCAAGTGATCAACTGAAACAAATTATATAAATCAATTAAGGAAAAGCAAAAACTTGTCAGTTGGTACAAGCATTTCCAAAATAATGTATTACAGTAAATTTTTAAGTGAAAAATATTGTGATACGAGGTTTCGTTACCTAGCAAAATATAATCAAGTATTTACAATATTGATTTACGAGGTTTCTTTGGAAACAAAATAAGTATTTTTGTTTTATTTTTAGGCAAGCCGGGCTTTAAGAATGGTCAAATCAGCACTAGAAAGTCTAAAAGCGGATTCTGATATTGAGCAGAATGAAAGTACTACCAATCAAAATTTACATTCTAAAGAGATCGCAGAAGAAGAGATAAAAGTCGCAGAACTTAAGAGCTGTCATGTAGAAGATTGGAAAAAAGCAAATACAGGCTTTGAACAAGTTTATGAGACCTTTCGAGAAGAATCCTTAAGTTTCCAGCACACTGCTTTTTCATCAGGTTGTTCACAAAACATTCAAGTACATTCCTGTACTATTTTTAACCCAAATAGTACTGCTATTCAAACAGGATCTCATTTAAAAAATGACAACCAAAGCAGATGTTTGACTAGTATTAATATAGAAGATAGTATGAATGTAGATGTCAAGGACAGTACTCAGATGGAGAATGTAAGTAGGGATCTAACTTTGAATATAGAAAATATCAGTGAAGCTGCAGAAAATCGACACTATAACACCGATATTGAATTTGAAGAACCTTTCGAAGGATCAGAGTCAAGTTATCATCCAAATAGTTCGTCGGATTCTGAAGATGAAGCTGTAAATGTCGCCAGACGCAAAAAAATTAAAGCGACGCCTAAAGAAGTATACGCTCTTCGAGAAGAAAAAAATGAGAAGAGAAGAAAAAAGGCAAAGCAGATTCTTCTACTTGGGAAAGAAATAAACAAAAATGTTTAAGAATGCGTGGTAAAGAATATAGAGCAAAAAAGAAGGAGAAAGATGGATCTATAGTTACCATAAAGAGAAACTCCCGGGAAATGAAACCAAGATGTATTTCAGCAAAGTGTTTAGCAGCAAAAGAAAAAAGGAAATGTTCAATGATAACTGATGATCAACGAAGGAAAATTTTTGATGGGTTTTGGTCTGAGATGGATTGGCATCAAAGATATTTGTGTGTACGCTAGTTAATAAACAGCCAACAGTGCAAAAACGAACACAAAATAAATCAAGGCGTAATTTAAGTTTATTTTATCATTTGAAAATAGATAATACCGTAATTCCAGTTTGCAAGAAAATGTTTCTCTCCACATTAGGATTGGGTGAATGGAGTGTTCAAAACTGGGTGAAAACTAGTTGTGACGCGGGTATCCCAAAAGTAACTACTACTACTTTTCCTTCCAAGATTAAACCTGTCAATATTGAACGCAGAAATAAAGTTAAAGCATTCCTTGAAAAACTGCCAAAGATGCCCTCCCATTATTGCCGTTCATCAACGAGTAAACTTTATTTGGAAACAACTTTTCAATCATACAAGGAAGTATATGACGTATACAAAAATTTTGAACCACAATCTGCTGTAGGATATGATGTTTTCTTAAAAGAAATGAAAAACACAAACATTGATGTGTATCATCATGTGAAGGATAAAGAAGATGCGTTGGAAGGAAAAGTGTGCGTATTTACGATGGATGTACAAGCGGTCAACTTGTCCCTGTCGTCCCAGCAGGTATGGTATACTTTAAACAGAAACTAGCATGCCATAACTTCACCATCTATAATTTAACAGATAATAAGGTAGTTTGTTATGTATGGCATGAGGGAAAGGGCAAAACGGATGCCAACTCCTTTACATCTTGTATAATTGATTTTTTAAATGAAGAGTTAGATGCCCAAGAAAAGGACAAACCAAAAATTTTTTATAGCGATGGATGTTCTGCACAAAATCGCAACGTAACATTGGCTAATGCACTTCAGCATTTCTGCAACGAAAATGATACGGTAATTATACAGAAATATTTAGTTAAAGGTCACTCGCAAATGGAGTGCGATAGTGTGCACTCCACCATTGAAAGAAAAAAAAAATAAATGCATTTACTCACCATCCAATTATGTGGAAATAATTAAAGAGGCCCGTAAAAATTTCCAAAATCCATACAAAGTTAAATACATTGATCACCAATTTTTTAATGACTATTCCGAAATTAAGTATTATTCATCCATTCGTCCAGGAAAAAAAGTGGGAGATGCATGCGTGAATAATCTGAGGGCTCTCAGGTATTCCAGAGATTTGCCTGTCCAATTCAAACTAAACTTTGAGGAAGAGTGGCAGTTTTTACCAGTTCGCAAAAATACGAATAATGCAGGAATCATAAGAAAAATGTATAATGACCATTTGCCCATTACAGAAGACAAATTTAATCACCTGCAGTCTCTTAAGACTGTTATTTACCCAGATTATCATGGTTTTTATGACTCGCGGAAGCACTAATTTTTTGTTTTCAAAATATGGAAAATAGTTGTGTTATTTTATTTTATATCAGAGTACTTATGTAACATGTTTGTTTTATTTCTTATTTAAGAATAAACAGTTTATTTTTCTTCTGTAATATTGTTCTTTGCGTGTAAAAAGGAGTAAGAGGGCTGAAAATATGCTACCAAAACCTCGTAAGACCTGAAATTAAATACTATTTAAATTTCAAAAACTCGTATCTCACGATTTTTTTCCAAAAAAATCTAACTCTATTTTTTTCGAGTTTAATCACTATCACAAATAATTCATTTCGTGTACTTCCCACATTTCAGAAAAAAAAAATAACTTTAAAAGTTATATTTTCTACTATGGGAAGTTTTAGGTGATTTCCCAAAATTCACTAATTTTGAGATACAAGATTTTGACATCTGAACGACGATATATGCCCAACGAATGGTATTAAACAAGAAAGTTACAGTATCTCGGCCACGTTATGAGAGGGGATAAATATGTGTTGCTACAAACCATAATGCAGGGAAAAATACAGGGAAAACGAAGTATTGGAAGAAGACGCATCTCCTGGCTCAACAATCTGAGAAAGTGGTATAATTGCAGTTCCGTCGACTTGTTCAGAGCTGCAATCTCAAAAGTGAAAATAGTTATGATGATTATCAACCTCCTTAGAGGAGATGGTACCTAAAGAAGAAGAAGAAGTCCAGGCAAAGTAAAAATCGGAAAAAGCATTCATTTCTTCCGAACATAGGCAAGGAATGATAAATATAGTCTATAGCAAAAAGGGAATAGGCAGAAAGAGGAAGTCATGACTGCGAAATATTCAAGACTGGAAAAAAATACCTGTAGACGAATTATTCCACGTTGCAAAATACATAGAAACTTTTACATTATTTACAAAAAAAATCGTATGTAATAGACGGGAGGTCCATGCGAACTTAGGTCAAATCTGGTGGTAAGTAAATTAATAACAAGAATTTCAAATATTAAAAAAGAAAAGGGATCATACTTACTTGAAAAGGAGCGGTACA
Source organism: Diabrotica balteata (assembly GCA_918026665.1). Taxonomy (NCBI): domain Eukaryota; kingdom Metazoa; phylum Arthropoda; class Insecta; order Coleoptera; family Chrysomelidae; genus Diabrotica; species Diabrotica balteata. The sequence continues at coordinate 102,884,133 of OU898281.1, read as the reverse complement.
TTTAAAGAATATTATAAATTTGGGTGACAACTATTCAGTAAAAATTGTCACCCAAATTTATCATAACTGCCTTGCTGTTCTGTCATATTCTGAGCTGTCATTTCACGTTGTTTGCGTGGGTGTTATACCTGTTGCTTTCATTTACCTTCAGCACCTAATAAGCTAAAGACTTGGAACTTCATTTTACTTTTAAATATTATATTTCAATCTCAGTTTACTTCGTAATGTTACCTAAGGTTAAAATTAAATATAACTAATAATATACTGTTGGAAGTGCATCTTATGATCTTTCTAGTTCTCTGCATATTAATTTAAATGATTTTTACTTAAATTTTTTACATACATTTTTTATCTACATGTACAATTACCATATATTCTTTTGCTGTGCTAAGTTTGTTAATTTGTAAATTGTATCTAGTTTCAATTAATTGTTTATACAACATGATATCAGAATGTTCATTGTTGTAAGCTGTTTTACACATTTAATATCATTGACTGCTACATTTTTTTTAACAGGCTGCTTTAGTGAGGTAACACACTTGTAATAACTTTTCTATGGATGTTTGGTTTTTCATACTGTTCTTTTTAGATGAACTGATGATGCTTTCTGATTAGAAAGCGAAACGTCTTCAATAAATAGATGAAGAAGCCACCTTCTTTGTCTTTTTTCTCCACCTTTTTACCGAAAAACCCACCACCCTTTGAGTGATCCTTAATTTATATCGGATTGATGGTCGTACTCCTTTTCTATATATATATATATATATATATATATATATATATATATATATATATATATATATATATATATATATATATATATATATATATATATATGAATATTTATTCTACTAGACGAAAACTAGATGTCAGAAATATCATTATTTTCAATATCTGGTCATCTATTCATTCTTTTACTGTACATCCTACATTATGGGACAGTTTCGACCATACCAACACACAGACAGCCCTAAACACTTTTGAATTTAGGACTGAAACTCAGAAGCGCCAATTAGTGCATCTAATTGCCGAACCAATTCCAAAACCTATAACTTCGAAATCCACTACAGACGTTAACAACTTTTCTGATGCTCCTATTTCGACCATTGCCACTCAAGCTTTAACAAAAAGTTTCAATTACTTTGTTACCCTAAGTCACATTCCAGTTGATACAATCATCTGTCAAACTGAAGAAGGCATCTCCAGTTTAGATTTTGAAGATGCTGAAATAATTAGACAAAACATCGCAAAAGTTCTTAGAAACTAAAATCCTCTTATTCCGAATATTAGCCAATCCAAAAAAAGCTTAAAAGAACTTATGTCAAATCCAAATCTAGTCATTCTTCTCACCGATAAAGAAAATTCTAAACCGTCATCCTAAACACTTCTTTTTACATTAATAAATTATTAAATCTCAATAATACTCCAAACTACAGACCAATTCCTAATAATCCAACAACCTATTTAGAGAAAACAACAAAGGCCATTGTCAATAAAACCTCTCTTCCTGTTGACATAAAACAATCTCTAATTCCTCGTGAAAAGTCTTTCAGAACACCTCGAATATATGGCCTGCCCAATATTTTTAAACCCGATATTCTTCTACGTACTATTTTCTGTGCATACAACTGCACTACACAACCATTGGCCAAGTACTTAGCCAAAACTCTACAGACTCTCGTCGAAAATATGTCATCCTTCGTCAAAAATTCTTTTCATTTTATCTAATTTCTTAAACAATACCCAATCTTACCGTCAGACATTCAGACACTCTTTACTAACATTCCTGTAGACGAAACTCTAAACATTCTAAAAACCAAAAACGAAATACCGTATTTAGCAAAACCACTTATCTCTCATTAAACATTGTATGTCCAACACTTATTTTATCTTCCAACATCAATTAAATTTGGAATGGAGCCCAATGGGCTCCCCACTCTCCCCAGTAATTGCCATTATTTTTATGGAAGACTTCGAGACCTGGGCACTATTCACATCAAAGCCCAAACCCACATGTTGGCTTACGATACATTCGTGATTTGGCCCCATGGCAGGGATGCTTTGGTGTCTTTTTAAACCCATCTGAATGGTATACATCCTAGTATCCAGTTCACGATAAAAGCGGAAATTAATTCATCTATACCGTTTCTCGAAGATATCATAAAGAAATACCAATCCCAAGGTTTTTGTTACTCTGTTTATCAAAAACCCACCCATACCAATTGTTACTGGCATGCCAACTCTGATCATCCACTTTCACTGATAAATTCAGTCATTAATACCCTTGTCTCAAGATCAATTCGGCTGTGCGATGATGCAATTAGACCTGCTGAACTCTCTAATTTAAAATAAGCCCTCATTAAAAACAGTTACCGCGAAAATCACATCAATAGAAGCAATAGAAGCATACACAGACATCAATCTTCCATTCAATCTCAACGCAAAGACCCTCACTATACGAAAGCTTTATTTACAATATTTACCTCCCGACAAGAACTTTCATTTCTTGGAACAAGGAATTTATGAAATTCCTTGTGCAGACTGCCCCCGATCCTGTATAAGCCAAACAAATCGTAGAATCCAAAATCGGATTTATAAACATTCCATTTCTGGTCGAAATTCTGATTAAATTTCAGCTCCCGATCAACACCATCTTCATACAGGTCACAAATTGTCTCAATAAAAGAGATCACGACATACGGTTACTGTCAGAAATGTTCGCACCAACATCTAGGCCAATCCCCGTGCCAATCCACACGCTAACCCAAACGCCAATCTCCACGCAAACCCCGTTACCATCGATGGAACAGTCCTGTATTCCCAATAGCAGTAATGCATTGGTTATTGATCAGTGCAGTAGTTTCTGGTGGATTGGAAGACTAAGACCGTGGAATTCCTAAAGAAGACATCAAAGAGGACGTCGAAAGCTCAAACCAATGTTAACCGACGAGGTTCAACCTGGAAGACTGGTGAGTTTAATATTAATTCTTGTAATAATACCAAGGAAAAATACAAAGTAGAGGTTGTCTTGATCCCGCGTATACCGCTGATTCGAACGAACGCGAACATACCATTTGATTTAAAATGTTTACAATTTACCGTGCCTTTCACTTTTGTAATGACAATAAACAAATCACAAAGCTAACCGTTTAAAGTTTGAGGAATTAACTTGAGTTTCCATGTTTCGCGCATGAACCATTATTCGACAGTCGGAAAAACAACATCGTTGTTTATGCAACGCAAAAAAAAATCTTCTTTATCAGAATTTTTTTAATAAAATTTATTGAAGTTATTCATATATAATATGTTTAAGTATTTTCTTTTTTTTAAGTTTTTTTTAGAAAAAATATCTTTTACCTAATATAAAACAAAGTTTAACATCAGTGGAAGATTTTGTCTTCCAACAGACCGGCGCAGGCTGCTATATCTCAAATAAGAGTTTAAAATGGGTTGAAGGCCGTGACAAGCCACCTTTGGAATGGATTTCTAATAGTTCCGACTTGTCCCTGATATAAACTTTTTGAAGCGAAATAAAAAAAAGCATTGAGGAAACATCCTGTTGAGGTTCGTTTGCCTGTTTGCTCCAACGAATTGAAGAAAACATTGCATGCAATATGGAATTCAATTACTTCAGAATTTTACCAAATTTATTTTGCTAATATTACATCATATTCTGTGCGCTTTTTAATGGGCTGTTATTCTGTTTAATTAATCGTTTTATAATTTTATCATATTTTCTTTAATTATGGAAATCCAAAAATGTTGATCGATGAATTAAAACTTCTAAAGCTTACGCTGAATTTTTGTTTTGTCAATGAATTTTCTTTTCAATCTAACTTTCGGCCAACTGACGTGGAAAGGGGCTCATAAAAACAACATTTATTCTATATAAAACAAATTTCTAGATAAATTTGCCAATATTAAAATTGGTAATATAATTTACTCTAAAGACATTGTATCAAAAAAGATTTGATGCTCTTCAGCATTGTGATGGTGTTATTCCGTAAAGAATAAAGCTTTTTTTACATAAACACGATTAAATTATACTGGCGCACAAAACTCGGCAGCAGAAAAGACGAAAGCTACGATTAAAAACTTAAATGAGGATGCCGATGCTCCACATATTTAGCCACAGAGTAATACTCCTTTTAGATTAATATTTTATTTAAAGTCACAGTTAAGTATCTTAGAACTTATTAGTGTTGAGTAGGTAGATTGCCTTTGAAGACATAGAATGCCAAACAGGACTCCCGATTACCATTGAAGAAGTCACGGCAGCTATTAGAAAAACTAAAGATGGTAAAGCTGTAGGGCCTGACAAATTTTATACAGTATTCCTGAAACTTATGGACGAACAAGGAATACAATGGATAACGACTATATTTACCAATATATGGAAATATAATATAATAATATAATATATAACTGGAAATATTTTCCAAAGCTGGTTAAAGTCCACTTCCCAACTATACCAAAAAAATTAAATCCAAAAACATGCGAAGACTACAGAATAATTGAAAATGAAATGAGCCACTTACTTAAAACGTTTTTAAAAGTGATACATAACAGAATATATAAAAAATGGGAAGTGGGGATAAATACAAGTGTCATGGTCACAATTTGGATACCGCGATACCTTAGGTACCCAAGAAGCTCTATTCGCTATAGAAGTGCTTAGATCTTAGTGCTATAGAGATGTTAGATCTCAATACGAAAAAAGAAAGCACACGGTGGGTAGTAAGCGCGAAATAATAAATAGACATCTTTTAGTAAACCAACAGACAATTGACAGGGTAAACAGCTACACATATCTTGGTACTAACATAAACAGTCAATGAGATTACTCTACTGAAATAAAACAACGAAAGTGAGAGCAAGATCAGCATTCGTAAATATAAAGTCTCTTTGAAGAAGTCACGATTTACCACTTAGTACCAAAATCTATATTATCAGATGCTATGTATTTTCTACATTATTATACAGAGTAGAGACATGGACGCTCTCGGAAGCTTCTTTAGGAAAGATGAAGACCTTAGAGATGTGGTGTTACAGGCGCATCTTACGAATTTCATGGAAGGATCGTGTGACTAATATTGAGGTACTACATAGAATGGGCAAGGAATGCGAGATCACTAACACAATCAAAGAGCGCAAATTAGAATATCTTGGCCATGTTATAAGAAATAAGCAGAGATATAGCTCATTGCAACTCATTTTTCAGGGCAAGGTATTTGGAAAGAGAGGACCAAAGAGAAGAATATTGTGGCTTCAAGACCTAAGGAAATGATTCAACACGTCTACAACCGGACCATTCCGAATAGTTGCAAGTAAAGTTAGGATAGCTAGCTGATCGCCAACATCCGGAACGGATAGGCACCGTAAAAAGAAGAGGCGTTTTAAAGTACACGTTAAGTAGTGTTCTTTGAACCAGTTTATAATTTAGATGAAAAAAGATTTCCTGGATCATATCTATATGCTTCGCAAACTAATGAATAGAGCTAAATAATATAAAATTTCGGTAGCATTAACCTTCGTAGACTTCAAAAAGACTTTTGAGTCTATATATCCCAAGGCAGTAAGAAAAACTTTGACTAATCAAGGCATTGATAAATCGTACAAAGTAACTTTAGAAAATATATACAGACAAGCAAAAGCTAAGGTAAATTTATGAAAACAATCAAGAATTTCCCACTACCAGAGGTGTCCGACAAGGAGACGCAATATCATCAAAGCTCTTCATTGCAACTCTAGAAAAGTATTCAACAATCTGAACTGACAGAACAAAGCGTATTCATTGATGGAGAATACCTCAGTCGTCTGAGAGTAGACAAGTATATATACCTGGAACAATTAATAAATAAAATTGATATTTCGTATATACACATATGTATATATATATATATATATATACACTGTATGTTTTTTCCAGTTATCTCCATTAATACCTAGAATAAATGTCTAACAAATTCTAAGATTCTAAGATTGAGGATTACTGGTAATTTTTAAAATTTATTCTAGTTATGTTTTATATTATGATTTGCATAAATGAAATACATGATTAAACCTCATCATTACATTGAAGATAGAAATTGTCAAAAAGTTAAAGATAACATGTTTTATGTAAGATTTTTCATGTTTTTTATCCCATAATTTGTTGCAATCTCATGGTGACCATTACATTTCGTAAACGCCATGACTTTGCAAAAAATAGAAAAGATAACTGATACGTTTCACAATAGTCATGACCTCCCATGACTTATCATCTTATATTTTATAAGAACACCATAGAAACAAGTTTGTTTTTATATATTTACGTATTTTACCATAGATATACGTTTTATAGTGTTTTATAGTTGCGTCATTCTTGATCATAAGATGTTTTTATGGCGAGTACAAATAATCGGAATGTTGTAACCCACAGAACAAAGAGGATAAGACCATATATAAATTAAATAAATCCGAATAATATTTTTTGAAAAATTTCCACTGTATTTACTTATTTATGACGTTTCGTCACTTTGTGGTTGGTTCAGATACTTAAACAGCATTTCCAAAGTATATAGAAAATGAAAAATTTGCAACTTAGATAATATCTACACGAATAAGTTAAAATTTTTTACTTGGAGGTTTCCGATGCCGCTGAATACGAATATGATAACGACAATGCTCCTCCAACTACTTGATGCCCATGAATATCTCGTCTCCTGGAGTATGTTAATTTCATTCTAAATCAGTCGACAGTTATTACTCGGGGACTTTTAAAGCCGCTGAACACGAACATACTAAGCACGATGGTCCCTAGATACCTGGTGTCCAGAATGGACCTCGTCTCCTAAAGTTTTATGTCGTTTTCATTTGAAATCAGTCGAAAGTTATTACTCGGGGGGTTTTCGCGGTCGCTGTACGACTATTATGACGGCGATGGTTCTCGAGCTACTGGTGGAGACTGGCTCTCATCTCCTGGAGTTTTATGTTATTTTCATCCGAAAGCAGACAAAAGTCATTACTAATTAAATACAAAAATTTTACAGCGATTTATCTTGCTGCGGAAAATTGATAGGTTTAGCGCTTTGTTTCGTCGCCTAGACAGATCGTCGATCGGCGATCGACATAATAGTATTTCTAAACGAAATTAATATAAAATATTAGGAATTCGATACAAAGGCTATAAAACCGATGAAACTGAAAAGAACTCTTAACAATCACAAGAATGTTTTCATTAACAACTACCTTAAAAATCACCAAGTCGACAGAATACTTTTATGGAAGGCTACAAAAAAATTGATAGACCCCAACTCCTAATGGTAAGAAATGGTAACTGAGCCAGAACTAACCAGAAGAAGGGTGAACAGTTTGCTAACCAATTAGTCAGCGTTTTCAACCGCATACCTCAAGGTTTAACCTTGAAGAAGACAATGTTATTTATAACCTCATGGAAGTTCATTTCAGCTTTAACTCCCACTTGCAAATTTGAGAATAAATATTAAAAATAAATAAATAAATAAAAATAAATTTGAGAATAAATAGAATTCCGTTTTAAGGAATGTTTATTTTCCAACACAGTGGAAAGTAATGAAAGTTATACTCATCCTTAAGTCTAGGAAACCTCTTGATAGTGCCACTTGCTATAGACTAATTAGCCTGCTGTGAATTCCAGGAAAACTACTTGAAAATCATCAATTTGGTTTTAGACCGCAATACGCAACCATTGAATAGATACATGAGTAACAAAAAAGATAAGTCAATACCATGAAGACAAACTGTATTATTCTGCGGCATTTTTAAACATTCCCCAAGGTATTTATTAAGGTCTGGCTTAGTGGCCTTCTCTATAAAATCAAAAAACTTTTAATTGTTAACCATGCTCCTGATTCTCTAATCCAATCGACAATTCTTCGTGACCCAGTATAAAAAATAATCTACTAATAGATATACTACTAATACTTACTAGTTAGTAATACTACTGACTAATACAAAACCGACAATTCTTCGTGCCCCAGTATAAAAAATAATCTAGCGTCCGTCCAGTAAAGGCTGAAGTTGCTCAAGGCAGTGTGTTTGGACCCGTCCTGTACCTTTTATACACTTCCGACTTACCAACGAGGGTTAACTCTACCATAGCCACATACGCTGATGATGACGCCATTTTGACATCACACTCCAATCCAATTATCGCTTCACATCGACTACAGAAACTAATGATATCTAGCAGTGGATAAAATGAAAGTAAGTTGGTACATGTTACGTTCACAAACCGCAGAGACAACTGTCCTCTCAGTAATCCTTAACGATCAGCAACTTCCCCAAAAAGATGCCAAATACCTAATTATGCTCGTGGAAAATGACTTACATGAAACAAACATAATCACAAAAAGGAAACAACTAGGACTTAGATTCAGCAGAATGTACTGGTTTATAGGCCGTAAATCAACGTTGTCACTGGAAAATAAGCTCCTAATATACAAGACAATCATAAAGCCTATCTGAAGTTATGGAATACAATTCTGAGGTTAAACTTTTAAGCCCAACATCAAAATATTAGAAAGATTAAAGTCCAAAGTGCTACACATGATTACCAACACTCCATTGTACATCTCAAATTGCATTATTGTGAAAGACCCCAAAATGATGACAGTCAAAGCTGAAATTAAGAGTTATTTTAAAAACTATGCGATACCCAAACGTCTTAGCAGCAGAATTAATGACCAATCCAATTGCCAGATGTAGGCTGAAACGCTTTTTTCTAATGACCTACCTAACAGATACTGATAGTGAACTGAAGCGTTGTGAACACTAATCCCTTCGATAAAATAACAGTTTTCGTTTAATATTATTTAGAAAGAACCATATTAATTGTTCCTTCATTGTTTGTTAGTCAGTTGTAAAATTATTTACTTATTGCATTGTTAGTACACATGGTAAATTTATTTGGATTAGAAAAAACTATACAGTGGCACTGTCGTTCACCAGCTTCTGCAAATAAAACTAGTTTATAGACCGTCGGATTTTAATACGAAGTTCAACAACGATTTTATTCCTTATATCTTTTGTGTACTGGAACTGTCATATGAGGTAAGCAAAAAGAACCGGGTTCATTTTTCTGAAAATCGAAATTTCCTTATTTTCCGCAAGTTTTCTAATGTAAAATTGTTCGTTTTCATAACCCTTCTTTTTGTAGGTTCCTTATCGTGAAAACTAACTAACTTTCAAGTGATATAAAGGCTAATACGGGCTTTACACCAATAATAAATTTATGAAGAAATCTAAGAAGTCGCTTCAAGGTCAAATTTGACATGTGTAAAGTATAATTTAACATAAAATTTTAAGTGAATTCAGTGAATTCAGTGTCACCTACCTGTGTGGATTTGGCGGGAAGTAGGGCTTTTACCAATTAAACGCATTCGCAAGCTTTTATTATTTGTTTGTTGATCTTTTCAACCATCACGTGGAACAGTTTATTTTATAAACATTTTTAATTTAAAAATTAAAAAAATGAGTTGTGGAAAAGAGGTAAGCTTATTATCGTATACTTATAATTAATAAGACAGAAGATAATATATGTATTTTTTTAGGAAAAACATACAATTTCCCGCGAGGAATGTCATTATTTAATATCATTATATCATCTCCAATTGTATGAGGTAACCAACAATGATTACAAAAAAAAGATTATTTTCACTAAAATCCGTAGCCGAAAATTTTAACTATAAATACCCATCGGCCAACGTGGTGATGGATGATATCAGAAAAAAAGATAAACAGTCTGAGGACTCAGTATTTTGCTGAAAAAAAAAAACAAAATAAGGAGCAGCATGATCAGTGGTAGTGGAACAGACCAAGTTTATTGCCCCTGCTTATGGTATTTTGACAATCTAAAATTCCTGGATGGCAGTAATCCTGTACGATCAAGTATGTTCAATCTAGTGAAACAAATAAGTGAGCATAGAGACCCTGTTAATGAAATAAAAGTCTGTATGATGGGCCTTCGAGTCACTTATTTGAGCTAGACTGGAATGGGCAAGCTTTATCTGAAGGACCAGGAGTATCCAGGAAATTACAAAAGAGAATATTAGAGTCCTCAGATGTTTTACTTGATTCGCCGTCCACAAAACTTTCCACAGAATTAGAACCAGAATTTTCCGTACAATCTGATATGGCTCAGACTTCTTTAGTATCATCAGAAACTAATTTAGAGACACCTCAAATTAAAACCAAAAGGAGAAAACTTGTCCCAAAGGCAGATAATAGTAATGATGTGCATGCTATAAAAATTATGGAGGCAGCTACAAGATTTTTAGAAAAACATGAAACAGATTCTAAATCTGAAGCAGATCTTGTTGATAATTTATTGGTGTAAGTAAAAAAATTTAGTACTTATTTTGTAAATATTTGTCATATTTTGTAAATCAAGTATATAACTTAAAATTATCTCATATTGTTACAAACATTTAAGCGCAGAAATACGGCAAATTAAAACTCACAAGAGGGCTAGGTTGCATCGTAGCAAATTAATGAATTTTGTGCATGAGGCCCAGGCAGAGGAGGAATAGGAAGGTTAAGGAGTTTAAGACTTTAATGGTTTTATACTTTAGTTAATAGTTTTATACTTTACTTTAGTTAATAGTTTTATACTTTAAGAATTAGAATTAATTTCCATGTATAAAATATTTAATGATAATTAAGACTAGGATTGTAATATAGTTTTCAAATATAATTAAGCAATATTACATACTTAGTTTCCATGTATTTTGTATTTAAGTTAGTACACTATAATATAAAACATTCTATCTTTAAAATTACATATACTTAATCAATTTTTTAATAAATATGCATTAATTATGCTACTGTTTTTCATTATATTATAACTTAATTCTATTCTCTCTCTCTCTCTCTCTCTCTCTCTCTCTCTATATATATATATATATATATATATATAATATATATATATGTATATTATATATATATATATATATATATATATATATATATATATATATATATATATATTTATGGACACTTCTTTATTTCCTGTGTTTGTCGGACTGTTGTAAATAAAAATACTTAACTATTACTTAAACGTTACGTTACGTTACTTAAACAATTTGCTTACTTTCCGTTACTTATAAAATAAAGTGCTTATTGAAAATGGTAAATTGCTGAAACAATTAAGTAATGGTTAAGTATTTTTATTTACAACAGACAGACAAACCCAGGAAATAAAAAAATGTCATCTATTTAAAAATTCTCAGTCAGGAAATAATAATATATATTTAAAATAAAATAACAATATATAATATTAAATAAGACTTACTCACAATCAGTTTAATTTAACTGTCTAGACGACCGGTTTCGCTTTCTACAATATGCAAAGCATCTTCAGGTCTGTCGATACAAGTTAATTAAATGATTCTGGTACTCTATTAATTATTAGTTGGAAGAACATAGTTCAAACTATCCTGTGTTTCTGAATGGAGAACTTCAGATTTTACTATTGTAATTGTTTGACAATAAACGGGAAAGTTTCTTGAGGAGAGAGATTTTATCCAATGAAGTGGAAAATAGGTGTAATGTGATTGTTTGTTAAAGGAGAGTGATGTTCTATATTATTTAATTCTTTAAAAGTTATTTATATTTATTCAAGAGATATATTTATGAAATGTGTGTTATTTATTGAGATTTTATTAAGGTGACAGTTGTATAACAATGAATGAAATTAGATGTACAATTTTGTGGGTGTGCAATTTTCTTCAACTTGTAAATAACAAATTTCTTTGATAACGTTCAATTGACTTACTATTATATGGCAAATGATTGTAAAGTCCAGTATATAAGATTATTAAAATTCAAACAATTAAGGACACTTAAGGACAAACAGAACACACTTAAAAAGGACGAAACAAACATTAAATTTAAAAAAGGGGACTTAAAAGCACTACATCTCTGACTTTTTTGATGAATGAGTTTTTTTGTTATCTATTAGATTTTTTTTATTAATTTTTTATTTCAAAAAAAATCTAATATGAAAAATAAAAATAATAAACATTCATTCAACATGGCCCATCCAGCGCAGACGTCCGATCTTTATGGATGTTGTAACCTCGAGTTCACTGTATGCTGTCTATAGTTCAAAGTTATATTTTCTGCGCCATATGTCTTTTCCTTCACCCCCTTTATGTCTAAAGACTTTTCGTTCAAACGTACCTAATAGGTTCTCATTGCTTTTCAACAGTGTCGATGTCTCTGATCCATATACAAGGACAGGTTTTATCAGGGTCTTGTATATTTTGCATTTGGTTTTTCTTGTGGTGTTAATTAGATATTAGATGTTTAATTAGTCTATTATATGTTTTATTAGCAATATGTATTCTTCTCTTACCTTCTTCACTGACATTGTTATCTGGGGTAACTAGTGAACCTAGATATGTAAAAGTTTTCACGATTTCGATGTTATAGTCTCCTATTGTCAGATTCTGTAGTTTTCTTTGGAGTATAAGAAATAACTAAAAAAAAGTTTCTTATTAAGTAGGTAAACCTAATATAAACTTAATAATATTTTCGAGTTAGATTAAAAACATTTTAACACAGAAAATTTCAAATATTCTTATTTAAATTTAAAAACAATTAACTACAAATGAAATAAAAAAAAAATAATAACAATAAATCTGAATTATGAACGACATGTACTGTACATTAATAAAATTTTGATTTTAGTTTTATTAGTATTATTTTTATTAGTATTAGTAGTTTTATTACATTCATAGTAAATGAATATTGCACTTGTAATATTAAATTGCTATTATCATGCCACTGTACAAAACCTTCTTCATTAAAGTATGATTTAAATCCATCACGGACATCTAAATTTTCCTGTCGTGGTCTATTGCCACCCTGTCTTGTTAAGCCATGTGTGAATATAAAATTATGGTCTACTTCCTCCTCAAATTGTACAGGGTTTTCCTTTTTTAAAAAGTTGTGTCATGCACAACATGCTAAAGCTATTTTCTGAACCTTGTCTGGGTTTAGGTTTATTGTGGTCAGAAAAAACCTTAATCTATTAGCTAGGTCCCCAAATGCATTTTCCACTACTCTTCTCGATCTACTAACTCTATTATCTAACTAAATAACTAACTTTAAATTAAAGACCTTCTGCTCAACAGTCATATTCCTAAATGGATATGGCTTTAAAATATGCTCACTGAGTGAAAATACTGCATCTGTTAGTATTACATGAGGGACTGGCTTAATTCTTCCAGGCAATGGTTTAGCTCCAGGGATGTTTATAGTATTTTGAGCTATTACATTAGCCAATGATGATCTCCTAAAGATGCCTCCATCTGATATTCGTCCAGTAACACCAACATCCACATAAAGGAAAATAGTCATCATCTACTAGTGCCAACAGCACAATACTGTGTGTTTCTTTATAATTATAATACATGGAACCTTGTGTTTCGGATGCCCTAAAAACAATATGTTTTCCATCCATTGCCCCTATTGTATTGGGAATTTGCCTTCTTCTTCTTAACATGCCATACACCAAAGTGCGTAGGCGACTATCTCATTACTAGAATTCTGTTCTTGGCGGCGTGACACAGCTCACCTGTATTGTGTATTCCTGTCCATTCTTTAATATTCCTTAACCAGGACAATTGTTTGCGGCCGGCTCCTCTCCTACCTTCGATCTTCCCTTGTAGGATTAACTGTGGTATTTCATATTTTGCTCCTCTCAATATGTGCCCAAGGTAACCAATCTTGCGTTTTTTAATTAATTCAAAGAGTTCTCTTTCCACGCCGGCTCTATTAAGGACGTCATCGTTTCGAACTCTATCCACCCAAGGTATGCGCATCATTCTTCTCAATGACCACATTTCAAATGCTTCAAGTTTGTTGATAGATGTTTTTTTCAAAGTCCACGTTTCCATGCCATAAAGCAAGATGGACCATATGTAGCACTTGACCATTCTGTAGCGTATTTCGAAGTTTAGGTGTTGATTACATAGGAGCGGTCTGAATTTCACAAAAGCTTGTCTTGCCATTTGTATTCGGGTTTTTATCTCGTGTTGTGGATCCGATTGGTCATTGATTGTGGTGCCAAGGTATTTAAAAGTTTTCACGCGATTTATACGATTGTCACCTATGCATAATATCGGGTTTTCTGGAGGGTTTCTGCTAATGACCATATATTTCGTTTTCAAAATGTTGATTTTGAGGCCATATTTTTTACCTATGCTATTCACCCTATCAAGTAATAACTGCTGATCTTCCAAATTATCAGTTATAATCACTGTGTCGTCCGCATAGCGTAGGTTGCTAATTGGTATGCCGTTCACCTTAATGCCTAATTCCGTATCTTCTAATGCTTCCGCAAATATATTTTCAACATATAAATTAAAAAGCATCGGAGAGAGTATGCAGCCTTGGCGGACACCTTTCCGGATTTCAAATTCATCCGTATATTGGTCTCGATCAATCCTCACCTTTGCCATTTGGTTCCAGTATAGATTCTGAATAATTCTGATCTCCTTCTGGTCAATGTTGGCCCTATGTAGTAGTTCCATCATGATATCATGTTTAACATTGTCAAATGCCTTCTCGTAGTCGATGAAGGTGAGGTAGACATCTTTTCGTTGATCTAAGCAGTTTTGTATTAAGGTGTTCAAACATAAAATTGCCTCTCTTGTTCCTAGTCCTCCCTTAAAACCGAATTGTGTTGACCCGCTAAGTTCTTCTAGTATCTTCTAGGGGAATTTGCCACTTAGCTTCAAATTGCTGTGCAATATTTAACCAATCTGCTGCAGAATTGGGTGTCTAAAATATAAAGCTTGTTCAATTTATTTAGATCTATCTATATATTTAAATCTAACTATCTTTAGGTATGTATCCTTCAGAACATCAAAAATTGCCTGACAAATATGTGGCGCAAACAATGATATTGTTGATTCGTGGATTCGAAATGTATACATAAGACTGCGATATGTTTCTCCCGTGGCTAAAAATCTCAGTGTGACAATTAGTTTCTCTTTTGGAGTAATTGCGTCCCGGTAATTAGTGTTACGTTTCTCTATAAGGGGTCTCACCCAAACAAGCAGCTTTTCAAAATTTTCTTCTAACTTTCGCAAAAATTGTTTAAATTGTTGAGGTTCCTCTTTAAATTCACTGTTTAACATATTTAATTCTGCTTTGTAAGATTTATCTTGTAGCCACGGTCGAACTCGCCATCTTCTATTAATTTTATCTGTGTTATCTGTCTATTGGTTTCTATCATTAAAGCTGCAGAAGCTAATATTAGTGCAACAGCAGCTGCTGTTGTTTTACAATTTTTGTTCATAATTAATATTCAATTCATATACTAAATTCAAACAAAACAATAACAAACAACGTTCAATAATTAAATCATTGGTACTACTAAAAATAGTGACATTTCACATCAAACTTTATTTGAAGTCCAACAAATTCACGAATTTATTGACACAGAAATTGATGAATATATTCATGAATTTCTTCGTGAATTTATTGTTGGTGTAAAGCCCGTATCACATCACAGACACTAACTTATTATTATATCTATTTCTTACTATCATTTATTCTTTTTCTTATAGTGCCGTGCATTGGCGAATTATCTTAAGGCCAGACGTCTGTCTTTTGCGGCATGCAAAAGATCGCCAGTGTTATTTATGCCTGTCCAAATTTTTATGTTCCGTAGCTACGACATTTGTTTGCGACCTACTCATCTCTTGCCTTTAATCTTTCCCTAGATGATTAGTTAAGGGATTGCGTATTTTTTTCCTCTCAGAATATGACCGAAGTATCCAATTTTTCGTGCCTTGATCAAATTGAGTAGTTTTCTCCCAGTATTTGCTTTCTTAAGACTTCCTCGTTCTCACCCTATCTGTCCATGGTATGCGGAACATTCTTCGCAACGTCCACATTTAGATTTCCACATACTATGATTTACTATTACATATTTAGGTCATAATCAACACATGCGATTTTATTTACAAAACAAATTAAATTAACATATTTTACTCTCTTTGATTTTATCTTTTAGTACTTTTAAAGGTATATAGGATAAAAGTGTGGCTGAACTTCTATTGAAATACGACGGTCTATTATTGCATTGCCTAATTACAAATAAAATTTACATAGACCGTAAACAGAGGTTTAAGAGAAAATAAAGAATACAATTTTAAAGTAATTATTTTGACAAGATATGTAGAGACGATCGTGATGTATGTTTTGCAATTATACTACACGATGTTTAACGATTCTGCGAATTAAAAATAAATGAAACTTTTTGTAAACAGATCGAAGTATATATTGTGAAAGTTAAATGTAAAGATTTGGGACTTTATCAGTATATTGAAGTGTATGTTATAAAACTTGTATAACAATTTAGTTATTGATTAGTTTTATCCAAATATAAAAAAAAAGTAGCGGACGATTGATAAAATATCTTCTTTCAACTATGTTCTTCATCTTCTCATTATTGGTGGTGACTTTAATGCTCATCATTCTTTGTGGAGCACTTTCAATAATTAATAATACCGAACCAACTATTTTCACTCGTCCCAACCAAAGGCAATCGGTTGGGGACATCAAATTTTTTTTATTAAAATAGCCAACAAAATTATATGTATGGATCTTTGCTCCTGATATTTTAGGATCTAATATTATTTGTATGCATGTATTAAACAAATTCATATGCGTTTCCGATCATCAGTTACTTTTCTCATTATCCAATCTAACATAATAAGAAATAGGGTAAGGGACAGTACGTACTCCTGTTTGACTCTACTTTCTATAAAGTAAAAAGTATACACTATCTATTTCCTCTTTTATTTCTTCTGAGAGTTCCCATTTAAAGTAAGGGTTTCTCTTTTCTATATTAAAAAAAAAATGTATAAATAGGTTTTTATTTGTTCATCTTTTACTTGGGGTTTTCTTAACAAATCCTCTTTTTTGGTGGGGCTTCCACATTGTTCCACACAAAGCACCAGTTGGGGTGTCTACTACAAAAGTAATTTTTTTGCATTCATTTTATTTATTTATTTATAAAGCGTAGGTACGTTTTGCTCACTAATTTTGGTTTTTATTTTTAATAAATATGACTATTTAATATTATCTTTGATTTGTCTCCTCCAAATTTCTCATCTTTATACAATTTTCATTTATGATATAACGTACTAGTAGAATCCTTAACAATAAAATTGGTATCTCAGTGTCAGTTTATGGATACACGATTGAGGTGTTGTTTTATTGTTACATTATTCTATCTGATACACTCTCTGTTTTTTTTGGCTATTTCGTATCCCAATACTCCAGCAATCAACTCAAATTATTCCATCTTTAACATAAAGGAAATACTGTATGAAATTAAAACGGAATTAATAGAATACTGGATTTGTATAAGCAAACATTTAAATACGTAGGGGATTCAGCCAAATATGCTTTACCTGATGCTGAGCAGCATCTTCGTCGTTATCCTTCTCATTTTCCTGGCGAATGACACACTCAGCGATTTGGTCGTCGTTCAAAATTCTCCTTAGCTCCTTTTCAAAGGTGATCAACTCCAAAACATCTTTAAAAATGGGACCACAGTTCAATAGTTGTTGACGAAGGCGTACAATAGAGCTGCATTGTTATCAAGTTCGTTAACAAGAATGTTATTTGTCTCATCTTTTGTTGTTTTTGCTTGAAATTATCTTCAAAATTTTCCAAAGTTTTTTTGAAAATATCTCCAGAAAGCAGTTTTCGGCAGAACTTTCTCTTGAAGCACTAAATGACTCCTTGGTCCATTGGCTGTTGAAGGCTGGTTACATTGGGGAGCAGGAACATTAGTATAATTTATTTTTTATGGTCACACTAAAGACCTTTCTGGTTGGTAGGCGTGTTGTCGAGAAGCAGAAGTGTTTTGATGACCAGTTTTGATTTTTTTCAACTGTTTTTTCATTTTAGGAACAAATTCGCACACAAACCATTTCCTGAACAAATGTGTGTCCATCCATGCTGATTTCTTTTACCGATAATACGCTGATAGAGTTCTCATGTTTATGTTTTGTAACCCTCTCGGTTTTGCTGCTATGCCAATGACAAATAGGGGTATCTTGTGGTTCCCCGAGGCTTTTGTACATAAGGCGACCGTTATTCTCTCTTTGCCCTGAAGCAAATGTCTCTTGCGGGTGGAAAAGGGTCACCAATAATTTTTAAAAAATTTGCAGAAAAATTGATGACCGCTGTTGGGTCTGCTGAGAGCTTCTCACCACAGACTCAATAAAATGGGCTCCACGTCTCTTTTTTTTATCGGGAGAGCCATCCATCACTAGCCAAGTACGCCTCTTCTGGTTACAGCTTTGAGTTAAAGATCATAGCCTTCTCCTTTAGGATTGGTCCAGTCAACAGCGTTTCTCGTCTTCGTTCTTATACAAACCACAACCACAGAGCATCTTCTACCAATTGATGCTTTGCTTTTTTCAGTGTGCAATGCTTTTGTAAAACTTTTTCCGTTTCAATTTGTGTACAATAGTATACAAATCTAGTACAATCCGCTAGTTTTTCTATTACGCCACCAGTCGTTGACTGTACTTTTGCCCACGTTCAAATCCTTACAAATACTTTGCACGGATTTTCCTTTGTCCAATCTTTCCAGATTTTGTAAGATCTTTGTCAAAGAACACAATATTGTAAACAAGTTGAGACTTACTGCTTGCTCGCATTTGGCTGGCGAATACCAAGTGCGTGACTTATTCTCAGAGAGTTGGCCGGACTAAGCAGAGACCGAATTACCCGAGGCCGAACTTACGGGAGTCTACTGTATGTTCGAACGAGAGTTTTTCATAAACATTCGAATACCATCTTAAAATTTTCAAAGAAAAATATTTTAGACAATCCAAATAGCCTTGGGAAAATCGTTTTCCATATAATAGTAAAAATTGTGTCTCAAAAGCGTCGATTGGAATAAACAAAATTCTATCATTGTTTACTTTTGCCAGATATGCGTCTATAAGCGTAAACAAATCTCCCGCTAGGTGGAAATCTCCCAGAGGGGAGACGTGTGAGGCCCGCGTGGTCTGGCATTTTGTGTCACTCAAAAGGAGAGAAATTAATATTTAATGTTTTAAAAAGATGTATGAAGGTATCAATTTTAATGGAAAATGTAAAATAACAATTTCAGTAAAATTTATGATTTAGCTAGTAATAAATACAACTAATAGATAACACCTTAGTATTATTTAATTGCTCTGACAATCTTTCTTTCTTTGGAGCAATAACTAAATATTTCTGACAAAAATGTTGAACGGAATATACGGTAAGTGTGACTGTTTCTTGTTTTTTGGCTATATGTGTATATTGGTTTTTGGGAGAATATTATGCGAAGAGCACTTGAAGGATGGGAAAAGGGCATCTCAATAAATGGTCATAAACTAAACAACCTACGTTTCGCAGATGACACAGCCCTTCTTGCAAATAATCAAGCAGAGCTGATCGGCGTGCGAACTTTCGATACCAAATTGTCTTTGTACCTGGGGTAATCGAAGGGTCAAATTTTATTATAGAAAATTTCGACACCGCGGCATGAAGCAGGTAGGTAGGTAATTAGCGGCGATGGACATTTGCACCCAAGCAGGACAAGCGGGTTTTCCCAATATTTATTGTCACGGCGGGGGGCGTGGCACTTGTTTACTTGTGACTAAATTATTTCAGTTGTAATTTATTTCTTGTTTGACGTTGACTTGTGCACGTATACGGATATTTAAAAAATGAGTTTGATAAAAAGTTCCCGTGGTCGAGATTTATTAGTGGTGGAGCATCATTCGTTCCCGAAACAGAAAGTGTTAAAAAGCCGCAAAATATTTTGGCGCTGCATCCAAAGAAACACTAAGGGTTCCACAAAAGTGTTTACAATAGGCTGTGAGGACCTCACCATCACAAGAAGTGATTTGGTACATAATCATGAAGCCGATCCAAAAAAGCTTGAAGTAAAGATGGTAACCAATGCATGTAAAAGAAAAGCCCAAGAGGACATATCGGAAAAGCTTGCCAAAATTACAAGAACTGCTGTTGCTGAGTGTGATGCCAATTTGCTGACGGTTCCTGACATAGCTAGCATAAGAAAGAACATTTACAACTGTCATCGTAAACTGTTACCAGGTCCTTTACCAAGAAGCATATCAGAAGTCCATAACGCGGTTAGTAATTATTCTCCTAAAAACCTGTCACAATGAAAGTTTTTTGTTTTTAAATCATCCTGAATTAAATGTAATTGTATTTTCATGCGAGACAAATATTCGTTTGTTGTGTAAATTAAAATTTTGTATATGGATGGTACATTTTCATACAGTACCAAATATTTTCTACAATTATTTACTATACATGGCTTGGAAAATGGACATTATGTTCCTTTAGCATACTGTTTGTTAAAGGACAAATTGTCAATGACATACAAAAATTTATTTTCTTTATTAAGGTCTAAGATTTTTGAAACATTTCAATTATCATTAGAGTCAACTGAAATATTTGTGGACTTCACTGTGTGCAATTCACTGTGCTTTATTGTATACGTGGCCCAATGCAAAAATTAGTGGATGCCGTATTCACTTACACCAAAACTGGTTTAAAAAATTCAATCTTTGGGTTTGGTACAAGAATATAAGGATACAAATTAAGAAATTGGAAAATGGTTAAGGCATACGTTTGGTTTAACTTATTTAAATCCAGCAGAAGTTGAAGAATGCTTTCTTTATGATTTAATGTCATATAAACCTATAAACGCAACACTTGATATATATGCAAATTATTTACTGGAAAATTACATTTTCGATAGCGCTCTATTTCCACCACACATATGGTCTAATCAGAATCCGTCTATTGCGAGGACCACAAATGCCCGTGAATCCTTTCATTCGAGATTTAATTCTTCTTTTTATTCAACAAATCCTTCTATTTTTATTTTTATTGAAAAGTTAAAAGAATTTCAAGTAGACACTTATGTCAAAATAAATAGTTTACATATACCAGCAAAAATCAAAGATACCACTGTTAAGGCTAAATTGGCATTTTTGGAAAAAATGATGGATAAACTACGATCCCAACAAATACGTAGGTTAGATTTTATAAAAGCTGTATCTTATCATTCCTATAATAGCAAATAAATCATTGTATACAAGTATGTTAACGGTAAAATGTACAAAAATTAGGTACTAGTTGTATTATATTTAGATATTATTACAGTTATAAAGAAATAAAATGCACATTACTTTTATTAAAATAAATAAATAAATTAATTATGGTATTTTATTTATGTCGCAGCTATATTTATTTGGTGTCGAATATACCTGTAAGATAAAAACGGGAATTGGGGCTGGTGTCGAAAATTGCCATTAAATTTTAGTCGCTACCTGCTTAGTGTCGAAATTTGCTACGCCCGAGCTGATGGAACTTATACGACTGATCGAAAACGAAAGTCAAATGTTTGGTCTGCAATTAAACATATCAAAGACAAAGATCGTGATAGTGGATAGACTACACAACAATCATCCACACATAACCACAATTGACCGGTTCGAGGTTGTGAGCTCATACTTATATCTAGGATCATTAATCACAAACACAGGGTCATTACAAGAAGAGATTAAACGTAGATGTGATCTAGCAAAAGTTGCCACAACAAAAATGACCAAAATATGGAAGGACTGTCAAATTTCAAGAGCGATAAAGATGAATTTGATCAACTGCTTAATATTCCCAATACTGACCTACGGATGTGAATCTTGGACTCTGAGACAATCGGAGAGAAGAAAGATAGACGCCACTAAAATGTTCTGTTGGAGGCGAATGTTACGAATTTCTTGGACCGACCGTAGAACAAATAATTCAATTTTAAGAGAGCTAAAAGTTAGCCAACGACTCTCTAGTAAAGTCCATCTCCAACAATTAAAATATTTTGGGCATGTTATGAGAGCAAACACAGAAAACATGGAAAGACTCATAATACAAGGAAAGGTAGAAGGCCGAAGATCACGAGGAAGATCCCCGACAAGATGGATAGATCAAATTACAGGAATATGCCAAAGACCTATGCATGAATTAAAAAATATGACCAGAGACAGAGATCTCTGGAGACGGACAATACACGACATCACGTCGACCACTACACTCCCCCTGGGGGGTCAGGATTGAAGAGAGAGAGAGAGATATATTGGTTTTATAAAAGAGGTTAAGTATGCTTGTAATATTTTTTATCTTTTTTAAACCAATTCTCTGACATATAAGATATCGAGTTTTCCTTGTCACTCGAAGAAAAGATAAGATAGCGCTGTCTTTCCTTAGTATTTGGTTAAATTTTTGTCTATTTCTTTCCAAGTGGGTATATTTATTTAAAAACCCTTAAAAGGGCTACATCAAAAAATCAAACGTTTTCGGACTAAACAGTCCATCATCAGGTTTAAAATCTGCCTAAAATAAGTACAAACCATTTAGTTAAAACAAACGTGATTATGAAATTTTGACTATAGTTAAAAAAGCAACATGGCTATACTTACTAGGTTAAAATGTCTGAGCCACCAAAATACATGGGTAAAAACCCTCTACCCTTTCTACGAGGTTTTTTTTTTATGTAGCCCTTTTAAGGGTTTTTAAATAAATATACCCACTTACAAAGATTAACCTCCTTTTTTGTGATACGTGGTATACAGCCAGCTACAGGAATTGTTTTCCTTGTGGATTTTATTTCTTTCCAGTTAATATAATTCATTTTATTTATTCTTACTGACTTCATTATCCCCCATTCCTAATAAGCGATCTATAGAAACACGTCCCAAAGCTCGCCGTTGTGTCCTTGAAAACATCTGGTTGAATAGCGAACTTAATTACTCCAGGAATTCTTCGTCTTCCTTATTTACCATAACAAATCTTTCCATAGCCTAATTTTTATATTACTCACAATAGTATCCAACTTCCTAACCTGGGCATCCTGTCTTCTCATCCAAGTCCATTGTACGTTACATCAGAATTAAAAAGTAGTGTATGATCATTTAACTAAGTTTATCTGTAACAGTGCATCTATGATCAAAATTATTAGTTTTTACTTAATTGTAACATTATCTAACTAACCCTGGACTAGTTTTGTTTGAGACAAATTACTGTTTTGATGGGCCCCTAGACGAGAGGCGAATAGCCTTGTCTTTTAGTGGTATATTTTCGTCTTCTGGTGTATTTGCATTTTACGCTAGAACACAGTTTTTCATTTAGATAAGTCTTTTATTTTTTATCAACTTTTGACTGGTTGCACAATTTAATTTCAAAAGTATATGAGCAAAAAGGCAAACTATAAGAATAAATTAAGAAAGTAATGTTTTAGCCTGTAAATTAACTATAGCATGAGTTTGATCACAAATTTTAAGAATATGAAAAAAACAATTTATTTTGTCTAATAACATCAATTGATAAGATAAATTACAATTTATGAAATATCACAATGCAGTGATATTTATAACGCATGTAATGTTATGACCCAAAATCGAAACCTTTGGTTCTACCAGTTTGTATTTACAATTTACTAATCTATTCGGGTTATTAATACCGTATTGTTTTCTCAGTTTTTTATTAAAATATGAATGTAATTGTGACGGGTCATTTAACTAGGTCCACTATCCTGTTATTTCTGGTTTAACACTCATTTGCAGATTAGCTTAATGACAACATTTGTTTATCTAATGCATTGCTTCATGACCATAATTACAGAAGTTCGAATTCCACTAAGGAAGATAGTCTAGAGTAAAGATTGTTAAACTCATGTACTATTTTTATAGAAGCGTTAAAAAGTCGACCCTCGGGATTAGAATATTTATAAGAAACTGTCTAAATATTCATAACAGCTTGCAAACTTTTTTTTATTACAATGGTATATACTTTATACTCTTATTTGTCTGCTGATATCGTCATTTCTTGTGGCTCTTTTTCAAACGTCCATTTCAGTACTTAATATTTTACATAAAACACTGGTTTTACGTTATACGTTACAGTTATATTGTTTTCACGCTTTCTAAAAAAAATCGTACCACTAGACACATGGCAGGAAACTTAACTAGATACCGTGACTGATAATTCTGGGAAAATTTGACGTGTGCCAAAAAATTGATAAACCAGGACAAAATCAAATTGGCAACAAACTTATTAGAGCCATATAAATCACTGGATCTGGACAGGATTTATCTAATACTTCTACAGAAGGAAAATTACCTTCTGTACGAGAAATTATGTATGATACTACTCCAGACTTGCTTAGGACTGGACTACAAACTCAAAGCATGGAGGCTCATGAGGGTGACTTTTATATCCAAACGTGGCAAAACTGGATAGAAAAAAGCCAATTCTCTAAGGCCGATGAATCAGATGACATTCGATATAAGAGCATATTCTCTCTATATCAAATGCAATTTTAGCTTCCACGAAGCAATCACAAGGGCAATGCGTCTACAAGAAATAGACGAAACAAGCTGCAGATAGATGGACTGTCTTCTGAGAAACCGTATTACTGCGCCGTCACTGAGGAAGTGCGAGCAAAAGTAGCTTGAGGCTTTCCGTAGGGGAGAGTTTTATCTGTTCTCTTGAGGAATGTGGTCATGAATAGCCTAATAGACAGACTCAGCAACGACGGGCATTATGTTCTGGTCTATATAGATGACCTGATCATCAGATCAAATTCAATGGCACAGTCAGATAATGGAATTAAAATATAAGCCTTAACATGTAGGGCTTTAGGTCTTGTTTCCAGAAGTCCAAGGTCATGCAATTTACCAGAAAAAAGTGATGTAAAGGGCTTGGGTCCTCTAGCCTATATAGTACACATCTAATTCTGGTGAGTGTACCTTCAAGGTAGTGGCTCACTACCTTGAAGGTAATATAAGACTTAGAAGACTATTTGGATTTAGAGATAGAAAGCGTAACCAAAAAAGCAATAACTATATTAATGGTAACCAGACGCACTTATAAAAAATATGGGTTTTGATTTCAGACATGTTATATTTCAACTATAACACGATCATAAAACCAGCAGCTACGTATGTATTAGTATTACAGTGGCCAAAAATGCAGCAAAAAGTTCCATCCTCAAACTAAGCAACGTCAAAAAAATGCTTGATTTGGAATCGCAGGCGTTATGAAGGGTACACCAACGGTGTTTGTGGATGTTTTACTGGACCTCCCTCCCTTACACATAGTTAGAAGTGAAACTATGAGAAAACCTGGTCAGCGATTAGATTATGATATAGTTACATTATAAATGAAATTAGAAACACATGGTATCTAGATACAGGTCTAAAGTATCTTTCCAAGTGGATATTTGCCACCGATAGAGATGAGGCAGAGAAAACACTCGATCTAGATTTCAATAATACACCTCGTACACAAACAAGTCTAAAACTGCAGAAGGAACGAGGGTGCAAGTGCAAATATTGTTCTGAAGCTATTTTCTTGTGGCATTTTAAATAAATTACTATTTAACTGGGAATAAGCCACAATTAAAGATAAAAATACATTTATTGACGTTTTAATTTTCACTTCGGAAATCGTTCTCAAAATACAAACAGTAAATGTGCAAAGTAGTGGAAATTTGAACGTTTCATAGTATTTCAGGCATACATTTTTGCAATCTTGCAATGGCAATCAGCCATGAAGTCTCTTATAAGCCTTAGTTAGACTCTAGTATGAAAAGGCCGAGAAGAGTTCATCAGACTGGCTGAACATAACAGTGTCACAGTGGTATAAGTTTCAGGTTACCAGGGAATACCTGGCAATGAAAGAGCTGAGGCACTGAGGACAAAATTTATATTGGCCGAAAATGTGCTAATATGACTGAAGTACTGTGAAAAGTAAGCAGGAATCAGCTAATAGTTATAAAAGCCTTGGGCATGCGCCAGTCAAGGGACACTTGTACACAATGGGGCTATTTTATGGAGATTTAAGTTGCAGTCTCTGTAGCAGAGAATCTAAAAAAGTTACCCATATCTGCATGACTGCGAGATATTAGATTAAGCAGTAATTACTTTTCGGAGACTACCACGTGACTTGAAAAACATATGGCACCCATCATCTAGACATGTTTAAGCTGGTACAGAGTTCCAGAATAGTCTGAAATGCACAACATAAAGAAACTAAAAATTTATAATAAGCCAAATAACAGTCATACGGCCGGTTAACAGTAGAAGGCTTCTATGAAGAAAACAAATCTTTCAATAAAATGTATGAGATGTAGACGGATGGGATGAAGGAATCACTATAGGAGGCAGAAAAATTAGTAATCTGCGATACGCAGATGACACACTTATACTAGACTCATAGAGCTGCGGTGAGATTCGCCGCATTGGGGAGGATTAAGCTCAACATCGGAGTGCACAAAACTGAGAGAAGGCCCTTTATTTTGTTGTGCAATCGATCGTCCTCTACGCTGCATATGTCTGGGGTACTGCAGTTTTAACAAAGGCATACAGAAAACAGCTCACCCGTGCAGATACGAAGAGTCTATTGAGGGTGGCATGTGCATACAGAACGATTTCTGTAACTTCTGTCGAGAAGTTATCACCGGGTATATTCCGATGCACGTGTAGTAAAGTAAAAAGGAAAAATATTTGAAATAAAAAATAAAGACATAGCAACAGAACGTTTAAAAAAAGAAAAAGAATGCGAGATGTCCATTATGGTGTGGAAAAAAAAATTCCCATTTAAGGAGGGTGTTTTTTAGCAGCTAGGTTTCTGACATTAGCGGCGATGGTGTCCAAATAACCTCTGAGTGCGATCTTGGATATCATCATGACCACGCTGTAGGAACGAGGCAGGAAGGCACTTCTGCCTTAACTCAAGAATTCAGATACGTTTCAAACATTTAGACCACGCCTAATCACAAAAGACTAAAAAAACATTTATGCAAAATACACTTTGCTGGAAGCAAATGAAATCGAAATAGTTACCCTTAGCAAACAACTAAGTCGTATAAGCAAATAATATTGACTATAAACTTTTGCTTTTCATCTTTCATATTAATCAATACAAAACACTCCAAGAAAAATAAGTATCTATCTACCTAGTAAACAATAAATACTTGAGAAAACAATACTAATTAATAAAATTGAACATATTAAAGTGGCGTAAGTCATATTAATTTTTTAAATGTAAACATCGAAGTAATAAACATTTGTAAAAAATATATCTGAATTTAAAAAATAAGATGTTTAGCAAATAGAGATAAGAACACACGCGACTAATATTGAGTAGATATTGATAATATCCAATTATAAAATTTATGATTATATTATTGTATCTTAATTAAAATGGAGAAACAAAAACGAATTCACTTTTACTTAAATTATTATTATATTACGTTACATGTAGTGTACGTACCACTTATTTAAAAACATGTCTAAAACATGTCTTTATATTTAACTTGATTTTTTTCTTTAGGTACTGTAAGGTATGTTTTAAAGAATAATATACGTTAATTTCAAATAACCGGTGACATTATTTTAGGGCGAAAACAATGACCATAGCAGTACATAACCTAACTGCGGCATGGTGAATTGTTATCTGTAACATGTGTAAATTAGATATTACCGTTTAATTTGGGTATAACTGGTTATAATATACTTCATAGAATTAAATGGACATTTGTTTAACAAATTAGGATCGCGATATTGCTACCATTTAGAGCGTACTAAGTCTTACAATTCGAAGTACCACCCACTGGCGCGTGGGAAATAACACAAACAGTTCAAACAATACGTAATTTAATAATTAAATGTTACTACAACTATGTTAATATCTAGCCAAAGTTTCAGCTCAAGTTCTTTATTGAAATAGCCGATCACTGTCTATAAACTGATCCGCGACAGACTAAAAACATTAGCACTGTTACACATTAAAATGTTACTATAATTCAACTAAGGACGTTTTCTTATATATGAATAAACTTGATAAATAATAAGCGTTTAGCTTTTAACTCTATGGTATGTATCGATAACTAAAATGCGAGAGATAAAACAAGAAGCGACCAGCTCAGCTGGGATACAATTTGATACTGATTACGCGAGAGTCTAAAAACTTTTAAACCAGAAATGCGTCGGATTGGATTGAATTCGAAACTAAAAACTAAATAATTTGCGAGAGCGACCAGCTAAGCTGGGATACAATCTTATACTGACTTAAAATTTTGATTTTCAATACCTGACTATTGCATGGGATTTGCGAGGGTCGGGGGACAACTTCAATATTTCTATACAGAGGTAGGTAAAACTAACCTTTTGAATTCTTGTCTAACAGGGACATGTTTGAAATTGGTCGGAGAAAGTTGATCTATGGGTAAAAAAATCTTTTGATTACATTTTTACCTCGGTAGATTTTAAGACTTGTAATTTAATTACTACCAGTGACGTAGCAACACTTGAATACATTTCTTACAGAAATGTATCCAATACTAGACTAAACATTTGACTATAAACTTGAGTATTTAGTTTTGACAAATAATTACTCGTTTTTGAGAAAAACGCTTTAAAATAAATTTGTTTAGTGACTATCGCTTTATGTTATTCTAATTTTTTTATGTGGAGAAAAGAATAGAATGGACTACAGTATAGTCCACTAAGTAATGCGCAATTATTAAATGTTGATCATTTTTTGTTTGAGAGTATACCGGATGATCTAAGCTTCCAAATCATTTTTCCTTGTTTATTTACATGCCCATGTTTATTGAGGTTGTCGAAAAAGTAGGTAACATTTAAGGTAGGCGCGCACTTGCCTAACCGGCCGGTAACGGAAAGCATCACGACGATCGGCAATTTAATTTCTATGTGTATTCAAATAAATCAGCTCATACTTTAAGGCGCATTTTCACGGTACACTGTTTGATCATCCCCGATGAATCATCCAAAGTGATTGCGACGATGAAGGTAATTATCGTTTACATGGATCACCAAGACTGAATTATACCATATTCAATTAACAGAAAAGTAGCGATCAACAAAAGCATGCACAGAACACGCGAAACCTGATGTTTATATAATTGTACAGGGTTGTATTAAGATTCTAGCAGTCTATAACATCTGAATTTGAAATGAATTAATTTATAATTTTTAGGATTACTGTTAAAATAATAGTAATCAATGATTAATCTTCCAAAGAAGTATATTAGTTTTTATAAACTGTCATTCACACATCATTAGTTACATCTGCCATAGTCTGTTCACTTACAAACGGCGACTAAAGTTTTAAGTGCTGGAATTGGCATAATAAGTGAATATCTTTTAAATGAACTTAGACATGTACTTGAAAAACAGAAGATTAGAAAAAAACGACGTTGGTGGTTATGGTCGTGGATAAATCGACACTACAAAATGGGGGCGTTAACGTGTTTGTTAAAGGAATGGTCTACAGGAGATCAAGCGATGTTAAAAAAATCTAAAAATGTCTGAAGTGCAATTTAAAGAGCTAGTTGCCAAAGTCACACCGTTAATTCAAAAAACCAAAGCACAACCATGAGAAGATCTCTTTATTCGAGACTGAAAGTGCAAATTGTACTAAGATATCTTGCAGATGGAGATTGCTTTTCAACACTCGAAGCTTTGTATCGTGTATCTAAATGCTCCATTTCCCATTTTGTGCCATTCACTAGTCACTTCCGATGAGTCACAGCAGTAAATGCATGTTTACTTGGTTGACTTTGGATGATTCATCCGCGATGCATCCTCTAAAGTGAACAAAAGTAGAACTCGGTTCAACTTAGTTCAATATTTATTTTGGATGATAATTTTCAATGATTAATAGTTTACACGATTCATTTATTTTTCACTTTTGATGATTCATCCGGATAATAATCCAAAGTGTATCGTAAAAACGTGCCTTTACCGAAACATAACACAGCCATTCACACCGAACTGCACCAAAAACTTGAAACGGAATATTTTTGTGGTAGTGTGTAGCAGTGCGCTATCTGGTTAGCGCGAATTAGTGGGCGCTACCACATTGGAACGAACCGCACAATAAAGAGAGTTCTAGATAACAGTTTTTAATATTGTTCGCAATTCATTCTAAAGTTTAGATTCAATTTGTCTTTATGATCTATTACATCAGGAAATAAAGTAGCAAATTTATTTTGCGTGTTTCGCTTTTTACACATTTAATGCCATTTCATTTTATTTTCTCTTCCTCGCACAACAAACTAACAATAATAATTTTTGGATCCATCTTCCATGAAATGTGTAACTCCACTTACTGAATTGATGTGATTTTGCCGGTAAATGCGCAATGCGGCATTTAATTCCGGCTGTAATGGTGCGTTCCGATACCGGCCTGTTCGTTCAAGTATGCTCGTACCTTTAGGTGTTGTACAGATAATTAATTCAATTTAAAAAATAGGTTCATGAAAAAATGGGACTTATCGACTAAATTGATCATTAAATGAATTCGTATTTTTTGGTATTTGCTTTAGCACAAAAATCTGATATGTTGTGTAAATTAACCAGGTATAAACTCTCACTTATGCTCGAAAATACACTTCTCTGAATATGAACTTTAGCAAAAATAAAAGAAACTAGAAAATATTTTATATATTTTAATAATAAGGATTATTAATTCCCCTATGGCCATCATACAGCCTTTTTACTCGTCGGCCACAAATACGTGTATTTCCGTACACCAATTTTCCGGAATTTGTTATTCAGTCATAAAAACAAATGACACTTGTGCTAAAACTAACATGGATAAAGCATACACGTTTTTGAATCATCTGTTTGATGCTTTTAACAGCATCCCATCTGAGGGACGTCTCAGTTTAAAATAATTAGCTATCCATGAAATGTGAATACAACTGCATTTTTAGATTACAGTAATGCATTGGATCATGATATATAGTAGAATAGTGTCTTGGGGTTTGGCAGACTGAGATCTCTGGGAAGCCCCGAGATCTCTGGGAAGCCCTGTAGAAGACATTAAAGTGGACGTCGAAAGCTCGGCGCAGTTCAACTCGGAAGACTGTTGAATTTAATATTAATTCTGGTAATAGTATTAATCTTAGGTCTAAGTTATATATATATATATATATATATATATATATATATATATATATATTATAAATTAAATATATATAGTTGTTATATAAATGAGTATAGCTTGTATGCTTTTATATGCCGTGTATTACTTTTTATTTGTTAAAGAGGCTGAAAGAAACATTGGAAGCCGAAAAAAGTTAAAAAAAGTTAATTAGTTGACCTTATAAAATCAAGATCCTCAAACCCTTCCAGCAAACACCATTACATCAACAACGTGCCTGCTCTTCCAACCCAAATCTTTCCCCGTGTCCCGCAGAATTTAATCTTCATGATTTAGTGGCTCCGTTTGTAGACATAAACACTTTAAGTAAACAACAAACATATTCTGGATAAATAACAGGATTTTTTAAAGTGCGCAACACGTGAAAAATGTGACAAATAAGCGCGCGCAGAAAATCAATACGGCCGTTTTCCTTATGCAGGAAATTCCTTCGTGTTTAGGAAAATAACAGCAGCTTTTGTCTGTGACATAAGTTTTATATAATCTATATTAGATTGCTCCAAAGCTTGTCGGTGAGTATGATATAACTTCTAATGTATGTTTTATCCTAAAGTTCATATGACAGATTCTAATGAGAGAAATATTCTGTGTTAAGGCAAATTATTATTATTGTTTGATAATAAGGTTATGTTTGTGATGGTAATTATTTGATAAAATATAATAGATGCTTTCAAACAATCTAAAATATCCAAATGTTTTTCCTTTTCTAAAATGTAGAATATTATCTCAGATACGTTAAAATATGGAAAATTTGTTAGTTCACAGTATCATTGATTCATGTTTTATTAAAATGACAATAACATCAACAAAACTAAAGTTATTTAAAGTCATTTAAACTTTATTATGTAATAATTTTTGTAATCAAGGTCTTTCATGGTTGTTCATGACCTTAGCAGTGACATTTTTCGGATACGGAGTTGTACCGTTAATTGCCAATTAAAAAGTTGGAAAATCAAGAATATTGCGCATGAAACTGTGTTGTCACGTACAGAGCAATTTACAAAAAAGTAGGTAAATATCAGTTATCTAAACTTGACGTTTGTTTAAAAACAGTTATGATTAAATTAGTAAGATTCAATCAAGCAATCCTAATTCATTTTTTAACATCTTTTTTCTATCGTAATATTACCAGGTTTATACTGATATAAATATTTTTATACAAGCTACAGTATTACATGTTTTAAAGAATATTGACAATTTATTACCGATATTGAAAGATTTTATTTGGGCACAACTTCATTATCGTCACCAAGTATACCATTACTGAATATACAGTGTGGAAACTACTTATGGAATAAAATTGTTTGTGTACTTATTTGAGAAAGTAATAAAAAACGTTGAGATAACTTAACTTTTAAATTTAAATGTACGCTTTTTAGACATAAATTTGAGTGTACTGGGTGATCAATGCAAGTCTGGTATAGTGCATAATCTGTATTTTAAATAAAACACCCTGTATATTTTCATGTTTTTAAAAGCTCCTTAACAACCTGATTTCAACGAACTATATCATGTATACTCCATTCCACGAATATACGACTGTTTTAAATTCGCTTTAAGGTGTCGACTTAAATGGTCCAATGTGCTGAATTGTACAATGGTAAATTCTCCCCATTTTTAAAATACTGTTATGACAGATATACACCTTAGAGTTAAATATGAAGTTATAATCTAAATATAGAATTGATAGTTTATAGAATAGTTGTAATTCAGATTTTGAAGTATACTCGTATAATTACTCTCATTGACTTTAGTATTGTAAACAAGTTGGTTTTTGAATTAAGTGATTTAAACGAAGTGTAACAATTTAAGTGATTAAATAGTTTAATTTATTTAGTCGAATATTCAATTAGTATTAAAAAAACAAAAAAACTTACTCTTACTCTTATTCTCCTAATCACCATTACAAACAAATACACTACACTAAACTCTCTCTTAACGGGCACGTCTCTTCACCGGACACCTCTATACGGACTGTTTTTAAAACTAAAATCAGTCGGCAATTTATGAAACTGTATGTAAATTTTTGTTACTTTTTAATATCTGTAATGACTCGGTACTTTAACTATCAATAGCCGCCATGTTATACCCATTACTTTCGGAACTTTTAAGAGTATATCCACTCAAAGCAAACAAAAAACTAACAAAGTGGAATACTAGATTCTTTTCCTGGTTTCTGAACCATCGTTCTGCCAATTTATTTTTATTTATATTAAAAATATTATATTTCTTTTTATTACCGTTGTAGTACCTAATAAAGTAATAAAGATACCCGGCGCGCCTCTTTGGTGTTTACATTTCACCGAAATCCAACCCAAATGGCTGATGAACACATTTTAACTTCATAGAGGTCATTGTATTTATTTGTAGGAGCGTTTACGTAATTTTTTTTTGTTATTTTCGGAATAATTTTCACAATAAATTTTGTGTCTATCTGAACATCTACTAACTGAAATAATTTTAGTTTATATGTAATAGTAACAGAAGATCCTTTTTTTATGGAATAATAATTAGACCAATTTACTTTCATACTTCTACTTGTACAGTAAAATATTCGTTGTAGCAATAATTCCAAACAGTCGTATATTCGTGGAATAACCTATAGGGTCTGTTATGATTAATACAAGGTGAAATTTTGAAATTAGGTATTTTCTTCAAGACAATGAATTCATAGAATACCCGAGGTAATTGATTGGATTACATAAAAATAAATGCTCAACATGTTCTCCAGCTTGTTGTTGGCAATAACACAGTCTCCTATAAAATTCGTTCCGAACTTTGTTTAAAGTTTAAGGTGAAATATTCCGTATTTCTGTAGTTATCTTTACTTTTTGAGGTCTTCAATGATAGTTGATTGTGTTGCATATACTTTGTTCCTGAGATGACCCCACAAAAAAATCCAAAGACGTAAGATCTGGCGACCTAGCTGGCCGCTCACTAGTCCCCTTCATCAAATCCACTTATTGAAGAAGATTACATTAACGTAATTTCTCACCATTAGCATTAGCACGCATAATGGGGTGTTGCACCGTCCTGCTGGAACCAGACAGTTTCATGCGGTAGGGTCGGATCTATTAGATTGGGATATAAGTTAGCCAACTAAGGAAGAACATCGTCTCGTAGCATGCTTAAATATTTTTTCGCTGTCAAATTATCATCTATAAATATAAGACCAATAATATGATCTCCTATAATACCTGCTCAAACATTCAACTTTTGAGAATACTGAGTGTGTGTCTCAAGCATCCAATGAGGATTCTCCGCTGACCAATATCTACAGTTTTGTCAGTTTACCTCTCCGTTCAATGTAAATTTTGATTCATCAGAAAAAAGAATTGTGCCAAGAGGTATTTCATTTGTGAATTTTATTCCTCATTCTTTTGCAGAAATCCATTCTACGATCCGGATTGTCTTCTGTTAGCTCCTGCACAAATGTCAATTTATATGGATGAAGTTTTCTTCATGGAGCCACCTTAGGACAGTTGTGTGACTCACATTATTTTGAGGTGCAATCTGACGTGAACTTGACGTTGAATTCTCTGCGACACTTAACAAAATATCCACTTCATCTTCAATGAAGTTCGATTTTCTTTTTAATGGTTTGGCATATCTAAGTTCTCTGAATTGTGCATACATTTTAGACACAGTACCTTGTGAAATATTAGGCAACTGAGGATACCTCTGACTAAATAAGTTTACTACTTCAACTTGATTTCTACAATTCTCCTTGTAACCGATCATCATTAAAATCTCAATTCTGTGGGCCTTAGTTAAATGTTTCATTTTTATTTCTCCAAGAAATTAGTTTTTAATTAAGAATTTATTATTTTAATGTAAAATGTCAACAGCATGTCAACTGATTGATAACAATCCGCATTATTTACCAATTTAGTTTAATTAGCAGACTATCTATACAATTTTTACCTATTCACGACAAAAAATGTTAACACGGTTATTAAACAGAAATTTTCCCCAATATACAGTGTACTGACACTTAGAGTAGAAGTCTATTGTCTGTATTTAGCTAATTTAAAATAATATCATAACACGTGATAAATTATTAATTTCAAAATTTCACCATGTATTATTCATTATAGACCCTACATGATATAGTTAATTGAAATCAGGTTGTTAAAAGTTATTTAAAAACATAAAAATATACAGGGTGTTTCATTAAAAATAAAGATTTTGGACTATGCCAGACGTGCGTGGATCACCCTGTACATTTAAACTGTTTAAAAAGCGCACATTTAAATTTAAAAGTACACGTGTCCCAGAGTTTTTGATTATTTTCTATAATAAGGGCACAAACAATTTTATTCCATAAGTGGTTTCCAGACTGTATGTCGGCTTTAATATATTCCTCCAGATTAGTTAATATATCACCATATCGATCTTGGTTTTTTTCTTGTCTTTTGTTTATTGTTCGACTCCAGATACTCATCCCTTTGGTACAACTTTCATCCTCCTTCCTAATTAAGTGTTGTGTCCATTTCAATTTTAAGGCTGCTGTGTTATTCCAATGTCTTGAACTATCTTATTATTACGTGTTATACCCATAAGCTAAAACTTGTTTTAATCGATAGATTATAATACCAATATGCTATGTTTAAAGGTTAAGCGAAAATTTTTCATGGCAACCTATTTATTAATCTCATTTCTTAAACTAATTATAAAAAAATACTTTTTTCGCTTCAAAATGATTGTTTTTAATAACATAAGCTATTTTAAGCGTAAAATGCAAATAAACAATTAAAAATACAAAAAAAAAATAATTTATAATAATTCTATTTGGATTTTATATTGTGAAAACTACTTAAAAAATGCATAAACAAATTGATATACACAATGACGGTATTAGATTTTGATTCGATACAGAGCAGCGACAAGCCGCATATACGTATTTCGACCTCTTTAGGTCTCTTTAGTACGGTATAGCCACTACTCCGCATCGAACCAAAATATTTTCCCGTCGTACACCATAGTTATTAAAAATAACTATGTACAGACGTAAATTCAAATATCAGCCACCGTGCTTCCTTAAACTTGCGAAGCAAACAGCCTGATGAATAAATCGGCAAGGGAATCTAAAATTGCATTTCAAATGCCGTTCATCATGGCCAATATTCGTAGTGAATTCGATTTCTGGTACTCCAAACGAAGTAAAGAAATAAAACACAATGACGGTATTAGATTTTGATTCGATATAGAGCAGTGACAAGCCGCATACACGTATTTCGACCTCTTTAGGCTTCCTCAGTAAGGTATAGCCACTACTTCGTATCAAACCAAAATATTGGTCCGATCAATTGACTTGACTTCTTGGTAAAAATTTTATACCTTTGAAAATATACCTTTGCGTTTCAGGATATATAGACTTGACGAACGTCTGAAATTTAACATTCGAAACACTTTGATTATTATTTCTTACCCACAAGCTGAATCTTATTTTAATTAAAAGAATATGAGCTACAATATTACAGTAAAAAATTTACATAAAGTTTACCACGAGAAAATGCTTATTTATAAAAAAAAACCGAAGGTTGCACAATCGTTTTGTAAATACTGATTTTGGTCATCATCATCCAGCCTCAAGAGTCCACTGCTTAACATAAGCCTCTTCCTCATGTTTCCAACCCCCGTCTATCTTGCGCCGCTCTTATCCAGTTTTTATTGAGTCTTCTTATCGTCAGCCCATCTTGTAGGTGATCGACCGACGCTTCTCTTGTCTTCCCTTGGCCTCCATTCCAATAACTTCTTTGTCCATCGCCCATCTGTCATTCTGGCTATGTGTCCTGCCCATCTCCATTTTAGTCTGGCTATCTTCTCGATGATGTCAGTCACTCCTGTTTTTTAGTATTACTGGATATTAACTTAGATTTTATTATTTTGTTTACTGCTCATACAGCTTTACTTTCTTTAGAAATTATTTTTTCTGTTTCAGCATCTTTTTCGTCTCTATTTGTAATCGTCACTCCAAGGTATTCGAATAGATCCACTTTTTCAAAACAATATTCTTAACCTGAATTTATTTCTCATTTTTTTTTGAATATTTTTATAAGTTCTGATTTTGAGTTCAGGTACAGGTAAAGCAAAGTGTGGAGAAGCTCCATCGTGTTGAAATACAACCAAATCATCGGAAAGGTTATAATCATTTTCTGCTATTGTTTTAACGATCAACTACTTGCCTATATAATTCAAGATACGATGCACCATTTAAGTTTCCAGTGATAAAGAAGGGTCCGATAATGTGATTACGTAGGATACCACACCATACGTTTAACCTTTGAGGATGCTGTGTGTGAAATTCCCGTACAATATGTGGATCACTCTCAGCCCAGTATCGGCAATTATATCTGTTCACCAAACCATTTAATGAGAATGAGCATTCATCCGAGAAGCAAATATTGTTTAACAATTGTGGATTGTTAATGATGCATTGTATCATTAATTCGCAACATTCGAATCAAAACGACGATCAAAATCTTCTTCATTTAACTCTTGTACTAATTTAATTTTATATGGATAAAACTTAAATTTATGGAGGACTTGGAAGGCTGTAGAAGATGAAACACCGATTGCTCTGCTTATTGTTGACAGTGACTGTGATTGTTAAGAGACTAAGTTAACTTGCCCTAAAACAGCTACCTGGATTGCTTTTTTATTTACAAGTTCCTGTCGGTTATGTTTTTTATTGCAAACTGACCCTCTTGCTCTAATTTTTTCTGCATCAGCTCTTGCACAATTATTATTTTTCTAGTATAAACCTACAATTTCGATTCTTTCTTGCAAAGTGTACACCATTTCAGGGATCAAATTGCACACGTATCAAAATAAGCTGTTACTTACTATAACAAATAAGTAACAACAGTTATTATTAAAGCTCGGATTTATAGGCAACAAAAATTGAAGAAAAAGGCGCCTATATAGGCAAAGATTTTTATTAAAAAAGGCAGGAATATTAACATTTAGGCAAAATATAGGCAATAAAGGAATATAACTTATTATTTATTGTACAAAGTAAATTAACGTAATATTAACTTAAGGCAAGTATATTTACACATCATAATCATAACATTAGTATAAATAAACTAGTAACTAAATAACTGTTAATTAATAATTAAACATTGTAACCACTTAAAATTTTATCATTAATAGAAACAACTAAATGTTTTTCAATATTTTCGGTCTTAAAACTATGTCTTCGATCACTTAAAATTAATTTGTACATTGAAAACGAACGTTCGACATCGACAGATGTAATTGGAGCATATTTCAGAGCGGATAATAAATCTGGCATAATTTGAAATTCCTCGGAAAATGTCCCATTCAAAACTTTAGCAACATTAGATAAAAACGAAAAACCTTCATTCTTGTCGAAAACATATTTCATTTTTTTAAAAATTAATTGACCGTTACTTCCAGGTGCCGATTTAATTTTCGTCTTTAAATTATCTATTAATTTTACTGACTCACATAAATTTATCTCTTGTTTTTCTAATAAGGTAATTGTGGTAACTATTAATTTATAATTGTCATTGATATAACCGAGTTCCTGTTTCAATTTGGGATTTTTTAATATTTTTTTTGCTTCTCGAATGGCTTCGGAAATATCATCATCAAATTCTGACATAACTAATTCTATTTCATTGCAGTGTTCAAAGTAAAAAAAGACTGCTTCGAGCCAGGTTCCCCACCTTGTAATTACTGGTTTAGGTGGCAAAGGGACACCGGGAAGTCTTTCTTTATATATTTGCACCCTCAACGGAGCCTTTACAAAAACTTTTTTCATAAAATTTATAAAATTATTTACCAACGGAAACAGATTTCTTATTTCTTCAGCAATTCTATTTACCCCGTGGGCTACACAAGTGCAATGAATTAAATTAGGATAAAAAATTTTTAAATTAACAGCAGCTTTTAACATATATGCCGCAGCATCTGAAAGCATTAAAACTATTTTATTCACTGGTATAGCGTTGGGTAAAAAGAGGTTTGTTAAACTATCTTGTATAAATCGACTTATTGTTAAATTGTTTGTTTTTTCCAATTCTTTAACGGCAACTAAATAAGGTTTTCTCGCAAAGTTTTCGTTCAAAATTCCAATCATTAAATTAGCTATATACCTGCCGCATACATCTGTCGTTTCATCCACGATAATATACAAAAAATTGCCCTCCAACTCGTGCTTAATTTTTGAAATACATTCCACATAACATTTTTCCACAGTATGTTTTCTCAATGTACTCTCGTCCGGTAAGGATTTATTAAGATATTTTTCAAAAAAGCGTTTAAAACTAGGGTTATTAACTTTATATAGAGGAATGTTGGATGCAATCATCATCTGGCATAAATCAAATTTAAATGCGTCTTCCTCCTTTTTTTTTGAACTGCTTAAACTATCCCGCAGAGATGTTTGGGCTAACTTAGAGGAATTTAATTTTTCCAAATTACGTTTATGAAGTGGGGTTCCACAATGCTGGTCAATAAAGTACTTTTTTCTACTTGAAATCTGAGAATTAAAAAAAATAATTAGAATTCTAAAACCGCTTTAGAATTTAGTTATGTTGTGGGACGAGAAAAAAAGAAAAAAAAAATAAAACTTACCGATTTGCCGCATGGTTTACAAAATGCTCCATCTCCTTCTAGAGAAAGTTCCGAATAAGGTGCGATCCATAGCCTTAATTTAGATGTCATCTTTTCACACAACTGTCTTGAACGTTTTAAAACGTGTTCTTTGCTTTTCGGTATACGCAACAAAACTAAACTAGGATATAGCAATTTGCTAATTTGTGAGTAAACTCTGATACAGTAACCGACTGTACAACTGATAATAAACTAATAAAGCTTAGGGATTTCCAAATAGTTAACCCTCAAGTCTCGATCAGGTACATTTTCCTAGAAATCTATTATATAAACAAACCATTGATATTTTATTATTGACCCAAAATTTTATTATAGAATGGTTTAGTAATAGAATAATATCATGGGTAGTACCATGAAATTTTAAAAAAGGCACAAATAGGCGGAATTTACGAAAAAAGGCAAAAAGTGCAAAAAACACTTATAATAGGCAAAATAGGCAAAAAAAGGCATTTTGCCTATAATCCGAGCTTTAGTTATTATTATATATTATTATATATATATATTATATATATATATACATATATAATATATATATATATATATATATATATATATATATATATATATATATATATATATATATATATATATATATATAACAAATTGTCGCTATTAACCGATTAAAACAAATGTAAAAATAATATCGAAAACCTTTAATAAAACTTGAACAAAAAGTGACTTTTTTTGTTTCTTGGTTTTTGAATGTACTACAAATAGTACGGTTAAATATTTAAAGAGTTTAAATTATGCTACAACCTATTTTGTTAAGAGTCAATTAAGGTGAGGTGAAATACTGTCTTGTTAACAGGAAAATTGTCTATGTGATAAACTAATCACTTCAAGCCAAAGGTATTATACATTTTTGAAATCAGAACAAAAAGGAGAATCCAAATATAAAACAAAAAAGGGGGAAGTAATTTTAAAAAAATAAAGGGTTGTTACAGGGGGTGAGAGGGTGCATAGCAACCTTTAATATGATATTATGTCTCCCCCTTCAGATATTAATTGACATGTTTTTGCGTTTTTCCAAAAAATTAGAGGTTCAAAAGTTATTTAAGGTGGATAGCTTTATCTGAAAAGCACTTTATTTTAAGCATATCCTCGTTTTGAGGACTGTTCTTGCTCGATGACGTCTTCGTTAATTTACTCTTTTTAAAAATCTCTTCGATTTTACTTTCTTCTCTATTTTTCTTTTTCCAGTTCTTCTCTATTGACCCATTGAAAACACTAAATTTTTAATTAACTGTTATAATCCAAGAAATATAACCGATTTAATTAATCCCATAAAAATCCTTGTTAACTAGACTTAGCACTATTTATTATATGCAAATCATACTCGAAGTCCAGCCAAAATTTGAGACAAATCTCGGAGCAAAATTACAGACGTCTAACTAGAACGATTTCCAAAACCGGACTTAGATTGGCTAATTGATTCTGTAATTATTTTGCAATTTCTCCTCTTACTCTTGTAATTTTGCTCTTGATACTTCTTTGTTGGAGTTTAAGTTCGATTTCTATCAACATTTTAATAATTACTGGTATATCTATAATATTATTCTCGAGGAATTTTTATCGGATGGGAAAAATCATGGACATCCACAAGAAAACTGATAAACTCCTCGATATTAATACAAATCCTCTTCATTAAATGCATTCTTTTGCTGGTTCAAGAAATTGGTTTTGTTATAAACTTTCTTTGCTTTGATGTTCTTTATTATCGTTCGCTTTGGTTGTACAACTACAATTTCTGTATTTTTTATAGAAGGTGTGCACAGTGGAGTTCTCTGTTTAAATGTTCCAGACTCTTTGTGAATTTTTACTGTTTACGTTTCATTTGGAAGAATTTCTTTTTTGTTGTCTGCGGAGACAGAGTGTTCCTTCCAAGAGATATAATTCTTTCAAGTTCTGTTAATTTTATTCATTTTTTCTTATTGCAATACTTGTATTCAGCAACACTCGTTATTTCCTTGATGTTATTTACTACAAGATTTGCTGTGTCTGTTCCAACACTGAGATATTTGGTGTTTCCGGTATAAGTATTAGTCTAGTATTCTAAAATTATTATTATATTATATATAAAAGTATTATTCTAAAATTCTTCAGCAAACTTCCTTCTTACATATTTCATATGTTCCTTATCGTTTGCTATGACCTGATCATCTGCAAATTGTAAAGTATATAAACAGGTAATATTCAATTTTATTCCCATATCATGGCACTTTCTTTTCCAAGTATGTAATCCTTTTGCTATCTTCTGCTCACTATCTTCTAGTGATAGTGGCGACCACATTGACCCATTCACAGCAGCTCGAAATAGGTCAGTTAACGTTAGAACAGTCTATTTCCTAAGATTAGCACGCCAGGATATACGTCTGCATCATCATCTCTTTTTTTACCCTCAATTTTGCCTTGTAGAAATCAGTATTTATATCACGCATGATGCGGCAGAAGTAAGCCAATATTCTGTTTTTTACGGTGTTTATAAGTTCTTTGTCTTTTCTTAGACTCCGGATAATAGCTATGTTAGTTGGGTGGTGTATGTATCACACCCTTAACATAAGTCGGTATTTCAAATGCCTCTAACCTTTTTATGGCATTCTTGTGAGAGTTCATATTTCAGTGGTCAGAAGAAACTGCCACTGAACCTCTATAAATCATGCGAACAAGCTGAAACCCATGGTTTTCTCCGTAAAACCCCCCTGGTAGGAAAAAAAAAAGAAAAAAACAAACGATTTACCAATAATATGTACGCAGTAGAAATAAAATGTAGGTATAAAATAAAAAATAACGTGTCCATAAATAATGTATTATTTTTCCGCTTTTTCTTTTATAAGGGAGCGTTTTAGGGGTAAGACGTAAACGTGGTAAACTATTTTGCATCATTTTTGTGGTCCCAAAATTGATATTCTCAGCGAAATTCAGTTTGTTCATTGATTTTTAGATGTCAAATCTCTGACGACCAAACTACATAACAAAATAGTAATTATTTTTTAAGCAACTATGCAGGAATTTTGCATTGTGCTCTCGTGCGTTCTTCCTTTTGTGATATTTATTTTCCTTATCAGCAGAAGGCATATATAAATCTTCTGTGTTTTATTTTAGATCATGCCATCCAGAGCTGATAACACAACTTTCGGCTATACTTACCATCTACCGGCTGGAGGATGGTCTGCCAAAATACGCAACGCATTGTCACAGTTTTCTGACATATTCAGCGAGTTTGACAAATATATAGCGCCTGCCTACCACCATGACAGGTGTGAACGGTAAGCGTATCTTTTATATTTTCTAATACATATTTTTAATAAAATGTTACATTGAAATTTTATTAGGCAAGCAAATGAAGCAGTCAAAAGCCCAAAACCTACCAATTCTGTATTTTGTGAACTTAAGTGGTATTGTCGAAATAAAAATTGCATTATTGCACAAGGAAAATACATTTTTAAAAGAGCATTTTGAAGTGATGAAAACTAATAAATTTGTAATTCGGAAATATTCGACGGAAATTAGTTCTATACTCGATGATTTTTGAGATTACTAAATACGAATATCATGACGGTGATAGTCTTCGATGCACCTGGTGCCAAGGATCAGGACCCGTCTGGAGTTTTGTGAAAATTCGATACAAAATAAGTGCAAACTCGTTACTCGAAGGTTTTTGGTATTGTTGATGACGAATATTATGACGGGGCACCAGGCAGCTGGTGCCCAGTACGAACTGATTTTGTATATAATTTCTATAAAACTTTGGGAGAAAAGTCCCTTCCTAGGTACCAGATAATTCATAATGATACTCATATTTATCAACCGCGAAAACCTCCGAGTAATGGCGTTGCACTGATTTTGTATCGAATTTCTATAAAAATCAATAAGTTTTACACAATAAAAAAAATAGTTGAAACAAAAGGATAAGCTAAATAAAATAACAATGAAAATTTGAAATGAACAATGAGGCAAATAGTGGTGAATATTTCAGAAATAAACGTTATCACAACAAAACAGGAAGGTGGAATAATAATAATTAAATAGAGATGGGACAATGATTTGACTTAACCTTGACATAGACGAAGAGGCCACAAGACTATTAATAAAATATAATATGAAAATTAAAAAAAAAAATAAGCAAAATGTATCGGGCATCTAATTAATGTACAGAATATGCGATAGTTGGCATAAATATTCAGAAGATAGAATATAACTATCTTAATTCAATTACTAACTGCAAATTAGTAGGTAAAAACGAAAAAACGTGAGAAATCGAAAACAATAGAAATGGATAACAATATTGATAACAACATGATATTGACTTACACATCCTTTTACACACCCAAAGAGCTACTGGAGTACGACAAGCGACTCTATATCAACGTTACTATTACAATTATAACATCGACGTCGCAAAATGTGATGTACGCTGACGACATACCATTGACTAGCAGATACCTAAACAGTTTAAAGGAAGAATTTGCGAAGGTGTTCAAGGAAGCATTCAAGAGGGGTTTGGCAATAAATCAAAATAAAACTAATACTAATACGCTCAAGAAAAATATAGTTGCTGTAAAAAGGTTAAACAGTGGCGAATATATCTTTAAAAAGGTAGAATACTTTAAATATAAGCATAATAATCAATGAAAGAATTCTGACCGGAAACAGGACTTACTCGAAATATAATAACTTCCTCAAAGATAAAAAGCTCACTCAAATACTAAACTAAAAATTTAAGAAGCAGCAATCACATATGGTGCTGAAGTAATGTGTCACACACAGAAAGTTAATATTATAATTAATAACGTCATTCTAAATAATCCACAAGACAAGGCCGAAGCTTTCAAAAACACACTTCAGGCCACCCTCGTTTCACCCAATAATCCAAATTTTAGTGAAATATCCAAAAGAGCCACCAAA
Organism: Diabrotica balteata; assembly: GCA_918026665.1. Taxonomy (NCBI): domain Eukaryota; kingdom Metazoa; phylum Arthropoda; class Insecta; order Coleoptera; family Chrysomelidae; genus Diabrotica; species Diabrotica balteata. Next base: position 102,839,490 of record OU898281.1, on the reverse strand, counting down.
CGGAGAGTGGAAGATATATTCTACTACCCTCAGCCACTTGACGGACCACATCCTCATCCGATGATGGCGCCAGTGACTGAGGAAACCGTCAGTCAGATGTGTAAAATAGGAAAAAAACACGTCTCCTGGCCCAGATGGCATCCATAGAAGATGCCTCAAAAATCTTCCACAGAATATTATCCCGTTGCTCACCAATATAATCAATGCATCTCTTGCGCTGAGCTACTTTCCTATTCCTTGGAAAGTGGCCAGCACTGTCATGGTCCCTAAAAAAGGGAAAACCTTCACCAATCCTGAGTCGTATAGACCAATTTCGTGACTGAGCACCCTAGGTAAAGTCTACGAGAGGATCCTCAAGGAGAGACTCGTAGAATTCCTAGACGCTCACTTCCTCATTCCAAACTACCAATTCGGATTCAGGGCTGGACACTCCACACAAAATGCATTGGTTGAAGCAACAACTTTCATTTCTCAATCCATTAACGAAAGGAAGCACGTCGTAGGCATTTTCCTCGATGTCCAGAAGGCTTTCGATCAAGTCTGGCACGCAGGCTTGATCGAGAAACTCCACCTTGCTGGACTGCCAACACCTTTCGTTAAACTAATAAATTCCTATCTCTCTCATCGGACGGTTCGGATCAAAATAGGAGAGCATCTCTCCACTCCATTCACTCCTCAAGCAGGAGTGCCCCAAGGCTCAATACTTGCTCCAATATTATACACAGTTTACAATAGCGACATCCCCCGCCCACAGCAAGCATCAGAGTCTCTTCTCCTATTTGCTGATGATACAGCTATTCTTACCTCAGGCTCCTACAGGAAGGAGAGCGACGGTCTGTATTCGAGAAATCGCAATATTATCTTGACAGAGTCGTGAGGTGGTGCAACAAATGGAGGGTTACTTTAAACCCCTCCAAAACACAAGCAATCCTATTTAGACCCCCGTACGGACGCGGCCTTCAGGGCCGGGTGACACTTTTGGGGAGGACCTTATTCTCAGGAACTCAGTTCTCTACTTAGGAGTTCGTTTTACGAGAACTCTCAATTGGAAGGCTGACGTCCAAGATTCCCTTGACAGGATGAGAAAGAGGCTCAACCTCCTGAAAGTGTTGGCCGGTAAACTAGGAGGAACGTCCACTAACACATTGTTGCACACCTACAAGACTTTCATCAGACCGATTATCGAATACAAGGCATGCGTTTACCTCTCCCTGAGGAACCACGACCTCAATGCCATCACCGCCATAGAGCGTAGAATACTACGTTTCTGCATGAGAAAAGACTGGTTGTATCCATCGGCCCACATATATGCAATAGCTAACATCACACCTATCAAGGACAGAATCCTAACCCTCAGTAGGAAGTATGTCTTAAGAACCATAGCTGGCTCGAACAACCGAGCAAAACAAACATTGAAGACACCTTGTTCACATAGAGGGCAAATACTCACCAGGCATCCCGCAAACAAAGTTCCATTCCCTCCAGCTAAACTTCTTCATAACGCTGGACCTGAACTTCCTGAGGAGTATTTTGATATTTTAGAATCTTTCCCCATCTACTATCGCAGATAAACTGCGCACCAAAAACGCTGATAAAGAGCCGTTCCTACTGTATGGCTGGTAACCCTGAAGTACCTCACGGCATGCTAGGCAATCCCACTTCTTCTTGTGCGTTCACGATTCTTATCGATCACAACATAAGCCACCTTCTTTTTCCCTTCTTTCCTTAGCAGTTCTCTGCTTCTTAGGCCGCGTTTCGATCAGTTGACGTTTTTTCTCGTAACCACCTACAACTCCGACAAAAAAAGGAGTTCCCCGTTCCTTGAAGAGGCGTAAGCCTAAACAAGGTTAAAACTCGAGGTTAGTTACAGAAAGTTGAAGAAAAATTGAGGGCCCTAGAGAGAAAAATCATTCGGAGAATAGCAGGCTAACTAAACTAAGGTAATAAGGAATTTAGAAAACTGGACTACAAAGTAAGAAAACTTAAAAAAAAGACATCGTCAGATTTATGTAGACAAATGGATTGACTTAGTTTACCAAGAAAATCACCAAATTAAGACCAGTATCAGGCAGATCACGAGGAACACCGAAAACGAGATGGGGGTATCAGATAATAGCAAACCTTGAAAATATGGAAGTTAGAGAATGGAAAACCATTAGCAAAAACAGGAAAGAAATGTAGAAGATGCCAAGTCACACAACCAATTATAAAACCAAAATAAAAAAGGTGGCAACCACTCCGTCGAGAGTGCAGATGCTATGATGATGATGGTAATGCAGCTCATGGAGCATTATCTGCGCATTTTCAAAGCTCTTTGCAATGAGAACAATCTCTTCTGCAAACTTAAGATAATTTAAACATTTTCCATCTATATTGATGCCCTTCCCGTTTTAATCTATTGTTATACAGGCATATTTTGGCACAGTGGTAAACAATTTAGAAGACATATTTTCTTCTTGCAGAACTCCTCTTTCAATGTGAAAGGTCCCAGTATCCTCATTTTTACACAAGCTCTAGCATGATCATAGATGTATATGATGAGGGATATGTAACTATTGTTTATTCTACATAGCGTTAAATTATGGACCATTGAACATTGGTCAACCTTGTCAAATCCTTTTTCAAAATCGATAAAGTATTAGAGATCTATTATATTTATTGGATTTTTCAATGAACGACTTATGATTTACAAATGATCATTTTTTGCGTATCCAGGTCTAAAAATTGCTTGCTCATAAGGTTAATAGAAGTCTAGTTTTGATATTAACCTATTAGTTATCAGTTATTATATATCATAAACAATATATATTATCATAAACAACTTATAAATGTAAGAAAAACAATTCGATAGGTCTATAGTTCCTCAGCTCAGTTATATCTCCCTTTTGTGCATGACTACTATAACAGATTTTTTCCACTGAGACGTGGTAACCTATTTTGAAAGGCATGAGTTAAATAATTGTGCCAATGCTTTTAATATATCCTGCTTTAATTACCTCAAACACGATATGGTCATCCCCAGCTACTTTATTATTTTTCGTTTGATTTAATGACTTCGAGACTTCTTCAAAGCTTTGAAACTCTTTCAATCTTAATCTTTTCTTTTTCCTAGCTTTTGTATATCATAAGCAACAATAATGATAATTACTGGTATAAACAGACAGATAAAAAATAACTTTATAATAATAAACTCAATTTCCTATTTTTTAACGTTTAATGTTTTTAGGTCAGTTCAAATGAGGCTCTATACAATGCATAAACGAGAATTTGTAATGGTTTTTATAACGTTTTTCACTTGTTTTGGATTAGGCATATTTGTTGGTCTTGCAGGTAGGTACATATGCCAGTGTACATATACAATTAAGTCGGTTAAAATTGGCATAAAGTTAAATTGGAACATATGTAAATACGCTATTACAAATGTAATGTGAAAATTCCGATCAATTTAGTTACTAGTAAAATTTTTATTCAAAATCAAATGTTAAAAGATGGCTTCTTGAATATTTCTCTTTTTTTATTGTGAACATACACTAAACAAATTTTGGATGATGTAATTAACTACAAAAATTGGTTCGATATTTTTTCCAAAAAACCAAGAGTCCAAAAATTTTTTAGCATTACCATCCCCTATGATCTAATTTGTAATAGAGTATTTCGCATCTTCAATAGCTTCTATTTATATGATAAATTTTAAGACATTCTACAGTTTACGTCTATATCTATTAACGTAGCCATTATTTTATGATTTTTAGGTCCTCCCATAACCTTAACCACCGAAGTAGATGGAGTCTCTTTACTGCCAAAAAATAACAACACCAACCCCAATATAAATAAAAATATAGCGACGGGACCGTTTATTATGAAAACGCCGAAATTATCGACATATTCTCAGCAGTTGTGGATTATTGCTAAATTGTCTACAGAAAACACAGATGGTAATATGATAGTATAAAAAACATTAAGATTCTTAATAAATTTTTTGTTTATGATGAATGGGTTGCTTGTGTGAGTCTGTGAGTCCATTTCAAATAGGTAAAGAAATAATAAATAAGACTTACTCACAATCAATTTAATTTAACTATCAGACGACCGGTTTCGCTTTCTACAATATACAAAGCATCTTCAGGTCTCGATACAAAGTTAAATAAATGCTGAAATGATAAAAACCCATATTAGGGTGTTGTCTAATAAAAATAAACAAAGTAGATGTTGGAAATTACAGTAATTATGCCAATATTACATGTCTGTGGTTTTATTTCAGAAAGTGTAAGTTGAATAAAAAGGTATAAAAAGTTTTAAAAGTTTAAACAGACAAGGTAAGGCCCGCAAATTGTTATAAAATAGTCTATTCGATTGTAATAAATTAATAAATGAGCAAATAAATAAACATTACTTACATGCCGGTACTCTATTAATTGATGGATGGTAGAACATGGTTGAAACTACTATGTATTGTTGAATGGAGAACTCAATTCTGCTATTGTAGTTGTATGACAGTAAACGGGAAGTTCTTGAGGAGATAGATTTGATCCAATGAAGCAGAGATATGTGTGTGATTGTTTGTTAAATGAAAGTGATGTAATATATATATATATATATATATATATATATATATATATATATATATATATATATATATATATACACCATTGTATTGAATGAAAGTGATGTAATATATATATATACCATTGTATTATTAAAAGTTATTTATACTTATTCGAGATGTAATTCGTGATGTAATAATACAATGGTATATTACATCACTTCCATTTAACAAACAATCACACACATATCTCTGCTTCATTGGATCAAATCTATCTCCTCAAGAACTTTTCGTTTACTGTCATACAACTACAATAGCAGAATTGAGTTCTCCATTCAACAATACATAGTAGTTTCAACCATGTTCTACCATCCATCAATTAATAGAGTACCCGGCATGTAAGTAATGTTTATTTATTGGCTCATTTATTAATTTAATACAATCTAATAGACTATTTTATAACAATTTGTGGGCCTTACCTTGTCTGTTTAAACTTTTAAAACTTTTTATACCTTTTTATTCAACTTACTCTTTTTGAAATAAAACCACAGACATGTAATATTGGTATAATTATTGTAATTTCCAATATCTACTTTGTTTATCTTAATTAGACAACACCCTAATATGGGTTTTTATCATTTCAGCATTTATTTAACTTTGTATCGAGACCTGAAGATGCTTTGCATATTGTAGAAAGCGAAACCGGTCGTCTGATAGTTAAATTAAATTGATTGTAAGTCTTATTTATTATTTCTTTACCTATTTTAAATTTTTTGTTATATATTAAAGCAACAATACATCTAATCCTCTGATTAACCAGGATTTATCTTTTTTAACTTAATCTGCTACTTTACTGTTTACTAGATGTTCTCAATGGATCACCTTATAATCTAATAATTATTGTTGTACACTACACTGTTGTGGCTAGCTCCACTGTCAGAATTTAAACTGATATTTAAATATTTATGACTATCACATAAGTTCAACAGGTTTGGTGCGTTTAAGCCTAGGAACTAGGTCTTGATTATCTAGCAGTTCTAAAACTTAACTGATTTTATAGTTAGGGAGTCACTTTTCGTGACCGTAGACAACCTTATTTATTTATTTCTTAATTCTTACGATACGGAGTTCCCGATGTAGGTCTTTGCTATGGATATACCACTGAGCGTTGACTATGTTTCTTAGTATCCGGTTTTGGATTTTTTGAAGGCAAGAATAGGTACTATTAATAGGTACAGTCACTGAGTTGTCTCAGGTTTAGGATTTGTTTTCGTGTACCTTTAATCTTTACAAACCCCGCTTGTTTCTGAGGTATTTTGTAATGTTTTTGATAATATGCAACAATATTTTACTAGCATGTGTTATTAGTGACAGTGTGCGGTAGTTTTTACATCTGGTAATAGTTTCTTTTTTGTGTAGCGGGATATAAATTAAGATACACTAATCAGATGGCCATTTTCCTGAATTCCAAACAGTGACACAGATAGAATGGATGATATGTAATCCTTTGTTACCTACTAATTGTAGTATTTTACCTGGTATTGAATCAATGCCTGAGGATTTATTTCTCTTTAGCGATTTAATTGCATCTTTGACTTCAGCGAGTAAGACAGTAGGTTCTCTAGGTTAGTCAGAGGTTCATTAATTTTCTGCTGGTACCTCGTTATTTTTATATAGCTCACCACAGTAGTTTTGCCATGTTTCCAGTAGTCAGTATCCGTCTTTTGATTACCTTACTTATTTTTTGAAGGGAAGAATAGGTACTCTCACTAGTACAGTCCCATCTCTAGTCCATATAATCATATTGATTTGAATCTTTGCTTTTAAATTTATATCTTATTGTGGATTGTTAGTTGTGAGTTTCTACCTAAAATGTATGTATGTGAGCTTATTCGCACATATTGTAGCTTTTTTCATTTCGTGATTTTGGAGTACATTCTCTAAGTATAAAGCAGACATAATCGCTTTTTGTTTTCCGCTACGTGCACATGTTCCATCTTTTTTCTAATCAGCGAAATCTGTTGCGTTGGTCTATTTAGTCTTTTTGTACAGCTGGTTCCTAAAAAAGCTGATACGACTCTTAAAGCGTATTTAAGTCACTGCCAAATCTAAAAATTTATCAGATAACTTATTCTGTTCAACCTCAAAAAATGGCTCCACATGCTAGCAAAGAACTAAAAGCAAGAATTGTAACGAAATTCAAAGATAGTTCGTCACTATCTGCCGCAGCGAACCATTTTAACGTAAGCAGAACAACAGTTTTAATATTAATAAAAGATGCAGAGAACAAGAAACTCGAAAGAAAGCAAGGTTCTGGAAGAAAAAAAAAATATCTACCGCTCATGGAGATCGTACGCTTTTAGAGAGATTAGAAGAGAATCCTTTTAAAGATCCAAAAACTGCAAGAATTATGTCACAGTTTTCGGCAAGAAAGACAACAACTTGGCACATAATTAAAGCATTGCGTCTTGGATACCAAACTGCAAAAGCAAAGAAGTAGAGAAAAAAAGAAGCTCTTATATCACAACAGAAGCAATTAAGTCTTATATTTGCTTTAAACCATCAGCTACAAAATCAAAATTTTTGGGACAGGGTAATATTTACAGATGACAAAATTTTTCAATCTTCTAAAAAGGGCAAAATTGGAATGTATAGGCCAGATAATAATACCATTAATCCTCTCTATGTTGATAGATATCTAACAACTGGTCATTTTAGCGTCAATTTATGGGGATGGATTTTATAGGAATGGGAATGGTATGACGTATTGGTGGCAAGTTTGTTGGTCAGACTTATCTGAATATTCTAGAAAACTTTATATTTCCCAGTGTTGAACAGTTGTATGCAGAAAATAATTGTATCCTCAAACAAAATAATTGTCCTGTTCACACTGCAAATATAATAAACCCGTGGATTCATAATTACAACATCGAAACCTTACCCCAGCTACAGTCCAAATTTAAACCTAATCGAGAACGTGTGGGGCGTTATAATAAAACGGTTGTATCGGCGTAATTTTATACCTCAAAATGCGGAAGAGCTGTTTCACGGTATACAATAGGTTTGGGAAGAGCTCTCTGAAGAAGATAATTTCATAGTTCCTTTTACGCAGATGGACTGAAGACTACAAACTGTTATCAATGCTGATGGAGATATTACAAAATATAAATTTTATTTTTACATAGCTAAACTTTACTAGTATAATTTTGGTCTTCCAGACCCTCGCTTTCTTTCGAGAGTTTTTTGTTTCCTCCATTTTTTATTAATAGAAAAACTGTGGTTCTGCTTATGTTAAAATGTTTTGCTGTCTCTGATAGTGCCTAGTTATCTTTTAATTTGGTTACAATTCTTGCTTTAATATATTGTTGAGTAGTCGTTTGTTTTATTCCTTAATACTAATAAAAATAATCAAAACAACCCTATTGTAAAATATGTAAAAACTATCATTTATAAATTTTTTTTATAAAATGTAGGAATTTAAGATAATATTAAAATTTAGACCTATTACAATTTATGAATTAACATGTTTAATCAATTGTTTGTTGTTTGTTTGTTTATTTTATTATTTGTCTGTCATAATAAATATAATATATTGTCAAGCCAATCAAATACACTGCTCAAACTGATCAAATCTTACTAAGAGTAGTATCAGTTTTTTAGGAACCAGCTGTACTTCTTCACAAAGAGTAGTCAGTGTCACACACAATCACGCGAGGCGATCAACCCTACCCCTAGGGACATGTGTATACCACTGTAAGAGTGGGATCCACATGTCCGAAAATCAAACCGGTTACACCTCACTAGTTGAGGTGGTACCTATCTGACCCCCAGGCTTTTCCTCCACCCCTCCTCAGCGTGTGACTTACGTGAGGAGGCTTATGATCTGAATGTTATGTAAGGTGTCTTGGGTAATGAGACACCTTCTGTTTTTAATGACTGTGGTTAGGCCACCTAACTGTAGGGGTAGCACACATGTCGGCTTTTCTCCCTATTTAACTTTACTGACTCTATAGAAGTTACTCTAGCTTTACTTCGGGACTCATGTCCCTAAAAAGAGCGTGTGTTCCAGACAGAGAGCCATCGGTCTAGACCGACAGCTCTCTGTCTAGAAAAGAATATGTGTGCTCGTTCACTCAGTCGCCGATTTGACAAAATAAAAATTTTGTTCTCCTCGCCGGCTGGGTGTTCGAGAAGTGAGTCCTGGCCACCGAGCCCATGCTTGCCGCACATGACCTCGATGCTCAGAGTCCGCGTTTGATCAATATTTGATCTGCCTGAAGGGCCTGTGCCTGCTGGCTGGTATAGAGTGCCTGACGGGCCTTTTATACATTCTTATTTTGTGTTATGTAAATTTTTGTGATGTAACGGGTGTTCTTGTTTATCTTGAAGATGACATGACATTAATTAGACAGTGAGCGATTTTTGTTTTTTTTTTTAAACTAAGTCTATCTATGCTAATACCTTAACTATGGACCTTAACTATGGAGTGTGCATTCCCAAGTGTATAACGCTCTCACACACTCCGTGTATATGTTTTTTGTGTTTTTTGTTTTCCCTATTCTAATCTAAACCTAATCTAACCTAAGTGTGCGTGTGGTGGGGTGTGCATTCCCGGGTGTATAGTGCCTGCACACACCCCGGTGTATATTGTTCTTATATACTATATTTTTTTGGTGCTCACTGTCTAATATACTCTGTAGTCGGCTCTGTGTCTATCTCTTTCTTCATTTATCCTTCTTCTCTATATCCAATAAGTTGTTGCTTTGGCCGTTTATGTACCGTTCTAGTGTTTATGTCGTAGTTTGTCAACTCTCTTAATGTCCTGCTTGGATGATTTACGAGACCATTGAAAATGGTGTTTGCTCTTTCGTCCATTGTCCTTAGGATTCTTTTCTGTCCAGAGTCCCTGAATAAATACCTCAGTGGAACGTATTGAGGTAGGTTCAGTGCTTCTCTGATTATCCAGTTTTGTGTTGTTTGGATTTTCTTCCTATTCGTTTGACATGTGTGTCCCCATGCGGCAGATGCATATGTTAGGGAGGGTAGTATTATACTATTAGCTACCCTCATTTTTGTCTTAAAGCGAAGTTTGCTCTTTCTGCCGATTAGCGAAGAGAGTTGACTTCTTAGTGCTTTTGCTTTGTAGACAGTTTGTTTTACGTGTTCCGTGAAAGTGAGCTTTCTGTCTAAAATGACTCCGAGGTATTTGGCCTCGTTCGTCCATTCTACAGGGGTGTTTTCTATAGTGATTTCCCTGTCTGGTCTCCTTATTCTGTGTCTGTACATAACGGCCTGTGTCTTGTCAGGATTTAGTGCAATTTTCCATTTTATGCACCATCTTTGGAACCTATTCAGAGCGCTTTGTAGGTAGCTGGCAGCTAGGTTTGGATCTCTACTGCTAGCTGCTATGGCTGTATCGTCCGCATATAGGCTAACCATAGTTCTCGGGTCTGTCGGAGTGTCAGCTGTATAGATAGTGTACAGATAAGGCGATAACACCGCTCCCTGGGGCACACCTGCTTCCAGGGTCCCTAATTCAGATAGGGTTGAACCTATTCGAACTCTGAACCTTCTGTTAGCTAGGTATGACGCAAGAAGACATGTCATCGCTTCACTATAGCCTAGGTTGCTCATTTTATAGAGCAGACCTTGATGCCATACCCTATCAAAAGCCTTACTCACGTCGAGGAACGCCGTTGCTGTGTACATCTTTTCGTTGAAACCTTTAGTGATATATTCTGTCAGCCTCAAAACTTGTAGTTCACATGAATGTTCGGTCCTAAAACCGAACTGAGCTTCTGGAATAGATCCCAAAGCTAGCGATTCTTCGTTTAGTCTATGTAATATGACTCTTTCCGCTATTTTGCTTACTGATGATAGTAAGCTAATAGGTCTGTAGTTTTGTGGAAAAGTGCCGTCCTTTCCTGGCTTTCCTATCATCATAACATGAGCTTCCTTCCATCTGTCCGGGAAGTATCTTAATTTTAGTATACTATTAATGATGTTTGTGATGTATACTACTCCCTTTGTTGGTAGGTTCTTGAGTGCTCTGTTACCAATGTTGTCCGGTCCTGGAGCTTTTTTAGCATTTGTCGCTTTTATTAGATTTTTGACTTCTTCGGGAGATGTATGTGTTATTCCGATTCTGCCCTTTCTTCTTTTTAGCCTCCTGACTGTGTTTTCGACTTGTATAGTGAAGTCGATGTCTTCGTGTGGATGTTCGTTGTTCCTGCATGCTTTTTCAAATTCATCTTTAAGGACTTCTGCTTTGTCTTGTTCAGTGTAGACAATTCCGTTTTCTCCGTGTAGTGGTGGGATGGGTTTCTTGTCTTTTCTTAACACTTTGGATAGCTTCCAGAAGCCGGATTTATTTGGATTTAACTCCTGGATATAGGATTCCCAGCTTTCACTGTTGTGGGCTTGTAGTTGCCTTTTCACTTCTCTGTTTAGCTCGTTTGCAATCCTTTTGTCTTCTTGTGTCCTTGTTCTGTAAGCTCTTCTTCTTTTCCTGTTTTTTTTCTCGAATTAATTCTCTTAATTCTGGGCTGATATCTTTGAATCTTCCTTGTTTCGTAATAATTGGTTCTTCTTTTGAGCTGGCATCGATGGCATGGATTATGACTTGTTCTAATTTTTCCACACTATTTTCCAGCTCCATTATGTTATTAATAGTGGGTATCACACCGATGTTCTCGCTCACGATTCTTCTATAATTTGGCCAGCTGGTTATTTTCTTTTTTCGGGGCTCTAGTTGATTTATATCTATAGCTCCCAGGGTCAGTACGATTAAATTATGTGTTGAATCGCCTTCATTTAATGAATGTATTTCATATTGTTGACCCACGTTGTGTAGGATTGCAATGTCGAGGTGAGTTGGTTCAGCTACTCCGTTGTAGCAAGTTGGATTCACTGGTCCTACCACATAAGTGTTGTTTTTTGTTTCGAGATAGCCACAGAGCCGTCTTCCATTACCATTGGTTCTCCTGTCGTACCAATTGGGTGATCTTGCATTAAGGTCTCCAATGATGATTGTTGGTTCTTCTGAGTCCAGGATGAGATTCAGATCTTCATCAAGGATAGGCTCATTAGGTCTTACATATGCTGAGACGATTTTTAGTGTCTCGTTTCCAGCGATAAGACGAACTATCGTGGCTTCCATGGTGACTAAGCCGCCTGGAGTTGGTATATTTTGATGTTCTATTCCTTTTTTGACCATAATGGCTGTTCCTCCCGAGTTTGCTCGGTGATCTGTCCTGTAGATATCATAGCCTGGGAATTTGGTCTTCTTTCTTTCCACTAATTTGGTTTCTTGAAGTGCTATGATATCTAATTCTAGTCTATTTGCAAATTCGTCAAGAAGATTTAATTTTGTGAACAATCCACCTGAGTTCCAAGACCCAATGCGAAGATCCTCCGACTGGTGTGCTAACATTGCTTACCAAAGCTGCTCATTGCTATCATTACCTGTGTAAGTTGCTCCATCATTGCGGAGACATGCGCCATTTTTGCGCTAAAATCGGAGTTAAAACTCGCAATTAACGCTGCTGCTTCTGTTGCAGCTGTAGAATTTTCTTCCTTGGCTGTGTTTCTGGTAGCCTGTGCATAGCTTACACCGTTATTTACTGTGTTGCTGTTGATTGGTTTGCCTCTAGGTTGTGTTTTAGGGGCAGTTTTTCTCTTTGGAGCTTTGGAGCATCCACGATAGCTTGCTGTGTGTGCACCTTCGCAGTTTGCACATTTTGGGTTCCAGTTTTCTGTGTCCATATTGCATTCACTGCTTAAGTGTTCTTGTCCACACTTCACACATTTAGCTTCACAATGGCAAGCCTTGGAGCTATGATAGTAGCCTTGACAGTTGTAACACTGCATGGTTTCCTTTGTATTTTTTATCTCATCCTCTACATGAATTTTCATGTAGCAAAGATTCGTAACATTTTTAATTCTTTTGTCATCTTCCTCGTTGATGGTGACTAAAAACATTGGAAGTGCACCCTTTCCTTCCTTCTTTGAAATCATATTTACTACCCTAGTAACTTCAATACCATGATTGCTTAACTCATTTTGTATTAATTTTGGGTCTGTGCTAGCGGCCAGCCCTCGGACTATTACCCGTTTTCGTCTGTCGCCATCTATTGGATATGCTACATACTCGACCTTGGGGGCGTGGCCCTCAAGGATTTTCAACATTCCTAGGTAATCCTCACGTGCCTTGGGTTGGATTACAATAGATCTTCCTGACCGTGCAAATTTGTTAACAGATGATATTTTTTTATCTGCGGCCTTCTGTAAGATTTTTTGATGTTCGCCTACGCTCTTGAGAATTATTGTCGGCGGCTTCGATGTAATTTTTAATGGTTTATTTTGATTAGTGTTAACATCTGTTTTATTGTTGTTTTCGATGTTTTCGGTAGCTTTGTTGGTATTAGATTTCGATTTATCGGATTTTTTTTCTTGAATATTTTTGATATTTTTTGTCATTTCTTTTTCTTTACGCTGTTGGATAATTTCAGTTTGCTTTTCGGCAACACTGATTTTCTTTACTTCTTTGGTTTTTAGTTTTTTGTTTGTATGGGTTTGCCACTCGGCAATTTCTACAGAGTTGTTTCGCCATTCGGCGTCGTTTGTGTCCATGTCATCTTCATTACAAGATTCTTCATGGTTATTAGTTGTTTTCTGTTGTTTATTAACCCTTTCAGGACGGCACCTATTTGCCCTTGAAATGCCACACAGACGGCAGTTTTTAGCGTGCCTTGTGGACGGATGGCACATATATCAGTCAGAATAAAAAAATTAACACGTTATGTTTAATAACTGTTTATTGAGTAAAGACATGCATATTTTTTAATGTAAGGAATGTTTTATATATAGCTTTTATTAAAAAACGGTAAAAAAACATTTTTTTTAAATTTTTTGGTAGAAAAGTGCAATTTTTTTAAAAATTTTCTTTAGTATGGTATATCTCGAAGCATGGAACTACACACAAACCTACATCACATTCTTTACACATGTATCTCGATACCTTGCGTTTTTTGTCCGTTTCTTTTGTATGCGAACACACAACACATCTTCTGGAGGCAGTTTTTGTCCTTTCGGTTGCTGGAACAAATGAAGGAAAATGCTTTTCCTTTAATCTGGATATATCCGCTGACATGGATCTGGGATTTTTCACTTGATATTCATATCTGAAATTAAAAAAAGCTATAATATATGTAAATAACGACAGAGAAACAAAAACTTACCTTCTAAAAATCTGATGTATAAGACTCAGTTGAAATTTGGCAAGCGGCATTGGCATAGTCTGGTTTGTCAATAACATAGCGTGGGCATTTAGTACACAGATATCTACTGTGTGAAAAAATAATTTTTTGTACCATTTTGTGGTCTTCCTCATGCAATCAATGCTACTTATCATCATGTCAGAGCGGTCGACTGACCCCATTTGTTTATTGTACTCAATAACACAATCTGGTTTCCTTACTGGTTCTTTAGTAGTAGGATCAATTTTGTCAAGAACAATCATTTTATTTTCATGCATTGTTGTTATCATCATAACATCTCTTCTGTCTTTCCATTTAAACACCAAGCAAATGTCAGAATTTCTCCAATCTACTTCACCCTTTTTCAATTTTTCCTGCAAAGAAGGCATGTGAAGCCTTTTAGATCTAACAGTCCCACAAGAATTTGTTTTATGTTCATACAAATAATGTGACAAGATTAGACTGCTATAAAAATTGTCAGTAAACAGTGAGTGGCCTTTGTTTAGATATGGTTTCATAAGCTGAGCCACAACATTTCCAGTGGCACCCAAGCCTTTGATAGTTTCTTCGGTAGAATATGTATTCTTCCCAACATAAACAATAAAATCCAGAACAAAACCAGTCTCGCAGTCACATATAACATAAAGTTTTATACCAAAACGGTGGCGTTTGGTTTTTATGTATTGTTTAAAAAGGAGTCTTCCCTTAAATAATATCATACTCTCATCAATAACGAGGTTTTCAAAGGGATAGAATTGTGACTGAAATCTTTGTTTTATTTGTGTCAAAACCTCCTTTATTTTATACAAGCGATCTCCAGCTTCTGCATGTTCATTGTTAGAGAAATGCAAATATTTCATAATTTGTAAGTATCTGTCTCTTGACATTTTCTTGCTAAAAAATGCGGAGTACAAAAGAGGATCTTTTGACCAATTCTCCTTTACTTCAAGCTTTTTGTTTCTGGACATAAGCATAGTCAATCCAAGAAAGGTAAAGAACTCATCTAAATAAAGATGTTTCCATTTTTTATCATTGTTTTGCATAGCATACCTGTTAGTTTCATCAATTATATATTTGGCTGTATCCTCGGTAAAAATTTTCAAAAAATAATCTATTGCCTTTGGTTCTTCCGTTAAGTTCATCATGTCCTGTACTCCGCTCTGACTATCATCAAATTTATGTAACTTGGGGACGAACTGATTTTTTTCCCACTGGATTTGTATGTCACTATAATCTTTTTCAATATTCTTTTGATCGTTTGCATCTAAGTTGTCACAATTCTCTAAGCTTACATCTTCATCAATTTCTTCTTCAGCACTACTTTCTTGATCACTTTCTCCAGTTGGCAAATATTCACTCCCACTATCAGAAAATGGCTCCTCTTCACTATCAGAAAACGCAAGTGTGTCCACTATTTTTAGTAAATTAGCCACTTCCTGTTGGGTTAATCCACAATACGAAGAATAATCATTTGTACTATTATTATTAACTTTAATTCTTTTGCTCGAAGGCCCGGCGTTCTCATTACACGACATTTTAGTTGCTACTGAAACACGTGGCGACGTAGCCACCGGAAATTTCAAGTAATCTGTATGCTGCGTGCGCATCTCTCTAGCCGAGTGTCGCATATATCGGACGGTGACTGATATAAACGACACTCGTCTGTGTGGCAAATTATAAGCTCACGATATATCCGCCAGTCGCCTACCTGCCAATTTCATTTTAAAATTTTGGCTGATTAATCATACACTGGTCTTTGGAGACGGATAAACATAGTGACATATATATCGGTCAGTCGTCCGTGTGGCAGTTTTCTTTCTGTCCGATATATCGGTCAACCGTCCTGAAAGGGTTAATTATAGTTTCTTGTTTATTTTTTGTTTTGGTAGTTATTTTTTCTTTGCCGGAAGCGTGCTGTTGTTCTTTTCCGGTTTCTTTTGGTTCTTTTGGTGTTTTGGAGTCTTGTTTTTTGGGTTGGATCTCCGTCTTTTTCGTTTTTTCTTCTTTTGAAGTTTGGTATATCTCGTTTCTTTCTAGAATGTTCACGATTTTGTCTGTTAGACGTTTATTTTCTGTATCTTTTTCTTTAATGATGTTTTGAAGGTCTTGAATTTGTGCCTTCATTTCTTCCTGGGTTTTCCGGAAGTAGCGGTGCTGCACGTCTATTATTTGATTTAATTTGGTTATAGCGACTAGCATGTCTGCTTTTTCCATATTAGATATGTCTGCTTCCTTATATTTTTTGCCTTCCTCAAGCTCAGGTTCTGAGTCGTCGTCGGAGTGTATCCTCTTCCTTCTGTGTTTTTCTTCGTCGTTCTCATACATTTCTTCGGAGATTTCGGGTAGTTCATAGCGTTGATTTTGGTTATGCGCATGTCTAACGGCCTCGCGAAGTACGGTTATTTCATTGTCTATTTCTGAATAAGTGTCTGATATTATAGATAAATTATCGACCTGGGGGGAGGGCGACCAGGGTTGGTCGTCATCTTCTTTTTCCAATTCTGACACGTGCGTGTCAGGACTATTCTTTGGGGAGGTTAGCGACATGTTGCCTTACGGCGGTGAACAGAGTTCAAAAGATTGTAGGGTATCTTTTATTCTAGGGTCCCAGAGACCTTTCGCGGTAGTTCTCTCCCTGTGTCCACAGGGAGGGATCCTCTTGCAGTTCTCTAATCTCAGGAGAGGGGGCCGTTTCTGTCCGACTTAGCTGCAACTATCTAAGCCTTACAGTGTCATACCCTTCGCACACTGAGATCACCCGTAGTTTTCTGCAGAAAATACCGCTGCTATTGTATTCCGTGGCGCGCCAATAAATGTAACGTTCCAACGGTTTACAGATAACAACCGAGTAGTCAGTGTTTTGGTTATCTGTCAGATCGTTTAGGCTGTGGTTTAGGTATTGGCACAGAATAATAAACAATCAGATTGTCCACTCTCAGATGCCGCCTTTGAAGTTTTTCAGCACGCGCGCCATGTTTTAGAAGGAAACACATAACACAGACATATGATTTGTGAGGTTATGTAATTGTTTATATTTATGTTTAATTATATTTATGTTATTATATTTAACAATGTTAAATATAAGTCTGTCTATATAGTCTGTCGTATAGTATGTCTATGATTGCCGTAAGTCAATTAAACCGTGGAGTTTTCCAATTTTTCATGAAGAGTGGGCATTCTGATTGTTTAATATTCTGTGGTATTGGTTTATTAATTCATTTTTGATCATATCTATTTCTATTTTTAACTATTGAGTGACGTTGTTCATTTTTATTGTGTGCAGCTTAGTTTTCCTTGCTTTTCTTTTTCTTTGCACCAGTTCATGAATTACTTTGGAATCATTTTGGCCTTGGTTTTTCTTATGATTTGCTTGATATTGTTTCATGCTGCTTGTTGTACATTTATGGTTAGTTTCTCTGCTTCTTCATCAGGCTGTTTATTAGTTTTGATTGGTGCAGTTAGGTCAATTATGTCACTTAACTCTTGTTTAAAGCTGTCACAGTCCGTTCTCTTATTACCTAAGGTAGGGTTATGAAACCATATCTTGCATTCCTAAATAAAAACAAAATAGGAGATTGGAATGCAAAAATAGGAAAAACTAAAATAGATGACCATTTGAAAGAAACCATAGGTAAGCATGGCTTAGGCGAGCGAAATGAATGAGATGAAAGGCTTCTTAAATTTGCCATCAATATGGATGTTAGTATAGTAAACACAATGTTTAAACATCATCCATAGAGATTATCAACATGGTCTTTGCATGGAGGACGATACAAAAACCACAAAGACTATATTCTTATCACCAAACCATGGGGGAGATCAATAATGAACGTGAAGACAAAACTAGCTACAGACTATGTGTGGTTTCGACCACAAAATGTGACAAGGAGAATTTCGCATTAAGTTACACAGCAAATCAAACACAAATAAAAGACAAAAATTAATTCCAAAACACCCGGAAAAGTTTAGAGAAGCATTAGCAGAAGCTGACCTAAAAGTGATTAGCGGAGACCCTGACAAAACGTGGGAATATACAAAGAAATGAATGACTGAAGCCATCAACAATTTTAATCCCAAAAACAAAACAGCTAGAAAAAAACATTGAATAACTGAAGAGACTCTAAAGAAGAGAAATAAATACAACTATAAAACACTTATCCAAAAGAGACAAAAATAATTATATTAAAAATATATGTGTAAAATTAGAAGAACATGCTGACCGCCAAGAATCTAGAGAACTTTTCTCAGAAGTCAAGCATTTAGCGAGAGAATTTAAACCGCAGACACAGATCTTCCAAGATAATAGTGGAAATACCATAACAAACCCAGACGGTATCGCAGAGGTGTGAAAACAATATTGTGAAATACTATTCTTTATCAACGACTTAGACTATAATACAGAGAAAAGAAGTTATAAAAAAGAACCTCAAATATTGAATTTAAAAATTGAGGTAACAATTAAAAAGCTAAAATTTAGAAAAGCAGAAGGAGAAGATGGAATAACGGTTGATACACTCAAAGAAATGAAAGAATTAGGGACGGAAGTAATGCTTAGAATTTGCAATGGGATCTGGAATACTGAAAGTGGCCAAATGACTGGGTAAACTGACGTTTATTACCGTACAGTAGCATTGACATTACACGCGAGCAAAGTACTTCTAACCATCATCAATGAAAGACTAAAATCAATTCTCTTACCACAAATTCACCAAGAACAATGCGGATTCCTCCCAGGTAGAGGGACAAGAGAGTATATTCTTAATGTTCGTCAAATTATCGAAAAATCTCGTGAGTTTACCATAGAAACATATTTATGTAATGTTGACTATTCCAAGGCCTTCGATATTGTAAAATGGGATAAAATGTGACATATCCTTAGAGAAATGGGTAAGCCAGAATATCTAATCTATTTATTACAAAAATTGTATGTAAATAATATTGCTAATGTATAAGTTAATGATGTGGTTATTAATGTGATAAGAACAGAAAATATATAACAATTAAGGCTTTTGAGTCGGATATATAAGTTTAAGGTTAAATTGCAGAGAACATTCTTCATCTGTAGGAAGACACTCCTTGCTTTTTCGATCCTACATTTAATCTCGTAGTGATTCCAGCTGTCTGTGATGTTGAATCCTAAGTATGTTATTTTTTTTTGTTCTATCCAATACCTTATTGTCTGCCAAAAACTTTGCACCTGTATCTTGGTTTTTGCTTATAATCATAATTTTCGTCTTTTTAATATTAAGTTTTATTCCATATTTTCTACTGATGTTAAATACTTGATCTATCAGTCTTTGCAATCCTTCAGCACTATCCGCAACAAGGACAGTGTCATCTGCATATCTTAGATTAGATTACATCCTTACGAAGGAGAAAAGCTAGAGGTGCAGGAGGACGGTTACGTTCTCTTGGTATAATATGCTCGCTGATTGTTAGTAGTATTAGAGAGTGATCAGAACTGGGACCATCAGTTTCTTCTGTTTTCATAAAATCTGTTGAAACTTTTCTTGAAATAAAAATGTCAATCAGATCGGATGTTTTTGTCACTCAGCCAATATATGTGTTGTTCAATTGAGTGCCATTTTCCCTTTTTATTTTTTATTGCTGCATGCAATTTTCTACCGTTTGTAGTGGTTAACCTTAAACTCATAAGGCATTTTTAGCAATAGTCTACACCAATGATAAATTTTTTTCCAAGTAAGTTGAGTAAATAGACGTATGAAAAATATGTAAAATATGCGGTTACTACTATTGGCTCATATTTTTTTTTATTTTGTCGCTTATACCAGCTGCCTGGATGGCTTTAGTCTCTGTACTTTGTTTTAGAAGTGAATAAGATTATTTTTTATTGTTACTGCTGCTCCTGCACTAACTGTATTTTAAGATAGAACTAACCAGAAAATACAAACATTTACTACCCAGATTTTTGTACTAAATACGTTTAATATAGTAGAAATCTTTGCTGTCTGGAATAATTGATTTTTGTTTCATACAATACCCTGACCAGACATATTCCTAGTTTTTTTGTCGAAAGTTCGTAACGTTCATTTTTATTTTTTTCTTTATTTGGTATTAGAAAGAAGAAAAAGAAGATAAAATTAATTAATATTATAATAATTCTCAGTTTATGCTGAAGTATTGTCTAATGTATTCTTTTCGCTTATTTATCCGAGCTACTGGAATCCAAATATCTAGTTCTATCCAGCTCTTGAGTAATTTTGTCTGTTGATTTTGTACGCACACTAATAAGATTTAAGTTGCACTGTTTATTTCCTTATCCTTCTATAATAGGTAATATATTTTTTTTCTTTTACTAAATACTTTCCTTATATATCTGTATCACTTATAAAACTGCATTAAACTTTTAAAACTATTAAATGAATCTCTTCAACATAACTAAGAATAAAAAACAGTCTCTAAAATATACACGTAGTATATTATTTGTTTTAGGTGAAATAATAGACAAGAAGTTCAAAATATCTGTGGGCATATCAGGCTTAACTGAGGAACATAAACCGGTCACTGTTCTGGATTTTAATGCAAATAATAGGTAAGCTTTCTAGTAACAATTCATACTACTGTTATAAATACATAAGACTCATCATCATGAATGGTGTTACAACTTTTTGTATGCTTTGACGCGTTTTCTATTGCCTTCCATTACATCTTTCCACCTTTTTGTAGGCGGTCCTACCGATCTTCTTCCATCTGATTTTTTCCAAAATGCATTGTTTATAAGACGATTTTCGTTACTTCGTATCACATATCCTATCTATCTTAGTATATATATATATATATATATATATATATATATATATATATATATATATATATATATATCATTATATTTTTAAATCCGTAAAATAGTTTTCGAAACCAATTCAGATTTCTGCTTTAATCTGAACCTTCTAAAAATTGCAAGGTAAACAGACGTTGATAAAGATGTTAAAGGAGACATGGTGAATCTAAAATTTGCATTCCACGACATGTCTCCTCAACTAAGCAGAAATCCTTAGCGAATTGGTTTCTTGTACTCATACAGAGTAGATTCGAAGAAAATGAAAAACACAGATTAGATTAGATTAGATTTCACGTACAAAGCGTCTATGTATCTATACGAATTTCAGCCTAATAGGCCTCATCAGAACAGTTATTCCTATGAATAGCTGTTCTGATGAGGCCAACTAGCCCATTCCTATGAATGGGCTGTTCTGATGAGGCCTATTAGGCCGAAATACGTATAAACAGATACATAGACGCTTTGTATGTGAAATCTAATCTTCACTGTCTTTTTAATTTTATTCGGATCTACTCTGTAAGAGTACAAGAAACCAATTCGCTAAGGCTTTCTGCTTAGTTGAGGAGACATGTCGTGGAATGCAAATTTTAGATTCCCCATGTCTCTTTTAACATCTTTATTAATGTCTGTTTACCTTGCAATTTTCAGAAGGTTCAGATTAAAGCAGAAATTTGAATTGATCTGAATTATCAGATGTCGCTATTGCGTCTATATCGAAGCCATTTTAATGTTGCTTCTTAAAGACAGAAAATGTTTATTTTTCACGTTGAGAACACTTATGAATAGCTGTTCTGATGATGTCCTTTAGGCCGAAATACGTTTAAGCAGATACATAGACGCTTTGTACGTGAAATCTAATCTTTACTGTCTTTTTATTTTATTAGATTTTTCTTTGCGAAGAGAGAATGTAACTAGTTATTGTGCCTGCGTCCTCATTCGTTTGTCATGCTATCTTTGCAAAGATCATATCTTACTCGAAGGATTTTAGGTTTCCGTGCCAACAATTTAATTATTTCTTTTTTTGTTAGCTTCCATGTTTTGCTTCTATACGCGATTGATCCTAGATATTTAAATTCTTTAACCACTTGGAAGTTATAATAGTTTATATAAAGCGTGCCTACTTAAGCTATGTATAAAGCGAATACATGGAGTTGATTTCAGTTTACTCCAACTAGCCTCTTCTGCTCAAATCTGACTCTCACCTTTACGCTGGTGTCCCCTGTTAACCGAGCAACTCAGCTGAAGATCCGGTATCCAACCCGGGTGGAAAGTTGGGTCGGGAACTGACGAGAGTGAGTAAAATGGCCCTCCGAAAAGGGGGTTTAGCATTGGGTTAACTACCCAACCCGATAAACCCCAAAGTTACGAAATCGAAAGTCAAAAATGCCGGACGGAAATTTCGACGACGACCTTTGCAACGAAATAAGGAACTGAATAATGGAAATAATGATCTTAATGTACTTACCTGGAACGTTCGCACACTTAACGAACCTGGAAACATCCGTAAACTGTGTGACATATTAGCACAATATAATGCTGATATTACTGCAATACAAGAAGTACAATGGACAGGCCATAGCATAATCCAAAAAGCAAACTACAATATATACTATAGTTGCCATAGAACCAGACATGAATTTGGGATAGCCTTTATAGTCAATAATAAAGTCAAGCACTTGGTTATAGATTTTAAGCCGATAAATCGCTGATTGAGCTGCATAAGGATCAGGAACAAGTTTTTTAATATTAGCCTTATTAATGTCCATGCCCCAACAAAGGACAAGAGAGACGCAGAAAAAGATAATTTCTATAATGAATTAGAAAGAACATATGACAATTGTCCCAAAAATGACATTAAAATAGTAATCGGTGATCTAAACGCAAAAATCGGAAGGACAGAAATATATCTACCGCACATATGGTAAATATAGTCTCCATAATAATACTAATTCGAATGGACACCGAGCAGTCACCTTTGCAGCCTCACAGAACATGATCGTAGGAAGCACATGTTTTCTACTCAAAAAAATACATATGGGGACTTGGACCTCGCCTGATGGATTAACGAAGAACCAAATTGATCATGTGATCATACATGCTAGACACTTATCCAACCTTATGGATGTCCGCACCTATCGAGGCGCTAATATTGATTCAGATCATTTTCTAGCTGGCACAAGAATTCGGGCTAGAATCTAAATGGGAAGAAGGAGAGAAGTACCAAAACAAGGCGTCTTAATACCGAACTTCTCAAAAATCCGCAAACGATAGAAAGGTCTCAAAACTATACCGAAACTAAATACATAACTAAAGAGAATCTAACAATTAGTTAACAATGGAAAATGTGTAAAAATTATATTAAAGATGCAGCAAATAACATTCTAGATCCGCAAAGAGCACCACCACGCAATGAGGGTTCGATGCTGAGTGCGAGGACATTACAAGAAGAAAGAACAATGCATTTAAACTGATGCAGCAAATAAGAACCAGAGAAAAAGATCAAAAATATAAGGATCCCAGAAGAGAAGTATATCCATCAGAGAAAAAAGCAAACTTATGAAAATAGAATATTGGAAGAACTTAAGGCATTAAAAAAGGAAAATCAAACAAGAAAATTCTATAAAAATCTGAATAATGCAAGAAATGAATTTAAACCAAGGATCGGACTAGATAAACATAAGAAGGGGCATATACTCAATACAAAAGAAGAAGTATTGAAAAGGTGGGTGGAACACTATAAAGAACTACTTACTATCGAAGTAGAAGATCCAAATCAACCACCCCAGGAGCAAACAACAATACACCATTGGAGCCTCCATCAATTCAAGAAGTGCGGGATGCAATAAAACACCTAAAAAATAATAAATCTCCAGGAAGTGATGGTATACTTGCAGAACTTATTAAATGTGGAGGTGCTACTCTTAATAACCATATATATATAAAATCATACCGAGAGCCTGGAATGAGGAACAAATCCCGGAAGAGTGGTGTATTGAGATCGTTTGCCCGCTACACAAAAAGGGTGATTAATTAGAATGTAGAAACTATAGGGGAATAACCCTCCTTATTACAGCATAAAAAATATTTTCGAGTATTTTATATAGTCGCCTGAGTGGATATTCAGTGGAGCTTCTTGACAAATATCAAAGTGGTTTTAGGCCTGGTCGATTAACAACAGACCAGATCTTTGTGCTGAGGCAAATACTGGAAAAAAACAATTAATTCAATATCGACACATACCATCTTTTCGTAGATTTTAAATCGGCCTATGATAATGTTCTAAGAAATAAATTATATGCAGCCATGGATGAATTTCACATCCCCGATAAACTGATAAGATTGATTAAGGCTACAATGCGAAAGTTATTTGCAAAGTCGAAATACAGGGCGAATAATCACAGGCATTTAAAACGCATGTTGGGCTGCGATAGGGAGATGCGCTGGCGTGTCTAGCGGAAAAGCTCAACATAGCTCTGGAAAAGGCAGTCAGGGATGCCAAATAGACAACAGAGGAAACATTTTTATTAAATCATCCCTAATGTTGGTAAATGAGGAGAAAACTAAGATAATGGCATTAACATCCAACAATAGAGTCAGAAACATCGGCCACCAATTTACTGTTAATAACTCTACCTTTAAAGTGGTGGACAAATTCACATACTTAGGCTCCCTGATCACTAAGTAGAACGTTATGACTGAAGAAATCAAGCGAAGAACAATCCTAGTAAACAAATGCTATTTTGGATTCAGTAGACATATGAGAAGCAGAAACTTAAGCCAAAAAACAAAAATAACCATATACAAAACCCTTATACAACCAGTGTTGACATATGGATCGGAGATATGGACCATTTCCAAGGCAGACGAAAACCTCCTGCTTATATTTGAAGGAAGAATCCTGAGAAGAATATTCTGTGGCATCTGTGAAAATGGTGTTTGGAGAATTAGGTACAACTATAAGATATATCTAAATCACCTTAGATATGCGGATGATATACTCTTGATCTCCTCGGAACGACAAGAATTGGAATTAATGCTGAATGAACTTTATGAAAAATCACTGCAAAAAGGCCTAAAAATTAACTTCAACAAAACAAAAGTAATGACAAACACGGAAGACCAAGAGGCAATAAAAAGAAAAAATAGAACAGGTAAATGAGTATATCTATCTAGGACAAGCAATCAGAGCTAACAGAGAAAATCAAACAGCCGAAATATCGAGACAAGTAAGAATGGGATGGGCAGCGTTCGGCAAACTTTCTTACGTTTTAAAAAATCAAACAATCCCTCTATACTTACGAAGCAAGGTATATAACTCCTGCATAATACCGGTGCTCACCTACGGAGCACAGACATGGACATTTACACAGGCCAATTTGGATAGGATAAGGAAGGCACAAAGAGCGATGGAGAGACAAATGTTGGGTGTATCACTTAGAGATAGAAAACGTATCCAGTGGATCAGAACCAGAACAAAGACAGTAGACGCGATAGAATAAGCAGCAAAACTGAAATGGAAATGGGCTGGATACAATGAACATCTCCAAGACGGACGATGGAACAATGCCATCGGAAAGTGGCGTCCATACAATGCAAAGAGATCAAGAGGCAGACCACAGATGAGGTGGAAAGATGACATCAGTAAACAAGGAGGTCCCACATGGCAGAAGACAGCTCAAACAGCTCAAGATAGGGAAAGATGGAGAGAACTGGGGGAGATCTATATCCAACAATGGAAGGATAGAGAATAGGTTAAAAAAATGAGATATATCACAGATATAAATATATATTTGGTGGTAAAGACGTAGTATCTCTAATAAAAATAGGAAGACTAAGATGGGCAGGACATCTGGCAAGATCACCGCATAAAAACCCTCCTAGAAGAATCCTTATGTCAAAACCTGTAGGAAGTAGAAGTAGGGGTAGACCAAAACCCAGATAGAGTGATGGTGTAGAAGAGGATGGTATAAAAATGGGCGCAGCAAACTGGCAACAGTTGGCAATTGACAGAACTGACTGGCGTAATAGACTTGGGAAGGTCGAGGCTCTTTTATCGGGCTGTAGCACCAATGATGATGATGACTTAAGCTATGGAAAACTTTTTTTTCACTTATTTTATGAAAAAAGCTATTCTTTATAAAAAGTTCTGGATGGCTTAAAATCCTAGATATTACAGTTATATATTTTTTATATAATTAAAATCTTCACTGTAATACGTTCTGAATGTATCTCTATGGAAGAATTCTCTGCCGATTCCCATACCTAATCTTTACTGCTAACATACTTATTATATATTACGTCACATTGACGACTTTGACGATAAACATCCGTTTTAGTTTCACCCAAAGCCCTTGGCATAGCATTTGAAAAGCTGCAAAATTACTTGCATATTTTAATCAAAATCTCACGTGGAAGTGACCCATTAAAGCCAAAAAATTAAAACAAATAAATCGTTGCACAAAACACTGCTTCACAAAAATATAATCAAACAAATATAGACTGATGGGATAGAGCCCTAGGGCTGTAGTAAGACTTCAAACACATAAATTTTGCAAACTTTCCAATCCAAAGCTTTGCACATGATAACTAAAGCTCCTTGTTAGTGAGCAATGCAACCATTAATTAACAATGATCTCTCCATCTTGTCGTTTTTCCTAATATTGAGGATCGTGATTTCTTCCAATATTCCTAACAATTTTTTTGATCGGTCTCTATATTCAGCGGCTCTGAGAGCTTCGCAGAATGAGTTTCAGCTAAATTCTTAATTTGGCCTGATCATCTAGTTGGTGATTATCCTCTTGAACTTCTCTCCGGAACGTTTCCAGAAACAATTATTCTCTCCAAACTGTCGTCACCCTTGCGAACCTCGTGACAGAATGATTGCAGAATACGTTGCAGACATATTGTGGATAGCCTTTTTTTATTCTTGAGTTGATTTAGAATGGAAACGTTTGTCCTATGAGCTGTCCAAGGTCTGCGCTGCATTCTTCTCCAGCACCACATCTCAAAGGCATCAATTTTTTGGTGCTCGCGTCCGCGAGAGTCCAAGTCTCTGCCCCGTATAAAAATATTAAGCATACAAGGGCATTCATCAGTCTCATTTTGATATTTTAAGAGATATATCTGTCTTTCCAAACTTTAGTTAGGCGACTTATCGCATTTTTTGCCATACCAATACGTCTCCGAACTTCTGCTTCACAGTTACCATCATTAGTTATACTAGACCAGAGATAGACAAACCTGTCCACTATATGGTATTCCTATAATATGTTAGTAAGTTAAATAATGTGGAATCTGTCGACCACCATTATTTTTGTCTTAGCTTGATTGATTTTTAGACCAACTTTATTGCTTTCCTACTCAACTATTCGCAGAAGATTAAACCTTTCTTGCTCATTGGATGCTATAAGTAGTGTTATCAGCAAATCTTAAATTGGAGATTTTCCTACCAGCCACTCCATCGGCCATCCATATAAAGCCATCCTCATGACATGTTGACCATAAATGTTGAATAAGTCAGGTGACAATACTCATCCTTATCGTACACATCTCCCGGTCTTAAATTGGTTTGATAACTTCTGATCTAGTTGTACTGTTGCTATATTGGACTGGTACAGATTTTTAATAAGTATCACCAGGTGCACTGGTGTACCCATTTCTCTTAAAATAGACCACAATTCTATCCAGTTTACACAATCAAATGTTTTTTGGTAGCCAACGAAGAATATAATTATAGGTACTTGAAATTCTCTAGACTGTTCAATGAGTTTTCTTAGGTTCAGGAATTGTTCCCGTGTACTTTTACCCTTTCCAAACACCGCTTTTTCCTGAAGTATTTGGTAATGTAGGTAGGATTTTAATCTGTTTTTAATAATATGCAACACTATTTTACTATCATGTGTTATTAGTGACAGTGCGGTAGTTTTTACATCTGGTACTAGTTTTTTTATGTAGCGGGATATAAATTGAAGTACACCAATCATACAGACATTTTTCTGAATTCCAAACAGCGACACAGATAGAATGGATTATATGTAATCCTTTGTTACCTACTAACTCTAGTATTTCACCTTGTATTAAATCAATGCCTAAGGATTTATTTCTCTTTAGCAATTTAATTGCATCTTTGACTTCAGCGAGTAAGACAGTAGGTTCTCTAGGGTAGTCAGAGGGCCACTGAGTTTCTCCTGGTACCTCGTTATTTTTATATAGCTCGCCACGGTAGTTTCGCCATGTTGCCAATATTTCATTAGTATCGGTCTTTAGATTACCTTCCTTATATACTACATACTACGTTAGAGATGTAAATTCTCTGGTTAAGAATTTGATCTTAAGAAATAAATTCCTCGATTTATTTCGACAGCCATGTTCCTCTATCTCTATCTCTCTGCATATTTAAGATAGGTAATCAGCTTTGTCTTTGCGGCACTGTTTTCTGATTTCTTTTAATAACGCTCTGTATTCATTGTATGTTCCGGATGATAAACAACGATCTAGGAGTATCAAAAGTAAAAGATGCCATGCCACTAAACGCCAATAAGGCAAAAATTTGTGGTTCAAGGCACACCATTCACATTATCAAAGACTTATTTATCAGCCACCAATCGGGAAATAAAGACTGAATAGGTCGGAAAACATTTACTAATTACTTAATGTACCCGTTTAGAAGTAAATTGTAAATATGCATAAAACAGGAATGTAATTCTAGAAGTTTAATTAACACATTAAGGTAAACAAAAGTTTAAAATATCTCTCTATATATAACAGAAATGATAGGTAATCTGAGCAGTAGTTATTATATTCCTCCATTAAAATATGTTTTTATCAGAATACGGAATATATAACGAATAATACTATAGCTCAAAGATAGGAAGAAACAATCAGGTAGGACAATACTATTTTTAACATTTTTTTTTATTTTAGAACAAGGCACCTAAAATGTGAAAAACAACATTGTGATGAATTCATAGTGCTGCATTTGGGCTTTTTAGATTATACACATTATATTATAACAGTCAATTTCTACGGGCTGGAAGCATTCCATTCAAGATACAATATCAACGAGTTATTTTTCTATGTAAGTATTATTTTACTGTTTATAATGACGTTAAAGGGTTTCGCAAACGTTCTTGGTCAATAAAAACATGGTCTGTAAGATTTTCTGACGTCTATAATGTGTTTTCGTTACAGACAGACGTTGATAAAATTGTAGTTATATTAAAAAAATATAAATATTTTAAATAATGAGTAAAACGGTATATTAGATGTTATTAATGCCCAATATTACCAAAAATTATAATTTTTTTACAAAATATGAAGTTGCCTGCAAGTATTTGAGGCCATCCCCGGAAAAAGGGCCCATATGCCAAATAGCGCTTTTGAGAAAAACGCAATTGAAAATTTAACAAGTATTTTGAAAACAAAGATAAAACTTTGAACTTTATTGAAAGCTAAAATAAAAGTATTGTATTTAAACTAAAGTAACAATAAAATGTTTTAAAGATATAGACACATTTTTATGTCAATAAAATTTTTTTACATTAGCTAGTCATGTGCCCTTTTTTCTAAAAAAACTTCTTCTAGTATCCACCATATCCATTGTTCATCTTCTTGGGATAAAAACGAAAATAGATCTCTCACGTCTTTTTCCTTCGCCGGCTTTATTCCAACCACTGGCACGGTTTAAAGAGCAGTGTTTTTGTTTATGTTTTTTCCTTTCCAAATTGTGAATGGTATGTAATTTTCCATGTATATTTGAGAACAAGCCAATGTTCCGTCTTTTTTGTATTTCATCTGTACATACTGCTGAATGCTGAAAACAAGTCCCTTTATTTTTGGCTTATTTAGAAAGAGTACTTCCGGTCCAATTTTTGATTATCGTTCTGTCCATGACAACATTAAAAGGAGATGGATTTTTCCGACAATGTACTATTGCTTCCAAATATGGCTTTGCCATATTTGAATACGCGTCGCTATGTATTCCTTTTATTTTAAAGATGACTTTAACAGTCCAAAAATGCGATCGCACTGGTTAAAGGAATGGCCACGAACCGGAAATAGAGGTCGAATATTGACGTTAAACTTGTGTGCTATCCACATTCCAAATTTTACCATTGAAATGTTCTTATTTTATCCTCCACGCGCATCCGACAAAAATACGATTTCAGTGACATCGCCATTAATTTTTTTGCACAAGCAGTCATAGACGAATGAAATAACAGAATCGGCATCTTTTTTCCTTGTCCTTCCATAAATGTATACATAAAAAACGACCCATCATTGTAAATATGTATATTAAAGAGATAACACCAAAGTAGACCTTTATAAAACTGCACTGTTACATTGAGTTTCGGAACTGGTAGATTTTGTCCACAGTCAAATTCAATAACAAGGCAACTACTGTCAGTTTTACTTATTTCTATCAGATTCCTTCTCATTGCTATATGTCGCTTTACTTTCACATTGTAAAGGCGATAGGAAATTGCACAGGCATCGTTAGGATTAATAGATAGTTTTTGTTTACATTCTGTGCAGAAATCACATACGTCTGTTTTGAGATTGTTAAAACTGTATGAACGCAGTGACTTAAATTTTCTACTAAACTTTTTAACTAAAATTTTTATTTTTAAATATAATTTCATCTTTAGATTGATGCATGTCTTTTCTTTATAGTATTGTACAAAAAGCTCATATAGCCGGGATTCTCAAAATATTTTAGTTTGGATTTGTGTTGGGAATAATGATGTTTCTTAAACGTAATAGTTTCCAAACGCTCTTTAAGCAAGTTATGAATGTTGGGAGCAAATTTGTTGGGTCTGTTGGCATGTCTCCCTCGCTTTTCTGTAAACGAATCCCCTTCAATTACCTTGTTTTGTACGAAAGGAATGCGCTTCACAGATACTTAAAAAAGTTTTTGGATTATGCTCCGACATGTTTTAATTCTGTCACCCTTTTGAGACACGAAGTATTCCCATATATACGCTCGTAAAACTTTTGGATTATTCTTGAGTCGGTTACGGTCTACATTAAGTTTTTTCATACACTGAGCCAACAAAGAGTCCTGTTAAGGCTTTGCTTGTAAATAAAAGTGTTGAAATAAATGTTTTTGATCATCGACGGGTAAAACTTTTGTCCAGGCAGCATTTTATGATTAACTGAAATGACTTAGCTGCAACATCGTGACCTGCCGAGGTGACGTATATTTTACCTGATTGCCTTTTAACTTTTCTTATTTCTTGCGTCATATTAATCCTCTTACATCTTGTCAGTTTTTGTTTTGTTTATCGAATGACACAGGTTTGAGACATTGTTGCCAAACTTGGCCGAAATCAACTTTACATCATGTATCAGATTAATTTAAACGATCCGCGGGAAAATGGTCCATAGGCTTATGGGCCCTTTTTCCGGGAATAGTCTCATTTTGAGTTTGTTCATAAAAAAGACATTATTAGACCAGATAAATTAGCAAATAACAAGATTTTTTCCTGACACTCTTTGATACAGATATCTAACAATTGTTTTTGATAAATTTGTTGATAACAATATGTAAGAGAAAGATTTTTTCCTGTTTTCCTCAGAAAATACGAAAAATATACTAAGCAAAACAAAATACTACAAATCCCAAAATAGTAGCAGTCAAGATTTAAGTCAAGAACAAAAAGTTGTACAGATATTAACGCTAAAATTTTACATGATAGAAAGCCAGTCCTTGATATATCGGCACAACATTAAAGCGATTACTTTAATTTAGATTATGTTGAAGATGGTGACAAGATAGAAAATCAATTAAACATACATTAGCAACTACACATTGAAGCACCAACAAGAGAAGTGTCAAATGCTGTTCAAAAACTTAAAAATAATAAAACCCCAGGAAGGGCTTTATTATTTTCGAAATCGGCTTCAAAATCTAAAAGAAAGGTAGCTACCATCTTTTGACAGTAATTCATAAACTTATAGTACTTATATAGCGAATTCAATTGATACCAGAGGAGTGAGTGGCTAAATAGAGTAATATGCCCACTGCATAAAAAGTTTGATGAACTTGATTACAAGAACTATATCCAATACTCTGTTAGTACCTATCTGTATATAAAATATTCGCCAACATACTTATTTAGAAAGTTAAACTCTCTACAAAGGATATTATTGGACATTACCTCTGCCGAAAAGTCAACTATACACCAAATATCTTTTAAAAAGTGACACATAAACATACACACATAAACACACCATATGTTGGTCGACTTCAAAGCAGTCTATGAAAGTGTTCAAAGAACTGCACTATATAATAAAACGGTAGGCTTGGAGATCCCACGTAAGTGAGTTAAATTGACAAAACTAATAATGCAAAACGTAAGCTCGTGCCTTAGAATTGAAGGAGAAAACCATACGTTCTTTAATATTAATAATGGTATGGTATAACAGGGAGGGGGTTACAATGCTGAACGTGAGCCTTCGAGACCACATAACAAACCAACAAATCAGGCAAAGATCAGGAGTTTAAGACGTCATTGAAAGAACCACGACGCTTAAGTGGAACTGGGCAGGGCACTTAGCCAGAACACAAGATGGACGGTGGACAAGACGTATTATGGAATGGAGGCCCAGAAATTATAAAGGAAGCCGAGGACGACCACCGACTAGATGGACCGATGACATTAAACGTGTAGCGGAAAACTGGCTACAAGCGGCCCAGTGTAGAGAACACTGGCAATAACTGAGGGAGGCCTATGTCCAGCAGTGGACGCGATTGGCTGATTGATAACAGGGAGATGCGCTAGCGTACCTCCTCTTTAATATTGCCTTGTAAAGGTCAGTCAGACAGATCAATATTATATTGAAAGAAATCTTCTTTCATATATTGACACACATTTCGCAATCGCTGATGATATCGGTATAGTGGCCAGAAGTATGAGGGACGCAGTGTTTTAAAATGTTTACAAACGCAACAAGAGAACTAGGACTTGTAAACAGAATGTTCAACAAAGAATCTAGGGGCTAGTTGGTATATTTGAGTGAAAAATACTTTTGGGGTCGTAAATGTAAGAGTACAGCTGTAAGTAGATAATGCTCCAGTCGAGCAAGATTGAGACATAGACGATAAAAATATCCTCCATAAGGAAGTCTTAATAAAGACAACACCTGAGAAAGAATTAACCAACTTGATCAAAGTACGAAAAATTGGATGTTTGGGTCATATCCGGAGAGGAAAAAATAAGCAATCTGTTAACTAATTATTCAAGGAAAGATTGAGAGCAAGAGACAATTTTTCCAAAGTATAAATAACACTGGCGAGCTTCTGCGTGCCGCAAAAGACAGACATTCGACAATGCACTATAGGTGCACGGCACTATAAAAATAAATAAAAATGGTCTATGGCGTCGAAGATATAACTTTGAATTATTCCAGCTATATACAGATCCAAATATTGTGAAGTATATTACGGTGAAAAGACTAAGATGAGCTACACATATAGCTAGCATGTCAGATAATGAGTACAAGAGGAGATTGACACTGTCAAACCCAGAGGGCAGAACAAATAAAGGACGACCGTGTAGAAGATAGATTGATGATGTCGAAATAGACCTTAGGAATTTGATAGTGACGTAAATGGAATTGTCTACTTCATCGAGGAAAAAGCCGAGGTAATGAAGATGACTGAGGTGAGGGAGTGTATGCTAAATTATCAGCAAGACGAAGATATAGACTTGATTAAAGAAGTTGAGGAAAGGCAAGAAATGCCCAAAGAACCAAATAAAATTATCACCTTAAAATCTTCAAAGGAAATAAAGAAACTAATTAAAAACAATTTTTACAGAAAGCAACAGGTTTAGATAAAATTACAAACAGAGCTCTAGAGTATGTATCGGTGAAAGCAATAGCATTTCTAACAAATTTGACAAATACGATAATTAGATAGACTCTTCCCCAAACGATGAAAGGAAGCTCATGTCATCATGATTCCAAAGTTAGGAAAGAACACCACGTTCCCACAAAACTACAGTAGTCCAATTAGCTTACTTCCAGCGGTCAGCAAGATTGTGGAAATAGTCATACTCAACAGACTCGAAGCAGAGATAGACCAGCTAGGACTGATTCCAGAAGCTTAGTTCGAATTTAAAGCAGACCACTTCAGCGATCTACTAATATTCAGACTAACAGAGTTCATAACAGCAGAATTCAACGATAAGCAGTACATTGGAGCAGCCTGACTGGATGTAAGCCCAGCCACGTTAGAATGTGGTATAAAGAACTTACATATATAATAGGAGGCTATGGATACAATGGTGCCATGACAAAACTGATTTCTTTGTACTTGAGCAACCGAAGCTTCAGAATTCGAATTAGACAAGTTCTGCCCGAACTCGAATCTCCGGACTCTGGAGTGCCGCAGAGAAAGGTCCTGTCACCTGTATACAATATACACCGTATACAATATACATGGCCGATGTTTCAAAAACACCTGAAATACTATTCAGCCTTTATGCAGACGACGCAGAAATTGCGCCCACATAGAGAAATATCTATTTGGGCGCAATTGCTGCTAGACTTATAATGCAAGGGAAAGTGGAAGGAAAAAGAGGCCCAGGAAGAAGAAAATGCTGCTGGTTGAAGAATGTAAAAGACTGGACAGGTATGGACACAGGCAAAAGCCAACCAAACCAATTAACAAAACCCCAAAAACCATGACACGAAGAGACCATATTTTTGAGCATCGAGTCTTCGAACTAGGCGTAGCCAAGATTGGAGACTCGAGGTCCGAGCAGCAATTCCAGTTTGAAGATACGTCAATAGAAAAACCAGAAAAAAAGCGCCTTACGCTAACTTGCATTGATTGGGTTAGGATATCGTGTTGAAGTTCTGGTGTCCAGGACTTCCACAAGAGAAGCACTTAGCTGATAAGAGAGTCGCTGTCGTGCATAAGAGTGCTTAATGTGAGAAAGGGCATCTAGAGCATTGAAGCACGGTGAAGTGCTTTCTGGTTTCACAAATTAATACACTTAACTTTAATTTGTAGTATCACTTAAATGTCATTCAAAGGGTGTGTAAGTCTCTCAGGCTGAGTTTAATCAAACTGCTGCTATTGCTAAAAGCCAGATCGATTGTGATAGACACAGGACATGCTTTGAATATTACACATGCTGGAAGTTATAGCTGAGCTAATAATAATTAGGAACACCACATTGTGGTTATTAAATATAAAAACAAATTGACACCAAAGTAATAGAATATGGTGCAAAGTAGATTAAATAACATTCAGAAGTAAGAGCTATTTCAACTAGCGGATTTACTATTTCACTTTGTAAAATTATTTAAGATTTGATTCTATGGCAAGTCATGGGATCCTAGGGAATCATTCGACAGCTTTTTTGTCTTTTACTGTGTTGTTGGAT
The DNA here is from genome assembly GCA_918026665.1 of Diabrotica balteata. Taxonomy (NCBI): domain Eukaryota; kingdom Metazoa; phylum Arthropoda; class Insecta; order Coleoptera; family Chrysomelidae; genus Diabrotica; species Diabrotica balteata. The sequence goes on along the minus strand of OU898281.1, from coordinate 102,804,492 downwards.
TTTTTTCTATTTTGTTATTTGCCTTATTTTCAATGTTCAATAGAGAAAGTTTGGAAAAAAGGGTATACTCGCTCTAATAATTTGGTTGTCGGCAGTTTTTATGAAAAATAGTTAATAATTTTCTTAAATCAATGACTGCCATTTTAAAACGGCACGAGAGAATTTTGAAAAAATCTAGTAACATACTGTCATAAGAGTATTTTTCATATAATCTATTACATGCAAAATAATATTATATCATTTAAGGACAATGTTGAGGATGTTATATTTTTGTTATATGGGGAGGATGTTATATAATTATATCAAGTTATCATCATCATTGGCTTTTACAACTCTTCGTGAGTTTTTGCCGCGTTTACTATTGCCTTCCATTGATTCCGATCCTGTGCTATTATTTCCCATGGCCTTACTTCCATCTTCTCCAGGTCTTCCCTGACAGCGTCTTTCCACCTTTTTCTAGGCCTTCCTGTCGATCTTTTACCATCTGGTCTTTCCCAAAATACATTGCTAATCAGTCTATCGTCATCACTCCGTACCACGTGGCCTGCCCATCTTAATCTATTGGCTTTTATGTATCTTACGATGTTTCCTTTCCGAAGAGAGTCTCTATTTCATTGTTGTATCTGCTCCTCCATTCATTTGTCACGCTGTCCCTGCAAGGACCATATATAATTCGCAGGATTTTGCGTTCCCATACTAATAACTTATTGATTTCTTTCTTTCTCAATGTCCATGTTTCACTTTATATCAAGTTATGGGAAACAAGAAAAATAAATAATTATAATAAATCGTTTTCTATAAAAGCTTTTTTTTATAAAAGCTAAATCCATAGTCCACAGTTTTTGCACATAGTCGGTTTAAAATATGTATCTCAAGAGAGTCGCGCAAAACCTTGAAACGTGTTGAGTAAAATAAGTATTGTAAAATGAGGTTTTACTAACTCTATAAACCTGATAAAAAGATATTTTAAAAATAATGTCAATGTCTCAGCGCAGTTACCTAAAAAATATTAATATACATGATCGATGGTTGGGAAATAGTTCAGACTTTAGATTTGCATTGTATAAATTAGATATCTTTGGAGAGAAAAGACCATGTAGACATTTGGAAGAACTTTCTGCTTACTTTCTGCAACTTATTTCCTTTTTGTTTCAGTTTAAAACCTACAATCCAGGATTTACTCAGATTGAGATATGGTTCAGATTTATATTTTTGGTATTCACTTTCGTAGTAACGGTAAGATTTTTAATGAATTTAAAACTTATTTTTAAGTTGTAACATTTTTAGTGCTGGTATCAACATACTTTAAGAAAGTACCCAATGTATGATTGGTCAATTGAGCAAAAGTGGATGTCTATTTTGTTACCAATGTTGATGGCATATGACAGTAAGTATTAATATTATAAAAAACTAAATATTTATAAACATTATAGCACAATTAATGCGGTCATCTGATACCCAATTCTTGATATCGTTGGTTTGCTCAACTTGGAGTATTTTGGCAAAATCCTTGTCGGAACATACAGCAAAAATACACCTTACACACCTTATTAATAACTGAAATAACTGTATACAAATATAATTAGCTGTAAAAACAGGGTTCTGTAATTGTACAAAGAATAGCGGGGAATAATGGGAGTGTATATTCAATAATTTTGATTCAAAAATTTCATATTTGCAAATACTAATCTGTAAATGAAAGGAAAGTAAAAAAAATATTTTAATCTTCAGTTTAATTGATACAGTTTTTGTTGTTGTTTAACTGAATGTGAATAATTGTTTACTTTAAATTAATATTAATACTAGCTTGCTATAAGCACGTGTTCTTGGTTATATTGTCAGTGCCACTTCTAGTAGAATTAAAAATTTGTCCAATGTAGAATTATTCGAAAATTACAGTTCACTCGTTCACTGATCGCAGCCTAGTTGGGACAGGGATCAGCGAACTGGTATATCTATATAAGATATGTATATCTACCAATCCAACTGGCCACAGTTTATCTACTATACAGCTTTTTTTTCTAGGCCCTGTCACACATTAGTGTTCATTAGTATATTACTTATTGCGCCATTTTGTGCATATGACCATATGGCATGAATTTTTCGAGTTGTAATTTCGTCAACTACTGTTTACTTCATTTACCTAATTTCACATATTCCTTTATTTCTTCTTCTTCTTCTTCCTCTTTATAAGCAGTTTTGCTTGTTCATTGGCGGATTGATACCTTTATGGAAGGTTGTTGCTCCATATTTGGTGCGGTCGTACAATACTTCTTTAACCGATTGGTGATATATCTCTTGCTATTTTGATCACACGTGTCTCCCCATTCTGCTTATGTGGCTATTTCATTTTTTTCTGTTTGAGGTTTGGCTTTATAAATTTTTAAACTCATCTCAGTGTTTAATATGTCGGTTTCGCCATATAGTGTTATTAAGACCTACCAATCTATTGAACACATGTATTGAACACGTATTAAAATAGCACGTACATCATTTATTAAACTTAAAAAGTGTCTTTGTTGTCGGGATATAAGGTTGGAACTACGCCTGAGAATGCTTCGATGTTACGTGTTCTCTACTCTTCTTTATGGTCTGGAAGCTTGGACACTAAAACAAGTTCATCTGAATAAGTTGGCCGCCTTTGAATTTTGGTGTTACAGAAGAATCCTACGAATATCATGGACTCAAAGAATGTCAAACATGGAAGTAACTAGAAGGATAGGAAATGAGGCGGAAATAATATTAATTATTAAAAGACGAAAACTTGAGTACTTGGGACATGTGATGAGAGGGCAAAAATACGCACTATTACAACTTATTATGCAGGGCAAAATTCGAGGAAAGCGAAATGTGGGAAGACGAAGAATATCCTGGCTTAAGAACTTGAGGGAATGGTTTGAATGCAGTAGTGCAGAACTTTTTAGAGCGGCAGTCAACAGAGTCCGCATAGCCATGATGATTTCCAACCTTCGATAGAAGATGGAACTTAAAGAAGAAGACCAATCTATTTGCTTTTGTAGTTGATATCCCACTTTGTCCAGATGTTCATAGCTGGACACTTGGACGATGTAATTACAGGATATTTTATTTCCATTACTTGTTTTGATTGGTTCTTTGCTGATTACTAATGTTTTAGATCTCTGTCTTTAGATTGTGATATTAAAATATTTTGCTCTTATGTTAAATCTGTGGACTAGTCTTCTTCACCTTCGGCTATCAATATTGCATCGTCTGCGTAAAAAAGTATTTTTCCTTTTTTGTTTTCCATTATGTATCCTCTTTCTTTGTAGACACTCTTTATGATTTTATCCATAATTAAATTGAAAAGCGTAAGGCTCACGATGAGTTCTCCTATCTTTTTATTCCGCTATTCTGATTCCGCTGCCCTATATCTATTGATTGTCAATCTATTCTGAATTTTATTTTATTGTTTTGGTAGAGTACTTTGGTACTTTGGTATTTTCAGTAGTTTTTATAATATTTACGGGAACTTCTTTTTTATGACGAATACTGCATCTGTACACGATCTTCTAGTACGAAAACCCTGTGGTACATGTTAAACTAATTCTCTGATTCGTTAGGTTCTTATAAAATATTTTTGGTATTTACATAAAGTACCTTGACAACCATGGCCATTGGTACAGGAACAATAATAATAAATATATAATAAATGTTGGAAAACAATAACAAGTATATCAATTTAACTAATTGATTGCCTATTACATTAAATTTTCTGGTAGAGGTTAGCGGTTTTTGGAAACTGTATAGTTTTGGGAAAACAAATAATAATAATATCACTTTCACTAATGTCTATTGTTTGTGCTTCATACAGATTGTTGAATTGTTTGCAGTATGTGAGGATGTGTTGTACAATCACGTAAATATTGCACTGGTGGTAAGTTATACGAGTTCCAGAGGACATCAAGAAACCATGAATAAGGTTGGTGTGGATGATTCGGAGTGTTCTAATATTGTCTTTTAGTTAGGTAGTCCAGGGACAGATAATCAATAAACGGTTGGATGTCATGAGGAGTTGTTTTGCTCTTTTGCCATAAGTTTTGCCAAGTATCCTCTAATGACTTTTTGAAAACGAGTTTGAGATTGTTAGCTAGTTGAATTGGGATGAGTCTAGTACTATGGTTGATAGATTCTTTTGCAAAATTATCTGCTGTTTCATTACCAGTAATTCCAGTGTGAGAAGGCACCCATATGAGAGAGACTGTTACATCGTGAGCAGGGAGATTTTGGTATATGTCATGAATGTTGTGAACTAATGGGTGGTCAGTGAAAATTATATTGACTGAATGGATAGATGAAAGGGAATTTAAACAAATGGCAATGGAAAAGTCCCGCAAATACCTTTAATCCCGATGAACGGGATTAAAGGTATTTGCCGATGTTGATGCAGCATAAGAAAGTGGAAGAGATTGTTGTTTTAGGGTAAGAGGAGATTCATTAGATTCACGGTACAAGCTCTCGATAGGAGTAAAGCGAAAAGCACCTAGACATAGATGGATCGCGCTATTGGGAACATAGTTTAATGAATCTATGTCAGATCGAGATGCAGAGGAATAAACAAAGCTATTGTAGTCAAGCTTAGATTGGAAGAGGGCTTTGTTGACTCTTAATAAAGTAGTTTTATCGACACCCCATTAAAAATGACTAAGGGTTTTAAAAACGTTCAGCTTTTTAAAACATTTCGATTTAAGTTCAGAGATTTGATTTTTTTGAATTTGTAATCTGGAGTCAAATATCAACGAGAGAATTTTACATTGATTAACAAGAAAATGAAAAATTGTTGAATAAAATTTGGGGTAACGGAGTAGAGGTCCTTCTTGAAAATTTTATTAATTTGGTTTTGCTATGAGAGAGTAATAATCCTAGTTCGTTAGATCTATCTTGAAGTAGAATTACTGCACTTTGTATAAGTTTACATGAGGTGGGGACGATAAAATATTAAATATAAGTTTTAAGGTAGTATTTAACAAATTTATACGTCTGTAGTTTTCTGGCCTTTTCTTCGTTTTTTATCCCGTTTTTTGAATAACACAATTAATTCACTAATTTTCCATTGTGTTTTATAATTTTGCTAATTAATGTTGTTATCTGCTCTGTTAATTTTTTTGCACACTCCCAAGTAAATTGGTTTCTGACAGTGAAAGCATACATAGGCCGTTTTTTTTCTTGTAGTGACAAAGTGAACAATCTTTTCTTTTTATACTGTTTACACTCGCATTTCCAAGGGTTTTACGATGTCTTCAACGCCAAAGATTTTACATTATGTTCGATCTGAGTTTCTTCGGAAGATATTGATTTTCCTATCGTTTCTTAATGTAGGATTCCACAAGCTGTAAGGCTAATTTTGAAATAAATTTTAAGCGTTCTAGGTCTTTAATATTTTTGTAAGATTCGTAAAGCGTCGAGTTGAACGAGTACAAGTAAACTTGCTACATTTCTCATCTAACGAGCCGACACCCCCTTTAGAAGAGTTTTAAACAGCAATAATATTAGGTTTATTGGTTCGTGGTGTTGTTCTACACAGCTGATGCTGTTCTCCGTGTGTGGAGAACCAGCTGTTCTCCGTGTGTAGAGGTTTACTCTCCGGCTCTGGAACTCACTCCAGCTATGTATGTTACCTGAAGTCATATTTAATTTAATACTGAACATCACAGTTTTTTAACAACATGATGTTTAATCTTTTACGACTATATGTAATTTAAGGGTTCTTACCCATGTATTTTGGTGGCTCAGGCATTTTAACCTAGCAACTTTTTTTTTGATAATAAAAGAATATTGATTTGTGTGGTGTAAGAAACCAATGTAATATCTTTTTTATCTTTATACAGGCTTGTTCTTACTTCACGATTTCTTGATGGTAAAAAAACTGCAGATATTTTCTTTATGGTCTTCTTCACATTACGAATACAAATTAAGTCTCGTTTTTCACGAGCTGCACCAACTCAATCGAAGTAAAACAATTATCAAAAAGCACTAATCTATGAACCAAAAAGGGGTTATGCAAGTCGCATGATGGCCTCTGTTGGTTTACTAAATATCTTTTCATCATCTGGTAATTCGTTTAAAACCGAATTTTTGCTCATATAGATGTGTGAATTTAAAAGGTAATTGGTTATGACATCAGTATAGCACATTATTTTTATACCATACTTCACAATCTTATTTAAGATATAAATTTGAAAACTGCACCGCCTTCTAGATCCTACAAGAATTTCACCAATGCATGCTTATTTGCCTATGGTGTAAGTTTTGATAAAAACATCGAACATTTCTGATACTGGAGTGCCTAGGGTTACTGATTTTCACCCAGAGCTTCCAAACTGTGAATGTGTTAATAGGATCTCCAATATTTTTCGTTATCTCACGTAAACCATGGATTTGACCGTTACTTATGAAAATTTATTTTATCTAACAATAAAACACCATAAACTTTTGTTTTCAACACTTCCATAAGTACAGTGTACGGCTAGAGTGCTTTTCTCAATGATTCATTTCTTGTACGTGTTTACACTTTATAGTCTTTAACTGAATAAGTTAATATTGTTCTGAAGCTATTTTCTTGTGGCATTGTAAATTAATTACTATTTAACTGGGAATAAGCCACAATTAAAGATAAAAATACGTTTATTGACGTTTCAATTTCCACTTCGGAAATCGTTCTCAAAATACAAACAGTAAATTAAACAAATTTTGTTTTTTGTTACATAGTGAAAAATTCTTCTAATAATTTAATTTTATCTGACTCATTTATATTGACAATTCAGACATACATTATGCATTTTAAAGTAGACGACTTTAAAATGAAACTGCCAATATTGTTGAGTTGCGCTCCTGGGACGACTTTACTTATAAGATAGTTCATTCGATTACATGAAATCAACTTTAACTTGAGAATATCTGTCAGAAAAAAATCATAGCATGTAATTCGTCTTTAAAAAGACAAACACATGACATGATGACAGTAAAATTCTCCTGTTAGTGATTCCATAGTAAATTATGAGGGAAAAACCAGGAAAAAAACCTCATAATACTATCCCGACATTGTAAGTATTTGTTCGTGAATTTAGTTTACCTTCAATAAACATCAAAATTCTGATTTTATATGTTACGTTATTTCAAAAAAACATAAATGATGTATCCTCTATATGTTACTGACTTACTAATACTGGTATTTTTTTATTAATAACTTCCTCTTTCAATATTGGTAACCAGATCCTACTACATTCTGCCGAGGAATTTGCGACACAATTGGGGTTCAATGGAATAATTCAAATGTAGTCCTAAAAGAAACGGATGGTAAAAAAAGAAAAATCAGAGAAGCGGCTCTAATTATGCTAAATGAGGCCAATTGTGTCGCAAATTCCTCGGCAGAATGTAGTAGGATCTGGTTACCAATATTGAAAGAGGAAGTTATTAATAAAAAAAATACCAGTATTAGTAAGTCAGTAACATATAGAGGATACATCATTTATGTTTTTTGAAATACCGTAACATATAAAATCAGAATTTTGATGTTTGTTGAAGGTAAACTAAATTCACGAACAAATACTTACAATGTCGGGATAGTATTATGAGGTTTTTTTTCCTGGTTTTTCCCTCATAATTTACTATGGAATCAATAACAGGAGAATTTTACTGTCATCATGTCATGTGTTTGTCTTTTTAAAGACGAATTACATGCTATGATTTTTTTCTGACAGATATTCTCAAGTTAAAGTTGATTTCATGTAATCGAATGAACTATCTTATAAGTAAAGTCGTCCCAGGAGCGCAACTCAACAATATTGGCAATATCATTTTAAAGTCATCTACTTTAAAATGCATAATGTATGTCTGAATTGTCAATATAAATGAGTCAGATAAAATTAAATTATTAGAAGAATTTTTCACTATGTAACAAAAAACAAAATTTGTTTAATTTACTGTTTGTATTTTGAGAACGATTTCCGAAGTGGAAATTGAAACGTCAATAAACGTATTTTTATCTTTAATTGTGGCTTATTCCCAGTTTAATAGTAATGAATAAGTTAAAGATGGGAGAACTGTTTGTCTTAAGTTGATCATTTAGAATTATGTCTGCATTTTTAAATTTGTCAATTTTCACAGATTCTAATAAAGATAGCTTAAGGCCTTTATTTTGAACGTGAAAAATTTTAAATTCGTCATTAAAAGAATGATTATGGTCTAGAAGGTGAAGTGCGTACGTAGAGTCTGTTTTCCTATTATTGAAACCCCTTTTTGTTCTGCTGTACGTTTGATAAAATTTCTACCAGTTTGACCGATGTAAGTATTTGGACAGTTGCCACATTTAAGTTTGTATACACTGCTGTGTAATTGCTTTTTTTTTGGTTCTTGTTGTTCTTAATATATTTGCCTATATTGTTGTTTGTTTCAAAAGCTGATGTTATTCCTTTCTTTTTTATATGTTTGGCTATTTTTTTGCCTGTATATGTAATGGAGCAGACGCTACTGGGTTTTTTCTCTGGTGGTGAAAATACTAATTTCAGGGCTGCCTTATGTAGTTTTTGATTTAAAATTTTATTCATTGTGTGTTCGTTGTACCCATTGTTTACTGCTATTTGCTTAATGCTATTCAGTTCTATGGAATGGGAATTTCCATTAATCTATTTTGTTTTTAAGTCTGATAATTTTTAAATCTGAAGAATTCAGGGATTGGTTTGGGTGGATCAGGGTAAAAACTGTTTAAATATGCGATGTTTTGAAATCTTTGTTTCTAATTGTCCATAAAAATATCTGATAGCAACGGGCTTAGAGGATTACTCATTATAAGTCCTGCATTGTTATTTGTATTTATTTGATTATTAAATTCAAAGTAGTCCTGGCTTATGCATATTTCAAGATTAGACGAAAAGAATTAGATTCGATTAGAAGAAAATTTCAGACGTAATGATTGGGTTTGTAATATTATGGTCTATCTAAAAGGTCTTTTACTAGAATAATAGTTTCTGTAGGATGAATACTAGGATAATGGTTTTTGACGTTAAATGAAATTAATTTTGAGTTGTTGGGTAATTGAAAATGTTTTGTTTTATTAACTAGTTTTATTACGGTGAATTAAGAAGAAAATTTAGTGTGTTCTAAAATAATATCTAACAGTTTTTTGATAATTTATATGATCAAGCTGTATAAAAAGAAACTACAGGTCTTATTGGGTGATCAGGTTTATGCAGTTTAATAAAAGAGTATAATTTAGGAGGCCGTGGGTTCATGATATTGCGATATTTTGGTTCTGTTGAATTTAAAATTGGTTTTTGAATTTTCTAACGCTAGTTTAATTTGTTTTTGATATTTTCCGTTGAATCTTTGTTTATTGTTTTAATATTTTGGTTATTTAAATATTCTATTGTTTTGCTATAATACTCTATTTGATCTATAGCCATAGTAGTGTTACGTTTGTCTACTTTTGTAAACACTATGTTGTTTTCTATTGATTTATTCTTAATTTAAATGACTGATTCTTTTTATAACAGGACTTTTTAGTTTTACTACACACGTCGGTAGTATATTAAACTATCTCCTTCAGAACAAATTATATCAAATGAATAGCTTCTTTTACAAAAAACAACATAGAAGGTGGACATGGAGAAGCCCGGACGGGAGAACGCAAAATGAAATTGACTATATAATAACAGATAAAAAAATTATAGTTAAATATGTCACTGTACTCAACAGCTTCACAACAGGAAGTGATCACAGAATGGTTCGCGCTAGAATAGAAATTAACATCGATAAAGAGAGAAATAAACTAATAAGAAAGAAAAACTTGAAAGCATGGTCACAACTAAAAAATGAAACAGAGTTTGCACATCAAATAACGGTACGTCTACAAAACAGGCCCCCCACAAATGATATAAATTAGCTAAATAAAGTAATTACTAATACCATAGCAGAAGCTCAAAGAAAATGTTGTACAGGTAACACGAGAGATGAGAGAATCACTGCTAACACCAAACTTAAAATGGAAGAAAGAAAAGAAATGCTAAAAGATAAGAGTATAGAACAACAAAGCATAAATAAAATCAACAAAGAGGTCTCAAAAGCAATTAGAAAGGACATAAGGGCATATAAAAATGAGAAAATCTCGCAGACAATCGAGCACAACAAGAGCATGAAGATATTAAGAAGGAAATTGACGAACAGCAGAAAAGAAATCATCAGACTTAAGGGAAAGAATGGCAAACTAACGTCCAACAGAGACGAAATGCTAGAGATAGTAGAAGACTTCTATAAAACACTATACACAAATAAATTGGACTTAAACCCGACAGAACATACAGAACAAAAAATTATGAATCAAGGTTCAGAAGATATTCCCGACATATCAACGGCTGAAATTTACCATGCTCTAAAGAAAATGAAAAAAAAAACAAAGCACCAGGAGAAGATGGAGTAGTGGCGGATGCGCTAAAAATCGGAGGCTCTGCTCTCATCAGGACAATCAAGCAGCTCTTCAATATATGCTTAGAAAACCAAGCAATACCAGCTGAATGGAATAATTCTATAACGCTCCTCATGCATAAGAAAGGAGATCAAACAGACCTCGAAAACTATAGGCCAATCAGTCTTCTAAGTCACCTGTATAAATTATTTGCTCGAATTATCACTGCCAGAATTGAGAACAAACTAGAAACATGCCAACCAAGAGAACAGGCAGGTTTCCGCCCTGGGTATGGTACAAATGACCATCTAACTTGTCTAAAGGCCCTAATTGAAAAAACTATAGAGTACAACCGGCCACTAGTTCTAGTATTTGTTGACTATAAAAAAGCCTTTGACACTATCGAGATGGTAGCTATCTTAAGAGCTTTGAGAGATTGTAGAATCGACTACCGATATACCAGCATTATTCAACATATATATGCAAATGCCACAACAGCAATAAACCTCCACACCCCTACTCAAAAAATAAAACTAAAAAGGGGAGTTAGACAAGGAGACAACATGTCACCAAAACTATTCAATGCCGTAATGCAGCATGCATTCCAGATGTTAGAATGGGAAAACAGAGGTTTGAGTGTCGATGGCGAAAGGCTGAACCACCTACGATTTGCAGATGACATAGTTCTAATAACCGACGACCTAAAGGAGGCCAACGAAATGCTACAAGATTTACAACGAGTCTCCCAAAAAGTAGGGCTGGAAATAAACTTTGCGAAAACTAAAATGATGACCAACTTAGTACCTAGTGGACCATTGAAACTAGAAAACTGGCATATTGAAACGGTTGACAAATACATATATCTGGGCCACGAAATACAAATAAGTAGAGACAACCAAACATGCGAATTATCTAGAAGAATAGCTTTAGGATGGGCAGCCTATGGCAAGCTAAAAGACGTGTTTAAGGAAAACATCCCAATAAAGCTAAAGAGAAAAGCATTTAACCAGTGCGTACTTCCGGTGCTCACTTATGGAGCTGAAACACTGACATTGACTAAAGCATCAATAAAAAAGTTACAAGTAGCACAACGAAAAATGGAAAGATCTATGCTTGGCGTAACTTTGAGAGACCGAATACGAAATGATGAGATACGGCGAAGAACTGGAGTGGAAGACGTCATAAAACGGATTACGAAGTTGAAGTGGAAATGGTCAGGACACGTCGCAAGACAGAGAGACAACAGATGGACAAAGAAGATTTTAGAATGGCGGCCAAGGGCAGACAAGCGAAATCGTGGAAGACCACCTACCAGATGGACGGACGACATTAAAAGAATAGTGACAAACTGGATCGCAGCTGCACAGGACAGAGAAGAGTGGAGACATCTTGAGGAGGCCTATGTTCGACAGTGGAAAAATTTGGCTGCGTGATGATGATGATGATGACACACGTCGGTAATAGATTTCGCAATGATACTTTTTTCGATATAATTGGCAGTTTTGTTTAATGCTACTTCACATTCTATACCCAAATATTCTAAAGTTTTTTAATTATTATGTTGTGAGGACCCTTAAGCTAGCGGGGACACATGAGCGGAATCCAATTTAACCTACGTAATATTTTTTCACCCATTTTTCACTAATTTATTACCACCCTAATAATTTTTCACCACCAAACCAACCTTAAGGGGAGCGATTCTGCTGGCTTAAGGTTCAAGCTAGCAGAATTCAAAAAAAAAACTTTTTGTTTATGGCATATTTTTTCACCCATTTTTCACTAATTTATTACCACTCTAATAATTTTTCACCACCAAACCACCCTTAATGGGAGCGATTCTGCTGGCTTAAGGTTCAAGCTAGCAGAATTCAAAAAAAAAAAATTTTCTTGATGGCATATTTTTTCACCCATTTTTCACTAATTTATTACCACCCTAATAATTTTTCACCACCAAACCAACGTTAAGGGGAGCGATTCTGCTGGCTTAAGGTTCAAGCTAGCAGAATTCAAAAAAAAACTGTTTGTTGATGGCATGTTTTTTCACTAATTTATTACCATCATAATATTTTTTCACCATCAAACCACCCTTAAGGGGAGCGATTTTGCTGGCTTACGGTTCCAACTAGCAGAATTAAAATAAATATGTACGACATACCATAGTGTTTTGATAGGTTTTTACGAATTTGTTACCACCCTAGCAATTTTTCACCCCTTAACTACCCTTGCGAAAAGTCAATAATTGTGATAGATTAAAATTAAAGGAGAATTTTTTTTTTCAAATTTACTCTCCTCTACTTATAACTGAAATAAAAAAGTGTTTAGTTAAGATTTTACTAAACTTTGACCATCCTGATAATTTTGCTCCCATAAACCTATTCGGAAACTTGTCTGCTAGCTCAATATTCGAACCAGCGAAATTAGAAAAAAAACGTATTTTTGAAATATTATAGTATTCTATACCAACTTAGTAATTTTTTATCCCTCGCCTAACCCTTGTTGGAAGTTAATAATTCTGCTATTGAAAAAGTATTGTTTTATAATTTTACTCTTTTCTGTGGCAAATAGATTTTTGTCTACAATTCTACCATCTAAACATTTACGCTAGTTAAATACAAAGCAAATTTTTTCGGAAATATGAGATACGATAGTATTGTGCTAGATTTGTACTAATATATTAGCATCCTAGTAATTGTTTACCCTTTAACTACCCTCCCAATCCGGAATCAATAATTCTGCTAGGTTAAAATTTAAGGTGATAAAAAATCTATTTCTATAATTTAACTGTATTCTACTTTTAACTGATTTTATAAATTGCTTGCCAGGTTTTTACTGAATTTGATCCACCCTTATAATTTTTGACCCCCTGAGCCTCAGTTAACGGGAAACATTCAAAAAGCTACACATTGAGGCTAGGTGAATAAGAAAACTTTTTTTGGAAACACAAGAGTACTCTCCTAGATTTTTACTATATTTTTACCAACCTAGTCATGTTTTTCTCAACTACTCTAATTGAAAAACATTTTCAAATCTTATTCTATGCTAACAATTTTTTATTTTTTTAGTGTTTAAATATTGAAAATACTTTATTCCAAAAAACTATAAATTTGAACCCTTTATGAATATAAAATAACTGAAATCGAGTTGAGTTTTAGTCAATACAATGGAATTTTTATATTTCACAGAATAAATTACCAGGTAATTCAAACTAACATTCCAGGTATTACCAGGTAATAAACATTCAAAATAACATAACACACAAATTGAAATAATTTTATTACGTCTATTATATTATTTAACTAATTGAAAAGAAGGGTCGGGACCGTGCGTATCTATTGTTAAGAGATTAAAAGATTTGTATTCAGTAGGTACATGAAAATTTGAAAAATAATTTAGGTATTTAATATTATTCAAATAAGAAGAGTATTAACGATTGGTCAAAACATATTTTTAAGATTATGTGTACCTATAGCAAAAAGAATTTATCTTGGAAAACATTTTAGGATATAAATATTTTAAGTAGGTATATTCAAATAAATCGGAAATTACCGGTTGGTCAGAACAGCTGTTATAGATTATTTGCGTAGTAAATTAAATTTAAATTAGCAGCATTTTAAAAATTTAAAGATATTTGTATTTTTTTAATTCTTTGTCGAATTTTCATTCATTGTCAGTTGAATATAACTAGAAATTAAAGGGTATTTCAAAAAATATTAACCTGTTTATTTTGTTTATGGAAATGTTTAGAAGAATCGACCAAGGAGAGATCTGGTTTCTCGGGACAGTTCACACACTCATAAATTGGGTTTTTTCTAATGTTTAGGATAGTACTTACTCTGCATCTTTTTATTATTAATTTTTTATATTAATAATTCTATATCAATTATTTATAGGTAAATGTTCGCGTACGATATTCCGTCTTTCTTTACTTTTTTTATGAATTAATTTACGAATTAATTCTAACCTTCATACCGTCTTTTATGTGTTTTTTATTTAATATATTGTTTAAAACTAAGTCTAACTTTCCACGGTACCATCGATTCATCTAGTGGTAATTCTTTTACTGGATAATACAGAGCAGTCATTTTATAATTAAAAAGTATATGACTGTTGTTATTCTATAAAACCGATCTACAGAAATAACATTAGGTCTCATTGGATTATGGATGAATTGTAAGCACCCTAAAATTTAAAGAACAAGATCTCTGCCGAAAAACTTAACATAACACTTTTTTATTTTAGTTATAAGTAGCGAAGAGTAACATTGTAAAAGAATATTTTTCACCTTAAAGTTTAACAGAATTCTTGACTTCCCATAGGAGGCAGTTGAGGGGTGAATAATTGCTAGTGTGGAAATAAATTCGCAAAAACCTAGCAAAACACTGTGATATTAAAAAAATAATTTTTTTCTGATTTTGCTGGTTCAAATATTGAGCTAGCAGGAACATTTTTAAATAAGATTAGTTTAGAAGTGCAAAATTATTAGGATGGTCAAAGTATAGTAAAAACTTAACAAACCACTTTTTTTATTTCAGTTATAAGTAGAAAAGAGGAAAAAATTTCTTCGTAAATTTTAATCTAACACAATTATTGACTTTTCACAAGGGGTAGTTAAGGGGTGAAAAATTACTCGGGTTGTAATACATTTGTAAAAACCTAGCAGAACAATATGGTATATGGTATGGTATGGTATAACCGTAAGCCAACAGAATCGCTCCCCTTAAGGGTGGTTTGATTCTGAACAAATATTAGGAATGTAATTATTTAGTGAAAAATGGGAGAAAAAATATGTCATCAACAAAAAGTTTTTTTTTAATTTTACTAACTTGAACCTTACGCCACCAGAATCGCTCCCCTTACGGTTGGTTTGGTGGTGAAAAATTATTAGGGTGGTAATAAATTAGTGAAAAATGGGTGAAAAAATATGCCATCAACAAAAAGTTTATTTTTTGAATTCTGCTAGCTTGAACCTTAAGCCAGCAGAATCGCTCTCATTAAGGGTGGTTTGGAAGTGAAAAATTATTAGTGTGGTAATAAATTAGTGAAAAATGGGTAAAAAAAATATGCTATCAACAAAAAGTTTTTTTTTTTAATTCTGCTAGCTTGAACCTTAAGCCAGCAAAATCGCTCCCATTAAGGGTGGTTTGGTGGTGAAAAATTATTAGGGTGGTAATAAATTAGTGAAAAATGGGTGAAAAAATATGCCATCAACAAAAAGTTTTTTTTTGAATTCTGCTAGCATGAACCTTAAGCCAGCAGAATCGCTCCCCTTAAGGTTGGTTTGGTGGTGAAAAATTATTAGGGTGGTAATAAATTAGTGAAAATGGGTGAACAAATATGCCATCAACAAAAAGTTTTTTTTTTTAATTCTACTAGCTTGAACCTTAAGCCAGCAGAATCGCTCCCCTTAAGGTTGGTTTGGTGGTGAAAAATTATTAGGGTGGTAATAAATTAGTGAAAAATGGGTGAAAAAATATGCCATCAACAAAAAGTTTTTTTTTCCAAATTCTGCTAGCTTGAACCTTAAGCCAGCAGAATCGCTCCCCTTAAGGTTGGTTTGGTGGTGAAAAATTATTAGGGTGGTAATAAATTAGTGAAAAATGGGTGAAAAAATATTACGTAGGTTAAAATGGATTCCGCTCATGTGTCCCCGCTAGCTTAAGGGTGCTTATGTTGTGGCAAGTTGTGTTTAAATCCTTCTTCTAAAAGTTATATCTCACTATTACTGAATTTAGTATCTGTTAAATTTATAAATTTATTGAAACAATTATGGTTCGAAAAACTTTTTTGTATAATGAACATTGGGTTTTATAGTATTGTAAGTTAGATTGTTTTTTACACTGCGTATTAAATTCACTTTTATATTATCTATTTAACAAAGGTAAAAAAAAACAAGAGAATGAAAGAAAAAATGAAAAGGTCGAAGAAAGTATGAAAAAGAAGAAGATGAGATATAAGTACTATTCTATTAACAAGAAAATCGGTATCAATCATCCACATTAAGTGAAAATTATTGACTTATTCTTAATGATAAATACTTATTATCTTTTTAGACCCAGTATTTCCAATGTCTTTCCTGATAAACTCGTGGATTCCCGGCATGATCGACGCCATGGCTCAAGCTACATTCCTGTGTGCGTTACTTTTGTTCTGGCTGTGCATTTATCACGGGCTAAGACAGGTGAGTTCGTTAACAAGTTTTGCATGCATTTACATTAAGTATAATTGTGTTTACTTTCGCCATAATGTGCTTAGGTTGTTGAAAGTGCAAATTATGTTTGCACAAGGTTCTTCCTCAATATACATATTATGTTAATAGTTAACGAAAACGTGGAATAGTATGTTAGTATTAAGTTAATTTTCTGGTAATATAGATTATTAATTACAGTTAAATTAAAATAAAGTGGAAAGTAAAAAACTAATCAAAAGGATAACCATGGTAATAGATATAGCTGTTTAGTTCCAAAAACACTTATGTTTTATCTCATATTATTGAAAATGTGCAGAAATAATTAAGTAAAATTAATGTAAATTTTTTATTATAACTAAAATTTGCTTGTAGAATGAAAGACATTTTTTGACATTTTATCTGCCAAAAGTCTTTATTGTGGCTATGCTATGGTTCCCTGCCATAATATTATCAACATGGGATAGGATAAATGAACTAGAAGATCCAACCTACAACCATGTCGTAGATACATCTAACTTTTATGTAAGTATGTAAGCTTTCTATGTTATGCATTATGTTATGAAGAAAACGTTTAAAAGAAAAAAAATATTAAGGCTGTTTTAGCAGTCAAAACACACTGCGATTTGAAATGGGCGTATCACTTACTTTTCCTCACTGCTTACGCCAGCCGACGACGGGTACAGCTGTTTTCGCAGTGGCGCCGGCCGGCGGGTGGTTTAATGACAACAAATGCATTATTCTCCATTCAAATTACTTTTGTCGGGAATACCTTTTTTGTTTAATTATGGTATATGTTTTAAAAATAATTATCATATTTTTAATTTATATGTCTTAGCTAAATATAGTATTGAATATAAATTTGTGAAACGTGATTTCAAAAAACATCATGGTGTTTATTTATAATAAATTTAAAATAACATAAAAATATTATTATCAAAAAAAAAATACAATTTGTTGTCACAAACAAATAAACAATTTCGCAGTTATAGCTTGAAATTGATTTCAAATTAAACTAACTGACCGTACGTTCATGAGATTTGACGTCACGCAGCTGATAACGGTAAAACTAAATGCCAATGATGAGTAACACGTTTCACTATTAGATTTCAGTATTTTTTAGCAATTTTCTTCTAAGTTTGAACACGCTTTTCTCGATTATTACTGGACATAAAAAGGTGAAAAAAAAACCAACGATTGCTGAAAAAAAACTCTTTCAAGTGATGGGCGTAAAAAGTTTAGTTATAATAGAACGTTAAACTGTATAATCCGATATTTCAAAAGAACTTTCAAAAAAATTAAAAAAGTAAAACCATCAGTTTAAAGGCAACATAATTTTGAATAACGTGTCCAAATTTCGAGATATTTTGTCGGTAAATAACAGAGAAAACACTGTATCTAGGTTTTGGTGTACCGATAAAACAGCCTTGAGTTTTCTTTATGAATAGTGATTTTCAGATACAATTCATTATCACCTATATCAATGTGTCAAGGTGTACACGTGTCTTTTTTCAAGCACATTTTTATCTAAGTGCGCCCATCTCCAGTCAGCAGCTAAATCTTCAGTAACACAATAGTAGTTGTACAATCTCTTAAGCTCGGTACACATATACGAGCCAAACGGTATGCATACTGCATACGAACGCTATATTCGTTAATGTCTACGGCAGAAAAAACCGCTTGCGTACTGTTTCATCGTAACTCGTCGCGAACCAAATTGTTGCGGTTTATTCCACGACTTCAAAAGAAGCTCGTCTTTCAGTTTGGACGGCGCTACCAGACGCAGCGAACATTTTTATTGACTTATTGAGCAGTTAAGTTTAAAATTTTTTGTAGAATTTGATGCTCCTGAATTTTAATGTCTACGCTAGCTACCGAAATGATTGTAGAATATACGTGACTCTACGTAAAATGTTTTAAAAGCTTAAAATAATGGATTTGATAATTAAAACACGAGCTCCTATCTCTAGGTCTGGGTTCAGTCTCGATTATTAATGTCTGTCCGATTATATGAACATGTTTTCATTTCATCTCTGAAAACAGTCTGTTAGGCACCAATTGTATTGCAATCAAGTAGTCTATTGACATTTTCTATTAACTGTTATAGCAGTCTTCCAAACTTCGGCAGATCAGCTTTATATAATTCTCCCTAACCCTGATTTTTACAGAGCTCTTGTATCAAGGTGACATCGAATCATCTGATAGCAACAGTAAGTTATGCAGACTCTGCCTTACCGTACTGAAGATTCGTTTGTATGATCCTCATTGGGGTCATTGGAACAAACTTTAGATAAAGACAAAGTTCACGACTGAAGTGCCACTCTACTTATTCGTCTACATTTTTATTTGTAGACTCAAAGTAACTCATTTCTGAGACCTCTTCTGGGCCATTCTTTTTTGTTTTGTGTCCATTTTATTTAGACGACTCGAAACGAAATGCCGTCAGACACGGCAGTGTGCCCATACGATGCTAAGGCTATAATCCTCCAGAGTACGCCAGACCTCAATATTTCCCCCTATGCTATGGGCACTGTATGATTAGTCAGTTCTGATAGGGCTGTATAGTGACTTTCTCTTTAAGCATGGTATATATGGGCATGTGTATACGTGTATTTTGTGTTTGGTCATATATGTATGTGGGTTAGCCCATGTTTATGGCTGGCTGTGTATTATGAACAATCAACAAACGATTCTATACATCTACAGAGCATTCCTTATTTGCCGTTAGGATACGCCGTGTAGGGAATGGGAACTTTTATGTCCAATCTGTCCTGCGTGATGAGCTAATGAGCTCAGAATGACAATATCAGACTGGAACGGATATGAAAAGCTTGGTTTTGATTTTAATTTATTACCAACGCCTTTGATATGCCATATTTTATGCTTTCTTAAATAAAGTATTACATTTGCTTTATATTATCCGATGCTCTATTCTTCAGCAAAAGCAATAAGGAATATATGATCTCAAAAACTAATAAAATAGAAGTAAGAGTTTACTTTCCAAATGAAATAAAATCGAGACGCCCATGTCTAGGCTGTTTTTGTGACAACGTACCTGCCAATAGATGGTTTAATAAGTAACGCCCTTTAAAATAAAAAACATGTTTGTTAAGAAAATTATTTTATTTGATTTCCTCTTTTAGCTAAATACAATGCTTCGAGCAATTTTGAAAGTTCTGTATACCGTCTGCCATTTCCGATTATCCATTGGGTTACGAGCCATTTCTTTAGATTTACGAACACATAATAATCGGAAGGGACCATATAAGGAGAATAAGTTGAATGAGAACGCAATTCGAAACCAAATTTATTATTTTTTTAAATTACACATTTATTATTAAGAAAGATAAAAGACAAAACGAAAATCGAAAACACTATCAAGGAAAGAAAAATAAGCTACTTTGGTCACATACTAAGAAATGAGATATATTAGTTGAAGCGGTTGGTTATATAAACGAAAGTAGAAGTATAAAGCGGACCGGGGAGATAACGCACGTCCTGGTTGAACAATTTAAAGCATTGAAGAAGAAAAACAACAATATAACTCTTTAAAACTTCTCCAAACTGAGCAAAACGAGAAATAATGATCGCCAATATCCTTAAAGGATGAGGCACATAAAGAAGAAGAAGGTGTATAGTAGTTGATTCATATTTCATCAATAGTAACCAATCGATGCCAGAAATCTAAAGGGTTGTTTGTGCTTTATAAGATCTAAATACTGCTGAGAAGGGGTCACAAAATCATGTTTTTGGTCAATGGTCAGCAAACAGCAAGTGCGGCACTCATCGGCAGTATTATTTTTTTTTTTATTTTGAACAGCTCCGTTTAAAATAAAACTACTGTGCTCCTAACAATTCACCCATCATCACTTTATGATAAGCTAAATCCATTTCATGCACACTTCCTAATCCCAATAATTCACTTTTAAGATCCTACCTGACAGATAATACCTGGCAATCGCTACATATGCCGATGACACAGTTAACATGGCTTTTAAATTCTACAGCAACCGAAGCATCCCAGGTATTTCAAAATCACTTGTTTAAACTAGAGAGTTGGCTTAAACTAGGGTGAGTTCAAGTCAACTATTTAAAATCAACACAAATAACGTTTACTTTAAAAAAAAGTCACGTGCCACCAGTTTTTATAAACAACACTCCATTACCCGTTAATACCGTCGTGACATACTTGGAAATTCATTTGGATAGCAAACTTAATTGGGGCATCTATATCTGAAGAAAACGTCTTTAACTCAGCTTAATATACAGGAAAATGTATTGGTACATTAGTCGAAAATTAAATATTAGCCTGGGGAACAAACTTCTGATTTATAAATGTATTTTAAAACCAATATCGCTATATGCCGCACAAACCTGGAATACAGCAAGTAATACCAACATACAAATCTTCAACTATTCCAATCGAAAGTACTACACCATATTTGCAATGCCTCTTGATATATTACGAATCATAGGTTACACTACGATCTACAGCTACCAACAGTTAGCGAAGGAATATCTCTTGTAAACTCTGAGTACAAGTCCAGGCTATCCTGTTATCAAAATTCGCTGAGCATTAATCTGCTCAATATTTCACACGCAAGAAGATTAAAACGACCAGACCCTTTGGACCCCTACTAAATCTAGAGAAATAGAGCGTAGTGTTATAGTGCGGTAAAATAACAAGTTTTTATTCTGGTGTTGTCTCGATTTTTTTTAGTCTTGTAATACTTATATGTGTTGTTAGTGTTGTTTATCTGCATTAAACTTTGTTTGATAAGTTGAAATTTTAATTAATTGTTATACTATACATTAAATTTATAATATTCTATGTCTTCACTGGGTGCTCGCCACTGGGCGGCTTCCTACTATGTTATTGTACCTACATAAACTATACAGTCATATTGCTTATTGTTTGTAATGAGACAGATTGCAATAAACATTGAATGTTAAAAAATATATCTCTATATGCGTTATTTTTTTAACCACATAAATTTTACGTAACTGTTAAACATTTCACTAATATCTGCATTGCGCTAAAATTTGGTGTATATGACATATTAAAATTAATGTTTTTTTTTTAAATCTCAGCGCCATAATCGGCGAAGGAGGTTACTTATAAGACGACCAGATATATCACAAGCACAATAATCTGGAAAATAAAATTGCTTACAATTATTATTTATCAAGTAGGATTTGCCAACAATAGCAATATCTAACAGTATATATGTCGCAGCCAGATGGTTAAATTAGCCGTTAGATAGAACAGCTAGCCATTTGATTGAATAATTCAATCACATATCTGAATTTCAATTAGCTAAGTGGCTGACTACCACGAAGATAACGTTTAACAGATCAGCTTGGCGACGATCAGTCCTGTAATAAAACAGCTAATTGAAATAGTCATCTAGTAGCTTTTTCATTTGATTGAACAACAATTGATTCATATGATTTCTTACTTATAAAATTATGTTATTTACTTCACAGTTGAGGTTTTTAATAATTTTCATGTAACATTTAAATTATTTATTGACACAACTTAAACTGACATTTATATCCACAAAAAACTTTTTTCTTGAAGCGAGCACATCTCACGGTACGGCATTGTTTTTGTGCTGGTTTAAACAAGCATTTTTAAAAACCTTGACCTTCAAAACTTTGATTCTATAGTAATATCTGCTCGTAAAGATATCAGAGTATCTAAAATTTTATCATCATAGCTTTCCTTTGACGCGTGCAATGTTTGTCGCTCAAACCAATTTTTAATAGTTCCTGTTTTTGGGCGTATTGTATAAACTCCATTTCTAAAATCCACAATTTTTCCTCTGATATTTTTGGTGTCCAAAAGTCTACGATCCACTTTCGGTACACTTATCAGGACACTACTGCCAATAAGTAGAGGTGTCAGTTTATATATATATATATATATATATATATATATATATATATATATATATATATATATATATGTATATATATATATATATATTTATGTATATATATTTATGTATATATATATATATATATATATATATATATATATATATATATATATATATATATATAAGCGAGGTTCCTACAGCTTCTGCCGCTTCTCGCATTTCGACCGCCATCGTTCTCTGTCCATCCATTCGTGTACATTTTCTTCCCAGGCAACTAAAGGTCTTCCCCTTCTTCTTTTTTGTTGTGGTATGTAATTTAAAGCTTTCTTTGGCCATGTATCTTCATTCATTCGCTAAACGTGACCATACCACACTAGTTGTCTCGTTTCAATTCTGTCTACACTGGAATATACAGTATTTGTCCTCCTTCTAATATCTTCATCCCTGATATGATCTTTTTTGGATACATGCTCTCCTTAGAAAATCCATTTCTACTTTTTCTACCATTTCTAGTTTTTTTTTATTTTTGTTTTTCAACCAGTTAACTGGTCAACTGGTGATACTAGACGCGGTGGTCAAGAAACATCTCACGAAATAAATTATGTCAATAATATGACGGCTTTTCAATTAGCCATGTCCTAGAACTTTTTAATTGCTTAAACATTTAACAAAATAACTAGTTCTGTGATTAAATGGAATTATTAAATCAAAGGGCTAGCTGTTTAATCATGCGACTAATTTAACCGTCTGGCTGTGACATATAACATCATTTGTTTTTTCAAGCAACTACCAAATTGAAGTAGAATAATCTTCTTTTTTAGATTGTTAAAGCATTTTTCTACATTTTTGGAGTCGTATATTTATTGTATTTATCAATTTTGATATTGAGGGCTTATACAGAATTAAGATCGATGCCGTTTTTTGGTAAGTTACGTTCCGTATTTGACTATTTTTAATGTAAATTTTATATTTTACTTAAAGTTTAGTGGTTGTACTAGAAATTTGCAATATAGTATTACAAACCTAAACACACAAAAATCCAGTTACAGGTTAAAATTGTGTAAAATAGGTTATATCCAAGTAATTGATTTGTGGGCACTACATAATATTATTACATAATCGTATTTTTAGGTCTTCGATTGAAATTTTTAACCTTATTAATGTTGGTGGTACTGATAATAAGCTGCGTCATAACAGTACTGAGATTTGGTGTGGGCGTTTTGGAAGACAACTTTGTTGCACAACTGTCAACGCACTATAGTAATTCTTCTCAGTTTATGTCGTTCTATGGATTATTAAATTTCTACCTATATGCAATGGCATACGTGTATTCCCCAGGAAACAGAAACATACACGGTAAGTTTTATAAATAGCCAAAAAATATTCCAATATAGAGAGTGTGTAACAAAAAGTTATGTTAAAAATTGAAAAACATGACTTACCTTAATACAAATATTCACACAAAAGAAGTGGTATAGTTGGCGGTACTGTGTACTAGCGCGAAACTTCATTCTATGTTTTCTGTATTTTTAAAATTTAAATAATATTTTGAAAATTTAATAAAGTAATTTTATTATTAATTTATTATTTTTTTATATAAATTTTAATAAAATTGAAAAAGTTTACATGTTGTATAACGGATCAAACCCGTCATTTAAATGGACTCTTCCAACTGTGATTGCGAACCGCTATTTCGTTTTGTGGTGCTATTTCCATGACGTTCTCCTCAGCATTTTACTATAGACAAAACGTAAATAACGATACCATAAGCCATCAGAAAATGTTCAAAGCATTGACAGAATGCCGAATAGACCATCGCTACACTAACATAATCAAATATATTTACCAAAATGCCACATGTTCTGTATACAGCGAAGAGTACGGCAAGAAGACACAATTTATCCAAAGCTATTCACGACGCTTTTAGAACATACTTGTAAGAAGGCACATCTAAACAAGAATGATATCAACATAAATGGAGGGAAGCTCAGTCATTTGGGATTTGCAGATGACATCGTCCTTATAACCGATCGTATAGGTGATGCAATAATAATGTTTGAAAAATTATATCAGGCTTCCTTGGAGGTTGAACTAAAAATTAAAATGAATAAGACGCAAATAACGATTAATCCAGTGCTAAATCAAAATATTGCTGTTGATGAAAGGGATATTGTGCAGACTACATCGGATAAGTACATAGGACATGAAATTCGGTTGGGCAGAGATAATCAGACATGTGAGCTCCCACGTCGCATAGGATTAGCCTGGCAGTGTTTGATAAATTAAACTATGTATTTAAATCGGATCTACCGATATGCCTCAAAAGGAAAATTTTTGACCAATGTGTGTTACCTGTACTCACTTATGGAGCGAAACATTGGCACTCACAAAAAAAAGTTAATAAGATTGACGTGACTCAGATGGCTATGGAGCACCAGATGTTGGGTGTCTCTCTGAGAGACCGAATCCAAAACGAAGAAATATGTAGAAATGTCGTAGAACAAAAACAACAGACGCTATCGAAAAAATCTCGTCTAAATTGAATTGGGCGGGACAAGCCGCCAGATTATCAGACAACTAATGGATAAAAAGTATTTTAGAGTGGAGACCAAGACAAGAAACAATACGGAGCAGAGGGCGCCCTCCAACTAGATGGACTGACGACCTGAAGCGTGTTAGCAATAACTGGATCAAGTCAAGCCGCACATGACAGAGACAGATGGAAAGAGCTAAGGAAGACCTATGTTTAGCAGTAGACTCATACAGGTTGATGATGATGATGATGATAATAATAAAAACTTTGCGTCAAAAATCACATCCCTTAAATATTAAAAATTTGTTTAATATATCGTGAACTGTTTGATATTTTCTAATGAAAACGGACACGTGGAGTTCTAATAGCAGAAGCACCTTTATAAATAGTTTCTTAACCCTATAACAATGTATAGGAGCTCTTTTTCCTTAAATCCCTTCAACTTTTTGGGTACGTTTTAATAAAAATATTATTACGAAACCATTACTATAACAATGTACTTTTTCACCTAGTTCCACTTCAAAAAACCAATTTTTATCGAGATCCGCCTCTTTTTTATTCGAGGCCGACCTCCTATCGAAAATTGGCAATAATTTTTGCCCATTTTTCTTTTGTCTTTGGCCTTTCTCAACAAATCGATTAAGCCCAAGCCTAACCAACCTCTTATGTTTTAAGTCAGGAACACTATTCTGGCGTTCTGGCCCGCCTCTTTCTTCGATTCTACTCTCTATTATAAAATTGTTTCCGTGTAAACAGTTTTCCGTTTTTAAATAATTTTTTGTTCACGTTTTTTTACCCATCAGACGAAAAAAATCCAAATTATTGGTATGGACAATCCAAAGTATTCGCAATATACCCACATTTCAAATGCCTCAAGTATATTCAGGGGTCTAACTTTTAATTCCCTATTTTCAAGTCCATACAAAATTGTGGAATATATGTAGCACTTTACAAATGTATAGCTTATTTGGATATCGACAAATCTATTACTTAGAAGGCAAAACACTTTTAAAATGTTTAGGGTGAAGATTTTTATCAATCTTGTTAAATTTTAATCCAAATAAATCTCTTTCAGCTGATATTTTGTTAAATAAATGGTACAAGCCTTCCCAATTGTCTGCAATCAGAATTGTATCATCGCCATATCTTTCTAATCTTTATTAAATCTAAATTATTTATCAACATTGCATTCACTTTTTTGCCATCTTCTGCTCTTTATACTGCATCTCCTGCAGATTGTAATACTATCTTAAAGTACATGTTAAACAACGTAGCCCTACAGCTACGGCTACAGCTTTTGTTTTCTTATTTTTACTTTGTAGTGTCATTGTTTGATGTTCTGAAGGTATTAAATAATTTTAGATCTTGGAAATCCAAATCCTTTTTTTCCAGAATATACAATCTGGTACTATGTTTAACACAGTTAAACTTCTTTTCGCTGATCATATGTTACTGAGCATGCTCAGATATATCTGTAATAAAACTAATATCATAAAAAAGCTTCCTTAGTTTCCAATACTTCTCCAAAACCTATTTGTAGTTCACTCAGATCTTGCTTGCATTTTTACAGATCCGATTATGAAGAATCTTAAGAAATAATTTTAATACCTGATTCATTAAACGGATCAAGTTAAACTCATCACATCTTTATGTACGGTTTTTTAGAAATAGGGATACATGTAGATGTTAGCCAATCTTGAGGTATATGTCCACTATTATACAGGGTGAGTCATGAGGAACTTTACATACTTCTACCATATGTAGAGTCCCTCAGGGAGCATATCATGTGGCCACTAAAAAATGTCAACTCCTCTTCTTTATTAATTAACAGGGTGATTTGTGTAATTGACCATTTATTTCATTTTACTGTAGTGTTTATACGGTTCATTTGATTTTTAAAATTTTTGCATGATACAGTACACTACTATCAAGGATTCGACTGGTATTAGCTAAACTAAAAAATTCTAGGACTGGCTTTGGAAAAATTAATTTAGGGATTCGTATTAAATATTACACCCTGTATATATATTTTTTAAAATGCAATAAGTGATTTTCAAACTACATAAATAGCCAATGAAAACGACATATGCGACAATGTTGTCGCAGTTTTATTAAATTTTAGTGAACGATCAAATCTTACCAAAAATAGAACAACCATAATGAAGTATCAAATTATAAGGTAATTAATTTAAACAAATGTTATAAATTTCAAACATTTTAATTGAAATGATAAACTGAGTCACTGCACAACAAAAAACAGTAACTACTAACAATAACGAAGAACAATTGAAAAAAAACTAAAAATATGTACATAGTTATGATAAACCCATAAATTAGAACTGGAAAAGATACAATAATGGTAAAAAAATAAAAATGATTCAAAATTGATTTTCGAAATCGAACCCTGCAGCCTGTACACATTTTTGTTGCCGAATTGTTAATTGACGTATTGAATTACGGATACTCTGGGGATCGTTTCTAATAGTATTACAACAATGTATAATTCTATCAATTAATTGTTGTCGGGTGTTAATATTCACTGCGTAAACTAGTTGCTTCAATCGTCCCCAAATATGGTAATTAACGGGATTGAAATCAGGGGATCTTGAAGGCCACGAAATAGGACCTGCACGTCCTATCCACCTGTTGCCATAAACATTATTGAGATGTTGTCTCACTGCCAGTAAAAAGTGTGGGGGTGCCCCATCATGCTGAAAATACATCCCTCGGATAGCAACGTTCGCGTTGGCAAGCAAATTCGGCAAAATATTTTGTAGAAAGTTCAAATAGACCTGCTCTGTTAAAGGACCATCAAAAAAGTGAGGACCTACTAATTGGTTATTTATGACACCAATCCACACGTTAACCGAAAACCTTAACTGAGAACGACGTTCTCGAATAGCATGGTGATTTTCTTCTGCCCACACATGTGAATTTCGTGAATTATTTATCCCGTCTCTGGTAAATTGGGCTTCATCTGTAAATAGTGTCCTATATAGCGTTGGTCGATTATTGTTAATCCATCTACAAAATTCCAACCTATCGATCTCATCTCCAGCATGTAGTCGCTGAACCATTTGAATGTGATATGGGTATAGATTATTTTTTTGTAAGACTCTACTTACTTTTGATTGAGTAACATTGAGTTCTCGACTTACTTGTCTAGTGCTTATTGTAGGGTTCATAGTAACGGCGTCCATAATGTCATCTTCCTGCGCTTCATCTACATGTCGCTCTGTTGTTCCACTAGGAAAAGTGCCATTTTCTCGTAAATAATTAAAAACTGACCCAAATGTTGGATGACTGGGAGTTCGATGATTAGGAAATCTCCTGCGATATTCTCTACTAGCAGCCCTACCATTTCCATTACTTCTTCTTCTTTGGGTGCCGTCTTCAATGAAGGTTGGCGATAACCTCAGCAAAATCATTTCTGTCCCTGGCTTTTCTTATTAAAGATTGAGAATCCAAACCAGTCCACTCACGAATGTTCTTCAACCAGGACGCCTGCCGTCTACCAGGACCACGTTTTCCTTCTACCTTCCCCTCTATAAGAAGCTGCAGTAGCTGGTATTTCTCATATCTGTATATGTGTCCCAAATATGAGGTTTTCCGTGTTTTCATTATTTTTAAGAGTTCTCTGTCGGTACCCATCTTGTGTAGGACCTGCTCGTTGCTCATATGCGCTGTCCAGGGGACTTTCAGCATCCTTCGAAATAACCACATTTCAAAACTTTCCAAACGCCTTAGTGAGTTGATTTTGAAGGTCCAGGCCTCCATTCCATATAGTAAGGTGCTGTAAATATAACATTTCAGCATTCGGTATCGGATTTTGAGATTGAGTGTTTGGGACGTAAACATTTGTTTCATTTTTAAAAAGACATTTCTTGCTTGTTCAATTCGCGATTTTATTTCTATGTCTGGATCTATATCTTTCGTTATCCAGCACCCTAGATATCGAAATTTCTCGACATTTTCGATAATGTTACCATTCACGTTTAAAGCCATGGGTGGATGGATGGATGTTTTGGAGACAATCATTGTTTTTGTTTTCTTGACGTTAGTGCTGAGGCCGTATTGTTCTCCGATCGATCTGACGCGATCTAAGAGTGTCTGGAGATCCTGTGCGCTCTCTGCAATTAGGACCGTGTCGTCGGCGTATCGTACATTATTTAGAACTCTGCCGTTAATTTTAACACCTTCTCTTGATTGCTCTAGTGCTCGTGCAAAGATTTCTTCCGAATATATATTGAAAAGTAGTGGTGACAATACACACCCCTGTCGTATTTCCATTACAGAATCCATAAACAAATATTATGTCTGCATATTCTGTGGTCGAAGACTGATGTGGCATTTTAAACGAAAGTAACAAAAGCTCTACCAAAACTAACACAATGTACTTAACGTAGATATGACAGAAGAAATATGTATTCTTGTACACATAAATAAAAATTGATAATGACAATAATGACAATGGGTATAAAATATCAAGAAACGTCAAACGGTCAACGCCAACCTTCATTTTAAACTTTTTTAGATTTATTTTTATTTAGTACAGTTGATGCAATGTATTATTATTTGACATAAAATATTAATCATTTACAATCAACAAAAACTAACACATACAAGAGGTTTGACTTTTTAATCAATTTAATTTTTTATTTATCGAAAATAATGCCCCAATACAATCTATGAGTAAAAATTTAAAATTGAAAAACAATTGATTCTATCGTAGAGATAATACAAAGTGACAGTAAAGATGTTAATTTTCTATGTATTAAATTATGTTCTAGGAACTCATTTTAATTAAAATGTTTGAAATTTATAACATTTGTTTAAATTAATACCTTATAATTTGATACTTCATTATGGTTGTTCTATTTTTGGTAAGATTTGATCGTTCACTAAAAATTTAATAAAAGTGCGACAACATTGTCGCATATGTCGTTTTCATTGGCTATTTATGTAGTTTAAGAATCACTTATTGCATTTTAAAAAATATATATACAGGGTGTAATATTTAATACGAATCCCTAAATTAATTTTTCCAAAGCCAGTCCTGAAATTTTTTAGTTTAGCTAATACCAGTCGAATGCTTGATAGTAGTGTACTGTATCATGCAAAAATTAAAAAGATCAAATGAGCCGTATAAACACTACAGTAAAATGAAATAAATGGTCAATTACACAAATCACTCTGTTAATTAATAAAAAAGAGGAATTGACATTTTTTAGTGGCCACATGATATGCTCCCTGAGGGACTCTACATATGGTAGAAGTATGTAAAGTTCCTCATGAATCACCCTGTATATAGTGTTAAATAGTTTGGCTAGGATTTTAAAGTTTTCTTCGTTATTAAGTTTCAAGAACTATGCTCATATGTTATCTGCTATAACTGCATTACCTTTTTTAATACCTTTATAGCCCCTATTTCTAAAATCATAATACTTGGCTTCGTTTCTGCATATTTCCGCTCTCCGGGACTAAATGGAAGCTGTAAAGCAGAAGTGTCAGAGGGATTTCCTTCCTTTTGGACGCCGTTTGGTCCAAGGCTGTCACTAAGTACAAGTTCTATTGGGAGAAACGGTCCTTTTTAGATTGTCGGACTTTTTGTTTTGTTCGGTTTAAACGCGTTGCTGTCAAAAAGATCGATAATATATACTGTCCTTTCTTTTTCCCTTTTTTTATAGTTCCAAGTTTTCTATGTATTATCTCTATATTTTAGCTTTTCTCCATTATCCGTTTTTGTGTCTGAGTTCTTTTTTATTTTTGTATACTTAAATTTTTTCTCGTCTTCGGCATTGTGGGTTGTTATATTTCACAAGTCCTGTTAGGCGACTTCCTGTGCCTCTTCACGATGTATTTCTGAATGTGAGTTGCTTGGTTATTGGAATTGGGGTGGTAGCGGTTAGGTGGTGTGAATTCGTCTGGTGTATTGCAGAGCAGGGCATGTTTAGAGAAGAAAGGTCTTGGAGAACGGTGTCTTTCAGAATTTTATTTTTTTTGTTATGTTTAACTTACTCTAGTTGTTACGCATTGAACGCGGCTGTAACTGTTATCTCCCTATGAACAGGTGTAAATTTGCAATGATATCGGAAAAAAGCAGAAAACCGTTCCCTGTCTTTTTAAACTTAAAGTGAGATATTTATTTATGTACGGTGAAAAAGAGGTGTTGTCTCCAGGGTATCGCTTTATTTTATAGGGAGTTTCTTTTTAAGCTCTCTCATGAATACATTGAAGTAAGATAAGCAGGGAATTTTGAGTAGGTAATTTTGGGCTCGGATATTTTGGCTTCTAATGGTTTCTAGGGTATGGTAGGAAAGTTCTCTAGTTGATGTATTAGGTTGGAGGAATAATTGAGACTTTTATATTCTACTTTTTATACCTTATCAGGGGCAATATGTACGTCTTGTATATATCTAAAAGTGTTTTAGCTTGCGTCTAACTTGATTTTTTCATCCAGAGCTGACTCTTTTTCTAACCATATTACTGGTGGCGATCAGATCTTGTAATCAGTTTAGTGTTTTAGTGAACACCACTCCTAGACACTTGATCATTTCTCTCGACACTCAGGTCTTTTCTTTCTTCTTTAACCTAGGTGGGGTAGCCGCTAGTGAAGAAATGTCTAAAGAGTATGAGTTGTGTTTTGTTTGAGTTAGCTATTACTCTTTATCTCCCGCATCACCTATCGATGACATCTGTAGCTCGTGCTCTTATTACGAGAGTAGTGTCGTCTACGTGGTGTTAATGTTTCTAGGATTAGAAGACTCACTGTTATATATTGTGTAAAGTCATAAATGCCACAATGGAACATTGAGGTTCTCCTACTATAGGAGGGAAGGGTATTGATAGTTGATACCGGTCTTTTACCGTGATGTTCCTATCTGATAGTGGAGATGGGCAGACCTATGTTTAGTAGTTTTTTCACTAGTCTGGTATACCGAACTTGATCGAAATCTTTCTGGACATCGAAAAAAAATTTTATTTCATTTTTGAGTAATATGGGTGACGATTTCGGTCAAGGCGGCTCTAGTGGTGTGACCTTTCTAAAGCTGTGGTAAAGTTTATGATTCTCTTCTTGAGGATCCTCTGGAAGACTTTTGTTAAAACGTTTAAAAGAGAAATCAGCTTATAATGGTTCAGATTCATCCATGGTTTGCCGTTTTTAGAAAGCAAAATTGTGTTGGCTATCTTCAAAAGGTTTGGAAAGTAGCAGAGTGTTAGAATAAACTAGCATTAATCATATATATTAACGCAGATAACGGCAAATGGCGCCATCCCTGCACACTGAGAAATAACAGAGGTGCCATATAGCGGCTTCCCAAGCCAAAGCGTTAATAATAACTTTTGTTAAATTAATGGTAATAAATAACGATAACTAATGCTAGTAAATGATATAACAAACAAACAACACAAATGTCTACAATTGGGATGACTTTATCAATAATTTAACTACTTTTATATTAATTTAATATTATATTTTTTAGATATTGGTATAACAAAAGATAACCCAGCATTCTCCATGATCAACGACTCAGATGAAGACGTCATCTATGGATCAGACGAAGAAAGTAGACGGCCATTAAACAGATCGAGAAATGACGACGACAGTGATTAGATACAAATCGACAAAAAATTGTTAATTCTCAGTGACAACCAGTATACTATGTTTTATACCAAAACATGACAGATATATACTTAAATTTCAAGGTCTTGAGAACCAAGTCTTGATAAATAGAGAAATACTAAATGAATTGAATGATTTTTTGATTTTTTTTAAATACAGAATAAAATACAGACCATTTTTATATAATATTTTTTTAATCCTATTTATTTCTTTTATTTCAGTTTTCGATATCAATAATACAAAAATATTGTAAGGTGAAATGAATATTTGAGCATGTTATGTCTTCTCCCCTCTTTACTAGATAATTAAAATATAATTTAAACTAATATTATCAAATATATAATTAAATATCAAATTATATATTTTTTGTAAGATTACATAATGATATGACTTTTTAAATTATTTCATATTTATTTTATTCATAGCTGAATCTTTCGTTAGTGTCCACACTTTAATCTCTTTAACCGTTTCTAAATATAGTTTTTATAAAATAGAAATCATTCTCCTAATCTGCTTTAGAATTGATGAAGATTGTAACTACAAAAGCTCTTATTTATCCTAATAGATTACATCAACGTAGTATTTATTACATATAAAACCTTTGTATTTTTAATTTGGATTTTAAAATCAATCAGTTTCTTATATACTAAGTCATATAGAAAAAAATAGCATCTATTAATATTGAAATTATTACAACAATTTTTGTATACATATTTCTTAGTGTTGAATAAGTCATTTTAGACTCTTTGACAGGCATATGATAGCGTAGAAAGAAGCCAAGTATGGAATGCAATGGCGGAGTTCTCAATACCAAAGAAACTCATTCGGATGACTAAAGTCTGTATGGAGGGTGGAATATCTAAAGTATGTGTAAATAATAAACTGTCTGGCAGCTTTGAAATCAACAGTGGACTCAAACAGTGTGATGCGTTATCTCCACTACTTTTTAACCTTGTATTAGAGAAAGCCACGAGGTCGGCCGAAATAAAAACAGAATTGCTATCGGTTCAAGGTCCCAAGCTGTTACTCGCATATGCAGATGACATAGATCTAATTGGAGACTCCATCCTATCCACGAAAGACATTTTCAACAAGATGGAAGGAGCAACAAGTGAAGTAGGGCTGAAGATTAATAAAGAGAAGACGAAATATATGTGTATAAATAGAACGACACGAAGAAACAGAATAGGACAAAATGTGACGGTCAACACCTTTAATTTCGAAAGAGTACAACGTTTTAAGTATCTGGGGGCCGTAATCACAGCTGACAACGATGTTACTGAAGAAATAAAAGACAGAATCCAATCTGAAAACCGCTGTCTATTCGCACTGGATAAGCGCGTAAAATCAAAAAATCTCACAAGAAGTTCAAAGATCAAAATTTATAAATCCATTATCAGACCTGTAGTAACATACGGATGCGAAACGTGGACCCACCCAGGGTTGTAGCGCTACGTGATGATGATGAATAAGTAATTGAACAACATTTCAGCAAATTACAACGGTGTGAAAAAATGTCAAAAACTAATAATAATATGTTAGACCTTCACGATGACCTCTGCACTTATAAATACGTCTGAGCATACTTCTAATGAGAAGATTATTTTCCTCTTGAGGTATCCCATTCCAGACTACTTAGACCTTACGTCGAAGTGCCGCTAGAGTCGGTGGATGAAGTATACGGAGCAACCTTTTTCCCATCATGTTTCAGACGTGTTCAATAGGTGAAAGATCAGGAAATTTAGTGGACCAAGTCAAAAAATTCACTTAATTGTCTTCAAAATGGACCAACGTAATTTTGGCTGTACGCGCTTTATCTTGTTTAAAAAGTGAGTTGGGAGCATCTATATATAAAGCAGAAGATGTGGATCCACCATCTCATGAATGTAATGCACGGCGATCGTGTTGTTTTTAATGAACACTAAAGGAGGCCTACTTTCATAGGCAAGACTCCAACAGTATGATGCACACGTCTTTTTAAAGAATACTTCGATGCCTAGGAGTAAGAGATAGGGTAAACTGAGGACGGGATGAAATAAGTCCAAAGACATTCTAAATGATAACGGAGACAGGTCAATTAATATATGTGACTAAAATAACATGAATTTTAAATGGTTTTTTAGCATCGCAAAAAACCATAAATTTAGATGGCTACAACAAACAAGAAACTTAAAATCAATTATCGATTATGTGATAACTCACATAATACAAAGATCAAGGTACAAGATGTTCAAGTATATAGAGAAAACACACGTGGAAGTGATCACTACTTGGTTAAAGCTAAAATAACTCACGTTCGACTAGCCAAAAAAAAAAAAGAAGACACGCTAGAGCCAAACAAAACAATTCTGAGAATTAAAAACTTGGAAACCTTCTCAAAAATACTGTACAAAAAATGACGACAAAACATTCATAAGTGAAACCTATGATAGTTTAGAGGATCAATACAACTATATAAAAAAAATGGTTAAAGGGTGCAACAGAAGAATTATTGGACAAGTATAAACATCTCATTATCATCTCAGAAAACTAAAACAATAGTAGTTAGCAAAGAACCAACCAGATGTAAAATAGAAATTGATGACATTAGTATTGAACAAGTAATGGAAATAAAATACCTGGGAATTACTCTGTCTAGCTATGAAGACCTGAACACAGAACTGAGAGATCAATTTCAAAAAGAAAATAGACTGACAGGATGCCTTAATAACACTATATGGCAAAACAGATACATTAACACTGCGATGGAGTCAAGAATTTATAAAGCCAGTGTAGGACCAATAATGACATATGTCTCAGAAACAATACCTGACACAGCCACAACGCAAAGGCTACTGGAAACGGCAGAGATAAGAGTACTGAGAACAATTACAGGAATACGCTGAGAGATCGAAAAACAAGCAAAGACATTAGAAGAAAATGCAACGTACAGTGTATATATGCATGAAGGCAAAATACAAAAAAAAAGTGGAATAACCGCATAAGCACAATTTAGGAGACCCGTGTCGTCAAAATAGCACGAGATAAGTCACCAATCGGCAGAAGTATCGGACGACCGCGCAAAAGATAGACTGACAACTTTACATATAGGTATTAATCCACCAATGAACAAGCAGAATTGCTTATAAAGAGTAAGAAGAAGAAATATAAAAATAAAGCATAAAGGAAGCTCTATTTTGTTTGTTTAATATCTACTTAGAACAAGCACTGAGACGTGGAAAAGGAAATGTAGTGGTATGAGAATCCCTCTAAACGACACCACATTGTACACACTATGCTTTACAGATGACCAAATAATCTTGGTTCAGTATTACGAAGATTTAGAATATATGGCAAGCAAAATTATTCAGGAATATTAGAAACGGGGCTTAAAAGTAAATTTCACGAGGAAACTAAGTTCCTGTAGCTGGCTGTATACCATATATCACAAAAAAAAATTTGGTAAAATCCTTTATAAAAGGTATATAAAATTGCCTCAAACGGGCTATCACAAACACATTGCAAAACGTTTTCGGATTAAACAATCCATCATCAGTGCAAACCTGAAAGTATATAACCACTTTTTAATTAAAGTGGTTATATACTTTCAGGTTTGCACTGATGATGGATTGTTTAATCCGAAAACGTTTTGCAATGTGTTTGTGATAGCCCGTTTGAGGCAATTTTATATACCTTTTATAAAGGATTTTAACAAAATTTTTTTTAAAAGTAAATATCAAAACAAAATACGTATGTATAGAAGGAGAACAACAAAATCTAATTTTAGAAGAGCAACAGTAACACATAAATCACTGTAAAATGTATAAATATTCAGGCATACGCATAAACAATGACGGCAATTTAGATAAGCAGATTAAATATAGAAATAACCAAGAAAGACAAGCCAGTCGGCAATTGAACAATATACTGTCGGATAAAATAATTTTGAGAGGAAATACACAGAATCTATATTACCATTGTCAGAGGCATTGTTACATGTGGAAGCGAATTATGACCACTGAAGAAGAGAGCCATAAAAACTTTGAAAGCAACAGAAATGTATTATTGGAGGCGAGCGGACTCTAAATCAAGATTAGATAGGTTAGGAAACGAGAGAATTCAAGAAATCATGGGCGTTAAATACAGTATATCATAGGACATCATAATTAACCAACTAAGATGGTACATGCACGTACAAAGAATGGATAACAGTAAAATTCTAAAAAAAGTATTAAAATAGACACCTCAGGGAAGACGAAAGAAGGGCAGACCGAGATTAAGTTAAAGAAAAGGAGTCGACAAGGATTTAAAAACGAGAGGAGTAGAAGACTACCTTCTGAAATCAGAAGACGACGAAGAACATTATAAACCGATTGTATATATTCTTCTAAATCTCTGATAAAAAGTTCGCAGTCTAATGGGCTTTTTATGCATTTTAAACCACTAGTCTACAATGGACCTTGTACCCGTACATATAGAAGCTGCCCCTACTGACAGAAACCTAAGGCAGCGATTATTTTGGTGTGTGGCCGTTTTTCTGACACTCCCTGTACCTCTAGTTTTTTTATGTAAGGCCTTCCGGATGCTATGTACGACAACAATCCATCACCGTATTGATACTAACATGTATTATACCCTCGTGAAACTCGCTAAGTTGTTGAAAATTTGGTCGTCTCCTCATTCTAGGCAAAACGTACAGATTAAAGCAACTCGTCGTAGTACAATGGTCATATGCAAATTGCAGCTACAAAATATAACTATCTATCGCTTACTTACTTTTTTTTGTAAGATCAGACGATATCAAAAAAAAAACACTAAATGAATATTGTTATATAAACTGATCTTTTTGTCCTAACTTCAAACAAAAATATTCCTAAAAATTAATTATAATAAATTCATTATTACTATAGTTTTAGTTGCTCTCTTTTCTACATCACTTAGTATGTTAAACTCATCAGTGGGTCAACCTTTGATAATAAAATGCTTGTATCAAGTGTATATTTCTAGATCTAAATCTGTTATATTGTATGTAACAATAAATGTTAAGAAAATTTTAAAGACATGTATCTACATAACTCTCGTTTTAATAAACGTATTATACATGTTTAGATTTTCTATATTTAACAGTGTTTATATTCCATTGTTTTGTACGGATATTAGTTAATAAAAAGATTCTTTATTTATAAAAGTTTTTTTAAGTTTACAATGAAGTTTTTAGAAAGAAAGTGTTATCAGAATTAGACATATTCTGCCCTGATTCGTTAATGGCTGTAATTTACATTGGCTAAACAAAATGGAATATTCCTAGAACATATGTCACTACTAACTGCTTAACTATAGAGCTATCTTCAATGAATACATTCAGTTATCGTAAAAATGTAAGATTGGGTGTTGGAAATACTAATAACTAATAATAAAATCCCAAATGTTCGGAATTGCAAAAGGTAGTACCTAATTACCATTGACTATTATTAGATTGATGCCAAAAAATGTGACAAAAACGAGCATCAAATAAACATGTTAAGAATTTTTTTTTCCAATATCCGCGAGAATCATGCTCATCCAAATGAATTTATTCTCAGCACAAACCAACATAATTCGTTACCATGGCAGACAAATCAGACGAGGTACAACAAGGTTCTTATAAGGATTCGAAGAAAGTCATAATTAAGTTAAATATTCATGAGGTAACACTAATAGGGATGACTTTAACCAAAAATCTGAGAAGTTCGTTGTTGTGATGTAAAAAAAGCGAAATAATAAAGAAGAACGCCTATTGGCATTTGCCACGGAAGAAGAGTCACCAATACCTTCTTTAAATTGCCACACAGAAGGTTGTACACAGACAGTTGTACAAATACATCTTTTCTTTGATCACGGCATTTTTGGAATACGATATTTAGCGCAAAACGCCTATACCTAGTTCCCGTATCATTTTTAACACTAAATTGGGTTTCTTCGAGATCTTCTTTGCATTTGCGCCTAATTCTGTTGTAATGAACTTTTATGAAAATCTTAAGAGTGTGGTTATTAGACCCATTATTCGACATTTTGAGCATTTCCTAGCATTGTCTTTTCTAAATATTGCTACAAAGATAGACTTGAATGTGGGAATTATTTTCCAGCCGCAATAGACTTTTGACATTCCATGTGAAAATTATCAGATTAGATTTTATTATTTGTAGGTTTTCTTCACGAGGTTTTCGCATGTTTACGACTTTTATGGTGATTTTTCTGAGGATACTCTATGAGTCTTTAATATAGAGGTTCCCCTTTGCTTTTTGCATTCTTATGCCGTTGACCATCTTTTTATTAATCCACTTTCTGGGCCAATTTTTCAGCTTTTGCCAGTAGGTGTGAGATTGCTAATAGTGGCAATCACTCGGTGATCTCACCATACCAAGGTATCCTCAATTGGTTTAACTTGTAGACCAATGCAGTTGCCCGAGGTGTCATACCTAGAGCCACAATAAGAGGTGGGTGTCTTATGAGGACCAGTTGTCAAAAATCATATCCGTCTATGACTAGAATTTCAACCATCAGCAAAGAAAATAAAATGGATAGAAAGAAATGGAATGTGTGCAAAACATGAGAAATGCAACAATAGCAGAACGGTACTCGGAAAACGTTACAAGCAAGCAGCAAAAGCCGAAATAGGAACAGAAAACCACAAAAGAAAATAACGAAATTACTTAAATAATATAAAAAATCTTAACAGAGAGAAAAAATTCAGAGCATTCTCTCGCAAATCAACACAAGACAACGCAGAAGTCAGAATGATAACCTATTTAATATAAGGAAAGATGTATTGAATAGATGGAATACGTTAACCATCAACTTAATATAGAGAAAGAAAAAAAACATGGAGGACGAAAGAGATTAGGTAAGCGGAATAGAGCAGAGGGAAGAGGAACCAACAATTTTTGAAAATATAGACGAAGTTAAACAACTAGCCAGAAACAAATTACTCGGAGTAGATAATCTCTGAGATAAACTATATAAAGAAGGTGGCCACGATAACCTAATAGCACTACAACGATTCATAAAAGAACTATAAACACAGAAATCTCTCCTGAGTAACTTTTGATTTTCTCTGAGGGTAAAAATTTCTAAACCGTACCAGGTTAACCTATTCCTATTAATGGCTGGCGTGTGTTCAATTCAGGGTAGAGGAGTACATCCGAGCGTTTTTCCCCTTAGAAGAAAGAAGTCCTGCAAACATATGCCTTTCTGTTATCCTGCCTACCAACTAAGCCACCGTTTCCTAGTTGTACGCAGTTGACTGTCGCAAGTACCATACTCCGAATGCGAGATGGTCACTGTAAGGCTGACGACATCTTCGGAGCACTCCCTTCTGTTAACTATATGTTATCTCTGTCGTTGGTATGGCTGTTTCTCTTTTTCTTTATTTATTTTAATTACTTTTCGAATGTAATTACCATGATAACCATGATCTTTCTCTCGGAAAGATATTCCACCATCACATTCATTAGATAGTTAGAACACTCTCTCTCTCTCTCTCTCTCTTCAAATGCTCACATCACCTCATTCTTTGACTCAGCCGTAAACAGTATTTCTATGTTATTTTTCCTGGTAGCAGCCTCGGCCAGATGATGGGACAATCTAGCCGTTCCCACATTTGTTTGGAGTATCTTCAACTCCCGACTTGTGTTTCCCGTGTTTGCCATCTCTTTATCTCGGACCTTGGACTAGACTGTTTCTTGGTCTTTGTATACTACAGTCTAGTGTGCCTATCCTTAACTAGATGGTTAAAACTAGTGCACCTCATCGAGTTTGCTGCGTGGCTAGGTACATTACAATTGAGACATATTGTTTCTTTCTTGTATTCAGCAGCCAAATGACCTTCATTGCCACATCACAAGCAGCACCCTCTTCTGTTTTATCTTATGCAGTTTTATTGTCTCTGTCCGAAGGCAAGACATCTCATGCACCTGGGTATCTCTGCCCTTGCTTCCACCACGTCTTCGTCGGTATCTATAATAGCGCTCTCCATACCTTTCGCGTAGCCTCGTCCTTCGGTCCAGATTATAACTACGTCACAGGCCTTTTCTTAGCCTGCAGCTTCCCCTACTGCTTTCTTGATCACTTCTGTCGTAGTGTCAGATGGGATTTTATGCACTAAGATTCTCTTTTTAACAGTGACCCCTTTTGCCATCACTCTGGACACGCATTCTTTCCCCGAAAATATGTTCTTTACTTGGTCCGTATACAGCGATATCCCTTGGTCTTTTGTCGGTCTTATTCTGTTAATGTCCTTTCCTTTCTGCTAGATTTTCTTTAATATCCTTCATTAGGTCTACAAACGACTTTTCTTTAGTTTTATTAATTATGACCACGTTCTTTTGTTCTCTTATCTTTTCTTTTCTTTTTCCTATTAGCGTAATGGTCACATCCTTTTTTCTTAAAGCCCATTCTAGTATTCTTTATGTTGTTCCCCAGGGTAACTGGAGTATGGGTCTCGACTTTCGTTTCTTTCCAATTCTTGCATCTTTTGTACTAGTTTTCTACTGGACTCAAAGAACTTTATGATTTCTGCTTATTTTTTTTCTATTTAAGAGAACCTTGAATCCGTAGTTTTTCTATTTTAAATTTTTGTTATTAAGTAAATTCTTAAATTCAATATTTTCGCCAGCTGAAATATTCTATTACCATATGATTTGTTTTTTGGTATAAGGTATCATTTTCTTTCTTTTGTATTTATTTTCTTTTACTCTTTTATGATGTTGATGTTTTTATCATTACCTCTGCTTCCTAGATGACAAAAATGCTTGAAGATATTTAATATATTTATTGAAATCTTACACGCATAAAAACAAATACATTTATTATAAATATTCAAACATTTTTTACAAACATCATTTTTGTAAAACTAGAGCCTTAATTTATCGAGAAAAATTATTATATCACAAAAATTTGCGCAAATATGTATGCACCAATAATAACAGTTAAGGGTATATTTTTACTAATTAACGGAAATTAAAAGTACTTTTAGATTTAAGAAAAATTTTAAATATATAATTCAAATTTGGATATAAATTTGCATAGTGAAAACCTAGTTAGAGAAGAAGTACAAGAGGGCATAAAAAAATAGGAAAGAATAAAGCAGCAAATAAAAAAAAAATAACGAAGGCAAATGCATTTGTTGGAGAAATTGAAAAAGGGGTAATAATATGAATAAAATAGAAAGAACAATAAGTAGAGGTAAACACGCAATTAAAACAGAGAAACAAAAGTTAGGAGAATATGAGGAAAATTAAACAAATATTAGTAAAACATAACTTCTGATATTGTAAATGATATACCCTTATCTTCAGCTTCTTCTCTTAAAAAATAAGCATATATTTTTTTGTATATTTATAACTCAGAGGAGTTGATACTATATGTATTAAAGAATATGTATATATAATAGAGATAAATAATAGAGAAAAAGAAGACAGAGTGAGTGAATTATTACAAGTTGATACGTTTCTTACTATCAATCACTTAATCAATGGACAGTAGTTGATGATATGGGTATGTCTCAACACGAATCAAATAAAAAATAAAACTTGTTAATAACAAGTTTTATTTTTTATTTTATTTTATTTTATTTTATTTATTTATTTTATATTGAAATTTAAATAAAGTTAATCGCCGAAGACTGATACTTTTTGAGACTTTTACTAAAAATGATAGTACTTATAGATCGCCTCAAACGTAGAAAACCTATGGAAATCATGGAGAGTTTTTATTTTTTTTAGGTATAGTGTATTTCTTCTTAGTTGTTCTTCTTCTTAGCTAAAATATCATAAAGGCAGCATAAAATGCAACAAAGGGGACCCTAGTTCTTCTGGCCTTTCGGCATATGACCGTTAGGGAAACCATTGTCCCTACGAGTCCATCTCCATATGAGTGTCGCACGCTAGCTACAGCGTAGTGCTCTACCCTTGCCGTAGTACCTATGATAATAGACGAACGCCTGACCTTTATCTCTGTGAGGGCAAGTAGGTGAACTCTAGTCATAGAGGAGTAGAGCCTACTCTTCTACGACTAATTTCTAAAATATCTCACGTCCATCTCATGACTAGACGTTTTGATCTTGAAGTTCTCCGCACAGAAGTTCTACGTGAGAATGCGAGTAGAGCGGTTCCACGTGGGATCTTCTTGGATACTAAGAACGCAGACCGGCGACAAAACTTCTAGCATACTGTGTGCGATTCTGCGATCTCAACACCTCAACCGATGGCTTACCACCTCTTATTTCTTCTTAATAAATCTTCTCTTATGACAGGTAAGGGTCATGACTCTAGCAGTATTCTATCGCCGCTGCTAGGCAGCAAGTCGGCAGCCATTTCACAACTTATGATATTTTCAATGTAAACTAGTGTTCATACAACAAATGTAGTGGTACACAACTATACTAGTAGTGACGTGAATAGTGAACAGTGTAGTTCAGAGATCCGAGGGCTCAAGAGATCACCAAAGCCCAAAATAAAGACTTAGGAAGGATGTAGATAGCTCAGTGTAGTGAAAATCGACGCTGTTCTTATGGTTTATAGTATGTTGCGCTTCCAGTTCCCAGCTTTTATTGCCATTTAAATCTCTCTCCATCATGGCTTTTTTGATTTTACTAGTCTACGTTGCAGGATTTCTCTCTTTATTCTTTTAGGAAGCTTCTATTTCAAAATATTATTTGGTAATCGATGGTAGATGGCTTTGGTAATAGAGAGAGGTCTGAATGAAAGGACATAGCCATAAAGACAAAGACCCATTCAAAGTTATGATGCCAAAAGAAGAAGTAAAAGAAGAGTCAATGATCTCTCATTGTTAGTATGTGGCCATACTGGCATAGTTGTCTTTGTTGTATCTTCTCAATAATTGTCTTCTCTCTATTCGTGATTTCTCTGACTCTCTCTAATGACTAAGGATAGTATCTGTTTGTTTGTTTATTTGTTTAACTCTCAATTTTCGCTTACGTAAATTTCCTTTTAGATATCCTATTATTAAGTTGTTTTTTTCTTTTGAATTTATCTTTGACTACAGTATATATAGAGTTTAATACAACAATTATTGTTTCCTTTTTATAATTCTTTTCCCTGTTTTTTCTCGGTTTTAGTACATTCACTTTGAATAATATTTGTCTCGAGATAGATGCATTTAGAACATGCAGAGATAGTTCTTTCATTTTCCAAGGTAAAACTGTCATGCTCTCCTCCTACCTACATGTATTTAGTTTTTCTTGCATCCTGTAGTTCATAGTTGGTTATCAGTTTTTTTTTATCATGAATTTAAGGTCATCTCGATCCTGTACGATTCTCCATCGTTTTAAAGCTTTATTTAAATAGATTTAAAGAGTGTTGGAGACAGACTGCTGGCCTGTCTTATTACCTTGATGTACTTTTTGTACCTTTATTTACCAATAAACCCTCAGATAACTTGTCTAAGATTGTACAATGGTACAGTGACATATGCCTTCGTTAAATATATCAAAATAAGATGAGTTTGTCTGGCTCCAGCCATTGCTTACTTATTCAGATGAATTAATAACAAGATTTGGTCTATAAAAGAGCGTTCGACAAGTAGATCTGCTTGTTATTCTATTTCTAGAGATACGTATTCTTCTTCAACAAACGATTTTTAAATTTTCTCTTACAATCTACTGAGGGTGCTGATTATGCGTATATTTGATTTTGTATTAAAAAAATTAACGAATTTGAAGTCCAAATCAACAGACAGAAAAACAATTTGATATCATCTGGCAAAAAACTTGCGACCTCGATGAGATGGAACCCAAATAAAAACGCACTAGAATTGACGATGCAGGTGACACAAAAATATCTTATCATCTTTTTTTGTAAAATATAAAAAATAATAACATTTTCCTGCAGCATAAAGGAGATTTTAAAATCTTTGTGAGTTAAGATTTGTGGACGTATGCAATTCCAATAAATATGCTAACTCCAGTTTCCCAGAAGAGGCTTTTA
This sequence comes from Diabrotica balteata, assembly GCA_918026665.1. Lineage (NCBI taxonomy): Eukaryota > Metazoa > Arthropoda > Insecta > Coleoptera > Chrysomelidae > Diabrotica > Diabrotica balteata. The sequence continues at coordinate 102,759,889 of OU898281.1, read as the reverse complement.
ATGATCTAAAAAAAGCAATATTTAAACTTTTTTGACAATATTTCCCTGCATTCCCAATTGTGATACATAGTTAGTTAGTTACGATAGTTCTTGCAGTCCTCTTTTTTGTGGGTAGACATTATCCAGCCTTCTTTCGATTTTTGTATAATATCCACTCAAAGGTTTGGAGGTCCCATGTTTTTATTAATTCTACAGGAGTTTCTTCTGGTAAGCTGGCTGTTTTATTTTACATTGATTTAATTTGTTTTTCTACTAGTTCTTCATTTATACTCACTACTACGCCCTGCATATTATATCTTTTCGATAACTGATTTATGTATACAACTCTTTGATATTTTAATTCTTCTAAGTGTTAATTTTTCATTTACCTATTTTTATGATTTGAATAATTATGTTGTTGGTGTCATTTTCCTTTAGCTTTCTGATAAATGTTCATGTTTCTAAGGATTCACTTGTACCTAAAAGCGATTTATTATTGCAAAAAATTTAAAATTTAAGCATAAAACACTATACCTTGGCTTAAACATACCTAATGTTGTTATCCGTTCACTTTACTGCACATTTTAAAATTTGTAATTATTTTTTTCTTTTGTGCCTTGCATAATTGGTCATGTAGCCACATATGCTATTTTCATAAGTTAGTATGCATCCTTAGCTGATCAAGCTGATTACTTTTAGTTTTCAAAGCGTATTATTGCTTCGATTTCAATACACGTTATGGATGGCTATTATATGTTTAGCATCCCGTTCTAACTCTTTAAGATATTTTGCCAATAGCTCGTGTTTAATGTGATCGAATGCCTTTTTATAAATGAATTTCAACAAAGTAATTTATTCAATTTAAATTTTGGTATCTTTGCAGAATCTTGCATGTCGCAATGTTGGTAAAGCAACGAAAGCATAGCTAGTCTTAGATCTATTTTTTATTATAGATATCGCTCTCCTCCTCAGTCCTAATCTCTTTTGGGATGTAGTGACACCATCAGGCCTTTACAGTTTTTTCACGATTTCCCTCCAGGGAAGGGAAATCCCCTGGAGGAATTTCCATGTCCAGAGACATCCTGTCCTTTCCTGTCCCGGGCTAGTTTTTTCACTTTATGTAACCCTTGGTTAATTAATATTTTTGTTTGATCTATCCAACGGCTTGGAGATCATCCCCTAGGTCTCTTTTCTTCAACTCTACCCTCGACTATCACTTTTTTTATCGTACCTATTCTTCTAGCAACGAGTCCAAATTACTGAAAATATGTCTGTTGTATTTGTTTAAACAATCTATCCTTTACTTTAAGTTGTTCTAATATCGATACGTTAGTACGATGATCAATCCAGGATATTCTTAACATGCGGTGCATATGTGGCTATGGAAAAAATGAGTGCCCTTACGAGCCTTAGTTTTGTGTGTATTGTGATGCTAGAACTTTTCCAAATTGTTACCAGTTTCATCATAGCTGTTCTAGCAATAGTCAACCTTCCACGTAGCTCTCTGTTACACCCTCCATTATTTGTTATTAAGGATCCCAGGTATATAAAACTATTTACTACTTTAAAGCTCCCAATTGCTTTAATGTGTTGAAGATTATTCCGAGCTTTATCTACTATTATGATCTTTCTCTTACTCCTATTTAGCTTTAATCCATATGTTTTGCTTTTCTCCTCTAGACAACTCAATATGTTTCCCATTTCTTTTTGATCTGCCGCGATTATTAAAGTGTCATCAGCATATCTCAAGTTACTGATTTTTTGACCTCCTACTGATATTCCACTCTTCCACCCGTCTAGTACCTTTCGCATAATGTGTTTTTTGTAGATATTAAACAGAGTTGGCGAGATTATGCACCCCTGCTTGACATGTACTTTTTTTCTAAAATAATAATCGGAATGGGTGTTGTTTAGTTTTACAGTGCTCTTATTATTTTTATCTTCTTCTTAGAGTGCCGTCTCCCTACGTAGGTTATTTTTCTTTTTGAACTTGCTGCTCTAAACAAATTATTATTGAATTTCCGCTTACTTATTAACTTATTTCCGCTAGTGTGGACCATAGCTGCTGCCATTTGACTTTATCGAAGGCCTTTGTGTAACCACAAAGCACATAAGCATAGGAGTATTGAATTCACGAGTTTTTTCGATTAGCTCTCTGACATTAATGATGTTCTGTTGTGCCTTTTCCTGGGACAAAACCCGCTTGTTCTTCTGATACCTGAGGTAATAGAAAAGCTTTTAGTCTTTCACGTATTACATGAAGTAGAACCTTGTTTGCATGGAATATTAGGGCTACCGTTCTGTAGTTGCTGCAATCTAGCGGCGTTCATTTTCAGATTTTCTATCTTTTAACTTTTTGATTGCTTTTTCTACTTTGGACTTTAGAATGTTTGGTTCTCTCTCTGCAGTGAACTCGTCGTGATTTGCATTCTGGGGATCATCTGACTATAAACTTTGACAATATTTTCTTTATACCTCCGCAATCGCTTTCTCGTCATTTATAAGATATTGGTTTTGATCCATTATTGTTTGTGTGATTGGTTTAAATTCCCTGGATATATATTGGACTTATAGATATCTCTACAGATCTTCATAATAGTATCAAGATGTTTTTTCATTAACTAGCTGAATTATTTTCGTTTACACATCTCACGACTCTAGAGCTTTATCACTTTTCATTTATTGAACAGATTAGTTGTGAATTATTTTGTTATTTATTTAAGTTATACATATTGTCGTACCGGATTTTACATTGCTTGTAGATTTCTCGAAGAGTAACAACATAAATTTGAATCACAATTAATATATTTGTAATAACAAAGTTTTATACTTTTCTGTCTAAAAAATATTAAAAATAAAAAATCACCAACTTTATTTGTTTATTTACATATTCTAATATCAACTTTCTCTGAAATAAAAATAATGTTTTCATTCGCACGTACAATAACTAATTTATAAAATATTCAGAAATATAACTGCTGATATATAATTATATTAACAACAATGATACATCAAATGATTGTCTTAAAATTACTTTGATACATTTAAATATATTTTTCACACGTTTCACATCGAAATATTAACTTTATATATAGTTATACAATCACATTTAACAACTTTTCAAGTAGACGTAACGTTGAATAAACCTTTCGTTACTTTTTTGAGAGTAGAGGGGATGGAGAGTAGCTTTTATCACATTTATCTTTTGATACATTGGTTGATTAATTTGAGATTTAATTTTACAAGTGCAGAAGATCTTATAGTTGAATTAATATGGTAATACATTTTTCGCCACGAAAAACATTTTAGGTTTTGTATTCTTAAAAAAATTACAGGTTTGTTTTTGAGCCAGTGTTCGATGTTTCTAAGAGATTCTCCTGCAATATCCCGCACTAATAAAAAAAAAGGGATAGTAAAGCGACAGTAAACACCATCCCATTTCAATAATTAGGCTTCAATTTGAACTCCGGTTACGTATCCAAGACAACTTTTTTTACTTTTCACTAAACAAAAATATGGTTTAAAATATAATATAGTATAATAATTTTTAACGACTTTATTACTATTGTTCCAATATAGTCCGGTAGCTGGGTACCTTTCTGTATGCATGGAAAAGTGGATAACTAAAAGCTAGTCTATCTTGTGTCAAATTTTTCGATGAATAGGAATAATATGTAGTTCGTGCATCTCAAAAAAGTGGCATTAATTTTCATATACAAATTTAAATATTTTATTTAGTTGCATCGTAATGTACAACTAAAATATATTAAAAACGCTATATATGTTAAATAGGAAAATTTTGTCTAAAAATCGAAGATTTAGCATAACTTTTAATCCTAATAATTTTTAGATGGTACACATCTCTGTAAAAGCTGCACATGAATAGAAAGTTGGAACCTATTTTAACAATTTACAATTGGAAAAAATGGAAAAAACTGCCTTTCTACGTACGTGTTGACAATGTGCGTGCTAAATAGTAGCAATTTAAAAATTTCAATAAACGTTTGAAGCATTCCTAACGTGGACAACGTACTAGCCCGCCATGTGCTTCTTGATTCTGCAAGGGTGCATTTTTTATTATTGCATCGAATAATCAGGCGACTGAATTTTTATATTAATTCAACTATAATATCAGTTTTTATAATTAGAAATATAGTTTATCTTTGAAATTATGCAATGATTTAATATTATTACATTAAAGTTCATAAATAAATAAATTTTATTTTGGATTATTCAAATGCATTGACACAGCATATATTTGTTTTATTATCTGCATCAACCAAACAAGATTATTAGCGGTAGTCCATTCGTGTAGTATATGTATTTAGTAAATGAAATTACGTTAAAGTTCAATGTTTTTAAAAATTTGAACTCGTGATTAACCGATTTGTTACTTGGTAAAACACTGCTTTTCTTGATGCGCTACTGATGTGGCTATAAACGATTTTCTTGAGCTTAAAATTAGCGAAAATGTAATAAAATAAATTTCTACCAGGTTCATTCCACTTAACTTAACCAAAGTAAAAAATGTGGAAAGATTGTCATGTCATTGCATTTAATAATTTTCCAAGAGGTTTAATTATATTTTTGAAGTTTAGGGTTTTAATAAAACGTTCGATTTGCATTTAGTATTATAAGGAACCTTAAAAATTAGAATCTAGCGAAAAATGGTTTCGTTAGTTTGGTAATACCTTCAGTGTTTGCTATTCTGTGATAAAGATAAAAGAAGTTACATATATTTTGTGCGCATTATATTGAGTTAAATATTAAAGATTCTTTGTAATCATTTGCGTTTGAAAACAAGCACTAGTACATTAGTATCGAGCCATAAAAAAATCGTAATTAGAGCAGACCATACAACAAATATTCCTCAGATTGGTAGGTTAGTCATAACTTAAGAAGTTGTTATTAACTTTATCTTTTATTTCACTATTTTTGTTAAAAAAATAGTTCGTCGACTGTATGCAATAGTGGCTTAACTCAAAAATTGACAGAATTAAGTTAACATCACCAGAGCTCTTGCTTGTAAAAGCCTTATTTATGACCTGCAAAACTGGCACAATAGTAATAGCAAAAATGTCCGCTAGTCGTCACCAGTGTTGTTATGACATGTTGTCGACTGGGATAAACTGTTTCTTGCAGTACTGGCCCTTTTTAGTTGTGCAGTGGAAGTCGAACCCTGTCGATATCAAGTTTCTATGCAATACCGGCACTTTTAATTTGTGCCACTATAGCAGACAATTTTAGACATTTTTAAACTGTATCAGTGAGAATTTTGGAGTTGCGTCACAATAAATAAAAGAAATAAATTTATTGTTTTAAAAATGTCAGCTACAAAGGGTTATCAGAAAAGAAGTGAATTAATCCTATCTCGAGCAGGAGTAAAATATATAGTAATAATATCAATATTATTTTAATTACAAATTAGAAAACTTTAGACGATTTTTTGATTACATCTACCGGTTAAACAAAAAATAAACCCCTTTTAGTTCTAATGCGAACCCTTATCATGTGAATGATGATGATGATGTTTCGTCTACATTTACAGAGGTCTCTGTAGAAAATATGAAGACTGAAAAACCAGAAGACGTAACGATTAATAAACCTACAAGTAGGAAAAGGAAGGCTTGTTCGGAGCAATGGAAAAGAAATGTCAGAAAGTTTCTTAGAAATTCAGGCCAAAAATACATCAATGTTAAGAGTAATCTCGTACAGGCTCGCAGTTTAGGTCTATCTTGAAATCCATGAAGATTGAAATGTGATTAAAAATTTACTGTAAAAGAATAAATACAGATCTTAAAAATATTGGTCAATGTCTAATATTAATTAACAACAAAGTTATATTCTGAGATCCATGTTTATAATTAAACCAACGTATCGACATGCAGATAAAGGTAACACATCCAGTCGTGGTTATAATCATGCATTTTATTTGGAAAACCATGATCAGAAAAAAAGAGTGTGCAAAAGAATTGTTTATATCCACCATTGGAGTTACTAAACTGCTATTTTGAAGACGGAAAACGGCTTTATAAGCAACGATCAAAGAGATTAACATAGCATGCATAAAACATTTTGTAACGAAACTATGAACATAGTTCGTAAACACCTTTCTTGAATTCCGACAATGAAGAGCCACTATTGTCGAAGTAGTACCTCAAAAAAATATATAGAAGGAGTCAAAATATTGACAGATCTATACAATGATTATAAAGCTGATTACCAAAGAGACAATGATGAATTTATAAAAATTGGTTTATATCGTAAACTTGTTAATTATATATTTAACTATGCATTCTTTTCTCCAAAAAAAAAAAAATCAATGTCAGTATTGTGAAAAACACAAAAATTCGAGCAGTAAAGAAAAAATAGCCCTAACATGCTTCTATCTTATATCTATCATAAGAAGAAAAAGTTAAGCAGGGAGCTAAAAACACTTGACAAAGAGAAGGTAACTAACTTACAAAAAGTTCTTGTTTTGACCTACAAGCTACTCTACCACCACCAAAAGAAGACGTTTTTGCTTTCTATTATAAATCTAAGCTATCATTTTTCTATATTATTATGTAAACTTTGAAAAAAGGGACTGGGAAATGTGCTCAGCTATGTTTCGCACGAAAGAGAAGGCAGTAAAAGTGTCATAGAAATTGGTTCATACCTGCTGATGTATTTAGAATAAACATTTATAAAAACTGATTCTGATTATTTAAAATTTTTATTTTCTTCAGACAATTGTGGTGGCCAAGGAAAAAACAAGTACCTAATTTCAATGTATCAGTACGCTGTAAACCATTTCAAAATTTCTTCTATAACTCATCGTTATCTAGTTTTCGGCCATACTCAAAATGAGGGTAACAGCTGCCACTCTTTAATATAAAGAAATATCACTAAAGCTTTAAAAGGAGGGCCTATTTATCTACCGACTTATTACGTTATCCTAATCAGAACTGCTCGTTGCAAACAATCATTCGAAGTACAAAGAATTATGTCATAATGATTTTTTTACATAAAAAAGTTAAATACTACAGTAGCGACAATTTTCAATGAATATATTCAAGGAATACTTTTTATTTCAACGATATTTGTAAAATTCATGTAAAAACAGCTGGTATTCACTACTATTTTCAAACTTAGTTTGCACAAGAGGAGTACAGATCAGTTGATACCACCAAGAAAAAAATAGGAAAAGGTTTAGAAAGCATGGATATTATAGAACTAGAAAAGGCTTAAACTGGCAGCCTACCAATAATTAAAAGGAAGAAAAAGACCTTACTACCTTTGTGAAGACAGGAGTGTTCACCACCGATTCACGCTGATTTCTACCGACATACCTTTTTCTATTATTATTAATATATATTTTATTATTTCGGTTTTCTAATAGTTGTTAATAAACAAATTTTCTCATTCAACTTGTAGTATTCTTAATTGAACCTTTATTTCAGTTGATAGGAAAAACAAAAAACAATATATTTTGTCTTTGCCTTAATTAGTCTTGGAAGACAAAATGTTGACGTGCAATAGTGACATAATTCAAAATAAGTGTTGAATTTAAAAGTCTGTAGGTAAAGAAATAATAAATAAGACTTACTCACAATCAATTTAATTTAACTATCAGACGACCGGTTTCGCTTTCTACAATATGCAAAGCATCCTCAGGTCTCGATACAAAGTTAAACAAATGCTAAAATAATAAAAACCCATATTAGGGTGTTGTCTAATAACGATAAACAAAGTAGATGTTGTAAATTACAATAATTATGCCAATATTACATGTATGTGGTTTTATTTAAATGAGTAAGTTGAATAAAAAGTATAAAAGTTTTAAAAGTTTACAGACAAGGTAAGGCCCACAAATTGTTATAAAATAGTCTCTTCGATTGTAATAAATTAATAAATGAACAAATAAATAAAATAAATATTACTTACATGCCGGTACTCTATTAATTGATGCATGGTAGAACATGGTTGAAATTACTGTGTATTGTTGAATGGAGAACTCAATTCTATTATTGCAGTTGTTTGACAGTAAACGGGAAGTTCTTGAGGAGATAGATTTGATCCAATGAAAAAGAGATATGTGTATGATTGTTTGTTAAATGAAAGTGAAGTAATTTATCATTGAAATATGTAAATTGTTCATTTAACAAACAATCATACACATATCTCTTCTTCATTGGATCAAATCTATCTCCTCAAGAACTTCCCGTTTACTGTCAAACAACTGCAATAATAGAATTGAGTTCTCCATTCAACAATACATAGTAATTTCAACCATGTTCTACCATCCATCAATTAATAGAGTACAGGCATGTAAGTAATGTTTATTTTATTTATTTGCTCATTTATTAATTTATTACAATCGAAGAGACTGTTTTATAACAATTTGTGGGCCTTACCTTGTCTGTAAACTTTTAAAACTTTTATACTTTTTATTCAACTTACTCATTTAAATAAAACCACAGACATGTAATATTGGCTTAATTATTGTAATTTACAACATCTACTTTGTTTATCGTTATTAGACAACACCCTAATATGGGTTTTTATTATTGTAGCATTTGTTTAACTTTGTATCGAGACCTGAGGATGCTTTGCATATTGTAGAAAGCGAAACCGGTCGTCTGATAGTTAAATTAAATTGATTGTGAGTAAGTCTTATTTATTATTTCTTTACCTATTTGAAATGGACTCACACAAGCAACACATTCATGATTTTAAAAGTCTGTGTTTCAGTTCAATAAAGGCCACCTAAAGCTCTCCCAAATATTCCAGAATTTATTTTTTTCAGAAATCCCAATCCATGTAGTAAAACAAATAAGATAGAATTATTGGCAAATAAACTTTAAACCCCTGTTTTGAAAAATAACCAGTTTTTGAGTTGTGCCACTATTGCATTCAGCCGACGAGTTGGCGTCCAATTTTTTTATGTATCTCTTCAATCAACTAAATATTCTATTTAATCTTTATTTTTCATTTTCAATCTTCTTCTACAGTCTGTTTTATGTCACAGACATGCTACATATAAATTTCTGTTCCTCAATTCAGTCGACAAACGTTATTTGTTAGTTGACAACTCTTCCCTGTCATATCACACTTCAATGCTAGCAAAAGGAAGATTATTTTTTATGCCTATTGCTTATTTAAACAGGTACTTGCATTGAAAATTAATTTTATTTAGTAAATATTTACTTGGGTTTTTTTGGCCTAATTTTTATCGACCTTTTTCGCTGAAGAATTCTGCAGCAAACGGTCGACCGTGCAGCAATAACTGCAGCAGCTAAGTAGAACCCAATGGCAACCTGAAGATAAAAGTATCTTAATTTAACTACATCATCAGAATAAAAGATAACCAATAATGAAACATTAAATGGCGTTAGAATCGTAAGAGAAATATGTTAATTCAATGTTTCCATAAATCATGGTGTTTTACTCTGTATTAAAATAAAGACTGGTCATGAACCTGCTGCATATTTTTAATTGAATAAAAAATTTCACAAACTACCCCAATTATGATTTTTTTAATGGCTGTATGTAAAACGTTTATATTGTGGTCTAGTCATAAAAAACTTGGAACAAAATATTGATAAACAAGTTATTTTAGTTATTTATTCATTTATATAAAATTATTTCTATACTTATTTGCTAAAGGTATGACTTTGATATTTGTTAAAGCAATAATTAATGGAAAGTTCATGTATACCTGGAAGGATGGAATCGGTCGCAATATTAACCAGGCATTGGATGTTGGGCAAAAGATCAGTTGAAAGACGCCAGAACTGAGCTGGTTTGACTGCTCATCCACAGAAATCTTCCGTGTACAAATTTTCAATTGCTATGCAACTACAATTGCCATTTCGATCCCGAACCTTCGAAAGGAGACGGCGCAATAAGAAGACGATTGGTTTAAAATAGTATAGTACTTTGTACTATCTAATGAGGTACTTACGAAAGTAGTTGGAGTTCTGGAGGCTTAATTCTCTTACGGAATCTCTCTAGAACCCAGGATTTTAGTCAACCTTTTAAGATCATACGTATAATGGTGATATGAGAGAACAAATCAAGATTCAAGTTTTCCTTGCTGAGGCACATGCGACTATAGAATTACGCCTAATACGAGTTTTTACCGACAATAAAAGTTACCATCGTTGTTTTAAGTGTAAATTCAAAAACATTTGACGATAAAAAATCAAAAATTCAACAGGCTAAACACATGCTATGAATTTACAGATAATATAACTGTTTATGCATTCTGAATAATTTTGTTTCCATCGCCATGGCATTGGAGAACGAATTTCGCAAAACCAAAGACTGTGATGCGTCATTGAAATTAAACAAATCATCGACAGTATTGAATTTACTGATTACGAAAAAGCAATCTGAAGACATATTTATTACATTTTTTGGATGTAATCATAACAAAATTCGAAGAAGGGTTCGGAAATAATGAATTCAATATTGCAATTTCTAATTTTTTTTAAAGTCAATGTAGATGTTGCTTAAGAGTTTAAAAAGTATGTACCTGCAATACTTTAATATAGGTATGCATTATCTCCAGATACAGTTAAAGATTATAAAAAAATAGTTATCTACAAGCAGAACTACTCAAACTAATGGACAACGAATCAATCCCAATAATACCAAGCAACTCATACAACTCAGATACTCAGCAACATATACTACTCTGGAGAAATACCAACAAAATGGCTGAAGTCTGAATTTATTGTACAAAAAAATCAGAAGCCAAAAATGTGAAGAACTGTAGATATGTACGATAAGCCTCCTAAAATTATTTTTTTTTTGAACCTATTCTCTATCCTTCCATTGTTGGATATAGGTCTCCCCCAGTTCTCTCCATCTTTCCCTATCTTGAGCTGTTCTCTGCCATGTAGGACCTCCTTGTTTCCTGATGTCATCTTTCCACCTCATCTGTGGTCTGCCTCTTGATCTCTTTGCATTGTATGGACGCCACTTTCCGATGGCATTGTTCCATCGTCCGTCTTGGAGACGTTCATTGTGTCCAGCCCATTTCCATTTCAGTTTTGCTGCTTATTCTATCGCGTCTACTGTCTTTGTTCTGGTTCTGATCCACTGGTTACGTTTTCTATCTCTAAGTGATACACCCAACATTTGTCTCTCCATCGCTCTTTGTGCCTTCCTTATCCTATCCAAATTGGCATGTGTAAATGTCCATGTCTGTGCTCCGTAGGTGAGCACCGCTATTATGCAGGAGTCATATACCTTGCTTCGTAAGTATAGAGGGATTGTTTGATTTTTTAAAACGTAAGAAAGTTTGCCGAACGCTGCCCATCCCATTCTTACTCCTCTCGATATTTCGGCTGTTTGATTTTCTCTGTTAGCTCTGATTGCTTGTCCTAGATAGATATACTCATTTACCTGTTCTATTTTTTCTGTTTTTATTTTTATTGCCTCTTGGTCTTCCGTGTTTGTCATTACTTTTGTTTTGTTGAAGTTAATTTTTAGGCCTTTTTGCAGTGATTTTTAATGAAGTTCATTCAGAATTAATTCCAGTTCTTGTCGTTCCGAGGAGATCAGGAGTATATCATCCGCATATCTTAGGTGATTTAGGTATTTTCCGTTAATACATATTCCTCTGTTTTCCCAATCTGTTGATTTTATTATGTCTTCGAGGGTCAAGGTAAATAGTTTAGGTGAAATTATATCGCCTTGTCGGACTCCTCGTTTAACTTTTATATTATCCGTTATTAATTTGTCGTCCAGAATTACGGTCATGGTTGCGTTTTGGTAAATATCATGTATCAATTGTCGGTATCTTAAATCTATTCTACTATTGACCAGAGCTTCTTCAACCGCCCAGGGTTCAATGCTGTCGAAAGCCTTTTCATAATCTACGAATGCTAAGTACAGCGGAAGGTTGTATTAATTGGTTTTCTTAATTAAGATTTTAAGCGCATGTAGATGATCGATTGTGCTGTATCCTTTCCTGAATCCGGCCTGTTCCACTGGTTGGTAGTTATCAAGTTTATAGGTTAGTCGGTTGTTTATTATTCTTGTGAAGGTTTTATATAGTTGTGACAAAAGGGAAATAGGACGGTAGTTGTTTAGGTCTGTTCGGTCTCCTATTTTATGTATTAAGATTGTGTTGGCATTTCTCCATTGTTTAGGTATTTTACCTTCAAACAGACATTTGTTCAACAGTATTTTTAACATTTTTTTTATTGTGTCTCCTCCTTCTTTTAGCAGCTCCGTCAGTATTTTGTCCTCACCGGCCGCTTTATTTCTTTTTATGTCGTTTATGGATTTTTCGATTTCATCTTCAGTTATTTCTGGTAATACCTCTGAGCCAACATTTTGTATTTTCCTCGAGAGATTCTGTTTAGATGATAGTGGTGGTTCATTTTTAGAACTGTATAGGTCTGTGTAATATCTTTCTGTGATTTTTACTATTTCTCCTAGATTTCTTTCTTCATTGTTCTCAGCTTTAAGCATGATTAGTTTTCTTTTTCCTGTATTTGTCTTCATTGTTTTTAAACTTTTGTTCTTCTCTATGATTTTCTTAATGCGGTCTTCTTGGTATTTCTTTAAATCTTTCTTTATCTGTTTTCTTATTGTTTTGTTCAGTTCGGTAAACTCCACTGTATTTCTTTTGTTATCATTCAGTAGTTGTCGTCGTTTTTTTAGCATATCTTGTGATTTAGCGCTAATTTTTTGTTGTTTTCGCTTTTGTTAATTAGCAATCTTCAGGCCTGCTTCTAGTAGTTCTGTTGTTATTTTATCGTTTAATTCGTCTAGTTGCAAACCCTTTAGCTGTGATATGTCACTTCTTTTTAGCTGGTTTATGTATTGTTCTTTGCGTTCTTAAAGAAGTTCTGTATCTATCTGTTTTTTAGATGGTTTAAATTTTTGTCTGTCTGTTGTGGAGTTCATTTTGATTTTGGCTCTAACAATTCTGTGATCACTTCCTACGGAAATCATGTTTATACCTAGAATTATACCTTAAGATAATCTGTAAGAGGATTTAAAACCTGTGTGAAAGTCAGATTTCTTCCAACCAACTTGGATCCATAAATATTGTTGGTACGAAATGGGCTTAGTTCTTAATACAAATCTTATTTCAAAGATGCAGAGCCATCAACTTCAACGTATACGCTTGTCTGGTTGATTACGAGACAGCGTTTAATCGAGTACATCACGCCAAAATGATGCAAATACTAAAAGATGCAAGAAATAACAACCAAGATCCAAAAATATTTAGAAATTTTTATTGGTATCAGCAATCAGAAATTGAAAGTGAATATACCGAATATGTGAAAATCATAAGTGGGGTGAGGCAAGACTCTATTTTGCCTTCTCTAATCTTCAATATTTACTCTGAAAAAATATTTATCGAAGCGTTGCACAAAATTGAAAAAGGCATTCTTCTATCTGCTAAACGACATCAGATAGGTAGATGACACCTTAGTATTTGCGGACAACCTAGAAGATATACAAATCCTTATGAACAAATTCACATATTACAGTTAATAATATGGAAGCAAGAAAAAAAATAACAGAAGGTCAACTCTACAACCCGCAGTATAAGGAGTGAGTGACGCACTATCCATATCCTCGGCACTCTAGTAAATGAATAATGGACCAACAACCAGGAGATGAGAGCGCGCATCGGAAAAGCTAGACCCACCTTCAACTGCATGGGAGCCTTTTTCAAGAACCACAACCTTTCTCTTGGTATAAAAGTCAAAGTGCTGTGATGCTGTCTTATTTGCCCTATTTTATGCTGTTGAAATTTAAACCTTTAACGAAGATATGTGCAAAAGATTGTAAGCATTTGATTATAGAGGTTATATTGGCGAATACTAAAGTACCCGCAGACTTACCGAGTCATAAATAAGGAGGTCCTCAGAAGAATGAAGCAGAACCAAGAAGTAATAACCATCATCAAATCCCGAAAGGTACGGAACGTTATGGAGGTACATAGCGTTATTACGGAAAAATTGTGCCAACTATGTTTGTTTGGCACAATGTTTGTTTGACTGTTTTACATAAATGTTAAAATGATCCTAGGCTCTATGATTTTAATAAGTCCGAAGATTGTTGGATACACCGGAACTCCAGCTGAAAGAAGGTTTCGATCGAAAGAGATTTTTAAAATTATCCTCTCGAAACCATTCATTATCTTTTATAAACTTGTCCACTTTCCATGCCAACGCTATTTTTGATGCGCTTAAACAGTTAGAATGCCCTGAATGTTAGAAGTTAGAATGCGCTGATTTACCCATTTCCATTAATTTTATCAATTGCAACACTTTCATAGAAAAATTCCATATAAATTGAAGACATACTATAATGCTGTTTAAGAAGCCAAATTAAAGAAGATATGCTTTTAAAAAAATAGGACTCTGAGAGTTGTTACTTTCTTTGTAGACTACATACTTGAAGCTTAAAACATTTACAGGATACACTTATTTTACTTACGTTTATAGTCAAAAACACCCTGTCTGTATAAACAAACTAATAATATAGGCCTATGTTATATCAAAAAAATTATTAAACATGTACACAGTGTCCAAGAGAATAATAAACATATGCAGAATTACGAATATTAGAAACGAACGTCGTTTTGAAACGGTGAAATAGAATCGCAAATACATCGAAAAATATAGTGACTGGCACAAAAAATAAATGATTTATTGCAGGCTCTATTGCCATTTAAAAAAATATCGACATCATATTTTTGACAGATAAAATAAAAATCTTGATAACTCTTGAATTGAGCCAGTCTAGGCTAAAATTAAAAATTATATGTATCACAATGATTATAATCTCGACACCACTGTGTACCCATTCTTACAAATACTTAAATACTAAACATTTATTTTAGGACACATACAATTAACAATAATTTTTATGTGCAATTAATATTATACTTTGACAAACATCAATATTTCTTAATGATTAAATGTTAACAATAATTGTTCTTTTAAATTCTTGTGATTTATGAGCCGTTGAAATCAGTACTAGGCCCTTTATTTATGCTATCGTTTTGAAAGAGAAAGATGTGATAGATAGTTTAAAAATGAAAACTAGAAATCAATGATGAACAAAAATATTTTAAGACTACTTATTAAAATTAAATTTATTAGTTTTGTGAATTTATGTCATGGTTGACGATGACTCCTGATCTATATCTTACTTATGACTAGGTTCCTCCAAACAATTTTCAAAAATGGAATCTTTTTTTTAATTGGTAGAATATCGTCTTAGTAATTAGTGAAGGTAATGGTCTATAAATACCTAGGTCATGAGATCTGCATAGGAAAGACAACCAAACCGTTGAGCTTCTTTGTCGTATAAGACTGACTTGGGCAGTATTCGGCAAGCTGAACCATATTTTCAAATCGTTTGAGATACCAATATGCCTTAAAAGAAAAACCTTTAATCAGTGTGTTTTGCCAGTGTTCACTTACGGTGCGGAAACGTTGACCATGACAAGGAGAACAGTTCAAAAGATCCGTGTGTTAAATGGCGATGGAGCGTGCTATGTTGGACGTTTCACTACGAGTCAAGATCCCAAATCGCCAGCTATGACAAAGAACAGGAGTGGCTGATGCAGTAGAGAGAGTAGCAACACTGAAATGGAACTGGGCAGGTCACGTGGCTCGAATGACAGATAATAGATGGACAAAGCGGATACTGGAATGGAGACCAAGAGATGATGCCTACCGAAGCAGAGGTCGTCCACCAACATATTGGACTGACGATCTAAAACATTGTCATAGGAATTTGATGCAAGAGGCACAAGATCAAAATAGATGAAAAATTATGAGGGAGATCTATGTCCAGCAGTGGATAAACGAAGATTGAATGATGATGATGAATTAGTGAAGGTAGCAGTTGCGTGCCACCGGACGCCACTGCTTGTTGTTCTCTTCCTGTCTATTTTCGAGAATATACTCTCCACAGAAATTTCAGGAGAGCATCTTGCATACTATACGGAAGTACACGTGTAATTTTCGTTAATTATGGATCTTCTCAGTCCTCGCACGTGTTGGTAATTTTTTCGTTCGTGTGCTCCCAAAATTTATCATAATTAAAAAAAAAACAAGGAGTACGGCATAGATCGAAATATAGTTTTCATCTTCTTCTTCAAGTTCCACTCCTACCGGAGATTGGAAATCATTCTGGCAATTATAATTTTATTGGTTACTCGCCTGAATAGTTCAATTGAACTGCATCCAAACCACTCACGGAGATTGCGTAGCCACGAGATTTTACGTCTTCCTACGCTTCTTCTACCTTTGATTTTACCCTGCATTATATTCCTTAGTAGTTCGTACTTTTCACCTCTCATGATGTGCCCCAAGTATTCCAATTTCCTGATCTTTATGGAATTTAAAACTTCGCATTGTTTTCCTAGTTGTTTGAGAACTTGTTCGTTTGTTTTGCGATCCATCCATGATATTTTCAAAATGCGTCGGTAACACCTAACAATAGTTTTCATAGTAATCGATTAACTTTAGATTAACTGTGATTATGACAGGACTGAGCCGATCCCTTCCTCTCCAAAAATAAAAAAATGATTATAAAATAAACAGAAGAATAGTTTATGCAATCCGCTTGATGGAAGTTGGTTTTTATGGCTTATTAAATTTTTGTGGACTAATTGATATCTTAGTGCATTATGTTTAAATAAAAAATTTGTCAAGCATGCTGTAATTATTCCAAAAATTTTTCCGAAATTTAGTTTAATGCTTGGTTTGCCGAGCATGGTGAATCAGGAAATTAAACAAGAGATCATGGTGGTAGTGCCAATCTTATAAAAGTTAAAGGAGTAGAAGAGATATTCCTAAGATCTGTGGAGCAGTACGGTGTTATGTATAAATATTATATCGGGGAAGGTGACAGTAAAATTTTTAAGCGGCTCGAAGAACCGTATAGTGATGCTATCAAAGTAAATAAAAATGCATCTGATTTACACATAGGCAAGAGTATATATATATAGACGTGATAAAGAAGCAAGAAGAAAACTTGCAAAAATAAAGAAAGAACTGGAATCACAAAAAAATACAGCATTAGAAAAAGGTTATTGAAGAAGAACCTAAAAGGAGGAGGACTAAGAAAAGTGACCAACATTCAGTAAAACCTTTACAATTCACTGAAGCGCAACTGAAAGAATTATGAGGCTATTTCAAAAACGTTGTGCTTGCTCACACCGATTCTATGTCAGATATAAAAAAAGCAATTCTGGCCTCATTTTATCACAAGTGTTCCATCGACGCTAAGCCGCAATACGAGTACTGCCCAGCCGCAGCAGATTCATGGTGTTATTATCAAAAGGCAGTAGCTACAAATCAATTACATAAGTTCAAACATTTTCAGGCTTTCGATCAAGAAATTCAAGATCTTTTAGAACCAAACTATGAAGAATTCACTGACGGAAATGCAAGTTTGTTGGAAAATTAACACTTAAAATTACTGCTCTTAGTCTTGCATTTTTAATGCAGGGCTTTAACTGATATTGTAGGTTAGTAAGTTACGTAAGCAGGCAGTTCGCTGATAAAGCCAACGAGAAACGTTTTCATCGAACCGAGCGTAAAGCCACTGAAGAACATCGAACTAACCCTGAAAATGCAATAATACTAGAAAATGATGCCTATTAATATCAAGAAGGAGTTGTGTATGAAGCTGGAATGGATAACTGAGTAAAATTTTCTTTTTTTACGATTTTTCAGGAATACAAACTTTAATCGACTTTTCTCGAAACCACCGCACGTTTTTTCAATTAAAGTGTCACTGGTACTTCGAAATTATTAAATTCGTCAACATGATCCAAACGACATTTTACTCTTTAGATATCTCTGGTATGGTTGTTATTACAATCTAAAATATTCGTTGTAACTTAAATAAGTTATAAATAAAACCAAGTGCAAAAAAAGGCCGAAAAACTCAAACGTCTTTGTTTTTTCTTTGGTGAAAAAGTTTCATTGCAGTACTACAAGTCAGTTAGATACAGAATATAAATCCATTTTGTTTTTTGATTTTAAATGCTTCGTTTCCAAGAAATGATGATACCCGTCTACAAATTATCATGATTTACGCAGCCATTTTCTGAGCCATCCTTTTGAAAAAAAAAAAAAAATTACAGTAGTTTAATGTATTTACTTATTCACCTGTAAAAAAATTGATTATAAAATGTCTTTTGATGTGAAAATTTTTCTATGGTAATGTATATCTAGACAGTTATAAGAGTGTAGTCGCAATACATAATGTATTGCGACTACACTATTGCGATGTTTGTTAAAAGATAGAGGAGATTTTCAGAACTGTAAGAATTATAAAGGGAATAAAAATTTGGGAAAGAACTGTTGAGCGAAGGTTAAGGGGAAAGACAGCGATAGGAGAAGGGCAGTCTGGGTTTATGCCAGGAAGAAGGACAACGGATGTCTTGCTTGCTATTAGCAAACAAATGATACAGAAATGTGACAAGAAAAAAAGAGATTTACATCTGGTATTTATAGATCTTGAGAAGGTGTACGCTACAGTTCCTAGACAAGAGTTATGGAGATGCATGAGAGAAAAATGGGTTCCTGAGAAACACGTAAGGGTCGTAAAGAATATGCATAAGGGAGCGTACACTAAAGGACTTCTGTCGAATTAACGGACGGACGGATGGACAGACAAACATAATCTTGTCTAATTCTAAAATCAACGCATTGCATAACGATGTAGAAACGGCAGCAGAACCATCAAAAACCTAAATATTTTTAACAACAGAGCAACGTAGAATAGTTAGAAAGATAGCCTTAGACGTAGAAATAAGAAAAAGCATAATTAACAACAAGATCGAAAATATTAATAGCGGAATTTCAAAGGAAAACAGAGTGGAATAAACCAATTAAGACCATGGAAACAGAAAGAGTAGTGAAAATCGTTTTAGTATGACAGTAGTAAACTATTTCTCTCTCTCTCTCTCTGTCTCTCTCTCTCTCTCTCTCTCTCTCTCTCTCTTTCTTCTACTTTAGTCCTGACCGCCAGATAGAGTGTAGTGGTCATCGTGATCCACCTTGTTGAAAATCTTTCTCGTGATCTCCGGACCTCTATCTTTACTTAGATTATATGTATTTCCACGTTTTATGTGTCTGCTCTTATAATATGTCTAAAGTATTTTTATTGTTGTAAATTAATTTTGTTGGAGAGTTGTTTGAGGATCTTTAGTTCACTTAAAATTTAATTATTTGTCCTGTGGTTGGTCCATGGAATTTTTTCTCTACGGAATCTTTTCACTATGATGATCCGATTGATGAAGATTCTGTAGATGCCTGTAAGCACAATATCATTACTTTTTATAATTTTATACAATCATACGTAGACTCAGTCGATCAGAAATGTGCGGCTTATAAAGAAGGCAGAAACACCCGAAGATGGCCAATGGTCATTTTTTATAATATTCGCTCCGTGGGTCTCCCCTCTATTTACAGTCACGTGACACGCTGTCAGATTTGTGAGGACGTTTTTAGTATTGAGTCTTATGGGATCATTTTGATAAACTTAAATATTTTATTTTGTAGTGTTAATATCCGGATACAATTTTTAGAATTAATTAGTTATCTATTTATAGTGACATTTATAGTTCAACAAAAATATTTTTTGTCGTTAATAAAGATTTATTAACATAATATATGAAAGTGAGGTTATATATATATATCATCAACCAATGATCAACATCCATGGTACAATGAATATGTTCATTGTACCATACACAAAAGCGTCCTGATAAAATTTCAAGCAATCGCCACCATGAGCAGGTCAGTCGATTTTGCTTTGACACTTTGTTAACCCTCGGAGCGAATACTCAACATTGCAGGCATAAACTCTCACGTCATACATAAATGTAATGTAAATTAATACGACATAATTTCGGCAGGAACACGATATTTTTGTTTCAAATGCCAAAAATGGCTATGCTTAGAGTATGTTAAACCGATTTGCGAAAACTGCAATGAAAATTGAAATTAAGATTAGAATTTTGTTTATTAAACGTAAGAGAAGTACGTTCTAGTTAAGTTTTTTTTACATTTTCTTGAAGATGTTGTGTATATTATTATTGGGTTTAAAATGGTTAAGATGTATTAAAAATGAAATAAAAAGGTTTAAGATTGGACGTACATCAAATAGTTTTAATTTAATATTTTCCAATGTATTGTGCAAAATAAAAACTGGAGGTTGTTTGGCGAGAGTGGTTTATTTTTGTTTGAGTTCGGTGGCACGAACGGGCATCGGAAGAGAAGACGTAAGAGGGAGTGATTTGTGTTTGGTTTGTAAATCGAACAAAGGTCAATTTTAGGTTTGGAGAAGCATTCAGTCTGAAAGGACGTATGGCATTTTTAATCAGCAGAACCGGCAATTTTGTTTAATGGCTTAAGTGTTCAAGACCGGCAAACTAGTGGAAATTACTCTCTGTAATATGACAGATTAGAATAGAGTAACCACTGAATATTTAGAGGATTTGTACAGTTTACCAGAATATGGTAAATATTTAAAGCAGTACATAGGGTGTGCCACAATGTGCCGATGAGTTTTGCTTCCAACCTCGTTTGTCGTCTCTGATCGTCGTTGCAGACTATGGAAACAGTGTTCCTTTGTTCCTGTTCAGAAATTTTCCACCCAGCTTCTACCCCAGAGATGTTGGCAAGGTTCCCAGAAGTTTAAGTGTAAAATATGCGTATTAAAGGAAAGAAGAACCTTTCTGTCTTCCAGCATGAAGTCTTTTCGAAGCAGCGTCCGAATTGAAGTAGCTAGAGGTATTTCTTGTTGTCATATATTGTTTATTTTCTTCCAGGAGATTTATGTAAGTATCCCTTTGTTTCGTTTTGTAGTTACCCCAATCCGATCCTTTGATTCAATTTATTCACGACCCAGCTTTCCGATTAACCCCTGAGTGCCGTACGCACAAGTATCGATTGTTTTGCTTGCACTATCTCAACCCCTTAGTTTCTGTCCCCAATTTTTTCCCCCATGATCTTAACCTAAGGTAAGCAAAATATTATCGTTACAAGATCAGTTAACTCTTATTGATTATTTGCAAGAAGCGCTTCAGATATAAATCAACAAAACTAAAGTATAATTCAGTCGATTGTTTAAAGATAATAATGAAAATAAGTTATTAATTTCCTATCGCATCTTTCCCAGCTAAAACTGTTTTTGAAATGCACACTTAAACGCATGTCAAACATTTTACATCGCAAAAACAAAAACTAAAACCTACGTATATTTTGCTTGCGCTAAAATAAAAACAGGTTCAAAAGCGACTACAAGGATAGCTATTAACTTTTCATTATAAACAAATTTGATATTGTAGCAGAAAATATTCAATATTCGACCTATTTTTATTATGTTGCAATCAAAATATTTATTGGATTTTAATTTCGAATTTCAAGACCACGATGATGAAAATATATTGGTAGATTTTAGCATTATTTGTCATTTAGCACTAATCGTAATTTAAAAAGAAAGTCATTAAGGCTCATAAAACTGTAATCTAAATTTTAATAATACTATCAAATTCTAAAATCTACCAGAATATTTTGTTTTTTTTATTCGTGCCTATAAAAAATACGTCAAACAATAATATAAATATTCTTTCAAAATCATTAAAAATAAATTGATATTTTGGTGATAATGCGTTTTAGATTGTCACTCTCTAATACGATATTCATATTTTGTTGTGTTAAGGCAGTCTGAATTTAAGCAACCATTTTATTTGAGTCTTTAATTAGTCACAGGAAACTGATTCAAAAACATTCGTCATTAAAAACATTTCTGTAGAAGTGACGCAGGTAGAAAAAATCGGTAAATATTTTGACGTAGTATAAAGAGATAATACCAGATTGTTTGTAAACTAATCTTCAGTAATTTGGCAAGGCAAGCAATTATGCCATAAAAATGACTCATTATTGTTTATATTAAACTCCCCTAAACAACCACCCCTTATAAGTGTACGACTATAAAAATGTGTACAACAAGCACACTTTACTCGTCTGTCTGTTTTTTTTTAATTTACTACTTTACCCTCTGAGTACCCTGAGTACCCTTTACTGAGTACCCTTTACTGAGTAGGTACCCTTTACTGAGTACCCTGGAGAACCTACTGTCTTACTCGCTGAAGTCAAAGATGCAATTAAATCTCTAATGGGAAATAAATTCCCAGGCATTTATTCAATACCAGGTGAAATACAAAACTATAGTTATACTACAGTTACTAGATAACAAAGGATTACATATCATTCATTCTATCTGTGTCGCTGTTTGGAATTCAGGAAAATCGTCATCTGATTGGTGTACCTTAATTTATATCCCGCTACACAAAAAATGAACTACTACCAGATGTGAAAACTATCGCACACTGTCACTAATAACAAATGCTAGTAAAATCTTGTTGCGTATCATTAAAAAGAGATTAAAAACCTAACTTCATTACCAAATAGCTCAGGAACAAGCGGGGTTTGTAAAGGGTAAAGGTACACGGGAACAAATCCTGAACCTGAGACAACTCATTGAAAAGTCTAGAGAATTTTAAGTACCTATGATTATATGCTTTGTTGACTACCAAAATGCATTTGATTGTGTAAGCTGGATAAATATATGGTCCATTTTAATAGAAATAGGCACACCTGGTAACACTTATTAAAAATCTGTACCAGCCCAATATAGCAACAGTACTACTAGATCAGAAGTTGTCAAACTAATTCAAAACCGAGAGAGGTGTTAGACAAGGATGCGTGTTGTCACCTGACTTATTCAATATTTATGGTGAACATGTCATGAGGATGACTTTAGATGGATGGGCCAGCGAAGTAACAGTTGCTGGTAGGGAAATCAATAATTTAAGATTTTCTGATGACACATCACTTATAGCAGCAAATGAGCAACAAATGTTTAATCTCCTGCGAAGAGTTGAATACGAAAGCAATAAAGTTGGCCTGAAAACCAATATAAAATTATGGTGGTCAACAGATTCCACACTATTCAACTGACTAATATGTTACAGAAATACCAGATAGTAGACAGTTTTGTCTATCTCGAGTCTAGTGTAACTAACGATGGTATCTGTGAAGCAGAAGTTTGGAGACGTATAAAAAATTAATATATAAAACATTATAACCATAACAATAAAACGCATTGAGTAAAAATTAAGCAAATATAATAAATTTAATGTTCTATTGAAAATAGTATCGCGTATCAACTAATTTTTACATATACAATATATGTTAATTTAATGATAATTTGCTCGTTGAGATTTGACAATATTCTATAACCAAGATGTGGAAGGCGTTGAAGGAGAATTTACTAATTTGCATTTTGACAAACACAAGAAAAAAAAGAATAACATATGACCTTTCGCATTTTTACTGATGTACCTTTTGTGGTATATGGAGTTTGTACACCCAATATAAAACCAAATTTCATTTGGTTTAATTTAATTTTGGTTTCAAAAACCAAAAAATAAGGCTTCTGTGTGAAATTTTAAAAGTTGTCAAATAATTTCATTAACATAGTGAGAAATCTCTATTGCAACCAACAGGCTGTGGTAACATTGGCTGGAAATAGCATGGATGCGCAAAAGATAATTAGAGGAGTGAGACTGTGTACTTTCACCATTATTATTCAATATATATTCCGAAGAGTTATTTACGCAAGCACTTGAAAACGATACAGAAGGGATCAAGATAAATGGTGAAAATATATATAACATCCGTTATGCTGACGGTACAGTCATTATCGCTGAAAGTGACATTCTGACCTTCAGACATTACTAAACACAATTTGTGATACTGGAGAACAGTTTGGTTTAACAATAAAAATAAAGAAAAGAAAAACCATGAATATCAGTAAGAGGGACAAAGTCATTACAAGGATCCATATAAAAAAAAATCAAGATATTGAGCAAGTGGACAAAATGAAATACTTAGGGGTCTAGATTACGGAAGATCTATATCCGAAATCAGAAATTCGCTTAAGAATAGAGCAATCAAGAGCAGACTTTTTGAAGATTAGGAAGTTTCTGAGTAATCAAAGACTCAATCTGCAAATCCGATATCGGATGGTAAAATGTTCACTTCAATATCCACTCTATTCTTCTTTATGGTATCGAAGCGGGACTGTTAATGATGACTTAATGAGAAAACTGAAAGGTTTTAAGATGTGGCTTTTTAGGAGAATTTTGAAAATACCATGGACCGATCACATTACGAACGACATGGTGTTGCACAAAATGGAAAGAGGCATATTTAGGGGACATACTTAGAAATGATAAGTACGAGTTATTGCAGCTGATTATGAAGGGTAAAATCGAAAGAAAAAGGGGTCCTGGTAGACGACAAATAACGCTCTTAAGAAATGCAGAAGATAGAGGCGAATTGGCAATGGTTATAACCAATATTCATTAGTGGAGACGGTACTAGACGAAGAAGAAGAAGAAGAGGTCCTTTAATTTATAACATTATGTTGTTTGGAAATCTGACAGGAAAACCTATTTTTCAATAAAAGGTCGTATAGAATTTTTGTAGTGAGATCTTATTTCCAGAATTCAACACAGCGATACACCACTTACTACGGTGCTAATTTTCCATCAAAAGCAAAATTGTGAGTTGAAAATTAAGTTGAACGCAATATTTAAAAACAATAACGTAATGTGCACACACGAGTTCATACAAGAGAGTTACGATATCTCTTCAAAATAACTGATGATAAATTGGCTTTCATGTTATCATTTATTTATTTAGTTATTCTATAAATAATACTTTGGTAGTTATAATTACTTTTGCTGTCCTCAAAAAAAGGCTAACTAAAAAATTAAATTTTGAGAGAGACATTATGACTAGAAACTGAAAAATGTAACGTAGACTTCCAACAGCAAGCTATTTGATGTTTCCATTATTTCTAATTAAATTGTAACATGAATGTAAAATCCTATACTTTTAAATCAATTTCCTGCAACAAAACTACTAAAATTTTCTTATTTATCTAAGAACGATGGTTTTTCCAACAACTTGTAGTATACTTTTCATTAAACTATAAACTTGATTTTGTTAAAATAAATATTTCTAATTATTTATTTGAATAGGAGACGAAAAGTTGTAGAAAGGTTTTAATGGAAAGAAAGCATTAGTGTTGAAATAATATACGTTTTTTAAGTTAAGGAATATTATAAATCGCCATATACGACGTTAAAATGAACATATGCAATGAAAGTCCATGTGTGTTTTTACTGGAAAATGCAGTTGGGCGACAAAAGATTTTGATAATATTGTATAAGAAAGCAACGGAGGAGATAAAGAATGGTTGAGGAGAAGACAAAAATGAAGAAATTAAAATAAAAGCCACCGGATAAATTGATCCCGTCCCGAAGAACACCCGTCACAACAAATATTACTAATAAGAGATTTTTTTTAATAACTTTAAATGCTACAATACTAAACTATCTTATAAATTATAAAATAACGGACTATTCTTTTATATTTACGCCTTACTCGAGTAGGAGCTTTTCTCTACACTTTCTATTACTTCTTTACAACTTTCTTCTATGCTGAGTATCGTTCTTTCAATCCTTTCTTTTTATACTTTTGACGTGTCCTTTCTCTTCTAAGCTTGTTGGCAGAATTAATGCCGTTATTCTTTCACCTATTTCATTATATCACTTTTTCTATGTATTCTAATCAACCTAATTCTTCATGACTTTATCAAGTTTGTTTCTATTAAATTGTTATATACAATTTGTATTTATTTGTTTGTTCTTCTTTTCCATTCCAGTTCTGTAATAATTTTTTCGAAGATTTCTGTCCTATTTTTCCTACAGGTATATAGTATTTTTCAATATCCTTATTTCATTTTCGTATGTTACTGTTCGTCTGATTAGCTATTACTGCATTGTAGAGTCCTGTTTCTATATATCTACTACAATTGGACTCCAATATCATTCCAAGTGCTCCATGTGTTTGATTAAGTTATTTTGACCTTATTACGTCATCAGTGTTGGGGTAATGACGTAATAGACGACTTTGTTAAATACAAACCCAGGTCACGTGATAGCTCATTTGAAAGGTCTCCTAATCGCCTTTGCAACGCATTTGAATAGTTATTTCTACAGGGCTAATCAAAACCGTTGATTTATTAATACGTATTAACAAATGTTTGATAACATCAAATTATAAGAACTTTTAAAGTTGAGGACCTTTAGCAATGATGCAATGAGAAAGACGGACAGTAAATTCGTTCGACTTGATATAGTTTGCTTTTCAAGTATCCCCATAAAAAGTCTAATGAAGCTAAATCTGGAGGCTTTGGAGGAAATTCGGTAGTTCTTCCTATCCACTTACTGGAGAAAACGCCTTTAAAGTAATTCCCTTAGCCTTGTTCTGTTGTAACTACACATAATTTATATTTGGAAATAGCTGATTTAGCTATAGCAAGCGACAATCATGAACAAATTGAAGATAATGTGGTTATGGTTTCTTAAAAAAATACATGGTGCTATGATGTGATTGTGTATAATGCCGGTCCAAACATTCACCTTCTCAGGATATTGTGTCCTATATAATTCCATACAATGGGGATTTTCACTTGCCCAGTATCAATCTATCTGGCAATTTAGGTGACCGTTGAGCATAAAAGGTACTTTTTCTGAAAAAAAAAAGTACCTTTTCTATGAAATTATACCACTTCTCCTTTTTCAGCATTCTAACAACAGTTAATTGGTGGACATTATTGGGTAGTACGATTTGTCTCGAACTGGTATGGTGATTTTTTAAAAATGTCAGTACATTGTCCAGTTTTTTTGCTTTGGGTATTAATTTTCTGCCACTTCCGCGAAGGTCTTTAAAATGACCCGTTTCTCGACTTTTTTAAATTTTGCTAATTGTTGATTAAGAAATCGGTTCGCGATACCTCAATTGGCGGTATTTGGCGTTAAATAAATGTTTCAGACTGAGTCCTTACTCTATCTCCACAATTGATCTTGATTAAATTCTCGATTTGTTCTCCTTCTGTAGTTCCACTTTTATTAATGTTGTTATTAATGTCAGAAAAACTCAAACAGTAAAAATTTGACGTCTTTTAGTTGACAGATTGATAGATCATTGACAATAACGACCAGTCAATGGCCATACTGATTTAAGTATTTTTGTGAAAATAACTCTAATACTAGAATAATTTATTTTAGATTAGAATGTGGCATTGTTATCAATCAATATATTGTTTTTGAAGCCAGCGAAAAACACAACTTTGTTTTATTAACAGTGGCGGTCCTTAGCGTAATTTAGTTCAGTGAATGAGTATTTGTAACTCCATTTTGCTTTACTAAGCACACAATTTTGGTTCAACCTGTGGAATAATACATCGGTTCAAAAGCCATTAGAAGACTAAACAAATCAGGTGTCCCATAACCTCGATTTGTATTTAAAAAATTGTCAATTACATCATTATGGCTACCCTGATAACCTAATGTCCAACATATAATATCCAATATCGGAAAAATGGAAAAACGCAATAAGCTGTTCATCTATCAAAGAAGGGAGACGAAACATACTTATGCAGTTAGAGTAAGATTAAGACAAGAGAAAATGCTGCTTTTTTAGCCAAAGAAACAAGCTAAATTTCCTTGATACCTTGATATCAATGACCATGTGCAGATAGACACGGAAAAATCAATAACAAATAACAAACTGCTTTTAATTTTCGTAAAAGGCCAATATAGTAGACTATAATATAACTTGAAGACGCGACAAGGAGTGTAAAATACATAATAAAACTAAACAAATAAACATTAATCGAAGCGTTAGATAGGGTGACGCACTAGTACCGAAGTACGCGCAGCAATCGTTGCTGCTGTATGTAACCCTAAGAGATAAAATAAAGAAGTAAAACCTCCAAAAGAGAACAGATGTCATAAATGTTTTATAGAACGAGTAGCCAACCTTAAATGGAATAAGGGGAAATTAAAGAAATTAAAGAAACAATACTGGACAAAGTATATTAAACATATTACTATGAAATGCCAATGAAAAAAAATTATATTATTGGATCTTTCTCTATTGGTAAAGTCCAACCAATAACTTAATTATTAATTAATTATTGGTTTAAGTATGAACCAATTTTACAACCAGCAGCAAATTAGAAGAGTTATTAAAACATTTAAAGCGAGGTCTTCTTCTTGTAGTGCCTATGCGTTTCGGATGTTGGCGACCATCATGGCAATCTGCACTTTGCACACTGCTGCTCTAAAAAGATTTGTGGTTGTTGTGTTGAACCACGTTCGTATATTTTTCAGCCAGGAAATTCTTCGTCTTTCTGGTCCCCGTTTTCCTTCTACTTTTCCTGCGAGATTAGTTGCAGCAGTCCATATCTTTCGCTGTTCCTCATGATGTGACCGAGGTATTCAATTTGGGCTGTTTTTATTGTGGTTAACAGCTCTTTTTCTTTTTTATTCTCAACAGAACACCCTCATTAGAAACGTGGTCGGTATACGATATCTTCAGGATGCGACGATAAAGCCACATTTCAAAAGCCTCTATTTTCATGCAGGTGGCGTCTGTGAGAGTCCATGACTCAACTCCGTACAACAGTATAGGAAAGATGTAACATCGTAGTAACCTGATTTTTATGGGTATTGATAAATCATGACATTTGAATAACTTAGCCATTTTTTGAAATGCAGATCTTGCTTTCGAGGTATTTTGGATAATTTAAAAAAGATGAAGAACATGATGAGGAATAAGATCAAAGCACATATTTCTTTGACAACCTTGCACTTGATTTGTCCAAAGATGCCAATTCCGCACACGATTTTAATATTGAAGACAAAGAAATCGATTATTTCACCAAAATGTTTAATTTAGATATTCTTAATACATAGTTTATTAGACTAATCTATGTACAAAGCAGAATTGGCCTAAAAGGGCTTATGACAAATCAACTCGGTCCATCTAATAATTGGCAAGATACAAATCTAGAGGAAGTGAAGGCCGCCTTAATTGGAGTAATGATTATAATGGGAATACATTCACATCCTCAACTTTCCAAGTACTGGTCCACTGATCCATATTTAGGCGTATCAGTAGTTTCGCAAGTATTTGGATTAAAGAGATACAGAAAACTAATCGAAAATTTACACCTAAACAACAATGAAAATGCAATGCCCCGAGGTACACCTGGATATAACGAACTGCATAAGGTGAGACCACTTATGGAAAAACTAAACAGTATAATCCAATCTACGTATAACCACTTATCTAACTTAGCTGTTGATTAATTGATGATAGCGTTCAAGGGCAGATCATCACTCAAACAATACATGCCTACGAAGCCTGTCAAACAAGACTATAAAGTATGGTGTTTGGCAGATTCAATTCATCATCACCATTACTGGCTCAACAATCCTTTTTGAGTCTTGGCATGTTCCAGGATTCTTCTCCATTCTGATCTGTTTCGTGCTTTTTTTCTCCAGTTTTTTATTTTTAAGGTTGTTATATCATTTTCTATTTGTTCTAAGTATCTCAGCTTCGGTCTTCCTCTTGTTCTTTTCCTACTGGTATCTGTTTGAATATTTTGTTTGTTATTTTGCCTTTTTCCATTCTCCATGCCTCTATCATTTCTCTTCTTGATCTTGCGATTATGTTAACATCATTTGCGAATGCTAGTATTTGCACGCTTTTATTAATGATTATTCGTCGAGTATTGACTGTTGTGTCTCTTAGTATTGTCTCGAGTATGATGTTGAACAAGATGCATGATAGAGCGTCTTTCTGGCATAGTCCCTTTTTCCCATCTATTGTTTTCGTTAATTCATTTGGTATCCGGATTTTACTTTCTACTTTTAGAGATTCTTTTATTAGTTCTATGGCAGATTCAATTACAAGCTATATATTCTTCTTGGGGTACCTGTCCGTTCCAAACGTTGGCGATTATTCTGCCTATGATGACTTTGTTGGTTGCTATACGAAATAGCTGTGTTGAGGTCTTTCTATACCATGCTCTCAGGTTAGCAAGCCAGGATATTCTTCTTTATCCTGGGGCCCTTTTTCCTTCAATTTTACCTTGCAAAATGCATTCAAGTAGCTCGTACCTGCTTTGATTTTTCATTATATGTTTCAAGTAGTGCAGCTTACGGCCTCCGCAGTATTTGTGTTCATCCTCCACAGTACTTCTTCATTGGTGACTTTATTTGTCCACGGTATCTTCAGGATCTTTCTCTATGACCATAGCTCAATAGCCTGAAGTTTTGATAGAGTTTAACCCATCAATGTCCACGTTTCTACTACGTACAGAACCACTGAGTACATATACATTTAAGGAGTGTTATTTGTGTTTCTAGCTAATATACAAATTCCATATTTACACGGCAAAGTCAGCAGACGTTGACGGAATGAAAAACCTAGGTTGTTAAAAACCTTGTGAATTGTCTAAAAAACAAGGGATGTTTGATAGCTTCTGATAATTTCTTTACATCCTTTCCTTTTATGAAAGTTATTGAGTGATAAGATTTATGCTGTTGGTACGGTGAGATCACACAGAAGGGGATTACTAGATATGTATAAAAGTAAAACGAAGATGTAACGTGGAGAATTTATGTTTAGTACAAAATAAAAGGTAGCTGCAATAACGTGGATGGATAACAAACCAGTCAACATCTTAAGCAACCATTTCTCTTTACGAGATACAGATTTTGTCAGTCGTAGAAATAAGGATGGCTTTATATCAAATGTGTCATGTCCAAAGCTGTACACGTTTGTTATCAGATAATGGGCGGTGTCGATAAGTTTGACCAATATCACAATATTTATTCCATTGGTGAGATAGAAAGATCTGCCAAATGGTGGCTCAGAATTTTCTACTATTTAGTCGATATGGCTATAGTCAATATATTTCAGGTTTTACTTCACGGAAACGTAGAAATAAATCCGTAAATCCTCAAATAAATGTTTAGTTCCAAATGATGTGAAATTAGCTTAAGTTGGTTGACATATTCCAAAGAAGGAGAAAACTTACAGGCGATGTAGGATAAACAGTACTAAGCAAAATGAGAAAAGTACTCGGTATATCTGCACCTACTGCAATCTTCCATTATGCACCCTGTTTTAAGAAATTTCGTAGTCAATGAGATGTATTTAATTGTTTCTGCATACATATTGTGTATTTTATGAGTTCTAAATTAAGTAAAATTAGTTTGAAGTTCTTTTTTTTGAATTTACATTTTTCGCGTATGTGCACTGGAAAGTATTATTCCCAGTAAGAAAAGATACTAAGAAAAAATAGGGAGCGGGGCAAAATTTTTTTGACTACCGCTATGAATCATCAGCGGTAGTTCTATAATTGTTAACCAGTCAAAGAAAATTGTTTAAAACTATTTAATTTGCTTACGTGCATAAAAGGGTTAAAGAACACAGCATATATTTTAGGTTAATCATATTGATACAATAAATTAGGTAATTTAACATTTCTAATCCACTTTTAATCCAAAATTAATTTTAATTACGAAAAATAACTACCAGTTGGAATAACCGTTCAAAATAATTTTATAAACATAATATTGAAACCACAACATGGAATTTATACATAATTTATGTACATACATTTACTTTCATACATAATGTTTTTAAGCCTTTTAGAATATAATATATTTGAGTATAATATAACTAAACAATAAATCTTTATTTTTGTTAAATATATTATAATTAATATATTTTTGATAAAGTCAATTAACTTTTTCTTGTTCCTTTTAAAGAAAACTTAATAGGATTTTTCGGTTTTAAATTGTTTTTTAATGTTACACATTTGGAAAAGTGAATATTTTGGTAAGCACTATGATGAATGAGGAAAATATCTTTTACAGATTATTTTAACTGTATATTTTGTAGCAAGAATAGATTGTTAATCAATAGAATAAGCTAGTTTTTTGAAAAGTATTAGGTATTATTGATTATTTTTAACAATGAAAATAGTAATTCATACTAAAAAGGATAATGAATAAAATATACAAGGTCGAAATTCGAAGAACTGAACTTTTATGATTTTACATTGGATGACGGCTGTGCTTTTAAATGGGAGTGAGAAAAAAATATTTTATATCAGCAACTCCACGGTAATTTGTTGTGTGGACTAAGTATTGCTTTAACCCTGCTGTCCTGTTTGGGTCTATTTGATCAAAAAAAAATGTATTTCTTATTTTGCAGATTACTACGCGGCGTAACGTTTTAGTGTTTCGTGACTTTATTACCTAATATGAGGTCTTTTAATTGCATACGAGATAAAAAATCAACATCCTGATTTCTTTGATAAGAATTAAATTGTTACCTATAGTACGTTCGGGTCTATATGACCCAAGTATTTAAACCGTTAAAAATTGTTTTAGAACTTGTAAAAAATGTGTTATAAAAACTTGTAAAAACTTGTTCGGCAGTAAAATCTTTCACTCCCCATTCAGATAGAATGATGCTTTTACAAATTCGAGCAACACCGGTGGATATTAACATATTACAGGTATACGCGCCAACGGCAGATAAACATGAGGCAACCAGCGAAGAATTCTACGAACAACTGGGAAGCCTGATGAAAATGACAAAAAAACATGAAGTAACAATAGTGATGGGAGATTTCAATGCAAAGGTTGGCAGAGGCAAGGTGAATGAGATAGTGGGAAACTTAGGCCTAGGGGAGAGAAACGATAGAGGTGATAGACTTATATACTTCTGCCAGGAATATAACCTGCTGTTAAGTAATACACTCTTCAAGCTCCCCAAACTTTACACATGGAAATCCCCCGCTGACTCACCTCACATCATTAGAAATCAGATAGATTATATAGCAGTACCAACAAGATATAGAAACATGATAAAATCATTAAAAACGCACCCAGGTGCCGATGTTCCTACGGACCACAATTTGTTGGTATGCAGAATCGTCATGAGAGTAAAACGGCTCGAGAAAAAATCTAATTTAAACACAATCGATATTAAAAAACTCACTAACCCAGAAACCGAAATAAAAGTACGAGAACAACTAGGAAAGAAAATACAGGACATTAACGAGAACACGTCGGACATAATAGAGAGATGGGATAAATCGAGGGAAGCAATCCAAACAACATGCGCGACTCTATTAAAGCGTGACCGACGGAAAAAGAAAGAATGGATGTCTGATGAGACAATGGATATGATGGATGAAAGACGTAAATTCAAGAATAAAAATGTAGAAAAATACCAGCAGATCCACAAAACCATAAGAACGAAAATTCAAGAAGCTAAAGAAAAATGGTTTTCCAACGAATGCAGGGAAATAGAACAAGACGAACGAAAATACGACAGTTACAATATGCACAAAAAAATAAAATCGATGACAAACAAGAGGAAATTCAATTAGTCACCCAACAGCATAAAAGATAGCGATGGAAATCTTATCTCGGAGCCATCAACTATATGGAGAAGAAGAAACAGGACCTTTAATCCTTAAATCGGAGATAGAAGATGCCATTGCAGCACTAAAAACCAATAAGTCAGCAGGTCCGTACAATGTACCCTGCGAAATATTAAAGATCCTATGTAAGTCAGACAAACAGTTCCTTGATAATCTAGTTGTACTTTTTATAACATATATAATAGCGGTAAAATCCCGGAGAACTGGCTGCAGTCAACAGTTTTTATTATAATCCCGAAGAAACCAAATGCCCAGATTTGTGATGACGACCGGCTTATAAGCTTGATCAATCATGTCACTAAAGCGTTTACTAAGATCATTCATAGAAGAATATATGATAAATGTGAGTCAAATATTGATAGATCGCAGTTTGGTTTTCGGAAAGCACTTGTAACTAGAGAAGGAATTTTCGCTCTCCAGGTGCTTATACAGCGGTGTAGAGACGTTGATAAAGACGTATATTTGTGCTTTGTAGATTTTAGAAAAGCATTTGACAATGTCAATCATAAACAATTGATAGGTATTCTGCGAAAGACAGGTATTGACGACAAGGACATTCGAATTGTGGCAAAACTTTACTGGGGTCAAATAGCAAGAGTAAAAAATTGGCAACGAACTCACTGAAAGCGTGCAGATCAAAAGAGGTATCCATCAGGGTGTATATTATCCCCACTCCTATTCAATATGTATTCCGAGGAAATATTTAACAAATGTATGGAAAATGCAAATGAGGGAATAAAAATAAACGGCGAATTAACGAACAATATAAGATATGCCGACGACACGGTGATCCTTGCCAGTACCATAGACGAATTACAACAAGTAATGGAAAGACTTTATTCAGTTAGTGAGGAATGCGCCTGAGCCTCAACTTCAAGAAGACAAAGTGGATGCTGATAAGCAAAAAGCAACAACCTGCTCGACAATTACGGATAAGTTACATACTAATTGACCATGTAGAATCTTATGTGTACCTTGGCATCAACGTAAATGCAAAATGGGAACAGACCATAGAAATTAAGGCGAGAATAGAACGAGCTAGAGCAGCATTTAGCAATACGAAAAAGCTCCTCATAAGCAAGGATTTGTCTCTTCCCCTAAAACTACGTCTAGTTAAATGCTACATTTTTCCGATCTTGCTGTATGGCGTGGAGGCCTGGACGCTGACGGAGACGTTAACGAGAAAACTAGAAGCATTCGAAATGTGGGTTGTACCGACGCATTCTTCGTATATCCTGGACCGAACATGTCACCAACATAGAGGTACTCCAAAGAATCGGAAAGGAGAAAGAAATCGTGAATACAATTAAACAAAGAAAGCTTGAATATCTAGGCCACATATTGAGATACGATAAGTACCGTCTGCTACAATTGATTGTCCAGGGAAAAATAGACAGTAAGCGAGGGCCAGGCAGGAGAAGACACTCGTGGTCCAAAATCTGCGGAAGTGGTTCGGGCTCACATCGGTCGAACTATTCAGAAGCGCCGCAAACAAGATCAAATTGCTCTGTTAATAGCCAACGGTCGCAACGGACAGGGCACTTGAAGAAGAATAAGAAAAAAATGTGTAGTGTAGCTGGACGATGTCATTTAAAAGGGCATGTCACGTAGGAAGCGGGGGTGATAGACAAGTGGTAGGCTGGTAGGACACTGATAGGTCGAGCGCATTCATTTACATTTCAAATTTCAAATTTCAGTCTATGTTTGCATGTTAATAATGTCGCATCGAAGAACGCTAACCGAAGATGAGTTTCGCGAGCTCGCGAACGTGTCAGAGAGTGATGAGTGCATATCAGAAAAAGAAAACAATATAAGTAGTGAGAGTGAAGAAGAAAGTAGTGATAATTCTGCTGTTCTATTCTACGTACAACATTCTGTAGAACCTTCTGTAACAGTTCCTTAAAAAGACGGTAATATCCAGTGGTCTCCCGACCATACTTATCAACGCGGTCGTTTTGCCACGGCCAATGTTATAAATAATACTCCAGGAGTTACAAGGTACGCATGCGTACAATTTATTTGACTCACTCTTTTCTGAAATAGTTGTAAATCAAATTATAAACATGACCAATATGGAAGGACAAGTGTTTTTGGAACCAACTGAAAAGACTTGGATAAAATTGGTTTTCACACATGTATTGGTCTTTTATTGTGAGCTGGAGTTTCTAAGTCTCATGGCGAATAAACTAAAACTTTATGGAATAAAGAAACGAGTCGTAGTATATTTCGAGCAACAATGTCTCTGGAAGTATTTACAAAAATTTCGCAAATAATACGTTTTGATAACAATACTTCTAGACAGCATAGGAGACGTACTGATAAACATGCTGCAATATGTGAAATTTGAGAAAAATGGGTAGAAAATCTACCAAACATTTTTTAACCCTGATAAAAATGTTACCGTCGACGAGTAATTAGTTGCCTTTAGAGACCGCTGTCTCTTCAAATGGTACATTTCAAGCAAACCAGCGAAATATGGCATGAAAATTTGGGCTTTATGTGACAGTAAAAGTTCATATGCTCTAAAATTGCATATCTATACAGGAATGGAAGCAGGGACTGCGCCGAAACGGAATCAGGGAATGTGTGTGGTGTGCGACTTGTGTAGTGATTTGAAAGGCCACAATATTACTTGTAATATCTTTTTTACATCATACAATTTAGGACAACTTCTTCTAAAAAAAATACAATGCTGGGAACTATAAGAAAAAATAAGCCAGGGCTTCCAGCACAAATTGCGAATAAAGAAGTTCATAGTTCGTCTTTTTACTTCACGTAAGATACCACTGTTGTTAAATACAGGGTGAGTCATGAGGAACTTTACATACTTCTACCATATGTACAGTCCCTCAGGGAGCATATCATGTGGCCACTAAAAAATGTCAACTCCTCTTCTTTATTAATTAACAGGGTGATTTGTGTAATTGACCATTTATTTCATTTTACTGTAGTGTTTATACGGCTCATTTGATTTTTTAATTTTGTATATATTTTTTTAAAAATGCAATAAGTGATTTTCAAACTACATAAATAGCCAATGAAAACGACATATGCGACAATGTTGTCGCACTTTTATTAAATTTTTAGTGAACG
This sequence comes from Diabrotica balteata, assembly GCA_918026665.1. Taxonomy (NCBI): domain Eukaryota; kingdom Metazoa; phylum Arthropoda; class Insecta; order Coleoptera; family Chrysomelidae; genus Diabrotica; species Diabrotica balteata. The sequence goes on along the minus strand of OU898281.1, from coordinate 102,723,373 downwards.
ATCAAATCTTACCAAAAATAGAACAACCATAATGAACTATCAAATTATAAGTTAATTAATTTAAACAAATGTTATAAATTTCAAACATTTTAATTGAAATGATAAACTGAGTCACTGCACAACAAAAAAAATGTAACTACTAACAATAACGAGGAACAATTTAAAAAAAAACTAAAAATATATACATAGTTATGATAAACCCATAAATTAGAACTGGAAAAGATACAATAATGGTAACAGAATAAAAATAATTCAAAATAGATTTTCGAAATTAAACCTTCAGCCTGTACACATTTTTGTTGCCGAATTGTTAATTGACGTATTGAATTACGGATACTCTGGAGATCGTTTTTAATAGTATTACAATAATGTATAATTCTATCAATTAATTGTTATCGGTTATTAATATTCACTGCGTAAACTAGTTGCTTCAATCGTTCCCAAATTTGGTAATCAACGGGATTGAAATCAGGGGATCTTGAAGGCCACGAAATAGGACCTGCACGTCCTATCCACCTGTTGCCATAAACATTATTGAGATGTTGTCTCACTGCCAGTAAAAGTGTGGGGGTGCCCCATCATGCTGAACATACATCCCTCGGATAGCAACGTTCGCGTTGGCAAGCAAATTCGGCAAAATATTTTCTAGAAAGTTCAAATAGACCTGCCCTGTTAAAGGACCATCAAAAAAGTGAGGACCTACTAATTGGTTATTTATGACACCAATCCACACGTTAACCGAAAACCTTAACTGAGAACGACGTTCTGGAATAGCATGGGGATTTTCTTCTGCCCACACATGTGAATTTCGTGAATTATTTATCCCGTATCTGGTAAATTGGGCTTCATCTGTAAATAGAGTCATGTATAGCGTTGGTCCATTATTGTTAATCCATCTACAAAATTCCAACCTATCGATCTCATCTCCAGCATGTAGTCGCTGAACATTTGAATGTGATATGGGTATAGATTATTTTTTGTAAGACTCTACTTACTTTTGATTGAGTAACATTGAGTTCTCGACTTACTTGTCTAGTGCTTATTGTAGGGTTCATAGTAACGGCGTTCATAATGTCATCTTCCTGCGCTTCATCGACATTGCCACTATCTACGCTTCATCTACATCTACTTTTTCCACTAGGAGAAGTGCCATTTTCTCGCAAATAATTAAAAACTGACCCAAATGTTGGATGACTGGGAGTTCGACGATTAGGAAATCTCCTGCGATATTCTCTACTAGTAGCCCTACCATTCCCATTACAGAATCCATAAACAAATATTATGTCTGCATATTCTGTGGTCGAAAACTGATGTGGCATTTTGAACGAAAGTAACAAAAGCTCTACCAAAACTAACACAATGTACTTAACGTAGATATGACAGAAGAAATATGTATTCTTGTACACATAAATAACAATTGATAATGACAATAATGACAATGGGTATAAAATATCAAGAAACGTCAAACGGTCAACGCCAACCTTCATTTTAAACTTTTTTAGATTTATTTTTATTTAGTGCAGTTGATGCAATGTATTATTATTTGACATAAAATTTTAATCATTTACAATCAACAAAAACTAACACATACAAGAGGTTGACTTTTTAATCAATTTAATTTATTATTTATCGAAAATAATGCCCAATACGATCTATGAGTAAAAATTTAAAATAGAAAAACAATTGATTCTATTGTAGAGATAATACAAACTGACAGTAAAGATGTTAATTTTCTACGTATTAGATTATGTTGTAGGAACTCATTTTAATTAAAATGTTTGAAATTTATAACATTTGTTTAAATTAATACCTTATAATTTGATACTTCATTATGGTTGTTCTATTTTTGGTAATATTTGATCGTTCACTAAAAATTTAATAAAAGTGCGACAACATTGTCGCATATGTCGTTTTCATTGGCTATTTATGTAGTTTAAAAACCACTTATTGCATTTTAAAAAATATGTATACAGGGTGTAATATTTAATACGAATCCCTAAATTAATTTTTCCAAAGCCAGTCCTGGAATTTTTTAGTTTAGCTAATACCAGTCGAATGCTTGATAGTAGTGTACTGTATCATGCAAAAATTAAAAAAATCAAATGAGCCGTATAAACACTACAGTAAAATGAAATAAATGGTCAATTACACAAATCACTCTGTTAATTAATAAAGAAGAGGAGTTGACATTTTTTAGTGGCCACATGATATGCTCCCTGAGGGACTCTGCATATAGTAGAAGTATGTAAAGTTCGTCATGACTCACCCTGTCCTTAAAAGAATAAAAATGTTATTCTTATGAGTACTTTGCATTATGATAAAGCTTTTAGTGACAAAAATGACAAAAAGCCCAAATTTTTGGATTACAATTCCAGTAAGGGAGCAGTGGATACTCTAGATCAGCTTGTTGGTACATAAACATCTAAGAGGAAGACAAATCCAATAAACTTACAAAACGGAGAATTTTTCTTAAGGAATTGGGGAAAACACTGGTAAAACCACTTATCTTTTCCAGGAAAATTTACTAAGAATAAATAATCACAAGAACTGGTAAAAAGAACTCGAACAGAAGCAAGTAGAGAAGATGGAAATTCTAGTGAACCGTCTATGGACAATCCAACTCCTGAATATGTTACAAACATATTTCTAAAAACCTCTTTTTATTACTGTCCCAGTTGTAAACTACATTAAATTTTGTAGGAATTTGTTTTTAGGCTTTTCTGAGAACGAAAAAAAAAATCCTTTTATTTTTGTTAATAAGGTTTAATTTATATTAGCAACTTGTTGTTTAATTAACTATAAGTTTTTTTTAGCACCATTAGCTTAGTTTATTTCGATTACGGACCATAAACCATAGAGTTGGGTCATATTGACCCGAAGAGTACATTTGCTAGTTGACATGAACGGTACAGCAGGGTTGAGTTGCGTTGTCTTACGAAAGTCAATAATACCTACATACCCGCTTTTGTATTCAAGTAGTTTTTTATTAATTTTACATAAATAGCAAGAGCATAAGTAAAATACATAATTAAGGAAATAAAGACTGGAAAAGTTCCAGATCTGAAATAAACTAAACATATTGAGTTGCTTAAATGTTAGTTACAAATTAGAGAATAGTGCTTTGAATTACACATTATTTTCGGTCATTAATTAAGAGAGTCAGGTATACTGTGGTGTTAAGATTAATAGAGCAAACTCTAGATAAGCTTGTGCGATACAATTAGGCATTTTGCTTTAAGGTTCAAGAAAAAACTAGTTGCCTTATTTTCGATTGAATTCTTAATTAAAACAAATTTATATATAAAATCCTTATAGGACTTCTTTAGGCACAATAATTTAGTTTTTCCATTTTACATAAACCAATTTTCTTGATTCATTTTAAAAGGCTAAATCTTTTCTTACTTACCGCTCTAATTATACAATTTTTAGATCGTTCATCAATGTACTGCAGTAAAGATGTTATGGTACCCGTATCGTTATTGATTTTGTTAAATAATTTTTGTCGATATTACGTATGATTTAAATGGACGGAATTTGCTGCTGAAACATTCCTGTGCCTTGTTAGAGAATTCACGAATTCTTCGTTTTCCTTACGAACTGAAAAGAAAACAATATTTAAATAAAAAAAACAATGTTGTTAAATATATTTCTCAGAAAAAGTTTTATACAAAAAAATACAATTGTCAAATTACTGTCAAAGTGCGGTTACAGATTTTAAAGTTTCTTCACATTTTAAAGTTTAATTCCTACAGATAGCGAGGTGATTGTATTGTGATTGTGGATTACGGATATTTACTTGGGAAGTATTACCTATATTAATTCTATGGTTTGTTTTTTAAGCAGGAGGAGTAATCCAAATTTACCGCGCCGTAATGCTTTTTTGTAATTGGTCCAACCGCAGGCAAGTTTACTCCACTAAATTTAGACACTAATGACATTTTAAGCACATAAACACAGTTCTTTTGAGAACTATTTAGCGACGTATTATTGTTATTGTTCTGAAGCTATTTTCTTGTGGCATTTTAAAGTAATTACTATTTACTAATTACAATTTACTAATGTTTGTATTTTGATAACGATTTCTAAAGTGGAAATTGAAACGTCAATAAACGTATTTTAACCTTTAATTGTGGCTTATTCCCATTTAAATAGTATTATTGTTATTAAGATGTGGATCCAATGCCAAGTGTTAGTGGTAATTATCCTTCTCCACCTAAAAAACGCCGAGTAAATTTGGGTCATTTATCATCAAATGAAAAATAATGCATTATAAACATACAAACAGATAAAAATTGATAATCCTGGAAAGAAAATAACAGTTATTGTAGCAAAAATAAAACAGGCAACCGGTTAGTTTTGCAGAATAGTTATTGTTAAAATCGGGACTTACTAAAGAAATGTGCTAATTGTAGATGTTGCAAATTCAACTATTTACAGAACAATTAAGAAATATAAGCAGACTGGAACAGTAAGATGTCCTAAAAATATTGGCGGACGACCTTATATCCTTGCAACATACGATGACAGAGTTAAAACATCTCTAGGACAGATAGTACACAGCTTCTTTTTCGAGAATGAAATGTCCACTTTAATTAAAATTTTAAGTGAATTTAACAACCGCTATGATCTTTTAAATGCGCGTTTTTCGTTATTATATAAATTCTTGAAGCAAGAAATAATTATTATTCAAACGTAAACAAAAAAGTGCGAGGTTGTCCGATACTGATTACTAGATTAGCGCAATGCCAGGATAATCAACCAAAAAAGAAGATGTATTTAGTGACTTTTCTAGTAATTTTGTTGGGTATGATTCTGTCTTTTTAGTTTACTCCTCCTGGTTAAAAAACAAACCATAGTTATAATAATATCTAGTATTTAACATTATTAAAATAATATATTCACTCGATTTAACTCGTTAAGACTTCTTGTTTTGGTGTATTTTTTTACCTAGGTGTAGTTTTTGTTAGATTCTAATAATGTCATATAATTTTAATAATCGATATGTATTTTAAAAGTGATTCAAGACCTTACTCTCTTTCTATAGTGGTAGTCAAAAGTCTACTCAGAAATAATTTTTAACAAAGCCTTGGAATGGCAATGTGGAGTTCGAATCAGGGGAGATACTATTAATAACATCAGATATGCAGATGACACCGCAATCATGGCCGAAAGTATCGAAGATCTTCAATTCCATATATATTGAGTCACTAGAAAATGCTCTAATAACGGACTAAGCATAAATACAACAAAGACAAAGTTACTTGTGGTTAGTAAACAAGACCTCGGCGCTATGCAACTAATTGTCAATAATGAACCAATAACAAAAGTTAACCATTTTAAATATCTAGGATGTTGGATAAACGAGACACTAAATCCGGATGAAGAAATTAAAACTCGTATAGAAATTGCAAGAGAAGCATTTATGAAACTTAGATCTATTGTGATCAATTCTCAGCTGAACTTACAGCTGAGAATTAAGTTCCTAAAATGTTATGTGTATCCTGTATTACTGTATGGATGTGAAACCTGGATTATGAAGGTTAACATGATGAACAAATTAGAAGCCTTCGAGCTGTGATTATATCGTAGAATGCTCAGAATATCATGGGTTCAACACATTTCAAATGGAGAAGTCTTGAACAGAGTAGGTCAAGGTGAAGATGACTTAATAAAGATGATAAAAAAAGACAACTCGAATATCTGGGGCATATAATAAGAGGAAGCAGATACAGGATAATGCAGTTGATACTCAACGGAAAAATCGACGGAAGAAGAGGAATTGGTAGAAAGAAATACTCATGGCTCCGAAACCTTCTTCAATGAACTGGCTTATCAGCAGATGAAATATTACATGCCACGCAATATCTAGAACGATATCGGCAAATCGTCATGGAAGCTACCCACGCCTAAAACTTGGGCACGGTACTCAAAGAAGAAGAAGAAGTCAAAAGTCCGTTTCCCCCCTTCTCATATCTTTTGATCGGTTATGCTTATAATAGTGAAATTTGGAGGAAGGTAATAAACAGACGTAGGCTTCTTAACTAGTCATACCAAATGACGTAATTGTGACGCTACAGCGCTACTGTGACAGATAATTTTAAATTGGAACTTATGGTAAGTGATACGTCGTTTCAAAGGTATTGAAAATATCAAATCAGTCATAATAATTTTGTTTAAGTTTAAGCTTATTTTGATGTATAAATGCAATAACTACTAAAATTGTAGCTTCTCGTTTACTTAATTAACCAATATTTAACAACTAGTTCTTATAATAAGTGTTCAAAATGTAATCCGTCTACTTCCTGACAGTAATGCTTCCTATTTTTAAACTCTTGTCGTACTCGTTCAAATGTGTCGGAAAAATTGCCCTATATTCTTCAACAAAATGTTGACAAAACGTTCTTCGTTGTTTCAAAATGTCAATATTGTTGGGCATAAAGCATAAACTTTAGATTTCAAGTATCTTCACAAAACAAAATCTAGTGGAGTGAGGTCCGGTGACCAAAATGGCCATTCTATCGTACCTCATCGTCCAATCCATCTACCATAATATTCCTCATCTAGGTAACGTGTGCCGGAGCACCATCTTGTTAAAACGCTTTTTCCAAGTTACCGAATTCATCTGGATTATCCTCCAGAATTTAAAGTATTAACGGTTCAAATGCATTTTGTACCTGCCCAAACATTAATTATTTTGGAAATTGAGTATGTGTTTCACGAAAGACGTGAGGATTTGTGTCCCTTCAATTCCTCACATTGTGTGTTACCTTTTTCATCAAACGTCAAATAATGACATTAAAAGTTGATGTCTCCGCCAGCAGCAGTTTTTTTTTTCATTTTCATGGCAACGATATGAAACATGTCACAAAGCAACAATACAAATGTCATTAACAACAATTAAACATCATTTTTATTTATAGTAATATTAAAAGTACAATTAGTTAATGAGGCATTTTCAAAATTGAAACCGAGCAAAAATGTTCCCGACTCTTGATACGCATTGGTAATTGTTGATGATACTGATGGTCGAGAACAACTTTCAGCAATCATTCCCGATGTTGGCGGCTTGCGAACAACAATAAGCTGTCTTTAATAATTGCCAACAACTGTCAAACAACTGTAACCAGGGAGACGCAAATCCCACCGACGGCTTAATTATTTTAATTTCTGGCATCTAGACGACTTTGATAGTTATCACAGTTAATTTCAAGTAAAAATAGCGTATGAATTGTATTATTTATTGTTGAAAATTGCTACGTTTGAAGAAAAAAATAGTATACTTTATTCGGCAAAGAAACGACTTTTCTTGACTTGCCCTCTATTACGCGCCTCTCTTCGTTCGACGCGTAATATCGGGCGCGTCAAGAAAAGTCATGCTTCTCCGCCTCATAAAATAATATACTATTAAGTATTCCGAGATATATCATAACCACGACATTTTCTTAAAATGTAAGATATAATTGATACTTGAAACTTGTAAATAAAAAAGGAGAAACTACAACAAATAAGGAAGATATTTTAAAAAGTGCTCAAGATTTTTACTCAGTATTGTATAAGCGAGAAGAACTTCCAGATCCTGATCAAAATCAAATACCAAAAGTTCAAAATGTAGGCTCAGAAGATATCCCAGATATCACAACAGAGGAAATAAAATCAGCTCTCTCGGAGATGAAAAACAATAAATCACCTGGAGAAGATGGGATAGTCATTGAACAAATTAAAGAAGGGGGAGGAACGTTACTAAATGTGTTGAAAAAGATGTTCAGTGCTTGTTTGACAAGAGGCATAACCCCCTCCCAGTGGCATAATGCAATAATAACCATAATGCACAAAAAAGGTGACATTTCAGACCTAAAGAACTACAGACCTATTAGTTTGCTTTCCCATACATACAAACTATTCATGAAGATAATAACAAAACAGCTTGTGAACTGGATAGTTACGAACCTTGTGAACAGGCTGGGTTCCGCTCCAGATACGGAACAAATGATCATCTCTGCAAGTTGTAAAAAAGCTAATAAAAAAGTGTACAGTTCAAGCTACGTTCAGCAGTGGGCAAACATAGGCTAATTGATGAGTCACATATCTACTGTAATCATTGATTTTAATGAATCAGATTCTGAATCGGATTGTGGATTGTTTGAAATATATTATATAATTCATTCATATATCATTCATATAATATAAAATATAATTCATTTTTGTTATTCATAAAAAAGAAGGTAAACTTACATTCGGTATCTGATTTTTTAACTAAACTCCATTAACACGATTTCATCTGGATACCGGAACTGGTAGATTAACTCAAAAATCAACTGCTTTACTATTTAAACTATTTACATTGTTTTTTTTTTAACTAAACTTCATAACACTTTTTCATCTGCACACCAAATCTGGTATAATAACTCAAAAATCAACTGCTTCCCTATCTTATATACTAAAACGCTAAGCCCTTTTCTTGTCCACTTTACTCAAAAACCATATTAGATAATTAAAATATTTTTTCGGAATATTATTAGTATTACATATGAGATTGTCAAGATATACTTTCGTGAAATATGTCGTGATATTTAATACACTTTTGCATTATTATTGATGAATGTTATGTATATTCTTGCTTATATTGTTATTGTATTGATCTCTTAATTTTTCTAATTTTTCTCGCAAAATAAAAATTTCATTTAAAACACTCGATGTCGAGTTGGTCCGCTAGTTTGAACTATTTCCACTATTTAATGATAAATCTTCACAAAATAAACTATTGGCTGCCACAGAAACTTATTAGAAAATTGCTTATCCAAATATTTAAATGATTTAAATCGATGTTATTTTATCACAGGAATGTTTGCTTTGATGCCTTGCAATTGTCAGTAAATTTTTTTATCTCGCAGTCAACTCTTAAAAGATTCTAGGAGGAAGCGTTATTTTAAATTGTAGCGTTTTAAATTTGTTAATATTTAATATCTATATAACAATATAAATTCTGTTTTAAATTTTGTAGTATGCTTTTGCGTAGTTTGCGAATTGTTTACCTGCGTTTGTCTCTTATAAAGGAATTTTAAAACGATTAGTATATTATGGCATTTTAAGTTGAGATTCTTAATATCAAGTTTTGTATTCAATTGTTTCAAAATATAGATGTTTTTGTCTCTGTTACATTGTCAGGTAGAAAATTATTCCGGTTAAAACTAGGAAACTAGGGACGTTAAAATAATCAATAAAATGCGTTTTGTTTATCTCGTAGTAAAAACGTATTAACGCTGGGAATATTTTTTTGTCTTTATTTATATTCAAAATTCCCCAACTCGTACGTGTTATTTCTAACTATTTTAAAGTATAATATTTTAAAGTTTTTTGACAATATAGGCAAAATATAGTTGTTTTTGTCGTTGAAAACGATTTGTTTACAGTCGAGTCCCCTAATATTCCAGTTGAAAAAGATGTTTTGTTGTCGGTTCGTTGTTACGAACGAGTGTCGAGGGTATTTTGTTTATTTAGGTCCCGGAGACGTAAGGGGAATTTTGTTTTGGCGTTAAATTGGTAAAATTTAACGATACAGAGTCAAAGAGATGCATTCGAACTAGAAAAAGGTTTTTGAATCAACAGTCGATTCATTTTTTTTTGTGTTATGTCTTAAGATGAAAGGAGATTGCTACCGGTGAAAGGTTGGATTTACTCTTTGCGAAAATTTCATTGTAGAACAGAGTTGTACGAATAAGGAGCTCGCCTTAGCGAACTTTGCTGGTTCAGAGAAAGATTTTTCTTATCGCACAAAGCTTCTGAGATACTCCTTAACTTCGAAGGACCAGCTGGAGAATCCAGCACCTGAAAGGTTGTTCCCTTGACAAGGGATAGGTGTAAATATTAAATATGTAAAGCCTTAACGTATCTTTATTGCAAGAAGAAAATAGCCTACATTACTGTAGAAAATAGCATTTGATAGTTTATGGATCAAAGTAAAGATTTAACTTGTATAACATGTAAATTAAAATCGTTGTTAAAATGTTAAAATTGTTGGATCACAAATCGTTTATGCATTCGCGGCACGATATGGCAACACCGCGACTTGGAACAATTGCAAAGTTGAGATTAAATATAAGTTTTCTACTTACAATAAGGCACAGCATCTAACTCGTTACCATGCACTCACTGCCAACAATACTGGCCACAAAAACTAGATAATTGGAAAATAAGGAAATAATGAATAAATGAAGAAATGAATTTGACGGGTCGCAAGCGCTTGCTTGCTCGACCTTTTCTTAAGACGGTTGCTTAGCGACTATATGGTTTTTAGAAACTCGTTGGTCTTGCTAACAGTTCAGGACCGAGAAATGGACTGGTTTTTGGGACTAGTCCAAGTTTAGATATAAGGGGAGTTTTGTTATGAAAATCTAAGATTTTTACAATGTACAAATTTATGGTAAATTTGTACAAGAGTAATAACCATAAGATTTATGCAGTACACTGAAACTAATGGAATTTTGAAAAGCAGTATATAGGGTGTCCCCAGCTTTCGTTTTGTTTGTCAAACATCAAACCTAATTAGCGTCTTTGATCGTTGTTGATTATGGAAATGATTTCCTTTGTTTCTGTGGAGAATTTGTCCGTTTAATTTAATCCTATAGATGTTTAGCAAGTTTTTCAAAGTTAAGTGCAAAATTTGTGAAATGAGGTAACATTCAATATATTAATTTTTCCAAGTAATATAGACATTTTTTAATAATTGCTTTCATTGAGAATTAAAAATTTGTAATAATTAAAGTTTTATATTTGGCTAGAGGCGTGGCTAAAAAAAATGTCATAATTTATTCAATTAAAGTTATATATTATAAGATATTTTCATTTGCAAGGATATCCTTAATTATAATATTCTATTTTGGTCATATTAATAAATAACCTGGTAACCATTTCGAAAATTTTTGTAGCCATCTCCTTTGTAAACAGATAAACACGTAAGTTTTTGTTAATTCTGTATTATGTTATATAGTATGTTTGTTGTGCAATGTGTATTTTTGATAACTGTTTGTTTGAGACAAAAATAAACGTTTGATTTGTTTCTCTGATCCATTTTTTATTTGTTTTAATTTTAAAAAGTTTCCTAACCCTTGTATGTATTATTGATTTTAGGGAAGAAGAAATTTTCTTTCTTCTAGCAGGAAGTTTTTCTCGAAGCGGCGTCCGAATAAAAATAGCTAGAGGTAATCTTGTCTGCCATATCTTGTTCGTTTTTGATCCAGGAGATTTATGTAAGTATCCCTTTGTTTTCATTTTGTAGATACCCCAATCCGACCCATGTGATTCAACAGGTGGTTGTTGGAGAGCTGGGTCGTTATCCACGACCCAGCTCTCCAACAACCACCTAAGTGCCGTACGCACCAGTTTCGATTATTTTGTTTGCCCCATCTCTACCCACAGTAGTTTCTGTCTCCAATCTTCTACTCCTATGTTCTTACCCTTAGGTAAGCAAAATATAGCGTTACAAAATAAACAAACACTACAATTCCATAGTGTTTGAAATAAATAATAATATATCCATAAACCAATCTTAGCCAATTAAGCACTTTCTTTGAAATTTATAGAACAGAATAGAATAGAATTATTACAAACTGCCATTCCAATATAATGAGCAATAAAAATTTTTATACAGGACGGGACCTCTAATATGTAAATTAAATAAAAATTTGAATTGTTAAAGTTTTTACTCCACATTAAAAAAAATAACCTTTTCACATTTAGCCGATTACGATCCTGCAACTGTCAGATTTAACTAAAATGTCATGCAATAATTCTCGACATTCTTAAAATCCTATATGACGTCAAAATTAGTGACGCACTGAAAGAAGGGTTTGGGACAGACAGTAGTTTTATTTTACAAGTAATATTTTTAAACATCTTATTTAGTTTATATAATAATTCAATTTACTATCAACTGATATTTATTTATATTTTATTCTTAATTTAATATCTCGTCTGAATTTGACAGATCTGTCAGAAGTAAACAACATGTGATTTGATGTTTGATATCATACATTAGCAGATGGCGTTGGAAGCAAACATATTAATTTATTGTATTATTTTAATAAAATTTAATGTGTTTAAAATATAAATAATAAATAAATACTAAAAATTACTTTGTTTAATTTTAAAAATATTATTTAAATAAAAAAAAAGAGTATAAAGATTCCCGCTAGTGTACTATACTTATGACAAACAACGTAGAATTGTCAATTTTTAAATACAAATTTTGAAAACATACAAAATAATTGCGAAAATTAAGCTCTAACTCAAGAGATTGGACATTTTTAATGAATTACCCTGTGTAGCTATAACAGACTCCAATAAATAAAACATGTAAAACAACTTACCCTATAAATAAATTTCTTTGAAAACACGTCTTAACAATATATCATTATGTGTTTGTGTTTCTGTTTCTCAGTGTAATTAATTATCCTACCCCATATATTCAAAACCAATCAACGAAAGACAATAGCAATCACATGAAATTTCATGATTAATGAAGATAAAAACAGGATTAAATTTGTTAATATTTGAAGTGCACAATAGTAAAACATCAACACAAAAGTTACACAAGTTAAATTTGTTTTATACTACTATACTTTAAACATTCACAAAACCTTACCATAACTTTCCTATACCATGTTCACGACACATAAGTTTAGGGTCTGCAGAAAACGTGTAATATGTGACATTTTTCGTTGAATTATTAGTCTGTACCATAGCAGTAGATTTGTGAGTCAAGGTGATGACGACAGACAAAATGCTGATAAAAGACAACACAAAAAATGTTAACAAAATTGTTATCACTATCTTTTTTCTGTGTTTATACTTTTTTACTTCTTCTTCCGTATAATCGTGGTGACGACTCGAGACTGATTGTTTTCTGGAAGAAATGTGGGAGTTTCTACGACAAGAGTTTCTTCTAGTAGCTTCTTTGTAAGATGGATTTCTCTCTGTGAATGACGAATGTCTTCTGTAGTCTTTATAAGATGAATTTCTCCTTGAATTGTCTTTATATGAATAAATGTCTTTGTAAGACACTTTTGAGTGTCTCCTCGACTCATTATCTACTGTATATTTGGAGAAACTTTTGCCAGTAATAGGTTTTTCACTTCCTCTTCGTTTTTTTCTCCTTGGTGTCAATTGAGTGCTTCTTCTTGTTGAATTTTTTCTATTAAATAACTTTTCTTTTCTCTTTTTAAACAGAATTTCTTCTAAAGAAACAGTTTTTCTTAGTTTCGGTGTAATACTGCCACGATTATAATCAGAAAACGAACTGGATCGCGAACTAAAACGGTCATTCTCAGGAATTTGAAGGAAAATACATTGATCGCTCTTTTTATCAATGCTGGTAGACATTTTCAGCTTTGGCGCTTAAATTCGACTGAGATTAAACTCTGAACATTATAAAATTTGTGTTAAAATAACGTATCCTCTCGTAAATTGTATGATGATACCTCGTGAAGAGATATAAATAGAAAATAAGAGCAAGTTTACTTGGAGCATAAACAAATCTATTACAAATAGGTGCTTACTTTATACCGGGGGCGTCGACATATTGATCACCGCTTAGTGCATCTCATCGTAAACGTATCAAAAAAATATACATGGTGCGATTAAAATTTAATCACACTTTTTTTTGGTTTTTGCCTCGAAAATTACTTTTATAATAGTCTTTATTTTAAATAGGTTTAATAGGTCTTATTTCAAACTACTAAGGAATATAATGCAGGGTAAAATTAAAGGCAGAAGAAGCGTAAGAAGACGTAAAATCTCGTGGCTACGCAATCTCCGTGAATGGTTTGGATGCAGTTCAAGTGAACTATTCAGGCGGGTAACCAACAAAATTATAATTGCAAGAATGATTTTCAATGTCCGATAGGAGCGGAACTTTAGAAGAAGAAGGTCTTATTTCACCTGATGCCTCTTCCGAATCCTTAAATTTCACTTGGTGATAACTTCCTTTGAACATCGTCTTTGTCGTCTTTCTTAATATGTGATACCGTCTTATCCTGTTTAGTTTTGTTACTCCACTACCTTATTATTTTATTTAGTTATTTTGTTTCATATTTCATCGAATGCCGTGTACCCCTTCGTTTAATAACTTAAGTGCGACTGTTAGATAATCATGGAAATAAAAACTAATGTTTATTATTAATTGTTAAGTACCCAATCGCAAAGCAGGCTCCGATGGTTGGGATCAGATCGTAATGTAGTTAAAATTTTGGTAGCCACTATGAAGAAATATATATAAAAAGAACGTACTAAAGATGCACAACTTCACTAAGACTAGCAAAGATATCCGATCCAGTAATCGGAGATTTGACCTCTAAAAATCATACAAACAAGCTGAATTTTGCTGAAAAGGGATCAAGATAAATGGTGAAAATATAAATAACATCCGTTATGCTGACGATAGAGTCAGTATCGCTGAAAGTGAGACAGACCTGCAGACGTTACTAAACACAATTTGTTATTTATTTATTTAGCGCATGGATAATTACAATACGATAAAATTAGTATTTAGATAATAATTATGTTCAAATTGGAATTGTAACCTAAGTTAAATATTAAATATTAATGTCCAAATTGCACAGCCATTCAATTGCACCAGGAGAACACTCTGCAAAATCTTGAAAGTCTCCGCTGTATCTGCGGATTGGGCAATCCGCCATGATGTGTTGGATGGTCTGTCTCGGGGATCCACAATCACATTGTGGGCTTTCTGCATGACCCCATCGGTATAGAGAATCGGCACATTTGCCATGACCCGTGCGTATGCGATTTAATTTTGTCCATATAGGGCGTGGCAGGTTTGATCCAGTGAAGCCGATCGACGTACTTGTTATTTTGATGACGTCTGGCTCTGTTGTTGGCATCCATCTTTTCGTCCACTGCTCTTGCTTATTGTAGCTATCACCCATTCCCTGAACTGATTGGACAGGGGGTCGTCTGGACTTCAGTCTTTGTTGGTCTCGTGCGGCGTGCGGAATATACTGGTGAATTGGCAGACGATTATTTGCCATGATTTTCTGATATTCTCTGACAAGTGCTGCCGTTCGTCGAATATCTGTAGGTGCTATATTGCTCAGAATTGGAAGCCGTCTTAGTGGAGTTGATTTAATAGTACTAGATATTACTCTCATAGTGTAATTTAGTTGAACATCAATCTTGTTGACATGAGCGCTATTTAGCCATACCGGTGCGCAGTATTCAGCAACAGAATACACTAGGGCCAGTGAGGAGGTTTGAAGTGTATCCGCAGTGGCACCTAATGTCGTTCCAGCAAGCTTTGTTATTATGTTGTTACGGGTTCTCACTTTGGCAGCTACATTCGTAAGATGGGGTTTGAAAGTCAGTGATCTGTCGAGCGTTACACCCAGGTATTTAGGGTTGTTATTATGTTTCAAAGTCTCGCCATTGAAGGTGATGCTAAGGGTGTCATCCGAAAGCTGATTTGTGAGATGGAAGAGGCTTGTCTCAGTTTTGTTTGTATTAGGGCGAAGTCGCCATTATTTAAAGTAGTCGCAGAGAACCCTTAAGTCTTCGGTAAGCGCCCTTCCTCCAACATCTTTGGCTTGGTTTTGAAATGCGATAGCCAGGTCATCTGCGTAAGCAAATTTTTTTGATTTTGTCTCTGGAAGATCGGCTGTGTAAATGTTAAATAATAGTGGAGCAAGCACTGAACCCTGTGGGAGGCCATTATTTAGCTTTCTGACACTGCTCTTTGTATCGTTTATATATACTTGAAACAGTCTGTTGGTTAGGAGGTTATTGATTAGTTGGCAGGTTTTCAGGCATGTATAACACAATTTGTGATACTGGGGAACAGTTTGGTTTACCAATAAACATAAAGTAAACAAAAACCATGGTTATCAGTAAGAGGGCAAAGTCATTACAAGGATCTAGATAAAAAATATTGATATTAAGCAAGTGGACAAACTTAAGAGTCTGGATTATGGAAGATCTAAATTCGAAATCATAAATTCGCTCAATACTAGTAAAATGTTATATCCAATCTATTCTTCTTTATGGTGTCGAAGACTGGATTGTTAATGAGAAAACTGGAAGCTTTTGAGATGTGGCTTTTAGGAGAATTTTGAAGATACCATTGACCGATCATATTCCAAACGAAATGGTGTTGCACAGAATGGGAAGAGACAGAGAACTTTTGACTACTATTAAAAGGCGAAAGACAGCATATTTGGGGCACATAATTAGAAATGATAAGTACGAATTATTGCAGCTGACTATAAAGGGTAAAATCGAAGGAACAAGGGGTGCTGGTAGACGACAAATATCTTGGCTGAAAAACATTCGCTACTGAACGGGTTAAACACGCAGACACTCTTAAGAAAAGCAAAAGATAGAGAAGAATTTGCAATGGTTATAGCCAGCCTTCATTAGTTTTCATTAGTGGAAACGATACTCGAAGAAGAAGAAGTCAATTTTAGGACCCCAAAAAATATACAAAAAAGTTTACCGCTCCTACTAGCCTCCTTCCTCTAAACCTTTCTCCTAAAACGGTAAAAATTTATTATTTTGATTAGAGTATCCTATCGATAAAAATCAAAATGAGTTTTAAAGGTAAAGAGTGCTGCTTTTGCATGCATTTTTTGGTTTTTTTTTGCAAACTAAGTCAGTATTAATAAATCTATTAAATAAATACAAGTTAAGCGATTTTTGCCATTTTTTACGATTCACATAAAATCAATAAAATTTTTACTTTATTGACTGGTTACTGTGGAATTTCCATTGTTAGAACCCAGTCTTCAAAACCTATAGCATGAAATTTAGTTATTGAGCTTTATCAACAAATGTCAGGTATTTGAAATATGCCTAAAAACTTAGAATTTAAACATTTACATTACGAACGATCGCA
The DNA here is from genome assembly GCA_918026665.1 of Diabrotica balteata. Lineage (NCBI taxonomy): Eukaryota > Metazoa > Arthropoda > Insecta > Coleoptera > Chrysomelidae > Diabrotica > Diabrotica balteata. The sequence continues at coordinate 102,706,473 of OU898281.1, read as the reverse complement.
CGTCACGGGAAATGCCTCAGTGAAGAGTTGTTGGCTAGAATTTGTATTTGTAACTAATATTGTGTAGTTTCGAAAAACGTACTTGTCAAATTTAGAGGAAGCAGTAATAAATGTTTTAGATTGTTTGTAATGTGAAAGTTTAAAGTTAGCCATTTTTAGGCATATTTAAAATGCTTCACATTTGTGACCGGTCAATGAAAGTTATAAATTTTATTGCTCTTTTGAGAATCATAATGTCAAAATAGCTCAACGTTTATTTATTAAAAAGGTAACAATAAAACACTGAAAACTTTGTTTTCAAAACTTCCACAAAATTTATTTTAAACTCATATCATTACAGCTGTTTCGACTGATTGCCTTTCTCAAGTGATCTATTTTTGGCATGTGTGTACACTTTATAGTATTTAATGAAATAGGTTGAGGAGGGGAGAACTTTGTGTCTGAAGTTGGTCATTCAGAATTATATATATATATATATATATATATATATATATATATATATATATATATATATATATATTTGTCAAATTCCATAGATTCTAACAGGGATCGCTTAAGGTCTTTATTTTGAATGTGAAGAATTTTAAATTCGTCATTAAAATAATGATTATGCTCTAGAAGGTGAAGTGGGTATGTAGAATCTGTTTTTCTATGATTGAAAGCCCTTCTATATTCTGCTATTCGTTTATTAAAATTTCTACCAGTATGACTGATGTAATTTTTTGTACCGTCGCCACATTTAAAAAGAGCTTTCAATAATAGAAAAACAGATTCTACATACGCACTTCACCTTCTAGATCACAACTATTCTTTTAATGACGAATTTAAAATTCTTCACATTCAAAATAAAGACCTTAAGCTATCTTTCTTAGAATCTATGAAAATCGACAAATTAAAAAACACAGATATCCACTTCTTAACGTATTTCATTAAAGACTATAAAGTGTAAACATCTGCCAAAAATAGATCACTTGAGAAAGGCAATCAGTCGAAACAGCTGTAGTGATAAGAGTTTAAAATAAATTTTGTCGAAGTTTTGAAAACAAAGTTTTCAGTGTTTTATTGTTACATAAAATTAATTTCCATCAAGTAACTGTCGAATCCATTAATTATTAAAAAGGTCGACTTTTTACGGTTGTTTATACAAATTTTATTTAAAATTGATTTTACGCGTGTAACTGACATTCTAAATGGTTGGTCGCTTTATGTGTTGTTTCTGAGAGAAAGGTTCATTCTAAACAAAAAGTGCTTATAAACATTTTACTGAGAATTATATCAGCTATATTTTTGCTTTCGAAGGGGAAGCGGGGGGAGCTAAAAAAATATGCTTTTCAGGTTGACACTCTTAGCAAAATTGGCATTGGTTTTTGACATTCTTCGCAAAATTTATTAGCTTGTTCACATCATTTTTAGAGATTCATTTTGCTTCTGACCACTCTGACATTGAAAAGTTATACGGAGATTACATTTTTGAGAGAAAGCAATTTAATTTTTTTATGTGTGTGGTGGTCAATATAAGCTTAATTTCATGTTTGTGGTGTACCCACTTTTGTTCCCCATCTGCCATCTTAAAAAAAGGGGGGCAAAGTGTTTTCGCGGTTTATCTCGTAAATTAGCAACCCTACAGAAAATTTCATAAAACTTAACATAACATCATTTTAAAAACAGAAAATTTTACAGCGCTCCAAAATAAACCGGGTTCTTGCATATTCATGAAAATGAAATAAAAACTAACCATTAGGCTTAGTTTTTTTATTATATATACCTATTTCAATTTATATAATTTGTTATTTTGTTAACATTCAGTTCGTATTATTAGTTTATTATCGACCTTTTTCCCGACTACCTATGAGGTACAGTCTGGAGTCCATTTTTTAGGTAGTATTTCCATAAGACCTAATTCACTGACAATTTCCAGGTGAGAAAATATTAAGCATAACTATACCTATATTTAAAAAGTTGTTTTCCAACTATTGTTTTTTTATTTTCTTTGATGGTCCAGGCTATGGTGCAGGATGTAATTTAGTATCGAAGGTGAATGTTAGCGAGAGAACGGAAGTTAGAATTGACGTAATTGTGGATAATTCATCTTCAAATTCTTCGAATTTTTTCGATTATTTTTAATATTTCCATGATGTCACCATAGGTTTGACCAGAGTAATTGAGGCACACTGCAGAGAATTTAAGGCGTACTTGTGTGCAACCTCACATTAGTTTTACAGGTTCCCTTGCATCTGCAGAAAATTAATTTCAGAAGTTCGGAGGTGTTGGATTTTTGAAAGTTTTGATTGGTATCCAAATTGTTTCATGCTTTTTCCAGCCCCTATCTTTAGGATCGCAGTGTTTCCTGGTGATAAACTCGAATACTGTGAAAATGAGCTACATCGTTGGTGGAAGCGATGATGCGTTAAATGTAATTTTAGTCCAAGTTCCTGGCAAATCGTTTGTATCTCATGCTGTTAAAGAATTACATTTATTTTCACCATATAAAGAGGCAAAAAAGGGTTCTCCAATGACAGTGGGCAAAGATAGTCTGGCTTATTCACTGAGAAATAATGCTGTTCCGCTAGCTAACTCAAAATGTTTCTCTAAAATATTGATGATTTTACGTCTGCCGATCTTGTAAGCTACTAATATTGTGTAGAATCCTAAAAAAACATAGAGAAACATAAAATTATCTGCAATGACGTCATCATATATAAAACATAAAGGATAATATAATTGATGCGACTTACATCCCTTTGAAGGTGTAAAAAATTGCACACTTTGGATACACAACATTAGACTGCTCCCTTCCTAATGCCGTGAACAAGACAATAATGTTATTGTCCTCTACTACGACAGTCACAGAACCATAAGCTTGGAATGCAGCAAGCGTAGAACGGATGATGACTGTATCTGCATCAGATTCAGCCTAGTCGACACTAAAGCCTACTTCTGATAGACCAGTTAGGAAAAGGTCTGTTAAGTTTGTTTTGCCTTTTTAATACCAAGAAATTTATCCTGAATAATATTGGTACGGTACTTATATTAAACTTTATCTCTGCCCATTTGTGCTTTTTCGTAAGACTCATGCGCACGAGATGGGATTTTGTGGAGGCGGAGTGCGTCGGTAAGAAATTAATATTAACATAAATATTAAGAAAATAATCTATTGATTTAATATGATATGAATAAAAAATATCTTCTTCTTCTAGTTCCATGACCGTTATCGATCGTTGGATATCATGTTGGCTACCATATTCGCTATCGTGACTTTATTGACAGCAGCTCTAAATAACGATGTAATTGATTTTCCATACCATTGCCTTAGATTTTTCAGCCATGATGTTCTTCGTCTACCAGGACCACGATTACCTTGGATCATTCCCTGAATGATCAGATGTAAAAGATCATATTTTTTAGTGTGTCTCATAATGTGACCGAAGTATTCCAGCTTGAGTTTCTTTACTATATTGACCAGTTGTGTTGTTTGGTTAAGCCGTCTAAGGACCTCCTCATTTCTAATTCTGTCGACCCAGCTTATTTTCAGTAGTCGTCTGTATACCCACATCTCAAAGGCCGTCAAGCGTTTAAGCATAGCCTCAGTTAGAGTCCACGCTTCCACTCCATATGACAGGACAGGAAAGATGTAGCAAGATGTCATTCGAACTCTAAGGTCAATGCCTAAAATCGTGACTGCAAAGTACGTTTCTCATTTTTACAAAGGTAGCTCGGGCTTGTTCTATTCGGCTTTTAATTTCTGCGGTTGGATCCCAGCTTTCATTGATATTACTGCCGAGATACACGAGTTTCTCTACTCTGTCCAGTGTGGCATCTCCGACTTTTATACTGTCATCCTGTATATAATTTTGTTGGCTAACTATCATATATTTAGTTTTCTTAACGTTGAGTTTTAATCCGTACTGATCACAAGTCTGTTTTATTTTGTTCATTAGATTTTGAAGGTCTTCTCCGCAATTGGCAAGGACTAAGGTATCGTCGGCATATCTAATATTGTTGACGGTTACTCCATTCACAATAATACCTTCGGTTGTCTCCATTAAGGCTTCCTTAAATATTTCCTCCGAATATAAGTTAAAAAGTAAAGGCGACAATATACAGCCTTGTCTCACTCCTCTTTTTATATTTATTTCATCCGACAGTTCTTGTTCAACCTTTATTCTTGCCACTTGATGCCAGTATAGATTTGTAATTATTTGTAGATCTTAATCGTCCAATCCAGCTGTTTCCAATATTTCTAGCATTTTGTTATGTCGGACTTTGTCAAAAGCTTTTTCAAAATCGATTGCACAAATGTACACATTTTGATTTATATCTCTGCATCTCTGTACTAGCACCTGTATACTAAACAAGGCTTCTCTTGTACCCAAGCCACTCCTAAACCCAAATTGAGTATTTCTAATTCTGTCCTCTAACAGCGTGTAAATTCTGCTGTGTATTACTCGCAGGAAGATCTTCAAAACGTGACTCATCAGACATGTCCGATAATTACCGCATGTCTTTGGACGATGTTTCTTAGGTATTGTGACAAATGTCGACTTTAACCAATCAGTTGGTAATATCCCAGTGTCATAAATTCTGTTAAAGAGATTACACAGAGCTTTAATTCCATTTTCTCCCAAAAACTTTAGTATTTCAGCACTTACTTCATCGGGGCCAAGTGCTTTTCCATTTTTTGCCGTTTGTATTGAACGTCTTACCTCACTTTCTGTTATAGATGGACCTGATATAGCAATCGGTGTATAGTGTTCTACTCTCTCATCTTCAAATAATTCAAAAATGTAGTTTTTTCATTCTTTTAACTTTTCATTGATGTCTAATATTCTGTGTCCGTTTCTGTCTTCTAAAACTTTGGGATACTTGTTTCCGTTTGTTTCCAGCGACCTCTTTTAATTTCTTGTGCAGATGAAATGTATCGTGTTTCTTTTGATATTGTTCAATTTCATTACATTCTTTACTATGAAATTGTGTTTTCGCGTGTCTTATCTTCTGCCTGATTTTTGCATGGATCCTCTTGTATTCGTTTTTATCTTTATTTCTGACTTCTCTTCTTTGATCTATAAGTCTCAGTTTTTCTTCTATCATCCACCCTTGTTTTTTCTTGCTTTTAGCGCACTCAATTTTGTTTCTTGAACAGTCTTTAAGGTGTCTTTAATTCTCGTCCAGTTTTCCTCAGTACTTTCTTCTTTGCTTGATGTTAACTTCATGTTTAGAAAACTAACTTTAATGCAATAAACAGAAAAATTATTGAAATTATACAAATTTGTAGTGAAAATGATTTGCTTTACAACTCTGTGTAATATTGCTGCGATACCATTTTATTGTAAAATGACCAGAAGAAAAGTTAGGGCTGAAAAAAATTGTTTAATTATATAGCGAGTATTCAAGAACCCGACCAAACTCGGAGAGCTGTAAAATCCAGAGAAATTAATTAAACAAATTTGTAGTAAAAATTATTCTATAAAAAAACCCTTTATGATATTGTCCTGATGATATTTTATTGTAAAATTACAAAAAAAGTTATAAGGTCTAAAAGAAAAATAAATTTGTTCCAACATTTTTAGTTATTTTTGTTTATACCTCTTTTATTATCTATTTTACGATTAAGTGTAATAAAAATAAAATGTAGACCATTTCATTTTCTACAAATAATGTCAAGTAATTTTTCTAATTTAGTAGTAGGGTTTCTAATTTACGAGACACAGCGCGAAAGCCCTTTTCCCTTTTTTTCCAAGGGTGGCGATTCCTACAAACTTGAACTTAAGCTTATGTGTATATTTTCAATACACCAAAAAGATCAAAATGCGTCCTCTAACAAATGCACGTTAAGGCATAAACAATGTAGTCTTGTTATCTTTTGTTTCTTGTATTTTACTTATCTCCTCTCATCATCTGATCCAGAGATTGTAACTTTCGCGTCTTAATTGTATACATTATTTCCATTACTTTCTTCATTCTCCTAATTACCTCAACATTTGTTACTCTGTCCACCCAGCTTATTTTTAACATCCTTCTGTAACACCACATCTCAAATGTTTCCAATCGATTACTAATTTCTTACTTTAGGGTCCAAACCACAATTCCATAGAGCAGTACGGAAAATAAACAGGAGCGTAATATACTTGTTTTCAATTATAAGAACAGCACTTTTCTCATTTTATTAAATATTGATTTTGCTTGTCCAATTCTCATTCTTATTTCTTCAATGTAGTCATTATCCTCTAAAAATAATACATCGGTATCTAAATTTATTTTTGTTTTCTACCATCTACCACTCGATGTGAGAGTTTTAGTAAGTCTTGTATATTATCTGCTATTAGCACAGTGACATCTGCATACCTGTTATTTCTTTGTAACAGAAATTAAACAATATTGCTGAGAGCATGCAATCCTCTTTGTATCGCCATTTCTTCAGATAATTCTTTCCTTCTCCTTTCGTTAACAGTCTGATTAAAATACAAGTAAGATATTATTCTCATATCTGTGTTATCTATATTTTTAATTCTCAGCAATTTTATTAAGTATGTAATTATGACAATCTTTATCAAAAGACTTATTGTAATCAATAAAGGAAACATACAGTAGTTGATTGACATCCATACATCTTTTAATCAATACGTTAAAGACAAATAATACTTCACGTCATTTATAAAAGGTATACCTTTTGTGTGTGTGTGTGAGAGAGATGGCATTAGACAAAGAATCTTTTTGCCACAGAAAATTGTTATAAGGATGTTTAAATTTTTATTTTAGAATCGTTTATAAACTTGATTAGAATATTATATATAGATTTGTCAGAATAAGGTAACAGATTGCTGATGTTAACTGGAAGGCTAATATTGAGATGAATCAAACCTAAATATAGTCTTCGAGTCTGTTCCCTATGATTAGAACAATCGAAAAATAAGTGATTCAAATCTCCGATAGATTTATTATTACAAGGACAGAAAGGAGTTTCATAGATTCCAATCCTATGCAGATGCTCTGGAAAGAGGCCATGGTTCAGTTTTTAGCCGCGTTATTAACGAAGAATGTACTTTATTAAAGTTAAGATTGAAATGGGGAATATTTTTTGGTAAGCATGGGTGAATAGAAAAGTAATGGTTTCTAGAAGTCTTCTGAACTTCTTTATATTTTGACATCCATCTTTCCCTGCCAATACTCCTGATAATAGAAAAAAGATCTTTAAAGTAGTAAAATTTTGTAATTTCGGATATCTCAGATGTATTTTTTGCCATACTGTCCACCAGTTCGTTTCCAATTACTCCATTGTGTCCTTTAACCCAGAGAAAAAGTAACTGATTTGTTTGTGAATTTTAGATCATATAATAATTTTTTGATATCAAGTATAATGGAGTTTTGAAAACTATCTAAAGGGTGGCCACGAATAGCTTGTAATACTGCCTGAGAATCTGATACTATTACGATGTTCTCACAATAATTAGTGACACACCAAGATAGTGCTTTTTGTATAGCAGCAGCCTCGGCTGTAAAATAGAACAACATTCAGGAATTCGATATTTCTCAACATAGTTGCTGTTTGAAACAAAAAAAGCGAAACCAGTACTTTCAACAGTTTTTGATCCATCTGTATAAATTATTGTTAAATCTTCCCTAATTTGCTTAGTATGGATTTGAATATCAGATTAGTTAAAATTGGCAAGTCTGAATAAGAGGGCATTATAATGGTTGGTTTGTCTATCAGAACTTCAAAGTCTTGTACGTAAAAAGGAAATTTTGGTAGCTGTAATATATAAGATTGAAATGAATTCGTATCGATAAAAAATTCTGCAAGAGGAGGAGAATTTTTTATTCTCCAATAAGGATTTGTTAAATTTTCTGTCAAAAGTAAACCTATTTTGTGAACCATAGTTGTATTAAACGATCTGTACGTTATTAGACGTTTGTTGGCTAACATTTGCCTACGTATGAATAAAGGTGGTTCCTGGGCTTCTGCTAGAACTGCTTGGTTTGGTGAAGACATCATAGCTCCTAGACAAATTTTTATTGATTTAAATTGTATTCTGTCAAGAGTTAATAGATTTGTTTTGCATGTTGAACCGTAAAGAATACAACCGTAATCCAGAATGGATCGTATGTAGGATCTATAAAACATTAAAGAGATATTTTGATCTGCACCCCATCTTTTTTTAGAAACGAAACGCAGAAGGTAATTCCACGCTCGAACTTTTGTTTTACGTACTTTACATGACTAGACCACAAGAGCTTTTTATCTAGGATCATGCCTAGATACTTATACTCTTCTGCTAAGGGGAAATTATAATCACCTATCTGGCATTTGCCTGTGACTTTTTGTCTACGTCTAGTGAAACATACAATCGAAAATTTTTCATGAATATACTAAAACCCATTTGTTTCACCCACTTATCTATATTACTAAAGCTAAGTTTTAGATTCAACATACAATCTTCATAGGATTTATGGCTGGTATATAAACATATATCATCTGCATATTGAATTATTTTGCATTTTTCATCCATCAAACCATGCAGATCTGCAGTATAAACATTAAACAATAAAGGACTTAGAATTGAGCCTTGTGGGAGACCGTTATATAATATTCTTGGACCGTGTAATACATTTCTATGGTCCCGTAAGTATATTTTTCTATTCACATACAAATTTATTATATTTACAGATAATCTTTTATCAATACCGCATGCCACCATTTTTGAATATAATATATCCAAATCAACCACGTCATATGCACCCTTTAAATCTAGAAACAAACATAGCATGAATTCGTTTTTTGAGAAACAGAGTTGAATATCCGTAACTAAATGTACGAGAGCATCAATGGTACCTCGACCTCTACGAAATCCATACTGTGAGTAGGGAAAAACTGAACGGCTTTCAATAAGATGTTCTAATCTAAATTTTATAAGCCTTTCAAAGGATTTTGTCACACATGATAATAAAGAAATGGGTCTATAAGATGAAGGAAGTTCTGGGTTTAAGTTAAATTTGAGTAAAGAGCATATGATAATATTTTTTAAAGTATCGCTATATTCTTGTTTCAACCACCAACTATTAAATATTTCTAAGAGAACATCTTTGGCATTTGATTGCAATTTGTCCAATATCTTATAAGTAAAACCGTCCAAGCCGGGGGCTGTATTTCTGCTTTTTTTTTAGTGCGAAATCTAGTTCTGAAGGACTAAAAGATTTTGACATGGAATCTATACTAGTGTTTAAAGCGAAAAACTTCTTTAATCCTACCAGCATTACCAGAGGCAGATGAAGGTGCAAGTTGGTCTAACATCTGTTTAATGAGATTTTCAGAAAGTTGAGGTTTTTTGTTGTACTGATAATTATTGGAAATTGATCTGACGGTTGACCATATTTTTGAGAGAGGAGTGCTTTTGTTTAGACTATTTAAAAAATTTCTCCAACTACTTTTTTTCTTTGTTTTAAATAATCGTCTGGTTTGCGCTGCTATATTTTTATAATTTATGTAATTATTATGATTACTTTGGGTTCGAAACGCTTTCAAGGCTTCTGATCGTTTTTTTTATAATGACTGTACATTCCTCATCCCACCAATAAGGCCTTGGCATTGAAGGAGTAAAAGGTTTTTTTATGGGCATAGATTTGGAAGCAGCTAGAGAGATAGTCTGAAAGAGTAGGGCTGTCTTCTCATCGTTAGAAAGATTATTAGATGATAAAAATGTGGATAATTGTTTTTCTAAATCTGTCTGAAATAGCGTCCAGTCAGCGCGGCAATCGTTCCATTTTGTTGATGGATTAATCAGGAATGAAGAAGGATTAATTTTAAGCTCTATTTTAATAGGAAAATGATCGGATCCCAATGTATCGGTATATACTGACCAGTTTATACGATTTGTTAATGAGGCTGAGGTGATAGTCAAATCAACGGCAGAATGATTACCACTCGCTGCGATTCTAGTAGGTGTTCCGTCATTTAGAGAAACTAATTCGAAAAAATCCATACTTTCGACTAATATTCTACCATTTCGGTCATCCGGGATTGGACCCCACATGTAATGGTGGGCATTAAAATCACCACAAAAAAACTGTTTTATTATAATCGAATTGTTCAAATAAATGTATCCAATCAGCCTTTTCTACTCTGATGTCAGATGGTTTTATATATAGACACAAAAGAGATATTAATTTTGTTAATTAAGACTGCGCACACTTCTATTCCGGTATTAAAATTATAGTAAATATTAATTATTTGATAATCAATGCCCTTTAGTATGAAAATGCCTACACCGCCATAGCCACTTTCACGGCATTTTGAAACAAAATTATACCCTTTTAATTTGAAATCCATTTGTTTTTCAACCAAGTTTCGGATAAAATAATAATATCCACATGAGAATTATTAATATAATTTATAAGATTATCTCTATTACTTACTAACGATCTACAATTCCATTGTAAAATATTTAAGGAAGATTGAGTAGGTTGACTGTGCATTTGGAAATTAATAATACGAGTGAATGCTTTCATTGTCGCTCGTCGCTAAATTATCCGTTTCTGTGTTATTACCTGTTTCTTCTAAATTATTAGAAATTAGTTTTCTTAATTCATTTTCTAAATTACATAAAGGTTTAGATTGATTATTGGTATACATAAGTTGATTAATATGAGATGTGACAAGTAATATAAGTTTTTCTTTGTAATCAATAAAGTCGTTCCTGTAGGGATTGGATATTATAGGATTAGATTTAGGAGTAGGTCTTTTGCTAGAAGTTGGGGCAGAGGTATGGGGTAAAATTGGTGGAGAAGTTGCTTTGCGCTTATTAGTTGTAGATGTGTGATAATTTTTCCTTACAGGTTTATTTAATGTGAAATTAGGGACATTGTTAGACGAGGTAGGTAAGCTGGGAAAATTGGAAATGTTATTTAGAATAGAAAATCTATTATTAGTTATTATTTTTGCATAGCTTGGATTGTTATGTAATTGTTCTGCTTCTCTGAATGTTATATTTTCTGATGCCATTATTGCTTTGATTTTCTTCTATTTCTCGTATATTGGACATTTTCTAGACAACGAGGTGTGATCGTTGGTTTTACAATATATGCACTGATTATTTTCTTTACAAGTTTCTACAGTATGGGTAGTGTCTGTACATTTTTTACATCTACTGTCTTTAGATTTACATTGTTTTGAGGAGTGACCGTATCTGAGACATTTAAAGCATTGCACTACCGGGTGTATGTATGGATCTACTGAAAAATTGCATAAATTAATTATTATGTTTTGTGGAACCTCGTTGCCCAAGAATTCTACAATTATCATTTGTCTTGGTACTAATTGAGTTGTGCCATCGCTGTTAGTTATTTTCCGTTGCATCCTTTGAACATTTACTACTTGTCTCTCAGATATTATCGCATCCTTTAAATAATTCTCCGAAAAGAAAGTATCAACCATACGGACTATGCCCTTTCTATGTGTGTAAAATTTTGGAATATAAGCTATAAGATCATTTTTAATTATTAAATCATGATTAATTATTTTATTCGCTATAGAATAAGTTTTAAAAATGACTTTTACCCTATTAATGCCAACTGTTTTTATATCAAGTACATCATTTTTAATAAACGAATCATTTAATAGAAAATGTCCTACCTTCATTGGAAATAACCTACCGAGATGTTTATTTTTGTGTTCAATATAAACAAAGAATGGAGCCTTATCGCTGGGTTTATACTGGTTTTCAAAATCAGTTAAAGTATTTACAGACTCGTTATCATCCATATTAGTTTTTTCAGAAGTGATATCAGAATGTAATTCATCGGGCGGTCTATGCCCTGTAATAGCATCTTCTTCCATAATTAGATATTTTGGAATACCAAGTTATGGACCTAATTTGCACCAAACAAATTCACAAAATAACACAATAGCGTCACTTCCAAAAATTCGCACCGAAAGCACTTCAAAAGCGACCGACTTTTACGGCTCTCGACTCGATACTGAAGGTATATCTTTTATTAAAGGAATTTTTAAATAATTTCTTTTAGTCAGAAATACGTATTTACGGTTGCCTGTCATCTTATATTCAATTGTTTTTTCTTTGTGAGATATGCCAATATGTTTTATTTTTATATATCTTCCCTAACATTTTCAACTATCGAATGTAAAAAGTTGTACTTTTCAGAAGAGGAAGATAATCTTTTTTTTAGAGAATTCTAAATCAGCACCTTGACAAATGGAAAAATGTTTATATTTTTTATATTTAATCCTTGTTAGATTGATAAAAAAAATTAAACTGCTTACCGTTTTTTTCTTTCCAAAAAATCACATTCGTTACTTTGCTTTTTGTGTTAATCAGCGATTTGTTTTAGTCCAATGTTTCAAAATGGCGAATGGTTGGAATGGAAATCATTTTCGACAGGTCCTATTGGTATACTTTTAACACATTCATTTGGTGCAATGTTTCAAATTTGAGAATTTGGTATTTTCGACAGTTTATATTGGTCTAATTTTAATGAATTCATATTCTCGATTGAAAATGAGGAAAATTAAAATAATTTATAATGTTCTTACAAAGTTTATTACTTATTGTTTAATTAAAAATTGAAGTTGTAGGATAAGATGGGAAAATTATGTTTAAAAAAATTATTAAAAGTATTTTTATGAAAGTTTTTCATTAAAATTTATAGAACTTCACGTCCTGTAGATACCTCAAGTACTCAGTCATGACCCTCAATTGTTGTAAAATAATGGTACATTAAAAGTTTTAAATTTTGAATTAAATGTTATCATTGTCTTCAAATGCGTTAGGTTTTGGAAGACAATCTCTGGCTAGATGTACTATATATTGGTAAAGCTTGGTAATATTGCTGGTATGGCCTAGGTATTAAGTTTTTTGACATAGTGACGTGAGCTTTTTTTTCTTCGTATCCGTTTCCGCCAATGCTAGTCTTTCATGAAAAGTTTGTTATTTTTATTTTTGCGATACTGGTACCTATACCATCACTATGCATTGCTTTACACTATTATTATTATTATTATTATTATTACATTACACTTTTTTTTAATAATAATGAATGATGTTATAAAAAAATCTCAAGTGACCTGCACAGGCTAGATTATATGCTGATGATATGATAATGTTTATCAAAGGAAAAAATATTAACTCGATGGTCAAACTTTTACAAGAAGAACTAAATAAAATCGAAAGTTGGTCTAATGGGAGTGGATTCTATTTTTCAGCTGACAAGACACAATATATTAGTTTTTCCAAAAAGCCTATTCACACTAACATACCTACCTTAAAATTCGGCACAAAGTTTTTAAAACGAAGTACAAAGATAAAATATTTAGGCATAACATTCGACGAAACTTTAAGTTGGAAATCACATATTAAACAATTGGCGATATCATGTCAAAATGATATAAATCTTTTTAAATGTTAGCTAACAAACAATGGGGTGCTAATCCGATCAAAATTGGACTACGGATGCATTGCATATTCTTCAGCGTCGAAGTCAAATTTAAAAATCTTAGACGTTATATATAACAATGCATTACGCATAATCTCTGGAGCTTATAGAACAACTCCTGTTGCAAGCCTCGAGTGGGAACTTGGAGAGTCATCATTACATGAGCGACGGAAATTACTTAGTCTATCGTATGCTTCAAAACAATCATCAATACAACCTGACAACCATTTTCTTAATCAACGTTATCAAATATCAATATAAGAACACATTTACCATTTTAATTAAGGATCAAAAACATTTTAAACTCTATTGAAATTTTTAACTTTCCCTTAACACATTCAGCAAACGTAAACACGCCACCTCCCTGGTTAATACCTTTGCCTACTTTAAATTTAGAACTATCATCATACCGTAAATGTGAAACTAATCCACAAATATTTATAAGCAATTATAATAGAATACTTTCTTCTTTCCCTGAATATACCCAAGTTTACACAGATGCATCTAAAACAACTTCTGGTGTAGGATCATCATTTGTTATAAGAGACATAATAAAAAGTTTCAAATTGCCCAAAGAATCCACTGTGATAACTGGAGAATTGTATGACAGAATCATGAATGTGTTGCTTGTGTGAGTCCATATCAAATAGGTAAAGAAATAATAATAAGACTTACTCACAATCAATTTAATTTAACAATCTGACGACCGGTTTCGCTTTCTACAATTTGCAAAGCATCTTCAGGTCTAGATACAAAGTTAAACTAATGCTGCAATAAAATAAACCCAATTAGGGTGGTGTCTAATAAAGATAAAATAAACAAATAAGTTAGTTCATACAAATTATAGTAATTATGCCAATATTACATGTCTGTGGTTTTCAAAATGAATAAATTTGAATATATAAAAGGTATTAACAGACAAGGTAAGACCCACAATTGGTATAAAGTAGTAATATTATATTGTAATAAATTAATAAATGAGCAGATAAATAAAACAAAACAAACATTACTTACATGCCGGTACTCTATTAATTGATGGATGGTAGGTCATGGTTGCAAAAATCATGTATTGTTGATTGGAGAATTGTTGAATCATGTATTGTTGTCTCCAATCAACAATACATGATTTTTGCAACCATGACCTACCATCCATCAATTAATAGAGTACCGGCATGTAAGTAATGTTTGTTTTGTTTTATTTATCTGCTCATTTATTAATTTATTACAATATAATATTACTACTTTATACAATTGTGGGTCTTACCTTGTCTGTTAATACCTTTTATATATTCAAATTTATTCATTTTGAAAACCACAATTTGAAACTTTTTATTATGTCTCTTATAACAAATGATGATCCTACACCAGAAGTTGTTTTAGATGCATCTGTGTAAACTTGGGTATATTCAGGGAAAGTAGAAAGTATTCTATTATAATTGCTCATAAATATTTGTGGATTAGTTTCACATTTACGGTATGATGATAGTTCTAAATTTAAAGTAGGCAAAGGTATTAACCAGGGAGGTGGCGTGTTTACGTTTGCTGAATGTGTTAAGGGAAAGTTAAAAATTTCAATAGAGTTTAAAATGTTTTTGATCCTTAATTAAAATGGTAAATGTGTTCTTATATTGATATTTGATAACGTTGATTAAGAAAATGGTTGTCAGGTTGTATTGATGATTGTTTTGAAGCATAAGATAGACTAAGTAATTTCCGTCGCTCATGTAATGATGACTCTCCAAGTTCCCACTCGAGGCTTGCAACAGGAGTTGTTCTATAAGCTCCAGAGATTATGCGTAATGCATTGTTGTATATAACGTCTAAGATTTTTAAATTTGACTTCGACGCTGAAGAATATGCAATGCATCCGTAGTCCAATTTTGATCGGATTAGCACCCCATTGTTTGTTAGCTAAACATTTAAAAAGATTTATATCATTTTGACATGATATCGCCAATTGTTTAATATGTGATTTCCAACTTAAAGTTTCGTCGAATGTTATGCCTAAATATTTTATCTTTGTACTTCGTTTTAAAAACTTTGTGCCGAATTTTAAGGTAGGTATGTTAGTGTGAATAGGCTTTTTGGAAAAACTAATATATTGTGTCTTGTCAGCTGAAAAATAGAATCCACTCCCATTAGACCAACTTTCGATTTTATTTAGTTCTTCTTGTAAAAGTTTGACCATCGAGTTAATATTTTTTCCTTTGATAAACATTATCATATCATCAGCATATAATCTAGCCTGTGCAGGTCACTTGAGATTTTTTATAACATCATTCATTACTATTAAAAAAAAGTGTAATGTAATAATAATAATAATAATAATAGTGTAAAGCAATGCATAGTGATGGTATAGGTACCAGTATCGCAAAAATAAAAATAACAAACTTTTCATGAAAGACTAGCATTGGCGGAAACGGATACGAAGAAAAAAAAGCTCACGTCACTATGTCAAAAAACTTATTACCTAGGCCATACCAGCAATATTACCAAGCTTTACCAATATATAGTACATCTAGCCAGAGATTGTCTTCCAAAACTTAACGCATTTGAAGACAATGATAACATTTAATTCAAAATTTAAAATCATGGAGAATTGTTGAATCATGTATTGTTGTCTCCAATCAACAATACATGATTTTTGCAACCATGACCTACCATCCATCAATTAATAGAGTACCGGCATGTAAGTAATGTTTGTTTTGTTTTATTTATCTGCTCATTTATTAATTTATTACAATATAATATTACTACTTTATACCAATTGTGGGTCTTACCTTGTCTGTTAATACCTTTTATATATTCAAATTTATTCATTTTGAAAACCACAGACATGTAATATTGGCATAATTACTATAATTTGTATGAACTAACTTATTTGTTTATTTTATCTTTATTAGACACCACCCTAATTGGGTTTATTTTATTGCAGCATTAGTTTAACTTTGTATCTAGACCTGAAGATGCTTTGCAAATTGTAGAAAGCGAAACCGGTCGTCAGATTGTTAAATTAAATTGATTGTGAGTAAGTCTTATTATTATTTCTTTACCTATTTGTATGACAGAACTCTAATTTACATACAAACAGTCAAACCAGATAAATTCCTTATTATTACTGACTCAATCAATTCCTTTCATATACTGTCAAAAATGTACACTTGCAACCCGATAGCTAAATTAATTAAAAACAAGATGCAGCAGTTGGAAAACAAAACATTAGTCTTCGTGTGGGTACTATCACATATAGGCAATAAAGGAAACGAACTAGCAGATAAAAATGCTCGAGAAATAGCAAATTCTCCAAATATCAGACCGATAATAAAACCATTAGCAGATCTCAATCCGTACTTTAAACAAAAGCTGATATGTAATTGGACTAAATGTTGGGAAGAAAAATATCGTTGTCCATAGTCCAAATATTGGACGATGGACAACGCCCCTAGCCGTTTCCTTCAGGTTGTATTAATCAGGCTCCGATTAGGGACACAGCAAACTCACACATAAATATCTCATGAAAAAGGAACCTCAACCAAAATGTACGAGTTGTGACGTGCCGTTAACAGTGAAACACGTATTAACGGAGTGTCCCAAATATAGTGCTGAAAGACTAACTAATAAAATGTCATTAGTTATAAGGGACATTTTTAGTGAGTGTACCAGTGAAAATGTAAAATTCTTAATAGACTGTAGCATATTGAACCACATATAAGCAAGTTATTTGTTTGTTTGTAACCATTATTGTTTTCATTAAATTCATCCGCTAATAACCAATATGGTTGATGCGGCTGCCTTAAATAAAAAAAAAGTAATGAATATTCCATTTTATTCAGTTTGCAATATATTCGATATTTTGACCACAACAAAATGACAAAATGTTTATATTCAACAGTTTAAACAAAACATTTCCCGCGTTCCTTATCGAGCTACAATTTCGATATTTTGCTACAAGGTGTATCACGTATTATGCAAGGACAAGGTATCGAATCTAAAAAGCCCTATTTTTCACATTCGATAGTTGGAAACGGTAGGGACGATATATTCTGTTGCAAGATATGTGACAGGCAGGTTGTAGGAAAAAAAGAGAATATCCATATCTAATTCTTAAAAATTGGAACTTAAGAAATCTGATATATTGTATGTTTCTTCCGATGTCAAGAACGTTTAACTTATTTTCAGCAATTTTTTTTGAACCTATTCTCTATCCTTCCATTGTTGGATATAGGTCTCCCCCAGTTCTCTCCATCTTTCCCTATCTTGAGCTGTTCTCTGCCATGTGGAACCTCCTTGTTTCCTCATCTGTGGTCTGCCTCTTGATCTCTTTGCATTGTATGGACGCCACTTTCCGATGGCATTGTTCCATCGTCCGTCTTGGAGACGTTCATTGTGTCCAGCCCATTTCCATTTCAGTTATGCTGCTTGTTCTATCGCGTCTACTGTCTTTGTTCTGGTTCTGATCCACTGGTTACGTTTTCTATCTCTAAGTGATACACCCAACATTTGTCTCTCCATCGCTCTTTGTGCCTTCCTTATCGTATCCAAATTGGCCTGTGTAAATGTCCATGTCTGTGCTCCGTAGGTGAGTACCGGTATGATACAGGAGTTATATACCTTGCTTCGTAAGTATAGAGGGATTTTTTGATTTTTTAGAACGTAAGAAAGTTTGCCGAACGCTGCCCATCCCATTCTTACTCGTCTCGATATTTCGGCTGTTTGATTTTCTCTATTAGCTCTGATTGCTTGTCCTAGATAGATACACTCATTTACCTGTTCTATTTTTTCTGTTTTTATTTTTATTGCCTCTTGGTCTTCCGTGTTTGTCATTACTTTTGTTTTGTTGAAGTTAATTTTTAGGCCTTTTTGCAGTGATTTTTCATGAAGTTCATTCAGCATTAATTCCAGTTCTTGTCGTTCCGAGGAGATCAGGAGTATATCATCCGCATATCTAAGGTGATTTAGGTATTTTCCGTTAATACATATTCCTCTGTTTTCCCAATCTGTTGATTTTATTATGTCTTCGAGGGTCAAGGTAAACAGTTTAGGTGAAATTATATCGCCTTGTCGGACTCCTCGTTTAACTTTTATATTATCCGTTATTAATTTGTCGTCCAGAATTACGGTCATGGTTGCGTTTTGGTAAATATCATGTACAAATATCGTGTACATGATATTTCAGCAATTAAGTATTATTTATTGTCATTATTATTACTGTTACTGATAATGCTTGATATGTATTATTATCGTTCATTCCTGATGTGACAATGATATTTCTATTATCCGTAAGTCATCCTTCATAAACTTTCCTTCAGATCCTTTATATAACATTAGATGACAGGTATTAGTAGTTTATTGTTACTTTCCTAATCTTTATTACCAAATTAATGTTCTCTCACAAACTTTAATAACTTGCAATAAAGTGTACCAAATAAAATTAAAAGGTTTAAAATGATGTTTAATTGAAATAGCATAGCTATAAATAAATAGCTTATAAATAGCATCGCTTATAATTCACTTTGTTTAACATCAGAGCCTACTAGACTATATCTAATGTTGCCTATTTATTACACTAAACTCTGTGACAGCTGAATTTTAACTTAATTTTTGTCTGTTTTCGCTCCCGATTTAAAACATCAACAAGTCAAATACGGAGTTTGGAAATGTGTGTGTTTTGTGAGATCCGACGGTCAGCTATCAAATATTTATCTTGATCTCATTGTGAACTTGTACAAAGAGAATTCGTGAAATCTCTCCGATATAGTAATTTTGGACCGGCATTATCCGGAAAGGGATTTTCCGCTTAATTTTCCTCTCTGGGGTAGCGTATTATTGATCATAATAACAGACCTAATGTTTTGGAAAATATTACCGTAATAAAGTTTACAGGCTCTTAACTGAGTGGTTAATGTTATTCTGAATAATGATTTATGGTCAAACACTGCTAATTGTATGAGAGGGCAACATAAAAAATTCTGGATTTAATAGTAGATATTATTAGTCGAGACGAAGGTGACTTGACGAAGATAATAAAAAAGAGAAAACTTGAATATCTGTGGCATCTTATGAGAGGGAGCAGATATAGAGCAGAGGGAAGAAATATTCATGGTTCCGAAACCTTCGTAAATGGACTGGTTTATTAGCAGATGAATTGTTATGTGCCGCGAAAGATTGAAAACAAATATCGGCAAAAAGTCGTGGAAGCTATTCAAGCCTAATTTGGGCACGGTACTCAAAGAAGAAGACGATTTTTTCTATAAAAACGCATTTGTTTGTCAATATAGTTTTTTTAGTTTAATAAGTTTTATCCAACTGTTTTTCAATAAATGGATTACCTGTGTAAAGTGCAGGTCTAGAATATTTAAAAATAGCCATTTACCGTTACTATCAACTCCTTACTTGAGATAAAATGGTTTCCAACCATGGACGTATAAACACAGATGGACTCAGTTATTTACATAAAATTGTGAAGTCAAAATTATATAAATAGGTCACATTCTCAGCAACTTCAACTGTTGTCACGTTTTGTTTTAAAATTTCTTATTCGCGAGTCGCTGAAAATATTACTCCGTATTTTATACTCTACAGGTGCTATCAAACCAAAATAATAATTTATTGATTATATTAATATATTTAATTGTAATAAAAATATCAAGTGTGCACATAGTGTGCATTATCATTTAATAATAGCGTATAATAAATATCAATCAATTATTTTATATGTAGAAGCACTGAAAACAATTTATTAATGGCAACGGTTGTTTACATTTCTCTGTCTTATGGATCTACGTCATACTTCAAATGGTGTTCCATGTTTGTTTACTTTTCACAGTAAATGAGGAAAAAGTTATTTTTCGATATTTTGGCTGTATTTTGAGTGATATTTGTGAAAAGTGAAATAAAATTAACGAAATATTTACATCCCGATCTCTCATTTCATTTGTAAGTACATATAGTTTACATTATTTAAAATGAGGAAATGAGGAAGCGAGTTTGTTTACATTTTAATATGCGTACCATTGGGTTTATTCATGTTCATTAATGTATTGAATAAGATATGAGTTCATAAAATTAGTAGACATTTATAAATTGTAAGTAGACATCATCTGATTAAAAAAGATCTGTTTAGTACCTTTTTAATTTAATATTTCTCATGAATACAAATAAATTAGTGAAATGAATAAAACTCATTTATTTTTCTATGTAGGTTTCCAAATAATATTGACGATCGAACTATTTGGGTAGCAAATTAAGGAGAAAACATAAAGATTTTTTATTGTAGCATTTTGATACTATTAAAAAATTAACTTGAATTTAACTATATTTAATTGTATTAATTTTAAAGCAAATAAAATTGTATTTTAATTTTTCTATAAAGACGTGATTTGTGAATAGTTAAACTCTCGTTTTAAACGTGTTTTTATACATTATTACTACTTCCAATTTTTAAAATCTGAATAATTACCCGCGAGTAAAAATTCAAGCACGATTATGCACATTGCGGAAGCATCACATTCTATCGAAGCTTCAAAACATTGTGTGTTAAAGGTATATTATTGCTTTGTCCATCTACGTTTATACGTCCATGTTTCCAACGAACAATTACTTATAATTTAAGTATAGATAGAAAATCAAATCTGGTTAATATGTAGGTTGTTCTAAGGCTCCTTTTACAAACCGCTCAATTTCTTTATTATTCAAAAGGTGGGCAGATGCATTGTTTTTATTAAAATATCGGTTTGTCTTTTTGGCAGCTAATCAATTTAATACATAGATTACTTTGAAATACTAAAAACATTATCCACTTTCTCTTCGGTCAATGAAATTCTCTTTTTTTGGTTCAGAAGTATCAGTTTTATCCACTATTGGACTCAATTTTTATTTAGTTATAATATTCTTTGCCCACTGTTCATTTATTCTATCAAATCTGAGCAAAATATAGGTTGGATTTTTCCCAAATGGACTATTAACCGTTTTATGGTGCCCATCTGTCACTGATCGTGGACAATAACATGGGTATTTTGACTTTGTTCACTGCTGTCCTAGGGGAATATCAGGCAGGATTCAGGCCTGGACGTTTCAACCATTAACCAGATCTTTACACTACGACAGATCCTCGAAAAAGCGCAAGAGTTTAACATAGATATGTATCATATTTTTGTCGATTTTAAAGCGGCATATGACAGTGTCTTAAGACCAAGTCTTTACAACGCTATGAATGAGTTAGGAATTCCAAAAAAACTAATATGTTTGATAAAAGTGACAATGGCGAAGATGCTATCAGCAGTAAAAATTCAAAACGACTCGTCAACCCCATTTCAAATACATAGGGGGTTAAGGCAGGGAGATGCGCTGGCGTGTCAGCTTTTTAATGTCGCCTTAGAAAAAGTTGTACGAGACGCTAATTTAGATAGCAGGGGAACAATATTTAATAGATCAGTCCAAATTCTAGCATATGCAGACGACGTGGACATTATAACAAGAACTAGGGCGAGAACTGCGGAAATCCTAACCGAGCTAGTAGCAGCAGCAGAAACCAAATTCATGGCGACTAACACAAACACAAGAGCTGGAAATGTTGACACAAATTTAATCATCAATGACCAAAACTTCGAAGCAGTCAATGAGTTCATATATCTAGGGACATCGGTTAACCCCAATAACAATACATCTGAGGAAATAAAAAGGCGAATAATAATTGCAAACAGGTGTTATTATGGTCTATCAAAGTACTTAGCTAACAAACGTCTGTCTCAAAAAACTCGTATAAGGCTGTATAGAACACTGATAGTCCCCGTTCTCACATACGGATCAGAGGCATGGACGCTAACGAAAACAGATGAATCCGCTCTATCCATTTTTGAAAGAAAGGTGCTACGCAAGATATTTGAAGCGGTCTGTGAGAACGGAATATGGAGGCGTAGATATAACTTCGAACTGCAGAATATCTACAAGCATACGTTTGGTGGTAAAGATATTAGAACTATAATTAAGCGAAACCGCCTGCAGTGGGCAGGACATGTAGCCCGGGCCCCTGAATCGAACATGATAAAAAAGATTCTAACAGCGCAACCTGTGGGAATGAGACGACGGGGTAGACCAAAGCTGAGGTGGATGGATGGGGTAACACAAGATGCGGAGAAGATCGGAGTCGGCAACTGGAAAATTCAAGCAAGGGACAGAACAGAATGGCATAGAAAGCTTGAGAAGGTCGAGGCCCTCTAAGGGCTGTAGCACCAAGATGATGATGATGATGATGATCACTGCTGTCCTAAAAAGCCCAGTAGTGATCAAGTTAAACCATTTTAACCTGGCTGCACCAGTGTTAAATAAAATATATATCGAGTGTTTACGGGGAGTTTATACAGTGTTGAGATAAAGTTTGGAACCAACTAAATATCTCTCATAAGGTTTTGCATGCATATACAATGACAAATAACGCATTTGGCGCCATATTTTTTGCTACTACTCTACTTTCGGTTTTGCCTAAAATATCATTACTTATTTAATTTAAATAGGACACCCTGTATATTTTTGCAGATTAAAAACAACTGGTGATTTCCAATTCACTTTGCATGTAAGGAATAGGTTACTTTATTTACTAAGACCAATGTCTATAATAATTTTAAAAAATTACTTCAAATATTCAATATATTTACAAGTTCACATTCTCCCAATCTGTATGCCTATTAATTTATTTACTAGCATAATAGGAGTAAAAACATAAACTCGTGTCTTGTGTTTTTTGTATAAAAATAATGTAGTAAGAAATAGTCTAGTAGGTAACTGTTATCAAACCAATTCGAAGTAATAATTATTAGAATAAAAATGGTACATTTAAGTAGTAAATATCGTATCGACATATTAATAATAATTGGTTAACGTAATCGTGTTAGAGCAGCACCCAAAAAAAGCTGACAATTTGGCTTATAGATTCATTTTTGTAGACGGAATCTTTCTTTTTTTTTTTGTGTATTTTGGACAATTGTCATTCATCCAGTCTCAATCAAGATAAGTTTATTAATGTAGTGTGTGTGTGTGTGTGTGTGTGTGTGTGTGTGTGTGTTTGTGTGTGTAGAGTAATTGTCTTGATACTTAGCAAAGTCGACGTCATTGTCTTTGCTAAGAGACGCTAATTGTATCCGAACGTCTGCGGTCCCTCCGGTGTGTACCGATCACAAAAGGATAGAAATTATTTTCATTTATTAATTTTTTTAATAAACAAAAATTTCCACCCAGGTGGGATTCGAACTCACGACCTTTAGGTTTAAAGGCAGGCGCTCTTACCACTGCGCCACAGAGGGGATTTAGACGGAATCTTAACTGGTAACAAGTATTTAGATTTACAAAATAACCAATAAACTGCACTTTAACAGAATGGTCAATTACCACAAAATTTTTAGTTTCAACCAGATGGAGTGCTTTTCCACTATTATTATCGACGGGTCAGAAATTTTATGAATGCGAATTTCCTAAATCGATGGATTGGATGTGGAGGACTCATAGAGTGGCCTGCTCATTCTCCGGGCCTTAATCCGTTAGAATATTTTTTTTTGAGGTTATCTAAAATCATGTGTTTACATTAAGTGCTCAACATGTTTGCAGGATTTGAAACAAATAGTTACTGATAAATGTGACTAATACTTTGAAAAGTGTTTTGAAAAGAGTGACTTACGAATTTAATAATAGGCTTCTACATCGTTAGATACTGAATGGCGAGGAATTAGATCATTTGAAGTGTGTTTTTTATATTATTATTCTCATTGGTCTTCTTCTTCTTCTTCAAGTGTCCTGTCCGTTGCGAACGTTGGCTATTAGCATGGCAATTCTGATCTTGTTTGCGGCGCTTCTGAATAGTTCCACCGATGTAAGCCCGAAGCACTTTCGCAAATTTTGGAGCCACGAGTGCCTTCTCATGCCTGGCCCTTGCTTACTATCTATTTTCCCCTGGACAATCAATTGCAGTAGACGGTACTTATCGTGTCTCAATATGTGGCCTAGATATTCAAGCTTACTTTGTTTTATTGTGCTCAAGATTTCTTTCTCCTTTCTGATTCTTTGGAGTACCTTTCTGTTGGTGACATGTTCGGTCCAGGATATACGAAGAATGCGTCGGTACACCCACATTTCGAATGCTTCTAGTTTTCTCGTGAGCGTCTCTGTTAGCGTCCAGGCCTCCATACCATATAGTAAGATCGCAAAAATGTAGCATTTAACTAGACGTAGTTTTAGGGGAAGCGACAAATCCTTACTTATGAGGAGCTTTTTCATATTGTTAAATGCTTCTCTAGCTCGTTCTATTCTTATTAGGTAGGTATCATCATTTTTCACACCTCGCCGTCTTTTTTTAAGATTATCTGATTGAGATGGCTCACCTTCACTTTCAGTGCTTCTATTTTTATCCGAACTAGACATATTAAGCAGAAAAATGTGATTATATTACACGTTAACTGCACACAGTATCGTAACCGATAAATCATTGAAAATATTTCGCGACATGAGGCTTGCATTTTAAACCAAAAACACAGCAGAGCGCAAGGTCAAATACATCATACAAATTTAAATATTTATTTTTTAAAGGTACTAAGTTAGTTTGCTTAGGTCCTTTCTGCGCTAAACCATAATTTTCTCACCATTTAGTTCATTTCTGCACCAAACGGTAGGTTTTGGATCAATAATCAATTTAGCATATTAAAAGAAAAATGGCCGAAATAGTACTTAAGCTCTTTTAGAAGTAATCGATTAAATTTAAGGATATTTCCGATGAAAAGAGAAGTAAAGTAGTAACAAAAAACAGGGAGTCATATGCGTTTCGTATCATTATACTTGCATGTTTCATAAATAGCGTCCCTTTTGTTTTAAAGATATTTAGTTGAATCCATACTTTATCACAATCCTGTATATTATAGCAGCTTTGCTCGAACTCCCTCGAATTCTTGTATAATTAATTAAATAATAATTATTTTTTTGTAATTAACTGCTGTGTTTATTGTACTTAAATTGAAAGACACAAAAGAATTGGTATGTTAAAAAAAAAGTTTTCTTACCCATTTCGTCAATGATAGGAGCCATCCTCAACGTGATACCAACCAAAAGCAGACACATAAATAGCAACAAAAAGGCCGTAGCTACGATTGTCCATTTAGCTCTCTTCGACGAGTCCTCTACTGTGAGATGTTTAAATGTTTCATTTAACTCTCCTCCTTCGACAAAACACGTGTTTTGTGCCATAGCCATTCTCTTTTTTAATTCTTTTTTTCTTCGTTTTCGGCGTTTTCTTCTGGCTCTGTACAAGGCTTCTTCGGCCAAAAGATCATCGATAGGACTCGGTTTATCCGGGTCGATTTTCAGAGAAATGTAGTCGTCGTCGTAGTGGATCCTTAAACAAAAATTAGCGATACAAAACTATTTACTAATATATAAAAACAACAAATTAACAATTTATTACAATTAAGTTATTGCTACTCAAGATTTTTACTACAAATCAGACGGAATTAAAGTGTTTTTATTATTTATAAAAAGAAATTTCTTTATTGTATTCTTTACTAATCGTTTACCGATGTTGCAGTAGTTTTCTTAAGTTTTTTTTTTTCGGAATCTCTTGTGATCATTTCATTTCAGCTGTAAATAGGAATACATCACATGTCCTAGCTTTACAATCATAGGCCAGTAAATGAACGTGAACTATGGCGATACCCTATAATTTTCTGTGTCACCATCGAGTTGCATGAAAATTTTGACTTAGGTTCGACTAACCCTTTACTTCACTTTGGACTTGTGCAGATGGTTTCTTTTTATTTTTTAGGGGCGAAAAGTACCTCTATTAAAAACGTATAATTGTGAATTAAAGAGGGTAATTGATTGAAATCATTTTTTAATGAAGCGAATGAATGTCAATTATTATTAACAACAAAATTTAAGATTTTATCACAGTTTAATCCCAAAATCTCACCCCTAAGATTATTAATAATTAAAACAATGTCATTGAATACCTTGTCTCCACTTATTTGCATGTAAATTTGGATTTACATTTAAAGGGTGAAAACGACCCTTATTAGAAATAAATCATATAGTTGTAAATTTAAATTATTTAATTATACAGTGACATTAACTTTAGTTTCGTTTAAATTTTTTAACACATAATTTCTACCCTTATAAGAACCACTCTTATAAGGTATATAACTCCTGTATCATACCGGTGCTCACCTACGGAGCACAGACATGGACATTTGCACAGGCCAATTTGGATAGGATAAGGAAGGCACAAAGAGCGATGGAAAGACAAATGTTGGGTGTATCACTTAGAGATAGAAAACGTAACCAGTAAATCAGAACCAGAACAAAGACAGTAGACGCGATAGAACAAGCAGCAAAACTAAAATGGAAATGGGCTGGACACAATGAACGTGTCCAAGACGGACGATGGAACAATGCCATCGGAAAGTGGCGTCCATACAATGCAAAGAGATCCAGAGGCAGACCACAGATGAGGTGGAAAGATGACATCAGGAAACAAGGAGGTCCCACATGGCAGAGAACAGCTCAAGATAGGGAAAGATGGAGAGAACTGGGGAGACCTATATCCAACAATGGAAGGATAGAGAATAGGTTCAAAAAAAAAAGAACCACGCTTTGCGAAGAAATTCGAATAGTTGGTTTTATTCAAAACGTTAAGAATTTATTTTATTTTAACCTAAAAACAACCCTTATTAGTTTGTAGGATGGGTGAAAATATGTATGTGCATTGATAGCACATTATGTGTATCCCTTCTGAGATCTCTTAAAATATGTGATTGGTTTTTTACTTATAACTCGGTTAACTTTTGAGCTATGAAGTACTTAAAAACCATTTAGTAGATTTTTTAAGGGCAGCAAGATCGTTTGTATTAATGTTTTCTTAAACCGTTATTTTTTAAAGGGTTGTAGTTAAAAGGGCTTGAACGAAACCAATTAAGAGTATATGCAAACTTTGTACAGCTATATCTTAACCAATTCTTGTCTTACGGAAAAACAAAAAGACCAAAATGTTAAGAAAAGCAAAACCTATATTTTTTTTACTCGTCAGGATTTTGCGTATCACTAATGTTTTTAAGTTATTTCGAAAAATAGGTATTTGGAAAAGTATTTAATATTTATATACATATTTAACATTCAATATTTTTCTTTTATTCGATCGGTACTCACCGGAGGGACCGCAGACGTTCGGATACAATTGGCGTCTCTTAGCAAAAACAATGACGTCTACTTTGTTAAGTATCAAGACAATTACTCTACACACACATACACACACTACACTAGGTACCTGACTGTACCATGCCAATGATCATAGTTGTCAAGGCATTAACTCAATAATAAAAAAAAATATTTTTTAATACTGTATTATAATATGATCTTGTTTAATCATATATTCTAACTACTTATTTACTTTAAAAGATTAAAGTATATTATTTTTCTTCTATTCAATAAAATCTCATTGTCAAACTGGCTAACACATGCTTTTAAGTTAAAAGAAATCGACTTGTCTTTGTTATTTGGGAATTGTCTCGCAGATCATAGAAAACATTATAAAATATCAAATTTCTTTACCATTTAGTTAACTTATCGCCATTCAAAATCGCAATACAATATACTTGATTTATGGGTATGCACTGGCCCCAAGAAACAACGGATCCCCTACATAAGAAGGGCGGTCAGATAATTTCTGACTATTTAGACTAAAAAAATACACTTTTTTAATCAAGACAGCGTACTGAAAACATCTCCAGTTTGTCAGCGACGTCTCTTTTTCGTGCCTAGGTGCCCATTTGCGTCTCGACTTGCAGATACCACTCTTCTACTGCTTGCTAGGACTAATACACCACATTCCAAAGTAAGTTTTTTTTTCTTTGTACAGTTAACAGCAATGAGTTAAGCCAGCTATTTTTCTGCGCTATTATTTTAATTCATTTAACCAGCGACCTTAGTAAGTTTCACACAAAACAATAGGGGTTCTGTTCATAATATTAAAAAATTATTTTTACTTTAAAACCAATTTTTTTCAAAAAGAAGCACTTTCAAGCAGATAGTCTTATTAACAACAATGAGTTAAGCCAGGTATTTTTCAGGATATTTAAATTATTTGCTCTTTTAATCACAATCAAAATAGTGCATTTTTTCTTCGCTATTATTCAAATTCATTTAACCAGCGACCTTATTAAGTTTTACATAAAACAATAGGCATTTTGTTCATAGTTTTAAAAAATTATTTTACTTTAAAACCATTTTTTTCAAAAATAAGCACTTTGGAGCGAACACACTTATAGCTTAAATAAACAAAATATAAATAAAGTAAATTGTAGAGCGGTATCAATTTATTTTATTTTGGGCTGCTAATTGAGTGGTTGAGCTAATTTATATTGGAATCAAACTGCCAAGGTAAGAGTTGACAGCCAGTACACAGTGATCTACAATGTCTACAGTGAAGCGGTATTTCAAGAAGCGCTCTCAGACTCAATAGAAGGTATATCTATCAATGGAGAAGTTTTGAAAACTTACGTTTTGCAGACGATACAGTTAATAATTACGGATAACAACAATGATTTACAGAACGTAATGCAACGCCTTAATGAACGCTGTCATGAGTACGGACTGAAGATAAATTTAAAGAAAACTAAATGCATGATCATGACTAAAATCTGCACATGCAAATATCTAATTGACTATTGAAGATACTGCAATTGAGAGTGTTAATAACTATAAATACTTAGGAACATGGATATCATCAGATGTAGACCAAACCAAAGAAATTAAGACACGTATTGAAATAGCACGTACATCATTTATTAAACTTAAAAAGTTTCTTTGTTGTCGGGATATAAGGTTGTTGTTGTTGTTTGTTTGTGTTTAAATGACTGCGGATACTAAATCCATTCGCCAATCTTACAATTTGAGGTGTAGTGTGTGTGTGTGTAGAGTAATTGTCTTGATACTTAGCAAAGTCGACGTCATTGTCTTTGCTAAGAGACGCTAATTGTATCCGAACGTCTGCGGTCCCTCGGTGTGTACCGATCACACAAGGATAGAAATTACTACGCCTGAGAATGCTTCGATGTTACGTGTTCTCTACTTTTCTTTATGGTCTGGAAGCTTGGACACTAAAACAAGTTCATCTGAATAAGTTAGCCGCCTTTGAATTTTGGTGTTACAGAAGAATCCTACGAATATCATGGATTCAAAGAATGTCAAACATGGAAGTAACTAGAAGGATAGGAAATGAGGCGGAAATAATATTAACTATTAAAAGACGAAAACTTGGGTACTTGGGACATGTGATGAGAGGGCAAAAATACGCATTATTACAACTTATTATGCAGGGCAAAATCCGAGGAAAGCGAAATGTGGGAAGACGAAGAATATCCTGGCTTAAGAACTTAAGAGAAATGGTTTGAATGCAGTAGTGCAGAACTTTTTAGAGCGGCAGTCAATAGAGTCCGCATAGCCATGATGATTTCCAACCTTCGATAGAAGATAGAACTTAAGAAAAGAAGAAGAAGTGAGTGGTGATTTCCACGATGTTTTTACCAAAAAATAGGAACCAACTATATTTTGAGCCAAAGTGCATCATTTTTAGGTTATTTTACCTTGAAATATTTTATTTGGAATTTGACAAATAAGAAACTGCTTACCATGAGCTACAACTCTGCTTCTATTGGGTCTAAGGGTTTCATAAGTACATCATTCTTTTTTTATTTTTTTATAAGCTATATTTTTGCTAGGAATTTTTTTATACATTCTATTAAGGTGAGCTAACATTTTTTAGCTCACCTTAATAGAATGTCACATAGAATGTCTTTTATACTGTTTATTAGTTTATTTTAATTATGGAGAACACGTAGAACCCCTGTCAAACAAAGGTACACGAAAAGCTTTATGTTCATCCAAGAATCGCAGAAGAATTTCACTTGGAAAGAAATAGATAGCAAACCAAAAAAATCGACTTAACATTTTCACTCGTAAATAACTGAAAACGTATTGACTTGTGAAAAAACTCTATGAAAAAAAAGTTGCTTAGAATTTGTCAAATTATCTATTTCCGTACTTATTTTGAATGTAAGTTTTTTCATTTCAGAGAAGGAGTAGCTTTCACCACTTAAGTAAACGCAACCCTGGACTTAAATCCAAAAGTGCATTAGAGGGTAAGATGAACCTAAATGCAAATTTTTAAGCAAAATTACACTCCAAAACGATCATTTACTGAAGTGTCGTCGGCGCCGTCGCCTCCTGAGCTAATAAATAACAAAAGTTAATTTTAAAACTAAAAAGCGAGTTGTACACTAAGTCAATCATTTTCCTTTTTAATGTTAAAAAACGGAGTTCGATTTTAAAGTTCGTCTTATAAACCGACACAAACCTTAATTCTTCTTCTTCTTCTTCTGGTTCCTATCCGGTTCGGATGTTGGAAATCATATTGGCAATCATGACCTTGCTCGCTGCGGCTCGAAACAGCTCCGTTGAGGATTTCTTAAACCATGTTTTTAAATTCCGCAGCCATGATATTCTCCTTCTACCGGGTCCTCGCTTACCTTTGACTTTACCTTGCAATATAGACTGTAGCAGGGAGTAACGGTGCTGATTTCTCATAACGTGTCCCACATATTGCAATTTTATGCGTTTGATCGTAAACACAATATCTGGTTCCTTCTTCATTTTTCTTAGAACTTCCTTGTTCGTGATCCTTGCTGTCCATGATATTCTCAGCATTCTTCTATAAAGCCACATCTCAAATGCTTCAAGTTTTTTAATAGTGGCGTCTGTAAGCGTCCATGCCTCCGCCCCGTACAACAACACAGAGAAAACATAGCATCTCAAATGTCTCATTTTTGTATCAAGGGATATGTTGAAGATGGCGCTCATTTTGTTAAAGACCGTTCTTACCTTTCCTATGCGGCACTTTATTTCCTGTAAATTGCTAGTTTTATGTTCTCCACTGTTCGTTAATAATAGTTCCCAGGTAACAATACTTTTTACTCGCTCTATCTGCGTCCCATTAATGTATATATGAGCAACATTTATATTCTCCTTGCTGATAATCATTGTCAATTGGCATTGGCAAACCTTAATTAGTTTTAAAATATTCGCAAAAATTATTTCACAATATATGGTTAATGAAGAGCCATTGGGAAAGTCAAATGAAAAATGTCAACTGAACTTTTACAAACTTTATAAAAGAACATTCCTTTTTTAATAGGTTAAAAATATTTTGTAGATAATTAAATGATATTTTCGTGTTTGTAGTATTTAAATTTATTGGTATAAAATTATTCTATTAATTAACCTTTTAACGTGCAGAACTATTTTTGTTTAAAAAATCTGAAAAATATTTAATAAAGTCTTCTAATTAATTTTGAAGCGTAAAAGGTTATTAAAATGGCAGTAGGTATCGCTACCAGTAAAAAAAATCTCCTACAGCGGCATTGGAAGGTTTGTTGAATCTAAGACCACTTTCTGTCTTTGTACAGGGCGAAGCCCGATCTGTTATGCAGAGAATAAAACATAGACTTCTTCTTCTTCTTCCTTCTTGTATGTAGGCTTTAAAGCCTGTTTCTTCTTCAATGTTAGCCTCGTAAATTGTTTAAATCGTTGCACCATCTTTTTCTTGGTCTGCCAATATATCTTCGTCCATTTGGTGACTTATCTCGTACTATTCGCACTATCCTATCCTCTGATGCGTTCGTTTCACTCCTATTTCCGTTTTGTCACCGATGCATTCATGTCTTCTATATTGTATACTCTTTTTATGTTTTCGCTTCTCTCCCTATCCAACAGAGTTTTCCCTGATATTCGTCAGAGTATTTTTATCTCTGTTGTTTCTAGTAGTCATCTCGTTTTAGATGTGTCAGATCTTGTCTCCGCAGTGTATGTTAATATAGGACTAATCGCTGCTTTATAGATTCTTGTTTTTGTGTCTTGTGTTAGGTGTTTGTTCTTCCAAATTGTGTCATTAAGAGATCTTGGCACTTCACTTTCTTTTAAGCTTTGTTGTTAATTCTTCTTCAACATCTCCGTAACTAATTATTTCTATTTCTAGATATCTAAACCTTGCTTCCTGCTTTGTTATTCTACCATCAATTTCGATTTTACATCGTAGTTGGTATTTAGATGTTCTCATACATTGGTTTTTTTCTGCTGATATTATCATATTGTATTTCTTGGCTGTTGTATTGTGTTCTGTCTCGGCAATTAATGCAGCGTCGTCTGCATAATATAATATTTGAATTTCTTTGTTCCGCATTCTGTAGCCATGACTTTACGTACTGCTTGTATTATTTCGTCCATTATTATATGAAAGAGAAGTGGACTTAACGAGTCACCTTATCTGACTTCGCTTTGTACTGGTATACACTGTGTTAATTTTCCATTTATCTTTGCCTATATTAGGTTATGGAAGTAGATGTTTTCGATGGTTTGTATAATATTGATTTGCATTATTGGTATTGGTTTCTTTTATACAGTAGGTGTAAGACGTCTTCGACTTGAATGCGATCGAAAGCCTTTGTTAGGTCTATAAAACATAGATATGCTGGTTTCATTGTACTCGATAGCCTTTTCTGCAATTTGTCTTAGTACAAATACGGCGTCTATGCAGGATCTTCTGGATCTGAATCATTTTTGTTCATCTGATAAAGTTGTTAGCTTATTAATTTTGTTGGTTAGGACTTTTGTGGTAAGATTAGTGGGGTGTTTATGCTATTTCTTAATGCGACTGGTATCTTACAGTGCAATATTAGTTTTTGTATAAGTTTTGTCATCTCCAGGATTATACTTTCTTCTCCGTGTTTTAGAACTCTCCTCCGTTGGTTATCCCGTCTGATCCTGGTGACTTTCTATTTTTAAGTAAATTTATGGTTAATTTTTACTTCGTGAGAACTGATTTCTATTTCGTGTCTTAATTCAAGTACGTTATTGTGTTAATTATTATTTTCCTTTGCTTTAAACAGTTCCGTCAGGTATATTTCCCATTCGTTTGCTGATATGTTATTATATTCCTTTAATTCTGCCATTTTTTCCATTGGTTTCTTATGAATCTCCATATTTGTTGTTGTATACCGTAGAAGTCGCTTTCCATCCTTTTTGTAAACTGTTCCCAGTGATCATTTTTTGTTCTTCTTACCAACTGCTTTGTTTCATTTCGTATTCTTTTACAGGTGTCTCGGGATTCTGGGGTATTTGATGTTTTGTACTTCGTGTTCTCTCGATTCTCTTTACATTTTTTTTTATTCTTTTCTGAACCATGGTGTATGGTTGTGGTTTCTTTTGTTCAGTATAACTTTGTGTTTTCCTAGAGTTTTTATTGCTGCTTCTTCAATGTTGTTTTTACATAGTCAAAGTTAATACATAATCAAAAGTATATAAGCCAGGCCCATAGTGCGGACAATAAAACCGCAACTGCTGACCCATCGATGCAACAGCTACGAGATTTAGCTTTTCGAAGGGTGTAGTAGCCGGTACAGTAGGGATATATCAAGAGATAAATCTCTTGGTAAATATATCTAAGGATGTCACAATTTTTCAGGTGAAAATAACAGCTATCTATAACTGCGTGGAAGAAATAGAAAGGAAAAAAGAACATACTGTTCAATTGCCATCATCAAGGATAGCCAGGCAGCACTTAAGACACTCAATTCTGTAAAGGTTTATTCACTTACAGTGCCCAGTTAACTGACCTACTACGGCGTTGACTAATTTCCTGTCTTTGCTATTAGGTCTGCTGTCAATTTACTTTCTGTTTCTGTTTTTGTTCCTGAGCAGTTGTTAGACTCCTTGGTAATGATTATTAATATGTATATATATAACCAGCAATTAGTAATATTTGGATTTATTAATGTATATAGTATTAAGTATATAGTATATAGTATTAAGAACTCCGCCTCTGGTAGATACTGGGTGGATTGAGTAGCTCAGTAAATTCCAGTGCCAATCCCAAGCCCGGATGAAGGAGGAGGGTTACAGCGGTAGGTTAGCTCCCCGCCCTGCGTAAAAGAAATAGTGCTAAAAATCCCAAAGAACAGCCTCGGAACTCGGATGGCTTCAACGGAAAACGACATAGGCAAAGAAAAAGGCTAACGAATTTTTTTTTGTGTGTTTTGGCTTGGACAATTTTGTCATTTAGCCAGTCTCAATCAATATAAGTTTATTAATGTAGTGTGTGTGTGTGTTTGTGTGTGTAGGGTAATTGTCTTGATACTTAGCAAAGTCGACGTCATTCTCTTTGCTAAGAGACGCTAATTTTATCCGAACGTCTGCGGTCCCTCCGGTGAGTACCGATCACACAAGGATAGAAATTATTTTCATTTATTATTATTTTTTTTAATAAACGAAAATTTCCACCCAGGTGAGATTCTAACTCACGACCTTTAGGTTTAAAGGTAGGCGCTCTTACCACTGAGCCACAGAGGGGGTTATCTAACGAATTTTGGATGTTGGAACATACAAGGACTGAATACAAAAGAAAACCAAGTATTTAAGGAACTCAGTACATACCGAATTGACATCGCAGTACTCAGCGAAACAAAAAAGGAAGGACAGGGGAACCACTACAAAGACGATTATTTATACTTCCGGAGTAGAAAAATCAAAAAGAGCCAAAGCTGGAGTAGCGGTCGTGATAAGAAAAAACATGGAAAAATGTATTACCAACTGGAACCCGATAGACGAAAGAATTATAACAGTAGACCTTACAACAAAGGGGAGAGACGTAAAAATAATTGGCATCTACGCACCCACGGACGACTCAGAAACAAACACTAAAGACATGTTCTTTGACAAACTCTCAGAAGAGTTAAATAAAATAAAAAAAAGGCAAGAAATAGTCCTGCTAGGGGACCTGAACGGAAGAGTAGGTAAAGCTCTTGGCAACAAAATAATTGGACAACACGGAGAAGATGTAGTAAATGAGAACGGAACAAGATGGTTGGAGGTATGCGAACAACATTCGTTAAAAATACTGAATGGATTTTACAAACATAGAGACATAAATAAATATACATGGACTGAAAAGACAAGAAAACTGCAGTCAATTATAGACTATATAGTAGTTAAACAAGAGACATCTTTAAGACCCTACGATGTAAAAGTTTGGAGAGGGGCAGAATGTGGATCGGATCACCTACTAGTAAAGGCCCCCGTGGAAATAAGATATATTAAACAAAATAAATCCCAAGAACAGACAAACAAAGAGTCCACACGGCTCTATAACATAGACAGCTTAAAAAATGAGTCCACAAGTTTTCTTTATAAACTACGTTTGGCACAAAAATTAGACAAAGAAATAAACGGAACAGCGGAAGAAATGTATGAGACTTTGAAAATCAAAATTCATGAAGCAGCATTAGAAGCTCTAGGTACGAAAGAAAAAGTAAAACGTAGAAATTATTGGTGGACAGAAGGTTTATTAGAACTGGTAGAAGAAAAGAAAAAACTGTCTCTCAAATGGTTAGCGACAAAAGATGAGGAAGACCGAAAGAACTATAACAGATACAAATATATAGTAAAAAAGGAAATTAAAAATCAAAAAACATAACCTGGGACAACAAGTGTGCAGAAATAAGCTCAATGGTAGGAGGATCTAAGTCCAGACAAGCTTGGAAAACTATCAACAGTCTTAGAAAAAAATACAAACGAAACAAAAAAAATAAACCCCGTAGACATAGAAAGATGGAAAAATTATTATGAAAATCTATTAAATAAACAACGTACACAGTTTCTAGACACACAGATGGATAGAGTTGAAACGGGGTTAAATGAAGTGGCAATGATTACCGTAGAATAAATAAAAACTGCATTACAAAAAATGAAAAATAATAAAGCTCCTGGGCCGGGTGATTTACCTATCGAGTTATTCAAACATGCCACTGCAATAACATTAGAATTGCTTTGTAAAATGTTTAACAAGTGCCTACAAGGAGAAAGTATTCCAAGAGATTGGAAAGTCTCGTACATAAACTCCATCTACAAAAAGGGAAACAGGAATGACTGCAGTAATTACCGAGGTATCAGCATTACGTCATCCACTGGCAAACTGTATGAAAGAGTTCTGAAAACCAGGATAGAAAAAGAAGCCACAGAGATCGAAGAACAAAGTGGATTCCGACCAGGGAGATCTTGTGTCGACAATGTATTTACTCTCAAACATCTAACAGAAAAGAGATCAGCAAGAGGACTAGAACTTTATGCCACTTTTATAGATCTCCGTAAAGCGTTTAACTCCGTACCACTGCAGAGACTATGGACAACATTGGAAAACGCCGGTATAAATGCAGTATATATAAATGCCGTGAAAAAGCTATATCAAGATAACCAAGCTTATATTAAGGTTGGAAACCAGATTTCCAAGGGTTTCACCCAAACAAAGGGTGTCAAACAGGGCTCTTGCCTCTCCCCAACCCTATTTAAAATATATCTTGGTAATGCTTTAAAATATTGGATGAGAAAATGCAGCCCTATGGGCATATGGGTAAATGACACTCCTATATACACAATCCTCTTCGCAGACGACCAGGTAGTTCTTGCCGAGGACCTACAAGATATGACGTACATGATAAACAAACTAATAGACGAATTTAAAAAATGGGATTAGAGGTTGATACCGAAAAGACACAATACATGAATATAGGAGGCATCGGTCAAGACATGGAAACAGAAAGCGGATTAATTAAAAACGTTGATCAGTACGAATATCTCGGAGTTACACTAAGCGAAGACGGAAGAGACGACAAAGATATAACAAGAAAAATAGGAAAAGGAAAAAACATGATAAAAACACTACATCCGATCCTGTGGAATAAAACTTTAACTAAGAAAACAAAGAAAAATATATATCAGGCTATGATTCAGCCGGTGCTGACGTATGGGTCAGAAGTGTGGGTCTTTAACAAGAATATGTCACAAAAACTCCTCTCAACGGAAATGATGTACTGGAGAAGATGTTCTGGGTTAACTTTGTTTGACCACATAAGAAATGAAAACATAAGAGAGAGAATAAAGTAAAGAACACAATAATAGATACGATAGCCGAAAAACAATTAAAATGGTGTGGACACCTGAGACGGATGAACGAAGAAAGGATACCACGAAAGGTTTGGAACTGGAGACCTACACAGAGAAATAAAAGGGGAAGGCCAAGACAGAAATGGATATCCAATATTCATATAGAAATGGAAAATAGAGGTCTTCAAGAAGGAGACTGGGCCGATAAGAAATTATGGCGTATATATATATATATATATATATCCACCGAATGTAATCCACCGAATAAAATCTTTAAAATGGCAGTGGGCGGGACATTTAGCAAGAAGAACTGACAATAGATGGTCCACTAGAATTACTCTGTGGTATCCAAGAGGCGTCAAGAGACCAAGAAGACGTCCAAATTTAAGATGGGACTATGACATAAGGAAACAAGCCGGTACAACATGGCACAGAAAAGCGAATATTAGACAGTCGTGGGCAGACATGAAGAACGACTATGTAAGGGAGGCTGCACCATAATTGGTAGAATACGCTGATAATGATGATGATGATGATGATGATATATATATATATATAGTATTAAGATGCTACATATTTACGTATAATGTTAGTCCTATATAAATTTAAATTTCTACAAAAAAACTCTCAACGTTCTCTTCACCATTACATCAACTTCTATGTACCTTGTGTTATATACATGTTTCGTGTCAATGCGTATAAGTGCACATCTTTTTTCACGTCACGTATCAATGACATGCATACTTAAAACGACATAACACATCTGCTCGTGATTTATTCTGAAAGTTCAAAGTTCAGCCTCAAAGTGCATGTAAATTTAAGGAATAGATCCGAGTATGAAAAGGGCGCTCAGCTTTGCAAATTTTTCAAACTCGTATGAAAGATTTCGTATCTCTTTGATACACCGCAGGTAATCCAAAAGATAAATAGGCGAAAGATGTAAATGAAAAGTAGAATGGAATTTATTATACTTTGCGATTGTAAGGTTAAAGACGTATAAGAAAGATTAATATATCTTACTTAACTTTTTTATAATTAGGACAACGATTTTGAGATATGTATAAATATAATATCTGGCGCGATGCTGAATATTGACAAATCTTACAGTCATAGTTGACTGTATTTTTTGTGTGAAAAACATGGTTTTCTTTTGGGATTTAAGGTGTTTCGCTCAATTTTTGAGTGTATTTAAGTCTACATTTGATTTAGAATACATTACCTGTAAAGAAAACCTTGATTTCATATATTTTGAACATAGACTTCTTCTTAACGTGCCCTATCAAGCCCCTTGACGTTGGCGATTAATATGGCGAAACTGTCGCTGTCTCGAGCTATTATAAAGAGTTGCTCAGCTTTCTTTATTCCTGTCCACCCCTGATATTCTTCAACCAAAAGGCCTGCTTTCTACCAATTCCTCTGCGTCCTTCGATTTTACCGATCATAATAAGTTGAAGAATATTATATCGGTCTCCCCTTACTACGTGTCCAAAATAGACCATCTTTCTACATTTGATGTTATCAAGTAGCTCGCGAGCAGCATTTGCTCTCTCAAGGACTGCCACATTTGTCAGCATAGCCGTCCATGGAATTTTTAGTATACGTCTGTGCAGCCACATTTCAAAGGCCTCCAGACGATTAATGGTGGATATTTTTAATGTCCATGCTTCGACACCGTATAAGAGAACTGACCAAATGTAGCATTTAACCATGCGCTTTCGAAGTTGAAGTTGCAAATTATCATTACAGAAGAATGGCCTCATTTTTAAAAATTTCGTGCGGGCTATCTCGATTCTACATTTTATCTCTTGATCTGGAACTAGTTGTTCAGTAAAATGGCAACCAAGATATTTAAAACTGGACACTCTTTGAATTGTATGACCATCAACATATAATCGTGCATCTTGATGTGCTAAACGGTTAAACACCATGTTTTTTGTTTTTGAACAGTTTATTTTTATTGTTGTAATTGCATTGTAATCCATTCATGTCATCACTTAAAATAACTGTATCGTCTGCATATCTGATTGTATTTATCAGAATTCCATTAACTTTCACGCCCCATTCCAAATTATGCAGCGCTATTTTAAATATTCTATCTGAATATAAATTAAATAACAGTGGGGATAGTATACAACGCTGTCTGATACCTCTTTGTATTTTACATATTTCTGTTGATTTTCCGTTTATGCAAGCTGTCGCTGTTTGACGCCAGTATAACTTTTCTATGAATCGTATGTCTTGACTATCAACTCCTTTATCTTCTAATATTGTAATTAATTTGTGATGCTGCACTCGATCAAAGGCCTTTTCATAGTCAATAAATACAGCAAAGACGTCTTTTCTTTGATCTCGACATTTCTGCAGTAATACATTTCTGAAGCCAAATTGTGTTTCATCCTGATCTTCTTCACATTTATCTCTGATTCTACTGTGGATGATGCGTTGAAATATTTTCAAAGTGTGGCTCATAAGGCTTATCATTCTATAATCGCTACAGTTTTTCGGACGTTGGTTTTTTGGTAGTGTTATGAATTCGGACTTTAACCAATCTTCAGGGATATCACCAGTCGAATAAACATCATTGAAAAGTTTGACCAGTATTCCAATGTTCTCCTCATTTATAAGCTTTAACATCTCTGTCGGTATCTTATCAGGGCCAACGGCTTTCTTGTTCTTTGCTAACTTTATAGCATGCAGTATTTCTGATTTTAGTATTTCTGGTCCTTCACCTTCAACTATAGTCTCCGGTTCATTGGGTCTATCATCATTATACAGTTCACTTATATAATTACACCAAGTTGTTCGAATTTCATGTTCGTCTATTATCATTTTTTCCGACGAATTGGTTATAGTATGTGGAGTTTTCTTATGATAAAGACCAGCTACTTCTCTAACTTTTTTAAACATATAAAACGTATCATGTTTTTCATTTAATTTTTCTAATTCCTTGCATTTATCCTCCATCCATTTTTCTTTAGCCACCTTTATTTTTTGTTTAATTTGTTTCTGTTTCTCCTTATATTCGGTCCTGTTACCTTTCAGTTTCCTTCTCTGCTCCATTATTTTCAGGATTTCATCGGTCATCCATTGTTGTTTTTTGTGCCTGTCTAACGTTGTTGAATATTTTTCTATTACTTTCAAGGTAAGATCTTTAAATGTGTTCCATATTTCTGTGTTGTTTTCATTTATTGATTTCTTTAGCTCATTGTTTAAGTCATTTTCTATTAACGTTTTGTTGGATATTGAGATATTTAATTTTGGTGTTTTGGGGCTTTCTTGGACTTTTTTGAGCTTCACTTTGATGTCAGTTATTACAGAGTTATGGTCTGAACCGATATCTGCACCAGGATATGTCCTGAACATAGACATATAATACAAATAGACTGATCGCAGTAATACATTAACGTTTCCCAAGTGCGACAGAGAAAACCGACGCAAA
Source organism: Diabrotica balteata (assembly GCA_918026665.1). Taxonomy (NCBI): domain Eukaryota; kingdom Metazoa; phylum Arthropoda; class Insecta; order Coleoptera; family Chrysomelidae; genus Diabrotica; species Diabrotica balteata. The sequence continues at coordinate 102,665,576 of OU898281.1, read as the reverse complement.
GCAATTGCATCTTTTTCCAATAGGCCGGGTTTTTGACCATGTGACCTTCCCATTGATCATTTAGGTCACGTGGTCAAAAAACTGGTTCATTAGAAAGATATACAGAGACTGCTTTGCGCTAGTTTTCTCTGTCACATTGGGGGAACGACGTTGTATTGCAATGCTGTTTATTTGTACACTTCACCAAGGAATAAACGCACCACTTTAATAAATTAATTTTATTTGTAAATAGGCAAATAATAAAAAATAAAACTTCACCAGATTTATTCTACATTTTATTAGTAATTATAACAATTTCGTCTAATCATCAGAAAATGTACAGGAGAAAAAAATAAAACGGAAAATTCTAAAAAAATAATGATAAGAAAAGTAAACTAAAATATGAAAAAAGTCTTAATAACGAGTGTTTCCACCTCTACTACGTATAACAGCCTCACATCGTTGACCCATACTTAAAATTAATTGCCGTATTTTATTTTGGTCTAGTTCTCTCCAAATCTGGATCAGCCTCTCTCCCACTTCCTGTAAGTTGTTTGGTTGGATCGGTGTCGCTTTTAATCGCCTACCAAGAATATCCCAGATATATTTAATTGGATTTAAATCCGGACTATGTACTGGCCATTCCATAGTAATAATTTCTACCTCTTCTAGATAATTTCTAACGATCTGTGCAGCGTGAGGTCTGGCATTATCTTGCATTAGTAAGAAAGATGATATAAGGAGCGAATGGTACTAAATGTTGCTCCAGGATCTCCAATATGTACCTTTCAGCTGTAACATTTCCATTTTGTATGACCACTAGGTACGTACGTGCGGTCAAAGAAATACCACCCCACATCATAACGGATCCTCCACAAAAAAAATGTGGTGTGTGGAAGTTACACTGAGCATATCATTCGTTGGGTCGTCGCAACACACGAAAACGTCTATCGTTATTGTACGAACAAAATCGGGATTCATCAGTAAATAGCACTTGTTCCCAGTCAGCCTTTAACCAATTAACGTATTCTCTGGCAAGATGTAGTCTCCCCCTCCGATGCTCTGCAGTTAATAAAGGACCTCGGGCGGCAATCCTAGGTATTAAGTTTTATTCCCTAAGTATCTGGCGAACAATTTCAGTATTAATTTGTATAGCATGCACGTCTCGCAGCTAAATTCGTAGACTTCGATATGTTACAAAACGTTGTCGAAGAGCAGAAATTCTTAAAAATCTATCTTGAATAGGGGTAGCTACCCGGTTTCGTCCTTGCCCTGGTCTGCGAGTATGATCCCCTGTTTCGAGGTATATTTCTAACATCCGTGAGACGGATGTGTGGGACACATTAAACCGACGACCAATTCTTCGGTAACTCCAACCTTCTTCCGACAGTATCACTGCTTGAGCACATTTATCTCGAGTTAAATTATATGATTGACACAATTAACAATAATCAACAATTAAACAGTAGCCGAATAAAATTCGTGCACACTTGGAAATTAGGATATTTATAGAATTAGTACATTTTTTTCTTCTTTTAGTTTTGTTAAAAAAAAACTATAACGATAAAACAGTCAATAAATATAGAGTGTACGAATAGCATATACAAGGGGCTTGCAAAATATATTTCCATTATAATGGAAATTTTTATTAACGCTAATAAAATATTTTAAAATTTCAATGTGGTGTGTTAATTTCTTGGAGAAGTATATTATCTGTCTATGATTTTTGAGTCTATAAAATGAAAAAAATCTCTTAAAATTAGAGATAGATATAAAATTGGAACTAAAATTACCTCCGAAAAAAAAACGTACGCTCAACCTACGGATCTATTAAAAAGAGACTATGGTAAACTGTATTTACCAAAGGTAGAGGCACTCGAGAACACCTGCTGAATATAAGACAGATAATCGAGAAATCTAGGGAATTCAACATCCCACTATACATCTGTTTTATAGATTACCGTAAAGCGTTTGATTATAGAGGGCAAAATAAAAGGTAAAAGAGATGTAGGAAGAAGACGAACCTCCTGGCTACGAAATCTAAGGGAATGGTTTAGTCTGAGCTCTAGCCAACTATTTAGAGCTGCTGTAAGTAAAATAAGAATTGCCATGTTGATATCCAACCTTCGTTAGAAGATGGAACCTTAAGAAGAAGAAGAAGTAAAGCGTTCGACAGGGTCAAGTGGAGACACTTATGGCGAATACTAAAAGAAGTAGGCGTACCACAACATCTAATTACGCTTATAACCGAACTATATGCTATACTATATCCACAATTATTCAACATATATGGGGAGTATATTATGCGAAGAGCACTTGAAGGATGGAAAAAGGGCATCCCAATAAATGGTCATAAACTAAACAACCTACGTTTCGCAGATGACACAGCCCTTCTTGCAAATAGTCAAGCAGAGCTGATAGAACTCATACGACTGATCGAAAATGAAAGTCAAATATTTGGTCTGCAATTAACGATATCAAAGACAAAGATCATGATAGTGGATAGACTACACAACAATCATCCACACATAACCACAATTGACCGGTTCGAGGTTGTGAGCTCATACTTATATCTGGGATCATTAATCACAAACACAGGGTCATTACAAGAAGAGATTAAACGTAGATGTGATCTAGCAAAAGTTGCCACAGCAAAAATGACCAAAATATGGAAGGACTGTCAAATTTCAAGAGCGATAAAGATGAGGTTGATCAACTGCTTAATATTTCCAATACTGACCTACGGATGTGAATCTTGGACTCTGAGACAATCGGTGAGAAGAAAGATAGACGCCACTGAAATGTTCTGTTGGAGACGAATGTTACGAATTCCTTGGACCGACCGTAGAACAAATAATTCAATTTTAAGAAGGTAAAAGTTAGCCAACGACTCTCTAGTAAAGTCCATCTCCAACAATTAAAATATTTTGGGCATGTTATAAGAGCAAACACAGAAAACATGGAAAGACTCAATGTAAAGATTGAAGGCCGAAGATCACGAGGAAGATCCCCAACAAGATGGATAGATCAAATTACAGGAATATGCCAAAGACCTATGCATAAATTAAAAGAAATGACCAGAGACAGAGATCTCTGGAGACGGACAATACACGACATCACGTCGACCACTACACTCCCCCTGGGGGGTCAGGATTGAAGAGAGAGATGTTTTCTAAAAGTCTCAACTAAGCGCGTTTAGAATTTTTTTGAAATTTCTAAATTGATTGCATCTTACCTAAAACCAAAATAAAAACGAAAAATTGACGTTTTTGTTGGTTAGGGGTGGGAGGATGGAGTTGGCTAGAAAAAATTCAGGGAGTGGCTAAAAAAAGTTCAGGGAGTGAGGGCATTTTACCTATCTTAATGGGGGGTATCCTTTAGAGGGATTATATCTTTTAGCCCGCGCCCACACAGACAGCGGTCAGGCGTTCTCAGTTCTGCGTTCTTTGTAGTCCTAATCTAATAATATACACTGCCAGCGGTCAGAACTCGGCGGTCAGTGCGAACTCTTGAGTGGTATTCATAGTTGTTCGCCAGGAAGAGTCGCCGGCGGCTCTTCAGTTAGCGAACTCTCCATCGAGATTTCATCCCCTGTTTCATAGTCAATCTTCGGAGAACCGCTAGTGGGCGATCGGCTACTTACTACTCGATATGAAAACGTAGACGTATTTGATGACACCATGGACGTATTCCATGGATGACACAATGATCTACAGACCGAGAGATGCTTTACGCTTGCGTCAAACAAGCTGTAGGTCGACTATGAAACATAGATATGGTGGTGAACAGCCAGCGACGCGCTGGCTGGAGACGGACTATGAATACGAGTGTTGCTGTCTGGCGTTGTATTCACAGAAAGACAGAGAACGCGTTCGGAAACAGAAAAATTAATTGATTTAGTTCTAAAAGACAGTTTAATATACATATAGGTGATAATATTTTACTGTTATTTTTATTATTCTTATTTATATAAGGCGTTTGTAATTTTTAAAAAATAGTTTTTAGTTGAATTTTTTCTTTCGGAAATATATATCTATATGTAATTTAATTGAATAGAATGGTAAAAGTATAAACCTGGTGAGTAAAATAAAGTACCTTGGGGTGTTTTCTTACTTGTAATCAGCATGTAGAACTACTAACTATATTGAGTATTTTAATGGTGACTATTTGAATGGTAGCCAGATGCAGTCATGCAAAGATGTAGTTTAGATGAGTAATAAACACCAGACATGTAATTTTGAATTTATGGAACTATAATAAAACCAACAATATCATATGCAGTAGTGTGGTAGTCGAAGTTATAGCAAACAAATGCCAATCTCAAAATAAGCAAGATACAAAGAACATCTTGCCTTGAAATGACAAGATCTGAGGGCACATTAATAGCGGCTAGGGAGATCTTCTACATCTGAAGGTCATTATAAGAGAAAGGTAAAAATATTATGTTATGTTATATATATATATATATTTATATATATATATATATATATATATATATATATATATATATATATATATATATATATATATATTAAATATCATGTTGTAAAGCAGGAATACCATAAGGACATTTGCCTTTGAGAGAAATCGAGCAGACGAAGCATATAAACCAGACCTTAGGGTTATATCTGATACACAAACAGGCCCAACCATGTAGAAGGGTTTGCTGTAAAAATCTACAGTGCGGGAGGAAATGTAAATATTTTTATTCTAGGTAGAGAATAGGATTAATGAAATTTTGCTTTGTGCAAAAGAAATTGACATAAAAATTACTAAATTTAACTGGATCCGTACAGACATAAATAGTAAATCGGCAATGACAGAAGCCCTAAGATAGTCTCTAGTGGAAATGCCAAGAGATACTAGCGGAATATAACAGTGTTTCAATGGTATAGGTAAATACACGGCAATGGAAGATCGTATGAACTTGTCAAAAGAGAATTAGCAACAAACTTCTTCGGTCCAGAGTCCAGAGTCACTAGGCATGACTAGGACATCAGCCAGTCAAACGATACCTAACACAATCGAGATGTTTCATGGAGAGTTAACTGCAGTCATTGTAACAATGAATCCAAAATAATCATCCAGATTGTGCATGAGTGCAAGGCACTAGATCATAGGTGGCAAATACTTTATGGAGACTACAAAAACCGTATGGTACAACAGTTGATCTGTACAGGCAGGATTCCAGAATACTGGAATGGTTATAAGGAATAAATAAAATATGTACAAGAAAACATTTGGCTGTCCTACGACCGGATTATAACAGATAACTTTCGGAAAAAATAGCACCTAAAGGTAGATTCAAACACATCAGTCACGTCTCGTCACAGTTTCGACGCCGAACCGAACAATCCGTCATACAAAATATTCTTTAATAGAAATATGAATGATGGACGCCATATGGACTGATGTGTTTGAATCGACCTTAAATCGCAATTTTTAGAACTGCCGGTGAAAATGTGTCAACAAACAATCACATATATTACGAGAAATTTATTTAAAAGCCAATGTAAAATGTAGAAAAGTAGACCAGTAGTTTAATTAGCACAAAATTTAATCCAAAAGTGTAAAATGCCAAATGTCATAAAGTGTCAGATTCGAAATGTAGCAGGGAGTTGAAAAGGAAGTGCAACTATATTTGTTTGCATTTAGTGTAAAGAGAATCTTGTTATCAACAGACAGCTGCTCGCGCGAAAAGCAACTTCAGCGCTCTAATGTAAAAATAAATAGAATATAATAATTAACTTACGTTTGCCCTTCCAACTTAGGATTACAATAACAACTTGGTGGTCTCTCATTAAGAGATGAACAGCCATCCATATAAATATTGTCGTACTGCATTGCTCTGTTTCTATCATCGTCGCTAATTAATGAAGATACTTCGAAACTGGGCATTCTGCATGCGCACTGCTGAATTGTGCTAGCCGAAGAAATGGAAGACTCCTTCTTTAAAGCTGTAAGTAGAAACAATAAACGCAAGATAAATATATCAATAAAATAAAATATTAATAATATAAGATTCATATATAATAATAGAGGCAGATCTCTTGTTGAAGGCTGAAGTATCTGTTTAAAATTTCAAATCATGCATTAAACCAAAACAAAACATATTAAAAAAATATTATTTAAGATGGTATATTCGAGGGTTTAACAACAATAGTAAGGAACTGTAGTGTTTCTCCGATTGTTTTGCATTTTGATGCCAAAAAAAATTTATACGCACCTGACTTTCTGACTACTTTCTCCACTTCCACTACATGATCATGCTTTACAGGCAAATCTGTATTTACTAGTGCTGTTTTCTTCCCCCTTTCCTTCTCATTCTCTTCTTTGGTAGTGCTTTGGCTTGAAGTCGATGTGAGTCTTAAACGCTTCAAAATGGACTTTTGACTGGAATGAATACTAGAAGTCTTGCGGCTCTCGTTTCTTAGCGCTTCTACCTTATTTTCTATTAAAGTTTGAAGTATAGCCTCCAAGCGAACGAGACTAACGGCGACACTGACCTTTTGCTGGTCGCCGCAAAGGTCTTCAGTAGATACTGCTTTGTCGGCCATCATATTGGTTGATTTTGAGCAAGTAGATTACTATATCAGATCACTGAAACAAACAACATGGCTATTAACATACAAATAGTTGAATATAATGTTAAATTAGAAATTTATATCTGGCTGGAGTTTTATATGAAGCAGTTTTTAAAGACACATTTGTAGATCTTATGTCTTTTAATCAATGTTTGTAGTTTTTGTCAGTTATGTCATTCTCTCTCTATTCTATTTTTTTGTTATTTCACAAAGTGGTTACTATTAATCTAAATTTTCCGAATAAAATTTTTCACCGCATTACTCATTAGGCTAATAATTACATGGTTTCGATATTCTTTAGCATTTACTTTTTTGTTATAAAAACAAAAGTAGTGGAGATTGGGGAAATGAGAGCCAGTGGGTAATGGGACCACCTAATTATTACGGATATGAAGATTGGAACACCTTAACATAATGCGACCTTGAGCTGCGATGGCTCAGTTATTTTAAACCGTTGACCGGATTTGAGTGAAATTTGACAATATTGATCTCTCCATACGTGCTACTTATTGTCGATGTAAGTATTACTGTTTTTTTATCAGATCCTAATTATTTTTTTACTAGTTCAGGTTCTAGAACTAGAGGTTCATAAAAGTCTGATTTCTGTTAATTTATGCTGTTTTTATTATAAACATTTTAAATAAAAATTGCACCTTGCGGTAAAAAGAGCTACTGTAGTCTCCATTACCCCAATGTCGTCCCCATTACCCAGTGGATCCATTTTTAAATTTATTTTAGATGGCCAGCCCAGGGAAAAAAACCGATAAGGGTTCGTAGACAACAAAAGACCTCCAAATTGGTGCTAGGTTGGTGGTCAATGAAATGGGTATTAGGAAAGCTGGCCTTTAATATAATCTCCTTTACCAAACATTCCATAAAAGATATTGATGCACATCTAGTTAAGCTTTCCAACATGTTCTATGGTTTATCGAGGTGGCAATTGTGTCACCTTGTCTAGAGATGAGCAGAAAATCTGAAGATAAAGCCTCGTTTTTATATCCAGAAGCAGTTGGCTAAAAGAGACTGGCTAAAAGATTTTTTCAAACAAAATCCTTTAAAAATCTTGAAGCTGTTATATCTGTCTTGCCGTTTCCCCATTACTGAGGATCGTGATTTCTTTCAATGTTCCTTACAATTTTTCTCGTTTGGTCTCTATCTTCAGTTGTCCTAAGAGCTTTGCAGAATGAGTTTCCAGTTACATTCTTAATTTGATCGGACTATCTAGTTGGTGATCGTCCTCTTGATCTTCTCCCCGGACGTTTCCAGAAACAATTAATCTTTCCAAACGATCGTCACCTCTGCGAACCAAGTTACCGAAAAATTGCAGAATATAATGCAGATGTATTGTGGATAGTCTATTTTTTATCTCGAATTGGTTTAGAATGGAAACGTTTGTCCTATGATTTGTCCAAGGTGTGCGCAGCATTCTGCTCCAGCACCACATCTCAAAGGATTCCATTTTTTGGCGCTCGTGTCCGCGAGGAGTCCAAGCCTCTCCCCGTATACAAATGTTAAGAATACAAGGGCATTCACCAGTCTCATCTCGATATTTTGAGAGATAGATCTGTCGTTTTTTCCATACCAATACGTCTCCGAACTTCAGCTTCACAGTAACCATGGTTAGTTATGCTGGATCCGTGATAGACAAAACTGTACACTATCTGGTATTCCTGTAACATGTTAGTTAGTTGAATAGTGTAGAATCTGTCGACCACCATTACTTTGCTCTTGGCTTTTTTGATTTCAGACCAACTTTATTGCGTTCGTACTCAACTCTTCGCAGAAGATTAAATATTTCTTGTGCATTTTCTGCTATAAGTGTAGGGTCATCAGCAAATCTTAAATTTGAGATTTTCCTATCAGCCACTGTTACTCCACCGGCCCATTTATTTAAAGCCATCGTCATGGCATATTTACCATAAATGTTGAATAAGTCAAGTGGCAACACGTATCTTTGTTTAACACCTGTCTCGGTCTTGAATTGGTTTGATAACTTCATATCTAGCCGCACTGTTGCTATATTGAACTGAGTGCCGTTGGATCGTATTTATCACCGTTCTTTTTGATTCCAATGAAACGATGTTTACCATTACTGGCTAAAGGCGGACACACTGATGCAAAATATCAGATAAATTTATTGGCTAGACCAACGATGAGATGTATCTATTATGGCTAAAGCATTTTTTTAAATTCACAAATCCGAGTCTACACTAGCCAATTCTGCTACTGCAAGGCAACCATTCTAGTCACTTAACACTTGAAGCTATAACTTATTGGACAACTTTGTAACTATGTTGTCACTACCGCTGCATTCATCTCACCAAATGCAGCCATTGGAAGTTACGTTTTTAGGACCCTTGAATAAGGCATATTATAAGAAATGTGACCTATACATGAGATCGAATAATTTATTTTAGATAACACCTTATAATGTTGCAAGCATCTTTGATGAAGCATACATTAGAGTAGTCTAAATAGACAAAGCAATATCAGGTTTCAAAGGCACTGGCATTTTTCCGATTCAACCAAATATTTGTTTTATTACAGATTTTACATACGATGGTTAACTACTAGTTTACGTAAATATATAAGATAATCTTCAAGAGAATTCAGATATAAACATCTTCACTAATATGACTCTCTCACGAACTTTAAAAAATAAGACACCATCAAAAACCGACTCAGATTTTCCTCAACCAGGATGTTCAAGATGGGATGACGAAAATACAGACAGAAGCCTTAACACTCCATAAATTTTTGACATTATTTCAATTATTATTTCCCACGATCCAGAAATGCCAAAGAACATAAAAAAGAATTCAAGACAAAAACAACATTTAATAATTTTAACTGAAACCTCACTGAAAATATTTTTAGAAGAAAAACAAGAGAAAAGACAAGAACGGCAGATTTTTGCTTCATCACCAGAAAATGAAAATATTCAACCGTAAAGTCAAAATTTACAAATAAATTAAAACCCCAACAGAAATTGAAAATGCCCAAACGCAAAGTGAAAAAGGTTTTTTCCGACGAATCGTCAAATTCAGAAGGTGAAACAAGGTTGTGTGATTGCGAAGATCTTGATAATGACAAAATTCAATATATTATTTTTGACGGTAATGGAAAAAATGAATTGTGGTATCGATGCCCTAGTTACGGAAGTTCATTCTTAATGTTTGGGTACAGAGATCCCTAAAAGGACTTTTGTTTGGACAAGCAAAATGAGAGTTGAAAATAATATGGTCAAAAGTCCTGTTTTGAATTCTTTTAAATAATTGATGGATTCGACCGTTACTTGATGGAAATTCATTTTATGTAACAATAAAACACTGAAAACCTTGTTTTCAAAACTTCCACAAAAATTTATTATATAATCTTAGCACTACAGCCGTTTCGGCTGATTGCCTTTCTCAAGTGATTTATTTTTGGCATGCGTTTACACTTAATAGTCTTTAATGAAATAGGTTGGGGAGGGGAGAACTGTTTGTCTCAAGTTGGTTATTCAGAATTATATCATCATCATCATCATCATCATCTTGACTTTACAACCCTGTGTGGGTCCTAGCCTCTCCAAGAATTCTCTTCCAGTCGTCCCTATCCATCGCCTTCCTCCGCCAAGCACGTATTTCTATGCAGAATTATATCTGTGCTTTTTAATTTTTTAATTTCTATAGATGCTAACAAAGATAGCTTAACGCCTTTTGATAGCTTAAGGGATTTTGAATTTGAAGAATTTTAAATTCGTCATTAAAAGGATGTTTATGATCTAGAAGGTGAAGTGCGTATGTAGAATCTGTTTTTCTATTATTGAAAGCCCTTTTATGTTCTGCTACTGGTTTATTGAAATTTCTACAAGTTTGACCAATGTAAGTTTTTGTGCAGTCGCCACATTTAAGTTTGTATACACCACTGTGTAAGTGCTGTCTATTTTAGCTCTTGTTGTTTTATAATATATTTGTTAATATATTTGTCTAAGTTGTTATTTGTTCTGAAAGCTGGTGTTATTCCTTTCTTTTTTATGTGTTTGGCTATTTTTGTTGATATTTTGCCTGTATATGTAACCGAGCAGAAGGTACTGGGTTTTTTCTCTAGTGGTGGAAATACTAATTTCAGGGTTGTCTTTCATAGATTTTAAATCAAAATTTATTATCCTTACTTATTAGAAAAACTGTCATATATAACAAAAATATGCATGTAAGCCTTCCTATATCAATATTTAAATTTGTTTAAAGGCTAACATTATGATTTAAAAAATTATTTTCTTAAGTGGCTCCCATTCCTCCCACTCCCTATAGTCTAGCATAATGCATGGTTCGAAATTACATCCATCTTGTATATTGCATTGAAAAAGTCAATCCAGACTGATTTTCTACTATTTCGAAGTAACACAATTGCCCAATTAATAATTGCTTCTGCGGGTATTTCATCAGGTCCCACAATTTTTCCGGTTTTTCTTAGTTTTAGAGCATTTTCACTTCCTGTTTTGATTGATGATCCCGAGCATAAAAGCATCCCGAGTTATAAATCAATAAACAGAGGAGATTCACACATTTCCCATCATTTAGTAATAATTAACAATTGCCATGGTTAATCTTTCAAATGTCTTCTTCTTCTTTGGGTGCCGTCTTCAATGAAGGTTGGCGATAACCTCAGCAAAATCATTTCTGTCCCTGGCTTTTCTTATTAAAGATTGAGAATCCAAACCAGTCCACTCACGAATGTTCTTCAACCAGGACGCCTGCCGTCTACCAGGACCACGTCTTCCTTCTACCTTCCCCTCTATAAGAAGCTGCAGTAGCTGGTATTTCTCATTTCTGTATATGTGTCCCAAATATGAGGTTTTCCGTGTTTTCATTATTTTTAAGAGTTCTCTGTCGGTACCCATCTTGTGTAGGACCTGCTCGTTGCTCATATGCGCTGTCCAGGGGACTTTCAGCATCCTTCGAAATAACCACATTTCAAAACTTTCCAAACGCCTTAGTGAGTTGATTTTAAAGGTCCAGGCCTCCATTCCATATAGTAAGGTGCTGTAAACGTAACATTTCAGCATTCGGTATCGGATTTTGAGATTGAGTGTTTGGGACGTAAACATTTGTTTCATTTTTAAAAAGACATTTCTTGCTTGTTCAATTCGCGATTTTATTTCTATGTCTGGATCTATATCTTTCGTTATCCAGCACCCTAGATATCGAAATTTCTCGACATTTTCGATAATGTTACCATTCACGTTTAAAGCCATGGGTGGATGGATGGATGTTTTGGAGACAATCATTGTTTTTGTTTTCAAATGTAGGCAACTAATAATACAAGTAATTGCGTATCATGTAATATTGTCACACAATTAATTTTTGTTTATTCTGTACAATGTATTCTGTTTCCATTAAAACATGCTGTACATAAAATATAACTAACTCTTATATTTTTAAGTTGATTACTTGTATACGTTTGAATTTTTTATTGCTGTAATATTCTTAAAAGCTAAACAAACCGCAACATATATTTTTGTTTATCCAGGACACGACGAAATTGGAAGTCGTACTTGTTTGGTTTGCGAATCTTTGAATATACGCTTTTACTCCTACAGCTTTTTACTCTGTAAATATGTACAAAAAGCCAGTAAATGTTTTTTTTTTGTTTTCTCTAGAGCAAAAGATATTTTAAAAAGTATAAAGGAAAGTTTTGTTGTGAATACGAGATTTTAGATTTAACATTATTTTTGTTGAAAGTTTTCAGTAAGTAAATAAATTGAAAGTAATAAAAATCATAACGAGTATTATTCGAAAAATTTTATTTAACCCTAGAATACGGGACCGTTTTTGTTAAACGTAAATACGGGACTATCGTAAATTTTACTACTCCATAAAAAAGCCTATATTTTTTATTTTGAATTTTTTATTCATTATATAGAAAGCAATTAAGAGTCTTAGTATATCTTACATATTTGAGTATTTTTAGAAACATACGGTACAAATATCTCCTCGGTGTTCTCCGCAAATTGGCTTCTTGCACTCCTTGCAATAGTTGGTGGTCATGCGCCTTTTTTGCTTGGACAGTAGAAACAAGTCTTGCTCTTCTTTTCCTGTGCCATATTTTCATCATCTCCTTCAGTTATGTTGAGGATTTCAGCTATGTCTTGGCGAATATTTCGACGGAAACTTGCAGTGTTGTATCTGTGTAGCATCCATGGTTTTGCAAGACAAAGGCTTAACTCAATCATATATTGATATCTGGAAATAGGTTTTTCGGTTTTCTTTAACATATTAAAAGTATAAATGACATAAAAGTTTGTGCTGGCCATATTTATCATTCCATAGAATACGCATAATGGCCATTTGCGTGTTTTTCTGCTGGAACTCATATTTGAACACATTTGGTCGAAGGTGTCTACACCTGCTTTAGTTTCATTATAGTTATGAATTATGGATGGCTTGCCGGTTTCTTCTACAATTTCTGCTCCCTCATACATTGTTGAAAGTAACAAAACTACTTTGTTTCTCTTTGGCATGTAAGATACTAACGTCTTTTTTTGATCGAAACAAAACATTGACGTATTACAGTTTCGGTCTTTTACTTTCAAGAACTCCTTAGGAATCTCCTTTTTATTCTTACGAATGGTTCCTATCATGGTTAATTTGTAGGGATCTTGTAACAATTGGTCAGCAAGAGAAACCGATGTGAACCAGTTGTCCATAGTCACGTTACGATTCGTACCGTGAATTGATTTAGTCAATTCTTTTACAAAAAATTCAGCTAGAGGCAAACCGTTTGTTTCTGTTTTTTTCCCAAGTAAGGACTTGCATCTACCATATATTTGGTTGAGGAATCGCATATCATAACAATTTTTATCCCATACTTCGCTGGCTTGTTAGGAATATACATCCTAAAATGGCAGCGTCCTCGGAATGCCAAAAGTTGTTCGTCAATTGTGACGTATGAGGATGGAGAATACGATGTTCTACACGTATCGATAAAAATGTTCCAAATTTCTCGAATGTGTATAAAGGGATCATTTATCTTTCTCTCTTCTCTTGTTTCCTTGTTATCAAATCTAAGGCAGTTTAGCAAGAATAAAAAGCGGTCACAATTTATACAAGATCTGTAAAACTTGCCTGAAATGGTGGCATCAAACATATGCCTTGCTGATAAATGATTTCTTTCTTTGCCGCAGAAAGAATTAAAATACCAAATAAAGCTTTCCATTCGTCTTTTGTCGTTATGCTAACATTCTGGTGGCCACTGTATTTTCGAGCTTGGACGGCAATCTCTGCATTTGTATGTTGCAGAATTATATCAAATATATTATCAGAAAAAAATGCAAAAAATAATCATCCAGCGTAGAACAGTTTTTTGCAGCCCCTTTAGGACCCGATATAAAATGACATATGTTTCTAGCAGCTGTTCTTTTAGATCTGTGAGGCAACTCTGTTGACCATTTGTGACCATTTTTACTCTTGAGGCTTTTGTTTTTAAAGGTTATTATATATTTTGAACGTTTACGTACTTGTGATAAAGAAATATCATTTTCATCTAAATTAGCTTCTACCTCTTCTTCAGACTGAACTGGACTGTTATATTTCTCTTGGATAAGACGAACAGGAGAAACATACGAATCATTTTCCGCATCAACCTCGCTATCGGAGCCAGAGGATTCCTCTTCCAAATTGTCCTCTTCCCAGTCACTACAACTATCTTCAAACGGGTCTGGATCACTGTCTTCCCCATTCATAATACGTGCCGCTTCCTCCTCCAGTTCTTTTGCGGACAAAAACTTTTTATTTGACATCCTAATAAGAAAAACTCAAATAGTATATTATGTAATGAGAATGAAAAACAATAAGAACTAGCTGATTTATTATACGACGTAAACACGGGACTTTCGTAAAAATTACGAACCAAGCGACGAAATATGGTCTTAGAATTAAAAATTATAACAACCCTCTGTGACACTATCAAGCTCGATACTGCTCGATACCAGATCGATACTAATCTGTGGAAGGTACTTAACTCATAACTGGGGAAATCGTTAAAATAATCGAGAGTGGGCGAAATTGCCCGATGTATTATGAGCGTCGTCAAATTTACGAATAACCCGTATGTATAGGGTTAATTAATAATATCAGAATAAAAATATAATGTAGAAAAACGCCATTAATAAAAGCAGATGATAGCAGCAAACATCAACATTGTGTTTTTGGAGTACAATAAACAAATCAGGGTTGGAATAAGTAATAATTTTGGTGACAAAAAATATTAATTTAAAAAAATCGTTTCAATTAAAAGGAATTCTGGATCAACTGATAAAGAGATTAAATAAAGAAGGAATAGCGATGGCGAGGAAAACAAAGTATTCACAAGCAAGAAGATGTATAAAACGACAACAAAACAAAAAAAGATGAAAAGCTAAACTTAATGTTTAAAGGTTTAAAGAAATTTAAAGGAAAATTCATGAGATTAGGTTACAAATGGCATGAGAAAGACATGCGGCAAGAACAGAAAGAATTAGGAGAAGAAATTAAGTAGATAATGGAGAAAATAAAATTGTAACAGACTATAATACTTGTGTAACAAAGGATAACGATAAAATAAAAAATAAAATAAATATTTTGTAGAATATAAAAACAATAAAAAATATAGAGGAGAGTGACTCAGTCGGTATCCTGCTTGAAGTTCTATTCATTGGTAGCTCTCACCAGCAGTAATGACCGGCACAAACGAAGCTCCACTGGTAAATATTATATCTTGTTAAAATGCCATGTAGTACGGCAAAATAATATCGTATGGCATTTTTGCCAGGGAGGTCAGTTCGGCCAGGTTTTGTTGCCAATTACATCGTTAATCATCTTTCAAGTAGCTAGTGTCAATGCGCACTAGCCGGGGAACCGACAGCTTTACGTGCCCTCCGAAGGATGGAGACGGCTCGTTATTATTTTTAGAAATAAAAATGTCGTTATTGGTGCCGATAATCAAACTCGTGCGATCTGGCTTAGAAGACCAGTATGTTGGCCGCTAAGCTAAAGCTGCCCAAAAATGTCAGATAATAAAACTTATATAACAGCACCTATGAGCTATTTATTATGTTTAAAAAATAGGGCTGAAAGGAGCTACAACGTTAAAGGAGTTTTATTGTTTCATATGGTCAATAAACCCCAAAAAAATCGCTGAGTGCTATCATTTAAAGGGGTGCGTTTTTGTTAAGAAAGTGTTGAGAAAGGAGTGAATTAGTCTTTAGGCACTAGAGTGCATCTGGGCGAATTCTATGCAGTTTTTATACATAAAAATATACAGAAAAGTTGTTTAAAATTAAATTTTCTATCGAAACGCAAGCTTTTAAATTCACAAATAATTTTTTTAACATAAATATTTTTAAAAAACGAAGCAAAAGAACATTAACACACGCAATTTTTTCTTTTTTGTCCCATAACTTTTTTGCACGAGGTTATAGTTATAGAATTGCTGTCAGAAAAAAAAACTTCTATCCTCAAAATTACGTTTGGTAGAAGTCTTTAGGATTAAAATTAACCAATTAACGCTAATTTGCCACTCACGCCATTTTTTCTCCACTTTCACTAGTTTTTTGCAAACATTTGCCTATAAATTTTTTTATGCAAATTTAGATATAAGCAGTGGTACATTTAATAAAAAATAATAGTTAACTTTATAATGGTCAAATTGTACAATGTTCTAAGACTAATTTTAACCAAAATACGATTTTACGGCTATTTTTAAAATTTCTCATTATAAATTTTTTTTGTACATTTAAGTATATTCGCTAAATAAAAAAGTAAAATTTATGAACTATGCTTTAAAAAAGTCTATTGTAAAATAGTCTAGGGTTATAAAAATCATACGAACAGGTAGAATTTTTCCTAAAATGTGGGAGGGAGCGAATTCGTGTGGAAGAGGGGACGAAAAAACAAACATCGATTTACCAGGGAGTATATCTATACGCTAGGGCGTATAGATATACGCGTATAGATATACAAAAAAAATGTTTTGAACAAAAAAAATATAACTGACAACGATTTAAGCGTTTTTTCTTTAAAATTGTCTCTGCTACATGTCTTGTTTAAAACATTTTCTTCTGCGGCGTATAGTATCTTGGTAAATCAATGCCCCCTTCTTACTACGAGATTAAGAGGTCTAATTTCTGGCGACTGGGATAGAAATTATAACAAGAAATTAAAAAAATATCCGTAAAACGAACCATATATTGTTTACCGTTATTCCTAGAATATTTTGCAATACACTATTTTAAAGTACATAAAATAAGTTTTCCTTTTTATTTAGTAATGCTTATACTTAGTTATACAAGAAGTGTTGTACAAGAAAAAAGTTATAATGAGAAATATCAAAAAAAAATCGTGAAACTTTACGCAAAACGCAAAAATCATAAAAAGTAGAAAATGTTTATGAATCGTATTTTGCTTAAAATTGGTCCTAGAATCTTCTACAGTAGACCATTTTATTATTTTTATTTATTTTTTCTTTCTAATCAGTGTACCATTTATCATCTGTGAACACTGACAGTCCATGGAGGACCATGATCGCCCTTGGTGTTTCTGGGCTCTAAAGTTTTACATAGTGTGGAGGCCAGCCACACGCATAATACCTTAAAAAGTCCAAGCGTTTTATATCTAAAATCGTTACTTTTTACGAGGGTGGATTGATATAAAACTAGCCTTTGATAGAAAAAACAAGTTTTTTGGAATTAAATCGATTTATTTCTCAACATAGACCTCTTTTAGCTCTATACACTTAGGAAGAAGATGTTCCTTTTTTTTATTCAATCCGAATAGTACTTTTGCTCAAACTCTTCAAAACAGGCCGAAGTTTCTGCGACGACTTTATCATTTGTTGCGAAACGGCGTCCTCCGAGCCATTTTGTTAGGTTTGGAAACAGGAAAAAATCGCTGGCGGCAAGATCTGGGGCATACGGTGGGTGTTCAACCAATTCATAGCCCAATTCGTGTAATTTTGCCATGGCGACGGCCGATCGGTGAGCCGGTGCATTGTCTTGGTGAGAGAGCACTTTTTTGCGTTCCAAACCGGGACTTTTTAGACGACCCAATTCGGCATTGAATCGATCCAATAATGCTGTATTGATTGTTTTTTCTTTTTCCAAGCAGTCGTTGTGGATGATGCCCTTCACATCCCAGAAAACAGTCGCCATTACTTTGCCTGCCGAATGTGCACTCTTTGCCTACTTCGGCGGCCCTTCGCTGCGTTTGCGCCACTGTTTCGACTCTTCCTTGGTTTCCGGTGTGTAATAATGCACCCAGGATTCATCAACAGTGATAAATAGGCGAAAAAAATCCTTTGGATCACACCGTATCATCGCTAAAAGAGTCTCCGAAGTAGTCACGCGTTTTTGCATTTAATCGATTGTCAGTAAACGCGGCACACATCGCACGAATATCTTCTTCATGTCCAAATGATGGTGAATGATGTTGTGGACTCGTTCGTAGGAAATATTTAGGACCTCTATAACTCGCGGAGCTTAATTCAACGATCTGCCATAATCATGACATGGACTTTGTTGATCATTTTCGGCGTGGTAACTTCATTTGGCCTCCCGGGACGATCATCATCAAACGTACGACCATGAACAAACTTAGCTTTCCAAAATGTTTACTGTTGCTAACGAAGGTGCAACCTCATCATAAACTTCGTCTAGGTCGGCTTTGATTTGCACATTCGTCTTAGTCTTTTTGTGGAGGAACTTAATCACCGAACGATACTCGACTTTGCCGAAATTTCTCCGAAAACACAAACTTTTCTTGCTTTTGACGGCTGTAAAAACCAAACTAATTGTTTTTAAAACTTAAAATTTTGACAGACGTCATGTGATGAATGGCAAATATCAACACCGAAACCCATTCGGTTTCAAGTAGAGCCATATATCAAAGGCTAGTTTAATATCAATCTATCCTCGAAATCTTGGTTAATACCATCAATCCATCTCTTTTTGGGCCTACCTCTCAGTCTTTTCGTGTTTAATTCTTTTTTAAGTACTGGTTTGTTTTTCTTTTACCATCTATCCTTTCTATATATCCCAACCAACTCAGTCGTTTACTTCATATTTCTTTTGTGACAGTCGGTCTAATAAATATTCTAATTACTATTTAAATGGAAATAAGCCACAATTAAAGGTTAAAGTATGTTTATTGACGTTTCAATTTCCACTTCGAAAATCGTTCTCAAAATACGTTTTTGTATTTTGAGTATGTTGTTTATCCATTATATGGTTTATTCTTTTTTTTTAATAGTTTGCCTTGGTATCTAACGTTTAGTAGTGATATTCCCCGGTGATTGTTAAGTCTAACTTACCTCCCTTTTTACGTATAGGACATACCACTAAAATAAATAATTTAATTTGACCTTGTCCATCCCAATCCCGAAGAGTATTTGAAATGTATTAGATAGTAGACAGTTTTGGAAATATAGATCTTTACATTTTACAGAAGATAAATAAAAGAGGAAGATGCCCGCATTGCTATAAGGAAGTGGCGAAGAAAGAGGGTCGAAAAGAGGCACAACAAACTCTAAAAAAGGGTGGACACGTTGTCTGATTTGTTGTAAATACTTTTTTTGCTAATTATTTCTTTAAAATGCATTAATTTGTGTTTATAATGTGTTTTTATTTGATAGATAAACTCTTTTTTCTTTGACTTTAAATAGTGTATTATTTTGAAATATCCTTGCCAAAAATAATAGGCTATATTTTCAAAATTGGTCTAGGAGGCCAACTGATTAAAATTTTCATATAAAATAGTAAGCTTATGCAAATGTACAGGTACAGAACATTGATTGACTACATCAGCATACTGTAAACCATATAAGTACACAGTTTGCCGTTGACAAATGGTGCTGTGTACCTAAATGGTTCACAAACGGTTTTCTTCTATTATTTCTGTCATCTCTTTAGTAATTGTGTCGATTTTTGTATCTTGGATACTGTGAATGATGAAAATTTCTACTAAAAAGAAGTGCCTATACCTAGACCTCCGTGGAAAAAAGTTATGACGCAAAAAAGATTTTTGCTTCGTTTTTTTAATTAATTTTAGGGAAAAAAATATTTTTGACATGTTCCATTTTGATAAGAAAAATTTAATTTTAACCAACTTTTCTGTAAATGAATATGAACGAAAAGTGCCTAAGATTCAATCAAATACACCCTAGTGCATAAGGACTAATTCACGTCTTTCTTAAAAACGCAACCCTTTAAATGGTAGCATTATTGTAGTTCCTTTCTTAAGTAAATATTTAATACGTAACTATATAAAAAAGTTTACATTTCTTTTTGATATTACTGTTTTATACAGTGTGGATATTAAGTCTTACCCACCGCCCCCCCCCCCCCAGAGAACTACGTTATTTCAGACAAAGATGAAATACGCTCGGTCCTGTCAATTTTGATTTTAATAGAAGATAAAAAAATTGTCATCCCTTTCATCCCCTTCACTTAACAGCTACCCCCTCAGATTTTTTAAATATCAATGGGGGTCGTGCGATAGTTCGTTGGAAAGGGTTTGTAAAGAAGAATTCTAAAATCTGTTACACTTTACTTTAACTTTATGCTTCTGTTTGTTAATAACGATTTATTGTTTGGAGATACACTTTGCGATACAACAATACAAAAGTAGGTACACTGGTTTCGCTTTAATATGGGACATTTGGTATAACAAAATTTATTTAATTTTTATTCTTCAACTTTTATACCGAATTAATTTTTGGCAGAATAAATACTTTTGTGTCATTAAAACATATCGTGGTTAGAACAATTTTTTAAATAATCTAGTTGGCGTGTCTAGTTTTTGATAACTGTCAGAAAAACCAAGCAATTAGCACTGTTGATTGTAAAGAATATTGACAAGAACTTGAAATTCGGTGAACTTTGTGGTAACCTGTAAACTTTTAGTATTCAAAAGTCAAAACGATCAAAATGGTACCACCTCGTAGATTAGTAGACAAATGTGAAGCAATTTTAATGTTTAGTGAAGCAGGCCGTAACTACCATGAAGTTGTGAGAATATTTAATGAACGTTTTCCGAATCATCCAATTGATCGACATTACTATAGACTACTTGTCACCAAATTTTATGAAGCTAGTTCTGTCGAAAACAAGAAACGGGATGGTAGAAAAAATACTTCTGAGGAAAAGCAAGTAGATATGATGTCTCAATTTGTAGTAAATTCATCCAGTTCAACTAGAAATGTTGCTCGCGAATGCGAAGTTATTCATAGGACCGCCTTAAACATTAAAAAAAAAACAAAAATTTCGTCCCTATTAGGTGAAAATGGTGCACGAATTGACAGAGGATGATTCAGATCAACGATTGCAATATTGTGAAACTATGGATAATAATATTTTACAAGATTAAAATTATTTAAGACATATTTGTTTTTCCGATGCAGCTACATTATATTTAAATGGTATGTACATCGACAAAACGTAAGATATTGGTCTGATGAAAACCCTCGATTGTTTCGAGAGTGTCTTACTCAATTTTCCACTAAATTAAATGTTTGGGCAGGTATTCTAGGGGATCACATTATAGGCCCTTTTTTATCGAAGGCAATTTAACAGAGGAAAGCTATCTTAATCTATTGGAAACACAAATAATTCCTGCAATTAATGATGTGCTTAGAAATAATCCAGGCGAATTCAGCCAAGATCTTGTTTTCCAGCAAGATGGAGCTCCGCCTCATTACAATGCCCGCGTTCAAAATTGTTTAAATAATTTGTATCCGAGAAGATGGATTGGACGTCGTGGATTGATTGAATGGCCACCAAGATCACCAGATCTTACTCCTCTAGATTTTTACCTACGGTGTTACCTTAAATCCAAACTGTATGGGAGCCAGTTGGCGACACTTGATGAACTCCGTCAACGAATAATCGAAGAATGTAATAGGATTGATATGCAGACCCTACAAAGAGTTAGGGAGGCAACGAAACAAAGAATCTACTTCTGCCAGAAAGTAAATGGAGAACATTTCGAGCATCTCCTGCAGTAATTTAAGTTCTTTAGAATAATTTGCCAGTTCCTTTAATTTTAAAGATGTAATTTAATACATTATTTTTTGTATATTTTATTTTAAATAAAACCAGTATGCCATACAAAATTTCAAAATTATACATGTTTTAATTCTTCTTTTCAAACCGTTTCCAACGAACTATCGCACGACCCCCATTGCTATTTAAAAAACCTGAGGGGGTAGCTGTCAAGTAAATGGGATTAAAGGGGTGACAATTTTTTTATGTTATAAAATTTATTATTAATGCTATTAAAATAACAATTGATGGGTCCGAGCGTTTTTCATCTTTGTCTTAAATAACGGAGTTCATTAGTGGGGGTAAGACTTAATATACACACTGTATAATTTAATCGATTACTCAACATCTACCTTATCACCTTAAAGGCCATAGGTATAATCACAGCAAACATGAAATTAAACATTAAATATTCAGTATTTTCCGAAAACAGGAAATAACTCGATTTTAATTCCACAAAAAGGTACGCTGAGATCCGAGACATTATTGCTGTAATCAATTTTCCTGGATCAATTTAACTTTCGACCAATTCTATCCACACCGCTCTGCTTGTTTTTTCTAGTAATTTACAGTTACTCCATTTTTTTCTTACTTTAATAATAGCTGAATGGTATTTTCGTATCTGTACAGGTTGTCACATAAATCCCGAGTTTTGTTATTGCAAATGTTTTTTATTAGATATAGATAGAACATTTGAATGGTATTTTTAATAAATCAGGTATTATCACAAGACATCAATTTATAGAATAAATAAAATAATCTAAATCGGAAGAGTATCAGCAACCGAGCCAATAGTAGGAAATTTATTTAATAAACAGTTTAAATTCTAATTGTTCTTTATTTATGAACACAGGAAAAGGATGCAGAATAGGAAACAAGAGAACCTGCAAAGACTAGTCCAGATATTTAACATAATAGCAAAGAATAAATTATATATAAAAAAGATATCGATGGCATCAGTATTAAATTTTTTTTATTAACTCCAATTAAAATTACAATCTATCTAAAAATAAAGAATAATAAATAATGTGTTTGTTTACAGAGCGCGTAGTAACCTCTTCCAGTGGAGAGTTCCTTTTCTTTATTTAGAAAGTGTAAATGTTAATAATTTATGTGAATCGTTAATAAATATAAGACACAATCACTATTACAAATCACATAATTAAGGTAGAATTTAAAATACAGTTGGTTTTTGTATAAACAATAAATCTGTTTGGTAGATCATTTGGTTCAAAATGTTTCAGCCTACGAACTTCATTATTATCATCGAATAACATTCGCGAGTACATTGGGGTGCACTTTTATCCATTCACCATATTTGACACTGTAACTTGTTACAACTTCTTTTACGGAAGGCACTTCCAGATCTTTTTCTGTAGAAGAGGATGTAACATACCATGTAGCATTTTCTATAGACCTTAACGCTTTATTCTGAAAGCGTTGGAGGATTGCAAGATTAAAATTGCTATAGGTGCCCCATAGCTCAATATCACATATCAATATGTGCTTGAGGATTGCTTTGTATATAAGTAGTTTGTTATCAAATGTTAATTTAGAGTTTGGACCAATCAACCAGTATTTATGTCTAAATTTAATTTCCAGTTGGTTTCTTTTAGTAAATATGTGCTTCTGCCAAGTTAGTCGTTTGTCAAGATGGATACCTAAGTATTTTGTGTCGTTGGTTAGGTATCGATGGATACCTAAGTGGAAAGAAAGGATATTGCAAGTGTTTGTTGATCTTATAAAGTAGGCCTTCATACCAAACCTTATCGAAGGCTTGACTGGCGTCTAGGAAGGCTGCTGAGAGGTAGGATTTACTTTCTAGCTCGTACATTTTTTTTACTATTCTGTGCACCTGCTCGATTATCACATACTTTAGTCTGAAGCTGAATTGGTGGTCCGAAATAAGTTTAGTTTCTTCTAAAATTGGAATCAATATTAACAAAAAAAGCTTTTCGAATACCTTTGATATAATCAGCAGCAAACTTATAAGTCCATAGGATTTTAGGTCTTCTGGTTTTTCCAGCATTTGGTGTCAGGATAACCCGAGAAATTTTCCATTGTCTCGGAAAGTAGCCTGTTTTAATGATAGAGTTGAAAATTCGCTTTAGATATTTGTAACCTTTTATTGTACATTTTTGCAATAAGTTGCTTGCTATCGGATCAAACCCTAGGGCTTTTTTATTTTGTATTTTTCATAATTGTAATTTTTATTTCTGTCGGCGTGAAGTTTTTAATCGGTATGTCCAGTTAAAGCTGGGCTTTTAAGAAAGAATGAATTTTGCCAAAATTGTCGTTGGGATCTTGTTCGTTTGGTTAATAAACTTTTACTAGATGTTCAGTAAAGGCTGCGGCTTTTTCTTTGTTATTTCTGCCCATTTTCCCTGCATGTCTCTTTAATTACCCTGCATTAAAGGACAATATTGTTGTGGTTGTTTTAGCTTTTTTGTTGCCTTCCAAAGAGAGTAGTCTGTATCTTCAGAGGCTGCAAAGGCTGCAAAGGCAATTATTAAGTAGCTTTGTTAGATCTTTGGTAACTCTGTTTTTAGAAGATAAATGTCTAGATTTTTTTCTAGTTTACTGTAGGCAATAGTCCGTGTTGCTACTCACGCTGCTTTCAGCATAGCTATTATGAATTGTTTTGTTGCATCTTCTATTTCTTGTGTCGGTTTTAATGGAATTTGCAGATTGATTTGTGCATCTCAGTGTTCCCTAAATTCTACCCAGTTTGTTTAATAATTATATAGAGTAGTTTTACTTTGCTTTTTCAATAATTTTATTGGATAGTGAGGTTATGATTGGCGAGTGCTCCGAGGATAAATCTAGAGAAGACTCATAATTTTTACTGATTCCTTTTATGATTCAAAAGTCTAGTAGACCGGGTAGTTTTTTTGGATCGCGGGGCTAATAGGTTGGTTGGCCAGTACTTAAGTATGTTGACTTGTTATCTGATATGGCCGCAAGTAATTCCTTGCCCTTAGTTGTTATGTCTCTAGAATCCCATTGAGTGTATTTAACGTTCTAGTCTCAACCAGTTATATATCTATTACCTAACGATCTGAGAAAAGTTTGTTATTGTTACATTTTGTTGCTATGTTTTGGCGGACAGAATATGGCAGATATTACTATTGGCCCCAAGAAGTCATGAACGCAAACTATTGTTGCCTGTAGATAATCTCGTTTATATCTTTTCATCGTGTGATGTTTGATATTTCGTTTAATTATTAAAGGGGTCCCTCCAGGCGCGGTCCCTTCTGGATATTCGGTATGATATGGTATTATAGCCTGGTATTTTAAAATATCTTTTATTTGCAGAACGTGTTACACTTACAAGCATTATGTATAAATTATTATTTTGTATAAAAGCACGGATTTCTTGAGCGTCCTTGTATAGAATGTTGGCATTTCATTCAGCAATTTTAATTAGGTGAATCATTTGGATATTTTATTGACGAGAGTGGAGATCAGATTTATCATTGTATCCATTTGATTTATAAGTTCTTTCATCATGGATTTTATTTTTGTCATATCATTAGTTTGTGATACGGCTATATTATATGTGGTTTGGTAATTTATTTGGGGCACTTGTGGTTATGTTCTCTGGGCGTGTGTGATTTCTGGCTGAATGTTGGATGTTCTATTGTTATTTGGATGGTAGTTTTTGTGTCTTAGTTTTGGGTACATTTTTTCTTGCAGTTGTTTATGGACTATACAACTTCTGTAATTCACTGGATGATTTTCATAACAGTTGGCACATCTAACATTGATATATTGAGATTTCCTGGAACAATCTTTCGTAAAATGACTCTCTGTGCATTTTACACAGCAAGGCTTTCTATGAGAAAAATTTTTTTGTGTGTCGATATCCTTGGCATCGCAAGCATTGTGGTATCTCTCTGTTGGGGTGTGGCGCGTGGTGCTTCCAAAACTGCATTTGAGTGCATTAGATGTTTCGTTATGTCTTTATTATTTTTACTTTGTTTTAAATCTATATAGAATATAGGTAGCGGTTTTTTAGTGTATCTTTATTTTATATCAGAATTACACGAAATACACTGAGAGATAAAAAGATGAGTGAACTGCTATTTTAACTGGTTAAAGTAGTAAGAGATAAATCTTCAATCGGTAGAAAAAGTATTCGACGACTTAAAAGATGGCAAATGACAACCTTGCATAGAGGTATGAATCCTCCAATGGACAAAGAGAACTGCTTGTCAGTAATGCCAATATATAGTAAATAAAAGAGCACCCTACCAATATAAATGTATTTAGGCTGGAATAAACACGTAAAAGCTGACGAATGTCCCGATAAACCTGGCCTCTGCTTATGCAACTCTTTCAGAAAATATCATGTATCCTGTTACACCCTATCATGAGAGTGTTATACCAAAGAATATATTCTTTGGTTATACCTCGGACCGGTTTGTACCTCGGGTCAGTTGACTTTTTTTCTTACCCACTGCAGATGTCTCTTCGATTTGGTTGAATTAGTGGTTTAATAATATAAACGGTAGATGGCACCTAAATACACTTATTAAAAAATTGTAGCGTGGTGACTTGCAGAGCGTTTGTGTATTGCTTGATCGTAAGTAAATTATTTACCTATTTGATATCTGTTCAAATCCACTTCAAATGTAAATATATATATTTTCTTATTATCTGTAATGGACAATATATATTTACGCTTGATTTCTAACTAAAATTAGAAAACAAAAAACAGCTGAAATTGTTACGTTGTGTACCTTGGGTCACCGGTAGATCGTGTACCTTGGACCGGACCAAGGTACAATATTATTGCGAATTAACATTATTTTGACTTTTATTTGAATTAATCGTTGTGTCTGTTACTAAAAACACTTTTTATTATTGTTTCAGATAGTCATCAGAAGTCACAGTAAAGTGGGTATGAAAAGATCACATTTAAATTCCCAGGATTTAACTGCAGCCGCAAATAAATGCATAAGTGGAGAATTATTAAATAGGGAAGCAGCAACGTGCTATAACATATCAAAAACAACGCTGATCGGGCACGTAAAATCCTTCAGGCAGTTGGGAGCTTCAGATTTTTCTTATGTTGCTGCTAATAATGTAAAACAAGTTTTAAATAGAGAAGAGGAACCTGAGTTAAAAATATATCTTCTTACTGGTGCAAGCCTCCACTATGATTTAACGAAAATGGAAGTTCGTACTTTAGCATACCAGTATGCAATAGCAAATAACAAGTCTCATCCGCATTCTTGGGACCAAAAAAAGATAGCTGGCAAGTAATGGCTGAGGCAGTTTCTTAGAAGACATAAAGATTTATCACTTCGTAAACCCGAACCTACAAGTTTGGCCAGATCAACATCCTTTAATAAAACAAATATATCTTCCTTTTTTAAGAACTACAAAGAAGCCTTGTCTCGTGGAGATTTTTCCCCAGAAAAAATTGTAGGTTATCCCGAGACAGGGATAACGACTGGCAAATGACAAGTGGAGGGCTACGTCAAAATGTTCCCTTGATAGCCTCAATAAATGCAATCGGAAATCCTCCAATGATGATATTTCCGAGGGTTAATTTTAAGCCTTATATGCTAAAAGGCTGTCCAATTGGAATTATAAGAGGTGCAAATCCGACCGGCTGGTCAAACGAAATTGTTTTTGGAATACCTACAACACTTTAAAAATCATGTAAAACCAACAGTTGAAAATCTAGTTATATTACTATTGGATAATCACGATAGCCACATGAATGGAAGTGTCATTTATTTCTGAAAGTAGAATGGCACTCTACCGATAACTTTTCATCCCCACACTCCACCAAATGCAACCGCTCGATCGAACAGTTTTTGGACCGATGAAAACCTACTATAATACCGCCTGTAGCGAGTGGATGATTATGCACCCTGGATAACCTATTACGATTTACATATAGCTGAACTTGCAGGTGAGGCATTTCCAGAAGCATTTACTACATATAATATCCAGAAGGGATTTGACGTGAGCGGTCTCTATCCCGTCACTGAAAATATTTTTGAAGATAGTGACTTTTGTCTTTGTATGTAACTGATCGTCCTTTAAACCAGCTTACTGGCAGTCATAAGCAAGTCAATGTTGAACAGAACGGGGAATAAACTAAAACTACAGTTAATGAAATGGAAGTATCTACTCCTTCTACCTCAAATATTCGTCAAGCAGGAACTTCAGGAAGTTCTATTACACCCGAAATGTTGCCACTCTATCCAAAGGCACCTGTTCGCAAAAAGAAATTAGGAAGAGCCACAGGAAAGTCACGAATATTTTCCGAAACTCCAGAGAAAGATGAAATAGCTGAGCTCAAAAAGGGAAAGACTCAAGAGAAGCTATCATTTGAGAAAGTGTAGGCAGTTACAACGAAAATAGCGACAGAAGATATACAAAATTTACCAAAGAGAGTTGCTAAGTATGATAGTGAATCAAGTTCAAGTGATGAAAACAATGGTTAAACAAGGATTGCGTTTAGTTTAAAAAAAAATACTGCCGCACTGGTCAGCGGTATGCATTTATGTGACAAATAAAAAATATGGCAGTAAGTAAGCATATTTATTTTAGTTGTAACAATTAAAAAAAAAATTCTATTGCACCAAAACTCCTGCATAGCTAGCCTCTTTAAATAAAGTATAAAAGAAACAATGATAATAGAGTATAAGTCTTTGTACACATTAATAAACCTGAGGTATGTTATTTCACATTAGTTAAACCAACTCACAGTTGAATTAATGTAGCAAACGGTCTCAGTGTCTCTTACAAATAAAAGACAATGTGCACCGTACGTTAGTTTATTACATTATGACGAGTACATTCAAGTCGGTCTGAGCTACATGGAAATTAGTTCGACAAAAGACAGCCGTTGGATCCCTTGAAAGGATAAATTCAGAGAACATTAGGAATGTCAGGCAAATACACTGACTTTTGATAAAGGTATAAAGACAGAGGCGTGGTAATACCTACATTTTTTGATTACTTTTTAAATTATTTATAATTCGTTAAATATTGAATTCACATTTAGAAAATTGTACAGCTTTATCTTAATGACTAGGTTAAAAAGTAGATATTTATATGATTCTTACGTATTAACAATCACGTACCAACTTATTACTGCAATAAATTTGTTATGAAGTATTTATGCATCGTAATTTAAAATATTCATTTCCTGTGGAGATTAAAAATATCCATCTTTTAAGTTTTTATAAGCTGTTTAAATAATATTCCAACAGTTTTTTTTTATTTCGAATTAACGTGTCTCGACGTCTTTGGTCATTGACACGGGAACAAAAAGATTTACAATTATATCTACAAAGTTATGATACAGAATTTACAATAGTGAAGATTAAAAAAAATTATGGAAATTATATTTTGTTAAACAATTGAAAAGTCTTTAAAAAGTCTATTAGGCTTTTGAGTCGGCTTAAACAGTTCAGAAGTTCTTCTAGACTATGGGTTATATTGTTGGCAATGCGCCCGGCCTGGTAGTGTTAACATTTTGTGAAGATGTGCTTGACGGTAATATGAATATCGTTGCAGCGAGAGCATAACTGTTGGTCTGTAGAGGACATAAGATGACCGTGTGTCAAACGTGTATGTCCTATTCTCAATCTTCCTATTACTATCTTTTCTATTCAGAGATGCTAGGGATAAATAGCTGTAAACATCAGGTTGTTTTTTTTTTATATTAAAAAAAATCCAACAGTTAAAACCTCATAAAAAAGTAATCACCGTATTGAAAACCTCTATAACTTTTGCAAATGGCGACAAATGTCAATTCGGTTTTAAAATTTGTGTAGTAAACAAATGCAGAATAATATCAATTCGACACACTCCGCGACATTTTGTCACTCGCTTTGAAGAAAGTTTGGACAACACGAGATGCTCCAAAGACTGGGTGGCTCCGGAGCAACCGGTCTGCTGAGAATATCGTAACTGTGGCCCAAAATGTCAAAGAGGAATCCAAAACATCGACAAAATGACATGTCACGCAATTGAGCATTAGACGTATTAGCCAGAGGACGCAGAATTTTGGTGAAAGATTGGAAGTTGTTCTCGTACAATGAGTAGATAGTACATTAACTGTTAACTGTGTCTAACCTACACTCGAGCCATCCTGTATCTTAACCAAGAGAAGGACTCAGATAAGCGATAAGGCTCATTTCTATTTTAGCGGTTAAGTGAATAAACAAAATTACTATTTCTGGGGTACAAAAGTCCGTGTATCACTAACGAAGAGTTAATACACCCAAAGATACTGTGTGGTGTGCTGTTTACGCCGGATAAGTCACCGACCCATTTTTCTTTAAAGATGCCACAGGCTAAACGATGACTGTAAATGGCCCTGTTGAAGTCCTTGAGAAGAATATTTGCCAGGAATAGGAGAACCTCCCACTCCATGTTGAGTGATGAAAAATGTCATTAAAGAGGCCTGTAGACAACATCAGGTAATTACTTTATACATTATAAAGTTGTAGTAACTAGAAACCTAACACTATAAAATAAAAAGTTTGGCAAAAAATGTGGTACGTATTCTTATCATTAGATATTTCAAGTTGTGGTCAATATTCACAAAGGGTCTGGTAATTTTACTCTCACTCATTTTTCGATTATAAATTTCCATGCATTTATTTCGATATAGGGTTGGCTTCCAGTATTACTTCTTCTTCTTAAAGTGCCCTCTCCTCAATGGAGGTTGGCTGCTACAATTTTAAACTCTTCTCTATCCTCAGCTGTTCTTATTAGCTGTTCAAAATTTAGCCCTGTTCATTGTCGGATGTTTCTGAGCCACGATAGTCTTTTCCTTCCTAGGCCTCTCTTTCCCTCGATTTTTCCTTTCACTATAAGTTGGGCATATTGGTACTTATTATTTCTCAGTATGTGGAATAGGTATGATGTTTTTCTAACTTTTACTGTGTTAAAAAGTTCTCTTTCCTTGTCTATTCTACGCAGCACTTCTTCGTTTGAGGTATGCGATGTCCATGACATTTTGAGTATTCTCCGGTAGATCCACATTTCAAAGGCCTATAATTTATGTACGGTTGATGTTTTAAGAGTCCACGTTTCAACTGCATATAGAAGAGTCGACCAGACGTAGCATTTTGATAAACGTAGTCGAATTTCGAGTTTTATTCGAGAATCACAAAGCAGTTTTTTTATTTTTTCGAAAGATTTTCTGGCCTGTTCTATTCTCGATCTTATTTCTAGATCAGGATTTAGGCTGCTATCGATCCAACATCCCAGGTACTTAATCTATTGACCTGTTCTAAAATGTGCCCATTTATTGTGCAAGGTTGAGGTACGTTTTGGTTTTTTCGGATTGACATCACTTTGGTTTTTTTTATGTTTATTTTCATACCAAATTGCTCACAGGTCGAGTTGGTCTTGTCGATGAGTCGTTGTAGACCTAAGTCGGAATCCGCAATTAACACTGCATCATCGTCGTATCTGATACTGTTGATATTTAAGCCATTCACATTGACTCCATCCTTGGAATCCTCCAATGCTTCTTTAAATAGAAACTAGGAGTAAAGATTAAACAGCAGAGGCGACAGAACACATCCTTGTCTAAATCCCCTCCTAATTTCTACTTCTGCGGATGTGGAACCTTCGATCCTAACTCTGGCGTTTTGGTTCCAGTACAAGTTTTTTAAGAATTTGATGTCTTTTCCATCTAAACCGACTTCTTGCAAACGTTCTAATAGTAGGTCGTGTCTTACTCTATCAAATGCTTTTTCGAAGTCTACAAAGCATATAAATTTATCTTTCTGTTTTTTTCGTAGCATTTTTGGGCGAGAACTAGTAAACTGAACAGGGCTTCTCTCGTTGCCATGCCGGCTCTGAATCAAAACTGATCCTCTCCGATGATTGTTTCGCACTTTCTATAGATACGATTATGTACGATTTTTACTAGGACTTTTACTGCATGACTCATAAGGCTTATCAGACGGAACTCATTGCAGTGTTGTGGGTTTGGCTTTTTTGGTAGTGGGATGAATATTGACTCCAGCTAATCTTGGGGTATTATACCTGTATCATAAATGCGTTTAAATAAAAGGACACTATTACCATAAATCCATTATTACAGTTCTTAATAAGTTTCTATAACTGGGACATATTGGGACTCACTTATTGTTCGATTACCTAATCTACCATTTATACATATATAAGGTCGGCTTTCTTTTACATTTTTCCATAAGTTTCTATAATTGCAACATATCAATATTATTCTCCTCTCCTATTTATCTCCCACCAGATCTTCTTTGGCGTTTCCACAAGTGGAAAGTCGAAGTGGACAGGTTGCATCAACAAGTCCTCGTAGACACTTTATCTCTGGACTAGCAACCTCTAGTGGAGTCTTAGTGAGAGCGCCCACCAAAGTGGCATGGCAGTGGCAAGCAGCAAGTAGCACGCGTCTAGCATAATGTAACCAATCCAAACGAATGATTAGAATGAATGACGTCACTGTCATTTTGGTGTAAACTTGCTACTTGCCACTGCCACGCCACTTTGGTGGGCGCTCTCACTTACGTTGCCATGTAATCAATTCTTATTGTAACTTAAACGTCCTAGTATATAAGATCAAATAATGTAACTTAAATTTAATTTAACAACATTTAACGTGTTTTTACAAAAGTATTTAGTGGCTCAAAACCTGTACATCTAGATAACACTGATGATGAAATATTAATTCCGAAAACGATCTGTGATGTAACCCGATAGGGTGTTTAGTTATATACCTTTTATAAAGAATTTTTAAATAATTTTATTATTTAGATGAAACATGGATAAATGAAGGGCATTTTGTAAAAAAGGTTTAGCAAGATAAACGGGTTATAAATACTCGTCAGTAATTTATAGAACGTTTGTGTACGGGCTTAAAATTTCCAAATGGAAAAGGTCGCTATTTAATTATCACTCATATTGCATGAGAAAAAGGATTTGTTGATGAAGGCTTGCTAGATTTTATTTCAAATTCTAAGAACGACTACCATGAATAAATGCTGATGCTTTTGAGGAAAATTTCACTCAAATGATAGATGTAGTACTGACGAAGTTTTTAATAGTCATGGAAATACTAGTTACAATTCACGATTAACAGAACCATTACCTAACACCAAATAAAAAAAGCAAGACCTCTTGGATTGGCTAATAACCGAAGAAATAGTAGTGCCAACAGAAGGATTATTTAAAAAAGAGCTATGCAAACGATTTCCACCAAAATTTAAGAAGTATGAAATAGCAAAAGAACAGGAAGTTAAAGTGTTACGATTACCACCTTATCACTGTGAACTTAACCCCATAGAACTAATTTGGATTCAAATGAAGGAATATGTCGCAAGAAAAAATACAACATTTAAACTTCAAGAAACTGATAATGATGATGCCTCCTTATTCGAAGAAGACAACTTATGTATTTAGGTATGTAATTATATGTTTATATTACTAATTATAAGTTTATATGACGCTAGTACCCAAAATATATTTATTATTAAATTGTAAGGAAATGTGCTAAACAAATATTTAATATTTTTATAAAAATTAATGTGGTACGTAATATTGACATACATTTTTAAATATATCCAGGTTCCACTGTTTGCATTGATGAAACTATTATCCCATTAGGAGGCAAAATATCTTTTTGACATTACGTGAAAGGAAAACGTCATAAGTTTGGAATAAAGCTGTTTAAAATTTGTTTGTTAGAAGGCTATACCCATACAATTAAAATATATTGGGGTAAAAAAAATTAATGGACAATCGGTTGCAGAAAGGGTAGTTATGGAAATGATTAAACCTTTATTGTATCAGGGTAGGACTCTTATTACGGGCAACTGGTATACATCAGTTAACCTTGCTGAAATTTTAAAAACTAGAATCACTCATCTTATTGGAACGTTGACAAAAAACCGAACAAATCTTCTCAAAGATGTTGTAGAAGCCAAACTCAAGATAGGGGAGATCATGCCAAACAAAACAAAAATAATATTGTAGTTATGAAATGAAAATTAACGGGGAAGAAACAGATCACATAAAAATACTACGTGGAGTTAGACAGGGATGTATCCTATCGCCGTTGATATTTAATATGTACTCAGAGAAAATTTTTATCGAGGCTCTTTACGGAATAGACGAAGGCATCCTTCTAAATGGTGAAAGAGTAAACAATGTTAGATATGCCGACGACACCATGGTGATAGCAGATAGTTTAGAGGGACTTCAGAGGCTAATGGACAGAATAAACGAGTACAGTCAACAGTACGGACTAAACATTAATACCCACAAAACGAAACAAATGATTATTAGCAAGGAGAATATAAATGGGGCTCATCTATACATTAATGGGACGCAGATAGAGCGAGTAAAACAGTATTGTTACCTGGGAACTATTATTAACGAACAGTGGAGCAATTTACAGGAAATAAAGTGCCGCATAGGAAAGCCAAGAACGTTCTTTAACAAAATGAGCGCCATCTTCAAAAGTCACAACATATCCCTTGATACAAAAATGAGACATTTGAGATGCTATGTTTTCTCTGTGTTGTTGTACGGGGCGGAGGCATGGACGCTTACAGACACCACTATTAAAAAACTTGAAGCATTTGAGATGTGGCTTTATAGAAGAATGCTGAGAATATCATGGACAGCAAGGATCACGAACAAGGAAGTTCTAGGAAAAATGAAGAAGGAACCAGAGATTGTGTTTACGATCAAACGCATAAAATTGCAATATCTGGGACACGTTATGAGAAAGCAGCACCGTTACTCCCTGCTATAGTCTATATTGCAAGGTAAAGTCAAAGGTAAGCGAGGACCCAGGAGAAGGAGAATATCATGGTTGTGGAATTTAAGAACATGGTTTAAGAAAACCTCCACGGAGCTGTTTCGAGCCGCAGCAAGCAAGGTTATGATTGCCAATATGATTTCCAACATCCGAAACGGATAGGAACCAGAAGAAGAAGAAGAAGTTATGAAATGGCATGAAAAGAGAGACGTACTTTTTCTGCTCACAAAACATAGAGCCAATATGATAGAGGTAACGCATAGGAAAGGTCCTAAAAGAAAGCCTGCAGCCATTGTTGAGAACAATAACGCAAAAGTGTTTGTGGACATGTCAGATCAAAAGACAGCTTACTTAAACTGCTTACGAAAGTCTGTCAAATGATACAGAAAAAGTTGCATTTGAGATAATTACTGGTACTACACTGGTGAATGCTCTAATTATTTTTAATAACATCAACCAAAGCAAAATGTCAGTTACAAAATTCAAAGAAAATGTGTAGATGCAATTTCTTCAATAAATAATCTACCCCTTCCTGAACAAGTTCAAACCAAACATGAACTTATTCAAAATGCTTTGAATAAAAGAGAAAAGAGAAAAAAAACACATAACGAGTATCATGTATATGCAGCGGATGTGAAGACAGCCCTTGAAAGCGAATGCTTTCACAAAAAAACCTAAAACATGTACAACAAATCTGACTCTCAGTACTTAATTTTCTATTTAAAAAATACTACATTCTATGTTTTTGATTATATACTATGTTGTACTATCATAAAAACAAAAAAAAACGTTAATGTGTATTTAATTTTCATTTTATTATCCCTTATAATTTTAAAAATTAAAAAAATCTCAGGATATTTAAATGTCATAGTTCTACGCGAGACTTAATGATATTCCCATTTAAATACACTTTAAATATATACCCGACATGGACATATTGCTGAAACGCTGATAAAACCTGTGTCCATTATTATCTCCTGCCCATCCTTAGTTCTGGTAAATTGCTTGTGTCTATATATGATACACATGGCAGTTAAAGTGTTAATGATATATAACACAGATTTTTCAAACGCTCTCGTTCACGTTAAATAAATTTTTCAATAATATAAATGAACAAAGATGCCGAACAAAGATACCAAAAGTCGGAAGGTTACAATGTTGTTTTTGTTTAATTTAATGGATTATGAAAAGTTGAAATTCTCGCAAATTGCACACGCTATATAAAAAATATTATTTATGGTATGTCTGTTTTATAGAGATTGATTATATTAAAGATACACATATTCCAGACATCTTTTATTATGATAGAAAATATTTTTAATAAAATTATTTCTATTCTACCGCTGACCCGCTCCCGAGTTCATGTAAGCAACTGGCTGGATCACATGCCCCTGAGAGCTCTTTGTTTGCTCAGGACTATTCTCCGTGCAATAGAGAAATGTAAATAAACCAACACTAATTTTAATGAAGAAAAGTTTCAACTTTTTAATTAAAATACAGAATAACTCGTTGTTAAAGTTGTGAAACTGTTTTCACCGAGATAACTGTTTATTCAGGAATGAACTCTACGAAGAATATCGGCTTTTTGTTGAAATACGAAAGGGATATGAGGAGTAAGCAAGCGGGAAATAAAAAAGGAATAAAGGTTTAACGGCTTTGCAGCGGGTAGTTTTATACGGATTCGCCAAATAAGTAAAAATATCTACAAATTTTATATACGAACTCACGAAATACGATGTACGACAATTTATATTTGAGAGAGAAGGTATACATATTTGATAAAAATAAACAGTTACTTAGCAATTAAGTAAAAATTTTAATGTTTGTTCGTAACGTACACACAATTCTCTAAAAGCACTTAATAAAATGGATCCATTTTAAATCAATAATTTTGGTACACGTATTTAAAACAAAACAGTTGTTGGAACAATAGATTACAATAATAAGTTGCTCTTTAGTATTATTTTAATTTTGGGAACACAAAGGGCAGCTTGTACAGTCTTTTTTAATAATTTTAGTCCCTAAGTAATATGCGGGTGAGGAAAAAGATCATGTTGCAAAAGACGAGGCTTTCCAGGTTGATAGCAAGCAAAATTCTCCTTTAGATAATAAAATTCCACGACTAAGAATACACAAATGTAAACCAATAAGACATGCAACATGAAATGTAAGAAGCTTGTAGTACCAGCCAGCCAGGTACCAACAGAAATGACCGGAATGGAAATAAATATACTGGTCATAAGTGACGTACAATGGCCAGATACCGGCAAACTTATAACCAAAAACAGCATAATGTATAACACTGGAAACAACGATCCGGCTCATCGCTATGGAGTCGCAATCTTGTTAGACACAGCGACTAATAAATCAGTTATAAGCTTCGCGCTTTACTTAGAGTTATAATGGTTCAGCTGAAGACAAACATACAAGTCAACTTAATTTAAGTATACGCACCAACAGCGGATAAGGATGAAGAGAAGATAGAACATTTTTACATGGAGTTAGAGATAATTGGAAATATGGTCTGGGAATACGAAATGAAAGAGGAGATATGTTGGCATATTTTTGCGTAGAAAAGCAATTAGTAATAATGAACACAATTTTCAAACTTCCAAAACGTCGTCTTTACACCTGGAAATCACCAGCAGATACACCTGAACGAGTTTTTCGTAACCAAATAGACTTATATAAATAATAGACATATGTATAAATAAGAGATACAGAAATTCAGTATTATCAGTAAAAACATATCCAGGGGCAGATGTACCAACAGATCACAATATTTTAGTAGGAAAAATAAGACTGAGATTAAAAAGAGTTGCAAGGACAAATAAGCAAACAGTTACTATTGATAGAGAAACGATGCGAAATGATACTGTAAAACAAGAAATAACTAGTATATTAGAACAAAAGATGAAGTTAACATCAAGCAAAGAAGAAAGTACTGAGGAAAACTGGACGAGAATTAAAGACATCTTAAAGACTGTTCAAGAAACAAAATTGATTGCGCTAAAAGCAAGAAAAAAACAAGGGTGGATGACAGAAGAAATACTGAGACTTATGGATCAAAGAAGAGAAGTCAGAAATAAAGATAAAAACGAATACAAGAGGATCTACGCAATAATCAGGCAGAAGATAAGACACGCGAAAACACAATTTCATAGTAAAGAATGTAATGAAATTGAACAATATGAAAAGAAACACGATACATTTCATCTGCACAAGAAATTGAAAGAGGTCGCTGGAAACAAATGGAAACAAGTATCCCAAAGTTTAGAAGACAGAAACGGACACAGAATATTAGACATCAATGAAAAGTTAAAAGAATGGGAAAACTACATTTCTGAATTATTTGAAGATGAGAGAGTAGAACACTATACACCGATTGCTATATCAGGTCCATCTATAACAGAAAGTGAGGTAAGACGTTCAATACAAACGGCAAAAAAATGGAAAAGCACTTGGCCCCGATGAAGTAAGTGCTGAAATACTAAAGTTTTTGGGAGAAAATGGAATTAAAGCTCTGTGTAATCTCTTTAACAGAATTTATGACACTGGGATATTACCAACTGATTGGTTAAAGTCGACATTTGTCACAATACCTACGAAACATCGTCCAAAGACATGCGGTGATTATCGGACAATAAGTCTGATGAGTCACGTTTTGAAAATCTTTCTGCGAGTAATACACAGCAGAATTTATACGCTGTTAGAGGACAGAATTAGCAATACTCAATTTGGGTTTAGGAGTGGCTTGGGTACAAAAGAAGCCTTGTT
Source organism: Diabrotica balteata (assembly GCA_918026665.1). Classification (NCBI taxonomy): domain Eukaryota; kingdom Metazoa; phylum Arthropoda; class Insecta; order Coleoptera; family Chrysomelidae; genus Diabrotica; species Diabrotica balteata. The sequence goes on along the minus strand of OU898281.1, from coordinate 102,627,394 downwards.
TAGTATACAGGTGCTAGTACAGAGATGCAGAGATATAAATCAAAATGTGTATATTTGTGCAATCGATTTTGAAAAAGCTTTTGACAAAGTCCGACATAACAAAATGCTAGAAATATTGGAAACAGCTGGATTGGACGATAAAGATCTACGAATAATTACAAATCTATACTGGCATCAAGTGGCAAGAATAAAGGTTGAACAAGAACTGTCGGATGAAATAAATATAAAAAGAGGAGTGAGACAAGGCTGTATATTGTCGCCTTTACTTTTTAACTTATATTCGGAGGAAATATTTAAGGAAGCCTTAATGGAGACAACCGAAGGTATTATTGTGAATGGAGTAACCGTCAACAATATTAGATATGCCGACGATACCTTAGTCCTTGCCAATTGCGGAGAAGACCTTCAAAATCTAATGAACAAAATAAAACAGACTTGTGATCAGTATGGATTAAAACTCAACGTTAAGAAAACTAAATATATGATAGTTAGCAAACAAAATTATATACATGATGACGGTATAAAAGTCGGAGATGCGACACTGGACAGAGTAGAGAAACTCGTGTATCTCGGCAGTAATATCAATGAGAGCTGGGATCCAACCGCAGAAATTAAAAGCCGATAGAACAAGCCCGAGCTGCCTTTGTAAAAATGAGAAACGTACTTTGCAGTCATGATCTTAGCATTGACCTTAGAGTTCGTATGATATCTTGCTACATCTTTCCTGTCCTGCTGTATGGAGTAGAAGCGTGGACCCTAACTGAAGCTATGCTTAAACGCTTGACAGCCTTTGAGATGTGGGTATACAGACGACTACTGAAAATAAGCTGGGTCGACAGAGTTAGAAATGAGGAGGTCCTTAGACGGCTGAACCAAACAACACAACTGGTCAATATAATAAAGAAACGCAAGCTGGAATACTTCGGTCATATTATGAGACACCCTGAAAAATATGATCTTTTACATCTGATCATTCAGGGAAAGATCCAAGGTAATCGTGGTCCTGGTAGAAGAAGAACATCATGGCTAAAAAATCTAAGGCAATGGTATGGAAAATCAACTACATCGTTATATAGTAATGGGGAACTTTAATGCTAAAGTCAGGAGAGGAAAAGTTGACGAATATGTTAGGGAAATTTGACTAAGTGACAGAAACGAAAGAGGGGGTAGACTTATGGATTATTGTCAAAATTAACATTTTGCAATAATGAACACAATGTTCCAACTACCGGAGAGAAGATTATACACTTGAAGATCTCGTGCAGACAACAAAGACCGCATCGTCAGAAATCAAATAGACTGTATATGTATTAGTCAAAAATAGATATAAAACTCAATTAAAGCAGTAAAAACAGACCCCGGAGCAGATGTCAACTCAGACTATAACCCGCTGATAGCTAGAATACACGTGAAACTCAAAAATATTGTAATACCTAAAAATTAAACCAACGTTTGAGTATACAAAATTAAGAAAAAAATTACATCAAAAAGTGATCCAACAAGTGAACTCAAATCTAACAGAAGTAGGAGAAGTAATTTTTACATCAGAAGATGTCAATGAAAAGTGGAGCAATATTCAGGAGGCATTACTAAAGGCTGCAAAAGAAAATTTAAAGCCTGAAAAGACAAATAAAAACAGAAGTGGATGACTTCAGAAATTCTAGCATTAATGGAAGAGAGGAGAAAAGCCAAAGGGAAAAATGAGCCAAAATATCAAGAACTACAAAGTAGAGCTAAAGCAAAGATAAAAATGGCCAAGGAAAAGTGGTTAACAGATTACTGCATAGAAATAGAAGAATATGACAGAAAATACGACAGCTTTAATATGCATAAAAAAATAAAAGAACTAACAAATACCAAAAAGCGAGCACACTATGGGATACTCAAAGAAGATATTGGTAAACTCACTCCGGACATCACAGATAAACTAATATTTTGGAAGATACATAATGAAACTATTCGACGATGATAGAACGATAAAAGAAGAACCACAAGAACAAACAGGACCGAAAATAATATGCGAATTAGATTAGGAGATCATGCTTGATCTCTCTCCATTACATATATATAGATAAAAAAAGAGACAAAGATGGGAGCATAGAGAAGGCGGATAAAACACCAAGAAGCAGGGAAAAGGACACTGGGATCAAATCTGAAGAGATATATTAAAAATCACATAGAGTTATAGATGGTATCGGATGCAGAGCAACCTAAATTTAATTTCGAAGAGCCATCTACCATCCGTTTTCCAGAAAGAGACAAACTGGAGTCAAATAGAACGTATACTGACTGCTTCAAAACTGACGAACTGAGTTTTTTTTTCTGATGGTGAAAATTTATAAAAACCGTAGAGATATGCCTGAAGGAACTAATAAAGAGGAACTGCAGGGACTTATCTATAAATTGGATTGACTCCAAGTTAGTTTGGATCTGTCTTCACAATCTGATTAGGAACGGAAAAAGCAACAGTAAATTTCCTCTAGTTACCTTAATATACTGGTATTAAAGAAAACGAAAAAGCAAACCTACTTGCCAGGGGAGGAGCAACAGAAACATCCATAAGCTCAGAACCTGTCGTTGGCATACCAAGAAGCACAGCCAAAAGAACAATATCGGACTAGGTGTAATGGATAAAGCGTAGCCACTAATACGAACAAATGAGTTTCAAACATTCAAATGCTTTTATACGTGAAGCTTGGCAGACTAGGTAGCGGAACATGACCTGTACAACTGTCCCTTGTTGGGTAGGATACGCCTCAATACATTTGATCATTATCAACTCGAGCCTTACGACTTCGTAGAAGTGTAATCTAAGGTTGTACTAGACTTTGTTAACAAGACTAGGCTGAAGAGACAATTTTATTCTAGGTATCAGTCACAATAGATTACTTAGGTCGAGTGGAAGGGTGGTTAAGCGCCCACTCTTATTAAACCTAACCTAACTTAAGACTGCAATGATTGCGAAGGAATTACGGTTCTAAGCATTTTACTAAAAATATATAAAAATGTACTAGACAAACGGAATAAAGCTAACAATTTTAATCACAGTAGAAGAAGAATCACAAGAAGCATCAAGGATCACACATTTACTGTTAAACACATAATAGAAAAAATGCCAAAAATAAGTTCAAAACATATACATAGCTTTTGTAGATTCTTGTTTATATAAATATACTTGTGGGGGAGACAGAGTTATAGCCCTCGGCCAACTATTCCAGTTGAGAGTACCTACTATTATACTACCACTGTAACCTATCAAAATTGACGGCTGTACTCTTCCACAATTCCAATAATTACTTTGCTTTACAGGCGCATTTACTCTTAGACTTAGTTTTCGTTTAAATGAAGACAATTGTTTTTACGGAAATCAATATTTCTCGACAATATCCTTTTCAGTGTTTAAGAAAATTGACCAGAGTGATGACGATTTTATTATTTTAGCTTTAACAATACTATTCTGCTTCTTCTTCTTCCTCTTTCTCTCGTTCTTCTTCTTTTTATGTAGACATGGCCGTGTCTGTTTTTTAATGTGCCTCCAGTAAGTTATCGTTCCATCTTTTTCGTAGTGTTCCTACTGATCGTCTTTCTATTGAAGAACCGTCTCTTGCTGTCTTTACTACTCTACTCTTGTCGTTATCTGATCGTTTCATTCTACCCTTCTATTTCTTACCCAGTACTTGATGTTCTTCTTGCATCTACGTCGTATATCTGTACTTCTAGATCTGTCCCATAGTGTTTTACCTTCAATTTTTCTATGTGTTGTCATCTCTGCTGTTTTAACATCCTTTTTGTCCTCTCTATGTCAGGTCGTGTTTCTGTCGCGTATGCAATTATTGGTCTGATGGCTGTTTTGTAAATTCTGCCTTTTATTTTTGTCGCGATATTTTTATTTCTTCATATTGTTTCATTAAGCCAACCTGCTGCTCTGTTTGCTCTATTCACTTGATCTTCCACTTCTGTTTCGAGCTTTCCGTAGCTAGAAAATGTGATGCCTAGATATTTAACCTCCATCACTTGTTTCATTATCCCACCTTTCAGTTCCAATTTACATCTTAGTACATTTGCTGTTATAATTATGAACTTTGTCTTTTTGGAGAAATTATCATGTTAAATTTTCTGGTGGTTATAATAAATTTAACAATATATAATAATATTTGATAAAGTTCCTCTGTTTAATTAAGTAATCCAGGCTTACTAGAACCCATATGGTAACATTAACCTTGTATCTGCATACCGCTGCTATTAATATTTACTCAGCGATGCAATCCTTCCCAATGTCACTATAAATAGTTTTATTATCAATAAAACTACTAATTGAATGTATATTACGGTGTGATTATTTATTTAAACCCTCCTGACATATAAATTTGGCCTGGTTACGCGTTTCACTATTGATTAATCCGTTGTTTATTCAATTTTTTGCATTTCAGTAATCGGTTTATAAATTGTACGCATGGCTGAGTGATTAACACATACGGGAATGTATAGTGGGGTTTTGTTACAGGAAAAAACAGAATAGATTAATAACAGATTAACAGATGCCATTTTATAGAAAGTTCTATTCATACAGCTACATAAATTAATTAAAAGAACTATGCTGAAAAGAAAATATGCCACTGTTATTCAAAGAAACAGAAAAGCAAATATATATAGCAACATATAAGAGGCATAACATTTTACTACTGGTTAAAATGTAAGGAAAAAATAAGTGAATTGTGCCAAAAAAACTTGTGATTAAAAATGACATGAACTGTGCAAATTAAAAAATCTAAATATAAATATAAAAGACTCTAAACTTAAGATATCAACGAACTAAATAGGTCCAAACGGGCAACATAAAGGCAGTTCAGAAAAGATGAATTTAGCCTTCGCAGTATGCTTTCAAAAAGTTAACGGATTCTTAAAGATCACATCAATGGCATTGAATTACTTAAAAATCCAAATGAAAAGTTTACAGTTACTAAATGTCAAGAACAATAAATTGAACAAATAAGGGTTAGGTAAACCTAGAAACCTATCTAAGAGGAACAACAATTTTAGAATGTGTGGCAATCTTGAGAAGACTAATATAAAGTTAAACCAAATGTTCAGAATAAATAATGAAAGGTCTACTGTAAAAAACACATACAGCAATAAAAACATAACAAAAAAGATAAGAAATATATATGTTGAACGAAAACACTCGAATCCTAAATGACAAGCGTTGTCATAATAAAATACAAAGTTTATGTTATTATCAAAGCCGTTATATAGCTAGCAAGTTGATAAAATCGTTTAACTTGGAGAGCAATTAAATTGTAACGCAGAAAGTCACTGCGAAATTAGATCTAGGATAGAGCAGGTGAGAGCTGCTTTTAGAAATTTGTCCAAGATGTTATGTAACAGAGACCTAAAATTGGCATTGAGGATACGCCTACTTCGCTGCTACGTGTTCTCGGTCTTATTTGATGGTGTCGAGTCCTGGACTGTAAATAAAATCTAAATCGCCTTGAGGCTTTCGAAATGTGGTGCTATAGAAGAATTTTAAAAGTTTCCTGGGTCAGAGAAGAAGACTACTGAGATCATAAAAAGCATCAAGCAGAGAAAGCTGGAGTATTTCGGACATGTAATGAGAGGTCCCAAATATAGGTTGCTACAAAATATCATGCAAGAAAACATAGCAGGCAAACGCAGTCCAGGACGAAGAAAAACCTCATGGTTGAAGAACTTGCGAGATTGGTATGGTATTGATACAAGCATGCTATTTAGAGTGGCAGTGAATAAAATAAAGATAGCTATGATGGTCACCAAGGTTCTGAAAGGACATGGTACTCACAATTTTAAGGCATGCTTGACACTGTTATATTTTCGAGTTGTTTTTTTTTTGTCGCATTCCTACACTATTCCAGAGAGTACTTTGGAACTCCAAGAGTGCTGTAGCTTTTTGACTATCTGCATCTATTGATCCCCTGCCCGATATTAAATCCTGTCTGTAGTCATGTCGTCCTGGTGGTCTGGTGCCTGTGGTTTTAAGACACATGCTCTTCAGGCTAGTATCTCATTACTAGAGACTGGATTATATGCAAAATGCATGTGCATATATATGCAGTATATTTGTGGGTTTCTTTATAAATGCCGATGCTATTCATATTTACTTGATTAAGAGCATATTGCCACATATTTGAAAAGATCACATAAATAAAATGGTTTTCTATACAAATTTAGATAATAGTTTCTTGGAATTATTCACAGCAGGTACTAGGTAAGGTAACTACGAAATAATTTTATTACAAATATCTACTAAATCTATAAGCTTTATTCCCTAGTAACACACGACGTCCTATGGACGTCCAATATACGTCCAGTTTTGGTCCGGACGTCCCTGAACGTAAAATGGACGTACTATGGACGTACGAAGTGGGACGTACTTTGGGTGGACCAAATATGGACGTTCTCTGGACGTCCGTACTCGGACGTTCCCTGGACGTCCATACTCGGACGTTCCCTGGACGTCCGAACTCGGACGTTTTCTGGACATCCGACATTTACCAATTATGGGATCAAATAGCAAATATTTCAATAAAATAAAAAATTATTTACGTTAATAAAATAATTAAAAGCGAAAAGGTTAAATCACAATTAATTAAAAATTGTATAGTTTAATATATCCAAAACATGTTTTTGTTTTTAGGTAAAGTGTAAAAATCTTTTATTTCTAGATAATTCGTTACAATTGTTTTATTATTCTAGTTATTAAGATAATAATATATATGTTTGCTAATTCTAATAAGTAAAAATATGATTTTTATCGACAAGATGAATCTTGATAATCTTTTCCACAGAATAATTGTCTCTTTTGTCTTTTCAAAGACAAAATAATGAAAAATAATGATGTGATATGACATGTGATGATTGATGAAATTAATTGTCAATATTGTCATTGTCATGGTCATGTCATACCTATTTAATTTAAACAAATGGCACAGTTTAATCATATTATTATTATTATTATTGCTTTAATAAAAGAAATAAAATAACTCTATTTAAGCAGTGTACAGTGCATTGGTCTTTTTTAAAATAGTGCATGGTTAAAAGTTTGGTACCATTTTTGTTAGGTTATTTCCGAATTTTGTTTTTATTTTATTACAAAAAGGTAAGTAATTTTTCTTAAAATTGTTTATGTTTAAAAGTAAACGATTTGTTTCTAAGCGTCATCAACAGAGGAAGGTTACGAAAAACGTAGAGAATATTGTTGAAAATATTAATAACCCCCCATATTCCGTCTTCTTCAAACCTCTTCGGAATCACTAGCTGATAATTTTGACGAGAGTTTCAGTTCAAATATGTAGTTCTGGTTACAATACTTCCGATTTAAACTTTTTATTAACATGTTAAGTGCCTAAAATAATCCAAATTACCACATGGCCGACCATTCCAATGATACTTTACAAAGCTTTTTTTTTCAATGAAACTGAAGAAGGGTTTAAATATGGTTGTAACGAGAATTCTGGAGAACCTTATCGAGATGTTTTTAATTTTTCTAATAATTTATTCAACTGGACTTTGTCCTTTAATACTAGGTGATTTATTAAATTAAAATATTATAAAGAAGTTCCCGATCTTTCTCATTTAAGTTCAGATGCTAGAACCCTTCTTGCTTCACCCAGAGAACAATTACTCTGATCCATATGATTCAAATTTCAAACATATTTTTATCTTCACAATAAAACAATGTTATAGAAATGTATGTAAATTTTTATGGAATCTCATTAAAAAAGAGTTTTAGTAGTCAGTTTTATCGTAGTTTGTATAATTTGTTGATATATCCTAAAATTGTAAATTTAATAGACATTTACCATGGTTATGAGAAACCAAAATTTGCAAATGAATGTTTGTTTGATTTTTTAACAGAGCCTGTTTTTTTTATTAGATAGTTTAAACTAAAATAATTAAGCATGGATGATCAAGTTTGTGGGGTAGTTAGATTACTGTTACATGTTGATTTATATTTTAGGATAATGAGCTTTCCAAAATTGGTGAGGAAACCATAAACGAATTTGTTAGGAGAAGCCATAAGAAGCTGGTCTGCAATAAAATTCAAGGAAAATATAGTTGGCTAGGGAAAAAGCAATATAAAACTTTTGAAGACACACATATAGCTCTGATTTTAAAAGGTTTGTAACTGTTAAACATAAATCAATCTAAGGAACATTTAAAAACTTACACTATCACTTAAGTGACCATATACAGCCGATGAAGCATATCATTAACTGTGTCTTATATGTAATTTAGATGGCAAATTTTACCATTTCACAAATGTTCAGGTCTGGCTATGAGATTGCTTTAAGAACTACACTTAGCTATATGAGATGAAGGTTTGTTGTTGGCTGTATATATTTTATTTATACACTGTTATTTTTGTTTTTTAAGTATCAAAGTGTAATTACTGCTCATTTGGTCATTAGAAATAAATACCAATGGTTTTGTTGGTATTCTTCTAGTTCAGGTGAGATCCATTAAAACTGCAGCACTTGAAATTCAGTTGTTTAATCATACGCCTTTGAATGATGATTTATTTACAATAAGCAAAGTATAATGAACTAAATCTGAAATTAATTTGTTCAATTTATTACATTACATTATAGTACATTAATTTTGTTTTCAGATGCTGCCTGAAAAAACTCCAAGACCAGTGTTGCCATGGAGAAGGAAATTGAAACTTGATAATGAAATATCTGAGATGTAAAGAGGAGGCAAATAAAATTTAATTTGCATGTTGCATTAGCAAATATGATTAATTTTGTAATGATTAAATTATGTGGTTGGTGCACAGAAAGGAACAGTCAATTTTTGAGACTGTTTTATTTATTAAAAATAGGTACCTAAAACAGTATCTACTGCTGAAATAAAACAAAGTTCCATATTAAGTATTGATCTTTTTCATACTTATGATTTCAACTTTAAAACTCAACAATTAACTTGTCTGCTTTCAATTGCCGACCACACACTTGTAAGGTAAATCAGAATGGGAATGGATAAGGGAAGTTGAATGGTTCTGTTTTTAGTGAGCCACAGTTTCAACTATTTTGCCAATTTTTTTAGCAGTATTCACAATCCTTCTTTCTCCTGTGTAGACAAGTGTAGTCAAAGATCCCATATCAGTCACAGCCATATTTACTCTTTAACTATTAAAATTTGTGACATTCTAGCATGCTTACAGTGTCTTAATACCAATAAAGGTCTTGGTCCAGATGGAATATCGTAACTTATTTTTAAGGAATTGTGCATTCTTTTTATGTAGGCCTCTATGGCTTATTTTTTATAAATCTCTTTTCATCACAATTTATTTATTGATTTTATCCATTGATTCAGCCATTAACTTATTGATTCCTAATTCACAAGGAATCTACGTTCCTGTAGTTGGCTGTATACCATGTATTAAAAATTTAATTAAAAATCCTTTGTAATAGGTATATATTTAAGGCCCAAACGGGCTAAGTTAAAAAGACAAAACATTTTCGGAAACCATGTTCCATCATCAGTGTCTAGTCTGTCTGTGATGATGTCTGTCATCAGTAGACACTGATGATGGAACATGGTTTCCGAAAACGTTTTGTCTTTTTAACTTAGCCCGTTTGGGCCTTAAATGTATACCTATTACAAAGGATTTTTAATTAGATTCCTAATTATCGTTCCATTATAATTCTTTCTACTATTCCTAAAATTTTCGAGGCTTTACTGACTGATTTTTTGACAATAAATCTGAAGAATCAGCTTCATATTGTTCAGCATGGTTTACTTACTGTCTAGTTGTTCAACTTCTACTAATTTACACTTATTATGTTATAATTGCATTAAAAAACATTTTTTATGTCGATTAGATTTATACTGACTTGTCGCATCTACTGTTCTTGCAAATTGTGTAGACCATATTCTTATTCGGGTATGATCAATTTCTTGAATCTGGATTCTCTTATCAAAAGTGTTACCTTTTAATCTTTATTTTTAAACTTGTTCATAAAATAACCAATCTCCTGAATTGCTTCAGCTAGTTTGTTTTAATATTCCTCCCATTCACTGTGTCAGTATTTATATTTCCATGTTCCTTACTGCAGAACTAATTATGATTCACACATAGATATGGTCTGAAACTTTTGTATCAATAGGTTTAGGTACTATTTGAAGCACTAAAATGCTAAATGAAACTTTTTATAAATGTGTACCTATTTATTCATGTATGTTTTATTTTTATCTGTAATTTTGTGTATATTTCTATAATGTTCCATTTTTGTATAATTTTGACAGTGAATTTGTTCCATTTGTTATGAATAAATAAATATATGTAATAATAAATGTTAGTTCCTTTAAACATTTATGTTTTATTACTAAAAATTATTTTATATTTCTATAATGTTGCATTTTTGTATAATTTGGACAGGGGATTTGTCCCATTTGTTAATAATAAATAAATGTAACAATAAATGTAAGTTCCTTTAAACATTTACGTTTTATTTCCCAAAATACATTCTTAATATGCACAGGATGACACCACTTTTAGTATTTTATACAATGGCGTTGACGTCTAATTTATATCCTCAGCACTAAAATAGACGTCCGAGAACATCACAAAAGTCCGTCAAGTAAGTCCTCCGGACGTATTATGGACGTCCGATTAAGGTCCAATTAACGTCCCGGTACGTCCAACTAACGTCCGCTCGGGACGTAAAATGGACGTCCATAGGACGTTCGGCGCAGCGACATTCGGACCAATATAGGACGTTAAACGGACGTAAATAGGACCAAAGCGGACGTCCGAGGGACGTCCTTAAAGTCCGTGAGGGACGTACTATGGACGTCCATTGGACGTACGTGTGCTATTAGGGTTGTTTGGGAAAACCCATCTGGGAATTATTTATCAGAAGAATAGGGCCAACATGCAGCTAGGTATTATACAATAAATTCATTTTTAAAATTCTCTTTACCAGCTGGCAAAGCAACTGGTGATTGTGAATATTATGCTTATAAAATAAAAATAATTTCTTTTTTGAAAATATGACCAAAGTAGCGAAACAAAAATCAAGTCTATTGCGGAGTTGGGTTGGTGGCAACAGAGAAATGAAGATTATAGACAATAAAAGTGTTTTCTGTACTATTTGTGATAAAAAGGTGAGTCCACTTATATTTTGACGATTCAAAAATTTAATTTAAAATCTTATTTTTGCAAGAAAATTGGTATACCTATACTAACATGTAACAGTTTGACTATTGGCGCTAGTTTTAGTTTCGAGAAAAAAATATTGAAGTCCATATTATTGCATTAGACTCCTATTTACTAAACCGTTTTATTATAGATTCCATGTGAAAAAAAATCCAAATTTCCTAACACCTTAAAACGGCTCTTCACCAATATAAACTATCTAAGCACTTTAAGAACGTCACACATCAACTGGGCAAGAATTGTTTGCAAAAGATTTGTTAAATTTTTTTGTAAGTTGCAATATTCCACTGTATAAATTGGATAGCAAGGTGTGTCAAAATTTTTTGAAAACATATTGTTAAGTTGAAAATAAGTCAGTACAGATACCAAGTTCTTCAACTCTTCGCAAGAAATATGTGAGGGCATCTTAAAAAAACGTTCTCGAAGGTATTAAAAGCCGGGTAAGAGATGAATATCTGTGGATATCTGTCGACGGGACTACTGACGCCAAGGTTTGGCAAATCGCGAATTTAATTATTGGGGTTTTAAACAGTTCAGCTGATGACTCCAACAAGTCATATTTAATCAGCGTAAAATGTTTAGAAAAAGCCAACTATGCAACAATTGCTCGATTTGTTAATGAATCTTTGGCAAATTTCTTTTTACCGAATCAAGTACCTTCTGAAAAACGTTTGCTACTAGTTGGCGATTCCGCTTCCTACATGGTTAAAGCTGTTACTAGTCTTAAGCTTTTTTTCGAATTTGATTCATTGTACATGCTTAGCGCATGGTTTAAACAGGGTGGCAGAGAAAGTTAGACTCGAGTTTCCAAATGTAAACACTTTAATTAACAATGTAAAGAAAGAATTTTTAAAAGCACCACTGCGAGTAGAATTATATAGGGACATGCTTCTCGATATCCCTCTGCCACCGGAACCAGTATTGACTAGATGGCGGACGTAGTTGAATAGTGCCATATTTTTTGCAAATAATTATATGATACAGAAATGTCAAAATATTTTTAGTGAGAATTCTGTTCAGAATAAAATGTCCTATATAAAAGCAAATTTTGACATAATTGTAAACTCTAGTACAAAACTAAAGAGTCAAAAATTATCTTTAAATGATAGTATTTGCAATGTTGATTATGTCTAAGAAAGAATAGTAAACCTTTTAGGGACAATTGGAAAAAATAATCAATGGAAGCTTTAATGAAGTTATTAATATGGATCCCTCGCTAGTGTCAAATTTTAGATTTGCGTAAATTACATTCTGTGATGTTCGTTCGTTTTCCTCATATAAAGACATATTAACTGATACAAGGCATAACATTAGTCTTGAAAATATTGAACATTTTGTGATTATATACTGTAACAGCAAGATCATCATCAGTTGGCGCTACAGCCCTTCGTGAGCCTTGGCCTGCTTCAAAACATTCTTCCATCCTTCCCTATCGAGTGTCTGTCTTCAAGACAGTAACAGCAAGAACGAGAACATTTTCTCGTCCTCAAGCCCTAAAAATTTAAAAATATTTTTTTAAGTGCATATATAAATGCATATTGTATATAATAAAGGCATATTTGGTTACTTTTTAAGTGCATATTTTAACCATTTTTTAGAGCATATCATCCAGTGTCTACTCATTACCCATTTGTGTGAGATGCTGGTTCTACTCCCGTTTTATCTCTATTCAATGTATGTATCCCGAATATACTGGATGTTACAGAGATATCCTGTTGAGTATTCTATTACTTTTATTACTGCTGTAATACTTCAAAAATCACTAGCAACATTAACAAGAGGCCTTCGTCTAGCTGAGTGAATCTTATCAGACGAGAGCAGACAGACGAGAGAGAAAAAAGACACATGCATATGTGCTCTCCTTGAATGTGATATGCTTAGTAATATTAGACGGGTATATACTGACAAAACAACCCTTTAGACATTGGCCCTTATTAAAAATATAGTTTCAGAACTTCTTAGTTAAGTTTAATTAAAGAGTAAAATTTACAGACTTTACGAACAAGTGCTAGAGATTCTTCGAACGGGGTGATTATGATTTCGGCTTTGAACAAGAACCATTATAATTTATGTTCTCTCTTATTGACATTAATTAGTATTGTAACGAGTCCGTTACTTAAATAATCGTTTACTTTTTTTGTGACTGGAATCTTTTAATTTAATTCTAAATTAAATTCATATTTGAAATATTCTTAAACTAAATATTTAAGTAACTCCCAGTAAATCTTATTTTCTAAGGTTGGCATTAAACCGCGCCACCAGTGGTAAGATTCTGAAAGTACATCCATTCAACAGCTTGTAAAACCTTAACTTGTCAACTGGATGTGATCGAAGGAAGATCGTTTCGATCAGAGTAGCAGCAGCTGGGAAGTGCCATTTTTCCCGAATTGAGTTTAAGTTTATTTTATTCTCAAGAGCTGTTCGTTTTAGAAGAAATCATTTGAGTTATTTTGTTGTTTGTACGAGGATACTTTCAGTTGGGTCACCCTAAGTCGGTAAGATGAAATTACAAATAAATTATAAGGAAAAATCCTTCATATCATCCGCCATTGTTAGTAAAATTCAGATCTATTTTAATTTCTTCTTTGATAGATATTTCATATATTTTATACATGTCATATTTCACCTTATTTCATTAAGGAAAATGTTTTATACCTAAATATATTATAAGTATTAGATTCTATATCTATCTCAAATTTTTATTTCCTTTCAAGGGTGAAAGCAAACAATTATTTATTTCAATTTCATACCGCTTAAACCGGCTAATATTTCTTTTTTTTTCTATTCTATAATATATAAAGATCATGCTTTCCGTTAAAACTATCTATTTAATATATCCATACATTATAAAAACATTGTCACACCATTCGAAGGTCACTATTTACCAAAAACCATTAAGGTTTTTATTTCAATTTAAGGTCACTTGTTGACATTTCTTGTATCGCCTTTCAAGGTTGATAAACCTTGTGTTTTCCCTACCTTTTTGTACGTACAAAGAACATGAAGTAACACAATTGTTCCTTTTTAGCCTACTCCCAGAATCCAGTTGCAAGTCAGGGGAAGAAATCTTTTTAGTTTTTTTTTGGGTTGTACTTATTAAGGACAAGGGGAAGAAGTTTTAAGTTCACTGGTTTTTATTGGAAATTTAAGAAGAATTTTAAGTTGACTTATTTGTCTAAGAGTACCTGATACATGGAATCCAAGTTTGGTGTACCTTTTACCATCTGAGTCTAGTTCTCCACCGGATCATCTCCAAGGGCAACCTACGGAAACTGGCAGGAAGAACTTACTTTTATTTTTGTTTCTCATTCAATTATTTTAAATAACTTTTGCTACGTCATCTTCAAGGTTTTAACTTTTGGTTCCACTTTTAATTTAAATATATATCCTTAATAATAAATACCTTCAATTTTCTTAAAACATTAATCATTTTAACTTAATTTAATTATTTATTGTCTACCAAGGGATGAGGTTATAACTCTCCCTTGAATCTCTCTTTGTTAGGTTATCGTGTGCACATATATCCAGAGAGTTTTCACTTGAAAACCTAAACAATTCTTGAACGAATACTAAACTATTAGTGAGTAGTATATAATTATATTTATTATTTATACATTATTATTGGGTATAACTTTTGTCACAATTTGAAATTAAGGGGTATATCAGGGGTAAATTGTTTTATAATTATATTCAGGGATTTTACTGTAAATATAGCTAAGTTAATTGTACATAAGAGGTGATGGGTAGTATATAAGCATTTAAAATAGTCTGTACCTAAGGTTGGTAATTAATGAAGTTGTGGTTACAATTGAATATTTTAATTAGTACCTATCTTTCATATTTCAGCAATACAAGATATCTCGGAAGAAAACATTTAACTTCCTGGCGCCCAAACATTCATTAGAGCAACTTTTATCTTTCATCTGTTTATCTCTCGGTGGTTTTCTAGTCATTAGTTCTTATATCTTACGGTCTCTGTAGGGCATGCAAATTGGCCGAATCCTTCTTTGAGTGTCAAGTAGTCATTCTCTTGCATAGTTGCTAGCCAACACTTAATTTTGTTATATTTTAAAATTCATATTTACCCTTTATTTATTTCTTTTACATTATTTATTTCTATCCAATCCCTTCCATCTTCCGTTATTCCACATATTAGTTCGTTGGTGTATCAAGGTACATTTTAGAGTTCACCCTTTTGCTACACTGGATAGAGTCACCCAGACTCCTTAATACATTTTTGTTACAGTATTATCTAAGACTTTTGAGTGTAAATAGATTATACTCTAAGATATTCATTCAAGTACATCCTTACGTACACTAAATTCAGCTATGGTTTTCCAGAGGGTTCTTATAGGTACTGTCTCATACCTTTTTATTAAATCTATAAACAAACTATTGAAATATAAAGTATATTAAAATTAATAAAGTTTAACAAAAAAAGAGTATATCATACAAAGAAATCTTTTAGTTATAATATCGATACCGCAAAATATCACGCAATGTAGATATTTCTTTCCAATTTTTTCCAATGAAATATTCTCAAAATAAATCGCAAAGATTTCATGCCACAGATAAAAAACTGCTGCCGATCAATGCACTTAAAGTATAAACAACATTTCAAATTAAGTTTTTCGTAATGATACCTACATTTTGTAATTAGGAAGTGTTGAAAATCTTTTTTCAGTTTACGATCAATGCAATGTTAAAACCTCACGTTGATTACACTGCACTAATAGAATCGTTCAGTTTAGTATATATAATAGACGAAAATGTACCTACATCAAATACTACATGTGCTAAAATTAGCAGTACCGAATACTAGAAGACTGCTCACGTATATTGCATTTATCATTTATGTATTTATTTGCCACCTTGATTTAACAGTTAAAATCTCCAAGAGCCCTAGAAATTAATTGTTGAAACAAATAAAAAAACTGTTAAATCAAAACTAAATTATAAATTTAAAGAACTACATTTCTATAAGTATATCATGTACAATGTATGACAAATAATTAAGTTTTAAAAATTAAGGCAATTATATCGAGCACAAGTTTAATCAAATCTTTCCCAAGTACTTTCGCTTAATATAGGATCTTCAGGGGCATCTGAAATAAGCTAAAAAAAACGTTTTTTAGTACGTTAATGAATGATAAAAGTTTTTTTGTGATTAACGTTTTAGACTTACTTCGTCAAATATAGGCTATCCAGCAAGCGTAGAATGTGATAAACATGGATGTTAACATAAAATTGTACAAACACTACACTAGAACAAGGACAAACAGTTTAAAATTAATTAAAATAGTTCTACGCTACATTCTTTGGCGGTAACAGGAGAGAGAATGGTGTTTAACGGAAATGCTAAGGTGACATGTGACATATGACAGCTTTGATGGGCAGTCACTGTCATGGATATGTGATCTGCACATATTAAAATTCTGTGTAAGTAAACTGACATTGACCAAAGGTCCAACTAAAACTACTATAGAAAATCAGCTTATGAAATATGACATATAGAATATTTTGATTTAACTAGATTGCATAATCCAGATCTCACACTCACACCCGTCTGTAATAATAAGGTTGTAAGTTTGAGAGTAAATGAAGTGTACATAAAGTGTGAATGAAAGAAATAAACTAAACGATCTATTGGACAGTGGGTGGTTGACTACAATAAAATGGTCTACCAGGCACTGTCAATACTGTAAAAAAGAGAAGAAAACTGACTATTAAATTTAAAAATAAAAATTAAAACAAAATTGAAAGCAGTGTATAAATGGGGTATAATTCAAGTAGTTCAGTTAAACCCCCAGCCAATGGGAGAACTGTAAAACTAATATGTAATAGCGTTACTAAAGACCAACTGACCAACAGTGGCAGATGTTGAAATATACAACTGTGGAATTGGTATATCTAGATTACGCAGAGGTATGAAGAGTGAAATTAACTCCAACTGTAGATCAATTGAACCTGAGCAAGCTAGTTGTGTAAATTGTTAAAGAATACAATAGTAATGTTAATCAAAGCATGAAATTAATAAATTCTTAATGGATATACTCAGTGCAGGAAGTCTAAACAGCCGAGCTGGGTCCACTACGAGGTGAAGCTGCAATAAAGTTTTTAAAAATAGGTTTAAATTTAGTACAATTTAAATTAATTTGAGTGTTAAGACAATGAAAGTTTTTATTCATTTCCTTTGTGATCTCCAAATCTTCCAATAAATCCAACTCCAAATAGTTTTTCTTTCTACTGATCGCATGCAAAATAGACGAACCAGTATTGATGTTGAAATATTGTTTACTAGATAGTAAATGTTGACCAAAACTTGAAGAGTTTGGTCTTTTCAAATGTTCTGAAATTCTGGTAGATAGCTTTCTAATAGTTCTGCCGTCATAAGAGGCATCACACTTTAATTTGTAAATATCACTTTTGTCAACCTATCTTTGGTATTGATTATAAAGGAACCTACAGTGTTGTGTGACTTGAAGAAAATTTTGATGTTTTCAACTGCAGAAGTAAAAAGTTTAGCTATTTTATTGGAAAGTGTTGCTAATATAAGTAAAAGAGAAATATCTGATGTTGTTAGAAGCATTAGGTTGAAAAAGACATTGTAATGAATATGCAAGCTTTTGTGCAATTTTGAGTTTAGCTCTATTTAGAAGCTTATGGATAATATTGGGATCATATCCATTATTGAAAGCAATTAGCTTGAGAGTGTTAAGTTCTAAATTAAAGTTATCAATCGAAAGTGGAAATTAAAATAATCTGTGAATATAACTATTGAAAGCAGCCATTTTATGTTGGGTTGGATGGTTAGATGTCTCATGTATAACATGATCTGTTTTGGTGGGCTTTCTGTAAATATTGTACTCAAGAGAATCTTTATTACGAGATATAGTCATATCCAAGAAGTTCAACTTATTGTCAGATTCTGGTTCCAATGTAAAAGAGATGTTAGGATGGAGGTTATTAAGATCATCCAGAATCTGTAAAGCATCATCTTGGGTTCCTTGTATGGGAGCTCTACAATCATCAACATACCTTGACCAAAAAAACTATTTTGTTGTTGTTGTTAACAAATTTCTGTTCTAAGCTGTCCAAAAAAATATCAGATAGAAAAGGTGATAATGGAGATCCCATTACTAAACCTGTTGGATGTTTGTATATTTTTTGGTCAAATTGGAAGAAGTCTTGATCAAGAAAGAATTTGAGCATAGTTGAGATAGCATCTTTGTCTTTAGCCAGTATGTTGCAATTGTTTAAAAGGTTGTGTACTAAAGGTAATGTTTCATCTCTTGGTACAGAAGTAAACAAATTGGAATCATTAAAAGAAACTAAATAAAAACTCTCTTCTATTTTAATATTATTTTAGCGTCTATTAGATTTAAAGAATTTGTAATGGAGAACTTGGGTTTAAAATTAGTGATAGACTGAATTGTGTTATAAACAAACTCTGAGAATATAGAAACTGGAGTGTTGCAAACACTTACAACAGGCCTTACGGGACAATTGTGTTTATGAATTTTAGGAAGTCCATATAACCTAGGTGTTATAGGATTAGATACAATTAACTTTCTGTTGTTGTATTTGGAAATAGTATCCTTAAACAATTTAATCATTGCTTTTGTTTTATTAATAAAGGTGTTAAGTGGATTTTTTTCCAAAACTACAAAATTATTATCTGAAAGAAAAGATTCTACTTTCTCTATGTATTGAGTTTGTTCTAAGATTACAACACAATTTCCCTTATCAGCCTTACTGAGTACATACTAGAGAATCTCTATCTATTTTTTGTTTAATTGATTTTAGCAAATCCTTTTGTTTTTTTTAAATTTACGTTTGTACTTACATTGTTGTTGTTGAAGTAAGCTAATGCTTGTAAACTCTGCAGTGTTATGTACCCCATTGCTTAGTACTGTAGAAACGTAGATACAAAAGTGAAAATATTAAGACGAGAATGGTGAAAATGGTTGAAAAAAATGGGAATGAAAGGATTGGCATGGATTTGTGATGGAATATATATGGCTAGACTGGGAAACTTTTTGATTTCCTTCTATCTTCCCTTCCATAATAAGCTTTAAGAACTGGTACTTGGAATTTCGAAATATATGATCCAGATAAGCAGTTTTTCTCCTTTTTATTATTGACAGCAATTCTCGTTCTCTGTCCATTCAATTTAATACTTCGACATTTGTTGTGTGATCTGTCTAAGGAATTTTAATTAATCTTCTAAATACCCACATTTCAAAGGCTTCCAATCAGTTTATCACATTGGCCTTTATGGTACAAGTTTTTTACACCATATAGCAGTATGGAGTAAATGTAACATTTTACAAAGCGATATCTAAGCGTTAAGTTAAGGCTGCTGTTGCGCTTAGCAAAGGTTCTCATATTAGTAAATACTAGTTCTGGCTTGCTCAAATCCTGATACGTATTCTCTATGTCTGGATCTAGATCTTCAGTTATTTCAACCACCGAGATATCTGAACTTGGGGACCTTGTGGTACTGTTTTTATTGTTTACTCTTATATTTAATTTCATATTTCGTGTTCTACTAACCACCATTACCTTCGTCTTGTCTATATTAATCTTTAAGCCCACTCGTTCTCCTTCAGTGTTTATTTTATCTAATAGTCGTTGTAGCGCTTCTTGGCTACAAACTATTATGGACTGTATTCATCAGCAGTAGCGAAGTTCTTAATAGTCTGCCCATTGATTTTGATTCCATCGGTCAGTGTCACTTAAAACTCTATCAAGAAATCTTTTACGGATGTAAAGATTAAAAAGGAGGGGTGACAGAACGCAACCGTGTTGTACACCTTTTTCAATTAAAATATATGATGTACATTCCAGTCCAACTCTCACAGATGCCATTTGATTCATATAGAGGTTCTTTATTATTTTAAGGTCATTCTCAGCTATCGAACATTCCTGGAGTAATCTTAATAATTCTGAATGATTAACACAATCGAACGCTTTCTGGTCATCTATAAAGCGTAGAAAGAGATATTTTTGCTGATCTCTGCATTTCTGAAGTATGACATTTCTTACTAGGACAGATAGACAGATAGGACAGATACCTACCATTGGTCAGGGAAATAAGCAAATAATTACCCTATTTATGACACTGATCCAGTCAGGCAAACTAGTTATTTTGAGTAGTATGGACGTCTATAAAAAGAACCTATATGGTTCCTGCAGTTGATTATTTGGACTTAATTAGTTATAAATTAAGGTCAAAAACGGTTAATTTAAGATTAAGAGAAAGTTATAGATCATATTATAAAAAACTTCAAAATGGCGTTTTTTAAATGTTTCTATCTGTTTAAATGTGGGGACTTGTAGTGCTTAAAATTAGATCAAAATTTCAAACAGATCGGTCAAATATTTTGAAAGTTATATGATTTGTTTATCCCAAACTAAATTTACAACAATACAAGTTATAAAATCATCTAGTTATAGTAATTTTACAGGTAGTCTCTAAAAGAAGAAAATTCATGGTATTAATATTATTCTAAAAAAAATGAAGAAATGTAATTTTAAATATTGCAAAATAATGTTGCAAAAGCATGTCGGTTTTTTGCCGATAAACAATTAGAATAACGTTTTAATCACAAGAAAATTATTTTTTCATATTTAGAAAGCCTGCATTTATCACAAAATTAAAAAAAATTGTTCTAGAACAATCTGGGACCAAAATCAATTCTTTTTTTTTTTTAATGGAAACAGCAGCTTTGTTTATAACAATTAAGAGATCTTATTAGCGCCATTTGAAAGAACATAGGTTAAAATTTTAATATGTAGAATTTGGAAAAGATCGTTTTTTAATAAAAATCGTTTACAAAGCTTTAAAATGTGATCCTTAAAATTCGGCCGACTTGAAACTAACGGAAGCAGGAAGGATGAAAGGACTAACTGTATCTCTTGTTCTTGTTTATGGATTTCGACGTTCCTTTTTTTAATTTATATGTACTTCTTGCATAAAATCAAAATATGTAATTATTTAAATAATTAAATTGGTTAATCTACTATCTAATTTGTTTAAAAAAAAATGAGTTTTTATTTTTTTTTGTAATATCTGATGTAATTTTTATTGTAAAACATAAATATTTATGATATAATATATACTTTTTTCATAAGCTTCTTAAATCATTTATTTATAATATATTTTATTATAAAAAAAAACAAAATATCCTATTCAATTATTTCTAAAAATAATATTGGTTTTGTATTGATTGGAAATAAAAATAATCTCAAATAAACTAGGTTTTATTTTTTGCTAGACATGCTAGGCGGGTGGCTTTTGTCAAAAAAGTTCGATTTCATACCTACATGTTGAAACTTGTTTTAGTTGATATATTGCGATGCCATTATGTTTATAAAGTTTATAGAAAATTTTTCCGTAGCAACGTATTTATATAACAAAATTATGAAAAATTTCTTTTTTTTTTTTATTACCACTTTTTTAATAATTTGGATTCATTTCAAGATGAAAGTTAGTTCTGCGATTTTATTTATTTAAAACGGTTACTTTAACCTTAAGTTGCAAATAACAAACAACTGAAACAGCCAAAAGCCAATTTAAGCGTTTTTCGAGACCATTTTTTAGTAGGTTGGACATTAAAAAAATAAAAATATTAAGATGAATTCTTAAGTTAGTAGTTTAAGTAGTTTAAGTTAAATCAACTACATAATTCAGATTTAACGCAATTACTCCAGGCACCGAAAGAAATTAGACATAAACATCAATACTTCTGAATTTTGGTATTAAATGGACTTTAATAAAGTTAATAGTTAAAGAAATATGAAATAAAATAAATATATCAGCAGGATAATTTGGCAGTAGGATTTGACAAAATAACAGAATGATTGCATTTTACATCAAACATTTTACGTTTAATAAAATATTTTATTTATAAACCAAGTTAAAAAATAGTAAAACTAGATAACATTAAACTTTTTGTCAAAGTAAGTGTTTGATATATCCACCATTTTCTTTTATTCATTTGTCAATACATTCCATAAAAGATCGCCTCATATTAAATAGCGTCATTGGTTCTAAAGGAACTGCAGCAGTATTTATAATAAGTATTATAAGTGCAATAGGTAATAAATATAATATAATAATAAAGTATTCGTTTGGGATTTTTATGAATTAAATAATTGTATTAATATCTCACCACATGACCAAGGAATATGACTACCACGAACAATCCAACGTTCAAGAAAGTTGTATTTCATTATGTTCTCACTGCCCTCTCTCTAAAATGTGGCGGTTGCGTATACCACATATTTCGCCTTAAGTTTGATGACAATTCTTCCAATAAGTCAATACAATAATTTTATAAAAAATGTAAATAAATCTTACTATTCAAATTACAAAGTACTTCGCATGTCCCTAAAAAAACTACAAATGGTACCAAACCATACGATTTGCATTTTAAACATAAATTTTAAATAAACGTATGGTTTGGAACCACTGGTAATTATTTTTTACGGACATGCGAATACTTTGCAATTTGAATGGTGTAATTTATTTATTTTTTTTTTATAAATGATTTTATTGATTTTTTGGAAGAATTGTCATCAAACTTACGGCGAAATATGTAGTTTATGCAAGATGGTACACTACCACATTATAGAGAGAGGGCAGTGAGAATATACTTAAATACAACTTTCCTGAACGTTGGATTGTTCGTGGTAGTCATGATTCCTTGGTCATGTGGTGAGATATTAATATAGTTATTTAATTTATAAAAAATCTCAAAAGAGTACATATTATTATACTTATAATACTTTTATTAAATACTGCAGCAGTTTCTTTAGAACCAATGATGCTATTTAATAGGAGACGATCTTTTATGGAATGTATTGACAAATGAATTAAAGAAAATGGTGGACATATCGAACACTTACTTTGACAAAAAGTTTAACGTTATTTGGTTTAACTATTTCTTAATTTGGCTTATAAATAAAATATTTTGATTATGACTTTAATTTAATACAAAACGTAAAATGTTTGATGTAAATCTAATCATTCTGTTATTTTGTTAAATCCTATTGCAAATTATCCTGCTGATATATCTATTTTATTTAATATTTCGTTAACTATTAACTTTATTTAAGGCACTGTATACCGAAATTCAGAAGTATTGATGCTTTTGACTAATTTTTTTTCGTTGCCTGGAGTAGTTACGTTAAATCTGAATTATGTAGTTAATTTTGTAAAATGCGATTATCTCGAAAACTGTTCAGTTTTGGAGTTATTAACAAGTATACCTTTTTTTGTTAAAATAATGTATCTTTAATATTTATTATCACAAACACCGGTAACATAAATAGCAAAAGTGCAATGTATGCCACAGTGCAAATGTATGCCACAGCTACATTAAAGTATGCATCAAATTATAATTCCTGATGTTTAATAGTGCTTAGTTATGAATTTTGATACATAAATGTTTACAACAATGAAAGTTAGCAAAAATTTCCACTTTAACACCCTGTATCTTTCTTAATATCAACATTTTATGAAAGGAATTTGGCATAAGTCGTAATATTTTAACGGTTTCTTTTTGTAAAATTACTTAAGGACCACCCTGTATAGACTTAACAAACGTCCAAACTTTTACGTTCGAAACACATTATTTATTTCTTACCCACACACTGAATCTTTTTTAATCGAAAAAATATGATGCTGTAATATTGCAGTAAAAAGTTTACCCAAAGTTTATCACGGGAAAATGGTAATTTCGTTTCAAATAAAAATGAAATTTTTTATTCGTTGAGAATTTTTTATAAATAAGCAGTTTCCCATAGTAATGTTTGGGTACACTTTTTACTATAATGTTGTAGCATCATAATATTCTTTCGATGAAAATAAGATTTAGCTGTGGGCCAAATTAAACACGTCTGAACGTCTGAAATGTTAAAAATGGGCGGCAACATCGTTGTAGAAGTTGTGGAAGTCTTACTGAATAAGTGTCTAAGAGAAAAAAGAATACCCAGCCTATGGTAAAACGCCGAAATAATACTTTTACACAAGAAAGGAGACACTACTAATATTGAAAACTACAGACCGATAAGTTTGTTGTCACACTTATTCAAATTGTAACAAGAATAATAACCAACCGCATAACACAAAAACTTGATTTATATCAACGGTTGAACAGGCGGGATTTAGAAAAGGGTTTGGTGCTAATGATCACTTACAAACCATAAGAACACTAGTAGAAAAAACCACAGAATATAATGTACCATTACATATGGCATTTATCGACTTTCACAAGGCTTTCGATAGTATTGAGACTTGGTCCTTTTTGTCAGCCCTGAAGGATGCTCGAATGTCTATTCACGGTACACTACACTCATTAAAAACATTTATGAACAGGCCACATTCTACATCAAAATCAATGAAGACGAAAAAACTGAAAAAATGCGTCTTGATAAAGGTATTAGACAAGGTGATACTATTTCACCAAAGCTTTTTACCTTAGCATTGGAAAATGTATTCAAACAGCTTGACTGGGAGGAAAAAGGTCTAAACATTGATGGTGTACGTTTGAGTCATTTGAGGTTTGCGGATGACATAGTATTATTTAGTACAGATATCAAGGAACTGGAGCAAATGTTGAAGGAATTAAACCAGCAGTCAAATAAAATAGGTCCCAAAATGAACCTTCAGAAAACAAAAATAATGAGTAATTTACAAACTAATCTTGTTATTTAACATTATGACTGACAACGTCAGTCTTGAAAATGTAGACCACTATTTATATATAATATATATATATATATATATACATATATATATATATATATATATATATATATATAATATATATATTACATCTTGGACATACCATTAAAATCGGCAAAGAAAATCAAATAGCCGAAATAAAAAGACGCACACAACTGTCTTGGGGAGCTTTCGGCAAATTAAGCTTTATTTTGAAGAATAAAGATATACCAATGTGTCTAAAACGTAGAGTTTTATGACAAATGTATCTTGCCTGTAACTACATATGGACTGGAGACCATGGCCTTCACAAAGAAAACCTTAGAGCTCAGTACAACCCAAAGAGCAATGAAGAGGGCCATGCTAGGGATTAGTTTGAGAGACAGGATTCGAAATAACGTCATTCGTGAAAGAACAAAAATTACTGTCTTAGAACGTATTGCAAGGCTCAAGTGGCAATGGGTCGGACACGTTTGCCCGAGATAATCCCAAAAAATGGACACAAAGATTAACAAACTGGAGACCAAGAGAGAACAGGCGAGGAGTTGGCAGACCGCAGAAGAGGTGGACAGACGATATCAAACAAGTCGCGGGCAAGCAGTGGATAAGAATTGCCAAAAGTAGAAATCGATGGAAGCAAATGGAAGAGGCCTATGTCCAGCAGTGGACGAACACAGGCTGAAGAAGAAGAAGAAGAAGAAGCTGTGGGCCAAATTAAACAATGTATTTTGAAGGTTAAAGTTTAGACGTTCTTTAAGTCTAAATACCGTAATTAGTAATATAATCCGAAACGCAAATGTATATCAATTTATTTATTTTTTTTATTTAATACGTAATTACGTATATTAGTATTCATTAATACAGGATTGTACAAGGAGGACACTTTTCAAGCTCAGGGATTCATCAGAGCAGCTTTATTTTAACAAAACAAGACATAAACCACGGTTAGGAAGGTGGGCAATATATATGGTAAACATACAAAGGAAATGTTCAAACATACGATAAATTTTACACTCATACTTTTAATTTAATTTTTAGAAGAAATATCATAATTATTTTAAAGATTTTTATATTGTTTTCACTTAATAGAAGATTTACGTTGAATAGTGTACTTAAAACCCTCCTTTATCAATTCTTTTAGCAGCCACGTGCTTGTATTACGATGTAGTGGGTAGTTGAAGAATATGTGATTTAAATTAGCTATACTAGTTCCACACTCACATCGGTCTGTTGGGAGAACTCCTATTTTGTGTAGATGTTTCGGAAAACATCCATGATCATGCTTAAGACAGTTGACACTGTGTTTCTGCATAGTGTAACATCTTTGTAAAATTGTTTTACATCTACTGTTGGTTGTAATTTGTATAAATTAGTTACCAAACTGAATCCATTGTCGGTCTCATTTAAATTTAATATGTTGTTTTATATAGGCAAGTAGGTCACATAATGTGTTAAATTCTTCTATCACCATATGTGGGTGCTGTAATAGATTTTTAGCTATAGAATCGGCAATAGTGTTGCCAATAATATCTGAGTGTCCCCTAACCCATAGAAATTTAGTACCATATGGATCTGATAGTTTTAGTAACTGTTGAAAAATTTCTAATATGAATATATTGCTATTGATTTAGAATTTAAAGTTTTGTAAGGAGTGTAATACTGACAGTTAATCACTGCATATGACAATTTTGTTCCACTGGTTTTCACAGCACAATTCAAGGCTTTGTATATAGCACATGCTTTAGCAGAAAAAATTCTGGATTGATTAATTAAAATAAAAGCACTGGTTGTACATGTTGGTGATTTTGACCGGTCTGTATAGATCACAATATGATCTGAATAGCCACTTAAGATTTCTTTAAGAGTAGTGTAGCAAAATTCGTTTTGGTATTTTGGGATAATAATATTTGTAGCTAGAACACTTGTTAGATGTGGTATATCCAACAATTCCCAGATAAAATTACAAGAGGAATTTATTAACTTTAGTTCGTTGTAAGTTATAATTGCTCTTGCAAGTGGTGGTGAGTTTTTTTTTAATGAAGTATGTAGATGTTAAATCAGCTTTATTTAATTCATTAATTATTTTTTGCCACGATAATGTTGGTATAGAAAATATTTGCTTGCCAGATATTCTCTGCGCAATGAGAGTGGGTTTTCAGATGCTGCAGCTAGAGCTAGAGCTAGGGCGGCTTCATATGGAGTGCTTTTCATCAATCCTAACACAATCCCTAGATCTTTTAAATTGGATTCTATCAAGTTTACGTAAATTGGTTATGCTAGCTGACCCATATACTACACAACAGCAATCTATTATAGATCTTATATAGGCTCGATAAAAATTCAATCCAATATTTTGATCAGCACCCCAAGATCTCTTATACACCATTTTAAGAAAATTAATACCTTTTTCGCAGCGACCAATTGTGTAATTAATATGTTGAGTCCAAAGCAATTTTCTGTCAAGTACACTTCCCGTCATATAAAACTGGTACACTTTTTTTCCCAATGTAAACCTGTGTTCACAAATCAATTCGTTGTTGCCAATACAGATAACGGAATTGCACTAAATCTAAATAAAAAAATAACGTTAAAAAAATGTATAAAATTTTTAGATAGGTATTATTTTTATCATTAACATCAAAAAACCGTATCTAATAAATTAAATAAGCAAAGACAGAGTTGAGTTATTGTCCAAAATGTTTGCAGGATCTTTAAACCTGTGGTATTGGCACAGGGCACAGGGAACATTGGAATGCACCTACTGTAATTTTATACTTCAATTACCTACCGAACACGAACTGTATTTTGTGTCACTAAGTTTAGTAACAAACTACCAAGATTAAATTATTATTTATTACAGGAACAATAAATGTAAAAAAATAACATTTTACTTTAACCTACGTATTATAAACTATAAAATATCCGTGGCGAAAAAACGCTTTTCAAAACGTGACAGTTTCAATCCAATATCTCACTGTAATATTTTATTATAATAATTTGAAGTTTGTCTAGGTTGATTATCTGTCATTATTTTTGAATTGAAATATTTTCATAAATTGTTATAAAATACAAATCAATGATAATTACATAATAATTACAAATCAATGGTAATTAATTGAGATGATGGAAAATTACAAAATTAATATGAGAATTTTTTAGGATGCATGTTTAAACAAATTTAATGTGAGATGATCGAGAATGCTCGATAATCTTTTAGTTTTTAGTATTGTCACAACTGACTGTCTGTCACACAGTCCTGCTTTTAGCTGGTTTTATATAATATTTTCGTTGAACTGGCAATGGTGCCCTAGAAATTAGACTGACACATCTGACAAGATCAACTTACACAACTTAGAAAACACGAGTTTTGATTATAAGAATTGTACCAGTTTTTTTATGACGGGAACGGTACGACACCAAGATATCTAATTTCTGAAACAATTGGAATATAATTGTCATGTAAGGTTATCATCAGCATATTGTAAGCAAACAATATTGGGAGACTATAAATTGTGCAAATCTTATGTGTACAAATTAAAAAGATGTGGACTTAAAACAGCTCCCTGTAGAATACCTTTTGATGTGATCTTGGGTTCAATAATATTGTGACCTACTCTTATCAATATACTTCTGTCTTTGTATAAATTTGATAGTAAATGTGCTATCGATTTTGGAATGCCAAGAAACACAAGTTTATCACAGAGTATATTTAAATCAATATCGTCATATGCACTTTTTATGTTAATAAACGATGCACCTGTTGTCATGGAATTAGAAAAACCAATTTGAACATCTGTAGTCAGACGAAAAAAGTTGAAAAAAGTTAAAAAATATAAATATCTGGGTACAATCATTATTGAAAATAATAATTACACAGAAAAGATTAAGGCATAGAATAGGACAGGCAAGAAATTCTTTCAACAAACTGAATTCTTTCAACAAAGTGAAAAAAAGTACTCTGCAGCAGGGACATTTAAATTTCTTTAAAGATAAGACTTCTGAGATGCTACGTGTTCTCCGTATTATTTTATGGGTTGGAGGCTTGGACTTTAAAGAAAGATGTTTCGAATAGATTGGAAGCGTTCGAGTTATGGGCCTACAGAAGGATATTAAGAATAAGTTGGGTAGATAGAGTCACGAATGTTGAGATGTTAAGAAGGATGGGAAAAGATAAAGAGGTCTTAAATACAGGTAAAGTCAGAAAACTGCAATATCTGGGACATGTTATGAGGGTCGAGCGTTATGCCTTCTTGCAATTAATAATGCAAGGAAGAATAGAGGGTAGAAAGAGTCGCGGAAGAAGACGCATCTCCTGGTTGAATAATTTGAGAGCTTGGTTTAACTGCACTTTTGCTGACCTCTTTAGAGCAGCGGCGTCGAAGATGCGAATTGCCATGATGGTTGCAAACCTTCTTAGAGGAGATGGCACGTGAAGAAGAAAAAGTCAGACGAACTACTGCATCCATGGTTCCATAGCCTTGTTTTATATCCATATTGTGTTGCTGGTGGAATATTATGCCGCCTTAAACCAAATTTTCATTCTCAATTTTAGAATTCTTTCAAATGTTTTAAAAATGCATGACAATAATGTTATTGGTCCTATATGATTCCGGATTATCTTTGTCTTTTCGCGGTTTTTTGTGTTTTCGAGTATGGAGACTTGCTAATGTACAACCATGTAAGGTGGCTGAGCGCAGGAAAGTGCATGGAACGATTTTTTGCCTTAAGAAACGAAATCCCTGCATTCCTCAACAAATACGTTTCATCTGACACAACTGAACTGAAAGAGAAGTTTAAGGATCCAGAATTCTTAAGACAGTTAGCTTTTATAACTTCTTCTTAGGGTGCCTGTCCGTTCCGAACGTTGGCGATCATTCTGGCTGTGATGATTTTGTTCGGTCTTTCTCTACCATGCTCTTAGGTTAGCAACCAGGATATTCTTCTTCGTCCTGGGGCTCTTTTTCCTTCAATTTTACCCTGCAAAATGCATTGGAGTAGCTCGTATCTGCCTTAATTTCTCATTATATGTCCCAAGTACTCCAACTTACGACTCTTCACAATGTTGACCAAATCCGCGGTTGTGTTCATCCTCCGCAGTACTTCTTCATTGGTGACTTTGTCTGTCCATGGTATCTTCACGATTCTTCTGTATAACCATAATTCAAAACGCCTGAAGTTTTGATAGAGTTTCCGCCTTTAATGTCCACGTTTCTACTCCATACAGAAGCACTGAGTACACGTAACATTCAAGGAGCCTTAATTTTGTTTTCAGGGTGAGGTCATGGCTTTTGAACACAGAGCTCATAGCCAAGAATGCACTTTTGGCCTTTTCACAATTGAATGCCCAATTCTCATTTGGTCCACATACAGATTTGCTCCAGTTATGTTTTGCTTGCTGATGCTCATTAGCTTGGTTTTGCTGGTGTTTATATCCAGTCCATAGGTTCTACTTGTTTCTGTTATTTTGTTTTATTAAGTTTTGCAGCCCTTCTATGGTATTGGAAAACACTATTGTATCATCTGCATACCGCAGGTTATTAAGCTGACTCCATTTATTGAGATGCCTTTATCAATATCTTTTAGGGCCTCTTCAAAAATGTGCTCTAAGTACAGATTGAATATCAGTGGTGAAATTATGCACCACTGTCTCACTCCTCTTAAGATTTTGACCCGTTCTATATATTCTCCATCTATTTGGAGTACCGCTGATTGATTCCAATGCAGATTAGCTATAATTTTTAAGTCTCTTCCATAAATCCCCGTCCTCTTCAGCACTTCCATCATTTGTTCATGCCTGACTCTATCGAAAGCCTTCTTGTAGTCAATCAGGCATGCAAAAACATTACAGCTGACTTTTCTACATTTCTGAAACAAGATCTACACGCTAAATAAAGCTTCCCTCGTACCAACGGCGTTCACAAATCCAAACTGATTGGGCGCAATTTGTTCCCCGCATTTCCGGTAAATTCGTTTGTAGATGACCTTTAAAAATAGCTTCAGCAGATGGCTCATTAGGCTTATTGTCCTATAATCTTTACAAACTTTTGCTCCTGGTTTTTTGGGCAATGGTACGAACTCCGTTTTGAGCCACTCTACTGGTATTTTTCCTGCCTTGTATATTTCATTAAATATATTAGTTATAAAATAGCTAGATCAGCTCAGATCAGCTCAGATCTGTTATAAAATAGCTTTTATAACAGATCTGACTAATTATTTTAACATGTTAAACTTGAGTCTTCAAGGAAGAAACCAGACTTTGATAGGAATGGTAAAACGGATTCCGAAATAAGCTGAACGTGTTTAAAGGTGCTTTGGGAAAGAACAACCTGACACACTTCCCTAGATGTCTGCAAATAGCAGAGGAATTCAACGTTAAGGAAAATATTGAGTTTTCATCCTACATTTCACAAATTGAACAAGTTATTGATGAATTGAATTCAATACAAGATTTGAAGAAATTGAAAGTCTCAAAAGCAGTGTACTACTTTATAATAACCCTCTTGGAGCAACCATTTATGATCAACGACCCAACTTACAGCTTGAGCTATGTGATCTTCAAGCAGACATGTTTCTAATCACCAGACAAGAAAAGGAACCTGAATTTTTCAAATTACTGTCAAAGGAGAAATTCCCAAACCTGCGAGATTTTGGACTGAAAATGACGTCAATGTTCGGAAGCACATATACATGTGAAAGTGCCTTTTCCTCCATGAAATACATAAAAAATAAAAACAGAAGCAACCTTACCGATTCCTCCCAAGGTCATCTTATGAGAGTATCTGCAACTGAACTAGAGGTGTACATTATATACACAATACACAAGGTGGACAATAATACTCTTTTTTGTTTTAATTATTTTTTATACCTCACTTTATTTTGTTATTACTTGTAATAAAATTATTGTATGGCCCGCGACAACATCAAAGATTTTAGTTTTGGCCCTTGAGGCATTGCAAGTTGGATACCCTGCTCTACACTTTACTAATGGACTGATTGCCAACTAAAACGCTTCGCACATGCATCCGGTCGGTTGTAAAAAAGAAGTGATCAAACTGCATCGCATTTAAAGCATTCTACAATATATGTTACTGCGACTATACCAATTTACGAATTCTTCTCCTTCTTCTTTTTTGTAGACATGACTGTCTGTTTTTCAATGTCTCTTCAGTAAGTTGTCGTTCCATCGTTTTCGTGGTCTTCCTACTGATCGTCTTCCTATTGGGAAATCGTCTCTTACCGTCTTTACTACTACATTTGTTATCATTCGGCTTATATGATCGTTTCATTCTACTCATGTATTTCTTACCCAGATCATGATGTTTCTCACCTTGCATCTACGTCGTATATCTGTACTTTTAGCTCTGCCCTATAGTGTCTTGCCATCAATTTTTTTAAGTGTTGTCATCTTTGCTATTTCAAAACATCTCTTTTCTCCTCTCTGTGTCAGGTTATGTTTCTAGTGCGTATATCATTATGGGTCTGATGACTGTTTTATAAATTCTGCCTTATATTTCTTTTCCAATATTTTTATTTCTCCATATTGTTTCATTCAGGCAGCCTGCGGCTCTGTTTGCTCTATTCACTTGATCTTCCACTTCAGTTTTTGAGCTTTCTTTAGCTAGATAATGTAATGATGCCTAGATATATAAACTCCATTACTTGTTCTGTTATCTGACCTTTTAGCTCCAATTTACATCTTAATAAATTTTCTGTTGTAACGATGTATTTTGTCTTTTCTGGGGAAATTAACATGTTAAATTTTTCTGGCGGTTATATTAAATGGGTGCAGCATAGGTACGTTTAAAATCGTCTTAACTTTGGGAGAGTAGTATTGCTTCGTCTGCAGAGCAGAATATTTTAATTTATTTTTTTCCCATTTTATATCCTTTTTTAGTTCTTACTTTTTTATTATTTCATCAATAATTAAGTTGAACAATAGAGTACTCAGCGAATCTCCCTGTCTTATCCCATTGTCAGAGCTTCAATAGGGTCGGTTAGTTTTTCTTCCACTTTTACTTCTTTACATTTATTGTACTGTGTTATAATTTCATTCAGTTTATTTGGAATCATTTTGGTTGTTAATTTTAGTACATAATTTCGTGTACTAATTCACGAATTAATACATGAATTTATCAGATTTTTCCAAAACTTTTTTATAAGTAAGTACATAACAAGTCATTAACGTATCATTATCATTATGACAGGCTATTTATATTATACACTGAAAACTGATAAATACGAACATTTAGTTGTTTTAGTTATCGCGATATTGTGCAATATTCTATTTTATTTATTCACCATACATACATCAAACCGTTTCAATATTTAATTATAAACCATAGACTTTTAATATATTTTAATATTTTATTTATTCAACCACCAGTGTTATTTAAATACGTATATAAATCAATCATATTTAGTTATAAATTCGAATCTTTTAATACATCGTCAATGGAGTCCTTTAATTGTATCGAAATAAAAATTTTGAAAAAAGTGTCCAAAGTGTACTAACCAACAACATCAATAAAACTAACAACTGTATAAGATGAACAACAAGGATTCAGATCTGGAGGATCCTGCGTAGATGCCGTACTTGTAAGACACCACCACAGAAAAGGCCATTAGGTACAATAAACCAGCATATATATGTTTTATAGACCTGACAAAGGCTTTTCGATCACATCCTCGTCGAAGACGTGTTACACCTTCTCTATAAAAGAATCATACCAGTCAATATTATATTGACCATCGAAAACATCTACTTCCATAATCGAATACAGGCCACCGCACCATCTGACCAAAAATCAAATGATGAAGACGAAATTCCTGTCCCATCAATTAGTTTCTGATCCTTCTCCTGTCACTGATCTTTCCACTGTCACTGATCCTTCCGCTGTCACTGATGCAACACTTGAAGAAGCATTTGCAAACCAAGATGTAGCCACTGAGAATTTTTTAATGGGTAAAGAAGATTTGACCACACCATCGACCTCTAAAGAAGTCACTACAATCATCGTCACGCCCATAAAAGATTACTTGCCGTGTTTTTCGGGGGAAGTCAACTCCGACAAAACTCCTTCCCGAGGTTTCCCCAATTTCCACACCTATTTCAAGGAAGCCATCTTCAAGAAAATAGTCAGCTCAGGTGTTAACCTCGCCAGAAGTAATAGCTGACAAAACCAAGAAACGCTTGGCTCTTGTTGAGAGAAAAAAAAGATAAAGAAAAGAAATTAACTGAAGGGAAGAAAAACTGAAAATAGTAATAAAAAAAAGAATGCAAATGTAAGAGGCTATGAAAAGAAAAAAAATATGCTCGAAAAGAAGACAGTTCTTCATCTGAGTCTGACTTTGTTTTAAGTTCAAGTGAGGACGAGTCGGTGCACGACAGTAATGTTTGTGTAGAGTGTTATGAAAATTATAACACAACAACATCTAACGCAGATTGGCTTGAGTGCATCAAGTATGCTAGATGGATGGATGAAACCTGCACATTGTATTAAGTAAGGTGTAATAGGTGTGGCCGTGCAGAATTGAAAAAAACAAATTAAAACTAACAAATTAATTGTCAGTGTTTTATTTTTATAAAAATTTACGTGTAGACTGTTTTTTTATGTTAATTTCCATAAGCCATTTTTCCCTACCCTTGTGCGGCATCTTACCCACCCAGGTGGGTAAGATGGCCAAAGTAAGTTTCTTCAGTTTTCCGATAATACACAAAAAAAACCCTTTTACACAACATTTATTAATATGAGATATACGTTGAAGTAATGATCAACGAATAACCTGGAGATTAGAATTTTTTTTTAGGTTAAACCTATGTTCATTTTTTTAATGTGAGAAGAAAGGTGCGGCATCCCACCCGGTTTTTACCTTAATTATTTATCGGTTTTCTTACACATTAAATAATGATTTATTGTTTTAAACCTCCAAATGCATGTGAGTGTTTTTAAGTACTTATCGACCTAAAGCATTTCTCTGAAAAAAGTTTATACCTCCCAATAACTAGCACTCATTTATATTTCATCTGCACCTGGTATATCTAAATTATAGGTTTTTATATAATATTTTTCTTTAGGATTAAGTTATTGCTTTGTCTATGTCTCTTCCTTTCTAACCTCTCATACTTGTACTATCAGCGGAGTAAAAGTTCATGTATGTAACAACTTCTGCCCTCTGACTTCAACAGGCATGTAATCCTGGCGCCCATCTGTTATTTATTGCTCATTTGGTAGTTTCTTTCCCCTTCAGTATTTTTTTCTTTTTGTTCGTTCTTTCGTTATCACTATCTATTCCTCCCCTATACGGCATAAAAATCCAGCCGTTCTAAAAAGTTTTTAGTTAATCAGCGTTATCAACCGGTCACTTAATTTCCCTTCTGGATTGTTATTACTTAATTCTAGGTAATTCATTCCCATTTTTATCTTCTGTTTGATTGAATTATTAAGCCCAGTTTCTTATCTTTCTTTTTTTCTCCAATAGTCTTTCCGTGTCGGAAAAAATAACTCCAAGTTAAAAGGTTATTTGGCTACACAGGCTACAAAGGCTACACTGTTTGACCAGTAATGCAACCACGTCATCTAAGAAAAAAATCTAAACTACTTACATGTGACATTACAATCATAAATATTTTGTTTTTGAAACGATACGATTGATTTATTGCTAATTCAGTAATTAATTGTTTCGCAAGATTGCTAAAAATATAGGTTACTGTAATTGTAGCGTAAGATCAATAACGTATAATATATATTATTTATTATACGTCATTGGGTAAGATACACTTACTATATAAATAAAATGACGTTTTAGCAAAATAAAATAAAATTAAATAATTGTAAATAATAAATAAGATTAATTTAAGTTAAGCAGAATTACGTAAAAGTAAATAACAATTAAAATACAATATACAATAAAATTAAGTAAAAGCTATACCTATAACAAGGCTGCCATAACGTTTCTGCTTCATTTCGCATTAAAATTATATAACAAAATGGTAAAGTTCATTCTGCTCATTTTTGTGGTGGGGATAGAATAGGTCGTCGGATCGTGACGTATAATACATCATTAAAAAGGAGAGGAGGTAACGATTATGTTTAAATAGAAAAAATACAAATAATAGAATAAATAAATAGAAAAATTGTGGAAATTACAGAGGCTTAAGTATTTTAACATATATAGGAAGATTATATGGAAAAATAATAAGGGAAAAAATAGAAAAAGAAATCCAAAATAAATAGAGGACGACCAGGCAGGTTTTACAGCTGGGAAATCATGTGTTGACCACATCTACACTATACAAGAACTAATAGAGAGGAAGGTGGCAAAGAACAGACCAGTCCATCTAGCCTTTATTGGCCAAAAAAAGGCATACGAATCTGTGCCCAGACAACGACTGTAGGAAGCCATGCAACAAATAGGAGTAGAAGATAAGCTGATCCATGTAGTGAAGTCCATGTACACACATAATAATGTTACAGTCAAGGTAGGTAACAAGTTTGGAAAACCATTTAAAATTACGAAAGGTCTCCTACAGCTGCTCGACTTCACCTACACTCTTTAAAATATTTCTTCAATACGCCCTAAAGCCATGGAAAAGGAAATGTGAGGGAATAGGAGTACCCATAAGGAAGGACCATCTGTTACCCTCAGTTTTCGCCGACGATCAGGTCATAATAGCACAAGACGAGGAAGATCTAAGTTATA
The DNA here is from genome assembly GCA_918026665.1 of Diabrotica balteata. Classification (NCBI taxonomy): domain Eukaryota; kingdom Metazoa; phylum Arthropoda; class Insecta; order Coleoptera; family Chrysomelidae; genus Diabrotica; species Diabrotica balteata. The sequence continues at coordinate 102,590,765 of OU898281.1, read as the reverse complement.
TGGTTCGAAAACTAGAAGAAGAATATAATATAAAGGGCCTGGAAATAAACATTAACAAAACATAATATCTGAACACAACACAAGAACCAACAAGAAACCTGGAAGTGGATGACGGGCGTAAAATAAAGGGACCGATAAATTTAAATTCTTGGGGTTCATTATATCAAATAAAGGTACTACATAAGAAGAAATTAAAAATCGAGTGGGTCAAACCAGAAACTCTATAAGACAACTGAATCAAATCCTATGGGACAGACACATAACAAAAAATAACCAAAAAAAAGTTTATAACACGATGATTCGCAGCATTCTAACATATGGAGCAGAAAATTGGGTCTTAAACAAAAGCAGCAGAAACCAAATAAACGCCACAGAAATGAACTCCTAAAGAAGAAGCTGCAGAGTTTCCAGAATGGACAAAATAACTAACGACGAAATCAAAAGACGAATGGAGATAAAGAAAGACACCTTAAATTATATTGAAGAAAAAAGATAACGTGGTACGGACATGTCAGACGAACAGACTCAAACCGATGGATAGCAAAAATAACTAACTGAGTGGAGCCCCATAGGAAAACGTAAAAGAGGCAGACCAAGAAGATTTTCAGAGATAAGGTACGATGAAGCCATAAAAAGAAGAGGATTGGAGAACGGAGAATGGGGGGACAAAAGAAGAATGGAGAAAATTATTGAGAGAAGGGAGACAGCGACAGCTGTCGCTGTCTCCCTTTCATATATTTATACAGCCCTTTCATATATATATATATATATATATATATTATATATATTATATAATATATATATATATATATATATATATATATAACAGTATAGGTAAAAGTTTATGGTCGGTATGGTAAAATTTAACAGGATATCTAACGCAGATATAAAATCATATTTTCAGCGAATAGACAAAGATAACAATCATATTTCCCCTTGGTCTCCCCTCCACAAATATTTTTAACACCTATTGGCCATTAGTGAGACGAATAGTTCCGATCAGAGATATTTTACATATTCTCTGGTTCCGATCCTAATATACCTAAAAAAACTAGAGGTGGGTCCTCCCGTTTTTTAAATTTTTATCGGAACCGTTTTTCGTAAACTGTAACTAGTTGATTCAAATTAGCGAGTACACAAACATATTGGCTATTATCGTTTATGTGTATAAGTATTGAAGTGAAAGAACCTAACGAAGGATATATTTATTATAACTTGAAAAATAAATTAAACAATACAAATAGTACTTACATTTACATTAAATCGTACTTACATTTACATTACACGTTATTATTAAATCGCGAATCGTCTAAATTGACATTTAAAAACAAGTTTTTCTACTTTTCTTGTTAACCGTGTTCTTCTTTTATTTAAAATTAAACCAGATTTTAAACATGTGTTCACAAGGAAAAGATTTTGTTACAATTCTACAATATTTTATGAATATAGTGGCTAAGTTAGGATATACATGGCGATGGTTTTTCCACCACGGTAATGGACAGTTCCAATCTCCGTTCGAAATTTATTGTGGGTAATATATTATCAGACAAATACATGTCGACTTCTTGTATATCTCTCGATACAGTTGTATGTTTAGATGAGTCATGTCCAATTAATTCATCAAAAATACACAATGGACTAAGTCATCTTTATCAGTTTCTTTTTCTTGACTAAACTTATTGATTTACTAAACTTATGCAAAGACTCGTTTCATCCGTTTTCTATAGGTGAAGAACCAGCTTTTAAAAAGTTTGCAGGGTGGATTCCTGGATATAAACCGCCAACAAGAAAAACTGTTAGATTCATTACTTCAGGAATGTTATGTCAAAACTGATTTGATAATAGATAAAATAAAAAGTCCTTTTTTCGACAATTCTGCAAAAAACATTAAAAAAAAGTACCTTATCTTCAGAAAGGCTTTTAAAGTATTAATTACAACATAAAAAAGTTCCCAAACGGCCAATCCAAGACGTGGAAACTAGGTAGAACTTCACCTATTACAGGTTAAAAAGAATGACTGAGTTAGAAGAGGCAATCCGTTTCACTTCTTCTTCTTTAAGTTCCATCTTCTATCGAAGGTTGGAAATCATCATGGCTATGCCGACTCTGTTGACTGCCGCTCTAAAAAGGTCTGCACTACTGCATTCAAACCATTCCCTTAAGTTCTTAAGCCAGGATATTCTTCGTCTTCCCACATTTCGCTTTTCTCGGATTTTGCCCTGCATAATAAGTTGTAATAATGCGTATTTTTGCCCTCTCATCACATGTCCCAAGTACTCAAGTTTTCGTCTTTTAATAGTTAATATTATTTCTGCCTCATTTCCTATCCTTCTAGTTACTTCAATGTTTGACATTTTTTGAATCCATGATATTCGTAGGATTCTTCTGTAACACCAAAATTCAAAGGCGGCCAACTTATTCAGATGAACTTGTTTTAGTGTCCAAGCTTTCAGACCATAAAGAAGAGTAGAGAACACGTAACATCGAAGCATTCTCAGGCGTAGTTCTAACCTTATATCCCGACAACAAAGAAACTTTTTAAGTTTAATAAATGATGTACGTGCTATTTTCAATACGTGTCTTAATTTCTTTGGTTTGGTCTACATCTGATGTTATCCATGTTCCTAAGTATTTATAGTTATTAACACTCTTAATTGCAGTATCTTCAATAGTCAATTGGATATTTGTGCAGATTTAGTCATGATCATGCATTTAGTTTTCTTTAAATTTATCTTCAGTCCGTACTCATGACAGCGTTCATTAAGGCGTTGCATTAGGTTCTGTAAATCATTGTTGTTATCCGTAATTATTACTGTATCGTCTGCAAAACGTAAGTTATTCAAAACTTCTCCATTGATAGATATACCTTCTATTGAGTCTGAGAGCGCTTCTTAAAATACCGATCACTGTAGACATTGAAAAGTAGTGGGGACAGCACGCAACCCTGGCGGACTCCTCTCTGTATTTTGATATTTTCGGTGTACTGGCGTGTATTTCCGTTCCACATCGGTATTAAATAATACAGACTTAGACTTAGACCAAATCTAAATAAAAAACACTGGATTATTTGTTCTCAGCTTTCCCAAATTTTACGGCCGTTTAAAGAAATAACAAGTACAATGAGTGACCAAAAATACTTGAAGGGTAGTTCAGTGATTGTTATGGTACGCGGCCTGCAAGAATCTTGCAAGAAAATTTTAGCAAACGGTAACCTTACATCCATAGTATCCGACGTAGTACAATTACTAATATCGGGTTTAGCAAAAATATTTAAAGGGATAGAACAGAGTGGCATATTGTCATTATGTACATTTATGGATTCACCATTTAAAGTGCAGGGATTTTCTGATAAAAATGAAGATAAAAAAATAAAAGAAAAAGTTAAGAAGCTGGTTACTTCTATAATTAACGAACAAGAAGATTGTACTATTGAAAATCAACCAGTACAAGAAAAAGAAACCAATAAAGATGACTTAAATCCATGGTGTATATTTGATCAATTAATTGGAGATGGCTCATCTACACGTACACCTGTATCGAGAGTCCATTACAACGGTGGAAAAACCATCGCCATGTATATCCTAACTTAACCCCTATATTCATACAGTATTGTAAATGTGAACACATGTTCAAAATCTGGTTTAATTTGAAATAAAAAAAGAAGACGGTTAATAAGAAGTAGGTATAGTAGAAAAACTTATGTTTTTTAATGTCAATTTAGACTATTCGCGATTTAATAATAACGTGTAATGTAAATGTAAGTACGATTTACTATTTGTATTGTTTAGTTTATTTTTCAAGTTATAATAAATATATCATTAGTTTCTTTCACTTCAATAAATATACACATAAACGATAATAGCCATTATGTTTGTTTATGTAGGTACTCTCTTACTTGAAACTACTTTTAAACAATCATAGTTACTTGTTTACAAAAATTTAAATTTTTAAATTCATTCATTTTTTTTGGAATCCTGAGAAAACTAACAAATATTTTTGAAAAATTTAAATGCAGAATAAAAGATTACATTATTACCGAGGGCCGAAAGTCCCTTAGAATAAACAAAAAGTTTTTTGAATGAGATATTTGAAATTAAAAATCACACTAATTTTTTTTTTCGCCCTTATAACTTATTAAAATAAACATTATAGAAGTTTTCAGGGACTTTTGGCCCTCGGTAATAATGTATTGGTTCATTCTGCGTTTAAATTTTTCAAGAATATTTATTAGTTTTATCAGGATTCGAAAAAAAATGAATGCATTTAAAAAAATATTAATCCGAAATTTTATGCCTACGCTCTTAACGATAAAATTACCACGACCCACCTCTACTACCCGTTACTCGGTGTTCTGACCAGACGGACGACGTTGCCAAATAAATTATTGTGTATGAATATTTTTTAATGTGGTGTTATTGTATGCAGTTTATTATTTCATATTGGGAATAAGGCACAATGTGACTTTAAAATAAGCTTATTTTGATGTTTAGATTTTTAATTCGGAAATCGTACTTAAAATACGAAACATTAATAATTTTTTTTTTATATAAAACGATTTCCAAAGTAGAAATCAAAATGTTATATTACACTTATTGTAAAGTAAACTTGTGGCATATACCCATTATAAAAAAACAGTAAGCTGCCATTTAAATCAATTTCGCCCAAATTGGATTATCTTAGAACATTGTTCAAATGCAAAAAAAAAACAACAGGTCAAATAAATCCAATAAGTTTGGCAACGTTGAACTTCCCCTTTCCAGGCATGCATGTTTGGCGATATAAAGGGCGGACCTAATATACCTCTCTCTTTCTAAACAGCTGTTTCTCACTCCATCTCACGTAAGGTCCATACCGACCATAAAATTTTTCCTACACTGTATATATATATATATATATATATATATATATATATATTATATATATATATATATATAGAGAAAAAATACTTATTGCCAGAAGAGCATTACATCATATCTTCTTTGGTATTAGTCCGATTGGAGCGTGTAATACGTTAAATGAAAGGGAAGTATATAACAAATATATTAAGATGAACAAATATGGATAAAAAAGAATAAAAATATTTTAACTAGACTACAAATTCTGATTTATTGACTTAAAGGAGGACTCTCGCTGAATACAAAATAAACAACTTAACTAGTCCTAACATAAGACATAGCAAATAAAAGGGGAGGATATAACGAATATCGCACACCTAAGTTCAATAGTGCCACAAGTCCAAAATACAATAATTTCGAGAAATGAGCAAAATGTTATGTAGCAAACGAGTTATGCCTTGTAAATAATTTATTTTTAGAATGACTGGCTTCAAAATTACAATTCAGTTAGCAAATTATACAGTTATTCGCTGGATCTTATTACAATTTATTAAAAATAAAAACGTTAATGGTATTTTGATAGTTATGGCGATATTGCATTGTGAAGAAAGTCATTTATAAAAATGATAAATAGGAGATACGGCGGCAACATAATAAAAAAAAATCAACTAGTTCTTACAAAAAATATATTTATTATTATTATTACAAGTGTGTATGAACATTTTTTTTAATTACTATTAACCAAGTCCTTGAAAAAATTGTGATGAACAGGTAATATTAAGTTTTTATTGCACAGTTCCAAAAGGTGTTGCTTGGTTTTTGCGGATATCGATGGAGGCTTTATGTACGCCTTTTTTAAAATCGATTACTGCTTCCACAATTCCTGAACGCCCCCTTGTCGATGCTTTAAAATGGACCTCTTCAAACTCATCAGCATTGTAATCTGCTTTATAGAAGAAAGATCCAGGATTGCTTTTGACAACTTTAATAACTTGGATATCATTCCAGACTACCTTTTCATCTTTTTTATTCTTTGTAAAATTTCCTCCAATTTTTGAATTGAGATCTTTAAAGTCATAAAAGTCTTCTGTTGACTTGATTTCTTTTACATTGTAAGGATTTCCCTCTTTTGGATCGCTTGCAAATCAAAACAAGCTACCAATACTTTTTTGCTCTTGCTAGATCTTGTGCTTTTTCTTCTCTGCTTCTAATTTTATTATGGAGATGTTTATTATAAGTTTGATGAAGAGTAGCTTGCTGTTCAGCAGAAGAATTTTTATATGATTCACAAATTGCTCACTGATCTGTTTTTGGCTAAAAGAAAGTTATGTTCAGTTTTGAAAATATGCTCCTAAGTGCATTTTTTAGCCACAGGCCTTCCTTCACTCTCTTCCTGTAGTTTGTAGTAGCGATACATTTGAGCTAAAGTAAGTGAACCATCTATGTATTCCTTTGTAGTTTGTGCTCTAAGATAATGTGATTGTACCCTTTGGAAAGAATTAATGTGTTCTCTTATTTTATTTTTCACCGGTCCAGTAACCTTTTTTAGTTTCATAAAAAATATACCTGCTCTATGTAATCATCTTGGCGAGGGTCTGTATGTAGATTTTCTTGATCTTCAAATGTATTTGCGGTATGATTATGATTGCACGGGTAACACAACCGGAGTAAGCTAAAAAATTACATACATTAAGTAAAACCTCACTGTGATTTTTGTTGAAATACAAACCTCGGTCAACACAAAGTAGATTTCATTCATAACCTTAGAAACCTCTGAATTGTCTCTCAGATTCTCATCATCTTTAAGATAGCTTTGCAAAGCTAGTCCAAGCATTTGTCTTGCCCTTGACATCGTGTTTAATAATAAAGTTAATAATAATAGCACTATACACTGTTTTAAGACTTTAAATCAAATAGTTTTATACTAAAAACGTGGATACCTCGTGCATAAATAATTGAGAAACTAATAAAATCATACCACTAATCTAACAATTTTTGCAGTTGTGGCCGTATTGAATTACATCGGTTGTATTGTGGCGGAGTGTATTATTGCCACATCTCCTAGTTATGGCCATATTGCATTTCAAAACCCTACAGTGTAATACCGAAATATCTTACTTTATACTTATCCAAGACAATATTTCAGTTAAGGTTGTATTACATTAGATGGGGTATCATATATGCAACCTTTTTAAAGCCCTAACTCAAAATTGGAATTTTTGGAGTTGTGGCAGTATTGAACTAGATGTACGATATATTCAGATAGAATAAAACAAACACAAAAAGACTACCAAAAGTGATACGACATATATAAAGGTAAATAAAGATTAGTAAAAAATTATATTTGCTATCCTTTTGAAGAAAAGCTTTATACTGTTGAATAAACACAATACATTACGTAACCACATTGGCTGAATTTTAGATATAAAACTAAGAAAATTCTATTGTCTATATCTTGGTACCTATTACAAAAAATGCATCATCAAATTTAGTTCCAAATGCACTGTTTAAACAAAAATTTAGTTTAAAAGTATTTTAAAAAATAGCAATTGTTTTCAACTTTAATCGTCTTCGTATTCCAGAGCTCAAAATTTAGTGTGAAAAACAATACCACATTCAGAGAGTTTTTGTCGCACTGGTTGTTTTCTGTCGGAAAATTTACGATTATTTAAGATTGAGTTTAAAAAATTCATGAACTGTTACATCATGTACATGATACATTTTTTAACATTTCCCACAATTTTTTTTCACAATACAATAAAAAATATATTTTCTTTGTGAAAAATCTTGAATGGAATATGTTAAATGTTTATTCTCAAAAATTGGAAATCTTGTATTTGTTTAATATGCCAAAAACTTGACTGATGTGTTTATTTTCGTACTACACGATAAAAATCCTTCGGGTTGACCGGAAAAATATTAATATTTGCTGATACTTTGTTTGTTGAAACTATCGAAACTAGCCAGGAAAAGCTTGTGTTGATGGATTAAGTGTCAAGAAAGTACTCAGTGTTTGAAGTGGCGAGAAGTTAGCTGAAATTTCGGATTTATTTTTGTATAAAGTTGTCATAACAATTTTTCTAGATGCAGTAAGACAGTAAGTAATGAGCTATCGAAAGCAAGAAAGTAAAAATACTTGTGAATATAAAAAAAAATCGCTAAGAAACAAACAACTAAGACATTATATGAAGAGATTTAATCTGATATAGCATATTTACACAAAAAAGGTAATATCAACATACAGGGTGTTTCAAAAAAAGATAAAAACTTAAAAATAAGGTTTGCTAGTAAAAATTTTTTGTAACGCCATCTATTTTTAAGATAAAAGGCGGTAAAGAAAAAAAATTACACATTTTTTACATTTTTTCTAAAGAATCTATTAATCTTCTAAACGGTTGGAGATTAGCTAAGATGTCATTAAAGTGACGTTGAATTCTGTCTTCCAATATTTGACGTGAATTTACCTCTGTAGCATAGATTTTTTCTTAACATACATCCAAACTGTGTAATCCAAAGAATTAAAATCGCATGACCAAGAAGGCCAATGAATCGGAGCATCTACACTTTTGCCAATTCATCCATTAGGAAAATAGTTATTTAACCAATTACGACATCTTCTATCAAAGTGCAGTGGAGCTCCATCGTGCATAAAAAATATTGATCTTTGCTTGTTTAGCGTTAAATCTTTTAATATCTCGAAGAAAGTGATTGTAAAAAAATTAAGGTGTATATCACCTTTTAAATTTTCAGGTAGAATATGGTAAGCCTATTAATTTGTTACCAAAAGGTGCTGTCCAAACAATAACTTTAAATGAGTGTTGGTAATGTGATACCCTTTTTACACGTGGATTTACATCACACCTGGTGTATTTTCGAATTCAATTGATTTTTTTTTTCGTAAACGAGTTAATTCGAATGAAAAATTTCGTATACGAATCTGAATGTGTATGTTTGAACGCCTTCGAAATGTTAAACGTATACGAGAAGAATTTACACCGGCCACACTGCAAATTCAAACAATCACAACTGAAATAAAAAAAAGAAGAACAATTAATAGTTTTACTTAACCTATTTTATGGTGATTTTGTAATTCCTTTCTTGTAAGTAAGCCGAAAAGAGTAAAAAAGGGTATGAAATATGATTGGTTCAATGTAGGCCGAACAAAAAAATAACCATTCAAGCCTATCAACTCCATTGTAAGGGGTTTTTTATCTGCTCAATTTTGGAAATTTTAAATGCCAATAGTCCTCTAGACGGTTCAGAAAGGGATGGTAAGTTCTGCCTCTTCTTTCAGCTCATATTTCTGCCTGTGCAGGGGCATTAACTATTATATTTCTTTCTATTAAAAAATTATTTAAACCAGCCATTGAAAACAAAGTTCAAGGTAAAAATTTTGTACAACCACGATTAAAAACTATCACCTGAAATCTCATCTGACGTACACGGGCCCAATGGCAACTGAAATGACAACAATTACTCTGATCATATAATCAAAATTTTCCTAAAACTGTACACAGTATCAAGTTTTACCAAAAGTACCTTTTAGGAATAAAATTTTACGATATTTAAGTTCAGTTGGAATTTTTTAGTTTTTTTACTATCCTAGAGAAGGTGTTACCTTTTTTGAAACACGCTGATAGTGAGAAATAAATTTAAAAAAATGGTCATTGACCTAGGTCATGGAATACACCTTCTTTCGTTTGGATGTGTGCTTACTCCCATAATTCAAAATAAATGTAAATAAAACCTGGTGTTGAAACAAAATTAGTTGATTCCTTTAAAGCACACATTTAAAGAAACTAAAGTAATCTAAAATACTTAAGTAGGTACTGTAGGTTACTTGTATAACATATGCAGGGATCTATTTGTCAGGAATGTAATAAAGCTCACAAACAAGGTCGTCCAAAGTTAAACCTTATTTGCCTGTGTGTTATTTGTTTTAAGTATTTTTAAAACTTTTTAGGCATATAATTACGCAAAATGTGCTGTTAAAAAAAACATAACAAATTAACTGCTTAGAATCATTTATTTCGGTCATGGCATTGGTGTTTTTGGTGAAGACTTTAAATCGCAAAATAAAACTGTGAAATGCAGGTTTCAGAAAAAATTTACAAGAACACACTAAACAGATTTACTATGAAATAAATACCGTAGTAGATTAAATTAATTTAAAAGGGGTACACAAATATATTTATAGTTATCTGATCAAAAATATATTGTTTTGAAGCCATTTTTTGTGGCATCCTAATACAATTTACTATTTTTTACTGTTAATTAATTACTTAATATTAATAATTTTAATTAAAAACATGTTTATTGCGACGTTTCGATTTCCACTTCGGAAATCATTCGAAGGGGTTTTTAACAAATAACTTTAAAAGTTAAAAATAAAAAATATCTGAATGTTTGACGTCGTATCAACGGCTTAACGTTTTTGAAATTAAGTGCATAAAAATTTATACACTGTGAATACAAAGTGTAAAGATATAATTGCATTGTTCGAGTAACATTTTATAATATATGGTCAAACTATTATTTGTAATTATTGTGTCTTAGTGTATACTGGAGATTTTAATATTAACAGTTAAGATTAATAAAACAATTATGACTATAGTTTTTTAATGACAGTCTTAGTATAGAATAGATAGTCTGATGATACATTGATAATAGTGAGAAGGCAAAAATACGTATTATTAACAACTTATTATGCAAGGCAAAATCCGAGGAAAGCAAAAATGTGGGAAGACGAAGAATATCCTGGCTTAAGAACTTAGGGGAATGGTTTGAATGCAGTAGTGCAGAACTTTTTAGAGCGGCAGTCAACAGAGTCCGCATAGCCATGATGATTTAAAACCTTCGATAGAAGATGGAACTTAAAGAAGAAGAATGTTAGTCTGTATAATTTTAGTTCAACGCAGAATCAGATTCTTAATATGTAATAAAATTTAATTATTTATTTTATTTATCATATGGCACTTGAGACATTTACATTAAAATTTAGATATATTTTATATAAACCATTGATTGAAATATTATAGGGAAAATATAATATCCAATATTTCAATCAACGATAAAACCTAATACATATTATGTTTACTAAGGAACATGTAAATCAAAACGTGGTGGTTTTTGTGTGATGCAGGGTATGCTGCTATTTTCTGGTTCCATCCATTCTCGAGTCAAGTGGTCGTTAAGTTAAACTCATTTTTCACAGCAGTCTGTGCTGTTTTTATTGAGGTTGTCTGGAGCGTAGCCGTTTTACCGTTGACAGCATCTATATCTTGATGAATTGGCAGGATCTCGTTACTAAGTATCTTTCTGTAGTCACTAGTGAGGGTGTGTATGCGCCGTAGTTTTTGGGTGGTGGAATGTGAATGCGTAGGGGTGAATTGGATAACACCAGCAATCATTCTCATTGTTTTGGTCAATTGGTCATCTACTTTGTGTATATGCGGGCTGTTAAGCCAGGCTGAAGAGCAGTATTACGATGTTAAGAAGACAAGGCCCAGGGCAGATAATCGCAAGGTGAAAGCCAATGCTCCCCATGTTGTGCCGCACAGCTTCCTGATGATGTCCTTTCTGGATTTAAGTTTTTCCGATGTTTTTGACATATGCTCCTTGAAAGACAGGGTTCTGTCAAGAGTCACCCCAAGGATCTTGGGTGTTTTATTGTAGGCAAGAGTGGAGTTTTTGAACTGGATATTGAGTGTTCTTCCTGCAAACTTGCTATTTAAGTGAAAATTGGAATCCTCTGTTTCGATAGAGTTTGATTGGGGCCTCCATTTACGGAAATGCTTTCCCACTGTGTGTAAGTCCGCCGTGAGGATTTCTTTTGTTTATTCAAATGACTTACACCTTGTTGCATGGACCCAGTCATCGACGTAAACAAACTTCCTTGATCTGGTTTTTGGTATATCAGCGATGTGCAGGCTAAAGAGAAGAGGAGCTAGGACAGATCCCTGAGGTAGTCCACTCTTCAGTTATCTTGAGGTGCTGATGTCGGTTCCCATGAGTACTTGAATCGTTTTGATCGGCTAGCAAGCTGTCGATTATTCGAGCAATGGATTTACATGAGATTGTAGGAGGAGCTTGTATATCATGTCTTCTCTCCAGCCTGTATCGTAGGCTGCTGTTAGGTCTATAAATGCTACTGCAGTTTTAAGTTTTCTCTGGAACCTTGCCCCAATAAATGTGGTAAGTGAAAGAACCTGATTGGCGCAGCTTCTTTTCGGTCGAAAACCTACCTATTGATTCAAGTAGCTTTGGACTAATTTTGTTGTAGAGAAGTCGTTCTAAGTAGCTTGAAACGTCGCCGATAGTAGGGCTATTGGTCTATAGTTTTTAGGGTTGTTAATATTTGGTTTCCCTGGTTTTCATATGGCAATTATCTTTGAGCGTTTGAGTTCCTATGGTATGGTACCGGTCTTTATAATGTCTATGATAAAATAAGCCATCCATTCTTTCGCATATTTTCCGCTGTTAATTAAAAAAATTCGGGATATGAATATTGTCAAAACCTAGGGCTTTACCTGGCTTTACATCCTTGAGAGCTATAGTGACTTCTTTGTAAGTGAAAGGGCAGGAGTATTTTGGTTTTCTGCAGATTGGAATTTTAAAATTTTGAGCTCTCGTTTTACCTTTATTGTGTGTGGTTTGTCTTTCGGGGTCCTAGATGTCGATACTAGATGTAGGGCAATAGTATTTGAGTCTTATCTACTTACTTACCTACTTGATGTTTAAAAATTAAGACTTTCTACAGTTTGTAATGAAATAATAAGTGATCTCATAAGTATACTTATAATAAGTAAGCAATTAAAAAATTATTATAGTTTTTAATAAACATGAAAATTTGAGACATTATAAAAAAGAATCAAACAAAAAAAAACATTCTAAGAATTGAACAAAGCACATTTACAGCCATTTGAAAAATGACCTTTGTTCTCTCAAACCAGATAAACAAATATAATCTTTTAAAAAACTACTTGACCGATTGTAAATGTAGTAACTACATAAAAAACTCACATTATAAAATGTGATTTAATATTTTTATTTTAATAATTATAATTATTTAAAAACATGCGAACTTTCGTGTTTTAAATTTGCAATAATTTTTTTTGTTTATAAACATTTGTTAATTTAGAGAATCTTACTTTAAAGATCAAGTATTTTTAAGAAAGTCGTCTGTTGAAAATTTTTATCTAGAATTCGTAATTTTTTCACAATAATAAAATAAAATAAAATTTCGGCTTCGTTTCATGGTGTAATAAACTTTAACCAACATGGAAATTTAATTTAATTTAATTATTCATTTCTTTGAATAAAATAATTAAAAAACAGGTGTTCATTGTTGATGTAGATAACTAACTTTATTGATTTATTCAGTTGTATAACTGTTGTATTATTATTTATTTGATATTTAGCTATATCCCTAACTTACGCCTCGCAGTTGAATTACTGACTGACTACATGGTGCAGTTTCCATCAGATTGGTTACACCCAATGGCACTAACGTCCCAATATAATATTTAGTTTGTCAATCTCACTCTCAATTAATGTTATAGCTGTTTGCTTAATTTGCTATTATTTAGTATTATTTTATTGTGTTTCACTTGTCCACTGTTTGTTTTATGTTGTCTTAGCTTGTAGTTTTTAATATACAGTGCTTTTCTGATAAAACTATCCACCTTAAATAACTTTTAATTTTATAATTTTTAGGAACAGCTCAAAAACACATAAATTAATAAGACATCATGTCATATTTAAACTTGCTGGGAAAGGCACCCAATCACCCTCCGTATCATCTTTTTATTTTGTTTTTTTAATTACTTCACCCTTTTTTATTTTATATGAGGATTCTACTTTTTGTACTGATTTCAAAAATGTATAATACATTCGGCTTGAAGTGATTAGTTTATGAGATAAAAAAAATTGTTCTTGGTTTACACTTTGCTAGAAAGAATTGCACAGAGATGCATGGATATAAATCAGGATATGTACTTATGTTTTGTAGACTTTGAAAGGGTATTTGATAAAGTTCAACATAAAAAAGCTTGTAGATATGTTTAAAAAGCAAAAATATTGACAGTCGTGATCTGAAAATTATATCTTATTTATATTGGAATCAAACTGCCAAGGTAAGAGTTGAACAGCCAGTACACCGAAAATATCAAAATACATAGAGGAGTCCGCCAGGGTTGCGTGCTGTCCCCACTACTTTTCAATGTCTACAGTGAAGCGGTATTTCAAGAAGCGCTCTCAGACTCAATAGAAGGTATATCTTTCAATGGAGAAGTTTTGAATAACTTACGTTTTGCAGACGATATAGTAATAATTACGGATAACAACAATGATTTACAGAACGTAATGCAATGCCTTAATGAACGCTGTCATGAGTACGGACTGAAGATAAATTTAAAGAAAACTAAATGCATGATCATGACTAAATCTGCACATGCAAATATCCAATTGACTATTGAAGATACTGCAATTGAGAGTGTTAATAACTATAAATACTTAGGAACATGGATAACATCAGATGTAGACCAAACCAAAGAAATTAGGACACGTATTGAAATAGCACGTACATCATTTATTAAACTTAAAAAGTTTCTTTGTTGTCGGGATATAAGGTTAGAACTACGCCTGAGAATGCTTCGATGTTACGTGTTCTCTACTCTTCTTTATGGTTTGGAAGCTTGGACACTAAAACAAGTTCATCTGAATAAGTTGGCCGCCTTTGAATTTTGGTGTTACAGAAGAATCCTACGAATATCATGGATTCAAAGAATATCAAACATGGAAGTAACTAGAAGGATAGGAAATAAGGAGGAAATAATATTAACTATTAAAAGACGAAAACTTGAGTACTTGGGACATGTGATGAGAGGGCAAAAATACGCATTATTACAACTTATTATGCAGGGCAAAATCCGAGGAAAGCGAAATGTGGGAAGACGAAGAATATCCTGGCTTAAGAACTTAAGGGAATGGTTTGAATGCAGTAGTGCAGAACTTTTTAGAACGGCAGTCAACAGAGTCCGCATAGCCATGATGATTTCCAACCTTCGATAGAAGATGGAACTTAAAGAAGAAGAAGAAAGAATTGAAATTGCAGGTTTATACTAAAGAAACAATAATTGTACAAGAGCTGCTACTAGAATTTTTAATAAAGCACACCACAATAGACATGCAACTTATAAGTATGTGATTCAACTGATATACTGAAGCTGTATTGGAATCAATCAGCGGTACTCCAAATAGATGGAGAATATACAGAACAGGTCAAAACCTTAAGAGGAGTGAGACAGGGGTGCATAATGTCACCACTGATATTCAATCTGTACTCGCAGCACATTTTTGAAGAGGCCCTAAAATATATTGATGAAGGCATCTCAATAAATGGAGTCAAGCTTAATAACCTGCGGTATGCAGATGATACAATAGTGTTTTCCAATACCATAGAAGGGTTGCAAAACTTAATGAACAAAATAACAGAAACAAGTAGAACTATGGACTGGATATAAACACCAGCAAAACCAAGCTAATAATCATCAGCAATCAAAACATAACTGGATAAAATCTGTTTGTGAACCAAATGAGAATTGAACGTGTCTCACTTTACTTGGGAACTATAATCAATGAGTCATGGGACAATACCCAAGAGATTAAATGTCGCATCGGAAAGGCCAAAAGTGCATTCTTGGCTATGAGCTCTGTGTTCAAAAGCCATGACCTCACCCTAAAAACAAAAATAAGGTTCCTTAAATGTTACGTGTACCAGTGCTTCTGTATGAAGTAGAAACGTGGACATTGAAGGCGGAAACTCTATCAAAACTTCAGGCGTTTGAATTATGGTTATACAGAAGAATCCTGAAGATACCATGGACAGACAAAGTCACCAATAAAGAAGTACTGCGGAGGATGAACACAACCGCGGATTTGGTTAACATTGTGAAGAGCCGTAAGCTGGAGTACATGAGACATATAATGAGAAATCAAGGCAGATACGAGCTACTCCAATGCATTTTGCAGTGTAAAATTGAAGGAAAAAGAGCCCCAGGACGAAGAAGAATATCCTGGCTTGCTAACCTGAGTGCATGGAATAAAAAGACCTCAACACAGCTATTTTCGTATAGCAACCAACAAAATCATCATAGCCAGAATGATCGCCAACGTTCGGAACGGACAGGCACCCTAAGAAGAAGAAGAAGAAGATTGAACTAATCCACAAATCTGAAGAATCAGGATTAGTTTTCAATAAAAAACATAACCGACAGAGACTCGTAAATAACGAAACAATCCTAGTAGCCCTTTTAGGGCAAGTTAACTTAGAGGCTGAGCAATCACAGTCACTGTGAGCAAATAAGAAGAGTAATCTGTGTTTCACCCTCTACAGCATTCCGAATCTATCATTAATTTAAGTTCCATGCATTTAAAATCAAATTGGTACAAGAGTTAATTAAAGAATATTTTGATCGTCTTCCCGAATTTTGCGAATTAATGACACAGTGCATCAATGATAATCCACAATTGTAAAGCAATATTTGCTTTTAAGAGAATGCTCATTTTCATTAAATGCCTTGGTGAACGGACATAATTGCCAATACTGGGCTAAGAGTGATCCTTGCCATGTGCATGAATTTCACACACAGCATCCTCAAAGGTTAAACTTATGGTGTAATATCTTAAGAGATCACATTATCGGACCATTTTTTATCACTTGAAATTTAAATGGTGCATCGTATCTTGAGTAACTTTTTCAAGCGGTTGATCGTATTATAAAGATAGTAGAAAATGATAATTATAAATAACCTTTAAGGAGATTTGGTTGTATTTCAACATGATGAAGCTCCTTCACACTTTGCTCTACCAGTGCGACAATTTTTAAACGAAACTTTTCCCGCTCTTTAGATAAGTAGAACAGGACAGATGATGGAGTTGTCACCTAGGTCACCGGATATAACATCCCTAGACATTTATGAGGGTATTTAAAAACAAAAATGTATGCTACTCAACCAGAATCTCTGGATGATTTACGACAAAAAATAGAGAATGAATATCGACAATTAAATGCAGACGTGATAAGCGATGTCAGATAAGAATTTTAAAATAAAAAAAAGAAAGTGAATGGTAGTCATTTTGAACAATTATTTTAAACTTTTTTGGTAGTAAAATGTACATTCTAAAAGTTGTAATAAAATTGTTAAAAAAATAATTTTTTTATCAAATCATTTTTTCGTGATTTTGTATTTATTTATTTATTTTTTTTTTTTCATAAACTAATAACTTTAAGCATTATGTGTTATACATTTTTGGAATGAGTACAAAGAGGAAAATCCAAATATCAAATAAAAACAGGTGGAAGTAATTTTAAAAAAATTAAGGGATGATATGGGGGGTGAGAGGATGCCTTTCCCAGCAAGCTTAAATATGAAATACTGTCTCCCCCTTCAAATAGCAATTGACGCCGTTTTGCACTTTTTCTAAAAATTAGAAATTCAAAAGTTATTAAGGTGGATAGTTTTATCTGAAAAGCACTTTATATAAGACTAACGTACTGAGGCCTAATGATGAGACAAATATTGTAACCCTTGAAACCGGTAGCCCAAAAATTTAATTAAAACTACTTAAGATTGTGAGTATCGACTCATTTCACATATACTGACAAACTACTTATTTATCGTGGACTCAGATGTTCGATTATATAATATATCTTAAATCAGTTAAATGAAGAGTTTTCCAAGTTCGGAATGAAATGAATAATAAACGAAAAAGATTCAACTGATGCTTATCAAGAATAATAGTCTTCTTCTTCTTAAGGTGCCGTGCATTTCTGAGTAGGCGTCCACCGTACATCGTCTTGTCAGGTGAGATGTTAAATATTCTGGATTAAATAATTCTGTATTTAGCAGCATTGCGAAGCATTTCATAGCTGTGGATTCCTGTCCATTGTCGAATATTGCGCAGCCATGACATTTTTTTTACGTCCGAGACCTCTCCTACCCTCTATCTTCCCTTCGAGTATCAGTTGCTGAAAAGTGTATCGTTCTCCTCGTATAATGTGCCCCAAGTATGCAGTCTTCTTACTTTTTACATAATTAAAAAGTTCCCTATCCTGTAAGCCCGCTCTTCTGAGTACTTCCTCATTTCTGACCCTGTCCGTCCATGATATTCTGAGCATTCGACGCAGGCACCACATTTCAAACACTGTCAAGTTTGTTAATGGAACTGGCCTTTAACGTCCATGCTTCCATTCCGTACAGGAGCACAGGCCACACGTAACACTTAAGCATCTTGTATCGGAGGTTGAAGTCCAATTTGCGATCAGTCAGAAACTTACGAAGCCTCAAAAAAGCATTTCTGGCTTGTTCAACTCTGCTCTTTATTTCATTCTCGGGGTCCCAACCCTCATTCAGCAAACATCCCAAGTATTTGAATTGCCTGACTTGTTCGATTTCTTCTCCAGAGACATATATATTTGCGTTGGGGTAATCATTTCTACTTATAATCATTGATTTTGTCTTCTTGATATTTATTTTCAAACCCCGAGCTTCACTTGCAAGAGTTAGATCATTTAAAAGGCATTAAAGATCTTCGATGTTATCTGCCACTATGGCTGTATCATCGGCATACCTGATGTTATTAATAAATATGCCGTTAACTTTAATACCCTTATTAGAGTCTTCCACTGCTTCTGCGAAGGCTTTTTCTACGTATAAATTGAACAGCATTGGGGACAGTATACAACCTTGCCTTACTCCTTTTTTAATGGAGAAATCTTCTGTTTCGTTGGAATTTTGAAGACGTACTGTTGCTGTCTGATTCCAATACAGATTGGCGATGATTCTGAATGATGATGAATGATTCTGATGATGAAGAATAATAGTATATTACTTTATAAGGCGGAGAAGCATGACTTTTCTTGACGCGCCCGATTTACGCGCCCGAACGAAGTGAGACGCGTAATAGAGGGCAAGTCAAGAAAAGTCGCTTCTTTGCCGAATAAAGTATACTATTTTTTCTTCAAACGTAGCAATTTTCAACTATAAATATTTGATGTTGGAAATTAAAATAATTAAGTCGTCGGTGGGATTTGCGTCTCCCTGGTTACAGTTGTTTGACAGTTGTTTGCAATTATTAAAGACAACTTATTGTTGTTACAACCGCAAGCGCAAATTTAGTGCGAAAATGGAAAACCTAAACGAAATTGAGTCCGCGGCTAATGATTCAGTAGCACGTTTGGGGTCCTCCAAGTCCGGAATAAAGTATCGGTTAGCGTACAAGCACTTCCAAGAGTGGTGCGATCAAGAAGAGTACGGCAAATTACCGAAGACGTTTTACTGGCATATTTTAATATAATGGAAAATGAAAATAAATAAAAATCTTCTACAATGTGGTCACGATACTCTATGATAAAATCCGAGAGTTATTAGAAAAAATGTGGATATGAGCAAATTTTTAAAGTAACGTGCCTTTCTGAAAAAAAAACAAGCGAAGGATATACTGCAAAGAAGTCTAAAGTTTTCACTAAAGACGAGTTTGATAAATGTTTGTTTGAAGCGCCAGATAAGTTGTATTTAGGATTAAAGATAAAAAAAATTATATTGCAAAGCATGTAGTATACTATACTAAATTATAAAAATATTTCAGATTGTTTTGTTAATTGGGGTTACCGGCGCGCCGCGGCGTCTGTCGATGCGACGAAATGGTAAAAATGAAGACTGTGGACATTGAGGATAAAGAAAATATAATAATTATTAAAATCCCGGACACTAAAATACGACAAATTAGATCTTTTACGATAATTGGTCAAAACTACATTAAACTGTATAAAAAACTGCGGCCTGAAAATTTCACAGAAAACCGATTTTTTATCAAGTACCAAAATGGAAAGTGTTACCGAAGCATCATGGGAATACATTCGACCAGCGCAGTAGCCCAAAAAGTAGCAAGTTATTTAAATTTAAAACGATGCAAGTGCATACACGGGTCACTCTTTACGACGAACTTCAGCAACACTTTTAATTGATGGAAAATCGGAATGCCTCAAACGACATGGGAGCTGGAAATCAAGCACGGTTGCCGAAGGGTATATATAGGATTCAATAAGAAATAAGAACGATAATGCTCAAAAAAATTTTAAACCCTTATGATTCGCCAACATCGGGAATGATTGCTGAAAGTTGTTCTCGACTATTAGTATCATCAACAATTACCAATGCGTATCAAGAGTCGGGAACATTTTTGCACGGTTTCAATTTTGAAAATGCTTCATTAACTAATTGTACTTTTAATATTACTATAAATAAAAATGATGTTTAATTGTTGTTAATGACATTTGTATTGTTGCTTTGTGACATGTCTCATATTGTTGCCATGACAACATTTTCCCTCCGCCGTAAAGAAATGGGAAAAAAAACTGCTGCCGGCGGAGACATCAAACTTTGACAGGATCAAGTTAGATAAGTAATGGCATCATTATTTGACGTTTGAAGAAAAAAATATATATTACGTTTCTCTAACGTTAAATGAAAAATACTACAACTGGTAACTTATTAGAAATTGAATTAACAACAGCTCGATCGGGAATTGCTTTATTAGACTTAGGATCTTCTTTACACATTCGATTCACATCTCAATCTGCAGCAAAAAACGAAAACGTATAATGTATGATATAATATAATATAATTATATTATATATAATTATATAATTATAATTCATAACTTGAAGAGGCAGATAACAATATCAACTCAGAAGTGATGCCCGAAATAAGCCACGAAGAAATAGAAAGAGCAGTAAAAGAAATAAAAAGTAATAAAGCTCCTGGAAGCGTTGGAATCCTAGCAGAAATTCTGAAGGAAGACGGAAAAGAAGTCATCATATATCTAAAAATACTATTTAATAAATGTCTATTCCAAGGCAACATACCGAACGATGGAATACTGCTAAAACAATACTAATACACAAAAAGGGAGACACCGCAAACCAGAAAAATTATCGACCAATTTCACTTCTTTCACAACTTTACAAAACCTTTACAAAGATTATTACAAACAGGTTAACGATTAAATTTGACGGATATCAATGAGTAGAACAAGCCGGATTTAGAAAACGGTACAGCACCTGTGACCATCTATATTGAAAATCCTAAAAGAAAAGATTAACAATTACAATCTCCCATTATGTCTGACTTTTTAGATTATGAAAAAGCTTTTGATAGCGTAAAACTGTGGGCCATAGAAGAAGCATTAGTCAACCGGATCTGAAAACAACCAAACAGAAATGATAGTGACGTTAAGTAATGGAATCGAAACAAGACCACTAAAAATCAACCGAGGAGTAAGAGAAGGAGACACAATATCTCCAAAATTATTTACAGCTGCCTTAGAAGATATCTTTAAGTCAATAAACTGAGAAAATAAGGGAATTTCTATTAACGGAAGATACTTGAACCATCTTAGATTCGCAGATAATGTAGTACTAATAGCCCACACGTGCAATGCACTAAATACGATGATTGAGGAGCTACTTAAAGAATCCCTAAAAAAAAGCACTTGAAAATAAATTTCAGCAAAACTAAACTAATGTCAAATAAAGATGACAAACCTATGATAAACATCGAAGGAACAGAGATAGAACACGTATATGAATATACATATCTGGGTCAAAATGTCAAGGAAAGCAAAGAAAATTAGACCACCGAAATAATGAGACGTGTAAAAATGGAATGTGCAGCATTCGGAAGACTCTCATACGTACTTAAAAATAAAAATATACCTCAAAGATTGCGAACCAAAGTCATTAATTCCTGTATCCTACCTGTACTTACATATGGAGCTCAAACCTGGACATTTACTAAAATAAACATGGAGATCAGAAAAACTCAGAGAGCTATGGAACGGCAGATGCTGGTTATCTCACTCAAAGACCAGAAAACCAATGAAAACATTCGTAATAGAACAGAAGTAAAAGATGTTGTTGAGGATGGCCGATGGAATAAAGAAATCGGGAATTGGCGGCCATATGAAGCCAAAAGACCACGAGGAGGACCGCAAATGCGCTGGAGCGACGATATTAAAAGAACTGTAGGACCAATGTGAAAATGCTTTACAAACAACAGATATGAATGGCGAGAATTAAAAATGCCTATATTCGACAATCCGAATAGAGAGAGAAGGGCTTAAAAAAATTTCGACTACTTAATAAATAGAGAACTTTTTTTATCCAAGATGCAGAATTGAAAAAAAAAACTACTTTGGCATGAGAAACATCAGACAAAAGACCGAGCTAGGCTTCGAAGAAATACGAGCAGCAAAGGGCGGAAAAAGTTTTGCCAGACTAATCGCTAACCTCTACAACTAA